>NC_051171.1:73509946-74744467 GCF_013339725.1 Rhipicephalus microplus
CGGCCTATTAAACGCCGTCGAGACTTCAATGCTGCTACTGTCTTACAATATTTTTAAAGTTCTCACAGCCTTTGATTTTTCTGGTTGTTTTCCAGATTACCTACAAACACCAACTCTGGTATAGAAAGCACACTAGTTCTAAACAGTTGGGTGAGGGCGGCCTTTTATATTACCCGGTTGGTCCGTCAGGGATGCTCATTGTCTCCTGTTCTATATGTCCTGTTACGTCTGGGAGTCCACACCGAACGTCAATGCGTCTGCAAAGGCAATCTCTATCGAGGCCAGCGATCGAACCCGCCTGACGCGATCAACTCAAAGACGTAATTACGGGGTGGTGCCAGTCTGTCTTAGGAAAAGCACAGTGAGGTCCCTCAGCCCACGAGCCCGATGAAGCAATCGGTGCCTTCCAGTCTGGCGAGTCTTACGCATGCGTGGCAACAGCACTCGTCCTTGGTTGCAACCCCGCGCAGCGGCTCCAGATTTGATAATCATGGCGCAGCCTAGCGGCGGGTATACATTGGAGGATTCTGACATCACGGCTAGCGGTGCTTCTGGTTGGACGTTGGTGACGCAAAAGGCCCACCCGGTGCCTGAATGAAAAGCCAAGCGGCGCTTCGTCAGCAGTTGACCTATGCGTCAGAGAGACGCCGACGTACGCGTGCGAGAGAAGACATCTCGTTGCTTTGAGCCCCACGCTGTCGGCGCGGCCGGTACCCTTGGTAGCGGCGAGTATCGTGGCGACCTTCATAACCCCGTCGGCGGCGCACTTCGTAACAGTGGATGGAAGCTGCGGGATCGGGCGGCGTCAGCGATATCGATTCTGTGAGTGCCTGATGTTTTCCCCTAAGTTCACCAGACAACTCTAGCACAGGTTATAGTACTTTAGAGAAGGGTTGTGTGAAGCATTAGAGTGAGCTTTCATCATTTCAAGCCAAGTCAAAGTGCTTTTAAACCTAATTTAATATGAAGGGTCTAAACACGGCAGTTTAAAAACTTGCTTGAGCGTCTTGCTAGTAGACCTATAGTGGTTACGGTAAGTAGATTCTTAGCAGAGCCAAACAGCAAGAGGCTAGTGTGAACGATTGAGAACCTCAAAGTGAAGCAACTCTTCGAAATTTCTGAGAAACTTGGCTTTACTTTAGGCCGTGCGAAACAAAAGCAAGTGATCCTTGACATCATGAAGCATGAAGGAGTGTCGGCTGACGAAGTCGATGACGCCTGGGTGGATATCAAACAATGCCGCGAGGAGGCTGAAAGATGAGAAGTAGAAGATCGCGAACGCGAATAAGCTGAAAAGGAAGAAGTTCGCGAACGTGAAGAAGATGAAAGGCAAGAAAGTCGCGAAAGTGAGGAGGCAGAGAGACAGGAGCGCCTCGAGTTGAAACAAATAGAATTAGCAATTCTACAGTGTTCGCAGGCGCCTAGCGTAGCTTTTACGACAGTCAGGTCAGCGGTCAGCAAATTCGGCACCAACTATCCCCGTTTGTAGTAGGCGAGGACATGGCGAAGTATATCGTCAAGTTTGAACACGTCTGTGAGCGAAATGCTTTGGAGCGGTCTTTGTGGACGCAGAACCTGTTAGCTCTTTTTTCCGGCGAAGTGTCCGACGTGATAACGTGCTTGTCGAAGGAAGCGTGTGAGAGCTAAGACGAAGTTAAGGAAGTGCTCTTGAGACGTTAAAAGTTATCACCCGAAGCTTTCAGGCAAAGGTTCCGGTATGTTAAAAAGGGGAATTAGTCACACGTTGACTTCGCGTTTCGTCTTGAAGCCGATTTCATTGCCTGGCTCAAGGGCGAAGGTGCTTATGACGATCATGGTAAAGTGGTAGAATGCATTGCATTGGAGCAATTCTACCGCTGCATCGAGGAGGATGTCAAGCTTTGACTGCAGGACAAACTTGGTGAAGTACAGCTATACTCGCCGAAAGTTGCCAAGCAGGACAGTGTGCGTTGAAAAGAATGAAAGAAAAAGAGGGTTTTTCAAAGAAAGCTTATTAACTGAAAGCCACTTCGCACCGTAATTTCAGGAAGGACCCGTCTCTTACGAAGGGCACTGTAAAGGAATGGCAAACGGAAGCGGAGAAATCCAAAACAAAGCACTGATACATAACCGGCGTTTGAATCACGAAAGAAGCTAATCTACTACAACTGCAAAAAGGAAGTGCACATCGCGATAAACTGTAAGCAAAAGATTGCTTTCGTAACAATCCGAGAATTAGAAAAGAACATGCGGTTGTTATAGCCATATCTCCAAGAAATTAGTGTGAATGGAAAAACGTGTCGAGCACTTCGAGACTCAGCGGCAACCATGGACGTTGTCTATCCTTCGTTGGTGTCTCCAGACGAGTTTACAGGAGAATGCGCGTGGATCAGGCAAGTCGCCGAGAAGCACACTGTTTGCTTACCAATCGCGACGGTTGTCATTGAAGGCCTGTTCGGTAAGCTTCGCACCGAAGCGGCTGTGTGCCGCACTTCCGATCATTTTCCTTATCTTTTTTCTGATAACTCACAGCAGCTACTAAAGAGCAGGGTAAACTGTTCTTCTCCAACTTAGCGTACATGGCCCTCACGTGATCGCAAGCGCGGAATCTTTCGCAGGAACTTGATCTTGTTCAATGTGGTCAAACACCACCTGCAAAAGCTGCCGAACTTCGTGACTTTGGAATCTAGAAGTGGCCATTTACTGAGGTGGAGCATGATACTACAACAACACAACTTTGACGTTCGCTACAAAAAAGGAAAGCCAAACGCTAATGCAGGCGCATTGAGCCGTGCGTTTTAGTTAGTACCTTCTCCACCTTTCGGTCGTTCGCTGGCGAGCCGGGCAAAATTTTGTCCTCATCACGGCTTTAGCTGAGCGCTCTCGTTGAGAGTGATCTCAAGGGGTTAACTTTATGTTGCATTCTATTTCATTTCGTCGTTGTACGTGTGAAAATTTGAGTTCGCATTTTGAGAGTCTTGTGTCCGACATGTGCCTCTTGATGTAGAGGCAACGAAATTCCATTGGACACGTAGCTAGGTATATGTTGTACTATACTTTGCCTGGTGTTCTTTCGGGTAACAGAGGCCATTTGCTTGTGTCGTGTGTTTTTGTTGTTGAACCGTTGTGGACAAGTTGCAGAACCATAGACAAGTGCTGCTACCAAAAATTGTCACAAGAGACAAGCGAAGCTGGCCGGCAAGTTGTGGCGACAAGCCAGTAGAACTGGAATCCGTCCTCAAGAATGAAATGTGTTCACGGAACTGACCCTAGAGCAACATTCTCGCCATGGCACTGGAGGCGAACCTGGAGAGACCTGGGAACGAGAGCGCCCGACATCCGAGCTTCGTTGAAGCAGCTAGTCTTTCCGGTGCATTGTCTGGCGGCAGGGGTCCTGTTACTCCTGGGAGTCCGCACCGAACGTCAATGCCTCTGCAAAGGCAATCTGATTAAAGGCCAGCGATCGAGCCCGCCTGACGCGATCAACTCAATGACGTCATCACGTGGCGGTGCCGGTCTGTCTAAGGCAACGCACAGCGAGCTTCTTCAGACCTCGAGCCCGATGAAGCAATCGGCACCTTCCAGTTTGGCGAGTCTTACGCAATGCTAGGCAACAGAATTCGTCCTTGGGTGCAACTCCACGCAGCGGCTCCTAATTTTATGATGACGCAGCCCAGCGGCGGGTCTCCATAGGAGGATTCTGACATCACGCCCAACGGCGCTTCTGAATGGACGTTTTTGACGCAAAAGATCCACCGGGTTCCTATGAAAAAGTTGGCAGCCTATCCAGGAGTGAATGATGGAGAGTGAGGTGAAGCATTCGTCCGTTTATTCGTTCTTGCTTCCGTTCGTCCATGCGGTCATCTGTGCGACCGTCCATGCGTTCATCTGCCAAAGAGAAGGAAGAAATATACAACATAATCGAAAATATTTCTAAAAACGTGGCAGATACCACGTACAGTGGGAACCGTTGATATGCGAAGCACGAATGAGAACGGTTGATATGTCACTATAAAATCTGCACAAGGTGGCGAAGTGGAGGTAAATTATGCCATATATGACTTCCGTGTCATGTTTGTCATGTTGGATATGTCGTTTACCTTCGTAATCAATTCACGTCACTTGATACCAAATGTAGCATATGTGGAGCTATTTCTTCATTCATTGACATCACGTAACGCCAAATTCGGTATACGTGGAGCTATCAAAATGGCCGCGAGTGCATAATGAGGGGCCCGATATACTACAACGTGACGTCGACGCACGCGATCCCTGGCCACAGCGACGCTACGTTAGCAAAAGGCGAGATAGTCTGACGGCAGGCGCGACCAGCGTCTGTCGGCACGGCCCGACGACAACCGGCGCGAACTGCGACATGCTGCATTTCGTATGTCAAATGATGCATTACCCAGACAGCACTGCGTCTGCCTCTTTTCGTGACGAAATGACCCCGGACGCGCTGAAACGCGCATGCGTTAGAGCAACATATGGCAGGACCGGCGCCTGGCTTGGCAACGCCGGCATGACGCCACGAAACGAATGCCGGCGCGCACGCGCGCTGGGTCACTTCGAAAGGTATTGGTACCTTGACTGTGGCATATATTCATGTTCCCACATGAGACGCACCCCATGATTATTATGTGTGCACCAGTCACATACCTTCGTCATCCATTGACGTCACGTAACACCAAATTTGGCATAATGAAGCTAGCGAAACAGCCATGAGTGCATCATGAGTGTGGCATGTAGCCATGTAGTTACATGACACGCATGTTGTGATTATCATGTTTGGATGTGTCATTTACCTATGTCATCCGTACGCGTCAGGTAATACCGAATTTGGTACAGGTGAAGCTATAGTGAAACAGCCACGAGCGCATCATGAGCGTGGCATTGTGTCATGTGTTATATGACATGCATCTCATGAATTATCCTATTTCACCAGTCGCATACCTTCGTCATTCATTCACGTACTGTAATAACAAATTTGGCATAGGTGACGCTAGCGAAATAGCCGCTTGCGCATCACGAGCATGGCATGTAGTCACGTTGGTAAATGACACGCATCTCATGATTATCAAGTTTGCACCAGTCGCATACCTTTGTCATTTATTCACGTACGTAATACCAACATTGGCATATGTGACGGGACCTAAACGGCCGCGAGTGAATCTTGCACATGGCATGTAGTATGTTGTTATATGACAGGCATGTCATGACTTTCATGTTAGGGTATGTCGGTTTTGTTCACCATGCGATCATGTTATACCTTACTAGTTTTGCAACGGGTCATGTGAACGAAACCACCGCAAGAGCAGGGACCACGAAATGTAAAGGATAACATTCATGACGTACATGTCACAATTTTCATGTCAAGACTAGTAAAATATGCTTGTCGTACAGTCATGTTATGCCATACGAAGTTTGGTATCGATACCATTATTGAAACGGCCAGGCGAGGTAAAAGTCGTGGGCGGCTAGAGAGATAGATAGATATATAGATAGATACGCTCAAATTCACCGAAGTTCGCTAAGAAATGGTTCGCATTTATTATTGTTTTTATAAGGTGGCCAGTAAGTGCTGATTGTTTTATAGAACACTACAAAAGAATGATCCACACCCAGAAATATTTCTTTATCATCCAAATGAAGCAACGCGAACTACGACTTCAATACGGCATCCACGTCGAAAAAGCAGCGAGAAAGGCCAGAGGGCAAGAATAGTTAATGAAATACAGAAAGTGCCTACATGCAAAATAAACAGCCTACACTTGGGATGAAGGGAACGTACAAATAGACGAGGAGTGAGCACTACTCGGATCTCGAAGAGAGTCAGCATGCGAGCGAACTACTCATCAACGTGGAGGATCTCTCTCCAGATAGTCCTCCTAAGCATATACACAGACAACAGACACGGGTGCGAAAAGGAGCTTCATTCTACCGACAGTGCTTCGGGCCTGCCTACCAATTTATCCAACACGCCGGAGCCGGCGAGCCGCGAATAGGAGGCTACTGCGCAGTAACAGAGGCCGTCGCGGGTGTCGCGCTTCCTTCAAAAATATAGCTCCAATTCTACTTCCCGCTTTGAAATAACAGCCTTCGATGACAAGTATAGCGGCGTTATGGCCAAAGTCGGCAAAGATAGGATGTACCGGCTGTGTGGCTGGGTGTCACAACCGCCAAAGCAGGCGTGGTTTCAGAACGCACATGTGTCACTGCTGAACTTTTCCCTTTTTAGGGGCGAAACTCCTTATAGCGGCACTTGTTTGTCCCTCGTAGCCAATGTAGTGTGTAACAATTATAATATTTGACCTCCAAGGTGGTGCCGGTGAGACATTTCTTATGTGCGTTGTTGAACAATAAAATATAATGCCCAATGTACATGCCAATGGCTGCTGATGGAGAATGAGAAGAGGGGCATTCGGCTTTTAGTTAACGCCCACGCTGCAATCCCATTAGCAGCCATTGGCTGTACATTGAGCACTATCTGACAAGAAAAGGTTGCGACGTTATACTCGCTGGCTGTAACCTCCTTAGTTTTAGAAAGGTTAGTGAGCGTTGAGCGCAGTGCGATGAATACATGAACTAGTGTATAGCATGAACTAGAGGTGGTTTAAAGATGGGAAGTAGATACGATGCGCAAGCCGTAAGAAAGTAAAGCCGTATTCTCCCGTCTCTCATTTCCCATTTGCAGCCATTGGCATGTACATTGAGCCCTATGAGACAGGAAAAGGTTGCTACGTTATGCTCGCTGTACGTAACCTCCTTGGTTTAGAAAGGTTAGCGAGCGTTGGGCCGCAGTGCCATGACAAAAGTGAACTAGTATATACCATGAAATCGAGGTGGTTTAAAGGTGGAAAGTAGACCCGAAGCGCTAGCCGTAAGAAAGTGTAGGTGTGCCGCCTCTCGTTTAGTCCTTGGAATGTCCGCTGGATGGCGGTGCTTCCATATGGGGAATATATGATGAAAAGATGCGTGATGGTGGTACTTAGAGTGTTGACATAGATGGACGAACGGACACACAGACAGATGCATTGATGGACGCATGAACGGACGCAGCGGCAGATGCATGGACAGAACGCGGGGACGGACACACACGCACGGACGGACGGATGGACGCATGGACCGTCACACAGACGGACCACATGGACGGATGGAAGCAAAAATGAATGGATGGACGAATGCTTCGCCCCATTCTCTATCTTTCACTCCGTGGATTTGCTGCCACTTTTTCGGTGACCATATGTGGTTTCATTTTCGTAATTGTTTCACCCTGCACTCTAAGGCGAAATTCAGCAAAGTTGAACTAACTGCAGTCGTTAAACCAATGAACGAATGGTTCGTCCAACAAGGACTAAATGCGTGACAGTACGTGCCGTGCGCTAACGCCCGGCAATGAAGGGACAACGGGGAGGGTAACTGCGCCTTGATCACCTTCCGTCGATGCGCAGTGCAATGCTCGGCGTGGTCGGCGATCACAAAAACAAGTTATAGCGGCCATGCGCCACTGTGAAAGCGAAGCACTACGAAATCAATAAAAGATTATATGAGAGGCAAATACAATGCGCAGTCAGTGCATACAGCAAGCGCTCTCGCATTTCCACCCTGTCGGCACGGGCGGGCCAAAATCAAGTGAAAGTCTGCGCGAACACGGGCAATGCGGATTAACTCGCTTCAGTGTGCTGAATTAGTTAGAACTACGAAGAACAGTGCCAACGCATTGAAAGTAAGCTGATCGTCAGCGGTCGTGTACCGCACAGTCACTGCCACAACTTCAAACTGATATATAGAAAAGTAGGCTTCGTACGTCGTCGGTATCAAGCTGGCTGCCGGTGTGAGTGCAGTGCTGGCACACACGAAGGAAACGCCGCATACAATTTCTTTCGCGAAAGATATTATATCCACCATTGAAGCTCACCTAAGCATGTCCTTTTCTTCATGCTGCAATCGTTGTTCAAAACATCAAGCGTGAAGGCGATCGTGGATACGACTAAAATTGTGCAGTCGGCTGTGCACGGCCGTACCAGCACGATGAAAACGCTGTGCCTGCGAACGGTCTTATCACTGTAAGTATACAAATATCTACATCACTCCGTAAGACACCCGCGAACATTGAACTTAGCTATTGTTCATTTCTGACTATAAAATTTAGACGACGAAACTCCACGTGAGCCGCATGTTGCGATAGCTGTTGGTCGTATAGCTGTAATACTCTGTAAGCCTAGCCCCGCCGTCGGCAAGCCGACACGGTGGCATCGGCGGGGCGCCTGGCTGCCTCCGCCGGCAGTCATAATGAGCGCCGCTGCTGTGTTTGTTTTTGTGGACTCGTGCACCAGCACTGCGAACGCTGGTTCAGCCTACATAATCAATTGCCGGCTGATAATTTGTGTTCTCTGACTAGAGTGATGTTGAAGATTAGATGGATTATATAAAAAGTTCGGTGCGCTCGGAGATACGAATTAGCCCATGTAATTTTCACGTCACGGTTGTCAATTTTTATTGTTTCTTTAAGGAGAGTGAAAGTCGCCCACTGGCACTACATGGGAGGTCACAATAATATGCTATATATATCCGATAGTTCATTCTGCGTAGTGTAGTCAAACAATGCTGTACACGACAAGCCTGATTTCTTTGTATCTTCAGACAGGGAGAACGACACACCTTGTCACCGTTCTTGCGCGAAGATGTGTTTTTATATCACTTCTTAAGGGCAAGGTTTTCGATAGATTACCTAACTAATGTGAAAAGAAAGCGCCTTATGAACGACCTAATTCAGAATGTTTTTCCTGTGCCCCTTCACCGTTCAAAGTATTAAAAATCATTTGGACATGACGTACTAAAGCGAGTGAAAAACATGTATACATCACCCAACGGTAAAACGTTTTTATTTAAACTTCATACGGGAACCTTGCCAGTAAAAACGTGGCTTGAAGATCGAGGGATGTATGTACAATGGGGAAGCAACTGTCTCCCGTGTAACAAACCTGAGACCATTGAACAGTGTTTATTGATTGTAAGAATGCTATTTTTTTGGGACATTTGACAGAGAACTTTAAGAAAGATTACCTCTTACTCCATACGGAATTCGTTTTTTGCCTTGTGATACTTCTGTGCAAAATTTGGATGTTATATTTTTACCTCGGTCTTCATTCGATTTGGCGTAGTACAGACACTGTGATGTTAGAGTTCTATCCCTTATCGAGTGTTTCGTGGAAGCTGTTATAAAAGTGCGAGATGTGTATAAGACTACCGACTGTGTTAAAGTGTAATATGTTTGTTTGATGCGCTATCACACATGAAACACGTGTGATGGTGATTGTCAGATTGGCTTGACCTGTAGTCAAAAAGGCAATAAAGAAAAAAAAAGTAGCGCGGGCAATCAGTGTTTGCGGTGTTTTACTTTAAAATATTAGTGCGTATTTATTTTCTGTGTGTGTTGCATGACCAATATACTGCGTTCATCAGTGCTGTATAAAAAAGAATAAACATAAAATGTACTCTTGAAATGCAGGGTCACCATTTTTTTGCCATTCGTCCAGACAATTCAACTGTTAGTCCCACTGGACCATTCTACTTGGATTAACATTGAAACCAAGTGAAGTAAGTGCTAGGGGAACAGTTGAACCCTTGCAGTTTGCTTCCGCAGTTAGTCCAAAATTGGTTCAAGTCCGTGGCAGCCCATTTAGTCCCCTAAAAGACGAATGGCATACCCCACTTTAGTCCTTTCCGGCGGAGAGTGTGCCGGTCATTTTACATTTATACTGGTAGTCTTGATCTACCTGAGTACACGATTCAAGCCTTCCGATGACTGCTGGTGAGTGTAGGGGAAATGCCTGTTCATCCTATTCACGGACGCACTCAGTGGTGTGTTTATAAGTTGTGTCTATATCTTCTTATGAGAAGGGAGAAGTGAGCGTCTCTTTTGTTTAGTAATGGGATGTTTCTTTACAGGCAATAGATTTTCATGAGATGCTTCAAAGCAGAAATTCTGTCTGTCTGTCTGACCACTCTAATAACACTAAAGCACGCATTGGAAGAACGGGCGTTTTGCCCCAAGCGAAAATCATGGATCAAGCGAAGATCGGTGGATCAGCTGAATATTTTTTCGTGCGTGCACGCTGCATGCGTGTGTGTGCGTGTGTGTGTGTGTGTGTGTGTGTGGTGTGTGTGTGTGGTGTGGTGTGTGTGTGTGTGTGGTGTTTAGCTATTAGCAGAACGTGAAACGTTCAATAGAACTGCTAGTCTGGCTCTGGCACACATACGAAGTCTCTGGCACACATAGTTTCTGGCACACATACGAAGAATCCCACTTAATTGGCTTGAACCTGTCTTATTAGACATTGGAGCTGCGTCTGACTCTTACCATTAGAAGGGAGCTCTGCCTCGTGAAAATTATTGTAGTGATCGACTTCGGCGAGATCTATTCTGGCGGGTACAAGTATGACCACCATTCCAGCATTATTTTCGTCACCAAGCCGACTTAGCACGCCCACAGCCAAGATTCTTGCCCAAGATTTCAGAGTGTCAAAGTCTTGACAAACACCACTACCCGTTTTCCGTATGCAGACATTACTCGTACTCACTGTAAAACAACCAAGAATAATATTGTGGTAATACTACCACTCAGTTTCTAAGTTACGTGAGCATGAATCGACGAAAACAAAATAGGGTTAGTGGTGGGGGGTTGCAACAAAAGTTTAGGGGGGGGGGGGGTTGTTTGAACCACCCAGACTTCACCTGGCTACGCCACTGATATCAACTAAGAAACAGCGCGAAAAGACATTCGTACTTTTAACTCAAGAGCGTAAAGAAAATCTGAGCACCTCCACGAAGTTAATAACGACAAGCGGGCAAATCACTAGGTCCTAAGATACATAATGTCTGTGTTCAATTTGTGGACTACTACAAACTTTGTGCAGGCGTACGGACAGGCGCATGAATGAACGAACAGATACATGTAGATGTGGACGGACGGACAGGTATACGCGTATGCACGGATGCATGGACAGATGGATGGTGGACGGACTGATGCACGGGTGGACGAATGGATGTTGGATGGACGCGTGAACGCGTGGAGAGACAGGTGATTGCATGGACGGATGGGTGAATGGTGTGGCTGATAATGTATTGTGCGGTCATGTAATTGATTACACATAGAGTCGGTTGTTTGCGCACAGGTTTTTCGGTTTTTGTTGAGCAGGTGTTGAGTTTCAGTTTGGGGTTTGCGGGGCGTAGGTAACGCCAACTAGTTCAGCCCTAAAGAGCTTCCTACCTCAAAGCTGCCATGGACACTGTTGACCCGACAAACCTAAAGAACAAATATAGGGGTCTCGTCAAGACTCACACCCCCTGCATTTTGCGTGCCAATTAAGCATTTTACCTCAGATCCACATCCTGTTTGAACTTTTGTTCAAGTAGACCGTAATTTTTGTGAAAGGGCAATCTTGCTTCCAGTGCTGGCTATCTTATCCTATAAGCAGTACAGATGTATTTTTATCATCAAGCAATCACGTCGGGTTAAAGAGAATTGTAGAGAAGTGCACACCACTAAGCTCATTGATATAGCAATGTCCAGGGCCACTATCCCCCGCTGACAGGAGCGGTTCATATCATCTGACCACTTGTGATGTTGGGAATAATTGATTCGTGTGTGATTCACGTCCAAAAACCGACCATATAAATATGAGAGATGCTGTAGTGTAGGTTTCTAAAAATTCGACCACCGGGTTTCATTAAGATGCACCCAAAGCGGCGCACACGAGCCTATAACTTTTTCACCTCCATTGGCAATGCAGCCGCCGCCGCTAGGATTTGATCCCGTGACTTGCGGTCAGCCACTCACCACCTTAGTCACTACGACAACCGCTGTGGGACAAATGTCTAATAGCTTTGGTGATGTTTCCATCTTTACGCAAGAATAAACAACCAACTGTTTAACATAACTCTTGTGCATATCTTTAGCGTCATTTCATAAAGTTTCACTCAAAACAAAATTACAGCATAATCACATTCCCTATGCATGCTTCACACACCATCGATTCCCACGGTATGTGTGGTCCATCGTTTGTGGGATCTGTCTAATTTCTTTTTTTTATTTTGTGAGGTAGGTGAGGGCCTTCAAAACCCGCTGTTTGAATCTGTAGCGCCGAGTGGCTAGTGATGACAATAGCACGCTGAAACAAATGATCTCTCAGTGCCGCACGGGCCAATGGTGTGTATGAACAATTCACCGTTAGCATGATGCAGTACAAGAGATTTATGGTGAGGCTGCATTTTTATGGAGGCGAAAATGCCCTAGGACTGTGTGCTAAGCTTTGGGTGCACGTTAAAGAACTCTAGGTGGTCAAAACTTCCGGAGCTCTCCACTACGGCGTCTCTCAAAATCATATGGTGGTTTGGGACGTCATGTCTCGCATATCAATCAATCAATCAATCAGTCAACCAATCAATCAATCAAATCATGATTTGTGGTGGAGTCGTTTTGGGCTCCATGTTCAAGCGCTAACAGTGGCAGGTTCGATGACATTTTTGATGATAGTTTTTGTTGGGGTCCTTCGACACAATGATTTTGGTCTGTCAGCCTGCCTGCCTGCCTGCCTGCCTGCCTGTTTGTACAATTGTCTGCTTATTCACTCTTAACCCTATTGGGTACTTGAAACGGCTGACCCCATCCGCAGCGCCCATCATTGTTGCTCAAATTTGAGTGATCATGCTTGTGTACTGGTCAATGAAAACCAATCATTGAGCATGTCTACAGCGACGTTTCAACACGTATATAATCTGCATGTGAGTCTTTTACTAGAAAAGGCATACCTAAGTATTTTTAAGGACCGTAGTGCTCGTCACGCTGCGCTTACCATGCAACGCTTGCACGGAACGGGGAGTGTTTCTAACGCTTTGCTAAGACAAGAAGGTGGTGGCACCTACCCGTCGCCTTGCGTTCTACACCTGATCACCTCTGAGATGAGCGCGCGCACCCGTCTCAGAGCCACGCGCTTCGTTTTACAAAAACAATTGCTAGATGGCGCTCCAGTCTCACGTGTGAGGTGACTTTATGCGCTTGTTCGCCCCCGCTGCACGGTCGAGCCACTCTAACGCAGCGCCTCCCGAATACCAGACGCCGATTTTCTTGCGCAGAACATCAAATAAATGTCTTGTTCACTCTCTCCACAAGCAAGACTATCGTCTTTCGACGACATTTGCAGAAACATGCAGATACGGTGCCAATTTCTTTTGTTCTGAACCTTTGCCCTCTGTCGGGTTATTTTTTACAACGTCATATTCATAGCATAGATACGTCACTGGAGCCATGGTGCACCCTGGCACAAAACACAATCGTGTTAAAAAAAAACAACGACACTATTTGAATCTAAGAAAATATTTGGTATGACCAATATGTAACCTTTATTGTTCCGGCGTGCACCATGACAAGCCATGCTCTGAGTACTTCCTGAAAGGTAATATTATGAAAGGAGCAGCATCAACAACTACTTTACTTACAGGTAAAGAGGGGCCAGGGTTGGAGATGCCCAGTGCACAAAGCAGAAAGAAATACTTGCTTCATTGGCTTTCATATAATAAATTCAGGTTCTTTTCGCTGTTGTAGAAACCAAGCTTCCCCTCTCTGCGCCCCAGACGCACCACTCGAGGTGATATAGCAAAGTAGAAAAGAAAAACGTGGTGTCACTAGGCACATAGCTGCGGTTGACTTGCTGGTCGCTTGAAGATGAAGCAGAAACGCTGGAGAACTTCTAGTAAACTGAGAAAGACCTGTATCTACAGATTGTATAGATTTACAAAGTTACGGACATCATAGTTACAACAGCAAAAAAAAACACTTTGGAAATGAACAGTCTTCTGTAGGGCGACCCTACGGGATTCAGCAGTGCCGATGGTGCTTAACACTTCAAGCCCAGTTCAGAACGTTTGGCGGAGCTTCGGGGCCCATTTTCATTCTCTCAGTGCATCACGCTTACACACCTCTCGGTGAATCGTCACCCATTTGTCATCCTATAGGAGAGTACACTTGGTCGATCAAACCCCCCCACAAGGACGCCACCGTCGTGCACGTGCGATGGCTCATACCATCGCCCCAAATAACACAATAACAAAACCTAACTAAAACAAAACTAGAAAAAGTCATAGAGACATGGGCAAGCTCCTTCGCGCACAATTATCTAGATAGATCTACACGTACTGGGCTTTCGCGGCCATAGAACGGCGTCCCTCTAACCCGTCAACTTCTTGACGACGTGGCAACAATCCGCCTGTCCCCCGTTCACTGTAAAAGGAACCGCTCGCTGACCACCCGTGGGTCCACTTGCGAGCTAATTTGCAAGAATAAACGCGGAAGCAGTGAAAACGCGTGAATACGACAAAAGGCACCGAATCGCAGGCAAGGTGCCCGATAGCTGCGACCTCAGTCACGCTTTCACGTGTCGACAGCCCGGCCGCTTCCAAGATCTACCGGAGCTAAGCCAGGCCAGGACGCAAGGTTGTCGGCCACCTTCGCGTTTTCGCAACACGTGCTGCCTTGAAACAGCGTGCGCGAACCGATGTGAGGAGTCACCGCTCCATGCTAGGTTTCAGAAGATACCCATCGATACCGATACGCCGGCTAAAAGCACCCTGAGGCAATTAGAGGGTCGTCAGAATGACGCTTCCAACTGCACCCCTTTTGTTGCACACGTGGGGTCGCTTTTTTTTACCGAGTTAACAGGAACTTGTTATGCTCAGCAGTCTCCAGCGCTGCTGAACTATGCAGGGAACCATGCTGGCGCCGTACTGTCTGTGCGTTCATGGCGAATCCGTCTGGACACGCTTCGACTGAATGCCATTAAAGGAATGGTGCCTGCCATTGGCTGACATGCCTCCCTAAGCATAGGGCAGAAAAAAATCAAAGTAAACTAACTGCCGCGCAACCAATTCTAACCGCGGTCCTACACGTTATCATGTTCTTGCTGCCTTTTCATGCTTGTTCATGCTGCTAAACGAAAGTAGCGAAGCTACAATTTACCTTTTATTGTTAATGTTCTCTAAAGACTACTGTTGAAGTATTTTTTATCTGCATATAAAATACCATACTATAAGGATGCCATGCGACACAAATGAAACACATAATTGAAATCACGCATATATAAAAGTGTATAGTCTCGACCATTGTATAAATCAAATATACAAAGAGCGCTATCAATAGTAGACAAACTTCTGCAATAATGGCCAGAAAGCTCAAACTTTTGCGACAAATGTTAAATAAAGAAAATTAGAACAGCTTGTTCAATCAACGCTCATGTTCAACATTCGCAGCCAAAAAAAGATGGATTGGCTTTAAAAGCCACGAATATGCCTATAAGTAAGTTTATGAACACTTTGTTGTTCGATGCGCATATTTTGGGCTGGGATATTCAGATGGTGCCAAATATTTCAGAGGTTTGTTTCACGAAACGGCACGGGTACTTCCAGATTATTCAAGTGGCTATTTCGAGCTGTGTTTTAATTAGAAAGCAGGCGAGTGAAGTATCAGCTGTTGATGAATCCTTTTAACATTGACACGGTCATGAAATAGTTGTAAAAGAAACACGAGAGGAATACCCTGACACGAAAAATTAAAAGCAACTCAATGCTCTAGGAGTCATATGTTTCAAAGTGGTGAAGGTAAAAAACCGCTTGAAATGGCTGCTACAAAAACGTATCGCAACTAAGGCCCCGCTATTGCTTTTCATTGCCGAAAAAAAACCCACTTCTCAAGCTGAATTTATTGCTAGACATAAAGGCACACGTACGTATTCACCTCGTATTTTGAAGAGAAAAAAAAAACACTTCATTTTAATCCCGCTGCTGTGCGCCATACGAGAGGCTGCTTGTGGTAGTGGTTTATAGCACTCGAAAGCAGCAGTGCGTGAGTTAAAGCCCAGTGCAGTCTCTTTCAATTGTTCACAGAGGAGTGGCCATACGTTTTTCGCTCTGCTTGACAACTTCTGAACCAGCGTCCTGAGTTCTCGATTCTGCACGTGTTGTTGATTGTACCTGTGTCAGAAAATTGTTTCGCGTAACAGAAGTGGCTAGTTTTGTATGAATCTTCAAGTGTCAGTGCAAAAGATTGTCAGCCGTGACTGAACAAAGCAAACAAACAAGTGCAGAGTACTGATATCTCGGTAATTTAACATAAATGCGCCTTTGCACGAAGTCGTAAGAAAAAAATCATGGAGCCCTTGCCATTCTAAAAAGGAAGGAACAGGTTGGCAGTAGCGTGCCTGGCGTGCATTTTTAACAACGGAGCTGTAGAAGCTGGCCATGATTCGTCTGTGAGAAACATGATCGATCCTCATCATTATTTGACATGCGCCTTCTAAGTCGTCTTCTGTATACATCATCATAATCATAAGCTTCGCTCTCAGAACAGATGTGCCTTTTCTGCTGTGTGGCCTGTATTAGCCCAGTCATTGACAACGCAGGTAACATGATTCTTCGGAAGCTGGAGTGATCGGAGGCTTTGAGAAAAGAAGTTGATTACCTAAACTTTAAAATTTATGCTTCTTTTTTCCCCCAAGAGTTTGGTCCTACTTCTTGCGACAGTGATGTGAATTCGAATGAGTTTCCCACAGTTTTGTTAGAGGAATCACAAGCACATCCAATTTTGTGCTTGTCATTCGTGACGACGTTAGTTGCATAATAATCTCTTCACATACCTTGTGAGCTCATGCTTATCGGAACAGTACAAATAGCCGGAAACGCTCTGCACTCCAGCTCAGTGCCGCAAAACATTGGTTGCCCGTGAATTGAGTCGGTTATACGAAATCGCGGGTTGTGTTGCCCTATTCCGAAAAAGCATTATCTCGATGCTAAAAAGAACATGAATTCAAACAGAGAAATTTACGTATAAATATGGAAAAATCGCAAACACGTGTGAAGGATTATTGTGTATCACAGGCCCGACCACGGATCGTGCCCAGTGCCGCTGAGGATCCGTCATACCATCTGAGACAACTTGCAGTCGAGGGCACCGACACATCTAGGCATCTGTTGACAGGTTTGTTGGTACATATATAGACATATACCAAATATTTTCAGCGCTTAGAAACGAACACAAGACAAGACGCATGGACGAGAAGTCATAAGCACCAGCGCAACGTGTCGTTCATGTGTCTTCTCTTGTTCTCGTTTCTTTGCACTGAAAATGCTTGGTATATAGCAAGGCATTAACGTACCGTGTATGGTTCCTGTATGATCTGGAGAATTCGACGGCTGTGGACTCGCCTCCCACCGATGGAAGAGGTTGTTTTCATCCAACAATTTAGTCGTCTATGATGTAGGAGAGAATCACTACGCTACAGTTAAGGGATCACAAATATTGCTCCTGATGCTTTCTCCTTTTCAAACACTGTTTAAATAAAACTATTCTGCACCTCGGATGAACCACGTACGTTTATCTTTTGAACTCAACTGCTTTCTTGTTGGCGTAGACCGAGTTGGATCGCCACCGCTGATCTTGTTCTCACTCTCCAACACGTTGAGCCTCGGAATATGCAGCATCATATTCAGGCGTATGATTATTGCTCGGGCGACTCATGGATACATACTAACCACATGAAGTGCCACTTTTATAACAGTTCAGAAGACATTATATTCAAAACAGGTTCATTTATCACGTATTTATTGGCGTTACCGTTTGCTAGGTAACTGTCTTATTTAAGCTTGGCGTGGTTATACTTCAGCTTTTGCTATTACGCATGCACGGATCTGTGGCGGTTGCTCGTTGCTACTGCTTACTCGCATGCATGGCTTGACGTGACGCCACACCGGGTGGCGTCGCGAGGCACAACTGTGCCGTCGGCGATCTTTGAGCAAAAGTCCGCATCAGCGTACACCCGCTCTTAAGCCGTTCTTAGTAACTTCGCCATTGAAAAGTGTATGAAGGAGCGTACTTCGCGTTGCTCAAATGTAGCGAACTGGTAGCGTAATTCGGGTTTGGCTCTTGCTAACGAAAAAAGTGAAATTTTCTCCAATCAAGTATGACTTATTTAAAATAAAAACTACAAATAATGTCCCACGTGCTTTTCATCATTTGTTTACCAGTTTAATTAGTATTCAATAATTACTTTAATGGCCTACAGCTGAAGTGAAGTGTTGAATCATTTACGAAAAGTCGTTCTTTTGTTCTTTAAAGTGCTGTTAACTGTAATTGGATCAGGTACATCGAATAATCAAGAGAAGTAATCACAGTTGGAACAATTTTAGAATTGTTTGAGAGGGCAAGTAGCTTCTGAGGAGACTTTCGGCACTAAAGTTCACAAAGCGAATCGTGTCATCCATGTAGGTACGCAGTACGTCTTCGCCCAAATAACGCAGCAGTCGCTCAGCGTGTCGATTCACCATTGATGTGAAGGTGTTCATCACACGGCCATAGGAGTCAATGGCGTCCAGGAAGGCATTCAAGCCATGCACTTTGCGCAAAAAAAAGCAACTGGAGGCTGCTTTTGCCGCTATTGAAGTCGGTGCCTGCCGAAAAGTTCATGGTTACCACATGCGCCTGGAAGCGGAGATTGTGGCGCGTGTTGTATATGATGGACGTTTGCAAGGGAGGCCCGATTATTCGGCCCTGGGACAGCACGACGGCAAACACCCAATCCACAGGTCCCATTTCCAGCGTACTTCGAAGGACCACTGTTGTCGCCAGTCGCATGATCAAGGACTCGGAACGGTGCAGGCTGCGCAGACCGGTCATTCGGCCACCCAAGACGCACACCTGGCCACCCCAGTCGTGATCCAATACCAGTGCTGGCACCACATACGGGTTCAGGACGGGCATGTCGGCAACTCTTGTGATAAAGTCGTCTACTGTTGTGTGGTTCACTCGCACTGGTGATGGCCGAGTAAGCTCCACTGCATAGAAATGGTCTAGTAATTGAGAAATGCAGTAGGCATGCTTGCATGGAAACGAAACACGATACTCAATTCAGTCTCTCTGCGTGCGTGACTGGAATAGTGAGGTTCTATCTGAACCAAACTTACCTGTCTGCGGAAGCGCGCCCAACGAGACAACAGCCAGGACTAGGAGGCCCGGTAGCCTCTGCCACGTCATGGCGAGAGGTATTGTTGTTCTTCTAAAAGTAGGTTGTACCCACAACGGCGGAATTACCAAAAATGTTCATGGGTTTCCAGAAGAATGGCTCAACGCAATATGGTCGAACGGGCAGTACCCACGCGACATTAGCATTCCCGGAAAAAAGATATGCGATAAAAAAACCGGTAACATTAGTGGAAATTGGAGCTTTCGCATAGAATAAGCAATGGAAATAACACTATACATATAATTGACACAAACTAATAATCAAAGTTTATAACATACGTACATATATAATTAAAACGGTATTTTTCTTTTATTTATTATTATGTGTCTTCGTTTTTTTTCGATATACAATAGAACACGGCGTCATATAGGGCCGTGTTGCAGTGCCGCAGAGAAAGTACCGCAAATGTGTAAGTATCATGGGCAAGTTTTTGAAAGGCGGTTTGTGAAATCATTGACTTATATTTTGCTGCATCTAGATTTACGATTATGGATCTTCTTCCGTGGCGCAGCCGAAGAATCAGGCAGTATGCGGTATATGAAAAGCATGTAATTTGTGAAGTCAGGGAGACAATATAAATGAAAATAATATAGCCAGCAAAGCAACGCATCAGAAACGCACAACTACACTAACGAATGTAAAAAATACGTTTGAAGCAGTAAATTTGGAACCTCAGTTTTATCCTGAGAATATCTGAACTAAGAATGCAAACCCATAGCTTTAAACATGAATAATACAATTACTGACTTTCGTCGTAAAAAAAAAAATCCGCCAGGTGGCTCTGAAGTAAGGGTTGAGCAGAGACTGACATGTGGAAAATGGGCATGATTAAGAAGTCCGCACTAGAGATCTATTGAACTTTTAAGCAGGAAATTGCCAAGGAAAAGATCTATGATAATACTCGGGGCAGTTCTGTACTGTTTGAGGCAAGGACGGGAGTACGGCGAACCAAGACATATCGGGCCAAATACGAAGGGGTAGACACAGTATGCACTGCGTGTGGAGAGGAAGAAGAAACTGCCGAACACTTGATAATGTTTTGTAAAGGGCTTCACCCTATAGTTCAGGATGATGGCGCAGAGTTTTTCAAAGCACTGGGGTTTAGGGACCGGGAGGGCAAAATAGACTTTATGCAAGTAGACTTAACTAGAAGGAGGTTATCTGATTGGTGGCTAAAGTCAAGAGACGAGTGAAAATCAAACTCTTCACTGCTAAGTACGAATCCTCAAACTCACTTTTTAAAGAAAAAAAATAAATATAGTTTTGGGTTCATTAAGTATTACGGCTTGGTGGCGCTAGCCACCGCCCGATCTAAAGGGTACAGCCATATCCATCCATCCATGCATCCACAGAAAATATGTGCGCAAAATTTATGCATTGTGCTACACTCACTGTTGACAGTCCCACATTACATTTTACTTCATGTTGTCGTGAAGGATGGATATCTGACTGATTTGTTCAGAAAGCAGGGATACAGTGGTTATTTTAACATTTCTCCGAGAGAGTCATAAAATTTGCTAATCTGACAGAATAGTGCTAATCTAGTTTTGTCGTAATACTTTTGTGTTTTATGCAGAATTTCGTAATTTGCAAGATCACTGACATGCAATCATCTAAGCAATCATTGTTTATGCTTGAACCGATAAATATGGGTTTCTTTATTCTGGCCATTTCTTCTTCAATTCGCAAGAGCATCCCACTACGTCTGGCGGTTTTCTTTAGTATAATGATGAATCTCTAGTGCGACTATGTTCTTGGCCTCATACACGAGACCATGACGTGGCGAATAGACGAAAATACTGGCCAGTGTGAATAAATCCCAGCCGGTTCGGCGTATTGTGGAAAGCGGCTTCATGAGACGCCGTCAGCGCGTAGAAGCATATGCCGTATTCCCGTATTCGGGCCACGTTCTAGAAGGCGTGCCAATGGGATTTATATTTTTGTAGGAATCACATAGTTTTGCTCATATCTGAAGCTTGCCAAACACGCCACCTCACTGAGAAGTACAGGGCAACTCATGGTACAACATAACGTTGGCACGTAAGCTAGTGTGTATAAGTCAGTTTTATAGAAACAAGGCAGATATATGGCGATTGGGCACGCATAAAGTAGCATTCATCAGCCTACTTGAGCACCATCATAAATATGTTTGAACATACGCCTAACACGACGAAAAACTTTATGCACTTTCGTTGGTATACTGCACAAAACAAAAACATCGCTGCTACAACTTGAACACCCCTTCCTCACAAGATGCACGTTATAAAATTATCTCAGCTTCACTCACCCATTTGGTAACACAAACACGCTTAACACATCACCACTACTTCCAGTCATCCGCATGTGGAGTTATCGCCTTGATGTCACCGTTGATATAACCCTGGCACGTTTTAGCACAAACTTGACATACGTCTTCTCAATTTATTCTTGTAAATTTTTCTTTCTTTATTGCTTAACCTTGAAGCTAGATGATACTGTGAAGTGTTGCATTGTCTTTTAACACGAAAGTGCTTTATTACGGGGTCCATCACGGCTATGCAGATGTATTTCTGTCACGGAAGTGACGTTCAAAAATATGTATTAAGAGATAGAGTGGACTGAAAAAGCTTTATTTTAGGTCTGCAGGACTTCAAGACTAGAACTATTTTAGCCCTTGCCGGACATGATTAACTAGGGTCTCCCACGTAGGTACCGACAGGGAGTACCTGGCGGCCGCTTTGTGGGCCTGCTGGACGGCCCATTGCTGGTCGGCGAGAAGTGAGCTTTGGAGGGATCTCTCCTACTAGTCTGAGGTAGAATGCAAAGCGAAAACCAGAAGACAAGTATCTGCCTCGCGCATTCGAGCCAGCAACCTCTCAATGCTCAGCGCGAGGCGATAAACACTACGCCATGAAACGCACTTATTCAGGTGTGCTAACGGTAAACCATTTACCGGCAACCATATTCAAACCCTCATAGCTTCGAAAATTTAAGCGCGTTTTCGTTTTTAATGGCGAGATGACGCGATAGACTCGCGTTGAGCAAAGGAGTCTTCATGTGCTCGCGTCTCCGTGTTTTATGGTGGTGACAACTTTGATCATAGTTGCTTTCAACTGGCCAAAATGGCCATCATACTTACGAGGCCACCATGTTGGTTCCAGCGTTGTCAGTCAATTCGGACAAGTAGGGTACCGGAACATTCTCACACCCCGTCTGGTCGTGCATTGCGGAACGCAGCACCCAGTTATTCTCACTCCAAGGCTCTTGATTACTATCATTTAGTGCGACGATGGTGTCACAGCAGGTGCTGGATCTAGAGCAATGTGGTAGACGCGGCTTATACCGCAACTTGCAAACCCGCGCTAGAGGAGTGCGGAGGCGCAGAAACGCTTCGTCGCGAGAGTCAACATAGAACTTGTTGCTATGGAAACCGGTACTGGCAACATTGTGTTTTAGCGGGCGGCAGCAAGTGGTGGGTCAAAGGATGACACCACCCTAAAACATGGAGACGCGTGCCAATGAAGGCTCTCTAGCGTTGGGCGCGCGCTAAAGGTCGTTGTCACCACGAAGAGCCACCTCCACGGAGCTTGGTCTCTTCTGAGCTCTCGCTTATCAGACTCGGCATTCGAGTTAGCGCGAAGGTAACTTTGCACGCTGCCATGGTCGCGTTTACGAAAGGACCGCGCTGCTGACACACAACGCTAAAAGAATTCAGAGAGTTGTTTGCCCTTGTCCTGTGTATCTCGTGCGGTCGTTTCGTGCGTCTTTCTTTCTGTTCAAATAGCGTGCTTTAAGTGTGGAGGTATGAGAGTTAGTGCGCGCTCGTCCTGTGTACGATAATTTCGTGCGTGCTTTGTACTTGATGTGTGCTCTGCCAGCTTCAAGCTACCTGCCGTGCCTAACCTGATTTTGCAATTTGTTACAGTAGCTGAAACAATGCAAAATAAACCCTCAACAATCTCTATAAAGACGCACTTCAATTTTGTGCTACACCGATTCATTTACAGATATCAGCCATGTTCTTGAATAATGTGCCGTAACATGGTCTTTGTCTGCTGTTAAATTACGATGACTCATTGCAATGATAACGTTGTTACGAAGTGTTTCGTTGCTAATTTAAACTGCACTTTCACGTCGTCTAGTGTGAGTTTACTTCAAGTTTTACTGTAATCTCCCTTACTCAATGCTTTCGGGAGTGTTAGGTATTCCCCCCGCCTCAAAAAAAAAAGTCAGAGCTTTGCTGCAAAGGCGAAGCAATGAACGCGATAGCAAAAAATTGGAAGGTCACGCACAGAATCGGAAGCATATCGAAACGTGCGCCGCGTTTTTGACGGACAAAGGATGCATGAAACGTACTTAGGTACACATTAACGTGAATGGGCATCTTATTTGTTACTTCGCTGTGTCTGAAAAGCGCACCCTTTTTGCAAACGAAGGCTGTGCAACAGCTGCAGTGACATTTGTGCGCCCGGTAATTACAAGAGAATCGTTCCGATGAAACTCAAAGGCCAGCGAAGACGTGCGATTTTCGCCACTGCAATATAGGACGTGCGATTGAGCGTACAACCATCCCCTTATTCTCTACGTGGGCCAAAGCACGCTCACTGCGCCATCTTGCTGATAATGCTAAAACACAATAGCCCCCCCCCCCCCCCCACTGAGATGCCCACCAGCAGCGGTGAGTGGTAGATATGAATAGCTTGCCGTTGAAGGAGTACTCGGTGGCTCAGTGGTTAACGCCTCACATTCACAACGCGGAGGTCCCACGTTTGATTCCGCGCGCCGGAGTCCTTTTTCTTGGATTTTTCTTTCTGTCGTTTTCATGTATATAGATACGTATGCATATACGGTGCATGACATCGACGCCAACGCCTGCGGCGAAATTCAGCCGAGAGTGTCCTTATAATTGCTATTTCAATAATAACTATTTGAATCAAGTCTTGCATTAAAAAAGCGAAATCTGTAACTTAATTACTAAGCAGTGCAGACGCTCAGGGTTCAGTCTGCTTAGGCTTTAATTCAATCCAACACTTACGCAAACTTTCTGCAGCACTTTTTACATACGAATAATAAAGCAACTATGAATTAGATGAGTCTGCGTAAATTTGCATTAGGCTCGTGAAACAAGGGCTTTGAATCTCCAAAAAATTTTGTCGGACGCATATCCGAAGCCTGTGATTCCCATTGTTTCCATGGCTGCAGAAGTGCAACTGCGCAAACGCGGAATTCACACTAGCACCTTATTCACCTGCATTTTTTACAGTAGCGAGCACTTTGAGCCGAAGAAGTATAATGACATGCAGAATAAAGAACAAATTCTACAGTCATGAAAGTTAGTTGTCGGATCTAATGAGATGTCAAATTATGAAAACTATGCAACCAGGATGCTCTCTCATTAAATAACGGTTTCAGGTGCGAAACAGGGAAGTTTATTGCAAATTGGTAACAACATTGCAGGTCAGTACAACTGTCTGGTGTAACAAAATCACTTCAGTGGCGTGTACAAACAAGAGAACATAGACAGGATGTAACACACAACACTTCCAATATTTTCACAGATCACGAATCACTCAAGTAAACAAAGAGAAAAGAAACGCAAAAAACAGTAAATTAGAACAGATTCACATATTACGTGCGACGAGAAGCAATTTTTCCCCCGAGTTAAAACGGCAGTAAAGGAAGTTCAATATTCCCGTTCCGAACACCAAAAAAACAAAACGTGTATGAAACCTTATGATAAATGCTTCTTCACCCGGAGTTTCCATATGTTCGGTAAGGTACCAAACCATCATTATTCTAATCTTCTGTAACGCTGGGTATGCAGCTCGTTGGGGTCGTCGCCGTGCTTTGGCCATACAGCGGCGACGCCACAAGACGAACATTGTGACGTACAGTACGAGTTCTTCAAATTAGCCCCTTCTGCGCTGTTGGCTCGAAGGAATTGACACTCCGAATTGACGACGCACGACGTGCCACACGCCTTTGGCCGCTACGCATTCAAACATCGTGTGGCGGATCGTTTCTCTTTTACCGCAGTTGAGGCAGTGGTCATTGGGAACGACGCCCCTCTTAGACAGTCTCTGATGAGTGGGCGACGCGTTCCAACGCCGCAGCCAATCGAATTCTCTAACTATTTCCGGTACGTGGTTGTTCCGCCATTTCTTCCACTTGCTGGGCCTCTATCTCTGTTTTTCCTCGTCAGTAATCGAGTGACTGACTAACATTTCTCTAATGCGTGCAGGTGCGAGCTTTGCAAACTATTCTTTGATGGCGTCGCCGTCAACCAAACGCTTGAGGCCCTCTGCTGCCTTATAAAAGGCATGTGGGTGTTCTGCTTGACGTCGCAGGTAACTTTCCGACGTGCATGCGGCTCCAAGTGTTCCGGTTCAATATAGCAATAAGCTACGGCCAGGATAGTCATTGTCCTGAAACAATTTGTGAACTGTTTTAGCTGCAAGTGCCTTTGTGAATGTCGCAACATCTGGCAGACTGAGTCCTCCACATCTCTTTCGGAGCTTCAGGAACTTCTGTTGAACTTTTGGTGTCTTCCCGTCCCATAGGAAGGCTCCAACCAATGACGCAAGGCGGCTCGCAAAAACTTTGGCTATGAGTGCAATCTGCCCGATATAAAAAGCGTATGCGTATGCTTTGGTTTTCACTACCGTCACTTTGGCGTCAAGTGACAAATTGAAGTCAGTGGCATACGCGAAAACCTGCGTGGCTCGATATACGGCGTCCTCCCAGTTTTTTTTTTTTGGCCACCTCCCCGTCTTGAAAGTATACCCCGAGGACTTTTACGGCATCCACGTATTGAATACCACCCTGCAAAGAGCCGTGGAAGCTACCAAAACAAAGGGCTTTGCTTTTCTTCGCATTCAGGAAAGCACCCGATAAACTTGCATACTCTTCGAACAGGTCCAAGAAAGCGTGGTAACTGGCTTGGTTTAGCACGAACACAGAGATGTCATTCGCATAAGCGGTGATGCTAACTGACTCCAGACCTGTCATTGGAAAGCCCTGAATATTAGGGCACTTTGCCACTTTCCTAAGGAGAGGATCTATGGAAAGAACAAAGAGCACTAGTGTGATTGGGCATCCCTGGCGAACACCTCTTGTTACTGGAAAACTTGCTGTCTCCAGGCCGTTTATTAGAAGTCGGCTGGTCATGTTGGTGTATAGAAGCTTTATACAGCGAACCTACTGCTCAGGCAAACAAAACTTTCCAAGTACGCAGTATAGTTTGTCATGTTCGACCCTGTCAAAGGCCTTAGCTCGATACAATGACACGAAAACACCGGTAACGTTTTTGGCTTTGGCATAGTAGATGAAATTCTTAGCTTAATACAATGACACGAAAACACCGGCAACGTTTTTGGCTTTGGCATAGTAGATCAAATCTCTTATCAGAGTAAGTGTTTGAAAAATCGATTTACCCGGCACTGCACACGTTTGCGTGGGTGAAAATGTTTTAGCCTCAAGCCAAAGATCATAGCTACAAGTTTGTAGTCCGTGTTAAGAAGGGTAATCGGCCTCCATGACCGTGGATCGTCAAGATCCATGCCCTCCTTTGGCAGCAAGACTACACGGCCCTCACTGAAAGACTTCGGCTTTTGCCAATGAACATTGAACCCGTTAACCATGTCAGTAAGTGCGTCGCCTAGGACGTCAAAGAAAGTTATGTAACACCCCGTCAGTATTCCTTCTCGACCTGGAGCCATGGTAGTGTTCATTTTCCTCAAGGCTTGCCAAACTTCATCTTTCGTCGCCTCAGCGCAGAGCATATGACACGCCTCAGGACACAGCGTCGGCAAGCCTTCGCGAAATTCTGCAATTCTTTGATGCTGGTTGCTGTCTTTGGAGCGATGATCTGCAGAGCAGAGCCTTTCAGAATGCGCCCTAAAGACCTCCTCTATTGATTTTATATCTGTGACGATGCTCCCACACACTGTCCGTGCTGCACCGATAATACTGGGCTGGTGTTTCCTTACCGCTACTCGCTGTGCGTATGCCAAGTTGCCTAGTTCATCCGTAGGCAGATGCAGTTCCTCTGCGCGTTTAAAAGCCCCGGACCTTGCCCTCAACAAGAGGTCGTATTTAGCCTTTTTGGCCCCAATGTACTTTTGAATCGTGCAGGTCAGATTACTTGCGCGCTCAACAATTTGAATACGCCTCAATGTTTCATTCATTTGTGATGTTAGACGTGCATGGCGCATTTTCCCGGCATCTTGCGCAATCACACGCCATCTGGCCTTCAAGAGATTCCATGCTTTTGGCGTAATTTGCGGTGTGTCTTCCAAACACGCATAGATATTCATGCGCATTTCAGATACTGAAACTTCATCATTTAAAATTGATGAATCCATTCGCCACAACTTGGAGCAATGCCTATCCAGCTGGGCCTTCAAGGTGAATAGCACTGGCATGTGGTCGCTGAGCTTGCATTGCCCAGGCGCTAAAGAAATGACATCGCATGTCTCTAAATTTTCGACGAGCTTGTTAGAGATATAGACTCTGTCAATTCTGCTCTGAGACGTACCCTGAACGCGCGTGGCTTCAAAGGTGTTCCAGTGAAGCGTTGTCCATGCATCAACGAGCTTCAACTCTCCACATAATTTTTGAAACTCTTTCGAATGGTAAGTGCTTTGTCCTTGACTAGAGCCTCGAACATCTCGAATTGAATCAAAAACACGGTTGAAATCACCTAAGAATACGCACGGTGCTGAATTTAGCAGGAATGACCTGGCAGCTCTAAAATGTCATTGGCAAGGGACCTATTCACGGGCGCGTAAAAGTTGGTGGATCAGATTCTCAGGTCCTTTATCCACATGTCCACCGCAATAACATGGCCTTCTGCATCGAAGAGGCAATGCGCACCCCGCCTGAACCTTGAATTGAGAAACACGACACTGGTGCCACGCGACTGCGTCTGCATAAGGAGAAGAAGGCTTCAACCAAAAATCTAGTACGGAAGGTCATGATGTCGTGCCGCGTTCGAAAGTTGGTCTCTTGCAGAAAAAGCACGTTGACCCCGAGCGAGCACACAAGGTTCATTATCTCCTGTTGTTTCACAAGATCTTCGAAACCACTAACATTGAAAGTCATGAAAGATAGCCTATTTATTTAAAATAAACTTAGGGGGAAACGAAACAATCATGTTTTCCCTTTTTTTAATTAGCGTTGCGTAAGGGGATGGCACAGCCTCTCCTATGTTAAGTGGCAGTGGATGAAGTGAACGTGATGATACTCGAAGGACTGGCGCTGAGATTTACTCACGCGCACAGATAGAACGGACCCAGTAAGCAACACCAATAGTAACAGAAATAGTACACGCAGCATGCAACGTAACTCACATGATGCAATTACTACACCAGGGCATAGCCACCACAGCATAGAGCTCACAAATTGGCACATGAAGGTTTCATCGTGAATGACAATAACATATGGAATACTAAACAGTTAGCATGCATCAGAGACAACAAATGCATAGTGGTTGTACTGCTGGGAGGCAAGCATTGCAACGGCAAAGACATCAGGAAGCGGAAAGAATGGATGTCGGTAGCACAAATTAAAAAAAAAACATTGATTCCTCACTCGCATCAGGTGATGGATCTGGGTTTGGCGAATCCACTCGGGGCTTTTTGGATGTTGCGGAGGTGGGGACATCACTTCCACTGCTTGAACTACCAGGCTTGGTGCGGCGCTGAGAGTTTGTGGCTCTAGACAACTTGTCGAGAGAACACGTATTTTCAGGAGACAAAGATACGGATCGTGACGCTTGTGAAAATCTATCACTCCTTAATTTTTGCGATGGTGACCGGCTCCTAAGATGTCTGGATGTCTTGTTGGATGCTTCTTCTTGGGCCTGTACAGTGTGTGTGCGAGGCGTGTTAGGTTTCCTTGAAGACGTCGTCTTTACTTCTTTCGTGGGCGTCGTCTTCACGCTACATTCCAGGCCCACAGGTGGCTGTTCATAGAGCTCGTTACTTGCACTTGTTGCCTCAGAAGGTCGGAGCGATTTTCACGGTTGGCCAGCGCTCCGAGATGCTTGGGACGCTTCCTCCAGCGGGGATGCGTTCGAGGATTGTTCGTTTTCTGTGGCCTAGAGTTCCTCTGATGAAGACTTAGCAGACGCACTCGGCGTCTCCACAGCGTTGCTGGGATCCTGTGACGACGTTGTGGGAGATGAAAACGCTGCGATGTCCTCAGTCAGCGCAGAAACGTCTTTGTCACTCGTTGTGCAAGGCGACGCAGCATCAACGCCGCTGGCGTCTTCTGTCTTGGCGTCATAAAGTTCTGTGTCTGTTGCGCTGTCTTCATCCCAATATTCTGGAATCTTCTGTGGCCGTGGCTTGGTTTTGCGTTGCAAAACTTCCATGTTCCTGGAGGTTCCGATTTGGGATGTTCACTTCGAAGCACTCTCACCAAGCTCTGAGAATTCTTTCAGTGACTGTGAGGTGCTCTGCGCAGCGTCTGCGTATGACTTGGGACGGAAGCAATCTTTTGTCGCGTGGTCCCCATTACAGCGCTTACACTTGGACACACAATCCTTAGATGTATGGCCGAAGGTGCCACATCGTTGACAGAAGGGTGTTGTGCAAGTAGCCGCAAAATGACCTTCTATGCTGCAGCTGGCGCATACTCTGCGCATACCACGATACTCGAGCATCACGCGGTGACCTTGAATTGATAGGAAGTTAGGGGCTGGCTTGGCCATCTCGATTCGGACGATGCGGGTACCAGGGTACGTTGATTGATGCCTTTGCAAGGTAACAAATGTGATACCCTTCACTTATCCGTATGGCTGACGAGCTGAAATAACTGCGTCATCTGACACGTACGGCGGGAGGCAAAACACGCTGGCTTGTATGCTTGGCGCCCCGACTGCCTCAACTCGCACCTTGTGACCTGGTAACTTGAATCCTTTTTTTACTATCAACTTGGTTGCTTGTGCAGCCGACCGAGCCGCAACTAGGAACTTCAAAGCTCCGAGGTGTTGCAGGAAAAGCACCCCTTCGCTCCCCATGACGTCTTCGAGGCCTACGATGATCTCGTCGACGGACGCCGTCTCCTCCGGGACGGTGAAGTTGAAGCAGTGCTCCTTGAGCGGGAGCACCGCAGGCCTTGACGCCATCCTCACTGGTCTCGGCAGGGGCCGACGATGATGGGATCAGGCCTCAAAAAACTGGCTGGCAAAGTCGCGAGTGGACATTCGTGACTTGAACAGTGGACAGTCGTGAGTGGACAGTCACGAGTGGACCGCGTTGAAGACTGGATACGCCGAAGCTCTTTATAGCGGCACCCGTTCGTCCCTCGTAGCCGTAGTAGTAGTGTGTAACCAGTACTACATTTTGACCTGCAAGATGGTGCCGGTAAAAGATTTCTTCTGTGCGTTGTTCAACAATAAAAGATAGTGCTCAATATACATGCCAATGACTTCTAAGGGGGAATGAGAGACAGGAGAATTCGGCTTTTAGTCAACGCGCACGCTGCGAATTTTTTATTGTTCAACAATGCACAGAAGACAAGAAAGGGTTGCTACGTTACACTTGCTGGGCGTAACCTCCTTGGTTTCAGAAAGGTTTAGCGAGCATTGGGCTGCAGTGTCATGAATACAGTGAACTAGTATATACCATGAAATTGAGGTGGTTAAAGGTGGGAAGTAGACAAGTTGCAAAAGCCGAATTCTCTTGTCTCTCATTCCCCATTAGCAGCCATTGGTATGTACATTGAGCACTATCTGACAAGAAAAGGTTGCTACGTTATACTCGCTGGGCGTAACCATCTTGGTTTTAGAATGCTTTAGCGAGCGTTGGGTCGCAGTGCATATAATACAGTGAACTAGTACTAAACGAAGCTTCGCCCCTCCCATACTAGAGTACCCTGTACTCTAAATCGTTACCGATTTTTCTAACCCCCCCCCCCCCCCCCCCTATACCATGCACTCGAGGTAGTTAAAGGTGGGAAGTAGACACGAAGCGCAAGCCGTAAGAAAGTGTGCATGTGCCACCTCTCGTTTAGCCCTTGGAATGTCCACTGGATGGCGCTGCTTCTATATGCGCAATATATGATGAAAAGATGCGAGTAGGTGGTACTTGAAGTGTCGACTTAATCGACAAACAAACAGACAGAAGCATGAACGAACGCACGTATGGCTGCACGGACGGATGGACGTGCGAATGCACGAACAGGCGCACGCACGGCCGGGCAGATGGACGCATGGACGGTCACAAAGACGGATGCATGAATGGACGAAAGCAAGAACGAATGGATGGATGGATGCTTCGCACCACTTTCCATCATTCTCCTGTGGATATTCTGCCGTTTTTTTTCTAATTTCGTGCAACATGGTTACGGACACTGGCGGAAGCGGCGGTGGATACCTTCAGCGCTGCGCAAGACCCGAGTTGTTATTTCATTACTGCTGTAAAAATATCGTTTCAGTTGCAAAATTCAAGTAAATTAGTTAAATTATGTCTTAACAGTTCATCAGAGCAAGTAGAATTTTATTGTTTTAAAGTCTGGCCACGTTTAAGGAGCATTCTTGTTCGACGCAATATTACGTTCAAATCAAGTCCCATTTTTAGGGCAAAAGATATCCAAACTAAACGCTTAGTACACAACACCTTATAAAATTTATCAATCAAAGCGGAAAGTGCGATCTCAAAAAGGGCTAATCAAAACAAAAGTTACCGTAGAACAGGTCTCATTCTTTCTGGAAGTCGGTGCCATGTGAAGGAATACCAGCCTGTATAGAATTTTTTAATTGCTTTGAGCCAATCGTTGTTAGTTGGACCAACGCTGCATTTTGAGTCGATATGCGTTTATTATGAGCAAGCCAGTTGCCACATTTTTTCAGAAACAGGGAGATAAAAAAAATGGCAGCATATCCACGGAGTGAATGATGGAGAGTGGGGCAAAGAATTCGTTCGTCCGTTCGTTTTTGTTTCCGTCCGTCCATGCGTCCGTCAGTGTGACCGTCCATGCGTCCATTAGCCCGTCCGTGCGTGCGTCTGTTCGTGCGTTCGTCCCTGCGTTCGTCCATGCAGCCGCCCCTGCGTCCGTTCATGAGTTCATTCATGCATCTGTCTATGTGTCCGTTCGTCCGTCTATTCAACACTCCAAGTACCACCATCTCGCATCTTTTCATCATATATTTCCCATATAGAAGCACCGCCATCCAGCGGACATTCCAAGGGCTAAACGAGAGGTGGCACGCGCACACTTTCTTACGGCTTGCGCTTCGGGTCCATTTCCCACCTTTAACCACCTCGAGTTCATGGTATATACTAGTTCACTGTATTCATGGCACAGCGGCCGAACGCTCGCTAAACCTTTCGAAAACCAAGGAGGTTACGCTCAGCGAGTATGACGTAGCAAACTTTTCCTGTCAGATAGTGCTCAATGTACATGCCAATGACTGCTAATGGGAAATGAGAGGCGGCAAATTCGGCTTTTACTTTCTTACGGCTTGCGCTTTGTATCTACTTCCCATTTTTAACCATCTTTAGTTCATTCATGGTATATACAAGTTCATTCATTCATGGCACTGCGGCTCAACGCTCGCTAAACCTTTCTAAAGCTAAGGAGGTTACACCCAGCGAGTATAACATAGCAACACTTTCTTGTCAGATAGTGCTCAATGTACATGCCATTGGCTGCTAATGGTGATCGCAGCCTGCGCTTTAACTAAAAGCCGAATGCTCCTGTCTCTCATTCCACATTAGCAGCCATTGACATGTACATTGAGCACTATTTTTTATTGTTCAACAACGCACAGAAGAAGTCTCTCACCGGCACCACCTTGGAGGTCAAAATGTTATACTTGTTACATACTACGGGGGACGAACGGGTGCCGCTATAAAGGGCTTCGCCCCTAAAAACATTGCGTGGAGTGAAGAGGTTCCTCTATCCTCGGAGGTTTACCTGTTGTATCGTCACTAATGGACGCTCTAATCCACACTGCCACTTTTACACTAATAATACAGAGATAACACAGAGGGTTTACAGCTATCCACGTGCTGCATTCATGCTCATTTGTGTAAACTGCACTTTGCGCTATGTGTAATCTCAAGATACTTTAGTCGCGGCACTAGGTTTTTGTGTAAATTCATCATAACGCATCAGACATGTTGGCAATGCGTAAGGTTGAGAAGGAACCTTCTTTCCAAGAAACGAAAAGGGAGAACTTCGGATGCGCAAACCGAATGTACTGAATGAGGTGAACGAGACCGCACGCTGCTGCAAAGTGCATCGTACGTGTTTTACGGGCAGTGGTCGCGACCAACCACTGTCTCGTATTAAACACGTTGATGACGGTGCATTAGGCTCAGAGTCGCCGTTCCAGAGCTAATGAATTTCCTAATGGGTGAAAATGTGTCTGCTCACACGTTTTTCGTCGCAATTATCAGGTGGCACGATAGATGACTCATACGCTGACATAGCGCGAGTGGTGAGCGTCCATTAGCGCATTTTTTTTTTATTTGGACATTGTGAAGTAGGGGCTGCTCGGCGTCTGCATCCAAGTGATGCATCGTCGCAGTTCGTCTGACGTTTACTTTGTGGCTTCCATTTTTTGTACCTAGTAGTCACAGGGTTGCCTGCATTCTCTAGATGCGTGCCTGCGGAACCACAGACAGAGCACACTTTCTGTCATCTACGGGTATTTGGTATGCTAGCACCTCCAGGCCTGTCATTTATTATTTCAAACATTATGCGCTATGCCCCTGCATCGACAACGCTTTCATGTGCAATAGAGCGAGGCCAAAGTTATCGCCTTTGTTTTTGGTATAATGCGAGTTCGGGGAATCAAGTTCTATATTTTATATCCATTGCCAAATCTTGCCATCATGAAAGGATGTTATGGTGCTCTCACGAGTACGGCAATCTAGCTTATGCTCATCACACACGAGATCAGAAGTAAGCATGTAAGCATATTCATGAAGTGAATAATGATATGAGTGGGGCTACGCGTCCATGCATACGTCCCTGCGTCCATGCGTTTGCGCATCCGTCCATCTGTTCGTGCTTCCGTCCATGCTTCTGTCCGTCTGTCTGGCTGTACGTCCAGGCTTCTGTCCGTGCTTCCATCAGTCCGTCCGTGAGTCCATCCGCGCGTCCATCTGTCCATCTGTGCTTCTGTCCGTCCGTCAGTGTTTTCGACCGTCCACGTCTGTGTTCGTCCATCCACTCAGACGCATGGACGGACGAATGAACGCTTCATCCCCCTCATTATCCTTCACTCCTTGTATATGTTCTGATGTTTCGTTTAAATTTACCGAGTAATAAAGGTTTATTTTTAACCACCACTTTATGTTGATTCCGACCTAATTTAATGGAGCCTGCACTTGCTACAGCTAATTCTAGTTGGCACTTAAACTGTACAATACTTCATCTTCAAACGTCTTGCTGTGAGGAGACTATTGAAATTGTTATTTCCATAGCAAATTTCCACAGCGCTGCCCAGAAAGAATTTTCTGTATTCGTTTGATCGTCTTAGCTCCTTACCACTCCTAGTACTCGAGTGTTATTACTTAAAATTCCCGCACGTGCCATTAGTGGCGTAGAAATTGCAATAGACTGAGCTCTCTCGACGGCAAGTATGAACTTTGAAATGATAGATAAGTTTTCCCGAACTAAGGTCAATACAGATCCGCAAAAATTACAAAGCATGTTTGTTAGTACCAGGTCATTTTTTTCTAATGAAATACTGAGATGTCTGCGCGTAGCTTTTTCGAATGATTCTGAATTCAATAGTCTCACTTTTAGTCCTAACAATTAGTATGAACAAAATCAGAGCGAAATCCGTGCCAACGCATGCTGATGTGGCAGGTGGTCTCTTCAAGTGTTCAGTAGTCTTTAAGGTAATTGATTTCCTTGTTCTACTTACGAGCAAGTGTGGTTACCTGCGTCACCACTTCTGGTGCTTTGGCTTTCTGAATTAGCCTTGTACGTATGTATAACAAACAAACAGAAATTACTAAACAAAGAAAAGCCAGATTCCCAAGCTCTCATTTGCTCAAAGAGTGCCTTTTTGATCCTGTCTATTAAATATGGGAACATGAAAGGAATGTAATGTTTCAATGCAAAATCGAAGCATATCATATGTTTTACAGAAAGTACGTCATAAGAGATCCGCATTCATCACTGAAATGAAGCAGAAGACGTAAGCCAACTCCAGAAACACTTTCTGCAAACAGCATTCGACGGTATTGTTTCTCAGATGTTTACCGATGAAAGCTTGTTAAAAATTCTTCGATATATATTAGAAGAAAGAGGACGACAAAGCGTAGGCAGGAGAGGAAATCTTGTGCCTGGGTTGCGCCGAAAAGAATGTTTTGCCGGTCATGAACGCGTTTGTGATCTCTTTGAGCAATTGAACCATTTTTGTTTCGCTCACTCCACCTACAAATACACCTTTTCTTCGATATTTTACGGTGCCGAGAAACCCAGGACTCTGCCATAGAAGTTACCCGACGAAAGAACTTCGCCCGCAACAAAGACGGAGCGCATCAAAGGCAAACGAATGGCTCAGCGAGCTCTGCACACGCGCTTACAAAACGAAGCACGGCAACTGATCGAATCCAACTAGTTCAACTCCTCGGATATTTTTGTGGTGCACGACCGTCTGACGGCATGCAAGGAAGGCTTGCGGGCGCTCAACTTAGAATTCGAAGAACACCTCACAGACGACCAAATTGCAGTTATGCCTCCGTAGCAGAATGTGAAGACAACGCTGCTACTCCGCTGACGTTGCTGAGTTACCACATGGAAGAGTTGAAGGCGTCGACGTCCAGGATCCCTGATAGTGCGGCTACCAAAATCGTGAACGAAGACATCACCGCTGCAGGCAGTCGTGTCTTTGGCGATCAGATGACGCATGGGTTCGTCGGCTCTCGTCTACCTAAACGTGAGCTGCTTCACTAAATCGGAAGCCCAACACAGTGGCAACCTTTCTGGGACGTGTTCAGGCACGCGGTTCATGAAAACCCCAGCCTATATAAAATTGAATGATTCCCCTATTTGAAGAACCTAGGGAGTGGACAAGCATCGAAGGCCATTGACGGCATTCAAACCACGGAGCAGTCGTACGAAGACCCCATCGCCCTTTGGAAACGAGAAGTTAATAGAGCAACAATACTTATCGAACCTACGAAACCTTAAGGCAGTGAAGTTTTTCAACAATGTGACTTTGTTGCGAAACCTATAGTACACCGTCCACATCACTATCACAGGGTTTAAGGCGCTCTGAAGCCAGGAGCTCTCCTATGCTTCCAGCTCGATGAGGTCCTCATCAAAGCGATCACCGGAGATATATTGGTAGAGTATTGCAAACAACAGAGCCGACAGACGAGCGTCGATGCGGTTGCAACGTCAGAAACGGAACTTCGGGACCTCCTCGAGTACGTGCGCATCGAGGTGGAAGCTCGTGAGAGAAATGCCTTTGTGGATGCCGGTGGTCTTGGTGTTCAAGATCACCGACAAGACACGCTTCATTAGGCTCAACCCATGGCGTCTGCTTTGATCAGCCACGCAAGGATTGATAAAGGTACCTGATTCTTTTGCCATTCTGCAGTGCCCACTATGGAGTCATGCACATACGACATTAGCTTGCATGAAGGAAAGAACCACCTAGCAAAGGCCGGCAGATGCTTCAAGTGAACCATCAAATGACATCGGTCTAAAAATTGCCACCGTCGACTGATTTGTTATAAGTGAAACAGAAGGCACGCAACAGTTGTTCGCGACCCCGAATACGCACAGAAGCACTTAAACGAAGCGAGGGCCCCTGTTTCGAAGGTGAAAGCGAAAGAGTCATTATCTCTACTTAACAAAATTGTGGTCCTACAACAGACATTTCGCGCATTGCTGACAACCAAAAGTGACTAATGCTTTATTAGAGGCGTATTATACAATGGAAATCAACGGACATTCGTTGGAGAAGACATATCTAAAAAGCTAAGATTACCCATATTGGGCACCTTCGAAATGACTGTCAAGGCATTTGAAGGAGTGAGCGGAGCACCGGAAAGACGGCTAAACATTGTCTGAGTGACGCTAATGAATCAATTCGACCATACCACCCAAGATGTCAAAGCTATAGAAGAACCATTCATCTGTAAGCAGCTGATGGAGCTTCAACGCAAGAACATATTTGCGCAATAGCTGCTGCATGAAGAGAAGTTTATTGCAGACATGACATCAATTCGTGGATAGAAAACTGAGGATGGCATATGCTTTCTCGTTGAAGCAGATCAAATGTGGAAGTTTTCTTAACCGAAGTTTTCCTCGACAAGCGACAAGGCCCGGTGTCCAACAACGCAAAGCTTGGTTGGACCTTTCAAGGACCTATACAGTGCGAAGAACGGCATTTTAAGAGCGCAGCTTCTACTACCATCTGTGTACTTGGCATGAGCTGCGTAGACAAAGACATCCGTCGCTCTCAGCAAAAAGTCTCGTATGTCGGTATCGAGAACGAGAACGAGAAAGTGTGGTCATTCAACGAGGAAGCGCATCACAAAGATCGGTGACTTGAAGTTCGACTTTCTTCTAGGGCACTAAGCTCAACTCAAGCAAAAAAAAAACAAGCAGCAGCCAGGCAAAATCTTCACAGATCAACACGACACATTGCCGCGAGGCCAGAGCTCAAGCAATGACACGACCAGCTGATCAGGCAGCTCTTCTATTCTTTAGAAGACGAGGATCCATTTTTCTACGACAAGCGTAAAAAGTCAGGATACATACACGCCTTAAAGAAGCTCACATCGCGTGCCGCAAGAAAAAACTAGTGCTACGGCGGAACCAGTAACTCAGCTCACCGTTATGCCTGCTCACCGAGAAGTAGACCAGCGTGGTGTTTGTACAGCGTTAACCAACATTTGTGCCTGTTTTGGTGGGGAGACCCGCGCAAGCCGTTAAAAGTGAAATTGGAAAGCGCTTGACACGTGCTTGGTTTCGAGCAAACGTGATAAGTTCAATGAGAGAAAGTCGTTAGTGCGATCGCGTGCAGCAGGTCATCAGAAATGACAAAAGTTGTTTTTGTCGGACCAGTTAGTGGGGCGCTAGTAATGCCTGAATAGTGCTTTAAGCAATTGCACCTGTGTTATTCTTAAATATACGCTTGTCAGCTGTTCTGGTAAAGTTGTATATTCCTTTTACGATGGTATTCCATTGAACTATTTACTTCAGGCTGCAGAGTGTGTTAAATATTCTTCAATATTTATTAGAAAAAGAGGACAACAAAGTGTGGGCACGGGAGGAGAGCTCGTGCCTGGGGTTTGTCGAACAAACGGTTGCCGGTCATATTGACGCGTTTGTTACCTCTCTGAGCAATTGAACCTTTGTTTACGCTCACTCCATCGGTGAAGACACCTTTTATCTACAAAGCTCCTCAGGAAAAAAGTTGAGGACGCTCAAGCGTCGCCATCAGGAGTGGAAGGCAATAGCGCGATTGACTACTATCCGTATTGTTCTTTAGATGCGACGCATCTTACGCCGAGAAACTAAACGTTTCTCCTTCCCGCGGCGTCCCCATCTCGAATGCGCATGCACATCGCCCCTTTCTCTCTTGAGTCGTCGACGAAGACGACGAAACACTTCGTCAGTACACGCGATTACTTCTCAGCTAAATGCATTGCAATCCAACAAAGTCTCGGAATAGAAACCCACAGAGTCCTCTCTTGATATACATTTTATTCAATAAATGTTTTAATAATTCATTATTTCGTTGCATCGATTGGCAATTTTGTGGCGCTCCACGTTACCTGAGAAGGAGCGCGTCAGTTATGGTTTGCACAAGATCACGTTCAATGTCTTCGGCATGTGCGTTGTGAGACAGGCTGTTTAGCTGTTCGTCATGGTGGTTGGCAACGCTGGTCACCGGCAGCGTTCACAGCAGTGGCCACTGGCATCGAGTAAGGGTCGACGGGGGCGCTAGCAAGGTAGAGGTTCTGAATGGTGGTGCACCTGCTTAAGACGACGTAGATAAGCTTCTGTGGGTGCCATTCAACATCTGTCCACTGCTTCGCATCTCCACATAGTTTCCTCTAGGCGGGAGAAGGCGTATTTTTTTTTAATTTAACACAATAGCGTTGAAGAGCTCGTGTTGCAGAAAACCCGCCGCCGGCATCGGCCCCGTTGGTTGTGAGCGAAAAATCGTCTGTGCATCTGTGGGCGAAAAATTAAGTTACCGAGATGGCCGTGGAAGGCTGCTATTCGTCCACGCATGCCGGTGTGATCACACTGAAAACCCGCGCATTCAAGAAAAAAACTGCTCAAGGTCACGAAGCTCGGTAGTTTTTTGCCCTGCCACCCCTCCCTGCTTAGCTTCCAGTGCTTTTGTCGGGACGAGAGAACGCTTCAGCAACGGGCGAGGATGTACAACCGGGATCGGGACATTGCCTCCGGGGACGCAGCACTCACTGTCTTGGGAAAAAGCATAGAGTTTTCACGTGAACTCATAAGGTCTGTGGTACGACAGGAGCTCCAGAGGCAGCGACTTGCCCACAGAGCTCCAGCCGTGTCGTCACTGGCCTACGTCATGCGTGAGAAAGTCAGAGTGGAGGTTCGGGATCCCCAGCCCATTCAGGAACGTGAGCAGTATGCCCAGTCAGAAGTGTCAACATCGTTATCGCAGAGAGTCTCATATGCCGACGCTCTGCTGCAAGGATCCCACGTGCGTAGGGACATCGCAGCCACTTCAGTGTATAGCACTTCGCCACCAAACACACTCCCGCCACCGCATAGGAGACCAAGAAAGACTGATATATGGTGCTTCCTGTCAAGGTACATCTCTGTTACCCCTGTGGAGACGCCAGCCACCTGTATCGAATGTGCCTGAACCACCAGGCAGGGTTTCGGGGATTCGTAGTAAATGCACCTAAGGGTCAGAACGGGGAGCGTCCTTTCGAGATCAAGCAGTATCTGTCGTCTCGCCAGTACTCTGATGGCCTTCAGCCACATCAGCGTCGCTCGACAACACCGTTGAAATGTCGGTCACCGAGTCCCCGTCGATCATCAGCCTCTCCTACTGCAAGGCGCCGTTCACCAAGCACATGTCGGGAAAACTAGAGCCAGCGACCTGTGAAAGTATGGCCGCTGCTGATGCTGAAACAGAACCTCTATCGCCGACTCCACGTGATAACGACAAACTAAGAAGCCGATACAGCAATCATGATGTCGATTACGACTTGCGTGTATTTGTTAACAGCTATGACGTGAACGCACTGGTGGATACAGGTGTGGATTACACAGTATTCAGTTATGAGCTTGCCAGAATACTCAACAAAGTACTGAGTCCATGAGATAGACCTAAAGTTCACACCGCAGGGAGACACCTCATCGACCCGATCGGAACGTGTGTGGCAAGAATAGGAATTTGCGACTTAGGAAACTGGCGACGTACGTTTCACATAGGTCGCCAGTTTTATTGTTCTGCTGAAATGCTCTAGAGACGTAATAACTCGTATGAATTTCATGAAGGCTAATAGTGCTGTAATTAACTTGCCAGAATCATGCGTCTCATTTTAAATCAAGTTCGCGATTGCAACGTTCGAAACAGCAGAAAAAGTGAACGACCTGTGTATATAGGATAACGACGTGGTGGTACCTCTAAGGTCCACCGTAGCTGCGTGGGTAAGAAGCAATGCATTTTGTGACAATAAAGGGCTCGCTAACAGCAACACTGCGCTCATACTCGAAAATAGAATCTGCATGGCAAGGGGCGTTGTGCAGCTTCGTGATGGATGTGTTAACACGTCTTGCCGACAAACTTTGGTAATAAAGTACAGCACCTTGCGAAAAGGACCATCATTGCAAGTATACACGACTTCATCCAAGTTGCGAACCTGAGGACAGCTAAGATAGCACCACCTCATTTCCAAGACATGCATTCTGTACTAGAATTCATTGACATAAACCAACGACTGTTGCCAGGCCAGTAAAAACAAATAGAAAGCATCACAAGAGAATTCGCCGCGTGCATTTCAAAGTCACCCAAAGTCTGACGAACGCCCATTACGAAACCCCGCTTCATTGTCGACGAATCAGTCAGACCCATCTGCCAGCACTACTACGTGTCGCTAAAGGAAAGAGAAGCGATTGGAAATAAAGTACAAGAAATGCTTAAAGACGACGTAATTCAGCCGTCGGCGAGTCTATGGGTGCCACCAGTAGTACTCGTAAAAAAGAAAGACCAGTCCTCACAATTCTGTATAGACTACCGAAGGCTGAACTCTGTCACTAAGCGAGATGTTTGTCCTCTTCCCAGGATTGACGATACTCTCGATAGACTATGAGATGCGAAGTTCTTTTCTTCCCTAGACTTCAAAAGTGGGTACTAGCAGATAGAAGTGGACAAACGAAATTGTGAGAAAGCTGCATTTTTTGACACCGGACGGGCTATACGAATTTAAAGTACTTCCATTTGGCCTTTCTTCCGCTCCCGCGACATTTCAGCGCATGATGGACAGTGTGCTCTCCGGACTGAAGTGGCAGGCTTGCCTCGTTTATCTTGATGACATTTTGGATTTTTCAGCTGACTTCGAGCAGCATGTCGAACGACTGCAATCTGTGTTTGAATCTCTTAGTTAGGCGTACCTCACGATAAAGCTACAGAAATGCCACTTCGGCTTCCAAGTGCTCCTTTTTCTTGGACGTGTTGTCAGTGCTGAAGGTATTCGCTCGGATCGTCCGAATACCGCGGCAATACAAAAATTTCCGAAGCCAACGAAGAAGAAGGCAGTTAGATGGTTCCTGGGTGTGCTTATAGCCGGCACTTTGCAAAAAAAAATTCAGAATATTGCCGAATACCTAACGCGACTGTCGAAGGAAGAGCACATGTAATTAGGCTGGAGAAACAGGGGGATGCTTTTGATGAGCTGCGACACCGGCTTTAGAGGCAATCTGTCCTCGCACATTTTGACGAGGAAGCCAAGACTGATATTCACACTGACACAAGCAACTTGGGTCTCGGGGCAGTCCTCATTCAGTTGCAGGATGGTGTAGAGTGGGTCGTTGCGTGCGCTAGTCGTACACTTTCGAAGGCTCAGGCCAATTACTCAACGACAGAAAAAGAATGCCTTGCGGTTGTATAGGCCGTAAGCAAGTTTAGATCATACTTATAGATAATACCTTTTTCAGCAGTAACTAGCCACACAGGCTAATGGTCCAAATATTTTGTCACCACTTTTGTATTCAGTTCAGCAAATAAACACTGATTGATTGATGTGAGCCATTCGTCATCGCTATTCACTGTGCCGGCTGGCAGATCTCAAAGACCCGTCAGGACGTCTTGCAAGATGGAGTCTACGACTGCAGGAATACAAAATAATGGTTGTCTGTCAGTCTGGTCGCAAGCACATTGATGCTGACTGTCTGTAACGTGCGCCGGTTCATTTCATGGAAGCAACCTCTACGGAAAGTGAACAGAAAGTTCTTTTTTTGAGAGCTGTCACGGCATCAGAGATGGTACAGCAGCAGAAACCTCATCCTGAGTTGGTGCTACTAGTCAAGTACTTTCACAAACAACCCGTTGACCTCCCTCGTGTTTTTTTCCGAAGCCTGTCTTCATTCATCCTCCGCAATGATGTCATGTACAAAAAATTTTGAACTCGGTCTGCAGAAATTTCTCCTTGTTCATACAGCGCTATGACCTGAGATCTTGGAAGCATACCACGATGACCCACCAGCAGGACATTTAGAAGTGAGCAAAACGCTGGCACGTATTCGCATGAAATGCTACTGGCCAAAGTTGCTGAATTCTGTGCAGCCCTACGAAAGAACCTGCCGGGATCGCCAAAGGCACAAAACAACACCAGTTAAATGAGCTGGTCTTCTCCAAACTATAGCACCACCAGATGCCCTTTTCGCACAAGTGGAAATGGACTTACTTGGCCCAGTTTCCACGTCATTATCAAGGAAGCGATGGATCATTGTTGCGACGAACTATTTAGCAAGATATGCGGAGACAGAATCGATTGTTCGGGGAACGGCTGAGGAAGTAGCCGAATTCTTTGTGACCAACATCGTACTGTGGCTTGGCGCTCCTTCTGTGCTAATCACTGATCGGGGAACAGCATTTACAGTTGACCTGACGAATTCCGTCTTGAGATTGACACACACAAGTTATAGTAAAACCATGGCGTATCATCCCCAAGCAAATGGATTGACAGAACGGCTCAACAGAACGTTAACTGACATGTTGTCGATGTACATCGACTTGGAGCGTGGAAGTTGGGGCAGAATACTACTACACGCAACATTCGCATACAATACCGTTTTGCAGAAGACAACACAAATGACACCTTTTCAGCTTGTTTTTTGGCCAAACACGACGCCCCTTTAGGGCATTTGACACAGTCAGTCACACTCATGTTCTGCTGAGTATGTTGGAACACGGACTGTTCGGCAGGTCTTTGCGGTGGGTATCCAAATTTTTATCAGATGGTAAAATATTCATTCAGACGAGCGAAGGAAAAAGTGCAGAACACGACGTCAGACAGGGAGTGCCACAAGGAAGCGTACTCAGCCCTCTTCTTTTCAACTGTGTTATGGCTGATTTAGCTAAAAGACTGCCTTCCAGGTTGAAATACTCTTTATATGCAGATGATGTGTGCATTTGGGCATTTGGCACGGACATGCGGTTAATTCAGATTGCATTGCAAGACGGAATGAATATTATCAACAACTTTTTAAAAGAAAGAGGAATGATTCTATCGCACGCAAACACAGCTGTATTGCCCTTCACCCGTAACAAGTTAAAGAACCTCAATCTCAATTTAGAAGAAGAACCACTAATGATTGTCACACAGCATCGGTTTCTCGGAGTAATACTTGATAGGCAGCTATCATGGGCACCTCACAAAAAGAAACTCGAAAACGAGGTGAATACACTAGTGAATATACTCCGCAGAATCGCTGGGACATCATGGGGTGGATCTGTATCATTCATGCTCGCTGTTCACAATGCTTTAATACGACAAAAAGTTGCATATTCTGCAGCAGTGTTACACGGCCTTTCCCGCACTTCAGAGGAGCGACTTCAAAGACTATTAGCTAGGGGACTGCGCGTCTGCATAGGTGTTCCACGAGCGACTTCCAGCAGCCTTGTTATAGCAGAGACTCGACAACTACCCTTTCGAGTCATGAGAACAATTGAAACATGCCGCCATTTTTTTTCGCTTACAGACGCAACACAGGGACCATCCATTGGCACTGGAGATTTTACTAAGTGATAAAAGCAATGCTCATAACGATGTACAGAGTAATGTACATATTACCCAGAAATTAATTTTGGAGCTCTGAAATGGACTATCCTCCATGGCTGCTTGTAATACCAAGCATTGAATTCTCAGTGGATGGCATTATCAGAAAGAGAGACATGTTCATTCAAGCTGCTCAACAACTAGCGCTTTATCAGATACACATGCGGTATCCAGGATACATACATATTTACACAGATGGCTCAAGTACTACAACGTCTTCAACATCGGCATTTATCAAACCACAGCTCAATATTCAGGAATTGTTTAAATTCTGCCGCATGACGTCATCTACAACATCTGAGCTCTTCGCTATTCTATATGCTCTAAAGTTTATAAACTCGGCAGCAGACGCTAGAAAATGGGTACTTTTCAGTGACTCACAGGCCGCATTGAGATCACTCTCCAGTACAAACAGGACAGTAATAGGTGATAGTATGACATACGAAACGCTGAAGGAGATCACCAAAGCAAAGAAGGCGCAACATGAGATCAAATTCCAGTGGATACCTGGCCACTGCAACATTCCTGGAAACACAGCTGCCGATGAAGCAGCACGACAAGCACATCGTAAAGACGTTACTGTTTCTTTACCAATTTCGAAAAATGAATTGCGTAGTATTATAAAGAATACAACTTTCAGAATGAGCAAAACTGCTTGGTTTGACCAAAGTACAAAGAGCTGCGATTTATATCACATTGATTCATTCATTGAATTCAAAATTACGCTGACATTTAATAGAAGGATGGAAACTCTAATTCACCGAGTGAGGCTAGGCACCGCATAAACAAAACATTTTTTTGCACAGAATCGGCAGAGCTGAAACTCCCGAATGCGAATGTGGATTTATAGATGAAGACGTCTGTCACCTTCTCATAGACTGTCCACATCATGACACGCCGAGACGCCGTCTTAAGTGCGAAGTGTTCGCATTGGACCGCAGACCATTTAGCATGAAAAAACTTCTGAGCCCGTGGCCAACTGGAGTTTTACAGTCCCACGCTTTAAAAGCATTTACACGTTTTTTACAAGACAGCGGGATTGCAGACAAGTATTAACAAAGAGCAAACTTTCATTTGTAACACATGTACTTATTATGTACAGTATCATGTGACACCGATCCCGTGTGTGTTGTGAAATGAATGACGTGTCGACTATTATGTACATACGAGCGAATGCATCTTTATAAGGACCAGACGTGTGCTTTGCTGTTTTGTGCTGGTGGACCGAATATTAACGAGGGACATTTCCAGAGACTTCTTGCATTGACTTTCGAACATTTACTTACCATTGTGATATGTGCGTATAAGTGTGTCTTTGCATATCTGTGCACGAGTTTTCTATTTTCTATGCACTGCTTTGTATGTTTTGCTTCAAGATACGTGTTCAAGTTTCAATCAACGGCTAAGGAGTAGCCGGCGCCATAATGGTGCGCCAACATTTCCTTATGTATCATATCAATAAAAAAACGACGCCCCTGGGTGCAATGTTACTTGTCGATGATAATTCTGACCATGACCATATCACCAGTGACCTTACGCAAAGAGCTGAAGAAGCAAGGCAGCTGGACGACATCGCATTCAGCAACAACTGAAAGGCGATGCCGATAGGTATAATTTGCGATGAAGAGACGTCAAGTACGCCCCTGGAGACAAAGTATGGGTATGAACACCCGTACGCGTACATCGGCTCTCCGAAAAGCTAATTCACGTTATTTTGGCCACCTACAAGGTGCTTCGCCAGCTTGGCCTTTTCAACTATGAACTTTGTCCAGAGGAGCAAGTAACATCATCTTGATGGTGGCATCGCACAGAAACTGTACACGTCATTTGAATGAAGCTATACCATCAAACCCAATGAGCAATGAAGCAACACCGCTGGATGATGCCTGCAACTACCGGTATAATTACTATATAATAGCTGCCTTGAACCTAGACAAGCATCGGGACCATGAATTCTGGGAAGGGGGATAATGACGCAAGATACATTTAGGGTTCACGCAGCAGTCGTTTGCTACGGCCTCAATGTTGTCAGTGGTGTGCGTACGAAACAGAGCATGCGAAGCGCCGGTGGGGACTGCCAGGATCTACATTGACAACTCAGGCACGTTCGAGCTGCACAGGATAAGAGAAGAAGACAAAGTGACCAAATCGGAAGAAGCCAAGGTGTTCAGGACAGACATCTTTCCTCTAAATTGTTAGAGGAAAGAAAAGCACAAGTTCGCCCATTTTAGCAAATGTATTAAAATCTAATTTTCAACTGTGCCTGACAATATTTTGACTTCAGAGCAATGAACTTGAAGCTACTTACCATCAAGTTACGAGAGAAGGCTTTGGGGCTGGAATTTCAAAATGTGAGTATACTTTGAAATATAAATGAATTCTTTTTTCAGAGCTGACGCTAAAAATATTGTTGCACGATGCTACTGTAGAGAAAGGAAAGCGGCTATTGGCGAGTTATACTACTCTTTTTATAGTTAAAACATATAATACCGTAATCAAGCATGCGCTGTTATCCTAAATATGCTTCCAGATACGTGACACGGCTGAACATTACGTAGCCTACATATGAACATTACGAAGCCTACATAATGCCCGTGCAGTAAAACGGGCATTATGGCACACTAAACTTTTTCGTAATTGAGGTACACTTGTGCTTCGAATTCGTGATGACCTATTGTAAAGCCACACTCTCCTAAACTTTCTAGCAATCTTATCTCAGGGAATTTCAAACAGCCGCACTGAAGTGTCCAAACTGTCCGCCGCTTCTCCGAAGCAATCCAGTGTCTGGTACCAGGAGGCGTCATTGTCGGCTGTGCCTGCGCCCTGTCTCAAGATAAACGTCACGTTGTGTGCACTACAAAAGGAGCTACGACGTCGTCACAGCTTTCACTTGGCAGTAGCGGAGAGAGCTGTGTGCACAGGCTAAGGGTTTTGGCCCTCTTATACCAGGCTATTTAAAGCAGCTGCATTAAAGCATCCAAACGGTCCATCGCTTCTCTGAAGCAATCCAGTGTTTTGTACCAGGAGGCGTCGTTGTCGGCTGCACCTGCGCCCTGTCTCAAGGATAAACGTCACATTGTGTGCCCTACAAAAGGATCTGCGACGTCGTCACAGCTTTCACTTGGCAGTAGAGGCGATAGCTGTATCACACAGGCTAAGGGATTTGGCCCTCCTATACAAGGTTATGAGAGCAGCCGCATTAAAGCATCAAAACGGTCCATCGCTTCTCCGAAGAAATCCAGTGTCCAGTACCAGGAGGCGTCGTTGTCGGCTGCACCTGCACCCTGTCTCAAGGATTAACGTCCGGTTGTACGCACTACGAAAGGAGCTACGTCGTCGTCCCAGTTTTCGCTTGGCCGTAGAGGCGAGAGCTGTGTGCACGAGCTAAACTTTCTGGCACTTTTATCACAGGTCAGTGCTCGATATATATTGGGCATTTCATTACCTTGTTGACGTCAAAAAAGTACGAATACAAAAAGAAATCTGTCTGGCCTTTCAATGGCGAAAATCTATGCCAACGAGTCTGACGATACACCCGCCGTGCATGTTCCGAATGAGCATGGCATTGATAAGGTTTTTCGTGGTTGGTATATGCAAAAGCGTAGGCGCAGGTGACAGGGTAGACAGAGCACTGTACCTCATCATCAAAAATGCATACTAACTGCACGTGCAGAAACTTCGCGTCACCTTCTGGTATTATGTCTGATCACCCACCTTGCCAATCAGTTTTGGATATTACACTAGCTCTGCGATGAATAGAAAAAATGACATTTTGCTGTTTTAGACCAACTCTTAACAGATGCGCGATGTTCTCTAAGCGTAGACGTGAAGTTTTCGGCAAAAACCAAAATTCAGTGCGCGTTAAAGAACCCCAGTTGGTCAAACTTTTCAGAGCCCTCTACTACGGTGTCTCTCATAATCGTATGGTGGTTTTGGGACATTAAACCCCACATAACAATCATCAATCAAAAACCAAGCTAGCAAGCTTCTGTCCACGCGTTATTAAGTCCATAGGTTCGAAAGCTTGCTTCTTAAAACACAGAAACATGTTCGTGAAGTCCGCAAAGAGAGTAGTATACATGACGCCCTTTTCTTGTGGAAAAGTCTACATAGGCCAGTCAGGAAGATGCGTGAACGACCACCTTATAGAACATCGCGCATCTGTTAAGACATCGGGCAACACTCATCTTGCAGATCACTTTAGAAATAGCGGATGTTATCCTGTGTTTAAAGAAACAGAAATATTATTTCGACACAAGGCTCAGCTAATACGTGAGTTAGTTGAAACTTACCACATCCGAAAGAGGGGAAACGACTGTGTTAGCCAAGCGACGATTGCACTGCATGATAAAGAGTATGCGTATCTCGACACCTAGTACCTGTAAAATTTAACATATGATACATAATATGTACAATGTTTTTAATGCTGGCAAAAATTGATGCACATTTGATGCACATGCGCGATAGACCATGTATCCGCTTTAAATACTTTTTCAGTTCAATAAACCTTCATTTGTGAGAGCAAGCGCTGTCCTTGACAGCCTCTTCTGTCCATCTGTCTTCAGTGCGCTTCAACAAAAATTTTCAATCATGACTGTTTAATTAGTTTGTCACGAAGCCAGCAGGGGGGACGCACTTCTGTTATGACACCACTTTTTCAAAACTAATATCTTCTTGTCGTGTGGGGAGCCACATGCCGAGTAATATAATTTAATTCTCGTTGCTTCATGCGCTGCATTGTTTTTTCGTTCCACGTCAGTGTTTACCAAGGGCACTTTTGAAGCTGAGTACGGTTTGGGTGCATTCAGTGCAAAGCTGGTATGAAAATTCATTCGTTACTGAAAAATACTGCTGCGTGAACAAGAGCCAGAAAAGTGCGCCCAAGTGCTTTCAGTTCACTGCCACATGCATTCGTTATTAGGCAACATGCACAGACTTAATGGTCAGTTTCGAATGGAAGTGTTCATGACGACTGTGTTTCACAGGGTGCTGTACGGGCTTTGACTACCCGTGAGAGCTCCACTCTTCAAGTAAATATTTTATTTAGCATTTATTATTGCGCAGTGCTTACCATGTGATTTCAATCTGGCGTGCGGTCGAGATACTTTATAAATTTTGCATAAACATTTTATTTTTTAATTATTGCGGAAATTGTATAATTGAAAGAGCCCAGGTAATATAAACGTCAGCCTCTCTGCAACAAGCCAGTGAAAACAGGCTATAACAAATTGTCAAAAAGACAGCGACTACTACTCTTTGTTATGGGGGGGTCTCTTGACCGCCGCCGTCAGCAGGTTGTGCTCGTAACTTGCATCAGGACCGACGAGAAGGGAAGTACCGGCGAGACGGCGCAGAACAGCAAATCAAAAGAGTTTAATACTACATAGTTAGACCAAAGTGGACATTCAAGTTTACAAACAAAGGTAAGAAGCCGAGGAGCAGAGTTCCGGCAGAGTCTCAATCCAGACTGCTTCACCCAGTCTCTCCCTGCGCGTTTTTAAAGGGTTCCAGACGCTTGTGTTACGTCAGGCGCCTCCAGACATGATCAAATATGGATCACCTTGTGTTCGCACCACCTACCACGCCACTGGTCACGCCAACGATCACGCGACTGATCGCGCCACGGATCACACCACCGGCGTTCCCACATTCAAGAGCCAGGTGCGAATGAGCCATGAGCTCACCGCGTTCTCGCGCACAGCACATGACGACCTTCGCGGCAGCAGCGTCTCAGGTTCCTCGGCGTCTGGGCATACACTTCTGCGCCTGTACCCCCGATACGTTTACAGGCCCGGGAGCGTTCGCACGCTGTCCGTGGTCTTGCATTTGGGCCCAAAGGGGTTCGCGTAAAATGAAGCGTAACAGACTGCCCCCTCGCGGATGGAGATCCCGAAAGGCAGGGGACACCATCCACTGTCAACAGGGATCAGTCGTCGAAGCTCGTAGCCTTCTTAACCTGGAGCACGATACGTGATACCTGGCTCTAGGCCCTGTTCCGTCTCGTAAGGTAGTTCCGCCAGATTTCCCTGATGTTGTCGAGGTTCGCCGGAGGCTGGAGGCGAACCATACAATGGAATCCAGCAAATGGCGACAGTCAAAAGTGGCCAAAGATAATGGTATGAGCTCCTTTCCGGGGCGACCCCGCAGGGGCTCGTCGGTGGGGCTGGTCGCCAGGCAGCTCCGGGTGGTGAGATCATCACACCCCACCGCTTCAGGTCTTTCATCAGCAAGAAGGGAAACCACAGGTTCTTCCGGCGGTCCTGCCAAGAGTTTGGAACCGACGTGGTGTCCGAAGAGATGCCAGATGACAACGAAGTCCTCTCTCTGGGAGGGCAAGATCCTCGCCATGGTAGAGCCGGTCGACTGAACAAACAATCCACGAGAAAACACAGGATAACAAAGCCACTGAAGAAGCAAGCGCGAGACACGTATCCACTGAGCCCCGCCAGGCTTACCTTAACCACAAAAGTCTTGATCTTATTACTCGTACAAAGTACTAAACACACCCCTAATTTCGTTGCCCACCTAACGACGCACAGGTCTTCCAAAACTACGGAAAAAATAATAACACAAAAACCTATGTCAGGAAAAAAAACAATCGAGGCCAATTCATGACCTTGAGGCTTCGGCTTAAGCCATCGGCATTGCCATTGAGACTCCCCTTTTTGTACCGTATTTCGTATGATTACTGCTGCAAACCGAGGCTCCAGCGCAGGAGGCGACCATTTTTGGAAGAAGTAGGCTGCAGCCATCTGAGAGGACAGTGGTCTGTCTCCATTATGAACCTCGAGCCTGCAAGGTAGCACGACAACTTTTGCACTGCCCTTACGAGACACGCACATTCTTTCTCGGTTGCGCTATACGCTTGTTCTCGCACAGTCAGCTTACGACTGGCATAAAGAACTGGGTGTTCACCGTCCTCTCCTCGTTGGCACAACACTACTCCCATGCCTCGCTCACTAGCATCACACTGAACTATGAACTCTTTCGAATAATCAGGTGATTTCAGCACAGGTTGACTTGTTAAGGCGGCTTTTAATGCTTTGAAAGCCTCCTCTTTACGGTCATCCCAGATGACAGTTAGTGGCTCAGTTTTCCGGAGCGCGTCAGTTAAAGCACTAGCTAATTCCGAATATCTCGGGATGTAACGTTGATAGTAACCTGCAACCCCCAGAAATGAGCGGATATCTGTCTTTGAGCGTGGTTGCGGGAAATCGCGTATGGCAGCCACCTTGAGCTCAGAAGGTCGGAGGCGTCCTTGTCCGATTATGTGACCTAGGTAGATCACCTCAGCTTGAGCGAGTTGGCATTTAGGTGCCTTCACAGTTAGTCCCGCTTCACGCAAACGCGTTAGAACCACTCGCAGATGTTGCATGTGTTCCGACCAAGCGGACGAATATATCGCCACATCGTCTAAGTAGGGTAAAGCGAATTCCCCTAGTCCTCGTAACACCTTGTCCATAAGGCTTGAAAAACAGTATGGTGCATTTTTCAAACCGAAGCTTAATACCTTAGGGCGGAACGTTCCCAACGGCGATATGAACGCTGCATATCTGCTAGCCCTTTCGGTGAGAGGAACCTGCCAGTAGCCTCGAACGAGATCCAGCGTGGAAATATATCGAGCTCCACTAACCCTCTCAATGCGCTCTTCAATGTTTGGTATAGGGTAAATCTGATCTTTGGTGATCGAGTTTAGCTTGCGATAATCCACGCAAGGGCGTGGATCTTTTCCCGGCACCTCAACTAAGATTAAGGGCGAAGTGTAATCGCTCTCACAAGGCTCGATCACGCCTAATTCCAACATCTTCTTCACCTCGGAATCCATAATCTCTCGTTGGCGCGGTGACACTCGGTAAGCTTTGCTACGCACGGGTTCTGAGGATGTCAGCTCGATGTCATGAGTAACAACTGAGGTTCTTCCAGGCCTATCTACAAATAAGTCCTGAAATTCTTTCAGAAGATCCCGGAGCTCGATCTTTTGCTCCGGCTCTAACTGCGCTTTCGATATTAATTCTTTGATTAGTGGTTCACCATCCTCACCGTTTATGACTGATGCAAGCCCTGGAAGTTCAACTGGAATCTCCTCGGGGATGTTCACCATCATGCATACCCCTGCTTCTCGTTCTCAGTATGGCTTGAGCAGATTGCAATGATACACTTGCTGTATCTTTCGCTTTCCGGGCAGGCGTATCACGTAGTTTGTGTCAGAAAGCTTTTCAACTACGTTGGCGGGACCTTCCCACTGCACTTCTAACTTGTTTTTCTGCGACGGTCGCAGTATCATTACTTTGTCCCCGACATCGAATCGACGGGTTCTGGCTGTGCGGTCACAGTACACCTTTGACCTATGTTGCGCTTTAGCCATGGCTTGCTCTGATAGCCGTTGAGCGCTTCTCAAACGCTCCAGTAGCTTCAAAACGTACTCGACCACTACTGGGTCTTCGGCTCGGCCTTCCCACGATTCTCGAAGCAAGCGAAGAGGAGATCGCAACGAGCGGCCGTACACGAGCTCGGCTGGCGAAAACCCCGTTGCTTCATGCGGGGCAGTCCTTAACGCGAACATGGTAGCCGGCAAACATAGCTCCCAGTCCGTCTTCCTTTCGTAGCATAACGCCCTCAACACTCGCTTCAGAACGGAGTGGAGCTTCTCCACGGAGTTAGACTGAGGGTGGTAGACTGAACTATGAATTAGTTTTACTCCGCACCTTTCCAAAAACGTAGTGGTAAGAGCACTAGTAAACACAGAGCCTTGATCCGACTGTATTTCGGCGGGAAAGCCAACTCGTGCGAATATGGAAAGGAGCGCGTTAACTATTTCCACAGAGCTAAGTTCTTTAAGTGGAACCGCTTCGGGGAACTTAGTCGCTGGGCATATCGCGGTCAGCACGTGGCGGTACCCCGACGATGTCGCCGGCAGTGGGCCTACAGTGTCCACTACGAGCCGCCGAAAGGGCTCTGTGATGATAGGCACCAGCTTCATCGGCGCCCTCGACTTGTCACCCGGCTTACCTACACGCTGACACGTGTCGCATGTCCTTACAAATCGCTCTGCGTCGCGGAAACAGCCTGGCCAATAATACTCCTGCAACAACCGTCCCTTCGTTTTCTTGACGCCTAAATGACCTGCAAAGAACTTCCATGCGACAAGCGCAGTAAATCCTCTCGATAAGCTTGAGGCACGACCAGCTGATCAAACATTACACCCCTCTTGTCAACATACTTCCTGTACAGTATGCCATCCTTCTCATAATAACTTATGTTTTTCGTTTTTCGGGGCTATCTTTTCATTTACCCTGCTCTGGATGTTTCGCAAGCTCGGGTCTTTATCTTGTTGATTCCTCAAGGCCATGCTGTCTACCATTAACAGTCGCTGTAAGCTTTCCGACGTAGGCGCTACAAGTAAATCTCTGGAATGCTCTTCCAATATTTCTGATGGTGCCCGTGCCGTAGCTTCATCCTCCACGGATGGGACCCCCTGCTGTTGTAACGCTGGCGCAAGTTCGACCTCTGCTGGGGAGTCCTGCGTCAGGCCGATTTCAGCTAAAGGGGACTCGGCAACTGCCTTCGCAGCGAGTTCCCGTGCTTTCGAACGCGTTAGCGCCATCACATTTGCCTCCCCAAACAGCTGCCCTCTCTCGCGCAGCATCTTGTCAGATCTATTCGAAAACAGGTAAGGGTATTGCGGAGGGAGTGCCGGCGACACGGCAGCTTCCGTCTCGAGCGTGCCGAAAGGACCTTTGATAGTTACCTTTGCGACGGGAAGGCATGCACTACACGACTCTACAGCCTGCTTGATCCAAGCACGCTCACCCGTGAACATTTGGGGTTCAACGTACGAACTGTGAACTACGTCCATCGTAGCCGCAGAATCGCGCAGTACGCGGCATGGCTTCCCGTTCACTTCAAGGTCGCGCATGTAAGGTTCGAGAAGCTCGATATTCTCGTCCCTACCACTGATAGATAGAAACACAACTTTTGGTTTCTTACAGTGCGCCGCAATGTGACCGGGTTTATGGCAGTTATAGCAAAGGAACGGTTTCCTCGCTTCTAGCTTCCTTTGCTATTCTAACGCAGGTTCGGTGTTCCGTTCCGACTCCGACGTATTTACGGTTCGGGCATTCGCAATTTCAGGCTCTTCCTTCGTTTTCACAGGCCCTCTCTTTGGCTTGAACCTAAAATCAGGACCCCCTTTTCGACCATTGTCACTGCCTTCCCGAGCCCGACGTGTGACGAATTCCTCTGCTAGCTCTGCGGCTCTGGCTACAGAGCTAACATCTGGCCTGTCTTGCACCCAATGCCTAATGTTCTCTGGTAACCGGTTGTAGAATTGCTCTAGTAAAAAACACTCAATAACCTTTGCGTGGTCACCGTAGGCCTTCTCCTTCTTTAGCCATTCCACCATGTTTGACTTCAGTTTATAGGCAAATTCAGTGTATGACTCACTCCTTCCTTTCTCCAATTCACGGAATTTTCGCCGGAATGCCTCCGCGAACAGCCTGTACTTCCTAAGCAAACTGGATTTTACTTTATCGTAATCGTCGACCTCCTCAGTGGATAAACGAGCGATTACTTCTGCTGCCTCGCCAGGTAAGAGTGTGAGCAAGTGCTGTGGCCACGACTCACGGGAGAACCCCTGCTTCTCACACGTCCGCTCAAAGTTCACCAAGAACAACCCAATGTCCTCTCCAAGTTTATAAGGGCGAATTAGTTCTGTCATTTTGAGCGATATCTGCACCCCTGCACTGTTTGCCTCGCTTCTCTGCCCTGCCGTTCGCACGCGCTCTATTTCAACCTCGAGTCGCTTTAACTCGAGCGCGTGATCGCGTTCCTCGCGCTCTCTCGAACGTTGAAACTCGAGTCGTTTTAATTCGAGCTCCCTTTCCTCACGCTCTTTCTCTTGCTGTTCTCTACGCTCCTCTGCCTGTCTTTTTGCGGCTTCCCTTTCTCGAATTATCTCAAGGCATTCCGTCAGCTCATCTTCCTCAGCCTCCAGAGCACTAATAGCCTCGATCAATTCTGGTTTCCGGAGTGCGTCAGAAACATCCAAACGCAACTCCTTTGCAAGCTGTAATAACTCCGCTTTACGCAGCAACTTCAAATTCATGGCTGTGTTCAGTGCGACCTTTCCTACTGTACACAACTATCTTGCCGCCGCCCACTTTGGCGACAACAATAGTTCGAATTACCAGTTACGCTTCCCCACTGAAAAAGCCTGGCAAAACTCAGCAGACAAAGCCCCGCACTCACCACTCAACAGCCAAGAATTCCGCGTAGACCCTCGCAAAAAATGCATCTGGTTGCGGCCTGGCAGACGAGACGGCTCGTGGATCCGTGTCGCAGCTCAGCCCTCGAGTCGTCGAAATGACTGCAGCATCCCACCGCTGCCACCAGTTGTTATGGGGGGGTCTCTTGACCGCCGCTGTCAGCAGGTTGTGCTCATAACTTGCATCAGGACCGACGAGAAGGGAAGTACCGGCGAGACGGCGCAGAACAGCAAATCAAAAGAGTTTAATACTACATAGTTAGACCAAAGTGGACATTCAAGTTTACAAACAAAGGTAAGAAGCCGAGGAGCAAAGTTCCGGCAGAGTCTCAATCCAGACTGCTTCACCCAGTCTCTCCCTGCGCGTTTTTAAAGGGTTCCAGACGCTTGTGTGACGTCAGGCGCCTCCAGACATGACAAAATATGGATCACCTTGTGTTCGCATCACCTACCACGCCACTGGTCACGCCACCGATCACGCGACTGATCGCGCCACGGATCACACCACCGGCGTTCCCACACTCAAGAGCCAGGTGCGAATGAGCCATGAGCTCACCGCGTTCTCGCGCACAGCACATGACGACCTTCGCGGCAGCAGCGTCTCAGGTTCCTCGGCGTCTGGGCATACAGTTCTGCGCCTCTACCCCCGATACGTTTACAGGCCCGGGAGCGTTCGCACGCTGTCCGTGGTCTTGCATTTGGGCCCAAAGGGGTTCGCGTAAAATGAAGCGTAACATCTTACACCCATGGGCGTGCGCCCTTAGGGTTCTTCATTACGGGGGGAGGGGGGGGTGATGTTTCACGACACCACTCCGATACCCTACTCCTCTTAGTTGAGTCTGAAAAAAAAGAAGCTTGACGATGAATAAAGTAATGAAAATGACGCTATTACGTGCATTAAAAAAAGGCTTCCCAATATTCCCCGTCTTTCCGGGATAAAGATGAAGAAGTAACAGTTGTTCGTTTGTGGCAACTGAGGTACTCTGCCATCATCGTTGTCAAATTATCTATGGCCGTAACACGATTTTTTAAATGATCATGGATTTAGCTGATTTAGTTACGGTGTGCGGCATAATAGGCTTTAGATGATCTAAGGTGCGACCTCTCCCTCTACCTCCGCTGTGTGCACGCCGATGTCTTGTACCAAGAATGTATTCATTGCGAAAAGCACCAACGCTCGAGCGCCTCTGCATTTATTTTACGAGCGTAACCCAAACACAAAGCAAGGGGGAAAAATGGAAGTTGATATTATACAGGCGAGTGGGGCGCTATTGAAGATTATAAATAAAAAAGGAAGGTTGAGGATGGGCGCAGCCCGGTCATTGCATACTTTGCAAAGTGAACAAAGTCAGTGCTCTATCAAAACCTCATTTGCAGTACAGGTTACCATCGCCAGGAAGACACATTCTGGGAAAAAATCACCGAGGGAAATGATTGCCGACCGCACTACCGTTCCCGACGCCGGAAAATCTCTTTTCCTTTTCCCTCTAGCTTTCTCAATATGGAAGCCGAATTTAGAGAAGAAAGTGCTTGTGGCTTTTTCTTCGCTTTCCCTGACTCGAAAAATCATACCTGTGATACGGACGACGAGGCTGATATGTACACATAAGCCCTCACTAACAACAACAACAACAACAACAACAACAACAACAACAACAACAACAACAACAACAACAACAACAACAACAACAACAACAACAACAACTACAACAACAAATACAACAACAACAAAGCATATGCCCGAGGTTGTCATTGCTATTTTTCACCTATTTATATACTATATATCCTATCAGGTTTGTATTAAGATCCCAAACCACATCACTGGGTATAGAGGCCTCAGGCCGTTTGGTTCAATTTCTTACGCATCAAATTTTAACGGTGTTTTGATATTCACTTCACTTTTTTCACAGCGGTTTTTAATGCGAGGCATTATATAGTCGCACTTTTAAGTCGCAAATCTGGCGTCGGCGGTGCTGTCGACACCCCCACTGTGCATGCTTGCGTCTTGTGCCAACTGTCGTTCTCTCCCCTTTCTCTCGCCCTACAATGCCGATGCAGGCAGCGTCTGCTAGTAAAAACAGACTGCTTGTGCTGCACAACCGGTCACTGCGGGCCACACTGTATATTCAGGCACTGGATCGCGCGTTCGCAGTTCAGTCAAGGGCGTCTTTATTAGGGTTTCGCTGGACTTCACCCTTTGCTTGACTCTAGTTTATGCGATGGAAGTGACATCGCCTTCAGCAGAACCCGAATACTCTGAGCTAGAGCCAAGTATTCTACCACAGAGCCACGCTGGCGCTTGGAACTCTATTGCAAACTGCTTTTAGGCAGGCTTGATCTCGGGAAAGGAATAGCGTTAATATGAATAGCATTAATATGAAACGCGTTTATGCTTATCACTTCAATCTTTTTTTCTTCCGGCTTGCTCTGCAGTGCGAATTTTCTGAAGCGATTTATGCTCTCGATCAACATCAGGGCTCGTGTCCTTCTAGATCAAGCAGTAACAACAACATAAAAAAATCACAACATATCCACGAGGTGAATAACGAGTGTGGCGAAGCTCTCCGCAGCCCGTCCTCGTGGTAATACGAGTGCTCGTGCGTGAGACCAATGGGGAATTGGAAGACGTCAGCGCCGCGTTCCACCGACGTCTGGAAGCTCAACATCGTTCGGAAGTACAAGGCCTGACCGCCCGAAATAAATCCTTGCACGGATGGACGCACGGATGGACGCATGGAAGCACGGACGGGCTGACGGAAGCTTCGCCTCACTCATCATCATTGACTCCGCGGATACGCCTCGACACCACTTTTATTGGCATGCGGTGAAACTGGCTACTACGATGACTACGAGGACATGAGACGTACGACCCACGGCGTAAGGAGCTATGCCCCTAAAAGCCGTTCGTCGAAATATGACAGAAGTCTGTAACGTCATGTAACATGAGCCAACTTTATATGGAGATTTCTCAGGACCCATGAATGCCTGTATACACCAGTCATTACCATGATCACCTTAATTCTATACAAAGATGCAAAAAAGTAAAATATTCCTTCTTTTTCTAAAAAAAGTGACAGATACTCTTTACAAGTGAGCATTCGAAAATAAATAAAACAACGTCCTTGAAGTTTGCTTAGAAATGGTTCACATTTAAAAGGTTGGAGAATGCTTGAGTTGTGCCTTCAATAGTGTAACGTGATAGCATTGTTGGGCCACATTCGCGTCTTCCTAATCACTCGCACAGCCTCGCTTTCTCGTGGGAGTGATGTTGCAAGAAAAGAAACATTTGTGTGCGTTACGTTAACCACGTCAAACAATTTTATACCGTGTGTAAAACTGTTAAGGCTCAACCAAGCCCTAAATCTTCGTTCTACGATTTGGCGAATACCCACTGTGTTTCCGTTGGGCAACACGTGCACACGCGCACATGCATACTGAATGCTGTGGCTGATAGCGATAAAATATTTATGTCCCTTCGGGTTGCAAACAGTTGTCTTATGAGTCAACCAATTATTTCGCAATCCACATATTTTGACGCGTAGTTTGAGGATTAGCTTCTTGCGTGCAATATTACATGCGTTAGAAAGGCTCCCCGCATGACGTGATCATCGCGTAGTGTTTCTTTCTTAAACTTCTGCATGCACTGGCGTAGTTTTGTTGGGATATGAAAGACGTGTTTGCCACATAAAAGAGGTGTTTGGTTTGGTTCTCATTAAACCGAATACATACATTATTTACCTTTTAGCGTCTATTTCAAACTTTCTCTCGAGAACAACGCAAATATTTCGCTCACAACGCACGACATCGATAGCCACACTGGATCATCTCTGATATTAGCTTTTGGCAAATAAAGTACTACAACACCGACTTTCGTTTTCACGAAGGTGTGTTACACCTGTAACGCTTGCACCTATCTGGAAGCCTTTTGTAAGCGTACCTATGGTTGAACTGTGTACGTAATACAAAAACTTATGCATGCATTGTCGTTTATGCTATGTTCGTTGTGCATGACAAAAGTGTTGAAAAAAAGAAGTATCACACTTTCAATAACGACAAACTATTACTGATATCGCGGATGGTGGCTCGATTTTGCAATTTTTTCAAGTCATTTCAAATATATATAGTTATTGCGAATTTTATTAGCAGTGCATTTGTGGTATAGACTGACGGTTCAAAAATATGAATACAGAGAATAAGTTGGCAGAACACTACAAGATAGCTGCAGGATTAAGTGAATGGGAGTTAACAACATATGCTCCCCTCTAAACACATTAGACATGAAGCCACGAATAAAGGTTATGTACTACGAGAAAAAAAATCGCGAGAAACATTCTCACATAAGCCCTTGGGAATCATTACAAATGCCCATCTCGCCCTATTGCGTTAGAGGGAATTCACGGCCATTCATTAGCTAAGATGCTGAGTTCACGACACTTTCACAGTCTTCTGCTTCATGTATTTGCACTGCACGAATTCCCAAAAAAGACCCAACCCTCGGGGAAGAGGTCAGCGGCACATGAAAGCATACTGAGTACACCCATTACCGCTTTATTCAACTTTTATTCTCTCAGGATATGGGGATACGGTGGCTGTGCTATCATCACCATTCATTTATGGCGCTCAAACACCGAGCTACGCATTAGCGATACACCATGATAATTTTCACTGCTCTAGTATTCCCCCTAGTATTATTATGTGACATTTTCGCTCTTATCAGTGCGCATTGATACAATACTTATTTTTCAACGCCATGTGCTTCGTGCACCCGTGGCCCCTTCATCAGTCATGGCCATAACATTCAGCAATTCTTTGCTGCCTTTCCTCGAAGGTACGAATGATGCAGGCCGATAGCCATGCAGGTGAACCTGTAGCGATTCCACAAGCACTATACTTGATATAGGCTCGTTCGTCACTTTAATCGGGACACTAACTACGATGACGGGTCAAATAACTTTACCAATTGCACTGCAAGGACAGGGAAGCAGTTTCACGTGCACATTGCGCTTTGAATACGCGCAGGCTGATCGTTCAGAAGGAGCCGGCCAGAATTCGCATCATTCATTGGACACACAAGAATATACGGCACAGCAAGCTTTCCACTGTCGCTGAAGTGTATCATGTCATGATATCAAAATAGCGAGGAAGATCTGAGGAAGGAAACAGCATGAAGTGATTGAAAATTCTCTAAATATTGTGACGCCTTCTGGTGAAGAAGTGTTTCGAACGCCTCCAAATAGTACAGTTTTGGTGCTCTCACTGAGTGTCTTCGGTAAAGCAGCCTGTATGCCCAATTTGGAGGTTTCTAAGTGATGTCGGTGAACTTGTTCTTTCCCCCTCCAAACTAGCTCTATTTATTAAAGTAGGGTTCTATCTTTGCTCCTGTCTGGGGCTCACATATCATCAAAATAAATATTCATAAATTGTTGAGAGGCAACATTTGCAACGCCAAATATATGCCTCAGAAATGCCCCTGAAATGTTTGTGCATTTCTTCGTTTAAATACATGTTAGATTGTGTGATAGTGACAAAGATTAATGACAGAAAAGAAAGGGGAAACACTTCGGTATCACAGATTCACTAGAAATACTAAGACACTGGCGCAGTGAATCTGCAAACGATTATCTAGGAGTAGAAACGAGAAAATAATCTTAGCAAACTAAAAAAATGTGATGCTCATGTTGTCCGTGGGTAAACTTGACGACGAAGATGATCCTGTCGCGCCGCTGGCGAGGCATGAACCACCTCGCCCTGCAGAGCTAACCTGCCGTTCAACTTCACAATCGATGTGATCCTCTGGCAACTCATCTCATATGACGCTTGTCAAAATACAAAATACTCACCCAAACGAGAACGTGAAACGAGCCTGAATGATCGGATCACACGAACATCACACACCTTGGTCAAATAAGTTAGAATGACGTCGTTATGCCGCCAGTGTTTACACAGAGACAACTTGATCAGCTGTGGGTTGTTGTTAACTAGATCGGAATTTCGAGCTGCGCTCACGCAGTCCGTTGAACAAATCATAGAACTTCCCCGCTCAGTCGGGTTTGTTTGGCTTCTGTGAAGGTATTCCTCTTGTCCTCTCCATCCTGTCTGGACGATTTGTTTACAAAGCCGCTTATATTCGTCTCGCAAACTGGATTGAATGACAAGCACCTCGCAGAATGCGTGCGAAATTTTCAGAGGTGTCATTGGCTGTAAAATGTCTTACGTCTGCCCACTGAATTCATGGCTGGTGGAAGAGATAAATAAATTGTTCAGGATGTTGACAACTGCTCCTAGACATTAGGATACATTTGGCGTCAACGTCACTCGTTATTAATATCACCGCAGAACTTGTGAAAACTAAAAAAAGAAGGGTTGAACAGATTTCAAAGCTGCCTTACAAAAAACGCCTCCTCAGTTTAGGCTGCAAAGTACCCTCACCTTAACTGGATGAAAACTTTTGCCCGACAAGGCTAATATTTGCCGAAGCAGGCTCAAATTTTATAGCTTCTGTGCTATCAACCAGCCTAATACGTAATAAAGGTGACCAAAAGCTATAGTATAAAACGCTGTCCTGCAATAGGTCTAACATAAAACACGAAGTTCGCACCTCTTGTGTTGTGGACGTGGTGTTTCGTTCACTTCGAACAACATATGCAACTAAGGAGTCGATACTACTGGTTTCGTAAAGTCAATTAGGCTGAATACCAAGTTTTCCCCGAATGTGAACTGTGGAGTATTTTAAATAACAAGCAACACCGACAAATTTACGTCACTACGGCCTCCGTAATTCGTATATAACAAAAGCGGACTTTTGCGCTGGCTGCTCGTGAGTGTACAAAATGCAAACTTCGCAGATTATCATCTTCAGGCTTTGGAACCTGTCTTGCTGAATGCATAGATAAGTTCGTCCTTCTGTCGCCTTCCTAAAAAATTGTGTATTTGGTGGGACAAAAAATAATTTTCATAATGTAAACGCCATAGCAGAAGTCATTCTGCTTCAATTAATTACGGTCAAACAAAACAACTTTTTTCGTATCGTATGGACAACTGTAGTGTATCTCGTCTCTGCGTACGTTTTTGCTTTGCACAGATCAAGTCTCTATTACTATAAGTGCTTGTTCCGTATACGTAAAACTGAAAACTTAGCTGTGTGTACCTTTTTCATAGTTGCCCCGCCGCGGTGGTCTAGTGGGTAAACTACTCGGCTGCTGACCCGTAGGTCACGGGATCAAATTCCGGCTGCAGCGGCTGCATTTGCGATGGAGGCGGAAATATTGTAGGCCCGCGTGCTCAGATTTGGGTGCGCGTTAAAGAACCCCAGGTGGTCGAAATTTCCGGAGCTCTTCACTACGGCGTCTCTCATAATCCCGCGCCGAGGTCAACTACTCCCCGTCAGAGAAAGAGTGCCTCGCTGTTGTATGGCCCACGGTGAAATTCAGGCCTTACCTATACGGCCGCCACTTCATCCTAGTGACCGACCATCATTCGTTGTGCTGGTTAGCCAACCTACGGTACCCGTGTGGGCGACTGGCACGATGGAGTCTTCGTCTGCAGGAATACAACTATACAATCGCTTACAAATCGGGTCGCAAGCACGAAGATGCTGATTCATTGTTTCGTGCACCTGTCGAAGTTTGTGGACACGACGCCGAGGATGACGGTGGTTTCTTTGGGGTCATTACTACAATAGATCTGATTACACAACAGCGCGCGGACGACGAAATTCGCGCAGTTATCCATAACCTTCAAGGACCCAACTCTTTCGTACCTCGATGTATTTCTCTAGGCCCGTCATCATTCTGTTTGCGAGACGGCGTCCTCTATAAGAAAAAAATGGCAGATCCCACGTAGATTGAGAATCGATGATATGCGAAGCATGAATGAGAAATGTTCATATGTCACTTTAAAATCAGCACAACATTACGAGGTGAATGTAAATGATGGCGTCCATGACTTCCGTTTCGTGATTATCATGTTCGGATGTGTCCTTTACCTTCGTCATCTATTCACGTTCCGTGACACCAAATTTAGTACATGTGGAGCAAGCGAAACGGCCTCGAGCACGCTATGAGCGTGGTTTATTGTGATGTTCTTACATGACACGTGTGTCAGGATTATCACGTTTGCATTAGTCATATATTTTGTCATCCATTCACGCCACGAAACACCGAATTTGGTATGTGGAGCTAGCAAAACGGCTGCGAGCGCATGATGAAAGTCCCAATATACTCAAATGTAGCGTTGACGCGTGTGCACGCTGGGCACAGCGGCGCTACGTTATCAAAACGGGAGAGCTTTATAGTCTGACGCAGAAGCGACCAGCGTCCGCAAAACGGGAGCACAATATATTCTGACGCCAGGTGCAACCAGCGTCCGTACCGCTCTGACGGACGCTGATCGCGCCTGGCACGAAATGCGACATCGAAATGTTACCGAAATGTTACATGCGAAATGTTACCCACAACACACTGTGTCTCCCTCTTTTCGTGACGGAGAGATGCCGGACGCGCTGAAACGCGCATGCGTCAAAGCAACGCAGCGCTGTGGTCGTCTGCGAGTATATGGTAGGACCGGTGCCTGGCGTGGCAACGCCGGCGTGACGCGACGAAACGAATGCCGGTGAGCACGCGCACCGCGTCACGTCGAAATGTATCAGCACCTTGACTCTGGCATGTATCATGTTTTACCGTGACACGCATCCTATGAATTTCATGTTTGCACCTTTCACATACTTTCGTCATCCATTGGCATCACGTAATACCAAATTCGGAATATCTGAAGCTAGCGAAACTGCCGCGAACGCATCATCAGTGTGGCATGTAGTCAAATTGTTACATGAAACACATGTCCTGATCATCATGTATGGATGTGTCATTTATCTATGTCGTCCGTTCGCGTCGCGTAATACTGGGTTTGGTAAATATGAAGGTAGCGAAACGGCCACGAGCGCATCGTGACCGTAGCATGTAGTCATGTTGTTGCATGACACGCATCTTATGTTTATCATATTTGCACCAGTATCATACCTTCGTCATCCTTTCGCGTCCCGTAATACCAAGTTTCGTATAAGTGAAGCTAGAGAAACGGCCGCCAGCACATCATAAGCGTGGCATGTAGTCATGTTGCTACATGACACGCATTTAACGATTATCATGTTTGCACCAGTCACATACATTCGTCATCCATTCACGTACCGTAATACCAAATTTGATATATGTGACGCTACGGAAACGGCCGCGAGGGCATCATGAGCGTGGCATGTAGTCATGTTGTTACATGACACGCATGTCATGATTTTTATGTTAGGCTCCGTTGATTCTGTTCGCCATGCAATAATGTCATACGATACCAGTTTTGCAACAATCCACGTGAAAAAAACCACCGCAAGAGCTGCAGGACCATGAAATGTAAATAATGACATTGACAATAACATCCATGTCATGATTTTCATGTTATTACTAGTCAAATACGTTCTTCATACAGTCATGTTATGTCACACCAAGTTTGCTATTCATACCATTATTGAAATTGCCAGGAGAGCTAAAAGGCCTAGGTGGCTAGATAGATATCCATACCATTATCGAAATGGCCAGGAGAGATAAAAGGCCTAGGCGGCTAGATAGATAGATAGATAGATAGATAGATAGATAGATAGATAGATAGATAGATAGATAGATAGATAGATAGATAGATAGATAGATAGATAGATAGATACGCTCAAAGTCACCGAAGTTCGCTAAGAGAAGCTACGCATTTAAAAACTCAAACGACAATGAGAGAACCTATCTTGTAGTTGTGCCAAATGACATGCATTACGACATTCTTCTCGCTTCCCACGATAAGCCTACATCTGGTCACTTAGGTTCCTCTCGAACTCTCGGTCGAGATAGATAGTGTACTACTGGCCTAAGCTTTCCGCATCCGTTAGGCGATACGTGAGAAGCTGCCGGGATTGTCTACGCCGCAAATCCCCGCCACTGAAATCCGCGGGGCTTCTTCAACCAATAGAACCACCTTGAACACCATTCAATCAAATAAGAATGGATTTACTGGGGCCCTTTCCGCTTTCATCTGCCGGCAACAAGTGCATCGTAGTAGCCACCGACTATTTGACGAGGTACGCCGAAACAAAGGCACTACAACGTGCTACGGCTTCCGACGTCACCCAATTCTTTATGGACCAGATCGTTCTTCGACATGGCGCCCCGTCGTGCGTAATCACAGACAGAGGAAGGCATTCACGGCGCAGCTCATTCATGACGTATTCAAGGTCAGCTACACGAGTCATCGCAAGACCACGGCATACCATCTGCAGAGCAACGGCTTCACAGAGGGACTCAACAAGATCATCACTGAAATGTTATCCATGTACGTAGATGTCAAGCATAAGACCTGGAACCAGGTGCTACTGTACGTCACATTCGCGTACAGTACTGCCGTCCAGGAAACTACGCGATTCACGCCTTTTCGTCTTGTCTATGGACGTGAGGTCCAGATCATGCTGGCTGCGATGCTTCTACACAATTGCGACGCTTTGATCACTCCTGGCGCAGTGCAGCTTACCCAGCACCTCCATCAATTGTCATGGGCTCCAAAAGTCTTCATTTCGGAAGAATTGCGCCAGCGGGGGACGCACCAAAAATTGGCAAAATGGCTGCTTCAATAATCAAAAACAAGAACGCGCGCTGCCCCAGAACATATTCTTCCATTCTAGCGGGCAGCCATGGCTTGCACTCACCGTATCTAGCGGCCAATTGACAATATGAAGGTTTTGAGATGTAAACCCCACATATCAATCAAATCAATCAAACCTTTTTCATTTTTAAGCCGCGCTTAAATGTCGCGCTTTAATGACAAAGTGAAGTGTTTTGTGAAGTCGTCTTTAGAACATTGTCTTGTCGAGGATACATGCACTAGAGTGATATATTAATACGTTAGTGTGCCTTTTGCTATTCGTTTGTTTTGAACGCTGAAACACTGCTAACCGCTACTCTATATATCGTTTTCCTTTGTGAGCGCGCGTCAACAGAGGCACTGCAATTACTTAGGACTTACATACTACGACTATGCGACAACAGTGTAGGTGATCTATATCTCAAAGGTGTCTAGGATTTTTCACTCTGAAGTTATTTAGAAACTTTGTGAAAGCAGAACACAAAGTAGTAATGCAAATATCCATCGACAGGCCAAGCACACACGGGTACGAAAATGATATTTGTGATTTTTCATAGGTGTAACAAATATTTAAAATTTGTAGGACAGCTTGTTCCTATACTTTAATTTCAGGAATATTGGTGCCGCTATGCGAAATGAGCCAGCAGGTACTGGATGGATACAGCAGGAGGAATAATAACAGAAACAATTGTGCGGAGTTTCAGTCTATCACATTGAAGGTTTCTAAGAAATTGGCATTTTACAAAATCAGTCATGAGTAAGTACGTTCCTTCTTACCTGGCAGGCTAAGTTTATAGAATGCGGGCGAGGTGTGGGCCGAAAGAATAATCAGAGACGCATAAAGCTGCAGATCTCAGAAGGAGTTTGAATTTGTAAAGTAAACTGTTACCATATATGAAGTTTGCGTACATAATCACTAAGCGGAAGTTGACGCAGCCTGAGTGTTTTAGAAAAGGTCACAATCACGGAAAGTTAATAAGCGAATCACCTTCGCGCCCGATTACGTGAACAATCTTTCGGAAAATTGAAGGAGTGGTAATGGATCATTTTACCTCGAAGGGCAAACGTGTGAAATGTGAGAAGAATTTAGGCACTTTTCAATATAAACTGAAACCTGTTGTCAGAATGAAATGGTGCAAAAAAGTGCGAGAAGGCGACATATTGTAGCAAAATAATGATGGACCACATTCTACCAAGGGGAGATCTCGAGAAATAAACGAGTTAGGATGTGAATTTCTCGAACACCTGCCACACAGTTCTGACTTGCCTCTTGGAGACTTTCATATAATTGGACAAATGCAGAAAGCGCTTAGTCGAATAAGGATGGCAAACAATGCAGAACTGATTGATAAGATGTGAAATCATTTAGTGGTTTGCAAAAAAAACTTTTTTTTGTCAAAGACAACTAATAGAATGACTGAAAACGGTCATGCAAATTATTTTGTGTTTCAGTGTTCTATCATCAGGTTATCTTTTCAAAAATGTGCTTGGTATTTCATTTCTTTATTATTCACTTTCTTACAAATTCTAAGAAAGCTTACTATCTATTTTTGTGAAGTCAATAAAAGTTATTTTAGCCCCTTTTCGCTGATTGCATCACATTCGCACTTGTAAACAAATACCAGTATAATATACTGCGCTACAATTCAGCACAAGCACCGTTTAGATTCAAGGAACTGTGTTAAAGAGGCCAGGAAACATAATATTTACTCACTTAAAACAATAAAGTTCTTCCTGGTGTCTTGAATGAGTGGTCGAGCATGACCTGCACACATTTCCGTTTCTTCATGCTTGTTGCGAAGATCACTGCCATAAGGTTCTACTGGCACCAATTGCTAGTTTCTTTGAAATAGGTGACTTATATAAATTCTTTTTTTAAACATGATTGCAATGAATGTCAGTACCGTGCTCTGCATTTTTTCTACCATTTCGTCAGAAATAGGAGCCCTCAGTAACAATTTTTTTGTTTAGCACTCGGAAGGATAGTGATTGGCGCGTGGAAATCACTTAAGCCGCAGTGCTGGTTTCAAAGACGCGCAAAAAGGAGATTTTTTGGGTAATGACTTTTGAAACAGATACATGACAAAACTTTTAAGTGTCCTTTGCACAGACAGTGGGAGATGTGCGTTTTGTGCGGCAGTTTTAATTAGACCAGTGTCGTTGTTAAGTCGTTATGAGCAAATAAGCTGCCTAAATACAGAAGCGTTTTACAGCGTAAACGTCCTCCTGGCGTATTGTAAACGCCCCGCTAATGCATACAGCAGGCGTCCTGCTGACAGAATGCTTACCTCCGAGAAGAAAATCCTTAGTGTCGTTACAGCCTTACCGGAAATGAGGCAAGTGCTGTGGATTCCTCCGTTGTATTTTTTAGGGGCGAAGCTCTTTATGGCGTGGCTTGGGCGTCCCTCGTAGTACGTAACCACCAGTGGCACATACCCGAAATAGGTATAACATTTGACCTCCAAGCTGGTGCCGGTGAGAGATTTCTTCTGTGCGTTGTTTAACAATGAAAAATAGTGCTCAATGTACATGCCAATGGCTGCTAATGGGGAATGAGAGGCAGGAGCATTCGGGTTTTAGTCAACGCGCACGCTGCGATCCCCATTAGCAGCCATTGGCATGTACATTGAGCACTATCGGACAAGAAAGGGTTGCTACATTATACTCGCTGAGTGTAACCTCCTTAGTTTTAGAAAGGTTTAGCGAGCGTTGTGCCGCAGGGCCATGAATACAATGAACTAGTATATACCATGAATGAATTCGAGGTGGTTAAAGGGGGGAAGCAGATACGACGCGCAAGCCGTAAGAAATTAAAAGCTTAATTCTCCTGTCTTTCATTTCACATTGGCAGCCACTGGCATGTACAGTGAGCGCTATCTGACAGGAAAAGGTTGGTACGTTATACTCGCTGGGCGTAACCTCCTTGGTTTTAGAAAGGTTTAGCGAGCATTGGGCCGCAGTGCCATGAATACAGTGAACTAGTATATACCATGAACTCAAGGTGGTTGAAGGTGGGAAGTAGACCCGAAGCGCAAGCCGTAAGAAAGTGTGCGTGTGCCACCTCTCGTTTAGTCCTTGGAATGTCCACTGAATGTCGGTGCTTCTGTATGGGGAATATATGATAAAAAGATGCGAGATGGTGGGACTTGAAGTGTTGAATAGATGGACGAACGGACACACAGACAGATGCATGGATGGACGCATGAACGGACGCAGGGCCGGATGCATGAACGAACGCAGGGACGGGCGCAGGAACAGACGCATGGACGGTCACACAGACGGACGCATGGACGGACGAATGCTTCGCCCCACTCTCCATCATTCACTCCGTGGATATGCTGCCATTTTTTTTCTTTGCAGACTGCGATTACCAGCAGAGACACGCACCGCCAAAGAATATGCCGTCAGTACTAACCCCCCTAAAGCTAACACGCCAAGGATGGCAAGGCAAATTGGACAAAATTAGCTCCTCCTATCGAAACGCCGGCCAAGCTGTCTGAGGCGCGTCCACTGTTAATCCTGCTTATATGACTCTACTGCTATATCATTCTTCAAACGTAAAATTTGAAATGCACCTTCATTTTTGATGGGCTCAAAAAGCAGTCAAAGCCGTCTTGCGCTTTTTGAGGACTACGGGCCTATGTGAACGCCTTTACTTTTGTGTAGTGCCACCGCTGCATACGCGTCAGCCCATTCACTGACAATTTTTTATCTCTTTCTCTTCTCTTTCTTTTCTCTCTGTCATCTCTAAATTCCCCCTTCCCATTCCCCCAGTGTAGGGTATCAAACCGAGCAAGTGCCTGGTTAACCTCTCTGCCTTCTCTCTTGTTGTTCATGTCCTTACTTTCTATAATTTGAAATGCAAATGAACGCTCAACGTGCGTTCTGTCAATGACACTGCAAGAAGTTCAGCTCTCCTCCACCCACTTTCTTAGGGACGTTTTCGTGTTATTGCGTTCCTTCCTGAAACATCACTTAAGCTCTGCTGCTGAAGGCATCATTTTTATAAATTAACACGTTTTGTCTAAAAAACGACAAACAAAATCGCAGTGTGTTCATCCAGTAAGGTATGGGGAGACATAATGCTATTCAACATTCGGTGAACTCATAACGATGGGTTCATTATTTGCTCGCATGCAGCACAATGTAATACGGCAAGATACTTCAGTGTTCAAGTGTAAGTACAGGTGACTGCACTTGCTTTTGAGCTTAGTGCTTTTCTTGCGGAGGTAGACATAATTACTCAACAAAGTGGCAAGGGTAAATACAGGTAATTTACACCTGAACTCCCAGACAGAATTCTGGACTTAGGACCCCATGATGGTTGATAGAAGGATCGATCATCTCCGTTTTGTGGCGATAATAACGACCTTTCGTGGTAGAAACGCGGTGAGCACCCTCGTTAGGATCGGGGAAGTTGTAACGAGGTAGCCGTAGGGCCAAGTAAAACGACTTGGAACCTTCCGATTATCAATCACATTGCCCAAGAATTCACTCCTTTTCTTGTTCTTTGAAATAGTGGCGATCATTGGTGGACTCCTCCGACGTAAGAAACAGAGGTCTCGTTAGGTAGTTCTGAAAATAATGTGAAAACTGTATGTAACATGATAATTTGGCAGCGTCATTCTGCGCATTGTTCCTCCGAAAACGTGATATTTCAGTAAAAGTAACGTGCAGGCAGCGGTGGTTATGTAAAACCTCTGTGATGATGCCTGTCTTTTACATAACATCTATATCTATCACTCTGAGGAAGGGCTTCAGATATGCCGGAAGCCTTTTATAGCCAATTGAAACAACAATGATAGAAAAGCTATTACAAGACAATAGCACTTTGTCTGTCTATCAGTGCTTCTTCTTGTGCCTCTTTTTTTCTTTTTGTCCACATCAACTTACTTGTAGACGTAGACGTTTTTGTGATCTATGCACAGGCTTGTTCAGAACTATATTTGCATTGTACGACATTATACTTTAGAATTGTTGACCAGAGTGGTGTTTCCCACGTGTATATACACTATATTGAAAATTTTAGTTCATCATATCAAGTGCACTTTGAGCAATCTATAATTAGTCAACCTGAAACATTCTAAAACACAAAGGCAGACAGAATTACCCAGTAATAACGTACCTAACATCTATGCAAAAGATAAACGTCTGCTTGTAGTGATTGTGAATTGTAAAGCTTAAGATTGCCTCTATGGTCTTCACTTCAACACTATAAAACATATGTTGATACCTTAATAAAGGTATCTTAGACCTATCTATTCATTCAGTCTCGCTTCTACCAAATATGCGCTAGCTGGCCCTTTATAGTTTTTTTTTAATATTTTCATGGTATAGCACACAAGGGTACGTCTCATCTTTAACAGTATCTCCTAAAGTTCTTCATAAAGATTGCGGTGAGCGTTCCTTTACCTTTAGTACTAATTGAATGATTCATTATTCAAAGAAATTTTATTCAAATAAATGTCACAAGCGCAGCTAAAGATGTTTGTTCACGCTGTTCATGCGTTACGTGTACTAGTTGGGTTTGAGTCCAGCGTAAAGAAAGTGTTTTTTTTTAAATAGGGTATTTAGAAAAAGTGGTTAGCAATTTTAGGTAATGGGTACTCTACTACGGCAGAGCATAAAGCTGTCCCGTGGGCGTTCTATTTGAAGAGGCCACATCGACGAAAATTCAAGAAATGAATTCCTATGGCTGGCATCACTGCTGCTTAGTTTTGTGTTGATAGAAAGATCTGCTCTTTTTTGTATGACCGCTATCTTTAATAGACTCGGTGTTTTGTTGAATTATTACATTTTATATAAAATGACAAGCCGTATGCTTCTTCCATATCCGACTGATCCTACAATAAAGATATTCTGTTATCTTATGTTCCCCGCCCCGCCATGGTGGGCTAGTGGCTAAAGTACTCGGCTGCTGACCCGCAGGTCGCGGGCACAGATCCCGGCTGTGGCGGCTGCATTTCCGATGGAGGCGGAAATGTTGTAGGCCTGTGTACCCAGATTTGGGTGCACGTTAAAGAACCCCAGGTGGTCGAAATTTTCGGAGCCCTCCACTACTGCGTCTCTCATAATCATATGGTGGTTTTGGGACGTAAACCCCACAAATCAATCAAATCAAATCAGTCTCTTATGTTTCCCTGTCAGAGAATAGTACAATTATCAGTCAGCTTCGTAGGGAACGCTGTTCAGTTTAACAATATCATAAACAAAACATTAGTAGGTTTGCTCAATTTTTTATTGTTCAATAATCAGTCATCTTTACGGCCGCTTATAGTCAGCCAGCACAGGCGGTTCAGCTCATTGTGCCGTTAAAAAGCAGTGTCCTGTATTTCGTGATATATGACGATAATGTGTAATTAAAGAGGAAGACAAACACACAAACCAGTAAATGCGACTACTAGCTGAATTTTAGGGAACATAATATTTATAATATTATGAATGTCAATGTACTTTTAGAAACCATCGTGTCTGTAACTCACACCTCCTTCACAGTCTTCACACTGGCTTCATCTTGCCTATTTGCCAATGGTCACATGGTGCCTTCTATTGCTGTGATTGTTTGCTGCTTTGTTTTAGGTATCCACATATTTAAGAAGAAAGCGTTTTGTTCAGGGTCTACCAAGACTTCAGGAACTTAATTTTCTCATCAAATGATGTACAAAAAACACTCGATCAGAAGATAAGTAAAAAAAGTTCCGCAACGTGAGTCGAGCCCAAGATCATGGAATATGCGATACCGGACGTCTTTGCCTGGCTTTTACTCCAGGCTCCTCACATACGCACGGCCCGCTAATAATCAGCGTCGGCCAAAAGGAAGACGCGCGTTGTGGTTCTCTCAGATCGGGCAGTGGTGTTCGATCAATCCAACGTATCGCAAGTAGACGGCTGTAGCTCAAGTTTGTTGTCCAATCAGTCATCCTTTTCAAATTATCTCCTCGCATTCTCTGCTTCCGCTCTCACCGTTATCTACTACACTCACAGAGAGAAATAAATGGAGAGGAAATGAAGAGAAGGTAACCAAGCTGTGACTTGGTTGGCTACCCTACACTTGGTAACTAGTACAGCTACCACAACCTCCTATGATCTAAATTAGGAGTGCTTGAATTCTTAGTGATGGACGTTAGTTGTCAGAATGAATGTGTATAATAATTGGCACATATTATGTACAGTGGGAATCGATGATATGCGAAGCACGAATGAGGAAGGTTACAACTCACTTTAAAACTATCACAACGTTACGAGGCGAAGGCAAATTATGCAGCACAAGACTTCTATGTCATGGTTATCATGTTTGGACGTATCATTTACCTTCGTCATCTATTCATGTCACCTGATACGAAATCTGGTGTATATGGAGCTAGCAAAACGGTCGCGAGCGTGCTATGAGAATAGCATGTAGTCTAGTTTTACAAGACACGTATGCCATAATTATCATGTTTCGACCTGTCATTTACCTTCATCGTGTATTCACGCCACGTGATACCGAGTTTAGTATGCGTGAAGCAAGCGAAACGGCCGTGAGCGCATCATGAGCGTCATATGTTGTTATGTTCTTAAATGACACGCCTGTGATGAATTTCATGTTTGCACCAGCCACATACCTTCGTCACCCATTAACGTGACGTAATACCGAATTTGGCATATGTGAAGATCGCGAAACGGGCGCGATCCCATCATGAGGGTGGCAAGTAGTCATGTTGTTACATGACAGGCATCTCATGACTGTCATGTTTGCACCAGTCACATACCATTGTCACCCATTCACGTCCAGTAATATCATAATTCTTATAAGTGAAGCTAGCGCAACAGCCGCGAGCGCATCATGAGCGGGGCATGTAGCCATGTTTTTACATGACACGCATCTCAAGATTATCATGTTTGAATCAGTCACATACCTTCGTCATTCATTCACGTCCGTTAATACCAAACGTCGTATCTGCGAAGCCAGCGAAATGATCGCGAGCGCATCATGAGTGTGGTAAGTATGATGTTGTTACATATGACATGCATGTCAATATTTTCATGTTAGGGTTTGTAGCGTGTGTTTACCATGCAGTCATGTTATGCCATACCAGTTTGGCAATATATCATGTGACCGAAACTGCCGCAAGAGCAGCAAGACCAGCAAAGTAAATCATTGCATTCATCACACACATGTCAGGATTTTCATGTTATTAGTCACTTATACTAGTCATACAGTCATGTTATGCCGTACAGAGTTCGGTATCGATACCATTATCGAAAGAGCAGGAGATCTAAATGTCGTAGGCGGCTAGATAGATAGATAGATAGATAGATAGATAGATAGATAGATAGATTGATAGATAGATAGATAGATAGATAGATAGATAGATAGATAGATAGATAGATAGATAGATAGATAGATAGATAGATAGATAGATAGATAGATAGATAGATAGATAGATAGATAGATACGCTCAATGTCACCGAAGTTCGCTAAGAAATGCTTCGCATTCTAAGGCGTCAACAAGGATGCATTCAAGTTAAGCGGTACTGCATCCATAAGACATTAAGAGACATTGCGCAATCTAACCTAAATGATGTACAATTACCCTAAACTACATCTGTAAGGACACGTTTTACTTTCGTGTTTTACTAATTTTCATGGTACAGGAATCAACCATGTGTTTTATTTCATTGTATTACATTGTTGCATCTCCCACTTCACTATACTGAGTTCTTTGAACCTCTCGCAGTTTCCAAATTACTTATATTGCTTTGGTTACATTAAATTTTTTATGCAACTGCCTTGTGCATAGTCGCTACTGATTACGTAAAAAATAAGAAAAATGTGCTCGAAAGATGAAATTATTGGTGTAAATGCAGACGTCTATCCAGCAAGTTCATCTTACCAAAATCTTTGCTTAAATGGCAAGCAATATTCTAGCAGACCACTTTCGTCACTGAGCCTGAAAAACGCCAGCTCTATTAGTCTATATAACATCCTCTTGATTATCTTTTTGCATAACATGAGCTGCGTACTGTAAGAAGTGCAAAGAATCTAATGCAGCCTAAATACAATGACAGCCCTGTTACTCAGCTGTTACTATGATAAGTAAACTGTTTGATAAAGCGTGGTCATATAAGGAGGCCTCCCTCAGTCGATTGCCTCAACTGCTCATTTCACTCTTAATTTATCAAATAGTCCGACGGCTAAACGAGTATTGGTTCTTCAGAATGAGAATTACAAGTCGATTTTCCCAAAAAGAACAACTGGATTTTGAAACCACCACAATTGAAATTAATTTCGTGAGTAGTAAGCTCTCTTAAGGGGCCCTGCAACACCTTCAAGAAGTCACGGAATGGTTGAAATAAAAGAGCTTATTGCGTCACAAATAAACCTCCGCAAATATATTTCGAATATATTCAGTACGAGCACAGATACAAAGATTTGTCGCACGCTGCAATTGCAGTCTTTCTTTTCTCGCCCTACGAAAGCACTGAAAGCCAAGCAGAGAAAAACGCCACGGAGAAAGAAAACACAACACACGCGCTTCGGGACAGTCAGCACTTTTTCCTCTTTTTTTCTTCAAATACATGTCCTCTAAATGCATTCACAGTCACAGCTTTCTGCGGCAGCTCGCATAACTCCAAGCGAACTAAGATTGCCTGATATAATGGGTGTAACGAGTTATTTTTTAAGAAGGAGTAAATGTTTTCAAGAAGCAGTTAATGAACACGGGGAGCACGTTATCGAATCAAGTAGGCTGTAAAAACTGTCACGATTTAAAAAAACAACTGATGCATGGGATTTATTGAGCCAAGAGACATTATTTGTTAAGCAGTGATATATCTGTCAAAAACCAATAGACATTGGGCCAGCTAATTATATCAATGTACAATAAGCACTGAACTACTTCTGTAAAAACTAGCCTAACTAAACATATAATTATTTGTGGGGTTTAACGTCCCAAAACCACAATATGATCATGAGAGACGCAGTAGTGGAGGGCTCCGGAAATTTTAACCACCTGGGGTTCTTCAACGTGCACCCAAATCTGAGCATATAGGCCTACAACGTTTCCGTCTCCTTCGGAAATGCAGCTGCCGCAGCTGGGATTCTATCCCGCGTCCTGCGGGTCAGCAGCCGTGTACCTTAGCCACTAGGCCACCGCGGCGAGGCGCCTTACAAAGAGAGCTTGAATGAAAGGATTTATGAACGTCAATGCCCCGGAAAGACTGCTCCGGGATAGTCAATATAAAAATCTTTCATAGTTTGCATTACCAGAATAATTAGCCACGCAATTGGGGTTTTCGTAGTGCCAGAGGAAGCGAAATTGTCTCGTAGGAAAGCAATCATTTTGGTAACTTTTAAGTTCTTTCGTCAAATTGGCTTCAGTTGAAATTTGGGTTCAATCAATGTGTTTTGTGTTATCATATTATACTTTGTTGCGGGCGAACATCACTAAAAACTCTATTAAAAGTGTCATACTTGCATATCTTTTATATGACGGCATGCCACAACTTATCTAAAAAAACGCAGCATATCCACGGAGTGCATAATGATGAGTAGTGTGAAGCGTTCGTCTGTCCGTTCGTTTTTGCTTCCATTCATTCGTGCTGCCGTCTGTGTGACCGTCTCTGCGTTCATCCGTCCATGTGCCCGCCTGTCTGTGCATCCATCTGTGCGTCCTCCATGCATCCGTCGTTCCATGCGTCCATCTATGCATCCATCCATCCATCCATCCATCCATGCGTGCGTGCATCTTTGTCTGTCCATCCGTTCATCCGTCCGTCCATCTAGTGAACTTTCCAAGTACCACCATCTCGCATCTTTTACCGTACATTCAGCATATTGAAATACCGCCATCCAGCGTACATTCCAAGGATAAAAGGAGAGGTGGCATTCGCGCATTTTCTTACGGCCTGCGCTTCGTGTCTATGCCCCACCTTTCCCCACCTGTAGTTGCTCAAGAGTGCTCAAAATGAGTCCCTAATATAAAATTTTTTTTAAAGGCGATAATCCTCCTTGGGGACCTTCGACGCAAAAGTTTGGTCTGTCTGTCTGTCTGTACATTTGTCTGCTTGTCCGCCCTTAACGCAACTCTAAACCGCAGCAAACAATGCTCTATATGGCCGACCCTATCCACCGCGTCCACCTATATTGCTCAAGATTTAGCGTTCATACTTGTGAAATTGTCAATTAAAAACAGTTATTGGGCATATCCGAAGCACCGCAACAACATGTTAATATTCTGTAAGTGTGTCTTTTTACTAGAAAAGGCACACATACGTAATTTTAAGGACCGTAGCGCTTATCACGCTGCGCTGAAGATGCAATACTTGCACGAAAAGACGAGTGTTTTTAACGCTTCGTTAAGATGACGCGGTGGTGGCACCTACCCATCGCCTTGCGTTGTACACCTTATCGCCTCCGAGACGGGCACGCACGCCGCGCGCATTTTTTTCTATGATAACTGCCAGATAGCGCTCACGTCTCACGTGTGACGTGACTTGATGCGCTCGTATGCTTCCACTGCACGCTCGAGCAACGTTACTACGTTCTTGATACGCGACCGAAAATTTCGTCCCCTTTCGTTTCCTGCTCCCTATGTGGCGCTTCCGATGACATTTGACCGGTCACCGCCACGTAATGGATCTTATGCACAGTGTTAACCGGCCCCGCCGCGGTGGTCTAGTGGCTAAGGTACTCGGCTGCGGACCCGCAGGTCACGGGTTCGAATCCCGGCTGCGGCGGCTGCATTTCCGATGGAGGCGGAAATGTTGTAGGCCCGTGTACTCAGATTTGGGTGCACGTTAAAGAACCCCAGGTGGTCGAAATTTCCGGAGCCCTCCACTACGGCGTCTCTCATATTCATATGGTGGTTTTGGGATGTTAAACCCCACATTTCTATCAACAGTGTTAACCGGACTTCTTGCGGTTACGTTGGTGTTGCGGGAGTTATTTTTCGTGATAGTGCTCTGAGGTTATCACGAGTGAGCAATTAAAGCACCAGTTGTGCGGCTGATGCGGTGCCACATGGCGGAGATGCGAGTGCGATGCCCGAGTCTTGCGGGCATTGTGTTAATTCAGCCGTATTGCGTTCTTTTTCATTAAAATACAACCGTAAATATTAAAAAACTGTTGCAGTGGTCTTAAGAGTAAACGCTCGAGGACTATGCACTTAAATTCAGGCGTATGTCAGAAAAACCACAGGTGGCCAAATTTTCCAAAGCTCTTCAACCCGACGTGCCTCCTCATCGTATAACCTTAGTTATTGTTATATGATGAGGCACACGACATTCATCTGATGCCACCGGAGATGGAAGTCTAAAGCCTAGGACAACTTGTTTGTTTCAGATAACTCAAATTTACGATCCAAACGTTTCTTTTTCAAGGAGAGGCAGCACACAAATTAAATAAATGCGTGTCCCTTATAAAGTTATAAAATGCAAAATAAAATGCGTTCAGAAAAATTTTATTGCACATGGTTCAATAAACGCTACAACATACAAACTGGAAGTTACTTTTGTTCATGTGCAAGAGCCAGAGTTACAGGAGGCGTGCCTTTTTGTTTGCTACAGCCACCTTTTCCTTGCTGTCTAAACGGTATTGAAACACCTCGTGAAGAAATGCATTCTTGTCACAATAACAAAACTCAATTTTTGGCAAGTGAATGATAATACAAGGACTGAACAGCCCACCCGAACAACGCTGCACTTTTCAAGTTCTTTTCAAGTTCGCGGATTTCGTTGAGATGGAGCCTCTTCGGCAAAGCAGCGAGTCATGTTTTATAACATCGAAAAAGCGTCACACGACGCATGAGAGCTATGCAGCTTACACCGGCACGATAAAAAAGAGAGCTGACAGCAAGTTAGACACAACGTCAATTGTTACCATGATATCGCAGTAAGCAGCAGTGGGAGCACAAACTGCGCGAGTTACGTCGATCTCGCTGAGACACACAATGATAGCGATTGCCACGGAACACACTTGCACTATACTTGCACCCTCGTCCGACCGGTCCAAAACTACCAGCGTGCCCCCTCATGGTGGTGCATAAAAGGGTGACACTTGCGGCGGCGCAGTTTGCAAACTGAAAAAAGAATCTAGTAACATTGCGCTCGAGGCACTCTGACGCAGCACCTCCAGAATATCATTCACCGTATTTATTGCGCAGAACATCAAATAAACGTTTTGTTTACTCTCTCTAGCCGAAGGACGATAGTCTTTCGACGACATTCGCAGTGTAACATGCTTATCCAGGAACAATTTTTTAGTAAGCATCAAATGCAAGGCAAATGGTATTGGAGATTCGGTCAGCAATACTCGTCTTTGTAAGTTATTTCATTAGAAACGACTATCTTTTTATTGATGATCAACATGCGTGGGTTCCTCCCTCAATTGAAAAGGGTGCGTGCATGCCGCTCCGGTAGTCCGGCCGTGGAGGTGGTGACCTACTACTGCGACGACGACTACATAAACTGCGGACGCTTGACGCACGGCATAGGAGCTTCGCCCCCAAGAAGACAACTACTGCTTGTGTGAATCGTTTCATTCCGCTTCTTTAGGTTGCTTGACATCAAACGCATTTTTGATGTGGAGAGAGAAACTAATGCAAATATTAGGAGATGTATGCAAGGACTACGATTGAAATGTACGCCTCGAAAAAACCGTGCTTTTTACGGAAGTCATTTTGCCCCCGAATAACTGCATTGCACATCAATAGCTCAGTAAGCGATAGAAAATAAGAAGAAGGGCAGGGAGGCTAATCAGATTACCCTTGGTTTGCTACCTAACACGAAAGAAGGGTGGAGCTTTCAGAAAAGAAGAAGGAAGAAAAGCGAAAGTGATTCGCAAGCACACATAGCAGCGTGTACCAGACATGCCCAGGTCATAATAGTTTGTATTGTCACAGAGCATGGGTAAACTTTGAGTGTCTTAGATTAAGTACACTGCAATCCATAATGTTAAAAAGGCTAGCAAGGATTGGCCCCAAGGTATTCAGAACTTGCAGTGTGCTCAGGGCTGATTGGTTTGTTAATGCGGTGAGGAGTGTGCCTATTGTGCTTATCAGAGACCTCAACACAGCAATGACACGACAAGTTACAATTATGCTGGCATAATTCATAATTACATGTGTTGAACATAAGATTGCCCAGCACGTTTATGCCAGAATTTAATGTATATGGTTTTACCCTATGAAAACTGCGATATGCTCAGCGTAGACCACGCTGCAGTGTTTAGGAAGCTTCACGGCTGTTACACGGAAGGTGTTACCGAAGGTGTAGCTCTCGTATGTGTAAGCGTTTCGTAATGAAGCGCGTGTGATCAGGCAGAATGAGGGAGCATCTTAGAAGATGGGGAGAAGAGAAGCAGAGTGTGTCACCTCAAATAATGGCCTGAATTACGACATTGGGCCGTAGCAGTATAATGCATGCTCAAGTCAGACAATTATAGATATACTGCAAGTTTTGCTGGTGAAACAATGTCTGTCTTTCAGTGCCTACTGGAATATTCGCCGAGACTGTGTACCATTGCGTGGGAACGGTGCGCCAAATAGGTAAAATTCATGATGCTGAAGCTAGAACAAAAGGTGCAGACACCAATGGCTGCAGAATATCTTCAGTCATCTCGAGTACTGGTTAAAGCAATTTATTTTAATAATGTCACGCGTTTTTTTGTAGGTGCTGATATACTCATTTCAAATGGTTTCTTGAAATTTTGTAGACCTCAGATTTTTCTAATGCCACACCAGTATTTCTCGGTATACCAACGTCCTTTACATAAGGTGACAACGACGAAACCTACAGTAAATATGTGTGAAGTTTGGCTACTCGTGATGGTCGAGGGTTACTGTCACCGCGTGGGAATGTCGTCAGCGTCGCCCTTCTCAGACGACACAACAGTCGCACCGTAAGCTTCTCTGACTGCTGGGTAAACGTTTGATATTGAATTTGTGCATAAAAAATAATTATGACACTAACTTGATATACAACACGGTCCTGTATTTGCTGGGAACTTCTAAGAGAATCTTTCATTGATTGATTTGTGAAGAAGAAGATGTGCCTGCAGCGAGCAGCATCGCCAACGCCCGGCTCTCTCGTCTCGTGCTTCGGCTTGCTGCTGTGCCGGTCTCTGCTGGACGGTTCATCACGCTGTCTTGTCGTTGTCGTTAACTACTAATAAACCTCTTCACATTTGATGGAGCGTGCTGTTTATCCCCGTTGCTACACCCTGGAGCTGCGAAGCCGCGCGCTACAGCCCGTCATGACTAACAACGCCAACCCATCGGCGTCGTCGCCCCAGTTCAACTGTCGCGGCCATCCTAGGCTACGGAACCCGAAGGTCTTTAGCGGTGCGGATGGGACCGACGTGGAAGACTGACTCGACCACTACGAGCTGGTGAGCGCAAATAACAAGTGGGATGAAGCCAACAAGCTGGGCCACGTCATATTTTATCTCACTGACATCGCAGAATTGTGGTTTAAAAACCACAAACACAACATTCCCACATGGAGCGTCCTCAAGACGTCATGTGCCGAAGTGTTCGGTCGGCCGGCTGTCCGCAAGCAGCGAGCAGAATAGCGCTTGCGCGTCCGCTCTCAGCAGACTGGAGAAAATTTTACCAGCTATATTGAAGATGTCGTCGACCTTTGTCGATGCGCGAATGACACTATGCTCGAGTCGGACAAGTTTAAACACATCCTGAAGGGCATCGACGATGGTGCTTTTCAAATGCTCTTGGCTAGGAATCCAAGCACAGTTTCTGAAGTCGTCAGCTTTTGTCAGAGCTACGACGAGTTGAAGAAGCAACGCACTCACTCGGCAGCCTCACCCTAGTGGTGGATCGCTGTACAGTTTCGACTCCATGCCTGACAATTCACCATTGCTTCAGCAAGTCCGAGCCTTCGTCCGGGAGGAAGTCGCCTGCCAACTTTCCCTAGTGCCCTTTACTCACGAGACCACCACCCGTCTACCTGCCCCGCTTCGCACTGCTATATCGGAAGAGGTTGCTCATGCTGTTCATCTTACGCACTACGAGCCACCTCTATCTAGCCGTGGTCACTGCCCGGTTGTCACACAGCTGGTAGGCGCTCCTGTCGCCTATCCGCCAGCCGTTCAGCCTGTGGTCGCGCCCCTAACCTATGCAGCGCAGCCTGTGGCTCCTACTGTCACCTTTTCGCAAGAGATGCAGCCCGTAGCCGCGTCGCTCATATATGCAGACGCTTTACGTAGGCTCCCGCAACCACCCTACACCACGCGCTCAGAGCCCGCACACCCGGCTGCATATACTGCACCTTGGGTGGCAGCACCAGTCGCCAATCCTTGGAGGACGCCGAATAACCGACCGATTTGCTACGCCTGCTTTACTCCCGGACACGTTGCTCGCTACTGCCGCCGTCGACCTCAGACGTTCGGCAACTATGCCAGGTCGTCGCATCCCGGTAGACAGGCCTTCGTCCAATACGGGCTGGTCTCGCCACCTCACTATGCCTCTACTGACCACCTTGACTTTCAGCCACAATGCGCACCCTCTCCTCGTCGATTGATTGATTTGTGGGGTTTAACGTACCCGAACCACCGTATGATCATGAGAGACACGGTAGTGGAGGCCTCCAGAAATTTCGACCACCTGGAGTTTTTTAGCTTGCACCCAAATCTGCGTACACGGGCCTACAACATTTACACCTTCATAGGAAATGTAGCCGCCACTGCCGGGATTCGATCCCGCTATTTGCGGGTCAGCAGCCGAGTACCTTAGCCACAAGACCACCGTGGCGGAGCTCTAAGAGGATCCTTACCACACTAGTACTAACTGAGCTATATGTGTATTGATTGTGGACTGTTTTGTGAATTCATCCTCAAACGAACATATTCTGCTTTCTATTAGTAGGTACAACACGTCAGCAGCAGTTAAGGCTGCATACTAATGTCTTCGTTAACTGTGGTGTCAAAGGAATCAGCGCATGCGATGGTTCCGACAGCTGCAGCAGCCACAGTCGACTTGCGTTACTACCGCCAAAGTTGTTCTGATACAGCTCAACAGAATAACTTGTAAAGCCACCATACACTATCAGTTCCACGCCTACTCTGACCATGACAGAATTTGAAATACAAGTACCGACAGAAACATTCTACAAGCACCAGCTTCTCAGTCAATATTCGAAGCTTGAACATGTAGGAGCTGGGAGTAGCAAGCGCGGGTCTCGCTACGTACCGGATGTGGTGGCCCAAGTTGGCCCAAGGCCCATGTTGAGGTCTCTGGTCATAACTGGCAAGCAGGCTCTGGCCAAGATAGATAAGGCATGCACGTCATCGCCAACTTGGATAGACCCAGGATGGCAGTGGAGGCAAAAGTGGTCACCGGAGCTTGTGGTGAAGTTGTTAGCTGGTATCATGGTTGTGGCAGGGTGAGGGAAGAGCCAGGTAAGCAGCAGAGCCATGGCCACGAAAGTCCGATAAGAGGAGGTTCAGTACTCCAGCTCCACGAAGAACGACCTCAATCTCACCCGTTATCTTAACGCATGCTCAAAGTGGCGTTCTTAAGAGAAGTCACAAGGAATATCATCCAGTGAAGTTAGTTGCTGGCATTGTGCGTTTACTTCTTCTTATTTCACTATCTTCTTTATTTTGTCATGGAGTGCTACTGTGTTCAAGTGAGACACGCTTTCGGATATGCTGCCCACCCGGTTGGTCATTCCCACCTAGGAAAGAGTCTTGGACAGCGTGATTTCAAGGAGAACCGTTCAGGAACTTTGCTTACGGTGTGACTCACAGTTCCAATATTGAAGAAGAACGGATATTTGGGCTAGTTGGTTGGAATTCATGGTAATAAGGGCTGCAGCGCGAGCACGACGGTGCTAGAAGAAACGTGAAACGAAAGGCGAGGCAAGGAAAGCAATTGACTGTGATCCAAAAATTGCGAATGATGTAAAGTAAATAAATGTTAAAAATTTTCGTGTCCGCGTGGGGATCGAATGCAGGCCGTTTGCGTGGCAAGCACATTCTACGACTAAGCTAGCTTTGTTTTATTTATTGTCTTCTACGTAGACACGTGACTGCATTGAAATAAAGTAAAAGTAACTTCCTCGGCTTGGAAACGATGTGGAAATAAAGTTCATGCTTTGCGAACACACGCGTCCTGTGCACAGGCTTCAAATACAACATTTACTATTGCAGTAATATTGCGTGTTACTAGCGTTCAGTGTCATTGAGCGCCCAAACTTCATGTTTGAAGACATCCAGTCATTACAAAAGGCACAGAAGTTACGGCTAGCATCCCCTTATGACCACGCAGTGGGTGCATAGCAAGTTAAGAAAAAATGGCAGCATATCCACGGGGTGAATGATGGAGAGTGGGGCGAAGCATCCGTCCGTGCATTCGTTCTGGCTTTCGTCCATCCATGCGTCCGTCTGGGTTACCGTTCATGCGTCCATCCGCCCGTCCGTACGTGCGTCTGTTCGTGTGTCTGCACGTCCATCCGTGCGTCCATCCCTGCGTTCTTCGATGCATCCGCCTCTACGTCCGTCCATGTGTGCATCCATCCGTGCGTCCATCCATGCATCTGTCTGTGTGTCCGTTCGTCCATCTAGTCAACACTCCAAGTACCACCATCTCACATCTTTTCATCATATATTTCGCATATAGAAGCACCGCCATCCAGCGGACATTCCAAGGACTAAACGAGAGGTGGCACACGCACAGTTTCCTAAGGCTTGCGCTTCGTGTCTACTTCCCACCTTTAACCCCCTCGAGTTCATGGTATATACTGATTCACTGTATTCATGGCACTGTGGCGCAACGCTCGCTAAACATTTCTAAAATTAAGGAAGTGGTGCCTAGCGAGTATAACGTAGCAACCCTTTCTTGTCAGATAGTACTCAATGCACATGCCAATTGCTTCTAATGGAGAATGAGAGACAGGGGAATTCGGCTTTTAGTTAACGCACACGCTGCGAATTTGTTATTATTCAACAACGCACAGGAGAAAGCTCCAACCGGCACCACCTTGCAGGGCAAAGCGTAAGACATGTTGGGCTCTGAGCATATTGGGCTCTGGGCTCAAAGCGTATTGGGCTATTCCCTAATAAGCAAAATAAATAGTTATTGGATGCAGTGGGCACTTGGCAACGGCTTTTGCAGGTATAGTTTGAAACGACCAAAGGTGCTCATATAAAAGTACATTTTCTTGTGGTATGGTTGAGGTGTTCACTAAGAAGCAAAGCTACAAGCTAGTGCTTGAGAAGACAATCGCACCAGCGCCGAAGTACATAATAGAGTTCTGTTCATGAAACTACACTCAATTTCCCTTCATGTTTTTAGGTAACATGACTGATTTCAATGCGGTGACATAAAAGCTTTGCGATATTGTATTGACACATTATGTTACGTCATTAATTACACACATCGGTATAAGCTCTTGGTAAGTGGTCTTCTCATCTTTTGGTGATACTCAAAATTCTAAAAAAAATGAGTGATGCGACTTTTCTGTAGATGTGTGGCTCTCCAGGCGACTTACTCCGTTTTAAGAGGTACGACGACCATCTGTGTTCATCATTTTGACCTCCTAGCAGAGTCGTATGACCCACAAGAGAGTCAATGCGTCTCTTTAAAAAAGGAGTCACATACAGGTCAAGTCAGGACTACGCGAGACTTCACAGAAGCTCTTTCTTTTTCTTGTGGTATACGAAGAATCCTTCGATTCTTTCCGTTGTTTTTACCCCTTTTTCCGTGCCCAGCATGTCTTTTTAACTTAAGTACTGCTTCAGATAGCTTTCATTGGAGCTTTTGCTTAGACATAAAAAAGAATATGAGAGCAAATATCTCCCAATAAGTGGTTCAAAGCAATTGTTGGAATTAGAGCTGATGCTAGCGTTAACATAACTGCTTGGAAGGGCGCAGTTATGGTGGAATTAAGTGTAACATCTCAAACATCGTACAAGGGTGATATTTAAAACATAATATGTGGTCAACAGTGACATATGCTGAAATAGCCTGAGAGTCTATACAGGCGTACGTATACTTTCAATTCTGGGCCTAACATAATTTCGGTTTTCTTAGAATATTTATAATATGGTAAAATATTGTCGCAATTGTAATATCCGAGAAGTTTGAGGTGGTTTGTGTAATTGCAATGACGCAGTGTTTCGGATGCCCTCTCCACATATAATTCTTATTACAAGCTCTGAAAATGCTGTCGTTCTCGAATCTTAATATCATCATTCACATAAACCATATCGTTATCATTGCCTATCGCACACTGACTTTTCAGGATCTCGAGGCGTCAGCAGCAATCGAATGGCACTGTTTTGTATTCAGTCAGAGAGATATTCGGTGGCTTCATTACAATAAGCCTTTCATTTCAATCATCTTCAAGAAGCACACATATTTTCAGGAGCAATATGTTATACCACTTTGTATTCTACTTAATGTCAATTAACATGGCCTATAATCTGAACAAGAACGTCACAAGAGCTTCCATTACGCTGCAGCATATGCGCCCACAGTATCGATCGCTTCCAGACCGGTCGGGCCGCTGTCTGAGCCAAATTGCTATAGCCTTCTCGGTATGTGATATACGTTTAGTGAGCACGTAGGCCTTCCTAGACGGAGTCGCATAACGTGGCAGTAGCGTTCTCCTCCTTCGTTTTTTATGATATCCACCGATAAACATGAGCCTATGTGGTGTACAGTAGGTATGCTAGCATTTTCTCTCCACTAAGGCTTGGTAATACGGAAAGTAGAGCTTCATGACTCGCGATTCAGTTCTCTTCGTTGCGAGGCAAATGATCGCCTTATACTGCTGCAGTGCCATACATCATGTATTTTCCGTGATATTAGACATTCATTGCCTATGAATGCATTGTTGGGAAATGCAAGGGTACGATTTTTCCTCCTTACAGTCTCTTTTTATCTGCTGCCTGCACTCATGGCACTCACACCAGCGCTCATACCTGCGCTCATAGCAACAGGCAACCTATTTGATAAGACAATGGCAGCAGCTAGTCACGGTAGCCACGGTCGCAGGCAGGTAATGATGACCATACGTAAGGGAAGTTTAGGTTTAGAGAGGGAGAACAAAACAACAAAATAAAATAGTAGGGACATTTTACCTCAAATGATCTGTTTTAGCTCCAATAAGCAACAGAATAACTTGCAGCCTCACAGGGTCCCTTGTGCATTCAACTACGATGACGTGAAAGAGGCGTAAACTTTTAAAATATATTCGTATATATGCTTTCTATTTTTTAAATTTCGTTTTCTCGCTCATAAGAAAGAAAATAAATATATGTATTTGCCTGGGTGGAGGGGTCATAGTCAGGGAGAGGTAATGTGCTCTTTAATGCGAATAATTTTTTGGAAACTTCGGCGACATTGAGCGTATCTATCTATCTATCTATCTATCTATCTATCTATCTATCTATCTATCTATCTATCTATCTATGTATCTATCTATTTATCTATCTATCTATCTATCTATCTAGCTGCCTACGACCTTTAGCTCTCGTGGCAGTTTCGATAATGGTATCGATACCAAACTTGGTATGGCATAACATGACTGTGTGAGAAACATATTTTACTATTCATAACATGAAAATCTTGGCATGTATGTCATGAATGTCATGATTTAAATCTTCTAGTCCAGCAGCTCTTGCCGTCATTTCGTTCACATGGCCTGCTGCAAAACTGGTATAGCATGACATGATTCCACGAAAAACACAAGCGACCAATCGTAACATGAAAATCATCATATACGTGTCATGTAACAAAATGACTACATGTCACCCTCATGATGCGCTCACAGCCGTTTCGCTGGCTTCACATGGACCAAGTTTGGTATTACGCGACGGCGACGTGAATGGACGGCATCGGTAAATGACACATCCAAACATAATAATCTCGACATGCGTGTCATGTCACAACCAGCCTATATGCCACACTGATGATGCGCTCGAAGCCGTTTCGCTTGCTTTGCAGATGCCAAATTCGGTATTTCGTGATTTCAATGGATAACGAAGGTATGTGACTGGTGCAAACATGATAATCATGAGATGCATGTCATGTGACCACATGACTACATGCTACAGTCAAGGCACCAATTAATTTTGACGTGATGCTGTGCACGTAATCACCGGCGTTCATTTCGTCGCGTGACGCTGGCGTTCCTACGCTAGGCGCCGGTCCTGCCATGTACTTGTACACGCGCGCCACGCTGCGTTGCTTTGACGCACTCGCGTTTCAGCGCGTCCGGCTTCCCTCCGTCACGAAAAGAGGGAGACGCAGTGCTGTCTGGGTAACGTGTCGGTGCCAAAGGCAGTATATCGCATTTCGCGCCACTTGCCGTCGGGCTGCGCCATTGGACGCTGGCAGCGTCGGTCGCGCCTGGCGTCAGACTATAGAGTGCTAGCATTTTCTTAACGCAGCGTCACTGTGCCCAGCGTGCACGCGCGTCAACGCTACATTGGAGTATATATTGTGCCTTTCATGATGCGCTCGCAGCCGTTTTGCTAGCTGCACATATACGAAGTTTGGTGTTACGTGAAGTCAATGGATGACAAAATATGTCGCTGGTGCAAACCTGGTAATACTGACACGTGTGTCATGTAAGAACATGACAACATACCAAGCTCATAGCGTGCTCGCAGCCGTTTGACTAGCTTCACATATACGAAATTTGGTATCACGTGACGTGAATAGATGACGAATGTAAGCGACACACCCAAACATGATAATCAGGAAACGGAAATCATGTAGGGCATTATTTACTTTCTCCTCGTAACATTTTGCTGATTTTAAAGTGACAAATCAACCTTTTTCATTCGCGCTTCACGTATCATCGATTCCCACTATACGTGGGGTCTGCCAATTTTTAGTCCTTAGAGCCTATATGCGAGGTTTTTTTTTTCGTGTCTAAATTCAGTGAATGAAGGTGACTCATAGGAAAAGCCATCTTTTTTTAGCCGATGTATTGTTCAACCCTCGCCATCCTCCAAAAACGTTTTTTTCACAAAACGCGTTACCGACCCACTTTTAAACAACATAGCAGGTTGTGTGATGACGTAATTGTTCAACGTGACATCACAGCGATGTCGGGATGACGACACAAATTTGGGGTTTGTAGCCCATTGATTGCGTCATATGACGACGATATCACTTGATGATTTGTGACATTACACGTCTCCTGCACCAACGGTGAATTTCTGCGCACGAGGAGGCAACCAATGCTTTCACAAAAAAGGATAACTACTTTCTGGGTAGGCACATCAATAATATAACATGTCAGAGTATGCTAATTATTTTTTGCGTGAAAGCTATGAGAAGATTTCAAGCCAGAAATATGCCAGGCAAAGCGTTTTCTGGAATTTATAAATCTATTGTGGTGCTTCCTGGCCCGACATTTAAAAGGCGCTATTCAGTTCCTGTCCACCCTAGCGCTGAAAGATATTACCAAGCCGCAACCGGTTTAGACGTCTCATTGAGCTGTGGATCTTTATTAGTGACGTGACTGTATCTGTTGATATACAGTGATACAGATAAATCTTTTCCCCTGAAATGGAAATCACATTGCACATAAGGTTCTGAATGGACGTAATACGTATGGGTCTTTCAGATAGTAAATTGAACGATAATTTTTGTTTAAAGATAGAACTACAGAGGAAATTTCCAAAGCTATACTGCGCAACTTCTATCACTAGTCATCATGTTGCACGTTTACGCGGCAGTCGTCTGCATGTTTGAGTACCTATTGATTTTTTTCGTTGGGTGTATTTACGTGGTCAAATTGCCTTGCCAAGGGTTGCGAAAGGAGCAATGGTCGATATATCTAGTAAGTAGCACAAATGAATAGGAGCGAATTACGGCTAGATGAGGTGTTAATTTGGTGACACCAATTTTTCAACATCACCGCACACTGTTTTCAATTGTGGAATTACTCCAAAAGCTGATAATAAGAAAGCAGTGCTTCGTGCAAATGGCAGCTGCGTCGTAGTATCTTCACCAAAAGAGCTGTTTGGGGCCGGGTAAACTTAAAACACATTGAATATTATCGCGTATTTCAGCAGACTAAACGCTGGAAAGGCTGAATATACAGTGGAGCTGAAGATGCGTCTTTCCTTCTCTTTCACCGACGGTCGCAATGCTCTTCCTCATCTCTAGAGAGCACCGCCTGTGCTCGAACGCAAGATGCCGTCAGTAACATTCTTTCACCATCACAACCAATCGCACTCCTGCTCTCTCGTTCTTTACACACTACTTTGCAAAGAAAAATGCCTGCTTGCAAACTAGAAAATTACGCCGTAGAAGTGGACGAGCACTTGTCTACTTTTCACGCGAACATTTTCGTTACTAGTACAAAGCAACTACTCAGAAGGAAGTTTTAGGAGCGAAGCTTCTTAATACGTGGGTCTGTACATACTCCGATGTATGTATTATGAGTAGTAAACAGCCACCAATGGCACATACCCGCTCTAGAGCGGGTATGTGCCACAGGGGATGCGAGATGAAAGATGGCGGTACACGGAGTGTTCACTAGATGGACGCACGGATGGACGCATGAACGGGAGGACGGACAGTCTAGCAGACGACGTACGGATAGATGGACGCATGGATGATCGCGTGGACGGACGGAAGCAAGGACGGGCTGACGGACGCTTCTCCCCACTCATCATATTTCACTCCGTAGATATGCTGCGATTTTGTTTTATTGAAGCACACCGCCTGCACCACTCCCATCATAGCACAGCATTTGCTCTCTTTCACACCCAGCTTCGCCTTCTCCCCGTTTCTCCATTTCTCTACCAGTCCTAACTAATAGCACTAGGGTTCTGTTTCAGTCATATAGCTTTATCCACATTCTCTCTCTCTCGTTAAGCTTCGCTCTCGCAGCTGAGCGAAAAAATGCAGACAATGATTCGCAGATATTTGCATCTCAATGGAACTGCTCTGCTACTTTTAGAGACATATGTTACCATGTTAAGAAGCATACAACTGCATTTCATTATTGCTGCAATACCATTATTTCCCACTGTTGTAATTTGACATGCTAAAAACGCGCGGTAATCATCTATATATCTGGCAAGATTTTATCTGAGCCTTGCTCACTAAATAATGTTGTCATCTATGAATTCATTACTACCACGCCAATTCTGTATTTGTTTTACTTGTGTTAACGATTAATCATAATTTTTTCATAACCCTTCCGCTCTTTACTTGAAAAATACCATACCACAACTTCAATGTTACCGATTTATTTACAGGTATAAATATTTTAGGTACGGGCACCTTTGAACAATAGCAGCTGAAGCTAATAAGAAGTAAGCCTTTTTAACATAAATTTTCTTACAGGCACAACCGAAATTAAAAGAAACTTCAATTCATGACAATCATATACAATGACAGCTGATGTACTTGAATTGTTATGTGTTTATTTCATATCCTCAACCAAGAGTTATAAGTAAATGTACCGACTAGCAAAATATTCTTTCCTAAGCTAACTTGGGTCTTAGTAATGAAGTATATGACTTGCAAAGTTTGTAGCATCTAATCAACTTGAGGCAGCGATCAAGTGTTCCCCACATTATATGCGTAGAAAAAAATATTCGCGATTTGTTGGGATCTGGGAACACCGAACACGTCCGCTATTTTTGTTTTCTGTAACGACATAACAACCACCTATACTTCAGCACATATGTATGAGCTACCGGAAGAAAGGCGTCATGTCTGTGTCTCAAGATACCACGATCATTAGCTCCTCTTTGAGTTTATGTGAAAATTGGTAACCATTCGAGCCACAAAGATTAATGTTGTGACTGTTGCACACTTCTGTAGACTAAACTACACAACATGGCAAAATGTTTATCTACTGGAAAGTTGCCGCTAGCATCTTTACGACTGTTCGACGCTTTTTCTCCAGACATCGACTAGGGCCACATCAACTAGGGTATGCTCGTCAAGGCCGTCTTGAGTTGTCTCGGAAAAACACTTGCACCACCTCTTATCATACGTCACCTTAAGGTGAGCTTGACGTCTGCAAGCGTTGCCAGGCGGCTTAAGTCGTCCAGGTACAAACCCAGCGTTGAGAAGCACTTGGTGTTTTAGCAACAACTCGAATGTTATCTGTCCCCTCCCCGTTTTATCTGTACAAAAGCACGCAAACATATTTATTGACGAGTGCGCAAAACTACAATCTTGTGGGCGGTCTTTGCATGGTTCTGTGTATGTTTGTTGAAACTACCGGGGCACTGAACTGCCACACAGCCAGGTTTTCTGCTATGAGCTGGGACACGTGTCCAGCCTGGTTTATTGCGCCTTCATAGCAAGCATTTCGAAGAGAATGAGAAGAAACAGAGTATTCGATATTATGCAAATGTAACAAAGTTTTCTGGATACTTTTTTATGTGTCACAGCCACAAAGTTTACACTAACACTAGGGATATTAGCAGTGCAAGGTGATCTGGTAATGAAATTCATTGTGTGGAGGAAGAAAAATATAAGGCAACACTGAGTAACGCAATAACCAGAAAGTTATGAAACTACAGTTAGGGCTGTCCCCATTTAGATTTTTCTTACGGAAATCCCTGGCCGAACGGTTATCGTTAACGGCTTCAATAAATCAATTCGTATAGTGCAATAAGTCAAAGTTGCTTGGAAACTAGGTCGAATTTACATTCAGCGAGACATTGTTCGAATGTCTCAAGGCACGCGTCATCGTCGTAATGGCGGGAAGCATGAACCAGAGAGAAGACTGTCTGGCGCGCAAGTGGTGAGCATGATTCGGCATCGCCTTCCCAGCGTTCGGTTATGCCTCGTTGAATATGTGGAGACCTTTATCGAATTCCTAGACTGTTACATCTGGAAGCCTCAAGAGTAAGCCCATATCTCGAACTGTAACACCTCGTGTGATAGACAGAACAACCACATGGTTCAGAACACGAGCCTTAGATATGCAGCATTAGTGAAATTCGCTTTGTTAAACGAATGAGGAATTCTCGAGCGCTTACCTTTACAGCAACGCTGTGTATGGCAGAATTTTGTCAGAACACGTCCACACAGAAGCCACGCGCAAAACAAGGATTTTTGGCGTGCCAGCTGCCGTTTCTTTGCAGGTGCCACATGCTTCTTTTCAGGTGTAGATGCCACATGCCGTTTCTTCGCTACAGATTTCGTCTCTCTTCTCATGCTAACGACAAATGGCCCTCACCTTCTCACCTCTTCTGATGTCTCTTTCACAAATATTGGGATATTCGGCAGCGGCAGATTTCCACACTCGTTGCCTCCCTTGGTCACGAGATGTTTAGACCACCCTAGTGATGTTTTATGCCGTTGCTCTTTGAACTAACTTTAAAAAGGATGCTTGTCGGTCGTTCAGATGAAGAACAGTGACAATTAATGAAGCGCCGTCGTAGACAGGAGTGCGAGTAGACGACGTTAGGACGTGAAAGTACCGCCACCTAACGTCAAACACAGCCGCTGACTTAGTTAGCTTCCATTTTTACAGCAGAGGAAGCACTGTTGTTTATATTGCCTTGCACATTTCACAAGTGGGTCCTTCTATTCTTCTGTAGTTATGCGAAGAACACAAACAGTGGCCAGAATGTCTGTGGAGATACGAGGCCGGGAATTAAGTGATACACTAACAACGTATCCCATGACCCAAGCATTGGCAACGCGGCAGTGCACGCAGTCCATTCATACCCACTGACAGATTCGCATTGAACAGTTATTGTCCGTCACGATCCATAAACCCGACACGGAACGTGAACACTTGCAGAAAGAACGACGACATTGTTTGTGGAAAAACCGACTTTATCTGGACATCAGTGAAGTATATCACAGCACTATAAATGATCACCGCCGTCCATCTGTCCTTCTGTTTATTCGTCCGTGCATTCATTCGTACATCCGTCTGTCTGCGTACCTGTGCGTCCTTAAGCCCGTAGGTCTGTTCTTCTGTTCTTTAGACTTGTCCGTGACTTAAACGCTTACATTATGGACCTTCGAACCTGGCTTCATCCGCTCGTTATCACTGGCTTCTTAGAGGTGCCTCAATTTTTACCAGAAATGCAGCATTCCACAGATTTCATAAGCTTGTCATAAGGGAATGAATGGAGTAAATATTCTGCATTCAGAATGATACCTTCAAATGTCTGGTGTTACTCATAGATAAGAAAAATCGACAATCTACCATGAGTTAGACACACCAAAAGTATCTCCGAAATGCAGAGAGGTGCTTTGGGAAGTAGCTAGATGACTCGTATTGCGAAGCGTCGCGTTCGGACGCATTACAAAAAAAAAAAACGGGACAGCAACTTAGAACATTATAACAGCAAAGAAATCATAAATATTGTCTAAGGGTGCCTTTTGAACTCTTGAGGCGATGCGCGAAAGGCTAAACTCATCTAAAAGTGAAATAGTTTGCTTCTTGAAGCGGTTAGTCTTCATTTGAGAAGGCTTTTGATTTTCCTAATTCGCGCTGATGGCTCTTTCTGAGAGTGGTTTCTCATGCAATACTACGAAGTTACCTTCTTTGGCAATAAGCAACATTCTAAATCAAACAATGATCTACAAATTAACCTCATAGCCTACACTTCTTTGCTCAGCTTTCACACTGAGCGGCGAATGGCAACTGATTGTTTTGCTTAGTATCTATGAAGTTGTGTTCGATCGGCGTTGCCGAAAATGAATAAACCTAGGGCCCAGTAAGCGAATGTGCTGGTAATTGGTGGCATTGAAGTCTCTGATAAGCAACGTCCAGTATTAGGCTTTGTCCTAAGTTTTGCTTCAGGCTGAACCTCTCTACCGTTGACTTTATGGCCCTTACTATATCTCGCAACGCTTTCCTTGAGCGAAGAGAACGCCTTGCACAAGGGCACTTGTCTTAGACGCATCTCAGTCGTAAGGTGCGCCCAAACAATCAAGATGTCTGGCATCGCTTGTGAACTTTATTGCAGATAATCATGGGAGGCTGTTGCGGTCCGGAAAAGAATGTTACCTCGTGGTACTTTATAAAAACTTGTTTCCGAAGCAAGCCATGAGTGCTCTCTCTAAAACATTGTGCCTTTTTAATTGAAAATATTGACGTCAAGAAGCAAGCCGTCTCTTTTTTAAATCAATTTGCCTTGAGGGCATTTCTTCAGCGGTTGCAAAGAGACGCTTGAGCGCTGTTTTCCTTGCCGCTAAAACACATAACGTCAATGTCTGGTTTCATTCTATTGTGTCCGAGCAATCCAGCTACATTTTAAGGCATCTCTTTTTGTTTAAAATATATTGCGGGTAGGAAGCATACTTAATTTTCTTCTGTCATAAATTTGAATATTCCACGCCAAGACAGAGAAATTTGTGTCGGCGTACCTAATACACACTACGAAATTAGAATAATGTGATTTGAAGCATTGAGTTATATGAGTGGCAATTTGTACAATATTAATTTGTGACCAAGAAATGCCAAGGTAAATGCATTTACTGTAGTGTTGTGCAAGCTCCTCTTAAACATGCTTTTATAAGAATCAATGTGGAAATGCAGGAAGGTTGTGGAGTGGAAGCCTTCGGAAGCAAGTAACAAAAGAGGAAGGATACCATGCAATAAAACATTACGAATCCTGTCACGACCGAGGGTAATATTTTTCGCTCTAATGATTGCGGGTAAAATCCTGCTGCACCACCCATGGACATCATTTACCGGTAATGTTATCCAAATAGCAACCAATATATCGTCAAACTTTGAGCATCACGTGCTTTTCTCAATACAAGCAGACGCTAGTCGTTTTTTTTTAAATTCATTTTGCGCTCGTCTGCAAATCGAGATTCTCATAAAATGAATTCCACCTAATGAAACATATACCCAAACTGAATGATCAAGCACGAGCGCTGACTGCAAACGGTGGTTTTATCGAGCATAAGCGCGTAGAGGAAATATATAGCACGTATAGGAAACCCGAGGAGAGGCGGAACACAGTATTTTCAAAGAGATGGTGGTGCCGAGCCAGAAACGGGACAACAAGGAAGAGATGCTCCCACTTCACTAACGTCGTCAGAAAACTGCATCGGCGTCCAGATTTATTTTGGATGCCTCTTCTTCACCTTCTTTTTCTCTACATGTCCGGTTATACTTCCGTACGGCATGTAGGGAAAGATGTATCATCTCCACTTACGTTTTTAGCTATTTATGCAGCTAACTCTTGTTTTCCTAATTTTTAGTTAACCAGTAGTGATTAGTAGGATTTACACAACTATTGTGGCAGATACCCGTTTTATGTTTGACCGTGAAAAATTTACATGGCGACAACCCGAACCCTTGCAGAACTTCGCATCTACAAGTCTTATGCGCTTGAACTTGAGGGTCACAAACCAAGATTCTTCTGTTTACTAAGATTTCAATATTAGTTGTCAGCTAGAACAAGAGAAAAGTCGCTGACACAATCCTAGACTTCACACACCATTGCGAAAATATTATATAGCTGTTGTTGCTGGTGGTCCTCGTATACACGCAATGCCTTGGTCTTTGTCAGCAAAAGTGAGAACCCACAGTGCCTACAATGGAGAGCTGAATTTATACCGTGCTTGTTCTTCAAGTTTTTTGCATGCTCTCGCAGACGATTATTAAAACATCAAAGCCTTTGTGTGGTTAAAAGTGCGCTGGCACTGTCTCCTTGATTTCTTGTGTTTAATCTTAATGCGCACTCGTCATTTTAGTCATGTTCTACCAACCTTCACTGTGCCTTCATTGTGGTTGGCTGCATTTTGCAAACGAATATTTCACACAATGGTTTCTATGCATCAATGAATGTATAATTTTACTGAGCGCATTTGTTGTAAGGACATACACATAATTTAAAATGTTTCTATGCACCATGGGCCTCAGAATGAACGTCAGCACTATCACAAATGCTGTCTATCAACTGCTTCTCAATCAGCTGCTGTTACTGTAGCTTGAAAGTTTCGAAATTTTATGTTGTGCTTAGTGGTGTAAATGTAGCGTATATGACGGGTTAAAATATTACACGACAAAAATATAGATGGGTGACAACTAAGCTCTGTAACTACTCCTCAAATGTGCAATAAACTTGCAGACGAAGATGTAGACGCAAAAGCTTATCGCAACAGCTTCCATAACTCACTCACGTCACCGTGGCTTACATTATCATCTAAAAGCCATTTCCGTTTATGTCCAATCTTTCGTCCTCACTACAACGCACCTATACATATTCTGGAAAGCACATTTGCGTTACCCCAAATAAATGCTCCATTAATCAGATGGCCCTCCAGGCAGCGATTGCCTCTGGTCAATGTATATTTTTTTGCAACCATGATGAGATAGGACTTGGCAAACACCACAATTATTGACCTCGTTGGGTCGATACTCTCAGACCTCTTTTCAGGTAATTGATTTCCACAGAGACATATAATAAAAAGGTGTTAAAAATGCCTTTACTAAGTAGCCTATTCCTATACACGCGATGATGGCATTGCTGATGCGTGTTAGAGAATGTAGAGAAGTCGTGGTCCTATGCAAAACGGTATATTTTTATAACTCCTGCACAAAAAGAACTTGGGTTGATTTTCTCTTACAGGACAAATAGAACTTGGTTTTCGAGTCTATTTTACTTTTCACTTAGTCCTTTTTATTTTAGCTTTGAAAACAGGAGAATAATAATTTCGGTTGAGGGGCTCTGTTTCCAGGGTGTTTTACACTACACACACACACACACACACAAACACACACATATATATATATATAATATATATATATATATATATATATATTATATATATATATATATATATATATATATATATATATATATATATATATATATATATATATATATATATGAATATATAGATATGGATATAGATACATATATAAATAGATATAAATATATATACCGTCGTGCTGAGACTTCGCAACCGTACGTTGCCCCCAGCTGATTTCATGGCACGGGACAAAGACGAGCAGCCTGAGCCCCAGGCAACAACCCCTCCAACTGTTGTTTGCGCCGGCTATCTTCGGCAGCGAGATCCTCCCCTCTTCAGTGGCACTAAGGACAAAGACGGGGAAGACTGGCTTGACGAGTTTGACCTGGTAAGCAAACACAACAAGTGGTATGTTTTTCACAAGCTTACCAACGTCATCTTCTACTTGACTCACGTCGCCAAACTGTGGTTTCGTAACCAAACTGTGGTTTCGTAACCACAGCACTGGCTTTTCTACCTAGTCGGCCTTTAAAGGGGCCTTCGTTAAAATTATTTTCGGCCGTGGAACTTCGAAAATTGCGTGCTAAACAGCACCTGCTAGGACGAGCTCACAAGCTGGTGAAAGTAACACGAGTTACATTTAAGCTGTGGTCACCCTTTTTAGGTTCATCAATTCCTCAGTAACGGAGGCGGGGATGATCAAGCATATCCTAAAAGGTATCTCTGACAATGACTTTCAGAGGCGCATCGATAAAATCCCGGAAACTGTAGCCAACGTCATACAGCTGTGCCAAAGCTATGACAAACTCCAGTAGGAACGAGAGTGTACTCATCGCGCCACTGCACTAAGTGTAAGCACTGCCACTCTCACGCGTCTTGGCCTTGCGCAGGACCACGACGCTTTACTTCGAGAGATCAAGCAGTTTTTGCGTGAAGAGGTCGCTCGCCAACTATCGCTTTTGCATCGCGTCACTGATCCCGCCCCATATTCGGTACGGACGTCAATATAACGCATTGTTCAGCAGCAAGTCACCGAGGGGCTTCCCGCTGCGACTGAACTGACTGCACCGCTCACGTATGCTGAAGCATTGGTCACCCTTCGACGATTTCCCAAATCTTACATCCACGCACGCCCATTCGTCGCATCACCTGAGCCTGTGCATCAGGGTACCCGACCGCCCTCCAGACCGACACCTCATTTCGAGAACCCTTGGCGCACTGAAGACAACCGCCCCGTATGGTACGCCTGTGGTCTCCCGCACCACATAGCGCGGTTGCGCCAGTGACGTGGGCCTATGCGTGGGTTTATTTGTATATGTGGAGCGAGCAAAACGACTGGGAGCGCATTATGAAGGGCCCGATATAGTCTAATGTAGCGTTGACGCGCGCACACACTGGGCAAAGCGACGCTAGGTTAGCAAAGCTCGTGCACTCCATAGTCGTACACCAGGCGCGACCAGCGTCCGTCGGCGCGGCTTAACAGCAACCGGCGCGAAATGCGACATGCTGCATTTCATTCCAATGCGTTACCCAGACAACACTGCGTCTCCCTCTTTTCGTAACACAGGGGCACCAGACGCGCTGTAAAGAGCAAACCTCATAAACGGGAAAATGCACGCGAAAGCGACGAGCGATGCTATAAGCGACTTAAAACAGCTCGTTCGCGTGACGTGTCTCGTGCTCGTTTTTCCGCGATCGCTCGGTTCTCCAGATTTGGAAACCGTCGCTGATCGCCCGGAAGTGCTGGGCTCAAGCAGCCAATAACGAAAAAGCGGAACAGACAAAGACTACATAGGTGCACGTGATCCTGCCTGAGTCACGTATGCGCAACAAGAAATAACGCAATGTTTACGCATGTGCATACAAAAAAGTGCTGCAGGGCATTCATAAACACTTTCCGTTCCATTACACAACAATATGTCTTATTTTTAAACTGCATACCGCTTACTACGCGGTTTTTTTGGTGCGAGTAGACGGCCTCATGCCAGCAACAGTGGAGTTCGCTCGCCAAGCCGTCGCGTGAATGAGGTTTGCCTGCGCTAGCGACTGATCGCGCGAAGACGATCTACGCCGTGTCGCTCGTCGCTGTCGCGTGCATTTTCGCGCTTATGAGGTTTCACCCTAACGCGCATTCGTCGAAGTGACGCAGCGTGGCGCGTCCCTGTGAGTATATGGCAGGACCCACGCCAGGCGTCGCAATCCGGCGTGACGCGTTGAAGTGAACGCCGGCGAGCACGCGCACCACGTCACGTCGAACTGTATTGGCGCGTTGACCTTGGCATGTACTCATGTTCTCACATAACATGCATCTCATGATTATCATTTCTGGACCAGTCACGTACCTTCGTCATTCATTGGCGTCACGTAATACCAACTTTAGCATATATGAACCTAGCAAAACGGCCACGAGCGCATCATGAGTGTGCTATGTAGCCATGTTGTTACATGACACGCATGTCCTAATTATCATGTTTGTCTGTGTCATTTAGCTATGTCGTCCGTTGACGTCGCGGAATACTGAGCTTCGTACATGTGAACCTAGCGAAACAGCCGCGAGCGCATCACGAGCAAAGCATGCAGTCATGTTGTTACATGACACACTTCTCATGTTTATCATGTTTGCACCGGTATCTTACCTTCATCGTCCATTCATATCCCGTAATACCAAATTTGGCATAAGTGAAGCTAGCGAAGTGGCCGCGAGCACATTATGAGCGTAGCCTGTAGTCATGTTGTTACATGACACGCATTTCGTGATTATCCTGTTCGCACCAGTCACATACCTTCGTCATCCATTCACGTACTGTAATACCAAATTTGGTATATGTGACATTATCGAAACAGCCGCGATCGCATCATGAGCGTGGCATGTAGTCATGTTATTACATGACACGCATGTCATGATTTTTCTGTTAGGGTCTGTCGCTTGTGTTCGTCATGCAATCATGCCATACCATACCAGTTTTGCAACATGCGATGTGAAGGAAACCACCGCAAGAGCTGCAGGACCATAAAATGTAAATCATGACAAACATGACACAGATGTCATGATTTTCATGTTATGACTAGTGAGATATGTTCTTCATACAGTCATGATATGCCATACCAAGTTTGGTATAGATACCATTATCGAAATGGCCAGGTGAGCTAAAAGTCATAAGCGATCAGATAGATAGATAGATAGATAGATAGATAGATAGATAGATAGATAGATAGATACGCTCAAAGTAACCAAAGTTCGCTAAGAAATGCTTCGCATTTAAAGAAAGGTTGTAGTACTCGCTAACTTTCGGGTAGTAATGGTTTGTCTCATATGTTAAAACCCTGGTAGTAAACGCAGTTAGTAACGGTGAGGGTGCTAACGCATTCTACCTTTGCTGTTACTACCAAGATTTAGTAACTGTTACTACCTAGCCGTTACCAACTATGGGTAGTAATTTTTAAAGAAAAATTGTAAACCGATATTACCTTGTTCATTCGTTTCGGCACATTATTTCCCGACTGCTAGTGTTGTCCAATCAATGTCTCATTACTAGGCAACTTCGGGTAATGAAGCGAGGTGTGCCATGAGCGCGAAGAATACATCGACCTAACAAATTCACTAATTTTTACACATTTTTTTCTTTATTGCCTTTTTGACTACAGGTTCAAGCTAATCTGACAATCACCATCACGTGTGTTTCATGTGTGATAATGCATCAAACAAATATATTACATCTTTAACACAACCGGTAGAACTTTACACATCTCGCACTTTTATAACAGCTTCCAAGAAACACTCATTAACGGATAGAACTCTTACATCACAGTGTCTGTACGATGGCATATAACGCCAAACCGAATGAAGACCGACCAAGTAAAAATATAACATCCAAATTTTGCACAGAACTGTCACAAGGCAAAAAAAAAAAAAGAATTTTATATGGAGTAAGAGGTAAACCTTTTTTTTTTCAAAGTCCTCTGAAAAAAATCGTTTTTAAAGTTCAATAAAATAGCATTTTTACAATCAATAAACACATGGTCGATGGTCTCAGGTTTGTTACAAAGGAGACAGTTGCTTCCCCATGGTACATACATCCCTTTCTCTTCAAGCCACGTGTTTAAAAAAAAGGATTTTAACTTTGGGCGGTGTACACTTGTTTTTAACTCGCTTCAGTACGTCATGACCAAATGATTTTTCATACTTTGAACGGTAAAGGGGCACAGGAAAAACATTCTGTGATAAGTTTTTCATAAGGCGCTTTCTTTTTACATAAGTTAGATAATCTATCGAATACCTTGCCCCTCAGAAGCGATATGAGTACACAACTTCGCGCAAGAACGGTGACAAGGTGTGTCATTGTCCCCTGTCTGAAGATACAAAGAAGTCAGACATGTGGTGTAACAGCGTTGTTTGAAATAAATAATATAAAAAAGAGTCTCTTTGGTCTCCTATTATTCTTGTTAGTCCCTTGAGTTCGTCTGTGTAGACTAACTGTTAGACCCGGTGCCATTAGTTAAAGATAATAATGATTGTAACAGCCCCTTTAGTCCACAAAAGGACGAACCACACACCTTTTGAACAACGTTTTGCCTTAGAGTGGTATTAGAAGGAAACTTGATATTACTTGGTTAAGAAAATGATGGCACAAAGAGAGCCCTCCTTGCTTAACACGCCAAAACTAATTCGTTCTAGATGTGGGCTCCCATGTAGAGCTCCTGATGAACGTGGCGAATATCCTGCGGATTTTATGAATGCTTTTACGCGTACAACTAAGTACTAGCAAGAGGTACATAATTTTAGCAGCCAGAAACACGTTACATACAGCTGACCGAGAAAAAATTCATAACTCACGACCGCCGCCCCGCCACGGTGGTCAAGTGGCTAAGGTTCTCGGCTGCTGACCCGCAGGTCTCGGGATGAAATCCCGGCTGTGGCGGCTGCATTTCCGATGGAGGCGGAAATGTTGTAGGCCCGTGAACTCCGATTTGGGTGCACGTTGAAGAACCCCAGGTGGTCGAAATTTCGGGAGCCCTCCACTACGGCGTCTCTTATATTCATATGGTGGTTTTGGCACGTTAAACCCCACAAACAAGTCACGACCGCCGCATCCTTCGGCTGTCGCGCGCATTTGTTCAGCCTTTGCAAGCCAAAACGCTTCACTGTCTTGATACCTGTCCATTGGTATCCCTAGGTAACGACTTGGTGTCGTGAGCCATTGAACTTTGCCAAAGGAACTGGGTGTGAGGCCCCAATTACGATGCCATAAACCAATGCCGTTCTCTTTGTTCATTAAACTTCCACTCGTGTCACAAAAGCAATGCATTATTTCTAATAACGAAGTGATACTCTCTCTATCAACAGCAAAAAAAGGCAATATAGTCGGCGAATGCCAAAACACGCACTTTACATAGCTGCAACTTGAAACCATTAATCACTACATGGTGAATCACTTTCTGACGCAGTGGTTCCAAAAATCGAGCGAAAAACAAAGCACATAAAGGACACCCGGGCGCACGGAGGAAAGTACTCGTATGCGATGTGAGAGTTCTTTATTTAGAATTCAATTTGTGGTTGAACTTTTGTATGCCAACCTAATACCTTTACATCGCACCAAGACCAACGTACTCAGCTAGCGTGAAGAGTATATTGTTGGAACCATGTCGAAAGCCTAGGCTAGATCAATTTGTAACATGGCTACTTTCATAAGCGGAGCGTCACAATACTCCAAAATGCTCCTAGACATGAATATTCGTCATTATGCTCCTACGCTTGATGCCGCAAGTCTGATGTGTCCCGACCAACTTGTATATAACTCTTTGCAGCCTCCTAGCCAAACCTTTCATAAACACCTTATAATCTACGTTTGTTAGCGTGATTTGCCTGTATCCTGTCACTTTGTGTAAAACATGTTGCTCTTTTCCTTTAGGAATTAGCACAGTGTGCGCCCGTATAAACGATGGAGGCTGAGTTTCGCGATCTAAAGACTGTGAAAAACCTCATGCAATGCGGCGGCCATATCCTCCTTGAACGCCTTATAAAAGGCGGCATTACTGCCATCTGGAACAGGTTATTTGCCCATGCCAAGATCATCGATAGCCTTCTCAATTTCCCCTATACTTATAGACATTTACAATAAATTTGTGTCCTCAGCTTTAAGTGTCGGCATTTCTATCAAGAACTCATCTACAAAACCCGGCTTCTTTGCTTCGCGATAAGCAAACAAGTCTTGATAGTAGCTTTTAAAAGCTTTCATGCAATCTTTATGTTCTCTCAATATTTGACCATTCAATTCTATCTCTAGTATGTTGTGAGCTCACGCATATGCCTTTTAATCTGACAAGGCTCGCTTTGTCGGGGCTTCACCCACGAGGTTTCTTTCAGCTGTTGCTCGTATAATTGCGCCTTTATAATTATCCTCTTCATTACATTCAATTTTGTTTTTGACAACCTGCAGTTGATGCGTGGATAAGCCCAGGTTTTCTGCTTCAATTTTCACCAAGTCATTTAGCTTTGCACGTAGCTCGCGTTTCTGTTTTCGAGCTTGATAATGTATGTATTCTCAGTGTATTTGAACGCTTCACATGGCTAATATATCAGCGTTGAAAAGGAAATATTCATTTTCAGGGTTTGACGTGCCAAAACAATGATAATGTTTGGAGAGACGCCACAGTGAAATAATTATGACCTTTCTCGGGTCTATTTTTGACCGTCTGGTTATTTTTATCCACCGGTCTTGTTATTATGTGCTTTAACTTATTGAGTTTGTGGTAGTTGTCTATTGCAACGCGCATAGCACTTGCATATGCTTCGTTAACTTGTAGTTCTCTGTTTCGGCAATATCAGAATGACGTTTGTATATCTGAGCTGCGTAGTTTAAAAGAATGTATTTTCTTTGTCAATGGATATCTCTTGCGTCATTATCCCGTTTATTGATAATTCGTCGAGACGATTCCTCTCAAAAATGATCAAAATCTGAGTCACTCCCTATTTTGCATTACATAGTAAACAGCCGAGTAGTAAAAAGGTAGTAACGGGGCAAGAAAGATAGCAACGGCAGCAGTTACTACCTCTTTCATTTCAGTTACTATCTGTTTACTAACTTATATAGCAAACAGGTCGCAAAGAGTTAGTAAAGGTTGCAGCTAGTAAGTGCTTACTAACGTAGGTAGTAAAGAAGTAGCAAAAAGGTAGTAACGGTACAAGAAAGGTAGTAACCACTGCAGTTACTACCTATTCGCTTGAGTTGCTACCTTTTTACTAACTTTTTTAAGAGTGTAGGAACTGCAGTTTTGAAGGCAAGCAGTGTGCAGCTTTCGAACTTTTCAAGGCCTTGTTTATCACCGTGTATTGTTATTGCTATTTCTGTTGACGGTGTACCTGTTTCAGCGCTTGTGGACACAGAAGCCGCAGTTTCTCTCATGTCTGAAAAGCTTTGATTGATTGACAGGTAGCGTTTAATGTCCCAAAACCACCATATGATTATGAGAGACGCCGTAGTGGAGGGTACCGGAAATTTCGACCACCTGGGGTTCTTTAACGTGTACCCAAATCTGAGCACACGGGCGTACAACATTTGCGCCTCCATCGGAAACGCAACCGCCACAGCTGGGATATGAACCCACGATCTGCGGGTCAGCAGCCGAGTACCTTAGCCACTAGACCACCGTGGCGGGAATGTCTGAGAAGCTTTGCCGAAAACAAAGAAAAGTAACAACGTCTCTTTGGTACTTCGTTTTAAGCACTGCCCATGCGCAACACATTCGGCCTTTCGGTGCGTGCACTTCGCGCATTATTGTCCAAGGTGTTTTTTATACGGTTGAATTGATCGTGATTCCGTAATTTTTCTGATGTATTTATGGGATGGGACTTCTTACGCATTAACAATGCTTAAATAGACAGTGCTCGCTCCGAGGTCGAGTTCTCGTCGCTGTGTGATTCTATTTTAGTCGAGTCACCATATCTACCTGCGAAAGTGTTCGTCGACGCCGGCATCGCGTTACCCTCTTTCTCGCCTGCTTTAGTCCCGCTTTTCTGTGTCGCCTCTGCTGACTCACCTGTTATTTTTACACCAGCTGAAACTGCTCTTCGCCGAAAGTGATGCTTGCTACCCTTCGCCGTCCTCTCAATTAGAGACTCTTCTAGTGCAATTTACATTTCGAACCAGTTTCCCTGCCCTTCCACCTTACTGAAGGAAAAGTGCCCATGCAGCGTTGATGACCTCGATTTTTTCCCGCAAAGGTCATCACTGATCAGCGGACTTCTCTCCAGAATAACGGCATCGATTGTCTCGTTTTAGGTTCATTACTATCATTCACCGATGCCCTTTCGCGATACATTGACAGTCACCCGACGTCACAGCGCCACTCTCATATCAGCGCCTAGCTTGAACGCTTTCGGGCCAGCTTCGATTACCAACAACCATCCTAGGGCCTTAGTTCATCCGTAGCTCATCACGTCAACACCGGCTCCCACTCCCCTCTACGTTATCGCCCATATCGTATGTCGGCAGCTGAGCGTCAGATCATCGCCGCACAAGTGGATCATATGCATAAGCGGGGCGTTATTGAGCCCTCTAACTCCCCGTTGGTGTCGCCGGTAGTTCTTGTCAAAAAGAAAGACGGCTCAATGTGCTTTTGCGTTGAATACCGAAGGCTGAACAACATGATTGATGATTTGATTGATATGTGGGTTTTAACGTCCCAAAACCACCATATGATTATGAGAGACGCCGTAGTAAAGGGCTCCGGAAATTTCGACCACCTGGGGTTCTTTAACGTGCACCCATATCTGAGCACACGGGCCTGCAACATTTCCGCCTCCATCGGAAATGGAGCCGCTGCAGCCGTGATTTGAACCCGCGACCTGCGGGTCAGCAGCCGAGTACCTTAGCCACTAGACCACGACGGAAGGGCGGCTGAACAACATTACACGCAAGGATGTATACAAGTTACCACGCATAAACGATGCCCTCGACTGCCTCTAAGGAGCCGAGTTCTTCTCGTCATTAGACCTGCGCTCCGGTTACTGGAAGGTACTAATTGATAACATCCTCCGGGCATCAAATGACAGGCATGTCTGTGCTCTCTGCATGACCTTGTATTATTTTCGCGGGACTTTCTGACGCACCTTCAACGCTTGAAAATAGTCCTCACTTGCCTCAAGTCTGCTGGTCTGCAGCTGAATTTAAAGAAGTGTTGATTTGGTGCTCGAAAGCTCCCTAATTAGGGCCACGTCGTCTCTAGAGAAGGTTTCCTTCCTAATCCGACAAAACTTCGTGCGGTTGCCGAGTTCCCTAAACCGACGCTTTTGAAAAAATACGGAGTTTTATTGGCCTTTGTTTGTACTTTCGCAGTTTTTTTCGCAACTTCACACCCATCATAGCAACTTTAACCGAACTTCGAGCCTTCTAACTTCACCTCCAACACTGCGACACTTTGACCCACTCACCCCAACTGAACTGCACACGGACGCTAGCGGTGTTGGTCTCGGCGCTGTGCTTGCACAACGTAAACCTGGATTTCACGAGTACGTCGTTTCGTATGCCAGCCATGCGCTCACCAAAACCGAACTCAACTATTTCGGGACAGAAAAGGAATGCTTAGCCATCATATGGGAAGTAGACATATATGGGCCATATATGCCGGCATTCATGGCTACTGCTATTTCTCTGTTGTGTCTTGAAGGTAGCAGAGCTTATTATTCTAGAAGTCTTCTCGTTTAAACAGTTTTGCAACATTAGAACTGTAAGAGTGTGATAAGTGAAGTGCGCGTTTCGTGAAGTGCGCGAGTGCAACCAGTGTTCGGTTTAAAATGTGCGCGAGTGCACCGGCATAGGAAAGAAGACGACGACGACCGATGGTGTGGACGCGCGCTTTCGCGATGTATTCGGTGAGGAAGATGATGGGCAGACGAGGCGCGTGAAGTTCGGACCAATGAGAGGCCCCCACGCTGGTTGGGAGGAAGCCCGAACGAAGAACGGGGCAGACGTGGCCGGGACGCGACGGAGGCAAGCAGGCTACCAGGGCGCGGGGGTGGCGGCCGAGTTCCTGAGGCAAGGCTGCTGCGGGCTCCCACCTGGTCGGGCACCCGAGCATCATCTATAGTCTGGCGTTGGCCAGGCCGCTCGTCGTCTGGCGTTGGCCAGGCCGCTCGTCGTCTGGCATTTGCCAGGCCGCTCGTCGTCTGGCGTTGGCCAGGTTGCTCGTCGTTCGGCGTTGGCCAGGCTTCTCACCATCTGGCTTTGGCCAGGCTCGTCCCGTTTCCAGGGCTACGTCCCAGCGTCGGAGGCCGAACGCTGAGAGGTTACTGACCTTGGTGCGCCCGGAGCTACCTTCAACCCGAGCAACGCTTGGACCTCTGATCTACCTTGTCTGCACCCCATCGCATCAACCCTCGCCGTCTACAAGAGTGCCGCGACCGAACGGTGACAGTCGCTTTTGCTATTGCGGAACTTACGCATCCTTAGGATTTCGCGGTCATTAGGTTAATTTGTCCTCGAATTTGTGCTTTGTTTGTTTTTCCTCTTATTTCTTTCTCTTTATCTAGTTTATTGAAAATATATTTAGTTGTTTTTCTTGTGTGCATAAACGGTCTCGTGTTCTCCTTACCGATGTGGGTTTTCTCATCGGTTTGTATGCACGAGAACCTACACGAGAGCTTGTGGGTTGACCAGCCTCGTGACAATTGGCGTCTGCGAGAGGACGAGATTGTTTATGCAATTAAGGTTTTTACAGAAGGAGAGAAAATGACTACGTCTGATTTAACGGCGTTAGCGATACGGATGGGGCTAGAGGGCGATGAGTTGAAGGCATGGCTTGAAGAGCGTGAGGCACGAGCTCGCAAAGAAAGGGCAGCTGAGCGAGAGGCAAGAAAGGAGAGGATGGAACAGGCGGAGTTGGAACGAAAACTTGAGGCCGAATACCAGAAGACGATTCAACTGCGTCTTCAACCTGCTCAGGTGGAAGGGGCCAGGGGATCCGCGACGTCGGACCATGGTTGACAGGTGCGAGAACCGTGTAACGTTAACCCGCACAATTTCATACCCGGATTTATTGAAAACCGGGATGACCTTGATGCTTATCTCAAGAGATTTGAGAATGTGGCCACCGGTCAGGAATGGCCTAAGGATAAGTGGGCCACGGCACTGAGTCTGTGTCTGAGCGGAGAAGCTCTCAAAGTATTTGGTCGCTTGTCTCCAGAAGAGGCACTTGACTACGAGAAAGCCAAGCTAGCATTACTGCAGCGTTTTCGTTTCACGGCGGAGGGCTACCGGGAGAAGTTCCGGCATAGCAGACCTCAAGATGGAGAAACAGGCAAGCAGTATGCAACCAGGTTGGCAGGTTTTTTCGACAGATGGGTGGAGATGTCCAAGACAGCAAAATAATATTCGTCTGTTCGAGATCTCATAGTAGCTCAACAGTTTATCAATCAATGCCATAACCACGTGGCGCTTTTCCTACGTGAAAAAAAATGTCGTAAGCTAGATGAAATGGCTGAGGCTGCGGACAATTTTTTAGAGGCCCAATGACAGTCAAATTTGTTGGTTTTTCGCGACAAAACGGAGAACGGCGCCGCAGTAAAATGCGGAAGTACAGCGGGGAAGTCTCCCACTCGATGTTTTGTCTGTGATAAAACAGGTCACAGGGCAGCAGAATGTCGTGCTCGGACAAGACCATACTGCGACTACTGTCGCAAAACGGGGCATGATAATAATGTATGTACCAGAAAGCAGAACGTCATGAAGAGGACTTCTTGTACCTTGTCGCCAGAGGAAAAGGCAGAGGTAGTGAATGATATACCTGCGGACAAGCAGGAGGAGAATATGACCAGTGCGGTAAATACGCAGCCAAAGTCAGAAAAAAACATCCGATGCCAGTGCTGCAGGGCATTATATTCGGCCAAGCTGCTTCCGTCCTACGGGATACAGGAAGCAATACAATGGTGGTTCGGCGTTCTTTGGTGCCAGATGAAGCACTGACAGGAACCACGACGGCCTTGTTCTTAGCAGACGGGAGCCGGATCACGGTACCAGAGGCGAAGGTGGAGATTTTTTCGCCATATTTTTCAGGCACGTGTATCGTGAAATGCATGTCCTCCCCGCTATATGACATCATCGTTGGCAATGTGCCAGGATCTCGTGCTGCTGATGACCCTGACAAGAAATGGAAAAAAAAAACTGGCTGAAGGGAACTTCACTCCGAACGGTGTAGCCGAGACCTTGTATAAGAAGAAAGAAGATAATCGTTTAAAGGCATCACTTGGTAGTATGGAGAACACAAGCGTGCGGCCGAATTCAGCTGCAGTTAGCGTCAGAAGTTTGAAGATGAACAGGAGGGAGCTCGAGAGGGCCCAAGCAGAAGACAAGACCCTGGAAGCTTGCAGGGACAAAGTAGGGCAGGTTGTTTATGGCAGAGGGTCGACCCAGTATTCCTTTGTCATGGAGAAGTCATTGTATCGAAATTACCGACTATCCCCTGGCAAATTGATACAGCAGGTTGTAGTTCCTCTCAAGCTGCAAAGTCAAGTGTTGAAGATGGCCCATGAGAGTTTGATGTCCGGGCATCAAGGAGTAACAAGAACGATTGATCGAGTGTTAGGTTCATTCTATTGGCCAGGGGTCCAGGAAGAGATTAAAAGATACGTGCGGTCCTGTGACACGTGCCAAAGAATGTATCCAAAGTACAAAGTAGGAAAGGCTCCTCTTGGGAAAATGCCCCTGATTGACACTCCTTTTGAGCGCGTGGCCGTGGACATTATTGGACCCTTAAAGCCGGTCTCAAATAGGGGCAACAGATACATACTGACCATGGTCGATTTCGCTACGCGCTGTCCTGACGCCATTGCTTTGCCGGCGATTGACTCCACGACTGTGACAGACGGGTTGGTCGAAATGTTTTCCCGCGTTGGATTTCCCCGCCAAATCCTGTGCGATCAGGCCTCGTGCTTCACGTCGGACCTGATGAGAGAAGTAAACGATCTGTTGGCAATCAAACATCTGAGTTCGACGCCCTATCATCCCATGTGCAATGGTTTGGTAGAGCGATTTAATGGAACTTTGAAACAAATGCTGCGCAAGCTATGCCAAGAGGATCCAAAATCATGGGATCTATTGCTTGCACCACTTCTATTTGCATATCGAGAAGTTCCTCAGGCCAGCATGGGGTTCTCTCCTTTCGAACTCATTTACGGAAGATACGTCCGAGGACCACTCAACTTGTTAAAGGAGCTGTGGACTGGAGAAAAGATCGAAGAGGAGGTGAAAACGACCTATGGATATGTCCTCGATCTCCGGGATCGTCTGGAAAGAACGCTAAAATTAGCCCATGAGAACCTGATACGAGCAAAAACGACTCAAAAATATCACTATGATCGGAAGAGCAAGAGCCGTCAGCTGAAAGTTGGAGACCGAGCTTTTATTTTGCTTCCTACAACAGCGAATAAGTTGTTGATGGAATGGAAAGGCCGTTTCCGATCATTGGGAAAAAGGGCGACTACGACTACTGGCTGGACTTGGGGCATGACGCCAAACTTTTCCTTATTAATATGTTAAAACGATATGAAGACCGGCAACCAGACACAATTCCACAAACAGCATCTTTTGTGGTTATGAAAGAGGAGGAGACAGATACCCCTCTACCAGCTTGCACAGTTAAGCCGACTGTGGGTGTAGAAGCGATTCCAATCGGCAGTAGCTTAGAAGAAGACAAACGTTCAGAACTTCGGAAGATTCTAACCACCTACCAAGATGTATTCTGTGAGATACCGGGAAAGACAAATCTGTTGGAATGCCGGCTTCAATTGACGACCTCTGAACCGATCAACACACCGCAGTATCCTTTGCCGTTGGCCATGAAGGAAGCAGTAGAACAAGAAGTTCAGGACATGTTAAGACTGGGTGTGATTGAGCGATCCCATTCGCCCTACAATTCGCCCTTGGTACTTATTAAGAAGCCGGATAACACCTATCGCACATGCGTCGACTTCCGTCGCATCAACGAGATACTGGTTTCCGACGCTGAACCCATACCTAGGACCGACCTAATGTTTACAGAGGTGGGCACAAAGAGATACTTCTCAAAGTTTGATCTCACAAAGGGGTATTGGCAAGTCCCACTTGACCGGACATCGAGGCCAGTAACGGCATTCTCAACGCAATCCGGTCATTTCCAGTTTATATACATGCCGTTGGCATTAAGACAGCTTCTGCGGTGTTTACGCGTCTAGTGAGAACACTCCTACAGGGCCTTGAAAATGTAGTCCACTACATCGATGACGTTCTCATAGTAACGAACACCTGGGAAGAGCACATAGACACCTTGCAACGCTTGTTGCAGAAAGTACGGGAGTCTGGCTTAACCATCAAGCCTCAGAAGTGCGAAATTGCTGTGAAGTCGATAGTCTTCTTGGGACATCGTCTAGGAGGCGGGACTATTCAACCTGTGGAAACTACGGTTTTGAAGATAGCCAGTGCACCTCTACCTGACACCAAGAAGCAACTCCGATCTTTTCTGGGACTAGCTGGGTATTACCGAGATTTAATACCTCGCTATGCGGAGAAAGCACAGCCTTTAACTCAGCTAACCAGAAAAATGGAGAAAAACAAGATTTGTTGGACTCCTGAAACAGAATGAGCATTTCAAACGCTGAAGCAAGCCCTTGCTTCTGGGATGATCGTGAAGGCACTAGACCCAAAACGTGTGTTCATACTCCGTACGGACGCATCCGACATATGCATCGGTGCAGTCCTCATGCACGAACACGAGGGGCTGTTGCACCCAGTGTCGTATGCCAGCCGCCAGCTGTTGCCTCGGGAGCAGAATTACTCGACTATCGAACGAGAATGCTTAGCGCTAGTATGGGCGGTAGAAAAATTTCATATTTTTTTGTACGGAGTAAGGTTTATCGTACAGACAGATCATCAACCGCTACAATACTTAGCGAAGGCAAAACACCTGTACAGTAGGTTGCTAAGGTGGAGTCTAGTACTACAAGAGTACACTTTTCATATTCAACATATCAAAGGTTCTGAAAACGCAGGTGCCGACTTCATGAGCAGGTTACGGCCATAGATACGAAATTAGGTGTTGCTAAAGATGGGAGGCAAAGCATTTCAACCAAACATTGGAATATTGTTTACCATATGTGGATTTTTTTTTCCTGTAAGTGTGCTCCTTAAGACTTGTTGCAGTGATACCAGTGTGCATGTGTTCATGCGAACTCCAAGAACGTATCCTGTGTGGTGAAACACGCATCCGGCAGTTTTTTCTGTTGGGAAAAACTTTTCGAAAAAGGGGCATGTTGTGATAAGTGAAGTGCGCGTTTCGTGAAGTGCGCGAGTGCAACCAGTGTTCGGTTTAAAATGTGCGCGAGTGCACCAGCATAGGAAAGAAGACGACGACAACCGATGGTGTGGACGCGCGCTTTCGCGATGTATTCGGTGAGGAAGATGATGGGCAGACGAGGCGCGTGAAGTTCGGACCAATGAGAGGCCCCCCACGCTGGTTGGGAGGAAGCCCGAACGAAGAACGGGGCAGACGTGGCCGGGACGCGACGGAGGCAAGCAGGCTACCAGGGCGCGGGGGTGGCGGCCGAGTTCCTGGGGCAAGGCCGCTGCGGGCTCCCACTTGGTCGGGCACCCGAGCATCGTCTATCGTCTGGCGTTGGCCAGGCCGCTCGTCGTCTGGCGTTGGCCAGGCCGCTCGTCGTCTGGCGTTGGCCAGGCTTCTCATCATCTGGCTTTGGCCAGGCTCGTCCCGTTTCCAGGGCTACGTCCCAGCGCCGGAGGACGAACGCTGAGAGGTTACTGACCTTGGTGCGCCCGGAGCTACCTTCAACGCGAGCAACGCTTGGACCTCTGATCTACCTTGTCTGCACCCCATCGCATCAACCCTCGCCGTCTACAAGAGTGCCGCGACCGAACGATGACAGTCGCTTTTGCTATTGCGGAACTTACGCATCCTTAGCATTTCGCCGTCATTAGGTTAATTTCTCCTCGAATTTGTGTGCTTTGTTTGTTTTTCCTCTTATTTCTTTGTCTTTACCTAGTTTATTGAAAATATATTTAGTTGTTTTTCTTGTGTGCATAAACGGTCTCGTGTTCTCCTTACCGATGTGGGTTTTCTCATCGGTTTGTATGCACAAGAACCTACACGAGAGCTTGTGGGTTGACTAGCCTCGTGACAAATAGGCACTTATGCAAATAAGCGTAAGGGGATCAAGTTGAGTGTCACGACCAGTGACTGTGGCCGTCAAACTGATCCAAACTGAAGCGATGACAGTTCAGAAATGTTGTTAATTTTCAACGAAATTCTTTGGAGTCTTTCACGCGAAAAGCTGCATCATAAAATTTTAATGCTCCTGAAGTCACTCACATGGAAGCAGTGACATAAACACGAGCATGCATACACTTTTTCAGCGTATATATATATATAGAATAGACAATTTCAATTGAAATGAAAAAATAGAACATATCGAATAACGCTCACAAACACGGGATAATTTTTAAATTACAAATCTAATTAGAAAAACATTGCTGTTCTTGCCCAAAGCGCCTCACAAAAAAGCTGGGGGGCACACTTTCTTTTTGCCCCCTTCGTGGTTATTTTGTTGAAAAGGCCTAATGAAGCAAATGAAAAAAAATGTACATCCTGTTGATTCAGCTTATTCGATTGAGAACTTTCTTGTAGTCAGAAAGCTTTGGTAGTGCGAACGGTAGACCATCTGTCTACACTTCACCGAAAATGTAAGGACATTAGGGGTGCACAGAAAACAGACGAGTGGCCATGGTTCGAAATCTTGTGGCGTACGGCTGCCTTCATAAGCGGTATTGTGAGCAGGTGTGTCACATCTCAAAAAACGGCCGTAGAAGCCACTCATTCCTTAAAAAAATAAAAAATAGAGGTGGCATAAGAACAAATCTTGATCCTTTGAGAATTAAAACAAGCCCAGTAACAAAATATACTGCGTGAAAATTTTAGAAATTATGATTTAAACATGCACTATGAAAAGTATTTACAACCACAATCCAGCGAATAAGCAAAAGAGCTAGACACCAAGATCAGCTGCCAGGCAACTGAGTCTCGTACACTTCGTAGCTTCCATGGTGCCATGAGTTTCTTTTCAGATAGAGCTAAGCAGTTCACGTACTCGAAATAAGTGCAAAGCCACAGCTCTGCATTTCACCCCGGAAATAGTCCCAGCAGGAGCAGCAGTGGGCCGACTTCGACATTAAAGCTTATTTATACTGGAGCCGAACCTTATTAAATTGTTTCAGTAAGAGTGTGGAAAAAGTTCACTACTAATGTTTTTGTAAAGAAGACAATTAAACGCATTCGTGATTCCTCTGAGAATAACAACAGCCACAGTTCCTTTGCTCATATAAGCCTTTATATACGTGTGACACAAGGAGTTCTTTCCTGAAATTTGATCACTACCGGAAGAAAAATTCTGGTGCTCGAACAAGGAGGGTGATTATTTTTTTAGTTGTATCTACGCACGATTGATTGATGATTGATATGTAGGGTTTAATGTCCCAAAACCACCATATGATTATGAGAGACGCCGTAGTGGAGGGTTCCGGAAATTTAGACCACCTGGGGTTCTTTAACGTGCACCCAAATCTGAGCACACGGGCCTCCTTCATTTCCGCCTTCATCGGAAATGCAGCCGCCACAGCCGGGATTCGAAGCCGCGACCTGCGGGTCAGCAGCCGAGTACCTTAGCCACTCGACCACCGCGGCGGGGCAACGCGCGTCCTATCTTTGGCTCATGGCACTATCTTCAGCAAAAGAATGTAGTGATAACTAATTATGTGGTAACGTAAATGGCGATGTTGAAAGAGGGCTGTTCGTTAAATTGAAATTGGGAACATCTATTAGCAATTTACTGGAAATGGTTTCGCGTGCTTGTGAAATTAGTTGATATTTGGGCGCTCTTTTCTATATAATTGTTCAGCTTAATTTAAATAGAACTATCCCAAAAATGATGCCACGCTTCTTTGTTCTGTTGAAGAAACCTGATATATCCCCCGTGCTTCACCTTTACTGTTCTCAAAATTCGCGAGGGACGAGCCTAATCTGGTAGCTTGACTAAGCAGTAAACTTTTTTCTGATGAGTTTTTCTGAAAAATTTATAGAAATATCTTCTACACGGAAACGACCAGTCACGTGCGTACAGTTTGTGGCGAGGTTGTCTTTCACTCAAGTCTCTATCTTGTCGTCAGTGCATGGGTCTGGTTCTTTTTCAAAAAATATTCCATAATATGCGTAACTCTCCGAAACGAACTCATTTTGTTTATTTATTTTGTTTATTTGTTTTTGAATACCTCAAAGGCCCCAGCTGGGGTATTACATGAGGGATGGGTAATAATTACAGAATAAAAAAAGCTATTCGAGGGCAAACTTGAATTGATGCGGGTCGGAGTGGTGCACGGTAGTTGTAGGCAGACGATTCCAGTCCCGTGCGGTTGTGACAAAAAAGGAGCGCAGATGTGCGGTGCTTTGGGCTGGTGGAGAATGCACTGCGCTTGAATGGTTCGTGCGGCTTGATGAGCGATGGATTTCTCTGCCATAATACAAATACCATCGCTACAGCGTTGGCCTTAAAACGTGTCGCAGAAAAACCTATCAGTCATTTATTATGTAATCTTCCTCTGAATAAAACCACGTTCCTTATGACATCATAGTCATTCATGATGATCATTTGTTTATAATAGTTGTAAAGATTGTTGTATAAATGGCTCCTCCTTTTTTGTTTACTATGCTTGTGCATCACGAGTGCAAGGAGTTACTGAGGACTTTATCTGTTTCTATACGTACATGTTCTGTAACCTTAGTGCACATTTTCATTGTTTTTAATCGTTTGTCAGCATGTTATCTGCCTTTGTTGGTGTAGCTAAAACTGTATAACCTGTCTATGTATGGAAACGTCTCATACGGTTTACTTTTTTGGCGTTTTAAGTGTAACCACTCTGCTTCTTAAGGCCTTTAACCCAGCGGTTATAATAAATAAAGAAATAATGAAAAATGAATATTTATTTGGTTATACCAGAACCGCATGCCTTAACAAAATGCACGGGGGAAGTTTTAGGAAAATTCTTTACAGCAATTTTTCTTCCATAATGTGCCCACAGTAGTTGATATACAGGCGAAAAGGCTTGTATCTACCGCTCTTCGCTGGGCGTGCTCAATAATGCAATTGTAAAGGGGGTTTATTGAAGGACTGAGCAAGCGGGTGGTAGCTCTGAAAGGAACGCAGGCGAACCCAGATGACGGTGCTTGATCGCCGATCTCGTGCCTTCTTCTTGTGCTGATGATAGCTCACCTGATGGTATCAACGTCTTTCTTATTCACTACAATTACCCCCGGCGAAAAAGTTGAAGCCATCCTGGCGATCTAACACGTGGGGACAAGCGGGTCAAAGTACGGCTTCAGACGGTTTACGTGAACGATATCACGTCCACGCCGACGACGGTCGCTCGGTGGCGTGAGGGGTTCAATGGCGTAGTTCACGGGTGAAGTACGCTCGACCACGCGGTAGGGACCATGATAATTGGAGAGTAGCTTGGGTGATACACCAGGGGCGCAGGGCGGTACATGAAGCCATACAAGTGCTCCAGGAACGAACGTTGGTGCAGAACAATGGTCGTCGTCACGGATCTCCTTCTGGCGCTGTTGGTCGGATGTAGTAAGCCGCTTGGCTAGCTTGCGGCACTCTTCTGCGTAACGAGCGGCTTCCGAGACAGGCTTGTATTCGGAGGGATCTGGCGAGTATGGGAGTAAAGTGTCGATGGTGTGTGATGGTTCGCGACCGTACAGGAGAAAAAATGGGGAAAACCCTGTAGTGACTTGCGTAGCGGTGTTATACGCGTATGTCACAAATGGGAGAACGAGGTCCCAGTTTGTTTGATCAGAAGCGACATGCGTAGCGAGCATGTCCCCCAGAGTACGATTAAACCGCTCAGTCAAGCCGTTCGTCTGTGGGTGGTAGGCTGTACTCTTCCGGTGAACCATATGGCACTGTTGAAGAAGTGCTTGTATTACATCGGAGAGGAAAACACGCCCTCGGTCACTGAGGAGTTCTCGAGGAGGACCATGACGAAGCACAAAACGATTGAGTATGAAAGTTGCGACGTCTTGTGCTGCAGCTGTGGGGAGAGCAGCAGTTTCAGCGTACCGTGTTAGATGATCCACTGCCACGATAGCCCATCGGTTGCCTGCGGTTGTTAATGGGAGTGGTCCGTAGAGGTCAATTCCTACACGGTCGAATGGGCGGTCTGGGCATGGAAGTGGCTGCAATGAACCTGTTGCAGGATGTGGCGGGCTTTTCCGCCGCTGACATTCATGGCAGCCGCGAATGAACTGGCGGACGAAGGTAAACATTCCGCGCCAGTAATACCTTTTTCGTAGGCGCTCGTAGGTCTTGAAAACACCGGCGTGAGCACATTGCGGGTCGGAATGAAACGACGCGCAGATGGTAGAGCGCAGAGTTCGGGGAATGACTAGTAGCCATTTCCTACCATCTGCTGAATAGTTGCGCCGGTACAAAAGGCCATCCCGAATACTGAAGTGCGGAGCCTGGCGGCGCAGGGTTCGAGTGGTTGGAAGTGTCGGTGCCTCGGATAACGCGTCAAGAAGCGAAGCGATCCATGGGTCATTGCGTTGTGCAGAAGAGATGGTGTCCTCGTCAAGCGCTGACAACGTGTTGTCCGAGGAAACAGATGCGATGTCCGGGGATAGGGGAGATCGTGACAGTGCATCAGCATCGGCATGCTTGTGGCCGGAACGATATACCACGCGAATGTCATATTCTTGAAGCCGAAGAGCCCACCGGGCAAGACGACCTGATGGGTCCTTAAGCGACGATAACCAGCATAATGCGTGGTGGTCCGTTACTACATCAAAAGCACGGCCATAAAGGTATGGGCGGAACTTGACAAGCGCCCAAACGATCGCCAAGCATTCCTTCTCGGTGACGCTGTAGTTTGATTCAGCCTTGGTAAGAGTTCTGCTGGCGTAGGCGACGACATACTCGGCGAATCCAGGCTTGCGTTGCGCGAGAACCGCACCGAGGCCGACACCACTGGCGTCGGTGTGGACCTCAGTTGCTGCCGTAGGATCGTAGTGACGTAGTATTGGTGGCGAAGTGAGGAGACGACGAAGGGTACAGAAGGCTTGGTCACACTCAGAAGACCATGCCGAAATATCAGTGGTGCTGCCTATAAGTTCGGTCAAAGGCGCAATGATAGAGGCGAAGTTGCGCACGAACCGGCGAAAGTAGGAGCATAACCCCACGAAGCTCCGTAACTGCTTCATAGTCGTTGGTTTGGGGAAGTCGGCGACAGCACGTAATTTAGCCGGGTCTGGAAGTATACCGTCCTTTGATACGACGTGCCCGAGAATCGTAAGTTGGCGAGCAGCGAAGTGACACTTCTTGAGGTTGAGTTGGAGCTGAGCATTCTTCAGGCACGTGAGGACGTGTTTGAGGCGCTCGAGATGTGTTCTAAAGTCTGGCGCAAAGACTACTATATCGTCGAGATAGCAGAGACAGATTTGCCATTTCAAACCCCGAAGAACCGAGGCCATCATGCGCTCGAAGGTGGCAGGCGCATTGCAGAGGCCGAAGGGCATGACATTAAACTCATACAGACCGTCCGGTGTCACGAAGGCTGTTTTTGGTCGATCGGCATCGGCAAGGGGGACCTGCCAATACCCTGAGCGCAAATCTAATGATGAAAAAAACTCGGCACCTTGTAAAGTATCAAGGGCATCGTCAATCCTGGGTAAAGGATACACGTCTCTTCGAGTGATCTTATTTAGGCGCCGGTAATCCACGCAGAAGCGAACGGAACCATCCTTTTTTTTAACGAGCACTACAGGTGAGGCCCATGGACTTTGGGAAGGTTGAATGACGCCACGTTGCAGCATATCGTTCACCTGTTCGGTAATAACTTGGCGTTCCTTCAGAGAAACACGATATGGTCGCTGTCGTATTGGCGCATGGGAGCCGGTATCGATGTAATGTAGAGTGGTAGCAGTGCGGCCAAGTGAAGGTTGAACAACATCGAAAGATTCACGGTACTCGTACAGCAGTTGGAGGAGTTCAGATCGTTCAGATGGTGACAGTCCGTCTGCGATCGCCGAATCGAACACTTTTGAAGCCTGTAGATGAGAGTGGTTAAGAGCACTGACGGCGGCGAGGTCACTTTGGGATGATTCTTGCGGCACGGTAAAAATTTGTCCGTTATCAATGGGCTGTACGCATCCAAGAGACTCGCCTTTAAACAGCTTGATGGTATGCGGAAAGGGATTGGTAAGGCAGAGAGCACTGGCTCCATTAGAAATTGAGAGGGCTGAATAAGGGAGCAGAAGTGGTTTCCTACTTAGAAAGAGGCGTGATGGCTCGAAAAATGCTACTTCATCACGCATGCCGTCGGAGACCACAGGGAGCAAAACAGCTGTTGTCGGTGGAATGTCAGTGTCTTCTTTGACAACTAGCTTGTGCGCGGCTTGATTAGTGTGGTCGTAGGGCTGCTCGAAGAACGGAAGCAGTTCAAGTTCGGAACGGGCACAGTCTATAACGGCACGATTACGGGATAGGAAATCCCAGCCAAGTATGATGTCATGAGAGCACGAGGAAAGGACGATAAACTCAACAATGTAGTGGTCCTCCGCAATTTTGAGTCGGGCAGTGCAGGCGGCTATAGGTCGAACAGGTTCTCCATTTGCTGCACGTAAGAACATATCAAGCGGCGTGGTCACCTTTCGGAGCTTGCGGCAAAGTTTGGCGTCTATAACAGACACAGCGGCACCGGTATCCACAAGAGCGTATGCACGGGCGCCGTCTACAAAAACTTCGACGATATTTGACGGCAAGGTGTGAGGACTTGAACATTTCGATAGCGCAGTTCTTGCCCCTTGAACTGCGACGGCTAGTTTCCCTCATTTTGAGGGGCTGGTCGTGGACGCATGGGTGACAAGGAGCGTCGATTGGGTGAAGGTGAGCGACGAGACGAAGTTGCCGGATAGTCACGGGAAGACATGTTTGACTGACGATCCGAACTTTCATAACCAAAAGGTGGTCGGTCCATGTAATTGCTTCGTGGTCGGACGTCTGTGTAGGCTGTGGTAGCGAGGGGAGGAGCCCATGCGACGGAAGACTGAGTAGGAGCGGTGACATGCGGCAGTCCATTGAACGGCGAGGGCTGGTGTGGCTGCTGCCTCTTTACTGCGTCAGCATAAGTAAGGGGCGCGGCGACAACTTGCTGCTGAAAGGGCACTGGCATAGCCTCTGCAATCTGGTCCTGAAGTGCATGTCGGAGCATGGGAGCTAACGGTGTCGGTGGTTGCTCTTGCTGCTGCTGCGGGAGCTCTTGGCGCTGACAAAACGGCAGGAGGGAAAGCTGACGTGCGACCTCCTCACGCACAAAGTCTTTCATTTGTGCTAGAAGGCGGGAGTGGTCAGGTACGACGTCCAGTGCAGCGAGTGGTTGGTTAGGCTGAAATGGACGACGGGTGAGAGCTCGTTGCCGTCGCAATTCGTCGTAGTTCTGGCACAGAGTTACCACTTCAGACACCATGCAAGGAGACTTCGCCAGGAGCATTTGAAAGACGTCGTCATCAACACCTTTCATAATGTGCTGGATCTTGGCACTTTCGCTCATTGCGGCATCGACGCGCTTGCAGAGATCGAGTATATCTTCAATATAGGCGGTAAACGTTTCGCCAGGTTCTTGTGCCCGTGAGCGCAGGCGTTGTTCGGCGCGCAACTTCCGCACGGCAGGGCGACCGAAAACCGAGGATATTGCCTGCTTGAAAGTGGCCCAGTTCTCGAACTCGGATTCGTGGTTTGTATACCACAGTTTCGCCACATTAGCCAAGTAAAAGTTGACGGTGCTCAACTTAGCAGCGTCATCCCACCTGTTTGGTCCACTGACTTTTTCGTAGGACGACAGCCAGTCCTCGACGTCCTGGTCTTCGGCGCCCGAAAAGATCGGGGGGTCTCGCTGGTGAACCGGGCCGGGGCAAGTAGGAGCCGCGAGAGGTGCTGTCTGTTGAGCAGCGTCAACTTGCATGGTCGACGGCAGCGTGCGGGATCGGAGTTCCAGGGTGTAGGTGATGCAGTTACCCAGCACCTCCACCAAATGTAAAGGGGGTTTATTGAAGGACTGAGCAAGCGGGTGGTAGCTCTGAAAGGAACGCAGGCGAACCCAGATGACGGTGCTTGATCGCCGATCTCGTGCCTTCTTCTTGTGCTGATGATAGCTCACCTGATGGTATCAACGTCTTTCTTATTCACTACACAATGAATAATCATTAAAAGGTCACCGTCAGTAGGGAGTACAGGGCATTGCTGCTCTGACGACTGCGTTGCTCTAAGAGCAGTGAAGAGGAAAATAAAGGCGAATCATAACTGTTGTGGTGTTTCACCTTTTCGACAACATTGCGCCGTCAACAAATACAGTGGCGAAGGCAGAAAAAAGTGCCCGTGCGTCATGCTGTGAGTTACGTTCTGGCGTCGCTGAATATGAGCAAAATATTTCACATATCTCAACAACAAAAACCAGTTTATTGCATTGTGTTGTGATACCCTATATGGGTATGTAAACAACGAGGGAGTAAGACATTTAAAATAAACGGAGGCTTAAAATGAAATATTTTTGAACAGTGGGCGTTGATTGATACAATTTATTAGAAGACAGAGCTGTCTTTGGATTTCCGTCAACGAAAAATGATGGAACATGGTCAATATTATATAGTTTTCGGTTGCTGATTTTAAAATGTATGCTGGCCGGAACGTTTATTCCAACGACAAAATCTGCTGAAGTACTTTTTTTTCAACTCTTGAGCCATGACTTCACTTTAGCTGCATAAATAACTGTTACCCGACATGAATTACGCGTCAGAAATTGGGTAGCAGGGACAGTTTTCTGTGCATGCACAAAAATAGCCTAATGTCATAAATGCACAGATAACTCGCATTATACATAGCCGGAAACCAAGCCACGTTTATACACAGTTCATAATTCACATGTTTTAGAGCAAAAAAAAAACATCTGGCTGCCCACTTCACGGTTGGCATAAGTCCTGATACCAGGAACGTTTCAGAAGCGATGCTCTGAAATAGTTGTCGCGGCGCTCAATGTTACAAAGGGAGTTAAGAGTGCACCCGATGCGTTGCGAACGGATGCCGTAGGTACACCGTAGGACGACACAAGTGAAGTTGCGCTCTTCAACAGCTCTCGAACTTGTGCCCGTCGTTCAGAGCCCACCGTTCAAGGCCCTAAAGTATCAGTAGGAGGCAGGGTTGCAGCTCATCGTAGCTGACTTTCCCGCCATTCTTTTTAGTCTCCCCCCTCGAAATCGAAAGTGTAAATCACTATAGGGCCTTGGGTTGGGGTATGCTGTCTTCGCTTCGTGCTGCTTGGCGTATGCTGGAAAAGCTGTTGTCGCGTGCTGAAGCAGCAAGGAAACCACGTACGACATAGCCATCTGTCGTGAAGCAACGTATAGAATGGACACGGGACCGTCCTCGTTAAGTTAAGCACTATCTTCAAAGCATTAGTTTTTCGGCCTTATGGCCAAAAACTCAAATAACTCACACCTTCGTTTCCGAGTACGATGAATCGACGGTACAGAAGTGCTTTTCTTTAATGCAGAAACCACCAACTTCTATCTGGCTGTAACCTATCAAATGTCGTCTGTGCCACTGTGGGCTAGAGGGTGCTAGTACCCGTAGAAGACGTTAAAGTGTCTCAGGTTAAAGCCGAATCCAGCACTCACAGAGAACAAACAAACAATAAACTTATGGTGTCGCACTTGTCATAGTGGGTCAATGCTTCACTCCATGCTTGTTGTAAATATACTGGGACTACTACAACTCTGCGCGTTACAATATTATTCGGTGGACTAGTAAATCAGTGCAGATTAGAATGCAATGCACGAATTGATGAAGATAGGGCAAACGGCCGTGTGTCTCTTTGATTTTGACAGTGTTATTTGCATTGTTAAAGCTAGGAAACACCGTAGACCGTGAAGTGTCCCTTTGTATTTCAATGTTCTGCAGATGTAGCAATAACAAAAACACCCGAGATATTTGTTTTTTATTTGTTTATTGATTACATGATAATTTGTTGATCAGCGGCCAGTCGCATTTACAGAGAACATCAAAAGCTGCTTAGGATATGCAATCATAGTGAAAAATAACGATGGCGCAGTGCTGGCCACTGCAAAAGATTAACACCAGTATAATTCCTAGTCTTATTCAAGACTAGTTGGTGGTACTACATAAAGCAACGTGATAATGCCACTTTTGGGGCTATTTTAATCATTTTTATCCGCTGCGTGACTTGTACAGATCCCCAACTCGCGACCGTTCGCGATGGGAGTGTTTTCATGCACTTTTATTCGATTACGCCGTGTGTATAAGTTACCTTGACGATGAACTATAGAACTGATGCGAACTTACAGAGAACCACACCTGGCATGAAGCCCTGGGTAAACATGCTCATGCGCCTGATATATTTTTGTATTGAATGAATTCAATAGTATACAGAGCTTCGCCTATGCAAAAACGTGCATTCGATAAAAAATGATAACACGTGTTGCAAGAATTGTTAAAAAATCACAGCATAACAACGGAGTGAATGATGATGAGTGGGGCGAAGCATTCGTTAGTCCGCCCCTGGTTACGTCCATCCGTCTGTGCGTCCGTCAATCCGTGTGTATTTCTGTGCGTGCATTCGTCTGTACATCTGTTCGTGCTTCCAAACGTCCGTCCACGCGTCCGTTTGTCGTCACTCTATGCATTCATCCATCTGTGCATGCGTCCATCTTTCCGTTCGTCCGTCCATCTAGTGAACGCTTCAAGTACCGCCATCTCTCATCTTTTCATCATATTGTGACGGGGCGAGGTCTAGGCTTATAGGATAGCGTCCACCGAGAATTGTCAGCCTAAAAAGATGGATGAGTTGCCTCTCGCGCAAGCGCCTAACGCGCAGTCGTCTTCTTCATCTTCGCAAAGTGCCACGCTTGCTCCTGTCGATGATGCACCATAACATCACTCCATCACGGTGGAAGCGCAGTCGCGGCGCTTGGTACGGCGGCGACGAACGAGCAGGGTGATACGGTTTGAGTCTGCAAACGTGGACAACGTCCGTCTGTAGTGTGGGGGTCGAAGAGGCAGTGTTTAGGGGTGCGATCTCGTAGGTCACGTCACTGAGTTGTCGTAACACTTTGTAGGCGCAATGGTAGTGTGGTAGTAGCTTCTCTGATAAGCAGACTTGTCGGTTTGATGTCCTGAGAAGTACCAGAGACCCCGGCGAGAAGTGAATGCGTCGGCGGCGATTGTCATAGCGGTCTTTTTGGTGCGCTTGCGACAAGTGCAGCTGATCATGGGCAAGCTGACGGGCTGCATGGGCTCGAAAAGCGACATCGCTGGCGTACTCAGTAGACAAAGGGGCAGCCGAAGGAAGGAGCGTGTCAAATGGTAATGCTGGATGTCGACCAGATAGCAAATAAAACGGCGAATAACTAGCTGTGTCGTGCCGTGAAGAATTGTACGCGAACGTGACAAAGGGTAGTGCTTTGTCCCAGTTACGGTGATCTGGCGAAACGTACATTGACAGCATCTGCGTCAGCGTTTGGTTCAGGCGCTTGATCAATTAATTTGTCTGTGGATGAGAAGCGGTGGTAAACTTGTGCTCAGTGGAGCAGGCGCGGAGAATGTCATGCACAACACGTGAAAGGAAGTACCTTTCTCGATCAGTAAGCAGCTGCCGCGGGGCGCCGTGATGAAGAATGACTTCATACAGGAGAAAGTCAGTGACGTCAGTAGAACAGCTTGTCGGCAGTGCTTCAGTGATGGCTAAGCGTGTGGCGTAGTCTGTGGCGACTGCAACCCATTTATTTTCGGAGGTGGACGTAGAAAACGGGTCCAACAGGTCAAGGCCAACACGGAAGAATAGTTCCGTCGGTGTGTCAGTGGGCTGTAAGAGGCCAGACGGTAGCACAGAGGGGCGCTTTCGGCGTTGGCAGCGGTCGCAAGCAGTGACGTAGCGAACCTAAGAACAATACAGTCCGGGCCAGAAAAAAACGACGTTGCACACGATCGTAGGTATGAGAGACGCCTAGGTGACCGGCTGTAGGTACGTCATGTAGTTGTTCGAGAATGCTGGTACGCAGGTGATGAGGAAGCGCGAGCCATCAGCGTTCCGGGCCATCAGCGTTGAAGCTGCGACGGTACAGAATGTTGTCGTGCAGTTCGAACAGGCGAACGGAAGGGTCTGTTGGAGCAGAGGTCAGACGCTCGATGATAGAGAGTAACGACGGGTCACGTCGTTGTTCGGTGGAGATATCACCCAAATAGTAGATGGAGAGAACGCAGGGGTCTGAATCAAGGTCTGTCAAGTCGGGCGTTTCAACCGGATAACATGACAAACAGTCTGCGTCTGTGTGCAGGCGCCCCAACTTGTAGCGGACCACGAACGAGTATTCTTGCAGACGGAGCGCCCAGCGACCGAGACGTCCAGATGGGTTTTTTAACGATGACAGCCAGCAAAGAGCGTGATGGTCCGTAACAACGAAAAAAGTTACGCTATACAGGTAAGGCCTGAATTTTGCCACGGCCCACACTAAAGCTAGGCATTCACGCTCAGTGATGGAGAACTTCCGTTCGGCAGGTGAAAGAAGACGACTATCGTAAGCAATCACGTGGTCCTTCCCGTGCTGTCGTTGGCCAAGAACCGCTCCAATTTCATGGCCACTGGCATCGGTCCGAAGCTCTGTAGGTAATGCAGGGTCAAAATGGGTCAGTGTTGGTGGCGTAGTCAGCAGATGGATAAGAGCCGAAATGCGTCCGCTTGCTCTATGCCCCATGCGAAGGGAACGTCCTTCATTAAGAGATCAGTAAGCGGTCGAGCGATGTCGGCGAAGTTGTGGACAAATCGACGAAAATAGGAACATAGCCCTACAAAACTTCAGGCGTCCTTGGTTGAGCGTGGTTTAAGAAATTGTTGTACTGCTCACACCTTCTCGGGATCTGGTTGAACACCAGCGGCACTGACACGATGGCCCAGTATGGTGATTTGGCGACGTCCGAAATGGCATTTTGCAGAATTGAGCTGGAGAGTGGCTCTTCGAAAAACATCCAGAATGGCTGACAGACGTGTTATATGGCTGTCAAAGGTAGGTGAAAAGACGATGACATCGTCCAAGTAACATAAGCAGATGGACCACTTATATCCTCGGAGAAGGGAGTCCACCATGCGCTCGAAAGTTTCCGGTGCATTACATAGTCCAAACGGCATGACTTTAAACTGGTAGAGGCCGTCGGGCGTAACGAAAGCGTTTTTTTCACGATCCATGGGGTCGACGGAAATTTGCCAATAGCCGGACCGAAGGGAGTCCACCATGCGCTCGAAAGTTGCCGGCGCATTACATAGTCCAAACGGCATGACTTCGAACTGGTAGAGGCCGTCGGGCGTAACGAAAGCGGTTTTTTCACGATCCATGGGGTCGACGGAAATTTGCCAGTAGCCGGACCGAAGGTCGATAGACGAAAAGTATTGGGCACCATGGAGGCAATCAAGGGCGTCATCAATCCGAGGCAAAGGGTAGACATCTTTGTGAGTCACTTTGTTTAAATGGTGTTAGTCCACGCAAAAGCGCCAGCTGCTATCCTTCTCCACGAGCACGACTGGGGAGGCCCAGGGGCTGGATGATGGTTCTATTACGTCTTTAGTAATCTGATGGTTCTATTACGTCTTTAGTTACGGTGCATCATCGTAACAATATATTCATAATATACAAGTACCGCCATCCAGTGAACATTCTAAAGACTAAACAAGAGGTGGCTATTTACTACTACTACTAGTACTACTACTACTACTACTACTACTACTACTACTGCTACTATACTACTACTACTACATATGTCGGGGATGCACGAGCCATGGCTTAAGGAGCTTCACACCTAAAAAACGCGCCATGAATTATGATAAGTGGGCGAAGCTTGAGAGGGAGAAATCTACGGTAAACCTTAATTCTCCCGTGAAAGGTTAGCCAATTACATCATTAGAAAGACGTAAGACTTTACGTGTGTTATACAAATCAGCTTTTATTTTGTTTTGGTTAGTTTATGGTCTTATTTCTTCATTTGTTTCTTTCATTTCTACGTTGTCATGGCGGCTGCATTGCGAGGTTCCTTCTTTGTAACGACTTTATTCTTTCAATAACTCACAGCGCAAGAAGGATGAAGACGCAGGTGAAGAATACTACAACATGAGCGCTGACTCTCAACTAAAGTTTAATATAAGGAAAGGCACGAATATACAAACAAGTGAACCAGCTTTGACAGAGCAACTGCGCATGTGCAGCAGAATCATTCAAGTGGCAACACTTTTTCAGGACACATGGAGCACCCACGTGCGGCAAAAAACTAAATCATATCTACAAAAACCCGGTCATACTAACAAAAACAGATGTGTGAAGCATCCTAACAGAAGTGACACTTCAGCAATTGCGTTTTCCTTTCATTTTATTGTCCGTGAAATGAAGCGAGAGAGGTATTTGTACTAGCAGTAATGGGAAGTTTCCAACCACAAAGTCTATGCACGTCCCTCGCATCGGGGTAGGTTGAATATGGATACGTCTGAGTGCGTATTTGGAAAGCATGTGCTGCACAATGAAGTAAGTGGCAATGGGGTCTATCCCTTGGTGCGTCCTTCCATCCATCCTTCCATCCATCCATCTGTCTGTTCATTCGCACGTGTAACAAGGCGATAGCGAAACTTTTGGAAAGAATGTAGCGTTGCACCCCTCTGAAAAAGGCATCACCCTGATTCTTTAACAAAAGATGGATATGAAAAATAAAGTAAGAAAATAAACAATAAGTACAAGCAATAAAACACAGCAACAAGAAAAATTAAACCCCCAGCTTCACGCATGAAAAGGCTTTAGGAGGATGACATGGACCATTTTAAGTCGTGCATTGAGCCGTTGACAGTAATGCTTTCGGAGACGACCTCGTAGTCGAGTGGTCCGAGACGTTCAACAACCCTGCAAGGTCCGAAGTATCGTCGCAGAAGTTTTTGGCTGAGTCCATGTCGGCGTATCAGCCTCCACACCCAAACGCTGTCACCGAGCTCGTGATGCTTCGTCGAAGATTGTAATGGCGGCTGTTGGTCATCTCTTGGTTTTTGATACGGAGGCGGGTGAGTTGTCGGGTTTCTTCGGCGCACTGCAGGTAGACGGTAACGCTGAAATTATCTTTGTCAGCGATTGGTTGATATGTGAGCTTTAATGTCCCTAAACCACCATATGATTATCAGAGACACTGTAGTGCAGGGCTCCGGAAATTTCGACAACCTAGGGTTCTTCAGCATGCGCATGAATCTGAGCACACGGGCCTACATCATTTTCAACTCCAATTAAAATGCAGCCGCCACAGCTGGAATTCGATCCCACGACCTGCGTGTCAGCAGCTGAGTACCGTAGACACAACACCACCGCGGCGGGGCTCTTCGTCAGCAATGTTGGGCAGCATCATGTGGAGTGCCGTTGCCGTGTTTCTTCTGTAGACTAACTTGTATGGCGCCATCCGCTTCGTCTCCTGCCCGGCCGTTTTGTATGCGAAGGCCACGTATGAAAGGATGGCGTTCCACGTCTTGTGTTCGACGTCGAGTACATGGTCAACATGTCCGTGATGGTCTTATTTAGGCACTCGATCAGGCCGTCGGTTTGGGGTGGTACGCGGTTGTTCGACGGTGGCTGCTCTGGCTCTATCGTAAGATTGCCTGATTCAGGTGAGCAGTAAACGCCCTACTTCTGTTGGTGATTGGAACCTCTGAGGCACCGTGTTGAAGAGCAATTTTCTCAACAAAATACTTTACTATAGTTGGCAGGGCTCCTCTTTCGGCATAGCGTGTGAAGTAGTCAGGGGTTATGATTATTTATTTATTTCCGCAATAATACTTTAGTAACTGCCCCAAGAGGTCAATCCCGATCTACTAAAATGGTCGTCGGGGAGTGTCGATGGACTGGAAGAAGCCTGCTAGTCTCTTGGGTGGTGTCATTTGTCGCTGACAGTCGGACACGTCCTTACGTAGCGGGAGACGTCAGCGGCAAGGCGTGGTCAGTAGTACTTTTCTTGTACGCTTGCGTTTGTGCGGGAAGTTTGAGATGTCTAGCCGTCGGGTAGTCGCGTGGACGACCCGATGAAAGCTTGAAGAATTTCCGGTCGCATTGTTGTAAGTACAATGATGACACATCTGTCCCGGGCCGGAGAAAAATTATTCTTTACGAGGTCGTCGTTCTTCAAGAGGAATGACGCCAGTCGTCGCCTGAATACTTGTGGGACCATGGTGGTCCAGCCCTCAAGGTATTCAGCTAGGCCCCTCAGTTTTAGGTCAGCTCGCTGTCGCTCGGTAATGTCGTCGGCACATACGGGTCCTAAGAAGCATTCATCACACTGGTAGTCCTGCGGTGGTGGATTGACGGGGTCGGTCCCCAAACTGGTAGTTGGCGTCAGAGCCTCTTCTTGCTTTAGTCTAAGCTGCTCATGAGCACGTTACCGAAGATCAGAGCCACCTCCAACCCAACCGGTTCTTCCTTTGCGTCTTTGATAGTTCTTTTTGCAATCACACGCGTCAGACAATGAACATCATCGGGGTATCATTGAGGGACTCTCAAAGCCGCCATTGTCGGGCAGGCAGGCACTGCCTTGAGGAACACCTGAGGAATCGTAAAAAAGGGATGAAGAAGGACTAAATGTAGTCGGCTTGTTAGAAAGCTACTTAACCATGTTAGTGTAAGGGAATCTGTTAGCGCAAGCGATGGCAGAAAACACGTGATTCTAAAGTTATGGCGTATCACTCTTACAATCGTTTTGCCGTAGCTGAATGTGTTTTGGAGTATTCCTCGACAACTGAAATTTTTATGAAAAAATCTTTATGGTCAGTCATTGTTAATAACACCACTCGCCTTACCTAACACTTGCAATTGTAATTTTATGGCGTCATCACTACGCAGGTAAATCAGTAAACTAAATGAGACATTTTTTTATCTGAGTATTGCCATTTAGCATTGCTTTGTCAAGGCATGCCATTCGACTATTCGAATTAAATCCTGAGCAAGAATGTACAAGTTTCCCGAAAAGTTTTGTATTTATTTTAAGGCAACAATCAAAGCTTAGCCATTTTCACCTCGTACTGCGGCAGAAATTTGTTTATCGTCAATGAAGCGTCAGTGAAACGGAGCAGCGCGGCTGAACGTTGACACATTTAGGAATGATGCACATGTCTTGGAATTTCTTCTTTGCAAGTTAGTATTTTAGGAAGGTATTCGCGTGTCACTTCGCTTTGTTTTCCATCTAAAGTTGGTGTGTTTAAGCACTCCATTGCCAAAAATCCCATGTGCATCGACGGTGACCATTACCGCCAAATTGCTGCTGAGAGCTTTTTATTCGTTCAGTGTTACTGCTAACATTCGTGCAGCAAGCATCGACGGGCGCTGCACACCTAACATAAATGTGCACTGCTACTGTCACTCCAGCATTTACTCTAAGCAGAGATTGGACGAGAAAAAAAAAACAGAAGCAAAGCGCTCTGAATTAGCCTCTCAGCTAGTGATCCACCAACCAAGCGGTATGCTTAACTCACTGCAGTGTCTCGTTATAGAAGTGCCGCGATTTGCATGGAACGTGAGCGATGCTGCCCTACTTCTTATACACGTACTGGCGAAGCGCTAAGTTTTAACACAGTGACTCATTATTCATGGTTATTCGAAGCCACCATTCTTTAAAGCCCATAGCCTCTTTGAGGCTCGATTGAACGTGGTATAGGCACTGGCTATAAAAACAAATATGCAAAACGCCTATTGTTTCGGCAGCCCCTGAAGAAGAGCTGTTATCTTCGAAGAGGGTTCTGGCTTTCCTTCGAGTGCCGTAATCACCCGTAAGTCGTTTAAGCTTCACTAATTCTGGCTAACGCAGAACGTGATGTCTTTCACGGTGGTTTGCTTATTGGATCACAGGCAGGTGAGCTATTATGACAAGCAGAAAGTAGTGCTTCACTGAAGGTAGATTTGAAATGGTGATTATAACATGCTAGAGTCGTTTAAGGATAAGCTTCAGCCGTTACCCACTTTAAGCTACGCCGTGTATCACGACCAGAAATACAAAAGCACAATATACGAGTAACCAGAATACACATATCAAGTTTTCTTTGCAAAATTAAAGTCAGTTCCGAAATCAGGATGACATTGTATTGTTGATTGATTGATATGTGGGGTTTAACGTCCCAAAACCACCGTTTGATTATGAGAGACGCCGTAGTGGAGGGCTCCGGAAATTTCGACCACCTGGGGTTCTTTAACGTGCACCTGAATCTGAGCACACGGGCCTACAACATTTCCGCCTCCATCGGAAATGACATTGTATTGTGCACAGTAATATCTCGAGTAGAATGCATCATAACTATTTTCTACTCAGCCTGAACGGAAATGCGCATGCAACTGGCGTTCTTTCGGGAACGTATTTTCAGCTAGAAGGGGGAAAAAGCTATTTTTTTAGTTTTGTTTAGCGCCAGTGTAACTTCATTTGCCCCGATGTGGCTGTAAATATGTCTGATAAATATATACATCACCATGCATACGCATGATAGGTACACGCACAGCCATTTCAGGGAACAAATTTTCTGTTCAAATTGCTGCATTGAAAACTGTTTAATTACATCGTAAATTACCACACAGGAAAAGTAAACCGCAAAGAGCAGTTTTAATTATTATTAGGTCCCATCTTCATTGACACAAACCTAAGTAAAGTACATAATTCTATCACCAGTTCATGAAACGTTATGACAGGACAAGCAAATAAACATTGTTTACTGTTTATCGCCCTGATCATTGGCTAGTAGTAAGTGTGCTGCAGTCGCCATCATATCAATTCCACTCTGTAAGCAAAAGTCCTGACAGCATTGCTGCTAAATGAAAGAATCATACAACCTTCTTTCGAGTTCATCGGCAGTTCAGCAGTACTAGTAGCGTGAAGTGCACAAAACTAAACTTCAAAATACAACAGCTGCTGGTAGCGATTTCAACTATATACGTAATTTTTAAGGAAACATGTGACGCGCTTTTGTATATGGATGGGGAATATTCGTGAAGGCAATCGCATGAACAATTGTTAAATACGAGCGCTCTTCGGAAGAAGCGTGGCCAATAGTGAGATAATCAAGCAAACGCTCACGTTTGTAATACCTTGTGTTACCATCAGCCGTTGGCAAATGTTACTGCCAAAAAAGTTGATCGCTTCCTTAGGTCCCGTGAAAATATCACCGGGCACGGAGGTGCGAGCAGGCTTGGGGACAAGGGTGACGTACACTGTAAAAACTACTCGTCATTTTGATTGCCATTTCTTTATCATTTTTGACAAGCTCCCGGCATCCCATGGAGAAAACGGCAAAACCGCTGTCAATAGCAGTGGAGAGAGAGCAAAGAGGAGGCGAGCAAGAACCCACGGGCGCTTTGGTTGGTTTCCGTACAGGATACGTCACGGGACGTCACTCAGCACGTGTTTTGGTTGTCGGCTTGCCGTCTCTCTCTCCAGCTTCTCCCCGAGCCGCCGTCACCGCCATTGCAACCGCGTGTTTTTTTTTTTTTGTCTACATGTGTTTTCGTTGTATTGCAGAAACCGCGTAAGCGTTGCGGTTGTGCTCACTTGATTGAATTAGTTTGCGGTTTGGAGGCGACACATCGTGGAAACCGTGTTCCAGAAAGCACAGCCCCGAAGCTAATGCGCCTGCAAAAGGTGAGTATTCTTTCCAGGCTTTCATTTTTGCAAAATTCTTTGCTAAGCTCGTGCCAAACATCGCAAACGCACGTCTCAGACCGACTCAGCTTTGACTCGTCGGATACTCGGTTGGAGGTTCTGCTTATGAGCACTTCGGGTGTCGTGACGAAGATGATCGCAGGACGACTCTGTATTCGCATTCACGCATTACGCACTTTGGAACATCAGGCACCACGGTCAGCGCGTCTGCTGCTCGGAGTCGTAACTAGGCCCAACTCCGCTCACGGTGCCGACGTGCAAGACGAACTTCAAACTTTGTGGGCAAGAACAACGTGTCAGCGGTCGCGCAGCAGTGTGCTTCTTCGCAAACAACGAAGCGCATCGCCCACCTGCTCTTTAGTGCAGCGGATGTTCATTTTACGAACGCATTGGCAGCGGACCCTACGGCCAAGCTCGTCGCGCAGCGGGCGGTGTCGGCGTACCGAAGTGCGAGACCAAACACGTTGCGCGCCTATTTTTCGTCGCCCCACCTATATTGGGCATCGTCACCGAATACCGCTACCCAGCACATCGCGTGCCGACTTCCCAGACTCTGCGGCCAATCACTTCGAGGTTAAATAAAGCACTGGATGCAATTTTGCAATTTAGGCATCCTTGGAGCCGTGCTTGGTATTGCCGCAAGCACTCATCAATCACCTGAAAAAATAAAAGCCTCGCAGATAACCGGGACCGGGTGAATGATGAGGCGCATCACATGCGAGGTGAACTACAACTTACAAGCTGTGGATTGCTAATGGCAATCGCATTGTTCCTTATGTCCTATGCTCCTTATGTGTTTATGTAAGTACAATTGTTTTGTACTTACATAAAGCTCTTAGTGTGTAATTTAGTGCAAACTCGACATGTAGGTAGAAAAGTTTTTATTATTTCATCGCATTAAATTTCGTTTTTCAGGTGCTGCAGTGCCCTTCATGGTGTGGTTGTGACTTAATGCTGCAACTATATTTCAAATAAATATGCAAGTACATGTGCCAATTGCATCGCAGTATCTTTTGCAGAATCCGCTGTAAGTGAGACACTCTTCAGTGGACCATACTGACACAGACATGTAAATGAGGCATGCCAATGGGCATATACTCTGAAAAACTGGGCCGCCAAGTCCACGAACGTTTTTGCAATTGACATGAAAACATTCAGACAGCAGAGCATCACTCTGTCATATTGAGTGTTCTTATTTCACATAAACATGCCAAGTGCCACAATAAAAAGCATCGTCATCTGAAATTAACTGCATGCAGTTAAAGTGATTGCGCAGCACTGTAGAAGCGACTACCGGGTCGTATATTGTATTGACATACGAGACACCAAAATGATCGAATGATCGAGAACACCGTCATTTCAAAATGACTATGTGCAGTCACATCAGCGGTGAAGCGGTCGTAATGACAACTGGGTTGTATTTATTGTTGACATGGCGAGCTGCCAAATGATCATGAACACTGTAATTTTTATATGACAATATGCTGTCATAACGACGACTAGGTTGTTTTTGATATTGGCATGGAAGACGTCAAAATGAAAAAAAAATACTCCGCAATTTAGAAAGGACGGCTTGCTGTCACTTGACGTTCAAATGCTTAGAAATAGAGCTGCCAAGGTTTTCCTGTCATTTTGACGAGATTTTTTTAACAGTGTATTCTTGCATAAAAAATATAAAAATAGAGCCGCTTTGTAGGATCACGGGGGCGTTAACTATGTGGTCACATATTTCTATTTCCCTTGCAACACTACCTAAATCATGCTTGGTCATACAAGTTGACTGTCCAAGTCAGCGTGTGGTAAACGGGAACACCAACAGCTAAAGCGTACCCAGTGGGGAATTATAAGCACTGAAATAGTTATACTCTCTCATCATATAGTTCTATATATACACCTTTCCTGACTGTAGTGCAATGACTTCCTAAAAGTAGATTAGATGAGCATTGCGCTATATGATCCGTGGAAGCATTTTGGTCAAACTACATATAAGCATGGCCCTTATATGTATATTCAATATTCTTGTAAGCTAAAGTAATTGTAGCTATATATTTTAATCTCATTTTCACGATTATTATTTTGCAACAAATGATTAGAACGCATTCTTTTCTTTTTGCCATGATGTTGGAATTCGAAGAAGTACAGCGCGCACATTAAGTTTTACATAGTTGCTAAGTAAGCATGGAAAAGGTTACAATGAAATTACGACAGATTCCACGTACAGTGGGAACCAATGATATGTGAAGCACGAATAAGAAATGCTGATATGTCAATTTGAAATCAGCAAAATGTTACGAGGTGGAGTTAAATGATATCGTACATGACTTCCGTGTCATGATTATCATCTTTAGATGTGTCGTTTACCTTCGCCATCTATTGACGTCACGTGATACCAAATTTAGTATTTGTGGAGCTAGCGAAACGGCCACGAGCACGCTATGAGCGTGGTATGTAATCATGTATTTACATGACACACCTTTCAGAATTATCATGTTTGCACTAGTCATATAATTCGTCATCCACTGAAGTCACGCAGCACTAAATTTTGTATTTGTGGAGCTAGAAAAGCGGCAGCGAGCGTATTATGAAGGATCCAATATATAACGATGTAGCGTTGACATGCGTGCACGCCGGACACAGCGACGCTACGTTAGCAGACATGAGAATTCTATAGTTTGACGCTAGGAGCGACCAGCGTCCGTCGGCGTAACCCGACGGCAACCAGCGCGAAATGCGACATGCTGCATTTCGCGCCAATGCGTTACCCAGAAATTACTGCGTCTCCCTCTTTTCGTGACGGAGGGACGCTGGACGCACTGAACCGCGCATATATCAAAGCAATGCAGCGCTGCACGCGCCTGCGAGTATATGGGAGGACCGGTGCCTTGGGTGGCAACGCCGGCGTGACGCGACGAAATGAACGCCGGCGAGCACGCACACCACGTCAAGTCGAAATGTATCGACACCTTCACTGTGGCATGTAGTAATGTTCTTACATGGCACGCTTCTCATGATTATCATATTTGCACCAGTCAAATACCTTCGTCATCCATAGCCGTAACGTAATACCAAGTTTGGCATATGTGAAGCTAGCGAAACGCCCGCGAGCGCGTCATGAGCGTAGCATGTAGCCATGTTGTTACAAGACACGCATCTAATGCTTAACATGTTTGAACCAGTATCATACTTTCATAATCCATTCACGTCCCGTAATACCAAATTTGGTATAAGTGAAGCTAGCGAAACAGCCGCCAACGCATGATGAGCGTGACATGTAGTCAAGTTGTTATATGACACAAATCTCATGATTATGATGTTTGCACCAGTCACAAACCTTCGTCATCCATTAACGTACTGTAACACCGATTTTGGCATATTTGACGCTAGCGAAACGGCCACGAGCGCATCGTGAGCATGACATGTAGTCCTGTTACATGCCACGCATGTCATGATTTTCATCTTAGGGTCTGTCGCTTGCATTCGCCATGCAACCATCCCATGCCATACCAGTTTTACAACACACCATGTGAACGAAACCACCGCAAGAGCTGCAGAACCATGAAATGTAAATCACGACATTCATGATATAAATATCATAATTTTTATGTCATGAGTAGTCAAATATGTTCATCATACAGTCATGTTATGCCATACCAAGTTTGGTATTGATAACATTATCGAAACGGCCAGGAGAGCTAAACGTTCTTTGCGGCTAGACGGACAGATACATTGAAAATGACCGAAGTTCGCTAAGAAATGCTTCGCATATGAAAAAAAATTGGCCCCGTATTTGATTGTAATCTACAAATGTCGTCGAAAGAGGATAGTCTTGCGCGTGAAGAGAGTTAGGAAGACATTTATTTAATGTTCTGCGCAAGAAAATCGGTGAGCGGTATTCTAGAGGCGCTGCGTTATAGAGTGCCTCTAGCGTGCAGCGGAGGCGAACGAGAGCACCAAATCACCTCACCCGTGAGACTCGAGCGCTATCTGGCAGTTTTCTTAGAAAACAAAGGGCGTGGCTCTGAGACAGGTAGGCGCGCCCATCTCAGAGGTGATCAGGTGTAGAACGCAGGGCGACGATTGATGCCCCCAATGTCTCGTCTTAGTAAAGCATTGGAAACACTGATTGATTGATTAAAACTTTATTTTGGTCTTGAGAAGACGCTTGAGAGATCCCCGCGCCACCCGGCTAATATCACGTAGGGACCGTCAAGCCGAGCTTGGCGGCCCTTTCACGGGCATTCTTGACGGCCAGTGTTTGATACTTAAGTTCGGGGCTGCGTAAGAGCGCAGCCCACCTGTCCTCGCTGAGGGTGGGGCCGATGGCTTCACATTCCCACAACACATGGTTGAATCTTGCTAACAGTCCACAATCGGGGCAATCCGCACTTGGATACCATTCAGGGTAGATGGCATGAAGAACCGCAGGGTTAGGATACGCACTGGCTTGTAATAGTCTAAGGGTGACTGCCTGTGCCCTGCACAAGGCAGGGTGTGCGAGAGGGGATACCCTTCTTGACAGATAAAAGTGCTTTGTTATTTGGTTAAACGCAAGTAAGGGTTTCCAGCGAGGCAGAGGAACTATGGAGGTGGCGCGGTGAGTGAGTCCTCACGCGGCCTCGTGTGCGCCCTCGTTCGGGTTAGAGGTAGAGCCCTCAATCGACCCCAGGTGAGCGGGAAACCTAGTGAGAGAATGAGGCGTGATACTCTTGACGCTTTGGAGAATGCGAAGGGCCTGAGGGGCTACCATACCGGTTTCGTAGATTTTGATAGTCGCCTTGGAGACGCTGTATATTAACTCTCTCCGACTATCTAGCATAGCCAGCGCGATGGCAACCTGTTTGCTTATCACGGGCTTTGATGTGCGTACCGTGGCGGAACAAGTGAGCCTGGAATTGGAGTCGACGATGGAAATAGCGAATGCCTCTTGTTGGACATATGATGCAGAATCAACAAGGCTTCCTTCAGTGGGGTTGCTTCGGGCGTGCTCGAGCAGAGCTCTACCCCTGGCCCTACGTCGACCGACGTTGTGCGCAGGGTGCATATTGCGGGGAATGGGTGCGATGCGCAGTAGAGAAATGGTGTTTCTTAGAATCTGCATGGATTCGGGCCACTGGTCAATCTCAGCTCTGACTTTGCGGAAAACGTCCCAGTCAGCCACCTTAATTTTTTTGCCCTAAAGCACGCAATTGCAAAGGATACTTCGATGACGTAGTGGTCACTTCCGAGGTCTAGAGCTGTGTTGACCCACTTGATCCCACCTATAATCTTGACAAAATTGAGGTCCGGGGTGGTATCCCGGCATGTGGAGTTAGCTCTCCTAGTGGGGAAATCCTTGTCAGTGATAAGCGTCAAGTCGGCTTCTGTCGCAGTCTGTCATAGCTCTCGTCCCTTGGGGGTATCATACATGTATCCCCACACGCTGTGTGGGGCGTTGAAATCCCCTACGACGACAAGGGGGTAACTACTGGCCATGCTCACTGCCGTTTTGAGGAGAAAGTTTGCTCTCGCCCTGCAATAACTGGGGCTGCAGTATACGTTGACAATAAAAAGGCTATTTCTTCGAAGACCCTTCTTGGGTGAGTTCATTATAATTTCAGTCATTACGTACTCAATGCCATCGGCAACTGCACCGAAGTCACGCGATAATAATTGTACCTTTTGCTGATAAGTGTGGCAACTCCCCTACCTCCTGAAAGTGATGACGCTACTAGGTAACCCTAGAGTTTGATGGGGGTGCCAGACGCAACTTCCTGAACTGCGAGGATTTGGGGCTTAACGTCGAGAGTTCTTATTGGGCTTTTCGTGAGTAAACCTGCCACAGTTCCAATGCCAGATTGTGAAGTTTTCGTCCACACTATCCATGTTTAGGCTGAAAGGATGGTTGAGCAGCTATAGCGGGCCGGAGGATCGCGCTTTCAGTCGGTGGCGCTAGTACATTGCGTTGTGCTGGGACCTGCAAAGGAGTCGGACCAAAGTATCTCCTCGCATCGACCTCTTCTAACTTGCTTATGCGTTCACTCAGTGCTCCTAATCCCATCTTGGGGTGCGCCACGGCTTCTTGAATTTTCGCTAAGGTAGCCTGCATGTTGACAAAAAAATCCTTGAGTTCCGACAGTAAGTTTACCGCCTCTTCTTCTTGTGTGTTCTCAACCGCTCGGCGCTTAGTTCCGCGGGACCTGTGAAATGCCTCAGACGTATTCATGGTGACCAGGGCTGGGGCGGGCTGCGCCGAAGGGAGCGAAAACGCTAGCTTTCTAATCTCCGCCATCTCCGCAGCTAGCCTGCTCATTTCTTGCTTAAGCTGCGCGTTTTCTTTTCTTAGCTGCTCGTTAGCTCGTCGCATCTCGTCAAGCTGACTCGCGTGGGGAAAGCCGCGATTCAATTCGTCGCCTCTAGAAGATTCACGTCTTCCTAAGGCCTTGTTGGCCCAGAAGAGCGTCGCCTTCTTGGTGTTGGAGGTGGTGGGCGTGCGGAAGCGGGACCGGGTAGGCCCTGATGAAACGTGCCCTGCCCTTGAGGAGGAGCGACGCTGAGAAGTGGAACTTTCCCGGGCACGTTCTGTCGACCTGGAGTGTGAGCCGGAACATCTCCTGGAGGCACCACGGCGCGTGGATCTGGAGCGGCCTCCCGAGCGTCCCCTTTAGCGGGGGCGTCCTCTGCGCTGAGCATCTGTGGTGGGTGACGAATACTGGAACTCGTCCGCATGGTCAAGGTGACGTTACGGGGACGGTGACGCAGCACCAGCCATTTTGGTTCGCTTACTGCGACGACGGCGCACAATGTACGGGATCTTGAACCTTTGAGCACAGTATTTGCTAGCAGCACAGTCTTTGCTAGCACTTGGGAGTACACACATGTTGCTTGTTGGGGCTTGCGGTACCACAACCTTGGCAAATTGTGTCACCGGGAGTGGAGCGCACGTCAGCGCGATGACGAAGACGGCCACACGTATAACACACGTCGATTTTCTTGCGGTAGAGTGAGCACTATACCTGACAAAATTCGGTACACAATACCCGTCGAAAGCGATGATGACCGTGCCAGTTTGCGCTATTCTCTTGGCTGCTAAGGCGAGTGGACTATTTGTGTTGACAATCTTGGCATCGATGACGTCAGGGCCGTCTTGAAGCGGGGCGTTGCGAATCACCCCTTTGAAAGTGGAGAGTGGGGCATTCTGATAGGCAGTTAGCTCGTGCACCTTGCCCAAAATGAGTATTTGCTTCATCCGAACGTGTCGGTCTGCATTTTCGCGCTTGAGAGTACTAACAACCATAATATATTGCAGCAGACTCTGGCGTAGAGTATCCTGGCACAAATCTTCCTGGCTTATGCCAGCGCCAACTAGTATTGCGTCTGCCACTGTAGCTGCGCCAATTTTCGAAATATTGAGTCCACCTCTCGGCCTGATCACAATCTTGATGTCATCTTGAGGAAGGGAGGGCATCTTTCTCGCCCGTATTATTTTGTATTTCAGCGCAGCGCGACTCGATTTGCCGTGGCGTGCGCCCGGCTGCGACGATGGCGCGTTAGAGTCAGCGGTGCGTCTTTTGGCGCCAGCTCTTTTGGCCCCAGCCGACTGCCAACCATTATCTTGAGTAAACTCTTCTTCTTAAATATGCTCTCCATGCACTTCATACTCTATCGTGAGCAAATAATTCTGCGCAGCGGGCCTCCGAAAGGCCCCGGCCGCAGGCGAGAACAAGCCCAGCAAACGCGCGGTCTTCTCCCAAGCCACTCGTTAGGGTTAAGGAGGGAACCGCTCCACCGGAAAAGAAACTTTTTCTAACATGACGAAAATCACTAACTGTGGTCAAATATGGTATCGGTAGAATCCTGATTACTTCTCGGAACCGATGCGCGCAACAGCTCGCGAACACTTGAAAAAAAACTCTAGAAACACAGATTCAGTAGCACGTCCACAGGAGCCGTACGAACGCAGCCTCCCATTCCGCGTCTCCAACCTTGAAAACACTCCCCTTTCGGTTCAAGCGTTGCATGGTCAGCGCAGCGTGATAAGCGCTTCGGTCCCTAAAATTACTTATGTATGCCTTCTCTAGTAAAACACGCACATGCAGAATATATACGTGCTGTTATAGTGCCCAAGGCATGCGCAATACTTGATTTTTAATTCACGATTGCACAAGCATGAACGCTCAATCTTGAGCAACATTGGTGGGCGCTGTGGATGGGGTCAACCGTTTCAAGTACCCAATGCCGTTAAGAGACAAACAGACCAATATGCAGACAGACAGACAGACAGACAGACAGACAGACAGACAGACAGACAGACGAACAGACGGACAGACAGACAGACAGACAGACCAAAATTTTCGCGTTGAAGGTCCCCGAGAAAGACTATCGTCTTTAAAACCACAACATATCCACTGAGTGCATGATGGTAAGTGGGGTGAAGCGTCCGTTCGGCCTTGGATCCGTCCGCCCACGCATACATCTGTGCGCCCATCCGTGCGTCCTTCCGACCGTCCATCTGTTCGTGCATGCGCCTCTGCGTTCATCTGTCTGTGCGTCCATCCGTGCGTCCGTCGCTGTGTTTGTCCACGCGTCCGCCACTGCATCCGTACATGCGTCTGTCCATCCATTTTTCATCCATTTGTCCGTCCGTTCATCTGTCTATTAATCTAGTGAACAGTGGAAATAGTGGCATCTCGCATCTTTTCGTCATATATTCAGCATATAGAAGTGCTGCCATCCGGTTGACATTCCAGGGACTAAACGTGAGGTGACACTCACGCACTCTCTTGTGGCGTGCGTGAGTGTCTACTTCCCACATTTACTGCCTCTAGTTCATGGCTATATACTAGTTGACTATATTCATGGCACTGGGGCTCAAGCCTCGATAAAACTCGATAAAACCAAGGAGGTTACGCCCAGTGGGTTTAACGTGGCAACGCTTCATGGTCAGATAGTGCTCAAAGTGCGTCCATCTGATACTACTTTTAAAGACGATACCCTTTCTTCGGGTCTTTCGACGCAAAAACTTTTGTCTGTCTGTCTGTCTGTCTGTACAATTGTCTTTTTGTCCGCTCTTAACAGCATCAGTTATTTGAAATGGCTAACCCCATCCACAGCACTCACCAATGTTGCTCAAGGTTCAGCGTTCATACTTCTGCAATTGTTAAATAAAAAGCACTTATTGCGCTTGTCTTGGGCACCATAAACACTCGTATATATCCTGCATGTGTGTCTTTTACTGGAAAAGGCCTACATCAGTAATTTTAAGGACCATAGCGCTTATCCCGCTGCGTGTACCTAGCGACCCTTGCAAGAAAAGGCGAGTGTTTCTAACGCTTTGCTAAGGTGGTGGCACCTACCCGTCGCCTTGAGTTCTACACCTTATCACCTCTGAGACGGGCGCACATACCCGCCTCTGAGCCACGCGCTTCTTTTTTCAAGAAAAATGTCAGATGGCGCTCATGTCTTCTGTGTGATGTGACTTGATGCGCTCGTTCGCTTCCGCTGCATGCTCGAGGCACTCCACCACAGCGCCTCCAAAATACCATTCACCCATTTTCTTGCGCAGAACATCAAACAAATGTTTTGCTCACTTTCTTCATACGCAAGACTATTGTCTTTCGACGACATTTGCACATTACATGCAGATACGGGGCCAATATTCAAGTAAGCATCCGATTCTACTACTACTACTACTACTACTACTACTACTACTACTACTACTACTTTTACTACTACTGCTACTACTACTACTACTACTACTACTACTACTACTACTACTACTACTACTACTACTACTACTATACTACTAACACATACATTGCGGACGCACGACCCATGGCTTCGGTAGCTTCACCCCCAGAAAGAGGAAGGATGCACCGCGTCGACTTGTCGGGACATAACACGCCAAGACCAAGCCGCGCGTGCACGGTTGCTGAGCCACGCCTATAGCTATGTATGCATCACGTGACACCTCCGCTCTGCAGCTCATTCTAGCTGTGCCCGATCGTACCCAGTGAGTCACAGGTAGCCCTAAAAAACTGCGTACTGCCAAGGAAGCCAGCACGCACTTTCAGCACGCACTGTCGAGGATTTTTGCCGAGCACTCATTTCGGAAAAAGAGTCTAAATCAACAGGCAACTTCTACTCTTACAACAAACAAGAAAAGCAAGAAACTCAAAGGCAACCTCAGTAAGCTATGCATCGCAAGAATTCATCACTGAAGATTAAACTTTGCCAAACATATTCGCAGCAAGAACAACATCGTAGAACAGAACAAGTTTTTTTTTGTGCTGTTCAACTGGGGTGGCGTCCGCTCCTCCTCCACATTCTGCACCCTCAAAGTTTTGCTTGGTTCTGCTCTGTTAATTTTCTTTCTAACTGCCTTGCCTGCTAAATGTTTACAGCCTTTTTTTTTCACAAGCAGGAGCGAAAATTCAACAATGCGCCTTCTTTATGAAAACAAAAAAAATATAGCCACAACTTGGCGTACTCTGAAAGTTCCTAATGACAAACTAGGCGTATGCAACTTTGTCGACTTTCACATGGAGCCACAAAGTGTTACGGCGGAAGTCTTCACCCGTGGGGAAGCTGCAATTGGTTGTATCAGGCGCTGAAAGCGTGACCTCGACAGAGCCCCTCGACGCCTAAACAAGACAGATGCCTCGTTGCATAATTCGAGTAACAATGTCCCACTGCGTCCACTCTAACTCTGCCGCAGCACTCGAGGCCATCGCCCTAATCCTCGCTTGGAGAAGCAGCTCTAAACTGATGGGGCGCCACGCATCATTTGCGAAGCTCAAGCTAGCCGCTGTAAGCCGCGGTAGGCTCTGCCTAACTTGGTTACGCCGCTCTCGCGTCAGAAGGCCCGGGTGTTGCATATTCTTCAGTGGGCTATCCTGTTATCTTTATTTCTCCTATTTTCAGCGTTTCCTTGTCATATTTCTTTCTTTTCAGTTGCTTATTGTTCAATTTTTCTGAGATTAGTGGCTCTCACGTCAATCAACGTCCCCGAGGATATTGCACTTCAGTGTAGCTAAATAAGTGAAAGACGCCACATCCGTGAAGAACGCAAGTTGTGAACTCAAATGTTTTAAGGAGATTTTCATCTAAAACTTGTTAAGTTGGGTACTGCATCATTATTACCATGTGCACATGTCGGTATTGGCGAACGTTGTACATTTATTTGAAATGATGATATTTGCATATATGCGCAGTATTAGCAGTATATAACTTTGCGATATATGGCTATGTGGTTACAATAAATACACTGTGCTGAAAGGTGCTGGTGGCCTCGCGAACCAGGCAGATGATTGCGAGAGCAAGTCGTTGACTGGTGGCACATCGACACAACCACGTTTGCTCTTAGGCGGTGCTGCGAGCGAGACCACAATAGTGACATGCAAAAAAAGAAAGCCAAATCATGCGGTCTCAATGAGGACAGCAAGATCACAAGCGTTGCCAAAATGTACAGACGAGAACTTAGGAGGCCTCCCCGAAAGCGTCAGAAGCGGGAGCGCACGGTAGAAAGTGTTTTAGAAGAAACGCACTCCTCCCGGGGTCGTTTAGTCATACAAAGGACTCACTCTACGAATCTTCTTCAGGAGACCGAAAGAGAGGACATAGTTGAGGAAGAATTCAAGGAACGTGTCAGTGAAAGAAAATTGGCAAGGAGTATTGCCCACGCCAAACATTGGGTAGATTACTCTCCAGCGCTTCCACGCGAAAACAAGGGTCTTAGATAAGTGAATAACGACTGCGTTGATGGAGACAATAGGAAGGGGGATCACAATTGCAAGCGAGCGTACCGATATGGAAAGCCGTGCCTAAATATTGAAATATTGTCTTTTCCTTGTCCCTGGTAGTTGCAGTTTGACGTAACCCAGAGAGAACGTTCGCGCACGCAGGGCACCATAATTTTGTATTTTGCGTTGAAAATTCTAAGATCAATATCTCGAACAACGTGCAGCTTTCTCGTATTCTTAGAAAAAATGGGTGTGCCATAAATTGGCCCTCATGGCAAATTTATTATACAAACAAGTACCATGATGTCAGTATTTAAAGAAAACAGTAATGAGTTTTTGTGATTCGTAACGTTCGTGTTATTTCTACTGTGGAAAAATATTGGCTTCTCGACATAGTGTTTTTCTACAGAATCGACATGAACATGGCGAGCATTGATTTTTAGTAACCATATGTATTGTCTGAAAATATTGTATATGAAATGCATGCATACTATACTTTTGTGTTTGTAAGAGTTGACTTTTGGGTATGAGGAAAGAAAGGGAGTGCTTCTAGCTGGCTGTTATTGGTTTCTTTATCTTTTGCTGTAAAATTATAACTTTTTTGCTATGGAAAGGTGGATGGCCACATTGCCTCGGCTACTCTATATAGATAAGTTCTGAAGCGAAAAGAAAATGACGTATTGTTCTTAAATTGAACATTGAAGAAAAAAGAGAAAAGAAAGCATATTAGCACACTGAAACATATTATAATATCATGGAAATATACAATTTGCTTACCAGCAGTTCACACTGTCATAAAACGATCACACGCACACCTTCTTTTCTATATTTACAGTGTATGTACTAACACACCCTAGCACATGTCGCAGTTTCTAGCTGTATACCACAACCGCTTATCCAATCTTGTCTCCACAAAGAAATCTGTCATGAAGATGTTTACCTTTTTCTGATGATGCCTCTCAGGCCATGGTCAAAGCAGCTTTTTTTTATTGGGCAAGGCAGTCTGTCCAAACTTGCTATTTTCTTTTTATATTTCTGTTTTATTGTGTCTTTTAGGCTGTCCGAAAAATTATGGCGAACAATTCGTTCTTCACTGCCAAGTTGGCATACTGTTGAGTAGGGTCGAGGTATATTGTGCAGCAAGTTGTTTGTATATGCTACTTCCAAACGTAGTCTGTAGAATTACTTCTCTGAGTGTCGTGGCAGATCTGTCATTCTTGTGAATTTTCTATCCGGATCAAGTTCATAAAGCAATGATTCATTTGACTTTAGGCTATTGAACCACTTTTCTGTAGTACAGTGGTTAATTACTCGCATTAATAAATTTCGAATACTCTCCCCAGACCTAGGCGATCCACCATCCCGTTCTTCGTTCAAGGCTTTCCTGGAAAGGCAGTCCGCCTATTCATTACAATGTATATATATTTGGCAGGGTATTCGTTCGAATACAATGTTGTGACCCTGTGCTAAGACAAAGTCCACAGCCTCTGTATTATATTGTGCGATTTAGCCATTTTTTTAAGATGATATCACATGTTTCATTATCTTAAGGGCGAGTTGCCCATCCGTGCATACTACCCACTTTCCTGACCCATAATTGTCGGAGATAAACTGAACTTCTTTAAAGATAGCCACCAATTTCGATTTCGTTGATGAAGACGTGTGCGATAAATTTTACGTTCTCTTTTTTTCAAGTTTGGTTATAAAGATCGTGCAGATGGACGCGCTTTGAGTTACACCCATCTGTATATACCTTCAACTCTCCATTGTACATTGCATGCAAATAAAGCTCCATCTGTGCCATCACTGTGGACGCTTTGTCTGATTTCTTGCGTATTTCACAGATAATGTTCAGTGCCGGCAGCGTCGAATGTGGCTTGGGTAGTTTCTGTAGTCTATATCCGGGTAATACTGCATGGAGTCAGGACACACTATCCTGCAGCCGGATTCCCGTTCTGTTTGCTTATTCGCCAGACAAAGACTGGCGGTGATGTTGCGAAAAAATTTTAAATAAATTTCTTGACGTTGCTCCTGCTGGAAGTACTGCCAAAGGTGGTTGTGGAGCTACTAAATACACAAAAGTCAGTGGAAGTTGGCCGTGGCAACCCCACACATACGCACAAGCTCCTTACTAATAACAAGTGGATTGTTCTTTTGGTGGAGGCTGCAAGTTCATACAGCAGAGGCAAAGAGTAAATTACTATGGGGCATATCAATGCAACATGTTGGGCCAACAGATATTATGTAGTATCACTCCATTTAGGCCTGCAGAGATGGCGGAGGATGTCAATAGCTTGATTCACTTTTTGTTCAAAGGAATAAACGCGAGACGACCACGTGTCTAAAATCTGCTGTCTAAGCACTTGTGTTGTGCGTTCTTTGTAATAGTGGCTGCGCTTCCTAGAAAGGTGGGTCTAAAATCACACCTGAAAATCGAGGAGTTTTTACTAATTGAATAAATAAGTTCTGCTGAAGAGTATGAAAACCTTGTCTTTCAAAGTAAATGATAGTATGGCTGTTCTTGCCAGACTCACACCTCTTCTTGCAAAAACGGTGTGCGTAATCGGATCCTGCTTGGAAAGTTTGTTGGGCATGAAAAAACGACAGACCGGACATCCATACACTTTTATCTTCAGCATATACTGCACCTCTCAAGTTAGGCGGAAGAATAAACGGGAGCTGCGCCATGACTGCATTTAGGAGCACTGGGCTTAGCGCGGTGCCCTTTGGCAGTTCTTGCGTGACGACATGTTCTAACATTGGGCTTTCCTGCATAACCACGAAAATTTGCCGGTTCTTCAGGAAGTCAGTCATCCGATGCAGAATAGTTCTCTAAATTTTCTGCAACGCTAGATCTTTCATATTATGAACCTCGATTATGTGTCATTAGATTGTTGTGCATCAAGGAATATAGCGACCGGGTGTTTCCTCGCGTACGTTGGTTTTCTACATCTCTGACCAAGTCCAGAATGTATTCCATTGTTAACCTTTTTCATGAAGCCAGCTATGCTTATTGATATTGTGGTTTTTATGTCTTGCACTATTAATTTTTTTCATTTGTCATTTTCCATCACTTTCAAAATAAAGCTTGTCAAACTCGATAGCCTAAGCGATTGCAAATTCATAGGGCTCTTTCCTAATTTAGCAACTGCACTAATTTTGGTACCATCCAACGTGGGCGACCTTTTCCTTCTTGTTCATTATCGTTGTAAATATTCAAGAGAAGTAATTTTCCTTTCCAACATAAATTAACAAGTACGGCTTATAAACTCCCTTGGACTCTGGTGAACTTTTTCATTTCTCTGATGACCGAACATATTGAATCCTCTCTGATGTGAAGCTATGGTTCAGATCTCATGAACTGACCAAGAACACTTCGCTAAAACCAATGAAGCCAATTGTGCTGAGGATTGATATTGTTACGTTGGGGCACACAGAGAAACGAGGTTACAGCTAAGATTTATTGCACGACGCCTGCCTAAGCCGAGATGGCAAGCGAGAGCGTGCCCCACATCCCAGAAACACGTCGTCTTTCTCGCTATCTGTTTTGATTCTTCAGCGTGATGTAGTCTCGTAGCATGACCCCCGGGTGTAGAATCACCGTCTCGGTGCTTTCTATGATATTGCGGAGTGGTAGAGCTTAAGTCAGGAGACATGAACAATGTCTGTAGACATTGGAAACGACGACACTTCAGTAGGGCTATCTCGTAGGTAACGTTGGTCACCTGTCGCAAGACGCGGTAGCGTCCTGAGTACCGGGAAAGGAGCTTCTCAAAGAGAACAACATGCCGAGTCAGTGTCCACAACAACACTAGGAAACCCGGGGCAAAAGAGACCTCACGATGATGTGTGTCGTAAGGTTGCTTCTGTTGCTCTTGCGATGCTAAGAGGTGCTTCCGAGCAACTTCTCGTGCTTTGTGAGCTCTGGTGATAGTGTCACGGGCGCATTCAGTCGGCGAATCGACAGCTGTCGTAAAGATGGTGTCGAAAGGTAGAGTTGGGTCGCGGCCAAATAAGAGATAAAATGGTGAAACCCCAGTGGTATCGTGGCGTGAGGAATTGTATGCAAATGTGACAAATGGCAATGCAACGTCCCAGTCTAGGTGGTCAGAGGAGACGTACATGGAAAGCATGTCAGTTAAAGTCCGGCTGAATCGTTCGGTAAGCCCATTAGTTTGTGGATGGTAGGTCGTCGTAAATTTATGTTTGGTTTCGCAAGAGCGAAGCAGGTCGTCAATAACTCGGGAGAGGAAATAGCATCCACGATCTGTGAGGAGTTGGCACGGAGCACCGTGATGGAGGATGACATCGTACAGAAGAAAATTGGCAACATCTGTGGCACAGCTGGTTGGCAAAGCCCCCGTAATGGCGTACCAGGTTCTATGATCCGTAGCGACAGCTATTCATTTGTTTCTGGAGGTAGACTGATGGAACGGGTCTAGGAGATCAAGACCAACTCGAAAGAAGGGGTCATTAGGAATATAAAGTGGCTGGAGGAGTCCAGCAGGACACATAGGGAGTTTTTTCGACGTTGGCACTGGTCGCATGCGACGACGTAGCGGTGCACGGAGTGATAAAGCCTGGGCCAGTAAAATCGCTGCCGCACACGGTCGTAAGTCCAAGAGAGACCAAGGTGACCGGCGGTGGGGGCGTCATGGAGCTGGGCGATAACACTCGAACATGGGTGGGAAGGCACCACAAGGAGCAGTTCGCGCCCATTTGTGTTGACATTGTAGCGGTACAAGGTGCCCTCTTTAAGTACAAACAGTCGAGTAGACGAATGGGGCGTTGGAAAGTACAGCTTCTCAATAATGTCACGCAAGACGGGATCTCGGCACTGTTCATCACTGATGTTGCTCAAAGCAAAAATAGAGAGGACACATGGCGGCGCTTCATCTAGTCTCAGAGGGTCCACTAGATGGCGGGACAAGCACTCAGCGTCATGGTGTAGACGGCCAGATTTGTAAGACACTGAGTAGTCATATTCTTGGAGCCGTAGTGTCTAGCGACCAAGACGCCCAGTGGGATCCTTTAACGACGAGAGCCAGCACATGGCGTGGTGATCAGTAGTGACAGTGAAACTACGACCATGTGTGTAAGGCAGAAATTTGACAACCGGCCAAACTAGAGCAAGGCATTCCCGTTCAGTGATAGAGTACTTCCGCTCGGCAGCAGAGAGCAGACGGCTGGCACATGCGATAACGCGGACGCAGCCGCTTTGATGCTGGACAAAAACAGCACCGATTCAATGGCCGCTGGCATCAGTGCGTACTTCTGTGGGGCAGACATGTCAAATTAGGCCAAAATCGGTGATGTTGTGAACAACCCAATGAGATTGAAGAACGCCGAAGCCTGCGCAGCGCCCCAAGAGAATGAAAAATCCTTCTTCAGCAAGTCCGTAAAAGGTCGGGCCACGTCCGCTAAATTGTTTACAAAACGTCGGAAGTAAGAACATAGACCTAAAAAGCTTCCGAATTCCTTAGTGATGGTCGCGACGGGGAAGTTTTGCACAGCACGAACTTTATCAGGATCAGGGCGTGCGTCAGAGGAGTCCACAAGATGGCCTAACATGGTTATTTGCTGGCGTCCGAAGTGGCACTTCGATGAGTTCAGTTGCAGTCCTGCGTTACGAAAAACAGAAAGGATGGAGAAAAGGTGGTCGAGGTGTATTTCAAAGGTCGGGGAAAACATAATCACGTCGTCGAGGTAACATAGGCAAATTGACCACTTGAACCCGCGCAAGAGAGTGTTCATCATTCGTTCGAAGGTGGCTGGAGCATTGCATAATCCGAGCGGCATGACCTTAAACTGGTAAAGACCAGCAGAAGTCACAAAAGCAGTCTTCTCGCAGTCCATGTCGTCGACAGCAATTTGCCAGTACCCTGAGCGAAGGCCGATGGTAGAAAAATACTTAACGCCATGAAGGCAATCCAGAGCGTCGTGAATGCGCGGTAGCGGCTAGACGTCTTTCTTAGTGGTCCGGTTCAGATGTCGGTAGTCGACGCAGAATCGCCAACTCTTGTCCTTTTTTTACAAGAACAACAGGAGAAGCATGGACTGGAAGATGGCTCAACTATGTTTTAGGCGAGCGTCTTCTCGACTTTCTTTTGAATGATCTGACGCTCCACAGGAGAAACACGTTACGGCCGTCAATGTACCGGAGATGCATCGCCAGTATTAATGCAGTGCTTCACAATGCTGGTTTGACCTAGCGGACGGTCACAGAAGTCAACTACGTCAAAGTACGATTCCAGGATGTGACGGAGCGCATCAGTTTGATGCGGCAAAAGGTCCACCGCGATCATTTTTTCCACATTAGAAGATGGACTCTTTGTCAAAGAACAGGCTTGTGTATAGTTGGGGCGACGCACATCGTTGGGGTACAAAGCTGAGATGAAGCAATCCTCAGAGGGTGTCAGCGTGGCGAAGACTATTCCACAAGGAAGCACTTGCGGACACAGAGCAAAGTTCAGCAAAGCGATGCAAGCACGGTTTTCCCGTAACGTGATAATAGTGTGCGGAAAAGTAACACTGCGAGTCAGAAGGACGGGTGTAAGGGGCGTGAGCACGTAGTCTCCATCAGGTACAGGTGGTGACGCTGTTACGGCAATCCAGGTAACTGTTTGCGGTGACAAACGGACATGTTGAGAAGAGCAGAGACGAACTTTGGGCGGACTGGGTGTATCAGGGTACAGGGCAGGTCAAGTTGCACCGTCCTAGCTGAACACTCAATGAGGGCCGAATGGGCGGAAAAAAAAGTCTAGACCGAAGATAACACCATTGGTGCATTTGGTGAAAACAGTGAAGAGGACGGAGTTTGATGTCCAGCTATAGTAACGCGTGCTGTGCACACACCAACGACGGCAGTTGCACTGCCATCAGCAACACAAACACATCGTGAAGGGACTGAAGTCAAGACTATCTTTAAGCGGTCACGAATGTGCGAGCTCATAACAGAAATCTGGTCGCCAGTGTCGACTAAAGCTTTAACAGGTAAACCATCCACTTTTACATGAATCATGTTCTGGTTGGTCGGGAGAGTCAACAGAGGAATTGTAGGGCAAGTCGTAGCAGCAGCGTCACCTCCAGGAGCTGCACCAGTTAGTTTTCTGAAGGAAACCGTTAGGCGAAGGACGGGGATGGGGAACGAGGTGGCGGAGGAGACCGCGAGAATCTACGTCGTGGTGAAGGCGAGCGGCTGTACTGGGCATCGGTCGTGGCGGTCATGTCGTAATGAGCTGAGTTATCATGGCGGGTTGGTTCTTGGCCAGAAGGGCGGGTTGATGTGTCGAAGTTCGTGAAGTTTGGGCTTGCGAGCGAGGGCGAGATCCACGTGCTTCGGCAATGACGCGAAATGTGTCCCACTCGTTCGCAACAGAAGCAAATTGGCCTGTCGTCAGGCGTTCTCCATGCGTTTGGATTTCGGTTACGTGGAGCAGGACGCTGGTAGTGCGGACGTGTGTTCAAGGTAGGCGGATGGACAGGATGGATCGGGTCGGTGCACAGAACAAATTGTCTAAAGGCCCGCGTTTGCCAATTCTTGGCGCACAACGCTCTGTATGAGGGATATGGTGGGCTGAGGATCGTATGGCGTAAGGACCCTCAAGGGGGCTGGTGACATCGCTTCGATTTCGCGTCGAACGACCCTCGTAATGTAAGCAGAGGGTGGATTGGGCTGGCTCTCAAAACGGAGGTCCTCACAAGTTGATGTTGCTGCGGTGTTAGGAAGATAAGTGAAGTGGTGGGCAATGCAACGGCTTTTAGCCTCTTGGAAGCGTCGGCACTTCTTAATGACGTCTTGAACTGTCGAACAGCCTTTAAATACAAGAAAGCTAAAGGCATCATCAGCGATGCCCTTGAGTACGTGTGCTACCTTGTCGGCTTCGGTCATGGTGTTATCAGCTTTACGGCACAGGGTCAAGACATCTTGAATATAGGCCAGGTAAGACTTCGTGGATCTCTGGACACGGTTACCAAGCTCTTTCTTAGTGGCCTGCTTTCACCCGGCAGATTGGCCGAAAAAGTTGCGCAACTTCGTCTTACAGACGTCCCAGCTGGTGAGCTCTTCTGCGTTGTTGTTGAACCACGCCTTGGCCGTACCTTTCAAGTAAAAAATAAAGTTTGCCAGCATCCTGGTTGGGTCCCATCTGTGGTTCTCACTTAAGAGCTCGTAGAGCTGAAGCCACTCATCGACGTCTTCGACGTCAGTGCCCGAAAAGTTGCCAAGATCGCGGGGCGAAGTGGTCACAATGACCACATCTGAGGCGGGCGCCGCTCATGCGCGAGGCGTGGCTGTTGGCGCAGCATCCCTGTCGGTAGACATGTTAGAAGCGGCAACTTGGCGTCCGCTGCGAAGCTCCGTCGTGCTTCGCTACCCGGCACCTCCACGAAAATGTTACGGTAGGGCACACAGAGAAACGAAGTTACAGCTAAGATATATTTGCACGACGCCAAGCCTAAGCCGAGATGGCAAGCGAGAGCCTGCCCCACATCCCCGAATCACGTCGTCTTTCTCGCTGTCTGTCTTGATTCTTCAGCGTGTCGTAGTCTCGTAACAATATTTGCGCCCCTTCATTTCGCAGTATTAGATCGCGAAATTCTTTGGTAGTCATACGTTCGCAAGCTCATAGAGACCGCGCTAGATTCTGGAGTGGTTTCAAGTAAACTACAATGTTTCACAGTTGATATGCCAAGGTACCTGGAGGAAGCGAAGCGTGGAGACCTTGCCACCTTTGCGCTGAAAGATTGTGCAGTTTGTCCTGCATTGGACGATATACTTCCTGGGCCACTTCGAATTGTGTTATCTTCTTTCAGTTGGGCGTCGCATATCCCGAAGGCACTCGCACTCACACTGAACACGAGCATAACCTTCTGGAATTGGCACAACACTGGCAGCTTTTGTTAGAAACGTTTTTTACTCCAAAGTATCCGTATCAGCGTCATAACAAAACTTGACATTTTGCCTTTATATTTTTCGAAAGACTGGCCAGATTTTTTTATTGTTTTCCAGTAATTTTTCGTCTTCTTCAATTTTGATTCATATATAAATACTGGTATGTGGCCACTTCCTCTTGCATCAGCATCTGCATTCCGGCTCACTCTAGCCGCTAGTTCAGGGGAGCCCCACTGATGTCTAATAAGGTGCAGTAGTTATTCTCCCGTTGGAACGTCGGAGGGCTGTCATTCAGTAAAGCGTAACTGTGGCCTTCGCATATATATACTATAGCATATCTATCTATACTATCCGCTTACATCACTACACTCCCTAACCCATAATTAATTATCCGCCTTGAATTTGCCACGTATTATTAAGGCATCACGCACACAATGCAGTTAACCCAGTAGATGAAACTCTTGCGTAAGGTTGCAGTTATACACCGACTCTGGTTACAGTAACTTGACCAAACTTCACCTTGCATCTCACGAATTCTGGCGCACCTGCTTTTCAAGTAGCCCCCAGTGTAGATAGAACGTCCTGCCTTTGCCTCACTTTGCCTCACTCTGCCTTTGCAGCCAGGCGTTTTGCTTGGTACACCGCAAAGTTGCGCATGTGAAAGTTAGTGGGTACTCTTGGTTCAGAAATACACAAAATCAAAAATCCGTGTCAGCTGACAAACTTCCAAAAATCTACACTCTGATTCTGCAAACCATCGCCGTATCACTGCAATATTGTATTTATATTATACCAGTTGAAGAGCCTGGTAGCCATGATTACTACAACATAAAATTCTCAAGATCTAACGAAAATTTAACATCTGGTAAAAAAGCCTACTTGCGGGAGAGATCGAAGAATCCTTGTAAAATTCAAGTTTAATAAATGTGAAGTGAAGCTGCAACTAGCTCTCAAGCCTCTAACAATCACAGGTAAAAGTGAAGGGAGTGTACACAAAGAGAACAGTGCCTTAGGTCCGCGCTTTAGAAATAGCGTCAAACTTCTGCCGACCACAGCAAACAACATGATATTCTTTCACGTGTCTAGTACAGGAGACTGAACCAACAGGACAAGTGTTGACTCAACAGGCCACTGTATGCCCTGTTGTGTATTGAATTTTTTCCTGCCAGGCTAGAAGTGTGGGGATGTAGAACGCACTCCCTTTGGTGTACACGTTTCGATAAGAACAGTCGGTAACCATACCACTCCATTGACGCGAAAGCGTTTTGTGAAAACAGGGTGATGTCCTTGGTGAACAATAACAGACTACCATGTTCGGAATACCTCCAAATGTGTGGGCTCTCGCAACTAAGTAAAGCATGAATTCTATGTGCATGCCTTCTATGCAGAAAATGTAATGCATTGTTCAAGTATTTTGATAAAGTACAGCCGCCAAACAAACACCTGAAATGTGTGTACGCACTAGTGTTGATGCTGTTCGCTCGACCACAAATAGAGTACTTTGTAGTTCTGTGCTGTGGGATGGCTGCTATAAATGTAGTTTATACGCTCAGTATATACAGTTTTTTGTGTGTCGGTATTTGTATCGCACCGTTGCGTACTTACTTTGGTCTTTTTTTTGTCATTATATGTTGGGTAGTACAACATGGTCTGGCATCAACATGGCAAGTGAACGGTTGTGCAGTGCGAGCAGTCGTTTTTTCACTTGCAGACGCTTCCTGCATTGACATTGTTAGTCGAGAGAGAGAGAGGGGAGGAACAGTTCTGCGGGTGTCTTGCTGAGCGGGCAGGAAACGCAAGCATGCAACACGAGGCGTGAGACGAGAGCATACGCATTGAGGGTGTGGACGCTGCCTCCACCGATGCCGAAACGTGACGTCATGCGACTAAGAAATACTCCGCATTTAAAAGGATGACATCGAGCGGCACAACCATACGGAATAATAGTAATGTCATTCGTGCATTCAACCTATTACCGTTACTTGCAAGCGAACCAACATATAAAGAATAACTTGAGATTGCAAGGCAAGAACAGTGCTGGTATTGATTTTTTTCCCGACTTTTGATGCGAACTTTCTTTCTCGGTGTAACTTGATATGCCATCGCCGTAAAATTCATATGCCCCATGGGATATGACTCGGTCGACCGTAGTCCGTCTTCGCGCACTCCCCGAGGTGAATTGCCGCGCACGATGGTCAATGTCTCACTTGAGGTGCCACTCTACCTCCCAACAAGCACAGGAGTAATTCACCGCGAAGAAGAATGCCAAGAACGACTGTGTTACCATTCCAACACAGCATCGTAGAGAGTCTACGCGGACAGCTTAAAAGACAGGATCGAGCCCATGTCGTCTAAAAAAATGGAGCCCCACAGAACGGCTTTTACGCGGCCTGGCGCCGCCTCTCGCCAAGAAGAAGCTAAGATAAAAAACCAACTGTTATTTTATTAACCCATTTGATGCTTACATCTCAGAAAAATTAAAAGTTGCTCACATTGAGTGTCTGGAGAAGCGTTTGTTTAAGTGCAGACGACAATTCGGATGGTATTGAAGCCCTCTTGTTTGGACAGCTAAGAAATTGCATCGTATTTGTCTACTATGCCGTCTGCTCGAATCTTTCTATTTTGCCGGCTACCTGAGGATTCGAATGGGACATAAGATGGCCTCTGTTCATTTAGCTGTCCATTCATTCCTATAAAGTGAGTATTGGCACACATCCCAAAAACAATGTTTGTGCAGGCGACGGTGCAGAGACGACAAAAACAGAGGACGTAATGACACAATTACATACCTGTCTTCATTCTTTGGACAAAACAATGATGCACATTGTTTCAGAAGAATAACCATTGCATAAATATCTGTCCAGCTGTCCGAAAAAACTTGTTATTTGGTGTTTGAACCGAGTGCTGCGCTGTTTTAACAAAACCACACGGGTTTGACTATACTCCATCAATCTGGAAACAATTGTGCCTGGTGGTGGCAGCTAGATTCTAGAAGGGTCCCGTATTGAACCTATTCGTACGTATAGCATGGAAAAACGACGAACACAATCTTCAAAGGCATGTAATCAAGACGAAAAGTATTGACGACCGCAAAAGCTGAAAACTAGCAGCAATCTGGTGAAAAAAAAAAACATGTATTCTGAAGGAAAAGCCATAGCATGCGTGCGCCAAACATGCCGTCTTAGAAAAGAACGGATGTGACAAACATTCGCCCATCCAAAATGTTCACGCGTATAAAAAAACCGAGCTGAAACCTCTTCGTTTTCTAGCGTGTGTGAACGTCCATAATTATCATTTTGTGTAAAGTCGCTCGCAATATGAAGGTTGCCACGCGTGCGTTGACCTAAAACCACAACAAGGCCCCGTCCCAGTATACTCTTTCGAGAAGAAGGTGGTATCACGCAAGCTTCACGTACACTTTTTGCTGTTGCTTAAGCTGCCATCACTCTCAATTCAGTATGCTGAATATACTAAGCAGTGCCAAACACGAGCTTTAACGCATAGTTCACAGCAATTTTCTATTCACCTGCGGATATAAAAGCCCACGATGAATACCCTTGATCACAAAGAACGCAAGGCTCAAAATAGAAAGAAACAGTGTAGAGTATACGTTGTAAGGGCAGGAGTTGTAGCATGAAATGGTGAACGAGAGAGAGGAGAATGCTCACTCTTGATTTATTTGCACAGTTCCTAAACGTACCGCTAAACCTCTAAGACGCTATGAAGGTCGACGCTCGTGCAATAACCTTTATATCGTGCACTATACCCTGTCTTTTAATGGCTAGGTTCTTCGATATTTTGAGCAGAATCCTCTTGGCTGCTTGGCTAAATTTCCGTTACTCTTTTGTTTCCTAGTCTTTAGTAAATTTATCAATGTCTGGTGACGTCGCTTAGACTAGCGTTCGTGATGGTGGTGCAAAAGCAGGGTGTATAAGAGTGTTTCTAGCCGTCCACATCAAATCTTGCGCAAGCAAGGCACAAAAAGAAAAAAAGTCAGCTAAATGGCTGGTTTTTGGGGAAAAAACTTGCGTAGGGCCACAACTTGCAGACCTCCTGCTTATGAATGCGAAATTATACCGCAATTAAAACAGAACAGGACAATCAAAACCGCTCAACATCCATATTCTTCTGCATTCATCTACAACAAAAATCCCATGTCCTATGAAATGCTTGGTCGTTTTTTAGCATTAAATATAGACAGTGTCGATTACAAAATGTTACCTACTCAGACGTTGTCTGCACGCGAGAACTGATGGGAAAGTTATTGAGGTGTACGCTTCTATTGGAGCGACTGGGCTTTTTTTTCATACTCCAGATATACTTATTTTAATTTTCGCTAAAGGCTGTTAGTTCTAGAGCTTTTTTTTTTTCAAGAAAAAGTCTGCAATGTACCTGAACGGAAAACACGCATGCCAGAAAAATTCGTCATCCTGCACAAAAAGAACCCCAATAGGAATATTTTCGCATTTACCACAGCAATATTAATTTAGGTTTTTTATGTTGCACTTATACACACCTTGGCTAAAGTAATCCTGCAATTTTCACCTTGAATGTAATACATCGCAGTTATTTCGACCAAAGTTATGTGGCTAATTTGAGTACTTTAACTGCTCTTGCCTTAGGTTGGCTATATTCTCGCTAAACTTTGCCAAATGTCTGGCCTTTTTATGCTTGCCCGACCCTCGAACCCTGATTTGAACTGAATGTACCGTGCCATTTGAATTATGCTTTCCGTTATGCTAGTTGTTCGGCCATTTTTTACTGTGTAAGAATAAACAAAGTTGTAGACGAAGAAGAAAAACAGAAAAAGAAGAAGGTGTTTATTGAGAAGAAGGAGGAGAGGTCTTTTGAAAGTGGGTTTCTGGCCTGCTAGTCTTCACAGGGTAAGGGAAAAAGGGGAAGGAAGAGGAGGGTATGACGAGGGTTGATTTTGATATAGCACACTGAGTCACTGCACACAATGTCTCGTTGGGTGTAGTAAACGCAGAAAAGTCTCTACATTATAGGAATCTCTAAAGACGGGAATCTAAACCTGTCTTCGTTAGAAACTCTAGAAGGCCTTTTAAAATGCATTTGGCGTGATCCACACGTTTCCAAGCACCCAAAAGTTTCTCTTTCAAAAAGGGTCGGCAGTCCAGGTCATGTGAGAGGCACTTAAGAGACTGTCTTTCAACTGCATATAAAGGGCACACACACAGAGGATATGATTCTTAGTTTCTGGCGTGTTACACAAGTTGCAGTTAGAATTTTGCTCTTGTCCAATTATGCGTAAGTATCACCGCGTGTATGCATCACCCAGCCGCAGTCTATGTAGCAGCGTTTCTTGGTCTCTCCTTAGTCGGAACGGAAGGCGAAAAACACGACAAGAATGAAGCCTTTAAAATGGCTTATGGTGATAATCCTGATCATTCCATAGTCCTTGCATAGATATTTTCATACCTTTCGACAGCAAGGCGTTGAAGTCATGTTGGAAAAAAGTGAATTGATATCACTTCGCCACTAGTGCGCGCCATTTTCGCTTCTGCATCAGCTTGTTCATTCCCACCTCTGCCACAATGACTGGGAATCCATTGCAACGCAACGGTATGTCTGGATTGAAATACCTCATTCAAGATATCCATTATGTCACACACCAGAGGACTGTATGTAGTGTCTTTTTCATGTAGTTTCTAATTAGCTGAAGTGCTGGCTTGGAGTCACAAAATAATGTCTATTTTGCTGGAATCTGCTGTAAAATATAGCACACAGTTTGACGCATGCCGGTCCGCTCAGTGCAGTTGACCATGTCTGGTGTTCTATTTTGAAGCGTTGAGGGATTTCCATTTGAGGCACAGTGAAAGCTGTTGCTGAGGGGGTCTGCGGGACAGAGCCATCTGCAAAAATGTGGACTGCATACCGTAGATATATTCAATATATGACAAAGTGAAATGCTCAAGACCAGCAGTTAGTATTTTTGACTTTTTTGTTTTTCCTGAGATCGAAAGCCGCACCATCGGCTTAGGAATCATCCAAAGTAGTAGTTCGGAGATACAATATGGTGCATAACTTTAAGGCAGCAGATCTCGGTGCGACATAACAGCTTCTGAGTATGCAGCAGTGCGTCGTGTGTTAAAAGTGTCTGCCAGTGGATGGTCTCGATGCCTTGTCAGGAGCCTAACATATACTCGTAGTGATTCGTAGTTAAGATAAACACGAGCTGCACAATCACATGCTGCTGCTATAGTGCCCCATGTAGAAGTGCATCGAGGTACTTCTAGGCGAATTCTTAGGGCGTACGTACAGCCAATGCGCGAGTACCGGAGAGAGCAGGAGTACTGTAGCGAAGGTATCAAATAAAAAGTGCCTGGTATAGCTGCAGAAGAGGTGATTTCTATGGTCCCCATGATTTTCCAGATGTATGGCAAATGAGCTGGACGAAGCTGTCTAGTTTTTTTTTTCTTAGCGATGAGATGTGCTTCGACCAAGACAAATCACGATCCATGATAACTCCGAAGAACTTGTGACGAGTTACCGAAGGTATTATCTTCCCAACGATCACTATGGGGTAGCAAGCCATAGATTTTCTCGTGAATGGGCAGGGTTGCACTTTTCGTCGGTGACAGTTGCAGTCCGCAGGTATTGAGGTGTGCAGACGTTGTCGATAGCGCACGTTGTAGTTTCTTTTGTACTGGCAAACGTGTTAGACTCGTGGTTCAAATGTAAATCTCATCTGCGTACACCGAAACCTAGATTTTGCTTCCTAAGTTTAACGAGCTTTTTAATGAGGCCAACTAGTGCGATATTGAATAATAATAATGCTCAGCCCTCCACCTTGAGGCACTGCCACGGTTGACGAGATGCTTATTTGTGTAACCGTCATCAGTAGACATGAATATTGTCACGCGCTAAGAGCTCGAAGGAACGTAAAATGGGACGCGACTGTCAAAAATCTCAGAGACAAAGAAGGACGTTTCCGCTGGCACGGCTTGCTCGTCTTCGTCTTCCTCGTTCACCGGCACAGAACTTACCCATTGTTCACTGGCACAGAACACCTAGTGGCATTACTCCTCCTCCCCGCGAGAGCATCGACCGATGCTCAAACAAAAGTGTGCACAGCAGTGGGTCGAAGTAGGCAACAGTAATGAAACAATAAACAAATTAGCACACGACAGAAAATGCGTCTTGGGCCCGGCAATCTGAAATAAACGGCAGTTACTGTTCACATCAAGAGTGCACTGGCACAAGAAGAAAATTCGCATCACCGCGTAAAGTATCGTTTTAGGCGGACTACGTGTACAGTCTCTGGGCGTGGTAACCTGCGCTGCGATGATTGTCAGCCTCCGTCTGGAACCACTTCGTAGTTCATGTCGCTCACACGTCTGAGTACTTTGTAAGGTCCGAAGCGCTTCCTCAAGAGTTTCTCACTGAGACCTCGCCGCCTAGTGGGTGTCCAAACCCAAACTTGGTCTCCAGGTTCATAATTAACTTCGCGATGGTGGATGTTGTACCGCCGTGCATCCGCGTACTGTTGAGTTTGGATGTGCACACGGGCCAGTTGACGTGCTTCCTCAGCGCGCTGAATGTACTCATTGATGTTGGGAGCTAATTGGTCGAGCTTGTCGATGTCCTCATACGGAATCATGGCGTCTAGCTTAGTTCTAACATCTCGATCATAAACGAGCCGGAATCGCGTGAAGCGTGTAGTTTCCTGCGTTGCAGTGTTATACGCAAATGTTACCTACGGCAGGATGTCGTCCCACGTTTTCTGCTGCACATCCACGTACATAGAAGTCATGTCGGCTAGCGTTTTGTTTAGCCTTTCTGTTAAACCATTACTCTGAGGGTGATACGCAGTGGTCTTTCGATGGGTTGTGTAACTCAACCTGAAGATATCATCCAAGAGTTTCGCTGTGAATGATGTCCCTCGATCAGTGATGACTTATGACGGGGCGCCATGCCGTAGCACAATTTGATGCATGAAAAAATTGGCAACTTCAGATGCGGTCCCTCGTGGCAACGCCTTTGTCTCAGCATAACGCGTCAAGCAGTCGGTTGCCACAATAATCCATTTGTTGCCAGAAGAAGACAAAAGAAACGGGCCTAGGAGGTCTATCCCCACTTGTTCAAACGGTGTACGTGGTAGATCGATCGGTTGTAAATGGCCTCCAGGTTTTAAATGTGGTGTCTTGCGACGCTGGCGTTCACGGCATCCCTTCGCGTAGCGTTTGACACAGGCAGACATTTTAGGCCAGTAGTAGAGTTGTCGCACCCGATCTATAGTTCTCGAGTAGCCCAGAAGGCCAGATGTGGGCTCGTCGTGGCAAGCTAATAAGACGTCATCGCGGAGGGCTTCAGGCACGTCGAGAAGATGAGATCTGTCACCAGCACCGGCGTTTCTTTTGTATAAGACGCCATTTCTTAGGCAAAATGATGGCCACGTTCGCGACATCAGACGAGGAATGGGCGCAGTGACACCTTATAAGTGATCTATAATCATTCTTAGATCGGCGTCATTTTGTTGATGGGACATCAGATCCGGTCCGCTGAGACTTGCCAGGAAGGCGCCGTCCTCTTCTGCGCTAGTACTGGCGAATTGAAGAGGTGCTCGTGATAGCGTGTCGGCGTCTTCGTGCTTTTTGCCCGACTTGTACACGATGGTGACATCACATTCCTGTAGGCGCAGACTCCATCGTGCTAATCGTCCTGAAGGGTGTCGTAGATTGGTCAACCAGCATAAAGCATGATGGTCAGTCACCACTTTAAATGGTCTTTCATAGAGATATGGCCTAAACTTTGTAATTGCCCAAATGACCACGAGACATTTTTTCTCTGATGTGAAATAGTTAGATTCTGCGCGAGACAGTGTGCGACTTGCGCAGGCTATAACCCGTTCAATGCCATCTTGTCTTTGTACTAAAATAGCTCCAAGACCAATATTGCTGGCATCAGTGCGTACTTCAGTGTCAGCATCTTCATCGAAGTGGCCGAGCACGGGAAGGAAAGAGAGCCGGTGCTGTAGTTCCGCAAAGGCAGTCTGCTGTTCGTCAGCCCAGACAAGTGGTGTGTCATCACGCGTGAGGCGTAATAGTGGCTCCGAAATTTTACAAAAATGTTTAATAAAGCGCCGATAATAAGCGCACAGACCCAAAAATCGTCGAAGACTTTTCTTGTCAGTTGGAGGTGGAAAAGCGGTTACGGCAGCAGTTTTGTCAGCATCAGGCCGAACACCAACGGCGCTCATGACGTGACCAAGAAACTTTAATTCTTCGTAGCCGAAATGACATTTCTCAGGCTTGAGTGTGAGATCGGCCGATCTAATGGCTTCGAGCACATTCCGAAGGCGACGAAGATGCTCGTCAAACGTTTCTGAAAACACAATGACATCATCGAGGTAGACGAGACAGCTTTTCCACTTGAGGTCTGCCAGGACGGTGTCCATTATTCACTGGAATGCAGCTGGAGCGGAACAGAGGCTGAAATGGAGCACTTTGAATTCATAAAGGCCATCCGGCGTTACAAAAGAGGTCCTTTCCCGGTCACGTTCATCGACCTCTATTTGCCAATAACTGCTCTTCAAGTCGATAGACGAAAAATACTTCGCGCGTCGCAGCTTGTCCAGAAAATCATCGACTCTGGGCAACGGGTACAAGTCTTTCTTTGTGGCATTGTTCAACTTCCTGCAGTCGACACAAAAGCGAAGCGTGCCATCTTTCTTTTTCACAAGACTGGTGATGAGCAAGGGCTGCTTGAAGGCTGTATCACGCCATCCTGAAGGATTTCCTTAACCTGCGCTTGAATCGCATGTCGTTCGGTTGACGAAACATGATAAGGCTGCTGCCGTATGGGATGCGCGTCGTCGTAGGTGATACTACGGTGTTTCTTTGCTGGTGCTTAACGTATCTTCGAAGAACGTGCAAAGCAAGTGTGGAACTCCAGCAACAGCTCGCTCAAACGCTGCTTGTTCGCTTCAGAAAGCGTTGGATTGATGTCTACGCTACGGAAAGGCGCTTCATCAGCGCCGATGGCCTCGGAAGCAAAACACTCGGTGACATTCGCGACTGGGTCGGCGTAGGCGATGACAGTTTCAGGAAAAAGATGCTGGTACTCGTAGCTGAAGTTTGTGACGAAAACGTCGCAGTGATCATCACGAAGGTGAACAAGGCTTCTTGCTACGCAGACAACTTGAGACAGCAGAAGAGAGTGATTGCTTTCCACGACTGCTACACCGTGCATCACTCCGTCCCACGCCACCTGAACCACAACAGTTGCACGAGGTTGTAACGTGACAGCGTCATCGACGACGCGAAGAGACACTCGGGAGTGGCTGGGGTCGTCGTAAGCTGTTGTGGCGTTTGTGGTCGTGAAAGTGACTAGACGTCGTCGAATGTAAATTATAGCACCATGCTCCCTGGAAAAATCTATGCCAATAATCAGGTCTTGAGAACACTGCTGGAGAACGCTCAAACTGGCAACAAATGTACAACCGCGGGCTTACAGTCTTGCCGTGCACATACCGAGTGGCGTGACGATATGCCCGCCAGCTGTAGGAATTGGCGTTCGGTTCCAAGGCGTCGTTACTTTCTTGAGAAGGGCGGCCAGCTTTTCGCTAATTATGTTATAGTCCGCACCAGTGTCCACTAAAGCGCTGATTTCGAGACCATCTAGCAGAACACGAATATCTAAGAAAATTCTTCCGCAATCAGCCGGTGGTGTTGTTATCGATGTATCGTCGGTATCTTCAATCCGCGTCGATAGGGAGCCTTCAGCATGACCAGTCTGATCGGCCTTGCCCCTGAAGGTGGCTGAGGCTAGTTTTCCCGATGCGGGCTAGGTGACTGGCCCTGCGCCACGCCCGCATAGGTGCGATGATTCGGCGACAACCGCCGTGGTGATGGAGAGCGTGAGTGGTGCCGAGATGTCGATTCGCGCTGCTGAGCGACGTAGTCAGCGATTTCCGGAGGCCGCTGGCCGTACCTAGGGGTTGGGGAGTTGGCCAAAAAACCACGAATTCCCAGCTCTCGATAAGCGCACTGTCGGTAGATATGCCCAAGTTCACCACAGTGATAGCAAAGGGGACGTCGATCGGGGGCCCGCCACACGTCTGATTTTCGCTGAATCGGTCAGCGGTCACTGAGATACGGGCCTGCTTGGACTGCCTGAAGCATGGCTGGGGCTGTGGTATAAGGCGGAGTGAAATGTGGTGCAGGTTGGCGCAGAGTATGCTCTGCCGGAAGCATGGCAGGGGCCGCAGTGGGAAGCGGAGCCAAAGGTGGTGCTGGCTGGAGCAGAGTTTGCGCATACGACATGCGAGGGAAGTCATTTAGAGGCCGCGGCTCTGTCTGACAGGACGGTTCTCGTAGTGCCTGCTGAACTTCATCTCGGACGATTACGGACAAAAAACTGACAGTGGGCGCCGAGGGTACAGATAACTTTTGCAGTTCTTCGCGAAAACAGAGCGTATGAGCTCTCGGAAGAAGTCGACGTGGCCCCCAAGGCCACCCATGTAGTCCGAAGCAGAGGGAAAGTTCACTTGTCGCTCGTACGTCTGGGTCCGTTGCCGAAGCGTGCTTTCAATCAGGATGACTTCAGTAAGAAGCTCTGACGTAGTCTTGGGGGGCTGCGTGCAAGACCACTGAACAACTGCTCCTTCACTCCACGCATAAGGTATCGCACCTTCTTCTCTTCCGGCATGTAAGTGTCGGCTCGTCGAAAAAGACGCGTCATGTCCTCAACATACATTGCTACGCCTTCATTTGGCATCTGCATACGGCACTGGAGTTCGCGTTCAGCTCGCTCTCGGCGATCGGGACTTGCATAGGTTTCGAGAAGCCGGCGTTTAAAGTCCACCCATGACGTGAACACACCTGCCCGGTTTTTGTACCAAACACGTGCCCCGTCATTCCAACTGAAGTAGACATGTCGGAGCTTGTCTGCGTCATCCCACATGTTATGAGCGGCAACGAAGTAATAGTGGACTAGCCAATCATCAACATCCTCATGGACAGCACCGTGAAAGGGATTCGGCCTTCGTGGTTTGAACAGCGTATATTGCAACGGCGTTGCATCTTTCAAACCGGATGGGTTGGAGCCGCTTGGGACGGCGCTGCTTGGAATAGTTAGGGCCGTCATCTTCTTTGAGAGAAGTCCGAAGTCAGGGTCCAGTCCACGCATCCTGCGGCTAGCATGGTGAACAGGCATAATCACCGGTATGGAACTGGAGCTTCTTGTATTGGGAGGGGTTCGGTACATAGGGTACCCAGCACCTCCACCAGTTGTCACGCGCCAAGAGCTCAAAGGAACGTACAAAGGGACGCGACTGTCAAAATCTCAGAGACGAAGGAGGACGCTCCACTGGCACGGGTTGCTCGGCTTCGTCTTCCTTGTTCACCGGCAGAGAACTGACCCACTGTTCACTGGCACAGAATACCAGGTGGCAATATAGTTCGTTCTTGAAGATAGCTGTCTATCCATTGACGCATGCAGCCACCAATGTCATAGTCTTCAAGAGCATATAGAATGGCGTTATGCAGAACATTGTCGAATTCACCTTTGATATAAAAAAATACTGCAGCCGTTTATCGTCGGCACCGTTTCTGATGTTAATGGTTGTTACCAAATTAAATCACACTGTCAATTGAAGACTTTCCCTTCCGGAAAGCCAGTCATGGCGTCTGGATATACTCTTTGCTTCTCTAGAAACCATTCCAAGCGCAGCAAAACCATTCGTTCCATGAGTTTTCCTACAGAATTTGCCAGCGCCGCAGGTCTGTAGGATAGCATATCACGGGCAGACTCGCCAGGTTTTAGCAATCCAACCATCTTGCTAGTTTTCCAGTGTACCTAAACAGTTACAGATGTCCAAGAAAGGTTGTACACAGACAGCAGTTCTTCGGTTGCCCGAGTACCAACATGGCGCAGAGTAGCATAGGTGATTCCTTCAAGCCCAGGTGCACTTGAACATTGCGAAGTGGACACAGCCGTACGAAGCACTTGCAGCGTGAAAGGATGATCTAGACTGACGTCTGCTGTAGGGGGTGCGCACCGAAGCAGTGAGCCATCCGTTATTGCAGAGCCCGAGAGGTGCATGCAAAATTCTTCTGCGATATGTTTCTCGCTGCATGTTCCTATGATGGCCAATGCACGGAAAGGACGCAGCTGCTGAGGAGAAGATGGTAGAGCTCATACGACGTGCCATATCTCAGACACTGGTTTTCGAGGGTTCAGGGTGATGCGAAATGACTACCAGCTTTGGCGGCCAAGCTTTTCTAAGTACCTCTGAATTTTGTTTTGCACGTTACGAGACGTTTTGAGGTCTGTGATTAGTTTTGTTTGTCTGTATTTGCGTTCAGCTCGACGACGAACTGCCCGCACCTCTTCGTATAACACATCAACTGGCTTCCTGGAATTAGATGCTGTGACAACTCGTGAAATTTACTGCTGTGGCGATTATTTTTTCAATTTTTGTCAGGGAAACCATAGAGCTTCAAGACTTTTTTAGCTCTTCTTGAAAAGCCTCCCAATCTGTGCATCGCCTTCGAATGCTTGCTGCGCCGGTATACCATCGTAGTTGCATGTGAGTAGTAATGGTATTACTACCATATATTGCAACGTCTGCGCACCAAGCGACCGATGTTGATAAGCACTGAGAAGCAGTAGCTAAGTCGAAACAGCTGCTGTACGTTGAGCCACGGAGATATGTCCGTGATCTATCGTTTAGAATACGAAGGCCATATTTGCTTCTGAAGTCTAGGAGTTTTCTTGTCCGAGTACTTATGACGCTGCTGCCCCAAAGGTGATGTGCATTGAAGTCACCTACGATGACATGAGGTCCTTGATTCGAATCGATGAGAAGTTTAAGGTGTTCAGCGTCAAATCTCCCACTCGGTGAAACGTAACCACCAATGATCGAGACCGTACGTCTTTTTAGCTTTAACGTGATGAAAACGTACTCATTGTTGCTATGCGTAGGTATTTGGTTATGGAAATGCGTGAGGTGACAACGCACGAATAGTATAATTTTGTTAGGGTTTTTCCTTGTTTGGGAAGTGAATTGTTCATATCCAGACAGTATTAATGGTAAAGTCATATTCGTCTCGCATGTCACAGCAACCGGAAATTGATTTTTATGGAGCAAAAATTGATAATTATGGAGCAAAGTACATAACTTATGCAAGTGATACAACTATTTTCTTTCTCAGCAATTCTTACGAAACTCTTCAAAATAACGTTAACATAGCTCTGCGCGACTTACACAAGTGGAGCGTAATCAATTCTCTTGAAATCAACACAGCCAAAACAAAAGCTATTATCTTCACATTCCGACAATCACCTGTAGCACCCACTCAGAATCTTACCTTAGGAAATTCACGTATCGAGATTGTTGACTCAGTAAAATAACTTGGTGCATTTTTTCAAAAGCATCTATCATGGAACATTCATATAAATCATGTTGTTACACAGGTAGCAAAGGTAGTAGGAATTCTGGCGAAATTCATATTCCACTCGCCAACAGCTGTCAAGCTTCATATTTATAATGCACTATTTCTTTCTCGCTTAAATAATTGCTGTCTAGTCTGGGGCACAACAACGTTAACAAACCTGAACCACCTGTTTGTTTTACAAAAGAAAGCACTTCGCCACATTGCATGCGTGGAAAAAACTGCGCACACAAAAGCCCTGTTTATCAAATATAACATCACGTCTGTACACAATTTGTATCCATTAAATCTAGCCAGAAAATGCAAGCACAATAAACACGGACTACTTCGTACATTTTCTGAGTTGACACCACTCACAAGGTCATATAGTTCACGAAATGATGATATCTGGAAAATACCTTTCTCACGCATTATAATAACAAAACAAATGCTTCGTCATACGCTTCCAAAGTTGTTAAATGAACTCCATCAATGTGAGATCATTTTAGAGACAACTGGGAACAGTGCAATCAAAGAATTTTTTGCCGCCAAGGATTGATGCTCTTTCTTTTTGTAAAAAAGTATAGATTCTGTTCAACGAGTTTTCAAGTTTTAACTGTTTTCTCTTCTTTTTGTCTTTCTTCAGTTATTTTTTTGCATGAAGAAATGCTATCTCATGATTATGTGAATGATTTACTATTAGATGGTGTGCACATTTTGTATTGTATAGTGTTTGTTGTAAATATTGTAATACTGTGTTAGTATAAGTATTTGTATTATATCAGTACTGCATAATCACTTCCATGCTCTCGCTGTATGCCATGTAAAACGGGGGCTCGAGGCTTCTCAAGTGGATAAATCCACTTTTTCTCGAGCCCTCCTGTTCCACAACACACACACTTGTGGACGAAATAAAGTTTGATTTGATTTGATTTGATTTGATATTCCAGCATTCTCTGTTTAAAATCTCCAAGGTGACCTCGTAACCTTCGACCGTTCCATTGAAATATAACAGAATGACTAATTATTTCACTCAGTGATGACAATGATGCTGCTGACACCATGACTTTTGTTGGTTTTAGATAGCACCAAGCACCAGTTCTAGTCTGTCTAGAATTTGCACTGCAGCCTTGGCAAGAGACGTCTTGACACCAAAAAAAGCATTCGCAAAGCATGGATGAACTGCGTAAGCATTGCTTTAATTTGCACATCTCATGACGAAGTCTCATGTTCATGCTGGTTTTCTGGTCCTTGCACTTCAACACTCCAAGGCGGCAGAGAAAGCCATGAGGCACTATCCGTCACGTTCTTTGTGACTGGAGGTTCAGATACCGCTTCAGATATAAGAGGATCTCTCACTGAATCATCAGGCAAAACAGGTTTTTATACACTTGTCGATGCTGGCCATCTCCTGCGGTTACAATAGTGCCTCTGGGGATGGTGCACCTTGCAAGCCGCTCTTTATGCGTAGAGTGATCTGGTACAATCTCCCTAAGCACAGTCATTTCAGTCTTTATTTTAGGCAATCTTTCAACCTTGACTCATGCGGGCCATCGCAGTTAGAGCACTTCAGCATAGATATCTTGCATGACGACTCTTCATGATCTCCGCTTCAGCAGGGACAGGTCAACCTGTTCAAGCACACAGCGCTAACGTGCCCAAGTTTTTGACATTTGCGGCCCTGTAATGGCCTAGGTACGTATGGGCGGACGGGATGTCTCACATAGCCCACTTTCACATGCTATGGCAATGTGTCCTCCTAAAAAACTATCTTCACGCATTTCGACTGTCCGAAACGCTGCACGTATGCGATATTGACAGTCGAATATATTAGCGTTAACAAATCACTGCTACCGATGTCCTTATCCCCATCAGAAATCACACCAGCAATGGTGCAGCGTCACTTAATAATGAAGGAGCGCACAGGTATGTTGCCCAAGTCACAGCCTTCAATGCATTGAGGTTCGCTTGTGTAGAAGCGTAAACTGCGAGTATGTTCCTTGTGGTTTTAATAGGACCTCCTTTATTTGTCCTGGAGCTATCCTTCCAAGATACACCGTGGGAGTTTGCCTTTTCAGGGAATTCAGGTTGCCTGTAGCAGTGATAGGAATGTAAGCAATCATGCACGTCTGCGAAGAGGACGATGCATTGTGATTGAGGTCACTCACGCTTGAAATCCTGCGAAGCTTCCTCTTTAAGCAGCTGTTCGTGACGTTAGCATATCCACCGTCAGATTCCATGTCATCCCCGTCAGAGCAGCTCGATGACCTTGGTAGCGCCATGTTCGGAGGCTCAAGCGCACTAGTCCTATTTGACATTTGCAGGTCACATCCCGATCTTGGCGAAAGAGTGGGCGGAGCATATGTCCTTGCTGTCGCCATCGCACCCGCAACGGAAGCGACACTACGAGAATTTTTTAATAAAAACCACAGACGAACAGTAACAGCAACACAGCAGAGGCTCGTCTTCTTCGACTTTCAATTATAGAGGAATGCCATTCAAAACGCGATATGGCGGTGACGCTCTCCGCGATGTTGTGTGTATCGCGATTCAGGGTTTGTTTCATTCTATACTTTGTTAACGTGTAACGAAATCATAGTGCATGAGTGAGTTCATTTTTTTGTTTGTTTTTAGAGCACATGGAAGAGCATCCACCGCTTTTGAACTTTTGATCGCAAGACTTGTAATATTGCAAAAAAAGGGAAAAAAGTTTTATAAGCTCTTTAAGCGAAACTCATCCTCACCGCTATCTTCGTCATCAGTACACCGTGTTCTTCAAGTGCAGCGAAACAAGAATATATTTGGGTGATATCTCTAACGTTTGCCAGCGAGAAATTGAAGTCATAAGCCGAGAAAAAAAATGCGTGATGCCCTTCGTCATTTGTATCATAAGTTGTAGGTACTACCATCAATCGTGCACACGTGTTTGCGTAAGAAATAGATACCAATTTCAAACCACAGTACGACTCAGTATTTTCCCTTTTGACGAATACCATGAAAATCATCACTCTTTCATACCGACCATAGCAATGAATATGAAATATTAAGACAAGCTAGCACATCAAGGCTAATTACTGGGCTCTAGACATAGCCTATCTAAATTCGAGTCCAGTCGAATGAACTTCATTTGCCGAACGGATGAGCCCTAAGCTAGGCTGCGAGAGATCAACTATTTGAGGAACATCTTTCGAGGTCCCCGGCGATGGCCCTGGGCCACTGGACAGTTCCTTCAATAGTCCTCGAGTTAAACATTTCTAGAGAACTTTTCAGAAACTGCTCAAAAATTTTTTGCAACGATAATGTTTCGGACGGGCAACTCAAATAACGCCATACTCGAATAACGTTTCAAAATACGTGTTCAATTAAACGTGGTTGAGCTTGTTACAACCTCTGGATACATGAAAACAGGTTCCACAAGACAATACTTCACTTCATATACATCACTAGCCTAACAGTACATATTTAAAAAAATATGCCTTGAAGGCAAGTCTTTCTCCCAATAAAAAGAAAGAGCTTGAGCGCAAGTTGCCTTGTTTTTTCGACTGCTGATATTTCTATGACAATATGCGTATCTTTCATTTTGTTTTTAGGTTCAACGTGTGATGTTCCAAAAATCATAGGGAATATAGCTTCACTAGTGCAAAGAAAATGCCACAGTTTTCATTCAAATAAGGGAAGAAGTGTGCTTTTAAGTGGTTAGGCTGAGCATACTCAGACGGAATTGACAAATACAAGAGATGGATAGCATAGGCATATTCCCGAAGATAAGTATTGATATAAATTAGCGATGACATATTATAATATTTGGGAAAACAAGTAAAGGCGCAAATGGCGATCAGGTTGTCCAAATCACAAAAAAAAAAGAAAAAAAAAAGTGTGGCGCGATGACAAATGTGGAGTTCAAAATGCAGAGATCATTTCTCACTTCGGCATTGCGGCCGTACTCGTAGACTTTCAATATTCCAACATAGTGTTTTTTCAAGCACTCTACTGTCGCAGTCGAAAATACTTTCCGTCTCCGCAAAAAAGCGGGGGTTCCCTCGTAAACGAAAACACACTTTGGCATGTGAAGCAGATGGCACTTCAGATTGTATCGTTTGCTTAACACGTTTAACCTCTGCATTCCTTGCTCGTGTGTTTCGCTTTCATTTTTCCCATTTCTCATGGTGTTTTGTTTTCATTTTTTTGCTGCTTCACGCGCACTCACACACACGGACGCACTCACGTACGGCAAAACGTGAGACGACTTTGTCTTCTTCCTTCTTCAAGCGGCGATCTCATTCCAAAACAAACAACTAAGGCGGGACCAAAAAAACAAGAAATTGCGTCATGTTATATTATCCGCACGCATTAAAAAAGTGTATTTTACCTTTCCAAAGCCATGAAGAAGACATGTACGAATGACGGGTTTTTCGAGAAAGAAATGCATGCCACTTTGTTTGACGTGCAAGCTTTGCCACCGGACACTCCGTACACATCAGTTTTCGAGCAATATTTCGAAGCGATTACATACGCATATTATACCACGTATCTCGCATTCATCAGCAAGAAATTGAGTGGTCATCTGACACTTAAAGTTGACAGCAACGTCAACTTTTTTTTTTTTGCATACATACCACCTGTGTTAACTTTTTTACTTATATCATTCGATTTCCGCTTTATAAAATGCAGAGGGGAGAACTTTTCCACACAAAAAAACACCATGCACGTGCACAGTAATGCAGATACAAAGCCATGGCTCTGAAGGTAGCAATAAATGTCTCCACTGGATTAATTTCCAGATGAAAAACGCAAAAGTATCACCATCCAAAAATATTCTGTGTTCATTCATTTCCGTGCTCAGAAAGCTAGAGCGCAATATATTTTGTAGACAAAGATAAGTTCTTGTATCACTTTAGATCCTTTTCTCGTCACACGATATTGCATGTGCCCGTATACAGCGAATGTGAAGCCTTCGTTATTTTTTTTTAGATTTGGTTCCCTTCTGCTTCCCCTAACAGCAGTGAGATATTTTTGGCAAGGAGGGAATAAAATAAGTACTAGACTAGCTATACACCACTCATTTGCATCGAAAAACAAGCTGAAGCATCGCCAGCCCGTGAAGAACCAAACAAAAAGAACAGTTGGTTCATCATGAAGTGTGGGTCAAGGTGGCTGAGTTACAGGGAAGACTATGCTGGCTACACCCTCGAAAGAAATGGCTAATTTTTGCGAATATAGGTCATGTTGAACAAAACCAATTTTAACGAGCACCCTCCACAGAGGGGCATTAGCTATCTCAACAAAAACCAGTAAAAGGAGAGAAAATTTGCTAGAGTTCTTTTAAAACTACTGCATAGTGGCATTTCAAGTGTTTTATTTCATATCACGACTGGGTCTTTTTTGCTCCACCTATATGCTTTGAGGCTACTATTCGTATAAAGAAAATGACCCCGTGCGCCCGAACTATGCAGGCAATCAAGTTTAACAAACACCTTCTGTTAAGAAGAACATTTACTGTTAACAGTTGAAACACAAACACATTTCATTGTTAGTTTTGACAATTTCCTTAATATTTAGCAATCGCGTTGGTTTTCTCGTTTGTGGCATGGTCTGGTGTGGCTGCTGGTTCTGGTCTGGGGATCGCGCGACCAGACACTGCCGTAACGGTAACATGAGCAATAGTGAACAGCATCGATAACTTGCCTTTATGTCTCATACGTCCAATAACCAAAGCAACAAGAAAGACTGGCTTGAATCAAGAACCTTAGAACGCCTACACACAGTCACGTAGCCAGACGTTCTTTTTTCTTCGAAAGGGGGGAGGGGGTGGCAAGACCAAACTGTTACTTCTCACGGCAACAAGAATAAAGTTGCCGGATAATGTACAAGGTACTCAATTATTAGAAAAAAAATTAGCACAACGTGCTTCGTCTTGGGTGATGCATGCAAACTCGCACGAGGGTGAGGAATAAAGACCATATCGTGCAATTCATCAGCCATCTAATAGACAAACAAAATGGTTGGCACAATTCCTTGCTTTGGGAACAATACATCGTTCTTTCCAGCATGGAGCAAATTAAGGTTACATATTCCTATGCCTACATATCTGCAAATTACGACATGGTAATTAATACTGAACATTCTCCTCAACTCCGTTTCCGGACGCTATACCTTTGCGGATGCACAGCCACTATAAAAAAACTGTACACGCTTACTGAGCTGCAAATCCAAGGAATAACGCTGAGTTGTTCCCCAATTTCAGTTTTGTCAGTAAAGTATATCACTGCGGCGACGTTTTGCAATGACTCTCTCAGATTACAGGCTCGCTAGAATGAGCCCGGCACTCCAGTATTGAGCGACAACAAACTGGTAGATGGAAAATGAACTGCCTCGGGGTTGAAAGTAAACTCGCTGCACTGACGACAGCATGGGCGAGTGAAGTGAAGTTATTTACTACGTCCTAGCCACAGCAGCGCCAGTCTGTCCAGTGTTCGCCCTGAAGGCCTATATCTAAACCTGCGCGGTCGTGCATCAGCAACGGGCTGGTTTTGACAGAGAACAATCAAGCAGGTGTCTCAACCAACTTTCCTGGCATGGTGTTGTTATTCTGATATTATACTTTGAAGGCCCTGGAAGTGGAGAATAGGGAGCGCACCTATCTCCCCCGGGACAGCAACGACACTCTTCCCTCCCCTTTCATCCTGTCAGACTCTCATCCTCGCCGTCGGGTCATCGAGCCATTCAATTGGCGAGAGCTGCAGACACCAGGTGCCTCATGGATGTCTGAAGGCTGGCTATATAAGCCTAAGACTGGTGTACATTTTTTCCTTCCACTTCTTTTTCGCGATCCACAGGATATGTAAATCAGCCTCCACCTGAGCTGCAAGAGTGTGTCTCCGCACTAGAAGGAATGAGCTCGATGACGAAAGCCGTGATCTTGTCGATATCATGACTCAGTGGCCTCTAACGCACGCTACCACCTCAATCAAAGCTCATGCGCATGCAACACGGGTACGTGCAATGCTGCTGGCTTTTCTTGTAACGGGGCTGTCGGAGTGTCATTTGATTCGCGACGCGTGCAATGCTCCAATGCAAAGGATGGTGTTTGTATATGCCCTCGAGCGCAGTCGGAATTCAGCTCAATTCACGACGTCGGCAATGCACAGCGTTGCGCGTAGCATTCCAGCACTGGTACTTCACGTAACACTATGTACCGAATGTTAAATAGCGACCACTGCAGATAGCGATAACTTCAAACGCAGTAGGTGTTGCCTCAACACAAAGATGGGCTCAGAACTCAAATCATGGGGTACTGTAACGGCTTGTTATTATGAAATGCTGAAAAGTTTTCGGCGTACTGCAATACTGTGGCCTATCTATCTATCTATCTATCTATCTATCTATCTATCTATCTATCTATCTATCTATCTATCTATCTATCTATCTATCTATCTATCTATCTATCTGTCTATCTATCTATCTATCTATCGATCGATCGATCAATCTATCAATGTATCTATTTATCAATCTATCTAGCCACCTACGTCTGCTCTAGTTAGAGCCTCCTTGACTTTAGGATGATTAAAGTTTATGGCAGGGTAAGAGAATTTGACAAATATGACTGTCTGGTCATAACGTATTCTTAAGTAGAATCTCGCCACGCGTGTTGCTCAACACATTCCTTCAGACACTTGTAGGTTATAACCATGTACCACCGACCTTACTATGCGGTTATGCCCCTGACGTGTTTGACTATATATTTCCACCGAGAAACTGCGAGGACAGACATTGGTAATTTAAATGCGACGGTGTTAGGAACTCACAAGGCCAGCGTTGACGCGACGAAGGAAAGCAGAGAAATGTGAGGTCCAGAATAAATCGAACCTCAGCAATCTATGGCAATCAAGTATGGCATCACAGAGCCACGTCCGGCCTTGAAACTGCATTGTACAAGGCCCGATATATGTAGGTGTAATGTGGCAAACCTTGAACTCTGTTTGCAGTTGACCTTACGTCAATTGTGTTTACAGTTGCTTTAACACAGTTACAACTCCTTTACGGTAAAGAAGGCGACAGTCGGCGTGTAAAAGAAAAAACTCTTGATTTTGCCGAAGATTTGGCAGCGATACTGAAAGTTACACTGCAGGATTATGATCTGGCACTGATAACGGTGAACAGACCATTCGCCGTCGATGATCTGATTCGTGGTGCGTTGGTATTTACACATGCGGCAGCGAACATTCAAGCATTGCCACTTGGGGCCTGGTTTGTTCGAGAATAAACTCAGGTCTTCGTGCTTTCGTGCGCAGTCGTAAATGATCTGGGAAAAATAGCATGAAATTATTTCAGAAATTGTGGCGTGGTTTGCATAACGTAATATCTACACCTGAAATGACCCGGTGACATAAAATATAAACAGAAGGGGATGTGCGTGGCACTATTCGTTCCTACGAAGAAGGAGTCCTATTAGGTTAACGTGTATTTTATACTCAAGCATCATGTATTGTAGTTGATTTACGTAGCACTTTACAGGGATAACAGTTTCACAAGCGAAAGCGCTGTATATCAGCTCACCCCATCTGTTGTTTTTATTGCCCGTGCTTCTATTGGCATGGTCATCATCATCATCACCACCACCACCATCATCATCAACATCATCATCAGCCGGACTACATCCACTGCAGGACAAAGGCCTCTCCCGTGTTCCGCCAGTTAACCCGGACCTGTGCTTGCTGCTGCCAATTTATACCCGCAAACTTCTTAATCTCATCTGCCCACCTAACCTTTTGTCTCCCCCTAACCCGCTTACCTTTTCCGGGAATCCAGTTATTTACCTTTAATGACCAGCGGTTATCCTGTCTACGCGCTACATGCCCGGCCCATGTCCATTTCCTCTTCTTGATTTCAGCTATGATATCCTTAGCCCCCGTTTGTTCCCTAATCCTCTCTGCTCTCTTCTTGTCTCTTAAGGTTACACCTACAATTTTCTTTCCATTGCTCGCTGCATCGCCCTCAATTTAAGCTGAACACTCTTTCTAAGTCTCCAGGCTTCAGCTCTATAGCTAGGTACCGGCAAGATACAGCTGTTATATACCTTTCTCCTGAGGGATAGTGGCAATCTACCTGTCATATTTCAGAGTGCTTGCCAAATGTGCTCCACCCCATTCTTATTCTTCAGTTACTTCAATCTCGTGGTTTGGCTCCGTGGTTATTACCTGCCCTAAGTAGATATAGTCTTTTACAAATTCAAGTGCACTATTACCTATCTCGAAGCGCTACTCTTTCCGAGGTGTTTGTTCATTACTTTCATTTTCTGCAAATTAATTTTAAGACCCACCTTTCTGCTCTCCTTGTCTTACTCTGTAATCATGAGTTGCAGTTCGTCCCCTGAGTTACTCAGCAATGCAATGTCATCGGCGAAGCGCAGGTTACTAAGGTACGCTCCATTAACTCTTAACCCTAGCTGTTCCCATTCTAGGCCTCCGAAAACCTCCTGTGAGCACGCCGTAAATAGCACTGGGGAGATTGTGTCCCCTTGCCTTACACCGTTCTTGATTGGTCTTCTGTTGCTTTCTTTATGAAGCACTATGTTAGGAGTTGATTCCCTGTACATTTCTTCCAGGATGTTTATATATATATATATATATATATATATATATATATATATATATATATATATATAAACATGGTTATACGCAACAGTAAACTGGTTGTATAGAATGGAATATATGTGATGCGACTGTTCAACATGTATCTTCGAGTACTTTTATACAAATCTTAAACGCCACGTTCTTCCCTGTCTCCCTGTTTTTCCTCCTTCCTTCGTCCTCCTCCTCCTTATAACGTTTCGTTGAATAAAAAATTACAACGTAGTCACCTCACCTTCGCATTCTTTGCATAACATGATACTTGGTATTCCATGACACTTGGCACCTGCTAAAATTCTTCATAGGTGACATCCAAGTATTTCACAAGAAAAGAGGGGGGAAGTAAATGGTAAATTGTAAAGGTAGGGAGGACCACAATTCCAGGATTACAGGTTTTCTACCCTACACGTAGGAAAAAGATGAGGGCAGAATCAAAAAAGGAGATCACCTCTGAGTTATGGGGTCGGCATGCTTCCGCTGCACCACTCCGCAGCGCGTTTGATATGTAGGAAAATATGCAGTAAGAAAATGTGCTTCACTACAAAAGGGAATGGTAGAGAAGGAAAAGTAGCGAGGTAAACTAGTCGAGGATAACTGGTTTGCTGCTCTACATTTGGCAAAGGGAGATTGAAAAAAAATTGCAGCATATCCACTGAGTGAATAATGGAAAGTGGGGCGAAGAATTCGTCCGTCCATTCGTTCTTGCTTCCGTCCGTCCATGCGTCCATCAATGTGACCGTTCATGCGTCCATCAGCCCGTCCTTGCGTGCGTGTGTTCATGCGTCCGTCCCTGCGTTCATCCGTGCAGCCGCCCCTGCGTCTGTTCATGCGTCCATCCATGCATCTATCTATGTGTCCGTTCGTCCATCTATTCAACACTCCAAGTACCACCATGTCGCATCTTTTCATCATATATTCCCCATAAAGAACCACCACCATCCAGCCGACATTCCAAGGACTAAACGAGAGGTGGCACACCCACACTTTCTTACGGCTTGCGCTTCGGGTCCACTTCCCACCTTTAACCACCTCGTGTTCATGGTATATACTAGTTCACTGTATTCATGGCACTGCGGCCGAACGCTCGCTAAACCTTTCGAAAACCAAGGAGGTTACGCCCAGCGAGTATGACGTAGCAAACTTTTTCAGTCAGATAGTGCTCAATGTACATGCCAATGGCTGCTAATGGGAAATGAGAGGCGGAGAATTCGGCTTTTACTTTCTTGCGGCTTGCGCTTCGTATCTACTTCCCATCTTTAACCACCTCGAGTTCATTCATGGTATATACAAGTTCATTGTATTCATGGCACTGCGGCTCAACGCTCGCTCAACCTTTCTAAAGCTAACGAGGTTACACCCAGCGATTATAACGTAGCAACCCTTTCTTGTCAGATACTGCTCAATGTACATGCCAATGGCTGCTAATAGTGATGGCAGCCTGCGCGTTAACTAAAAGCCGAATGCTCCTGTCTCTCATTTCCCATTAGCAGCCATTGATATGTACATTGAGCACTATTTTTTATTGTTCAACAACGCACAGAAGAAGTCTCTCACCGGCACCACCTTGGAGGTCAAAATGTTATACTTGTTACACACTCCCACGTCAGCAATGAGCGTTATCTGGCAGTTATCTTATAAAATGAAGCGCGCGGCGTGCACGGCCGTCGTGGAGGCGATAAGGTGAAGAACGGAAGGCGACGAGTAGGTGCCGCCACCGTGTCGTCTCAGCAATGCTTTGGAAACACTTGCCCTTTCGTGGAAGCGTTTCAGCGCTGGGCAGCATGACGAATGCTATGGTGCTTAGCATTGTTTATGTATGTCTATGGTAGTATAAAGGCACACATAGAGAATTTTGACGTGTTGTTATGGTGCATCAGATACGCGCAATAATCGCTTTTGAATTGACAATCGCGTATGAACGCCAGAACTTGAGCAATATTGGTGGGCACTGTGGATGGGATCCACCGTTTAGGGTATCGTTGAAAGTACCGTTAAGGGCGGATAAACAGAGAAATTGACAGGCAGATAGACAAACAGACCAGAATTTTTGCGTTGAAGGTCCCCAAGAAAGACTGTCGTCTCTAATAGGAGAAGAAAGAGAGGAAAGGGACAGATGGATGGCATTTCACACAGCACGTACACAAGCATCTAGTCAGTAAGAGTCCAATAATTTGGGGTGGAACGCGAAATAACTCTTACAGCCGCTTGATCAGGCCCGTCTTCCTCATAAATCTCAGCGGTTCCTCGGTCAACTTTAACTTTAATGTCATTTGTCGACGAAATGCTGAAACAGATTCATTGCACATTTGTCTATTGTCAAAGTTCGCTATAATAGACGCCAGTGATTGTCTCTGCACATTGTAGACTCAACAATCACACAATTTGTGGCGTAGGATCTCCTCACAGTGACTTGTGTCGCAGAGATCATTGTTGGTCATTCCAATGAGGAACAAAGATGATTTCGTAAATTGCGCACTTAACCATAAACGATAATAAGTGTGGCCTCTCTTTCGTGTAGGCAACTTGTCACATAGAGATATAGCAAAGAGCGCAAGCAGTGTTGATGAGTGGTGTGGTTGATCTGGCGGCTTGGTGAGTACCACAAATAGAGCGATATCTTCTGTGCAAGCCCTCAAAAGCTCCTGGCCACGTCAGACCTTTAAAGCAGTATGGCATCCTCATGTGTGCCGTCAAGAGCAGCCCGAGCTGCATTATCGGTGTGTTCGTTTCCTCCGACGGCACTGGACTTGGAAGCCACTGAAATGTCACGTAGTGACCTTTCTCATGTGATGTGTAAATAAGACGCCGAACTTCAAATACTAGGTGCTTGTATGACCCGAGACGCAGTGCAGATAGCACAGATTGTAAGGCTGCCTTGGCGTCGGTGAAAATCAACCACTGTATAAGAAGTTCATGATTGACCGAACAAAGAGCAGCGCGCCCCACCGCTATATCCTCAGCTTTCGACGTCGTGGGGTACTCAATTTTAAAGTCGATTGTCATAACTCTAGTTGGGACAACCATTGCCCCGGACGAAGACAGGAGGTTTGTGGAACCATCACTATATACATGTGTACACTGTCCGCATACCTCTCGTCCAAATAAAAAAACAGAAAGTTGCTTTGCACAGGCAACCGCATCTTAAATTTTTCTTGGTTTCCTGGCACACTGAGATGCACTGTGGGTCGAGTACGAAATCATGGGAAAATTGATGGCTTAGACGCCATGGTCAAGTCAGAGCGAAGTTTCGCCGTAAAGAACTCTTTCATGGATGCCTTCTAAAGGCTCCAGGAGAGGTCCCTGCTATTGATTACGCCAAAAAACCTGTTTATTATTGCGTAACAAATGAGCTATTCATTCTTTGATCGAGATGTCATAAGGCGTCATTGGTTTTCGAATGGAAGCCACTCGTGTGCTTTTTTTCACAGCAGAAGAAATAAAACACTTTGCAACGAGCTGCAAATTATCTCGTTTACTCGACGCAGATGCGCCATTATTGATTCCGCTGTAAGCCGATTCCAATACACAACGTAAAAACATTTCCTGAATGTATCCGAAACACGTACGTAGCTCTAATGTGTTGTACCTTTGAAATTACAACGTTCTTTCAAAAGCCACAATGTGATTGTCATGAATAAATTCATATATCTCAATGAGATCTTGCCAAAGTTTTGCTGTATTTCGCTTAACAACACTGAAAATATAATCTGGTGCGATTCGCGATTTACTTCAGCTTCATTCTTTCTCGTCACTTTCGTAAAACAAGTTTTCTATTCGTAATAGGATGCTGGTGTGCCTGAATAACAACAAGGTATAAGTGTAGTTACAAAGCAGCAAGAACGATAAAATAATGTTCGAGCAGCGAATTTTTTAAGCTGCAAAATTATCATTATTATTTATTTATTTATTTATTTAAATACCTTAAGAGCCCAGTGGGCATTACATAAGGGGGGATACATACAAGAGTTTTACTATAGCATCAGTTAAAACAACATGGCAGGGAGTAATACTAGTAATCAAACTGACCGAGTAGCCCAAGCACATACTAATACAGAGACTAAGCAAAAAACACACGTAAGCAGCTCACCATAACAGGAAACACATTTCAAGAAATAGCAATAAACATTCTCTAAGCATGCGTTACACATTAAATTCAATGGTGGTTACAATTATTGTCAACTTCTAAGTAAGTAGTACTGCACACTGAAAGGGAGGGTTCTGTAATAGCGACGATGTTTGAGGGCAGCGCGTTCCACTCGTTAATGGATAACAGCAGAGGTGAAAATTGGTATTTCTTAGTGCGTGAATATATTGGATTGACCTTATGTGCATGACCACATGATCAGAAACGTAGGGAGCCGGGTGAATGAATGATCGGGAAAATGACGAGTCACTATGATATAAGCTATGGAAAAAACATAGGCGGGACAACTTTCTGCGCGTGGCAAGCATGGAAGGTTCAGAGAACGCTTAAGACACGTTACGCTTTGGTGGCGAGAATGACAGGAGGTGATAAACCGAGCTGCTTTATTTTGTACCGATTCTAGCATATCAGATAACATTGCCGTGTGTGGATGCCAGATGGTTGACGCATACTCTAGAGAAGGCCTGATCAGAGCTTGATATGCGTGAAGTTTAGTTTTCAAGTTTGCGCATCTGAGGCGGCGTTTCAAAAGACCGAGTTTTTTTGATGATTTGCTGGTGATGTATTTATTGTGACTGTTCCAGGTTAGGGCGGAACTAAAGAAAATGCCGAGGTATTTTGTGGATGAAACGGTCTCAATTACGGTGCTATTGACTATGTATCTGACGGATGATGAGGGGTTGGCTACGGAAGTAAATCTAATATGTTTGGTTTTTTCAGACTTGATGTGCATCTGCCACAAGTTGCACCACTCTGTGAGTTTTAACAAATCTGACTGTAGGATGCTACTGTCATTCGGCTTGGTAATCTCCTTATATATAACGCAATCATCTGCGAATAGGCGTAGAGAAGAAACAATATTAAATCCAATGTCATTGATGTAGACCAAAAATAATAATGGTCCGAGCATGGAGCCCTGGGGGACACCGGATTTTACCATGCACTTTCTGGAAATTATGTGGTTAAGTTTGACCGATTGCGACCGGTTACAGAGGAACTCTTGAATTCATTGGATTGTTTTCTGATCAAGCTGGAGGTTACGGACTTTAGTTATTAATCGGTTATGTTGGACGCGATCAAATGCCTTTGAAAGGTCCTTAAAAATAGCATCTGTAGGAGCAGAGCTATGCATGGATTTGTGCAAGTCTGTCAACAATTCAAATAGTTGGGTGTTGCAAGAGCGTTTTTCCCGAAAGCCGTGTTGGTATGGGATGAGGATGTTGTTTCTGTTCAAGTGAGATATGATTTTCGAGTAAATGATATGTTCTAATAGCTTGCAAGATATACAGGTTAGAGAGATTGGACGATAGTTGTTCGGACTTGACTTTTGGCCGGATTTGTATATGGGTTTAACAAATGCATATTTCCAGTCTTCCTGTACACAGCCCGTGTCAAGCGACTGCTGAAAGATCAGCGACAATAAATACGCTGATCTGTGGCAGGTTAATTTTAGGAGTTTGGCACTAATTCCGTCGGGCCCCGGGCTAGTCTTGCGAGGAAGGCGTTGTACAGCTTGTGGGACACCACTTTCAGTTATTGTAATTGAAGAAAAAGGGTCGTGAATGGTAGGTTTTAACAGTGCTAGTGAGTCTAGTGGAAGTTCTTCCGTGAACACAGATGCAAAAAATTCGTTGAAGCATTCAGCGCTTTCCTCTGGCGACAACGCTTTGCCTTGATCACTCAGTAGAGTTGGCTCAGAAGGGTAGGCTGTAGGGTTCACCACGCGCCAGAATTTCTGGGGGTCTGTTTTCAAAAGGTTAGGTAAGGTGCAGTTAAAATATTTTTCCTTGGCCTCTTTTATTGAGGCCTCAGCTTGTTTTGAAAGATTTTTATAATTAAGCCAATCTTCCGGAGTATTAGTTCGTATAGCCCTTTTAAAAGCTCGTTTCTTCCTATTTAGGCATCTTTTTACATCGCGTGTGAACCACGGGTCATTTGTTTTGTTGCTGATTGTTAGTTTCGGGACGCAGCATTCTTGTATTTTTTTTAGTGTGTCACGGAATTGAAGCCAATTTTCATTTGCTGCGCGATGTTCAAAACTTGACTCAAATATTGGTATAAAATCATCTAACATATGGTTCATCTTATCGATGTCAGCACATGTGTAATTCAATAACTGCTTAGTTACTTTTGATTTGTCGGCGCGTGGTAGATATAGTGAATAATGGACAGCTCTGTGGTCGCTAATTTCTTCAAGCACTTGGGTAAAAGCTTCCAGGGAATTATTAGTGAAAAGTAAATCTAAAATGTTATCGCCACGTGTAGGTTCTGTTACTAACTAGGTCATGAGGTGGACATGTGTCAAATGTAGAAAACGCAAGCATTCGTGACGGTGGGAGCGGCTACTGCTGACAGAAGAAGATGCCCAATCTATGCCTGGGTAGTTAAAGTCGCCGCCGAGAATAAGAACAGAATTTGGATAATGGGCATGCACATACTCGAGAATGGCCGGAATGGAATACTCGGAATGTAAGAGAATACTCGAGAATGCTCGAGGATGCTCGGAATGGAATGTAAAAATGGCCGTATAAAGTATGCCGCAAAACAACCCTGAGCTTTAAGTACAGCTAATTTGACATCCCAGAACTTTTCACGAGACACATGTGCATGACGTTGTAGCCGAATTTCATGCTGGTCTAGTTTTGTTGCTTTAAAAACCGAGCCTTATTGACGACGAGCTGTGCAGGGCCATGGAGAAGACATACTTCACCACATAGAAAACAAAATGGGTGATGGCGGCTCAAAAACTTGTCACCTGCGTGGGGGTGTACGATTGGCCAGTAGTTAACAAGACTTACGCCCAACGAGCATTGAGCTCAGCGATACATTTGGACGAGTGGGCCCTTTCGTAAAATTCAAAGCGCCTCTTGTTTTCGCTCTGACCATCAGAGCGAAGTGGAGCGTGGAAAATGGAGGTCACAGGCATAATAGAGACACTTGCAGCGAACAAGAACACCTTCTGCTCAATGTCGAGCTCCGAACGTTTTTGTGTAGCAACAGCTTTACATGACGAAGCACGCTCCAAGAACCATTCTGTGATTCGCGATACTTGCTAACCACATTCTTAGGTAGATTTCAACTTTTCGGAAGGTACACTACAGCAAATACTAATAGATAATCTGGTCATCAAACAGCGTCTTCGTGCCGTTGGTCAATGTTGGCAAACTGAGGTTGAAGTCTCTTTGAAGCCGTTCTCAAACACTGGCTTCGAATGGGTTATCATTTTAAGGCATATATGATTTAGATCGATACCGCATCACTTTAGTCAAGGAGATGTAAAAGAAGAAATGTGATTTTGGGTCAACCATGGGAATTTCTTTTGACATAAATGCATTCATGCACTTGTTTTATGAAAATAAAAAAGAACCAATCTGATCGATAGAGTTTCACCCTTAGCGTACCATGCGGCATTTTTCTGACTTCACTTGTGGATCAGGCTGTCTTTTTATTTCTTGTTGGCCAGTGCCCCTATACAATACATTTCAAAATATGGTAAGTTTCTAGCACAGACCGACCTCTTACAGAGGCATCACCACTTCATCGATTGTGGACAGGCCTAAAGCAAGTCCACATGCTTACAGCAAAACGAGAGCGCGGCTTCGCCGCGTAGCCAGGTTGTCCAACTAGGCAAGATGACGAAACTATATATGCGCTACAAGGAGCATATAGAGCGACTCTAGTTCACTTTGCTCGAAGGCTTTGGTGAAACTAACTCGTTTCAGTCGTACTTTTTTTCCACGCGGCAATGCTGAAGTAGAATCATCTAACCGATCTTAGCTGTCTTTCTGTAACTTAAAGCGTCAATGTGTACCGTTAATGTCTTTTATCTTTCCATATTTTTCTTTTCATTTCTTTCATATCATTTGTATCTTTCCATTTGTATTTGATGCGTAGTGTAAATATGTGTATTGTTTCTGGTTTCCTAATACACTTGCGTTTTTATTTCAAGTACTTTTATTAATATTTTTTGTCTTGTACCTGCATTTGTCTGCAACATTTAATGAATGTATTATCAGACCACGTCCGGTACGGCAGTAACCAGGTTGTCTCTTTAATCCAGGTGCACGAGCCAAAGAGACCCAGCCCGCGTGACATACGATGATGATCACTTCAATGGTTTTGTCATACAGATGAAGGTGAAGTACATAGTCAGCGCTCACACTATTTTCCCCCTTTCGCGAAAGAGGGCAGCACGTTAGAAAGGGTTGAAAGGCCGAATATATGGTTTCAGTCGAGAGATGTGGACGATCTCGGTGTGGTGGTGATGACGATGAGGAGCCGCGTTGACAGGAGCAACGCGATAGTTGAGTTCGGATGTTTGTTTGAGAACGGTGTATGGACCAACATATCAGTGAAGGAATTTTTCGCAGAGCCCAGGTGCACGAACAGGTGTCCACAAAAGGACTTCGTCGCCTGGGCGGAACAGAAGAACTCGACGCTTTGCATCATTGTCGATTTTTTTCTTCTCCTGAATGGTAGCAGTGTTGGCGCGGGCGATTTCACGGCCGCGGGCGACGCGAGCGGCGAACTCTTCCAGGAGAGATGAAGATGGAACGGAAGATGTGGACAAAAAGGTGGTGTCCAGAACAAAAGTCGGTACACGGCCATAAACGAGAAAAAAAGGGGCTGTGATTCGTCGTACGCTGTATGGCAGTGTTATATGCGAACGTGACGAAAGGAAGTATAGTGTCCCAGTTTTCGTGATCCGGTTGAACGTACATGGAGATCATGTCGGACAAAGTTTGGTGAAAATGCTCAGTCAGACCATTAGTTTCTGGGTGATACGCTGATGCCGTCTTGTGGATGGTGTTAGAGGCCTGGAGGACTTCAGCAAAAACGTGTGAAAGAAATGTCTTGCCACAGCCACTAAGGAGCACACGCGGTGCGCCATGTCCTAAAATAATGGTGCAAAGAAAAAAATCGGCGACTTCAGAGGTAGCACCTGATGGAAGTGCTGCCGTCTCCGCCTAGCGAGTAAGGTGGTCCACGGCAGTAACAATCCAACGATGACCGGCTGGCGTAAGTGGAAGAGGTCCGTATAAGTTTATATGCCCACTAATTCAAAGGGCGTGGACGGGCACGGCAGCGGTTGCAATGGTCCCGCGGGAAGACACGTGGTACGTTTGCGGAGCTGGCATGACGCACAGGAAGCGACGTACTTGGTGACAGAAGTGGAGAGGCCAGGCCAAAAGCAGCGAGTCTTGAGGCGGTCGTAAGTCTTGTGGAAACCTAAGTGGCCAGCTGTCGCGTCGTCATAAATCGCCTGTAAGACTTCCAGACGAAGTGAGCGAGGAATGACGGGAACCCATTGGCTACCGAGAGGATGGTAACATAAGAGAGGCCGACATAATGTACCACCTTGAAGCTTGAAACGGGCAAGTTGTCGTCTTAGGCGGCTGTTTGGGTCGACAGACGCGATAAGCCAGTGAGTCGATCGATGATTGTGCGGCAGTAGGTATCATCATGTTGGAGCGAGGCGAGATCTGTGGACGAAAGATAAATAACTAACATATCTAGAGTTTTACAAAAATATGTATTCTCGTCACCATGGAATTACAAGGTAGCTATAAAATAAACGTGTTAATATGCACTAGACATTACTTGTGCGTCTACCGCCCACAAATAACACGCGTGCAGACAAAAACAGAATGCGAACTTGTTCCTCGAATCCGGCCTGTGCCGGGAATATGCGTGCTTTATTAACTTGTCTTTTATGCAGCCTGTTTTTCTTTCTGGCCGTGCCTTACCCTCAAACCAGACTTAAGAAAATGGTAAGGAGCAATCTTCGTTGGTCGCTGAGATATTTTCCAATAATGACGCAGAAAGTTAGAAGACATGCTACTTGACGGTTGTTCTAAATAGTCAATGGTTCATTATATACGGCGGTTTGGAATGAAAGAACTAAAGTTGCTCTTTAGTTTAACAGTGTGTCATAATGATGGAAGAATTTCACCACTTCACACTAAGAGATCGCTGTCATTAGGTATGCTGACGCTGGCGCTGTTCATTTCACTTGGGCTCTGAATACATGGCTTACGCGCATTCTGAACTAAGAGCAGCGAAACCGCGAACAAACAGAACGACAACGCACGTCAGTGCTGAAGGGCTCCGCACGGTGTCACATACACGCTTTGGTAATCAATGTTGTTAAGCAATTCTTGTCGTGAGATGTGTCCTATTGCAAAATTTCAAAAATCCAGATATTTCTCATAGTGAGAAGTAGCCCACGCAGAAAAGAATTGCCTTTGCTGATGATTTCATTCAGAGAGTAAACCTATCAGAAGCCTGCTTTGCTGCATTATCTGAATACCCGAACTGTATTTATCTCTAAGCCCCTTCTGTCAGCTAAGCGGGCTTCGATTTATCACAGTTATATTGTATGTAAAAATGTTAATGACCTATAAAATGACTACACAAAGTGACGATTATGAGAGTTCGAGAAATCTTCAATAATGACTGCATCGCGAGTAACCACACCCCGAAGGCTCATTGTAAACGACTTTTGTTTATTGTAGCTGGTTCACACTGGTTTCTTTTGTCAGCCGCATAACGTGTTCGATTTCTTCCTCCCTAGAGTGCACCCGTATTCGGGTGCGTGTGAAGCCACAATAAAGCCCAAAATATGAGAAAGGTCCAGAGATCAAAAATCAAATGCCAAGTCGAGTAACAGTGATTTTATCTCTCTGTTCAACTTAAATACTTCATTCGGTGTCTTCAGCCTGGATGGCGACACAGCCAAACCAAGAAAAAGCATCCCCATCTATAGCGCGATGCTATATGAGAAACTGTTTTCAGCCACCCTCTTCCTGGTTCAAGAATAGCGTGCTTTTGTCCACCTTAATCATCATCCCTCAAGGGCGGAAGTGAACAGGGTAACAGTAACAGGGTATCACTCGACCTTTGCGAGCGCTTTAGAGAAGGTAGGTCGTGCAGAAATAAAACAAAAAAAAAACGAACAAACGAAAAATATAAATCAACGGTTTTGCGCAGGCGCAGACATTGTCGTGCTTTTTTACACAGCACGCCTGCAGTGTCCCCGTAGAAGAATGAATCACGCTCGAGCACTTCGCTAAGCCTTCTAACTGTCCGCAGCACGAAAATTGATTTCAAGTTTTGCAAGAGGGAAGCTGTAGCCTCTTGTGGGAGCTCAGATCGATATAACCACCGGCGCTTCTTTTGCGAACGTTTTCTTGAACTTGTGCTGTTGGAGCATGCAAACGTTCCTGCTTGCCTAGCCTCGTGTTGTAGATCGCACTTGACGCTTGGATTGCGCCTACCTCTAATATAATATCTTTGCCATCACTTAGCGGCCGACACAATCACGCTGTGCTGTTATTTCTTTACAAGCTAGTTCAGGGTGAAATACTCTACCCTTCTCGGTAGTAATAATTTTGAAATTACGCGTAAGTCATCTAGAGAGAATCGACCGTTTCATGTACCGGATAATTTGATATGTTGGGTTTAACGTCCCAAAATCACTTATGATTACGAGAGACGCCAAGTTGCATGTACCTGCCAGCTTCTTCCAACACTCTACTCTTAACACAATACTGAGTCTTTCCAACGTCAACTTTCTTGATTCGTTATGTTTTTCATAGTCTAAAGTCATTTTTTGTCAGTGAGGGCTGCCCTGTCCTAACGTAGATTTTCACATTCGCAGATTCTTCCTTTTTTTTCTCTTTCAGAAAGCTTTCCGCACGGTTGTGTAAATTCCACATTATTTTTCAGTCCCATTCCATGAATATGTACTCTTTCATTTGCTATTCCCATTGTGCATTGATTTTTTTTCGAGTGCTCCTATTTGCTCTTTTAATTGATTTGCTTTTCTGGGGACAGTCTATAATGTATTGTTTCTTATTTTTGTTTTATTATTGCGTGCGCCAGCACGAAAGACCCTAGGATTATTGCTGGATACGTTAAAAATGCTGATTAATATTATTATTATTAATATTATTATTATTATTATTAATATAAATATAAATGCTTGAGAAATAAAATGAAAATCTGTCTGGAACCCGTCTTGGTAGCCAGCGTACACGAACCAGTAATTTAAGCTCCATGGAATGCCTGTCTCAAAAATCCTGCACCTGCACTGCAGCTGTTGCAAAGTTTTGAAGGGGTGTGCCCGGTAAAAAATGCAAAAAGGGCGCCAGTCCAAGGGGTGGAAAAATCGGAGAACGTTGTTCGAAGAAACGCGCGTAGGTGCCGTGCAGCCCTGCCGTGGACTACAGCAGTCTGTCTACACAGCAGGAAAGAGAGTGCCGCAGCCCATTTCAAGTAACGACGAAAAAAATAGTTTGCGCAAACATTCAGTCGTATCGTAATAATATTTCGTCAATAATTGTTAAAGAAATGAAACGTCGTCCGCCAATAAGCTCAGGAAAATGTAGTTCCAGTGAAAAGCGCGTAAATCATTGATCTCAAGGAGTAATGTATGTTTCATTGTCAAGCCTGCGTGCACTGTATCCATCCGCGCCATTGTTGCTTTTTTGCTCGCCGGAGTCATGGGTGCAGTGCTGATCGAGCTTGTAACTTTTCATTTCTCTTGCTCTTCTTTCGTGTTTAACTACTGCTCCAATTTACACAAGATAATCACGTAGTTCTCAGGAATCTACTTCGCTGTACGTGGCAAAATTGGGGACAGATGTGGAAGTGTTTCTGTGTGCGTGTGCGTGTGAACGCCGCTGGATTGGCGATCGTCAACTTTTTGCACGAAAAAAAATGAAGTCATGCTTGCGGGCAAGCGTTTCTTCAAAAATTCTCCCCAATGCAGTACAACTGGACGTGGTATCTTTAAGGTGTGAATAGGTTATCAGGATTAACAGGCTCCATGAAAGACAAGTCTCGGTTAAATGTTAAGGTAAGTTCATTTTCATTCACTTCGCATGTTGTTCGAAAATATTATGATAACTCAGAAAACATAGCGCATTGCATGCTTGCTAAGTAAATAGCTTCATACTAATCGTGGTTACGTCATTGGGCTGTTTTGTTTAAGCCATACGACAACACATTCTTTTTTTTTATTCTTCCAGACAGTGCTCTATTTAATCGAAAACTCTACACCAGGTAAATATGGGTTTCGTGATATTGTATATGTTGACGTAAATATACTTGTCTTGTATATTGTCATTTTAACGCTTGAGGAATGACCAAGGATATATTACAACTTGCGCAATTACAAATAAAAAACAGTTGCATATCTTAAGCTCCAAGGGTGTCATGAGATTTATGTACCCGTGTTTGAATTTTTCTTGCGTTTGAATTTTTCTTTCTTCTTCTACGTTTCCTTTGTTTTTATATTTACGTGTGCTTTGATTAGGACACGCAGTGAACAATTTTTCGCTAGTTTGGTTCTTCAAAGCAGGCTGCAATGCTCACGGATCGAAACGAAAAAACTTAGGAATATCTCATAATTTTGTTGGCACCACCTACAATTCAGGTGATATAAGTGTAAATTTGACTGGAATGCGTACATCGCAATTGGTAGTGAGGTCGCAACATCGCGTGGTTATCTTGGGGAACTGTGCACACCCGCATACATAGTTACACAAAATTATGTGATGTCACGTTTTAATCCGTGAGCACTGTAGATAGTTTTACGCAAGCCGACAAATAAACTGGTCTGATGCATTAGGCTTGCTATACTGTGTGAAAAAACTAGGGGACCATTAAGCTCCAATTTTCAGAGTTGAACGCAATAGAAATATCCTATTTCTTGTGGGTAATGCAATCACTCAGTGTGTACTTTTTATTGCATGATGCTACTGGAAAAATAATAATTGTGAAATAGTATTGTGTAATTGAGAAAGTTGAAAGTGTCGCAATGAAGGTTTCGCACATGGCTGCATTTCGTGTAAAAAAAGGTAGCATAGTTTAAAGCACAACCAATATTATCATAATAATGAGTTGCGCGAAAAAATTGAAATATGAAAGGAAGGCACCTGGACACAGCGCACACTGGCAACCGAAATTTTGTTGGAGAAATCATACATATATATGTAGTTATGAGAGCACGTGCGGTGAAAGGAAATGATTAGATGAGCTGACAGATTGTATAAATGACGCGCTTCTAGAAAAGCTACCTCAGTAGCAAGCAGCATAACCGAGGGTTACGTGGCACATGAATCACCAGCTTTGTTTATGAAATACGTCTCTTCGATTTCCCGCGCTACCGTGTCCCTGAATCTAGCTTCAACTACCATATCATCAAACAAGTGTGCGCAGCAGCACTCTCTACAATGTCATGATTGGTTAGAGAATGATAGTCCCTTTAGAGAAGCTTTGTGATCCACAATTATATTATTGAAACTTAAATATTGCTTCCCACACGGCAGTGAAGTGTCGTACACCACAAGGTGAAAGAATGATTAGATGTCTGCTCATCTAATCATTTTTTCCACCTCACCTGTTCTCGTAACCGCATGCATATGTCTGTTTTCTCCAATAAAGTTTCAGTTGTTAGTGTGCGCTGTGTCCAGGTGTCTTCCTTTTGCACTTCAAGATTTTTCGCGTAACTCAGTTAAGATAAATTACCAACTCGCCCAGCAGGCCGTGAATCTCAATATTAAGTGTGTAAAATGTTTTGGCACTTGCTATGCACCGATTACGCAGCCTTAAGGGAATACGCGCAGCAACGTGTGTGCCTTTTGTAATGGTTGGCTGCTTTTAGACCATGAAGTCACGTTGGTAATGACGTGTTGTGATGCCCGATGACATGCACGCTTGTATCATGCAATATTGCTGCGATAATAAATGTTGTGCTGTGAAACCTGTATACAGGATGCGTGTATTTGTTAAGCATGACAGTTATTGTCCTTGCGTTTCCAACCAGAGGAAGTTATTCATGCTTTATTTCCAAGCAGATGCATTGCTGTGTGGAAGAGAACTTGCTTGGCATGCAAATGGCCTGCAGGATTTCAATCATCACTTAAATCTGAAAATATATAATATTTGTTTCATTTGCATTCTCTCAATTTTCGGTCATGGCAAGACAATTTTTCACTACTAGCCATCGGCGCCTACGCTAGAATTTCTGCCGAACGAGCTCTTTATCGCTGTTACATTAATGATGCATTATTTGCAGAATGGAAAGTGGGTTACGTTTACAAAAGACACTTTTTAGTATCCCTTTGGCAAGAAATATCGCTAAAAGGCTCTGTTCACACGCGCACAGAGACCTATAGACACCAGTTTTAGCAGTCATCCTATAGGCCATTCTTAGTCACAATACTTGTACATGACTAGCTCGCATATAAATCACGTTTGATTGAACTCCTTAAAGGTTGGTTATCAACTCATTTAAGTTATTCAATGCACACGCTGTTCATATGGTCAACAGCAAGTCAATATTTTGTTTTGACACACTATGGGCGCTCTATCGGCACGCCAAAAAAGTTTTAAGTAAACCAACTGCGGAAAATCTTTTTACAAAACTCAAATTGGGTTCTTTTATGCTATTTATTATTGTCAAGTCGGAATCAATAAAGCGAAATATTTACTTGCACCGTACTATGTCATAGGCCGTGTTGACCATAGGTTCAAGATAAGAAAAATTGCATGCAAGACTGACGTATTTCGAAATGATTTTTTACCAAGCGAATCAGAGGATGGAACCAACTGCCTTTTAGCATTGCCTCTACTATCTCAAACTATTTGTTTTATTCCATGTTAAAATTTGCGTTTTGCATTTTTTGCGTGTGTTACATTTTTTTTATTTATATATCTATTTGTGCTGAAGATTGTGATTGAGGTGACTTTGATTATTTGTTTCGCTGACTATGCATCTTTTTTGTATTCTACGTTTTGTAAATGCTCCCCTACTGCAATGCCACTTGGTGCTGTGGGTAATGAAATCAATAGATAAATAAAGAGAGTGTTGATTCATAAGCAATAACTTTAAGCACAAAGAATGTATTTCTTTAGGTAATTTGGACTAACAGTGACATAGGCCCACCACAAACATTAAATATATTGCCAAGTTACATTTTAGCAAACACTTCTTGGGAATAACTCGAGACATATTGAGGACAACTTAATTGAACAAGAATGTGGAGGGTATATGTACTGCCTTTGTTTTGGAGAAGATTTGTTTATTTATTTATTAATTTTCAAATACTGCAGCCCCGTTATGGGGCTATCACAGGAGTGGGTACACAGAAAGAAATAATAAAAAGGTATGAATACACAAGTACATTCGCATATCATAGAAATACAAAAATTTTACAAACAGAGTTATATAAACAATGAAAGGTTTACTGCACATCGTCTTTTAATGCCTTCAAAAATTCATCTTTCTGCAAAGACCGAATGTGACCTGGTAGGAGGTTCCACATTTCAATACATCGAAGAAAAAAGGTGTATTTGAAGAAATCAGTACGAGGATGAAACACAGATAAATTAGGTGCGTGGCTGTTTCTGGTGGATGAGGGTGAGTACTGCATGCAGACCTTTCAACGAACAGCTATATTTCTGATTTGTGCATCTATCATTTTTGCTGTGCATCTGTAATTTTGGATCGAAATCTTCATGAGGTGGTTCACCCAATAGAAATACGAGAAAAGAAACGACGTGATGGTCGAAGTGATGGCCTCTGAATAGAGAAGACCTGCCGCTTCGTCTCAACAAAGAGTCGTGGTATCATCAAGGTAATGCAATGGCAACAACTAAAGACACGTTGTATCCCGCCACATTTACAGACAGGCTGTAAAGTACACTTTCATCGACGACGAGTGCGAGTACTCCAAGGCGTACTGATATGAACGGTGCACAATGTAGGATACGAACTTGAGAAGAACAGAACGTTCCTCTCAAGGAACTTCCTTGAGGGGAAGCTGTCCCTCTCACTTCCTGTAGGGCGTGAGAGGGACAGGTTGTTGCACGACTTGTCGGCAGGAGATTATAGCTGTAGCAAGAGAGGAAGACGGGACGGCGGCCAGCGTGGTCGTGTCGTTCTCTCGCCACTTTATTATCAAAGGTGATTGCCGAAGCAGAGTGGCAGTGGCTGCCACGTCCGAACCGCCAGGCCTGGTGCTTGTTCTCCACCCACTCGCGCCTCGAGCTGTCAATCGTCAACTCTGAAATTGACAATTGCTGCAGCTCAGTCAGTGGTTCTACTCCATCACGTTTTTGGGGCACAAACATCGAGCGAATGGTGTCATCGGACTCACGTCTGAGCAAGCTGCAGTGCTTTGTCACTTCGGATATCGTAGCATTTTCGGTTTTTCCAGCAAATCTTTAAGCCCAACAACCATTGTCGCCCATCGCATGAAAACTGGCCATGCGACTTTCATTCCACGACGCCTCTACCACGTTTCTACGACGGAGCGTGCAATAATACTACAGGAAATTGGCAAAATGCTTGCGAAAAACATTATCGAGCCTTCATGCAACCCCTGGGCTTCTCCAGTCGTCCTTGCTAAAAAGAAGAATGAAACATGACGCTTTTGTGTCGATTACCGTCACCTCAACAAAATTACAAGAAAAGACAATTATTATTTGCCTCGAATCGACGACGCCTTCGTCTGCCTGTACGGTGCTACTTATTTTTAATATGTTGACCTTAAGTCAGGCTACTGGCAGATAGCCGTCGAAGAGATGGACCACGAGAAGGCTGCATTCATCACACCCGATGGCCTTTATCAGTGTAAGGTGATTCCCTTTGGTATCTGCAATGCGCTAGCCACAATTGAAAGAACGATGGACTCATTGCTCCAGGCGTTGAAATGGTCCACCTGCTTGTGTTACCTTGACTGTCATTGTCTTTTCGCCTACATTCTACTCACATCTCGATTGTTTTCCAGCTATTTTGGACGTTTTCTGTCGAGCCGGACTCCAGCTTAACGCCTCCAAGTGCCACTTTGCTCGTCGTGAAATTTCCATGCTCGGTCACCTTCTCAATGCCCAAGGCGTGCGTCCAGACCAAGCGAAAGTTCGTGCTGTCTCAAACTTTCCCGTTCCGAGGACCACAAAGATGTCCGCAGTTTTGCGGGGTTTCGCTCTTATTTCAGACGCTTTCTCAAGGACTTTGTGACCATTGCACGCCCCCTCACAGACCTCTTGAAAAAAAAACGCCTTGTTTATCTGGGGCCATGACCAAGAGTCATCGTTTTCCCAACTTACGACACTGCTTACAACGCCACCAATCTTGGCTCACTTTGATCCATCAGCCGCAACCGAGGCTCACGCGGACTCCAGTGGACATGGCATAGGAGCTGTGCTATTGCAGCACCAACTGGGACACGACCGTGTTATAGCGCACGCAAGTCGACTGCTATCTCCAGCCGAGTGCAACTATTCCATAACGAAGCGCGAGTGTCTCGCGCTTGTATGAGCAGTCGCCAAGTTTCGCCCCTACCTGTACGAGTGCTCATTCCGTATTGTCACGGAACAGAACTCGCTATGCTAGCTAGCCTCCCTAAAGGACCTCACAGGACGTCTTGCTCGTTGGGCCCTACGCCTTCAAGAATGCACGTTCTCTGTAATGCATAAAACAATGCGATTACATCGGGATACGCATTTTTTATCCCGCTACCCTGTAAACGAAGCAACCGATACTGACGCTATCACGAACGTTTTTTCCGTGTCACAGCTGCTGAACATTGGCGAAGAGCAACGCCGGGATGCTTCTTTACGAGCTATGATTGACAAACTGGAGTGAACGCCTCGCGACCCGTCCCTACGAATGTTTTTTGTGAAAGATGGGATTCTATACCGTCGTAACCTTGATTCCTTTGGATCAGACTTACTTCCTGTCATCTCAGCGCACCTGCGTTCCACTGTCTTGCATCAACTTTATGATGCCCCCATGACGGGTCATTCGGGCGTTTCTCGCACATACGATCGGGTACGACGTCGGTTATTTTGGCCTGGATTGCCCGCTCTATTCGACGCTATGTCGCCGCTTGTCAGCCCTGCCAATGTCGCAAAACGCCGTCTGCCCTCCAGTCGGCTACCGTTAGCCGATCGACGTTCTCACTGAACCTTTCTTTCAAGTTGGTCTCGACCTGTTGGGCCCTTTTCCACTCTCCACAGCCGAAAATAAATGGACTACACGACGCGTTACGAAATCACACGAGCACTACAGGATAGTTGCGCTAACAACGTTGCGGAATTTCTGCTGTACGACATAATACTAGTGCACGGTGCTCCCTGCCAACTTCTCACCGACCTTGGCCGCCCGTTTTTATCAGCTGTCGTTCACGAAATCCTGAGGTCTAGCCATACCAAGCACAAGTTTACTACTCCGTACCATCCCCAGTCAAGTGGCCTCACGGTGCGCCTCAACTGGACCCTAACTGATATGCTTGCCAAATATGTTGCACCAGACCACCAGGATTGGGACATTCATTTGCCGTAAGTGACCTTCGCCTACAACTCATTCCATCACAACACTGCCGGCTATTCGCCCTTCTATCTCCTATATGACCAGAACCCTACTCTACCCTAAGACACTTTGCTACCTGCGGCCACTGAATATGCCGGGGAAGCCATCGCCCACTCCGACCACGCGCGCCAAGTCGGCCGTAACCGTCTACAGGCTTCACCTGCATACCAAGGACAGCTCTACGATTCTCACCATAGAGACGTGCACTTTTCCCCGGGTTCACTCGTGCTTCTCTGGTCAACCACTCGGCGTGTGGGACTGTCTGAGAAACTGTTGTTGCCCTTCACTGGACCATTCCGTATCGTTCGCCAAGTGACAAACGTCACGTACGAGATTGTTCCAACCGATCCAACAAAGTCATCGTCAGCTCCGAGCGACAACGTTCACGTGGCTCGGCTAAAGCCCAATTACCCCCCTTCGACATCATCTGCGTAGATTTAAAACCAGGACGGTGCTTCTACTGCCGGGGGTTATGAAACATAACAGCCGCTGAACGCGGCTGCATGAAAGAGAAGGACGAAGTGAAATTTTGATTGATGCTGCACTGGCGCTATCTTGCTCGTCTACTTCTGTGCATTGTAAATAGATTATAAAGAAGTTCCTTCTAAGAATATATTTAAAAAAAAACTTTTTTAGCCTTAACTTCCATCTTCATGAAGACAATCACTACCCATTAATTTATTTTTTTCGTCATTGTGACACTGTCCATTCTACGGTACCTACCCAGTAGGTACCTGGCTGCTCTATTTTGGATACCTTCTATTTGAGAAAGGAGACTGGCTTCCGGTGGATCCTATAGTTGGCAGGCGTACTCTAATATAGGTCTAACACACGTAGTCAATGCATTCCGTTTTTATTCAACTTCGCGACATCTTAGGTTTTGTTGAACAAAGCTCAGCGTCCCAGCCTTACAAACTGTCCCACTGATGCGCGCATTCCATGAGCCGTCAGCAGAAAACACGACGCCTAGGTACTTAGAGACATTCATTGTTGTAAGAACCTCCTTATGTATAGAATATTTATTTAGTAGTGCTTTTTTCTTTCTAGTTAAACACATATGATTGCACGTTTTTGCGTTGAAATACATGTTCCACTGTTTACACCAATCATATATTCTGTTCACATCTCTCTGCAACGCTGTCGCATCTTTGTCGTAAGATATACTTCAGTACACCCCACAGTGACTGCGATAAGTCGCAAGGAGGACGTAATACCCTAATTTATATCATTTATGTATATTAAAAATAATATAGGTCTCAATACAGAGCCCTGAGGGACTCCTGAGGTGACGTTTACGTAACTCGAATTTTTATCATTAATAACAACACGCTGCCTGCGCTGTGACAAGAAATTTTCAATCCATTTGACATTTCTATGTATACCTATTTGCCGTAGTTTGTAAGTAAGAAGCGAATGCTTGACCGTGCTGAAAGCTTTTAGATGCGGAGCATCTTATACTCGCGCCTTGTAGTGCGCCGTCCGCACCGCTTCTCGAACATTCGACAGCTGACGCGCGCGCATGCGCCGTCGCGCCGTCGCCCACTCTTCCACCATCTGTGCATCCCTTCCTCCTCTACACACCGCGCGCGCTTCACTCCTCCACCATCTGTGCACCCTTCCTCCTCTACACACCGCGTTCGATATCTACAATTCTCCTGATTCTCCAGTGGACGCGCATGTGGCGTCGCGCTTCGAGAACATTCAACAGCTGACAGTGCATGCGCCGTCGTGCTGTATATATACTCAAGGTCGGCGCTCGCTCGCTCAGTTGCCGCTCGTTGGTTGGTTTGTACGGCGCGTCGACGTCCAAGGTCGCGGTGAAATGAATTCCAACGAATCCACAAACACAATGATCGACGTCCCTTCGACCAGCGCCACCCTTTCGCATACGTGTGTACGTGTTCACTCATTTAACACCCCCTCCTACAACCACATTTAACACCCTACAACCACGTTAACCAATTTAGCCATCGACCCAAGTAAGTCGCAATTTAACACCACATTTCACAACCACGTTAACCAATTTAGCCATCGACCCAAGTAAGTCGCACTTTAACACCCCGTTAACCAATTATATGGTCCGCATCCTCCTCAGTGTTCCCCCGAGGGAAGCTGCGGGCAATTTTTTTTTAAATCTAAAAACCAACTACCTATCTGGCCTCCAGCATCAATTTCACTCCCTAAATTGTGATAGAATTGTACAAGATGTGTAGTGCAGGACAAGCCCTTGCGGAAACCATGCTGTACTTTATGGGGGTGCTGCCAACCCCTGTAAATTTGGTTGCGATGCCCAAAAACCGCGTTTCGGGTTACAACTACCAAGCGATAGGTGGCGTTGTGTACGCTGCGGTGACCTCTGGCTACAGTGGCTAGAATAGGAAAGTGTGATAAACTCGCCGGCTGGCGCGTAACGCCTTGGAAGGAAACCGCCAGATGTAGCTGGCACACGTTTGCACGTCAGCCAAGGCGGCGATGCACTGCGCAGAGACGGCAACCCACCACGTGTGCGGGCAATATGAAACATTCAAAATACCATTTTTTACTCGTGCATGGTCTCAAACGGCGACCAAGAAATTATGTTGATTAGCTTCTGGAAAACAGGATGCCTACGCGGGTGCACGACTGATCAGAAATATCAAGTCGACAGGATGCTGAAAGTGAGCGCGAGACGGCACTGAAACATTTTATCAATGTGAAATGGTAGAAGAGTGGAACGATAAACTCAGTTGCGAGCCATTGCTTGCGACACTTTCCACGGCGAGCCATCATATCCTCAAGCATCAATCTGTAAATAAAGCCCCATCATTCAAAACGTCATAATCAGAGACGAGAACCACGAGTGGTATCTGAATGAAATCCTTTTATTTTCGGCACACAGGTAATACAACACCTTTCCGAGTAGTGACTCACTGCCTGTTTGCAACAATGTATTGTTACTAATTTGTTGCACGTCCTTTTTTATCCCCAAGGAAAAAGTTTTATAGCTCACAAGCACCCCACAGAACATTAGGCTGCAAGCCCAGGTGATGCGCCTGATCTTCAGGTACTTCCTCTTTTCACGGGCAGATGCTCGCTCCTTGTGGAGCACCTTTGTGTAAAAACGCAAACGAGTGTGCAGAAAAAACTTGTTTACTTGACTGGTGAACTCGGACCATTCTGTGCGCAGCCCAGTGTGACACCTTTTTGTATTTTTTCAAGCAGGAAACAAGCTTCAGAGATGTCACTGTTAAGCTTGTTGTAGCTGAAGTACTTTGAAAAAGTGATTTCCAAGGCGTCTACAAATTCGAAGAGCTTCTCCGAAAGGCCTACCCATAGGCGTCCGCACGAGGGGGGCAAAGGGAGCTGGTCACCTGAGAGGGTGCGCTAAATCAGTTCTATACAATAACCATAGGCAGCGGGGCACGAGTTTAGTCGTCTAGAAGGAGGCGTAAAATCTACCTCATACACTGATTTAATAGGAAGGAGGCACCCTGCAATAAACCTTCGCCTATTCCCCCCCCCCCCCCCCCCTTGAACGGCAAGCACGCCTATGGGTGTATTCCTTTCTATGTGCGCACAATGTGTTTGAAGTACCGGGAAATGTACCCCTCGCCGCAGTACAGCTCGCATACAGCCGAGTTTTCTTGAAGCAGCTGGTCAGCGCGCGGGATCGCTCTCTACCACTGCACCACCAGAGCTTCGTTCTTCGTAATGCCGAAAAACGCGTACTTCTTTTTAGCCGACTTATAACCTGTAGTGCGCCGCGGAACAAAGCAATCACTTTGTTTTAGTGCCACTAGAGTGCATACAGAAGCATTGGTGTCAGAGTGCCTCCGCAATTAAAAAGAAAAAAAACGAGGATGAACGCGCTCGACGAAACTGTTGGAAACGTGCAAACGACATAAAAACGATGGCGCGCGCCCCCGCGCGGCTTCTCCTCGGAGGCTTTAGTGCGCTCCGCAGGCGCCGCTTGCCACTCATCACACTTTCTTATTCCAGCCACTGTTTTCTGGCGGAAGGCAAGCCTTGGTGGCGGGCGAGAGTTGAGCGAGACTCCTCTGCGCGTGGCGGTTGCCGCCAACGGTTGTCCCTAGCGTGGGTCCTCGGTGCGTGGCACCGTGGGCTGCGACGCCGGAGGCCCATGTGGTAAGTGAAGTGCTGGCGACGCCGCCTTGGGTGTGTTAGTGTGTTTGTCATGCTGTGTGTTTGTCGTGTTATTTTGTAAGAATGTCCTAGTGTGTTAATTACCATTGGTGTATCAACTCGACGGACGATATCGTCGTTCACAAGTAGTTAAATAAATGTGTAGTGTTCTTTGGGTTGTACCAACAATGTCTACTGTGTCCTTTCACTCCAAGAGCGTGGCGTGGCCCTCTCTCGCCATTTCGAGACCACACAACTTTTATAAGTATATTGTTCTCGATGAGGTGACTCATGATGGCCGAGTAAATTATATGCTTCAATAGTTTGCATACGATACATGTCAGAGAGACAGGCCTATAATTCTGCACATCTTTTTTAGAACCCCCTTTATAAATTGGCACAACGGGGCTATCTTCCAGTCGTAAGGCAATTAACTAGCACGAAGTGACTGCGTAAAGATAACGAAAAGATAAAGGGAGACGGTCGAAGCACAGTGCTTTAACACGCTAGGTGAAATACCGTCAGGGCGAACTGCCTTGGTTTCGTCCGATTGCTCCAATAACTTTTTGATACCAGACACGCGGAGTTCCACCTGCGTCATCGGCGACACATTGCTGGCAGCTGTCGTTATAGTGTCGTGTTTCGCTGAAAGAAATACTGAATGAAGAAGTAATTTAGATATGTTGCCTTTTCTTCGTCGTTCTTTACGATGGGGTTATTGCAAATGATTTTGGTAATGCCTAGATAACTTGATTCGCACTTTAAATAAAGCCTTAAGATTGGCTTTCAACCTTTCATTAAGTCCTTGAAATGGTTTTCCTTGGCGATCTTACTAGTGAGCTTGTAATCAAGCGTTATTTGTGCCAATCTCTCATGATGAGCCTTGCTATTCATTTTTTTATACTTCGAGAAAATCTGTTTTCTTTTTGTATATTTCGTATAATAAATGATGTTATCTAAATTTTTTTTGTTTTTTAAGCTTTGAGAAATTTACGTGTGGTATATGTTCCTTCACAAGCTCACCCAATTTCGCTTAAACGTATTCCACAATCAATGATTGTTACAATCGTCCGCTAAGCATTCAAACGTTGGTATGTATTGAAGCAGTTTTTGGTTGATACCTGCATAATTCCCTTAATCATAAAAACATGTTTCTATTTTCACAAAAACTGTAACGGTGAATTTCGGTTTTGACGTTCGCAACAACAGCCGAATGGTCGCTAATTTCTGGCACGACCGTTATAGAGCTTACTTTATTAGATGCGCTTGAAAACAACAAATCTAGAATATTACCTCCACGTGTTGGTTCTTTTACGCATTGTACTAGACCATAAGTGTCTAAAATCTTTTTCATTTCAGAGTTCGCAGTCCAACGAGCAACAATGTTACAATAATCATCCTTCCAACACAAGTCCGGCAGACTAAAGTCACCACCTAAAAATATCACTTCACAAGAAACTTTCGAGATAATCTCTGACAAGGCACAAACTACGCTCGGATCAGAGTTTGGCGACGGTAAACCGAGCAAAGAATCAAACTATAGTCATTAGGCAACGCCATTTCGCACCAGACTGTTTCGATAGCTTCGTGGCAGACATCTAGAACGCTAGACTGCAGTGTCATATGAACAAGTAGAAAAACGCCTCCTCCGATTCTCGGCCGACCTTAACGATATACCACGTAGTTTTGTGGATACACCTCACTATCTCTAACAGTTGGTTTGAGCCAAGATTCAGTGCCCATTACAATATCTGTTTCTACTTATTCTATCAATCTAGCAAGCTGGTCTACATTATTTGTTACACTTCTGAAAATAACTATTAAGACAACAATATCTTTGTGTTCTTTAGCTTTGTGTTTTTTATGTATTCGCCATGTTCTCTAAAACGGGACAAACTCATCTTTTTCTTTGTCCCAGCGAAACGCCCTACCATTAACGATGAGCTTATGGAAACTCAGTTTACCTTTATATATATATTGATATATATATAAGCTGAGTAATCTTCATCGATACCGGATGCGGTCCCTTTAAGTTTCCTGGTGTTTGACGGGATGAATCGTTGTTCCTTAAAAGATGAAATACGTACAATAATTGGCCGTTTCGATTTGTTGTCATAACGTCGCACGCGATGTTCTCTTTCAACGAATTTAGGCTCAATGGCCTGATAAAAATCACAAATATTATTAATCAGTTTCGACAATTTGTCCCAAGTTTGAAACTGTTCATTATCCTCTACACCGTAGAATACAATGTTTCTTCTACGGCTTCAATTTTCTAAATCCACAAACTTCAGTTCTAATTTCTGTACTTTATCTAAGAGATAATTATTTACATCGGCTTGATCGGAGACCAATTTATTGACCTCTTAAAAATGTCGTTAAATGTCATCTAAGTTTTTGCTCATTTCTGTCATTAAAGGTTCATGTTTGGTAAGTCTTGCATCGATGGAGTCTAGTTTACTAAAAATGGCCCCGCCGCGGTGGTCTAGTGACTAAGGTACTCGGCTGCTAACCCACAGGTCACGGGATCGAATCCCGGCTGCGGTGACAGCATTTTCGATGGAGGCGGAAATGATGTAGGATCTTGTGCTCAGATTTTGGTGCACGTCAAAGAACCCCAGGTGGTCGAAATTTCTTGAGCCCTCCACTACGGCATCTCTCATAATCATATGGTGGTTTTGGGACGTTAAACCCCACATATCAATCAGTTTACTCAAAATGGCAGTTTGGCCATCCTGAATGTTTTTCAGCAAGTTATCTGTGTCATGAGGGCTAGGATTTAGCTCAACGCCACCTGATAGCAACAACAACAACGCAAGATCCGGTATTCTGCTTAAGAAAAAAGAACAAATTTTCCCACCTCTCTCATAGACCCGCTTGTAACAAGGCAACGTCATAATCGCCAGAGTGGGTGGAGCCGGCACAACTAGTAGAAATATACTAGTCGTAAACGGACCTTTTTAGCTAACCTGCACAAGCAGCAAAAGCGTCAATTGCATTTCGTTGAAGATGCCGGCTCCAAATCCTACGGTGGCTAAGTGTTGCTCGCCTAAGTAGCCTTCCTGGTCATCACGTGGTTCATCACGCGGTTCCCAGCCAGAAAAACGTGGTGGGACGATGCTTTCAATATCCTTTCGTCTGTCGTGCTTGGACAGTGGCTGTCAGTCGACGCCACCGACTACCGGTGGGAGCCAGGTGATATCCGATGCTGCGTACAGGGTGGTCCCGGAACACAGCGTCACCCCTCCGACTTCATCGAAGGTAGATTCACGGAACGAACACTAAAACAGCGCAGACACCCGCACAAGCAGCAAAAGTGTCAGTCGCATGTCAGCGGAGGTGCCGGTCTGTATAGCAAGGTTACAGATGTCTGAATAAAAAGGAAAATGAGAAGAGGAAGTCACCAGGTTTCTCATTTCTTGCACCACTAGTTTGTGTTTCCCCAACATTTTATAAAACCTTGGTATGGGCGATTGCCCTCACCGCGCCAGCTATGGCTCGTGGGCATTGCGAATATTTACAAACAAGGAATCACCCAAGGAATAATTACGGATTTCATTCTCCCTACTTTAGAAGTCATATCAGCAAATTTAAAGTTTAAGGCGCGAAGGCGACACGGACAAAGGTAAAGTATACACACATGGAGGCACTCCGTGCGTGTGTCCGTTATCTTCGTCGGTGTCGTATTCGCGCCTTAAACTTCAAATATGCTAAGCCAACAGGCCCAGTCGGTGATTCTTGCAACATCACAGCGACTATTGGGAAAGAACAGATGCAATGTAAATCAAAAATCGGGAGTGCATTACTTCTTTTGTAATGGTCAAAGCATGCTTTGATGTTAATAGATCGGAGTATATGCGATGCCTGCTGCCAGAAAAAATTTTCTATCAATCCTAAGGGAAATCCTGCGAAAGAACTAAGGAATATAGTCCAGTTGGTGGCGTAGAGTCTAGCTCGGTCATTACGAGGCCACCAGGTGATAAAACTTGGGGTAAACAAGCTACAGCTCGAACCTGTGAGACAATGGAACCACTGGACCAGTCTCTGCTTTAGCTTTGATGCCCCTTTACCGATTGGGTAAACGAAAGGCAATGACAAATTATTCTTACAACAGAAGTACGCGTGGACAAAAAACATTCAGTCAAAAAACCTTGTACCTTAGGTAAAAAAAATCTCTATGCTCCGGCATATCGCGCTGTGGTTGGCGTGCATAAATTGAAGAAGCTCAAATACGGAATTTTACTCGTAGTCAACTCATGCAAAATCCATGTCAGTGGAAACGCTGCTTTTATAGTTATCAATTTTACGGTTCTAAAAATTATACATACAATCCAATGCCTCTTTGCCGCCCCTCTTTGTGCTGTCGTGGACATAGCCATTGCATATTTCCACATGTCTAGCTCCACAATAGCGCACGTTGTGATCACTTAAACTTTGAAACGCGTCCAGCGGAGTTGGTATAGTGACTGAGGTGCTAGGCTGCTGATCCGCAGGTTGCGGGAGCGAAACCTGGATGCGGCGGCTGCATTTCAGATAGAGTTTAAAATGCTGTAGGCTTGTGGGCTTAGATTTGGGCGCACAACAAAGAACCACAGGTAGCCGAAATTTCCAGAGCCCTTCACTACTGTGCCTTTTATAATCATTTGGTGGTTTTGGGACGTTAAACCTACATATCAATCAATCAATTGAAACGCTTAGTTTGTTTCCCTTCAACAAAACATGAGAATGAAGAAGTCGTGCCACTTCGTGGCGATTGCCTAGGGCTTTCCACAAGCTTGAAAAAATAAAAAAACTTGGCGTGCCCGACAGTGCTCCAACTTCAGAATAAACAACCTCTGTAAGAACGCAGTGCACACATTCGGTGTAGTTCCCTTTATCCTCAAAGAAAAAGATGGCATCTTCAAAAAGCACCAGGCCTGCGGGTAAGGCGCAGCACGGTCACAGCTAAAGCTAGAAAAGTGGCCTTTCATAGACTTTTCTAAACACTCATAAGGTAACTACTGCAAGCACGCATGCTTGATACTCACTACGGCAATAATAATAGAACTTTTTTGGTTGTAGGCCGGCATCTGCTATCCTATTTTATGACATTCTTCTGAGAAGTGTGGTGTTCGCTAAACACTTGCAAGAAAGTTTGTACCAATTGTTCATGCAGTGGCTGACGACGATGAGGAAGTATGCTTGAAGTAGGTATGCGTCACCGTTATCATTTGATCAAAAACAAGCTTTCGTAATGGATTGGAGCATTGGACAAACCACTCGTCATGCTATTCGCATTTTGCGGTGACTGGTTGTTCTTTCACTGTTTTAAAACGCTTTACAAGTCATAATAATGTGATTACTTTCCCGACATCAAGCCTGCCTAAGGCGAATTTGCCAACAAGCCCCAAGCACTCGTAGTGCTCAAAAAAAAAAGAAGCCGCATTGATCGGCTGTGTTCGAAGATGCTCTCTTCTGGGAACAGCGTATCGGTCAATGGCCGAGGATCATCGACTTCGTTTCATGATGAAGACTCAAGCTATAAAGTTGTCCTGACAATGTCTTCCAACTGGTAACGATGTTTTGACTTCCGTTTTCCTTCATGCCGGCTTGCCGGCTTTTCATGCCGGCTTTTCCTTCATGCCGGCTTTTCCTTCATGCCGGTAGGCCGTACCGTGCCCCAGATTTCCGTGACGCGCTGCTTAAAGTGGTGAGCACAGCGGACAGCATAGGAGTTGGCCAGTATCAAATGAGCCATGCATGGATGGTTACGGTTGCAAGCAACCTGGCGAAAGAGAAACGCGTCACTTGTGGTGAGCTCCGTGTAGATGGGTTGAAGTGCATGGTGCTAGATCCAGAAACGAAGAATATTAGGCTGATACTTCTTTGGCTTCCACCTTTTCTTGAATCGCGACGTCTTGAAAATGCGTTTCAAGCTTACAGCGTTGTGAAGTCCGTTGAGAGAGAAGCAAGGAGATGTGCAGGAATGAAACAAAGGATGACAACAAACAGGGACGTTGCCTTGGAGCTCAAGTACATCATTACTGTGAGCTCAATACCACACCTTATGTCTATCTATGGCCACCAATGCCTTGTACTTATTCCTGGTAGGCATTTACTGTGCCTTCGGTGCAAGTGAGTGGGGCATCTCCGTCGACAGTGCAAAACTACGAGGTGATTGCAGTGCCATCGATTTTGTCACTCGTCTAGTGCCTGCGTGTCGACTTATGCCAACAAACTCAGTTCTGACCAAGGCACAGAAGATCAACATCTGGATCATCTTATGGGTACCACTGAGGTAGTTGATGCGACAGGAGAAGCAGCGGGAGGAGCAGAAGGTGCCTTGAAGGAAGCTGAACACTTGTTCATGGATATCCTGGGCACGCAAAATAACATCGCTAATGACGACAGTGAAATCATAAATCAATGCAATGGTGCAGAAGAACACATCTTGCAAGACCTTGAAGACAAATCTTATGACAATGAGGATCAAGAAGCAATAAATAGCAGTAAGACAAGGAAGCGTTAGGCACCAGTCTCCAATGAAGCAACAACGAGTGCGCCAGACACGACAGAGTAAGTGTCTTTATGTGGTCCACGTGTCACCTTCGTTGGGGACCGAGGAACGCACCGCCTATGTTAGCGTCTTCAGGGAAGTGCTCCTAAAAAGTGCAAAGAAGGGAGAGCCACAGGTTGCCCTCGGGCTAAAGGTGAACTACAAAAGTTTTGAGATAGAAAATGGCTACCGCGCCAACCTTCTCCATGTGTTTAGCGACACTCAACGTACGTGGTTTGAGGAATGTAAGGCGTCAGTGGCAGTTGCGCCACGTGCTTTAGCTGTACAACATAACTGTAGCTGCGGTGCAAGAGACTAAGATTTTGGCTTCTCGTGACACTGATCTTGCACAGGAAGTTTTTCTAGATTATGACTTATACCTTAGCCAAGCACGTAGTGCTTCCGCTGGATGCTTTTTATTGGTTAGGAAGCGCTTGAATTGTACTTTGACGTCGTTACAATTTTATGCGGAAGGATGCTTCATTTGGTGTGACTTTTTTTTTCATTCCCATAATACGAGGTTTATCTGTGTCAATGCTCCCTACAAAGTGCATGACAGGAGAGATTTTTTTCTTTCTTTCACTTCGCAGCTAAACACTGACAGAACTTGGATAGTTTTTGGAGACGTTAATTGCGTTTGTGACGCGAGAGAGGATTCATATATAACAAATCTTTATTATGCAAGTGCAACTTTACTGCATAAATGATAAATGACCACAATTTATTGAATGTGGAAGCACAGCCACCTTCCTCGGTGAAGTTTACGCACTTTCTTGGTGTTTGTCATGCTCGGCTGGACCATGTGTATGTATCTATAGGCCTACGTTCTGACATTCATAATTATGCTGTGAAGCCCATATTTTTTACAGATCATTGCTTGGTCACTGTTTCTTGGGGTACTGAAATTTTCGTAGGTTCCTCTAAACTGGGACTCATGGAAACGTAACGCACAGTTGTTGCACGAGGACTGTTCTGTAAATTAGTAAACAATTCGTACAAGAGGTAACACAGTGTCGACAGCTGCAATCTTCGCTCAATGGGAAAGGTTCAAAGAAAGAAACAGGTATCAGGCGAGTAGTATTTTATGTAAGTTAGCTCAAAGAAAAATAAAGCCCAAAAGCGCTATCCTTACGATATACTTCATAAACTCTATATTTTGAATGTCAACAGCCGGTATTGTACGTAGGTGAGATTAGTGTGATTACAGCACACACGCAAAAACATGATACAGATGTATACAGGGGATCAAATGATTCGTTCCTGTGTTACACATTTCACTGAAAAGGAACCCACAAAGAAATATCTCGGAGATGAAAAGAGAAACGCACTATCTAAAGAGATACTGCAATTTGAGTCACGGGGCACCCTTTACACAGATACTTGTAAATTAAGAACCCCGTTTGAAGATTACTACAAAAGTTTTTTGCCGCAACTGTTTGCCAAGAAGCGGACCAATTCATTGCCCATGTGCCTTGCATAAAAGATGATGACATACTCACTGTGGATGGGCCCATAACCAAGCAAGAATTTCAATTTGCAATACCAACGTTGTAGAAGAACAAAACTTCTGGCCCTGATGGCCTTAGTGCCGATTTCGCATAGCATTTCAGGGAATTTTGATACCTTTCTTTCAGGAACTTGTTAAAGAGGCTTATGAAAATGGTGAACTTCCTCCTTCTTTCTACCAGGGCCATACTACATTGATCCCAAAAAGTACCGATCCTGAAGAATTAAAGAGAGTTAATGGATATAGGCCTATATAGATATGTAACGGTGACTACAAAATATTTGTGTAATTGATTACAAATCGGATACAGACAGTGATTACGAAATGCGTAGGAGAACACCAAACTTGTGGAATTCGAGGTTTCTTTATACAGACAACGATTAATAATGCACGATCAGGGTTTTGAGTGCTTTGATGGTAGAAAGGACTAAGTAGCCCTCCTTCAAATAGACCTTAAAAAGCAGTTTACAAGGTACAGCATGCTTTTTTTGTTTCGGCTCCTAAGACACCTGCAGTAGGGTGCTGTACTGTACAATGGTATTTCACTCTGTTATAAGAAGTGCACAACTAGGCTCATTGTAAATTGCACACTTTCCAATATAATAGAGTTTATTACTTCTGTACGTCAGGGATGTCCGGTCTCGCCTTTGCTTTTTGCGATTTATCTGAAACCATTTGGTTTAAGTGTGCTTCTAAAGTCTAGCATAACAGGCTACCGATATGATGCTGAGGAAGTTAAAGTTCTAGCTTATGCAGATGACATTTCCTTTTTGTGCGCTGACAAACCCAGCGTTCAAGAAGCAGTCAACACAACTTTACATTTCTGTGAAGTCGCTGGCGCCAGCATAAATTTTGATAAACGTAGTGAATTTTGGCTAGGCGTGGGGGCCCAAACTCCTTCGATCTTCGCAAATATCTATTGGAATGCGACTCCTATGAAGTACCTTGGTGCGTCTCTTGATAACTATCGTAACAGTGGCCCACACCGGACCGCTGCGATAACAACAATCCGCTGAAAGGCGGCAACATGGCACGGATGGGAGCTTTCCAATTTTGCCAGAGTGAAAGCGTGCGATATATTCCTTGAATCAGTGTTTATGCATATTATGCAGGTGTTGCACTGCTCTAGCGGGCATATTCGAGCCTTTCATAGCATATTTGCCTGCTTTATTTGAAGCTTTTCCTGGGAACTTACGAGAAAAGACAATCTTTTTTTTTCGCTTGAGAAGGGTGGCCTTGGCCTTGTGCATTTGTTCGTGAGACAGTTGGTGTTGCGATTTTCTCACCTCAAGGATATGTGCCGCCCCTTTCTTTTAGTGGTTCTTTGTAACCATTTGTGTTACCACATTCCTTTTATTCATGGCAAAACAAGCGTTGCTGAGGAATTGTCGTTGCGGGGAATCCCAAAGAAGATTGTTTATACTGTCAATATTTTGAAAGTCCTGTTTAGTTTAGAGTATGTGTATACTCTAATGGAAAGAATGCTACGAGCAATGGAAAGAAAAATGGTAGGTGTAACCTTAAGAGACAAGAAGAGAGCAGAGTGGATTAGAGGACAAACGGGGGTTAAGGATATCATAGTTGAAATAAAGAAGAGGAAATGGACATGGGCCGGGCATGTAGCGCGTAGACAGGATAACCGCTGGTCATTAAGGGTAACTAACTGGATTCCCAGAGAAGGGAAGCGGGTTAGGGGGAGACAGAAGGTTAGGTGGGCAGATGAGATCAAGAAGTTTGCGGGTATAAATTGGCAGCGGCAAGCACAGGACCGGGTTAACTGGGGGAACATGGGAGAGGCCTTTGTCCTGCAGTGGACGTAGTCAGGCTGATGATGATGATGATGATTATGATGATGATGTGTATACTATTGACAGAACAAATTTAACCTCTGCACTTGTGAATAACTTTTTCCCCCAACCTGTTACCGAAAGCCATATTCGCTTTTGTCTGGTCACGATGCGGTATTTCGTGTGCGTAGAATGTGGATACCTCCTTCAGCGAAAACATTTTTCTTGAAACTGCACACTTCCACGCTGGCAGTGAAAACATGGCTGAATAAAAAATAAATATAGTTACCCTGGGCAATGAATTATAGACTCTGCAACCAACTTGAGACTATGTAGCATTGTTTTATTGATTGTCGGGACGCTTATTATTTTGCGATATTCTAAAAAAGATTAATAAGAAAAGTACTTTCAGTCACAGCTCACGGTATTAGGTTCCTCCCGTTCAGAAAGAGTCTGACTGATAATACTCCTCATAACCTGTTTATGTTGTTGGGACCTTATTCACTACGGAAAAGTCGCATGATTGATAAACACGCCGAGCCACCACGGTCGATGAGATCTGTCTTCCGAGAAGCAGCTGCTCAAGTGCGCAGTGTTGTCGAGACTTTTGACCCCATTCCGGAGTGGCTTCCCGTTCTTGACGCTTGTGTGTGTTTTCCTGACTTGTGATGAATTATGTTGGGCGTACTTTACAGGGTAATGATTTCATACATTAAAGAAAAAAAAATTACTTAGTGGTAAAATACTGGGCTGGTACATATATATAGTGAACCTCGTTTCGAGCCCCACTCTGTTATTAACGCTAGTTTTTTTTTTGAATTTCGTGCGATGTGGTTACGGACACCGGCGGCGGTGGTGCCGGTGGCCGACAACAAAAGGGGTGCGTGACCCGAGTTGTGTTTTCATAAGAGAATTCGTTGTAGAATAAGATGCACTTCCATTCTGATTCCGGCTATATCCTTTATTGTATATTTCTTCAAATAAAGTATCGAAAAGCTGTCATCAATGAAACAATTTCGGTCAACAATAATGTATTTCCTATTAGTAAGTGAAATGTTCAAAGCACTTACACATTTCTGCTGCCATGAGGTTATTTCATATTGAATATATTAGCCCGGATATTATTATCAATTGATCATTAGGAGATACAGCAGTAGCACTGCTTGGAACTCAGCAGAGAAACTAGCGTTCATTTACCCCGTCAGCTGAATACAGCCTGCCAAATTTCTACATCGAGCTACGTCAAGTATTTGCCAAGCCAGTTTGCAAGTTTTAGCGTGGGTAAAGTAAAAAGAGAACATCCCGGCTTTTCTTCGTCTGCACCTATAACTTAACTCTTCTTAACTTGAACGTCCTGCTAAGTCAAGAACAATACCACCATAACCACGAAAGAGACACGCAAGTCAAGTGAACTGGATAACTCCTAAAGGTAAGCGAATGGTAATTCAATCCCGGGTTGCAAAGAAGATAAATGGCAAACTTGTACACACTCAATAAATAATGTATATCAAGACCAAAGTAATGTGTTTCTCATGGATTCATTTCCTGTTTTCATAACCCTCATTAGGAGCATCTGTCCAGTAACGGCCGCCGGAAAGCCACCGAAACTACTGTTCTCTTGTCAGACGTCGGAAGTCACCGTTCCTTTCTCTTCATTTCATTTCCGGTGCCAGTGGAGCCCTCGTGTTTGTTCTCTTTTTTTTCCTGGGGCGACAAATTACCGCTGCAATAGGAAGGAGGTTTGCTGTATATGACAGTATCGCAGCGGCTTAAAAGGAGCAAGAAAAAAAAAGCACAATGTTTCACCCTTTTCGCACGATACTATGCAAAGCGTCAGTTTCTCTCCCCGCGAGGATTCGGGTATTTTAAGGTCTAAGCTCTTCAGGGCGTGAGTAGTGCGGCTCTTGTATTTAGTAGCCACCTCTCGTTTTTGTGCTTGGAATGTTCGCTTGTTGGTGGTACTTGTATAAGATGAATATATGACAAAAAGATATTAGATGGCGGTACTTAGAGCGTTCACTAGATAGATGAATGGACGAACGGACAGACGGACACACGGAGAGACATACAGACAGACGAACATGCGGACACACGGACAGACAGACGCGGACAGCGGAGGATTTACGGTTTGCCGATAGAACCCTTCGAAGCTTTGACCCGCTCATTATTATTCACTCCATAGATATATTGTGAATTATTTAATTTTACTCTGAACCATTCCTTAAACGGCTGGCGTTGCATGTCAGTACTCGGATTCCTTTCTTCTTTCTTTCTCTCTTTCTTTCTTTCTTTCTTTCTTGCTTCTGTGTTAACTGTATTCACGTATTTGCTTTCTTTATCTGCTTTAATTGCCCTCTCTTCACCTACAGAGGGCTTAAAAAACTGAAGTGCTGCACAAACTTGAAGGAAAAAAGAGAGACAGGAAAGAGCACCGACTACTAACTGTTTATTGTCAATTCTTGAAGCCAATATGTACGCATGCTACGCTGCGCTTCCACGATGCACCCAAACCAAATATGCTGCAAACCAAGCCGACCCAAAATAAATCAAATCAAAATTGATTGCCACCACAATGACAAAAGTGATAAATGGCAAATTACAAAAGTGATACCCACCACAATGTAAGCTGCGTATTCCCGAGGCGTGCGCTCATCTTTTTCAAAATTTATATTTTATTATTTATTGCACCAATCATCAACAAAGGCGTGAAAAAATGAAAACGTACTCTAGAGACTTTTGTTTAAAAAACACTAAAAATAGCACTTAGCACCAAACAAAACAATAAAATAACAATTTTATATTATCTCCAAGCAGCCCCATTTGAGCAACCCGAAGAAGCAGTACGCTGACAGAGTGAAAAACTATAATAACAAAAAACATCACAAAACATTACGTAGCGTCACATGGGAAATAAAAAAGATCACTAATGAACAAAACAAAAGAAGAGAAATGGAAGAGAACACAATGCAAGGCGTAAGCCACAACATTACACAAGATTATGTAGGAAGACCATTTCCCTGTCCGAAAGTGAAATGCTTATGGCATGCTTACGCACTTTTCATTATATTGTCTGATAAAGTACACTTCGATAATCTTCCTTTCTGTCTTTTCACGTGCCTTAGCCATGACTGAAGCATTCTCAAACCAGCGGGTGCAACCGCACCCCCCGGTGACAAGTGCATAATGACAAGTGCATAAGCATGCCTTCAATTTCACATTCTTACAGCGAAATGGTCTTCCTACATGGTCATGTGTAATGTTGTGGCTAACGCCTTGCATTGTGTTCTATTTCATTTCTCTTCTTTTGTTTTGTTCATTAGTTTTCTTGTTTTATTTCCCATGTGACGCTACATGATGTTTTGTAATGTTTTTTGTTATTATAGTGTTTGTCTCTCTCGGCGTACTGCTTCTTCGGGTTGCTCAATTGGGGCTGCTTGAGGAGAATATAAAATTCTTATTTTATTGTTTTATTCGGTGCTAAGCGCTATTTTTAGTGTTTTTTAAACAAAAGTCAATAGAGTACGTTTTCATTTTCTCACGCCTTTGTTGATGCTTGGCGCAATAAATAATAAATATAAATTTTTAAAAATATGAGCGCACACCTTGGGAATACGCAGTTTAAATTGTGGTGGGTATCACTTTTGTATTGTGCCATTTTTCACTTTTGTAGTTGTGGTGGCAGTCAATTTTGATTTGATTTGTTTTGGGTTGGCTTTGTTTGCGGCATCTTTGGTTTTGTGTGCAACGTGGAAGCGCAGCGTAGCATGCGTATATATTGACTTCAAGAAACGGCAATAAACAGTTGGTAGTCTGTTCTCTTTCCTGTCTCCCTTGTTTTCCCTCAAGTATGTGCAGCAATTCAATTTTTCAAGTATGAACCAACTAGTCTGCAAAAAATTATTGCTACAGAGGGCTGTTGAAGTGACCTCCTCGACAAGATGCAGCTCCTAGTCTGCTCTGTTCTGCTCTTCTCTACGCAATGGTCTCCACTTTCCTTATAAATCTTGGCGCATAACACACCGTTGATAGTGGTGTGTCCTCAAGCTCTCAGTTTTGAGTTCAATATTTTCATTGTTTTTTATCGTTTTCTTGCACTTCCATCTAACAAGAAGCTGCTTCTTTACTAGATCTGGATGGGCCAGAAGTTAGTTTGATGTATTCATTCGAAGAATATCTTTCTTGTAATGGTTCCTAATGTTGGCAAAGTGTATTATACCACAAGCCGCTACGATGCAGTAGGAGACCTGTGAAAAAGGCGCCTCAGAGAAAATCTATTAAGCTATATTGAAAGCGCGCCACGGAACATTCATTCTGATATAAACTAGGCAATGCTTTTCGAAGTCCTTTCACAAGTGAAATTTCAATGTCTGAACATGGTGCAATTATCTGTGTCTTTTTTATTGTGAAGATTAAATTGATGAGCGCACCAATTGCGTCTGCATGCCTCTTCTACGTTTATGAAGAGCACACAGGTTTCTAGTCACTGTTCTGTTCTTGTCTGCGAGCAAGGTGATTCGCTTTGATTGAGGGAAGTTGTTCAAGCGAAAACAGATTGTTGAAACATAATACTCACAAGCTACCTTGTTTTTATACAATTTAATCATAAAATATCTAATAAATGTCTTGGAACAAAAAAATCTATACACACCTTTGGGTACAAGAACACAACATAGTTAACACATTTAGAAATTTAATGTTCAAAAACGACCATGTGATTATCAGAGGTGACGTAGTGGAGGGCTCGGGAAATTCTGACCACTTGGCATTCTTCAACTTCCACGTAACTCTAAGCACAAGGACCTCAAGCAGTTCACTGAAAACATAGTGTGAACACAATACTGCAACACAGTTTGAATTTTTCCTTGTGCCACATGTGGCTGGCATCTTTTAGTACACAAATTATCAACACTGTGTTCACTGTAGCTTTGTTAGTATGTATCTCTCAATTTTACTGTTATTACTATGAAAAAATCTTGAAAAAAGTATCTCAGAAGTTGGGCCCCCTAATCATTTCCCATTACAGGTAGGGTGCATCGATACCAAAGGCTGTGAAGTTGGTAAAACTTCGGTTTTCCAGTGCTGGGCGTTGTCAATCACCGGCAGGCAAGCGTAAATCTACTGAATTCTTCAAAGGTGGCATGCGAATAGAACGAGACGACATTCTGTCGAAAACATCACAGCTATTTTGAACAAAATGTAGGCGACTCCTAAAGCCTCTATAAAAGGTTAACGTACATTTTGGGATAAACTTTGAATTTTTGCCCATACTCAATCATAAATCAGATCACTAAAGAGAGCACCTCTAAGTTTGCTCACTTGTAGAGTACTTGTGACTTTTTATTCGTGGTACAGTATTTTCAGCATACGTTTTATTACAGCGAAAGCTGTTATATCACTTTTCGGGTAATGAGCAGCTGCTGTTGTCGCCGCCGGTGTCCATAACTACATCGCGCGAAAAGAAACTTGCACCAATGACACAGTGGGGCTTGAACCCGGGTCAGCTAGATGTCAGCCAAAGATTCTACCACTGAGTTACGCTGGTGCTTGTGACTTGTTGTCAAACTTGCCTTAGGCAGGCATGGCCTAGCACCAATGGCACAGTGGTACTCGAAACCGGCTCCGCTGTGTGCCAGACGAGTATTCTACCACTGAGTTACACCAGTTCTTTTTTTCCTTCATTATCTTCTTGTCTACGGGTCAAGTTAATCCGACAATCCCACAACACTCGTGTTTCACCTGTGTTAACGCATCAAACAAAGAAATTACGTCTTCAACACAGTCGGTAGTCCTATACACATCTCGTACTTTGATAACAGCTTCCACGAAACAATGATGAATAGATAGAAGTTTACATCACAGCGTCTGCACGATAGCATACCACGCCAAACCGAAAGAAAACCAAGTAAGAAAATAACGTCGAAATGTTGCACATAACTGTCACAGGACGAAAAACGAATTCCTTGTGGAGTAAGAGGCAAATCTTTTTTAAAGTCCTCTGTAATATTTCCCAAAAGGAAATGGCATTCTTACAATCAAAAAATACATTTGCAATTGTCTCAGGTTTGTTACACAGGAGACAGCTGCTTCCTCATGGTACATACATCTCCCTCTTCAAGCAACGTTTTCACTGGCAAGGTTCCCGTAGGAGGTTTGAAAAAGAAAGTTTAGCAATAGGTGGTGTTCACAACTTTTTCACTCACTTGAGTACGTCATGTCCATATAATATTTTGTACTTTGAACGATAAAGGGGCACAAGAAAAACATTCTGTGTAAAGTCCTTCCTAAGGCGCTTTCTTTTCACTTTAGTTAGGTAATCTATCGTAAACATTGCTTTCAAGAAACGATATGAGAACACAACTTTGCGACAGAACGGTGACTAGGTGTGTTGGTCTTCCCTGTCTGAAGATACAAAGAAGTCAGACATATGATGTAATGGCGTTGTTTGAAATAAAGAACATGAAAACACATCAATGTGGTCTCTTATTAGCAGGAAACGTGATATTACTTGGTTAAGGAACAGGTGGCACAAAGACAGCCCCCCTTGCTTAAAACGCCGAAACAAGTTCGTTCTAGATCTTCGCTCACATGTAGAGCTCCAGATGAACGTGGCGTATTTCCTGCGTAATTTATGCATGCTTTTACGCGTACAACTAATTACTTGTAAAAGGTACATAATTTTAGCAGCAAGAAAGACGTTACATGGAGCTGACCGGGAGATATTTGATAAGTCATGACTGCCCCATCCTTCCGCTGTCGCGCGCAGTTCCTCAGCCTTTTCGAGCCAAGATGTTTCACTGTCTTGATACTTGTCCAATGATTCCCCTTGCTTTGCTTTGCTTCTTACTTTGCTTCTTCATTATTGTTTGAACTCAACTGCATGAAGCTCTCTTTCCCAGAGGTAACGTTGCTTTGGCGCAATGCGTTCTTTTCAGGGACAATAATCGGGTTGTAGCTTCTGCTTACTTTATGTGTCACCGCCCTTGACTTCCCAGCTCTGTGATTATGAACATTATTACGGAAATAACATTAACAAGGCAACAGTTTTTTCTGAGCATCATATAGTTGCCACTTTCAAGACGTGCTTGCTTTCCATCGTAAGGTACAGCTCGTCGTTGCGAAGACATAGAAGTTTTTCTTACTACCTAGTAGCTAGTTTTTTGTGTGATTTATGTGTCCCATCTACATCACTTCTCCTGGCATCGCGAGCACGGAGAAGACTGCGAAATAATCGCGATTCTGTTCATTTTCTTTTAAATCCGTAGCTTTTCTTAACGAACTTCGGCAACTTGGAAGCTATCTAACAAGCCGCCTACGACTTCTCGCTCTCCTTGTCGCTTGGATAATGATATCAATATCAAACTTGGTATAGCATAACATGACTGTATGAAGACATATTTCACTATTCATAACATCAAAATCATGACATGTTTGTCATGAATGTCAATATTTACATTTCATGGCTCTGCAGCTCTTGCGTTGATTACGTTCCCATGGCATGTTGCAAAACTGGTATGGTATGACATGTTTGCATGGCGAAGACAACAGACAGACCCTAACATAAAAATCATAAAATACGTGGCATGTAGTCATGTTGTTACATGACTATATGCCACGTTCATGATGTGCTCGCCGCCGTTTTGCTAGCGTCACATATACCAAATTTGGATTACGGTACGTGAATGGATGACGAAGGTATGTGACTGGCGCAAATATGATAATCATGAGATGCGTGTCATGTAACAACATGACAACATGCCACGCTCATGATGCACTGGCAGCCGTTTCGCTAGCTTCACTTACACCAAGTTTGGTATTGCGGGACGTGAATGGGTGACGAAGGTATGACACTGGTGCAAACATGATAAACTTGATATGCGTGTCATTTACCAGCATTACTACAAGCTATGCTCATGATGCAGTCGTGGTCATTTGGCTAGCTTCACAAGTACCAAATTCAGTATTGCGTGACATGAACGAACGACGTTCGTAAATGACACATCCAAACATGATATTGACGACATGCATGTCGTGTAACAACATGACTCCATACCACACTCATGTTGCTCTCGCGGCCGTTTCTCTTGCTTCAGATATGCTAAATTTGGTATTACGTGACGTCAATAGAAGACGAAGGTATGTGACTGGTGCGAGCTTGATAATCTTAAGATGCGTACCATGTTAGAACATAACTACATGTCACAGTCAAGGCGCCAACACTCTTCGACCTTACCCGGCACGCATGCGCGGCGGCGTTCGTTTGTCGCGTCACACCGGCGTTGCCACGCCAGGCGTTTCTCGCAGGTGGGGGCCGCACTGTGTTGCTTTGACGCCTTCCTGTTTCAGCGCATTTGGCGTCCCTCTGTCACGAAAAGGAGACACAGTCGACCTCATCGGCGCGAAATGCAGCATGTTGCATTTCGCACTGGTTGCCGTCAGGCCGCGCCGACGGGCGCTGGTCGCGCTGGTCGCGCCTAGCGTCGGACTCTAAAGTGCTCGTGGTTTGCTAACGTAGTGTCGCTGTGCCCAGCGTGCGCGCACGTCGACGTTATGTTGGAGTGTAATAGGCCCTTCATGATGCACTTGCGGCCGTTTCGTTAGCTTCACATATAACAAGTTTGGCGTTACGTGACGTCAATGAATGACGAACGCATATGACTGGTGCAAATGTAATAATCATGACACGCGTGTCATGTAAGAACATGAACACATACAACGTTCATAGCGTGCTCGCGGTCATTTCGCTAGCTTCACATAAACTAAATTTGGCATCATGTGACGCGAATAGATAACAAAGGTAAGCGACACATTCAAACAGGATGATCATGGCAAGGAAGTCATATACGGCATAATTTACCTACACCTCGTAACGTTGTAGTGACTTTAAAGGGACATATCCTTTACCTTCCTCATTCGTGCTTCGCATATCATGGATTCTCACTGTACGTGGCATCTGCCATTTTTTTTAATTTCAGCATTTTGTGAGAACGTGCCAGCCCATTGCAGTATTTGGTGCTGCCCGTTGTGGTTAATGTGGTCCCAACGTTTTTGGTACCAGGCTGGTGGCTTCTTCACAATTGGGCGCTTTCTTTCAGCGCTGGCTTCGCCACTCCAATTACGTTTAGTAGAAGCTTCGCTGCCATCAGAAGCTTTCGCTGCCATCAGAAGATGCAGTGGCTTGGCTCACAGTAGTTCTATGACCATGTGTGAGTGCAGGTGTAGAAAGTAGATAGTGTGATCATCGCAAGCACAGCAAGTACTGGGCAAGCTTCCAAACTTCAAAGCCTAAATGCTATACAGCTCGGTGGAATAATATATCAAGAAAATCCACACATTCGACACCACGATGATGTGTGCCGCGGGGTGATCTACGTCCTCGAACCAGGAGTAAGCCCCACGGAGATTGTTTCAGGACTTCGCGTAGGCCCAAGATACGACGTCCTTGGCGCGCGCATGCTTGGAACTGCTGCAGTGAAACGGGCAGTTCGACGGGCAGCACGTTCCTATTTACGTCACGTACCTCAGTGGAGACTACCGATGCAAGCCATACCGGACGTCCATCTTATATTGCCGAACCTGTGGCGCCATAGATCACCGGCAATACATCTGCCCTCAGCTGAAAGCGAAATTCTGCTACAAATGCGGCCATGACAAGGACACCGAACCACACGACTGCCAACCGATGTGCAAAATCTGCAGAGAAGACCATGACTCTGCTGGAAAGGAATGCAAGAAGAAACTCTGCAGCAACCCCCCTCCTTATCAAGTAAGACGCCAGCAACTCGATAACGCCCGCGCCCGTGAGAATCACTGGAGTGCTCACACCGATGATTTACCCGGGTTGGTTAACACAGCAGAAATTTCACGGGCCCCCTCCTTTCACTACACGCGGCCTGGGGCTATCACATCACCACCAAGAAGGGGGCGCGTGTTCACGACGCTGCACAGGAACACGGTCAGACGCTGTTAAATGACTAGCTCCATCCAACCCGAGTGGGCAACAGCGTGTCGAGGAATACGAATCCTGATCTCACGTTTACCAGAGACGTGCACAATGCAACGTGGACAAGGCTACCAGACACTCTAGGGAGCGACCATCACATCGTTCAAATAGAGGTCGAACAAACTAAACGCTCGCTCAAAACAGGAAAAGCTCGGCCCACGGACTGAAGCGCCTACAGGAATGACCTTGATGATGACTCTACTATCGAAGACATTGAAGCCTGGGTAAACAGTATTGTAGGTTTGCGGACGGGCATATACCCAAACGATACACTTGAACGATGACAATCCGGCAGTCGATGATCATCTCCTTCACCTACGGGAAGCTCAAAGATCGCTTAATAAACAATGGCAACGGCAAAAGCTCAACCACAAGCTGAAGCACCGCATCACCGTACTCACCAGGCAGGCACAGGAGTACGCTGAAAACCTTGCGAGCCAGAACTGGTGATCCTTCTGCGACAAACTTTAAAAGAGATTTAGCACAAAGAAGACTTGGCGCATTCTTCGAGCCCTAATCGAAAACACCTACGCCAAAACTAATCAAATAAATACATTTCAAGCGGATCATGCACAACTATGAGGGCACAGAGCACCAGTTACTCCAAGAACATCAAGCTAAGCTGCGTGGCTCTGTTAACCAGCAAGCTACCTCCATCAACACTTGGACACCCGGGGAGTACCGTGGAACACCGAAAAAAGCACTAGACCGACCTTTGCTGCTGGCAGAGATACACGCGTCCCTCGCTAAGCTTACACATAACACGAGAACAGGAAAAGACAGAGTGACCAATGAGCACCTATGACAGCTACCGCCCCGGGCGTTGACGTCGCTCCTTCGGCACTTTAACGACTGCTGAAGGAAGGGCGTGCTACCACAAGCCAGGAAGCACTCGGAGGGGAACATGGTACCCAAGGCAAACAAGCCAATCTCGATTGGGAATCTTCGTCTTATTTCTCTTACGTCTTGCGCCGGAAAACTCTTTGGGCACATGGTAAACGAGCGGCTCACCACACACCTCGAAGACAATGGTCACTACTCGATTACCATGTTCGGCTTCCGCGAAATGCTGAGCACACAAGACGTCCTCTTGCAGATAAAGGAAGATTATTTCTACTTGAGCAAGCACAGTAAGTCATCTGTTCTAGCTCTGGACGTAACGGGCGCATTTTACAATGTGAGCCACAAGAGAGAGAGAAACAACATTCAATTACGCAACCGGTGTGCGGGAAGTCACCGGCCACGCAGGGCACGGGTATTCCCTATTCGAAGGCTATGGTTAACAGAGCCCTATAGTCATCATCATCATCATCATCATCATCATCATCATCAGCCTGACTACGTCCATTGCAGGACAAAGGCCTCTCCTATGTTCCGCCAGTTAACCTGGTCCTGTGCTTGCTGCTGCCAATTTATACCCACAAACTTCTTAATCTCATCTGCTCACCTAACCTTCTGTCTCCCCCTAAGCCGCTTCCCTTCTCTGGGAATCCAGTTAGTTACCCTTTATGACCAGCGGTTATCCTGTCTACGCGCTACATGCCGGGCCATGTCCATTTCCTCTTCTTTATTTCAACTATGATATCCTTAACCCCCGTTTGTCCCCTAATCCACTCTGCCCTCTTCTTGTCTCTTAAGGTTACACCTACCATTTTTTTTCCATTGCTCGCTGCGTCGTCCTCAATTTAAGCTGAACCCTCTTTGTAAGTCTCCAGATTTCTGCTCCGTTGCTAAGTACCGGCAAGATACAGCTGTTATATACCTTCCTCTTGAGGGATAGTGGCAATCTACCTGTCATAATTTGGGAGTGCTTGCCGAATGTGCTCCACCTCATTCTTATTCTTCTAGTTACTTGATTCTCGTGGTTCGGCTCTGCGGTTACTAACTGCCCTAAGTAGACATAGTTTATTACAACTTCAAGTGCACTATTACCTATCTCGAAACGCTGCTCCTTTCCGAGGTTGTTGTACACTACTTTCGTTTTCTGAAGATTAATTTTAAGATCCACCGTTCTGCTCTCTTTGTCTAACTCCTTAATCATGAGTTGCAATGCGTCCCCTGAGTTACTCAGCAATGCAATGTCATCGGCGAAGCGTAGGTTGCTAAGGTATTCTCCATTAACTCTTATCCCTAACTGTTCCCATTCTAGGCTTCTGAAAACTTCCTGTAAGCACGCGGTAAATATCATTGGTGTGATTGTCCTATAGTCCCTGGGCCTAGATCATGAGGACCTTGTGCTCCGGCTAGGCGTTGGATACTCGGGCTCCTCCGCTACCGTTGTCCGGGGCGTCGGCTCCCTTTCTCCTCTGCTTTGCCAGGGCCTCGTCAAGTAGCTGGATTGCCCTTTGTTGCGTCGCTGAGTCTTCAGAGCGTATCCATGCTCCCACCTCTTCGGAATACATGGCGTCCTGGCACTTCCCGTTCCCATTATTCACAGCACTGTTACACCCGCCCCACATGATATGGTGGAGGCTGGCTAGTTCACACTCGCACACGCTACACTTTGCATCCACAAACATCTTGAGGCATACGTGCCGGGCCAATGCTGGCATTAGCACGCATTCTGTTTGCAATTGTCACAGCTTCACTGCTTCCGCACGCGACAGTTCACGATTCGGGAGCGGTAAGGCTCTCCTGGCCTCTCTGTAAGCCGCCAGGATCCCTCCGTAGTTGGTGAGGGGATCGAGGTCATCTTCACGTTCTTCACCGCTGGTTTCGGGGAGACGGGTTGCCGTGGTCCGGCACGTGATGAGATCATGAAGCCATTCTGCGTAACCTGGAAGATGTCGGCTGCGGAGCCGAAACTTAAGCCTACATGCTGGCTTTCCTCACCAACCGCACAGCCACTGTAGGGATTGCCAATATCCGGAGCGAGCTTTTTCAACTCCCTAACAAAGACACGCCGCAAGGCTCAGTTAAATCACCACTGCTTTTTGACCTGGCCCTTCTTAAGCTCCCACGTCTGTTGGACGCTGTCCCTGGGATTCATCACGCGTTATACGCCGATGATATCACTACGTGGACAAGATATACAAGCATGGGTGAACAGGAGGACCGACTGAAGAATATCTCAAGATCTGTGGCCTCCAATGTGCTCCGGAAAAGTCAGAACTGTTAGCACGCTGTCGGGGGAGACCACCAAGGTACGACGCTCCTGACCCACAAGTCTTTTTAGAGGGAGTCCAAATACAACAAGTTGACACGCTTTGAGTCAATGGACTACATATAAAGATTGGTCTGGCTCCGCTGCCCTACCCCGGCTGCAGAACACTGTGACACAGCTCACTAATCTAATCCGAAGGGTCGCTAACCGTCGCATTGGCTGCAAACAGCACGACACCCTAAATATGGTACAAGCTCTACTTTACAGTCGCATAACGAACGCAACTCCCTACCTCAACCTGAAGACAGCGGAGAAACAAAAACTTAATCTGCTGATACGAAAGGCAACAAAGCTTTCCTTGGGACTGCCGCCAGCCGCCCCCACTGACCGACTGCTTCGCATGGGAGTTCACAATACGCAGAAAGAACTCAGCGAAGCACACCTCATCAACCAGGCTGAGAGGCTAAAACTGTCACTTACAGGGCAAGCCATCCTTCGACGCACAAGATATGAGGCCACCCTAAAACCCAACGAAGAACGCAAAGGCAAAATACCGTCACAGTTCTGAGAGTGCATTGACATTCAGCAGATTCCTTGAAACATGCATCCTCAACATCACTGAGTAAGGTGGCTCACCAGGTTTAACATGATCCTCAAAAACCATGGCAATGACCCGCAGGTGCAATACGTGGACGCAGCCAAATATCCAGGACGTAACGCCTTCGCGATTACCATCACAGATTACAAGGGCGCGGTACGGCCATCGGCGACTATCCTCCCCAAACATGCGGAAACAGCTGAAGAGGCTGCTATAGCACTCGCCACCCAGACGAGTGAGAATGCTATCGTGGTCTTTACCTACTCAGAAACAGCGGCACGGAACAACCTGAAAAGCAGGGTCTCCACGGTGGCGATTAGGCTACTAATACTCATGAACAATCCTCCTCTCTACACATGCATCGTTTGGATTCCGCGTAATGAAGGTCTCGAGGGAAATGAAGCGGCACACAACGAAGCCCGCGAATGCGTCAACCGGACATTCCCGTACGATATCCGAGGCACCTCCCACTCAACAACAGAATCAGAGGCAAGAGAACCCGTAGCACTAACGTATCATGCATTGCTCCAACATTATCGGTTCGAACGCAGGTCATACCCTCCGCCACATCCAAAACTTACAAGAGACGAAGGCACTGACTACAGGCGTCTTCAAAGCAACACGTTCACCCACGGCGTACTATTGCACCATATGAGGACAACGTTGCACAGCTACGTCTGTCCTCACTGCAATGTGGCAGACACTCTGGCGCACCTCTCACTGCAGTGCAAAGTACGCGTCCCAAGACTACAAGCAGCAGCACCAGATGCGGACCAAGACCTCCTCAGTGAAGCGTGGGAGGCTGCGATTTCCCTGCCGGACCTGGTTGAGCAGTGTCAACTCGTCGCTCTAGCACGGCGAGCTGTCCACGCCAGAGGATTCCTGGAAGAAAGGACCCTGCCACCTTCACTCACAAGCTTCATTCAATAAATGTTTTACATGCGGAGCATGTTATACTAGGGGCTAGTCATCGCCGTCGCCGTCAGCTTCCTCCCTTCCACCTCCGCCAGCCATCTGTGCATTCCTTCCGCCTCTCAACACAGCGCACGCTGCGCTCGCTTCTCCCCTCAGCGCGCTGCACGACCTTTAGTTTCATGTGCGCCAGCTGCATGCTAACGCGCGCATGCGCAGGTCGGGGCTGGCGCTCGCTCTAAATAACCGAGTGTCGGGGCGCGCCGCCCTTCGTCGGTTGGTTTGTGTGGTCGCTCCATGTCCGATGTCACTGGTGAAAATGTATGCTAACGAATCCGCAAACACACTTACTGACGTCCCTTCAATAGCGTCAGCCAATGTGTTGGCCGAACCACAAGCAATTACGAAGACACTTCGTCTGTGGACAAGGCCGCGCTGAGAAGAGCTCGTGATGCGGAACGCAAACGTCGGCATCGAGCGGAAGATCCCCAGCTCTGAGAACGTGAAGCAGGTGCGAGACGTCAGCTTCGAGCTGAGGATCCCCAACGCGAAGCAGCTGCGATACGTCGACGTCAAGCGGAAGATTCCCAGCTTCGAGAACGCGAAGCCGCTGCGAGACGTAAACATCGGCAAGAGAATACGGACGATGAAGCCGCGAGCAAGCGTCGACGCCTCGAGGTCGATCTCGTGTTCACTCGTGTTCACTCATAACACACACGCATGGCAAATTACAAACCACATTCATCGCAGTTCAACATACATGCTCCGCATGCTAACCAGTGTTCCCACTCTGGAAACTTCGGTCATTTCTCTCTCTCTCTCTCTCTCTCTCTCTCTCTCTTAGAGTCTGCTGAAGGACATGCCAGAAAAAGATAGCATCTTTGCAAATAACAAAGCAATCGCGTTAATACTACTTATAAAGCGTTTTAAAATAGCGAAGGAACAACCAGTCGTCGCACAATGCGAATAGCGTAACGAGTGGTTAGTCCAATGCTCCAACCCATTACAAAAGCTTGTTCTTCTTCCCCTATTAACTTTGGCGCATACCCACTTCAGCCATAATTCGTCATCGTCGTCAGCCACTGCAAGAAAAATGGGCATTAAATTCCTTGCAACTATTTAGCGGATACCACGCTTCTCAGAAGAGTGACAAAAATAGAAGAGCGAATGCCAGCCTACTACCCCAAAATTTTATTAATAATGCCTTAGAGGGTATCAAGCAAGTGTGCTTACAGTAGTTACCCAATGAGTGTTTTGAAAGGCTCTGAAAGGCCGCTCTTCTAGCTTTCTAGCTTTCGCTTTGACTGTACTGCGCCTTCCGCGCAGGCCTTGCTCTTTTTTTTGCAATGCTTCTTTAAAGAATACTGCATCCGGGGAATATGTATCAGTGCACCTCCTGTGACATCGCCTGAAAAAATGGAGCTGCCCACAAGTCACCTATACTTATCGTCTTGTGATCGTTCTGCAACTTTGAAAATACGTTTTTTTTGTTTCAGTATTGCATTAGGTGTGGACCAACAACACTTTAGAGCTACTTAATCCACAATTTTTTGATAAATATTGACCCGCAGATTGCAAGATCGAATATCGACTGATATTTTATTGCTAGTATAATAGGAGGTGCCAAAGAAAGAAATTTACTTCGGTTTTCAATGCGATATTATGTCATCACTGTGACGGACGCTTAACAGAGAGATGAAAAAAGTGGCATCAGTATATTCTGCGCTGTTTTAAACTGGTTCTTTTCTCTCTGAATTCCAGATTACGCACTTATTTTTATTGCAGAATTTTTTGCTCTAGTATTGGCCCTTCGAAAACTGCTTGTCTGTCTGTAGAGCGCTCTCGGCGTCCGGTGATTCGAAAGCATTAGGGGAATTCAACGGCCTAGTACCGAATCACTTAACCCAGGTGAGATTATTATGGCTGCCTGGGCAGAAAGGCATAACTCCAAATGAGACAGCTGATGCACTAGCGAAAGCGGCGTTAGACGGACCAGCTATCAATATTACCCATACAACAGCCTTTATAGTAGCTTCTAGATTTCGGAGGCAAATATTGATGCGTGAATGCTCTACACCATCTTTAAAATTGTTTCTGGATTTCAACCATCTAATGACACCCTGGAAAACTTCTTCATGTAATAATCGACACCTGGAAGTTGTAATCACTCGACTACGCTGTCGTATTCCTCCAACAAATTTTTATTTGTTTAGAGCATGCAGGCTTCACTCCCTCCCCACTTTGTTCTTTTTGTGGAGAAGAGGAAACTGTGGAGCACTATTTGATCTCTTGTAGGAAGTTTTCCACATAAAGAAAGGTATTACTAAAAATACCGTTAAAAATCCTTGGCTTAGCTTTGACAACGTCAAATTTGCTATCCCAAGGTGCAGATACCCAGGAGTACAGCAACGGGCAATTGTACGTGGCCGTGCAAAATTTCATTGTACAGTGTAGCAGATTTGCCTAACAGGACGTAATCTTACATTGAAACTATTTCATTCAATCTATAACAAAAAACAGGCATTATTCTTTCAGAATATATAAAACCAGTGCATTATCAATCCTATCGTCATGACCACAAATTTAAAGTGTAGTCATACAAGCCCAAAACGAATCTGTTTAAGCCTCCTTTTCCCGCAAGCCATTGTCAAATGGAATATGTTACCAGCTGATTTAGTTGGCTGCAAGTCTGCGGATTCATTCTCTGAGGCACTGAGCTTCCCGCAATGATGCCTAAGATGGGGTACGGGTAATGTTCCAAAAATTAAAAAACTAGAAGTTTTTAGTTAACCGATGTAGGCTATAAAAGTTTTCTAAGATATCATTTATTGCTTATTCAGAAGCAACTGATTCATCAATTTTTTTCTCAAGGATAATTTACAAGGAAATCAATATTTATGCAATTTTTTCGCCATTATTTAAATATAGACATCCCCTTTTTTTCGTTAAGCTACCCGATGTTTGGCCGATCTCCCAGTGTGGGTGTGAACCACAAGTTTAGGATCAGCATCTATATTACCACATGCATTTACAGTTAGTTTTAATAGATCTCAACAGACACGATGATCAAGCACCCTGGGTCCTAATGAAAGTTTTGAAAAATCGACAGAGGACTTCTCAGAAAAGATTGATCATTTTTAATGCAGCAGACGCATCGTAAATGAACTGCGAGATCTTGAGACAGTTATTTTTATTGATGGTATATATAACGTCTACATCAACTGAAATGCATCAAATTGCGCATTCACCCAGATAAGTTGACGGGTTTTATTGATGGCCATAAAAGTTTTCATGACGAAAAAGTCTTGAAGAAACTTTCTCTACAACGTGACCGTAGTGCTCAATGTGATTGCTCTTTATTGAAGTTGTTTACTCTTTATTGAACCCTATATATATATGCTGCTTTATTATTCGATTTAATACTCATGTCATTGGTGAATATTTTGACCAAGATTACTCTTCTTTGCGTGAGCAGTTTTTTTGTGTGAATTGTCTGTATGGAGCTCCTGCTTTCTTTCATCAAGTTGTGATCACTGAATTCACCAACTATAGATAAGCATCAAGTAGTATACAGTGTCTTGTCAAGTACACATGGAACTCACACTTATTTTCAGAAAGCTGTTTCGGCAACCGCGGCACGACTAAAATATTCAACGCCGTTCGAATAAAGGTTCTCTCCTTCCTGCTTTATGGTGATGAAAATTTTCTGTGCGGCTCGTTTCCCGGTGATTTTGAGCCGGTACTTTTGGGATTCTGTAATGAAACATGAATCTTTAACACGGGTAGGTTATTTTGTTCTACGCAAACACTGTGTCTCTGCTCAGGCCTACATTACGCAGCAGTGTTGCATGAAATCGCATCTGTATTTCCTTCACAGTGGATTGTTATTTATGGGTCAGCTGTTCTGATGAGGCTATGCTGTGCTGTGGCCATTTATCTAGGCGAACAAGTGGTGCTAGAGCAGGTTTATAAAGCACGGCGTTGAAAATAGACACCATAAGCGATGTTACGGACATGCTCGTATAGCCAGGGTTGGTGTCAGAACAACAGGAAGCGATACGCCTTTACACACATTAATACAGTGATTGCATTAGATGCACTGCTAATAACAGTAGGTGACAGAAAAGCAGCATCACCATCAACACAATGCCGAGCGAGCTCCCATCTAGGTGTATGCGCAACCCTTTAAAAATAACGCTGGTACACTTTCAACGCTGACATTTCATGGAAATATATATAATGGCCACCCAGCGTGCATGAAGCGGAGAAATTCACCAAAAGTCAGCGCGTCCACTGTTCATTCACTCCTACTCAGTTTATTGTCAACTGACCTTCCAAACTTTTCTTAGTGCAGATCGAGATCGCGGTACATTTGATTTCTGAAGACTTCATACTAAAAGAATCTAAATTCATCCCAAGGCTTCCGTCACCTTGAATTACCGTGGAACACGAGCAGACGTCTTTAGTGACTTGTCGACACAAATCCGGGTACTTTTAACTGCGATGTTGACGTCAAATTTTCGTGCTTACAATTATTGTTGTTCGCTTTATGAAATATGTACCTCTAAGAAACTTAAAGTTTGTTTTGTTTTTTTTTTCGCTTGGATTTTTGTTCAATCTATGGCACGTACCCACTCTGGGGAATTGGCCGATATTGCGACCTTGAAAATTTAGAATAATATTTGAAAACTGTTAGGTGATTTAATATTAAATAATGAAATAGCAATAGTATGTATCACATCAGGTTAAGACTGCAAATATTATGCTATCGAGGTTGTATTCTGGACTGGCGCAATAACCTGGTGTGTACTTTTTTGAGAGATTAGGTAAATGTTATTTTACTTCAATAATGAATATTTTTATATACAATAAATAAATGGCACTCGATTACTGGTTCTATGAAATTACAAACGGCATCAAAGACATCCCTGTTATAGTTTGCCAAACCTGACGCTTTTACGCATAAAACAGCTTCTTCATTTAAGGTTAAGCCTACTTTCGAAAGCGGGGTGATGGGAACGCGTGTTCTAATATTAGAATATCTGTGACATGACAGAAAGTGAAACTTGTAATAAGTGATTATTTTCTCCTTCTGGGGCAGCACTCCTATACTTCTTCGGCAACTTCTATTACGAGCGTAACACCTTAGAGTGTTGGTCTGTCATATGCTTACCTCGTTTGCTTGGTGCATAACGCAGATAATACCACGTATAGCATAGACAGTCGTAGCCTGAGCAGACCCTCGCACAAAAAAAAGCAGGCATCTTGGGCTTCGAGCGCCTTGAGGATGAACACTTTTGACATTAGGGGGGTTATTATTATGGCTGGGGAAACACAGCACACAAACTCTCTGTAGCCTTAAAACTGAATAGAGGAAGCAAGTGAGAAAGACAAAGAGTGGATGGAGATAAAAAAATAAGATAATTTAAAAAGCAGTAAAGTGCAATCAAGTAAAAAAATACTGTTAAAACAAGAAAAAAACAAGGAAGTAGTGATTAAAAGAAAAAGAAAACCGATAAGAAAAAGAAGGCTGTACAAAGGTACACTTCTTTCAGACTTAAATGCCACTACAGCTGGCTGCCTTTATTTTTGCTGTTGTTGTGAGGACTAGTGAACTCGGTCAAGACTTAAAAAAATGAAACATTTTGTCTTTTGGTAACCATATGTAAGAGTTGAACAACAGTGTTATTTTAACCAATCTGCGTAGACTCACTGAAGCGTCCATAAGATTGCACTTTTGTGCCAACATCTGTGAACTGCTTTTCTCTAGAGTTTTATCCGTGTCTACTTTATACATATTATGAAAGTTCGTACTGGTTTGTTTCCATGATGTTCACCTTTTTTTTTCGGTTTTTCATCTTGCTTTATCATTTGCTTATGCACGTTTTTAGAAGCCAAGGTGTGGTAAATGTCATTTCTAGTTTTCAGATATACTTATTGAAGCAATAGACAAAACAGCTCCAAATAAAGCAAAACAAAAAGTTGAAAAAAGTGAACTAGGGTAAGGAAGCAACATAGCAGACTTGCAGTGAGCAACAACGGCTGAAGTCATACAACATAAAGGCGTCATAATGCATCGTGTTGTTGACGGCATCAGTCGTTGCTCAGCTGAAACCTCATCAACTCCTCCTGAAAGACCCTGGACTGCCTCACCAAATAAGTAGGAATGGTCCATATAGCTACTCGACAAAGATCGTAAAGCTAGGCACCAATGCGTTTTAGGCGTCCTCTGCGTGTGCCTCGCCCAGCGCCCCGCTAGTTCTTGTCTCGTAAATACACTGCTGTTCGTTGTGGCGCGATTGTTCTTTTCGTGCATTACTTGTGGTTTTCACAGACGCAATGCATAGCTGTCCCCGGATATTGCCAGAATGAAGAAAAGAGGTATCAATGCTGATAGGCAAAATTGGATACAGACAGTTTCGGTGCATAGTGGTAGAGCACGCAGACTGGTTTCATCGGAGGACGATGGTATCATGAATGTGTCATTGGTAAAGTGGCTAAAGAATGCTTCATTTCCGTCTGTATTTGCAGAAGCACTGCAGTACTCGTAGTGGCGTGGCCTATACGAGATTGTCTGTGTGCGTCGTTTTGGCAACAAAGGCATCCTGGTGAACATTGTGTACGAAAGTTCGGTAGATGGTGGGACTCGGGATTCTTCACTGCCTTGTACCACGCTACATTTATCGCGGATTGTTCTTCTGTGAAATATGCCTATTCCAGGGACTGAAATTCGCTTAGAATGCTTATCTTCGAATGCATATATTTTTGTTCTATTTCGCGCTATATCTGTAGGAAGCTTAGTATGTTTACTGATGTTCTTCGATCTGGCAGTACATGCCAATTTCCTGTACACCGCTATTTCTTCCAAAGCATGAAGGGAACAATTTTGAACAAACGTTCGTTCGTGAATTTCACGTTTTCATCCGTCGTATTTGTTTCATGCTGCATGTTAATGCGGGACTGAATGCTTCAAGAACTGGTTTTCACGCTTCAATATAATTGCGCGAAACTCTAAAGGGACATCAACAAACACATACGAACGCTTAGAGCGTGCATATGTTTGTGTGTCTTCTTCACGGTGTCCCTTATTAATTTTCGCATCACCATTTTCTTGGAGCAAGATTTCTGCCCGATCTACCTTCAAGATGATTACCGGAGATACCAGGTTTATTATTAACAATGGCTGGTTGTTTTTCTCGCCACGAGATGACGCAAAAACAGGTTGTGGCTTGTCCCACTTCCGCTTGAACGCAGAGCTATTCAATCATACGAGCTGCGAAACTCCCCCTTGGCTCTTTGCATCAAAATCCGAACATGGCATCGGCTAAAATGCTCGAAGTCAGTAGATTGTAGGGCCATTTCTTGACAACAAAACTGACTAGGAAACGGAATATTTTGTGTTTTTGCGTTTAGCAAGATCGTGAGCGCCCTCGCATTCTGCCAAACAGCATGGCAGTGCCTAGAACTTGTTCTTAGGGATGTTGGTGCATAAAAGTGCTGAACGTGTTACTCTGTCGCAGTGGTGGAGACGTGATAAAGGACAGAGGAGCTGCTTGTTCTCTTGATGTTGCGCCCTATTTCACGTTTTCCGCATTGCGCTAAAAGTAACGTGGCTGTAAGCGGCATGTTCTCATGTGGTACACAGCTGGCACAGCATAATGGACGGTGCAGCGAAGTCGGTAGTTCATTAGATTCATGCGGTGAGCCCACGATGTTTACATTTCGGCAAAACAGTGAGCGGCACGGCGTCATGCAAGCGGGATGCATCGTTGATCCGAGTGGATCCAACCTTTGAGTCTGTCGACGGCAGCAGCCGACGGTGCCGGAGCAGCAAACGCCGGTGCCGTTGGAAAAACTCCACGAGCATAGCACCTGAAGTGAAAAGAGCGCTTGCAGTGCTATAGGTTGCAATTAAATAGCAATGTCCTAGCTCCCACTTTCTTGTCATCGGGCTTTCATAATTATATGGTATCCTAGCCGGTGTCTCATTGATTTTGCGATTAGTGGAATTCGACGGCTGCGTGCAAGACAAAGCGGCCAATTCGCAGTAAGTACTGATCGGTACTGTTGTCCTTTGGTTTGCTCTCTGCCGTATCTGTGTCTTCTTTGTGCGGCCATCACTCCCGTCGTGTTAGTGAGACACATCATAAACCGCAAAGTGAAACAGTTATTAGGATTCATCAAACTTCCCGTGAGCAATCGATCTCAAGCGCATATGTTCAAACGAGCAAGTGAGGAGTGATAAAAGTATTCGGGGCGCAGGGTTAAAACCATGATAGCACGAACTTGCAAGCACTACCTTCGTCGAAACAAACCTTGACGCTTTGACCCGGCTTTGATTACGCCTTTGCAGACCGACAACAGCTGACAGCAGCGGTGGGCGCCGTGCAAGCTAAGGCCATTTATTGAGGCGACAACGCCAGTGTTGCGTGTGGAGTTGAGCTGCCTAAATAAAAGCACGCGCACAAGCGGCAATGGAGTGTTTTGTATTGTCGTTCCCAGATGGCGCCACGATCGAATCACTTTCACTAGGTCGGCCAATGGCGTGTCCGGGTTTCGGAACGCAGTTTCGCAACTAATATGAGTGAATAACTCTGGCTTGAACGAGCTGCACGAAGCGCAAACGCCACACGCTCGTGTGTTCCCTTCCATGAAAATGACAGCTGTAGAGGTTCCCGTCATATTGTCGATTCAACCATTTATGATGGTCTATCGTTTGCTGCTCGCACATGGTGCCTGCACTGTTGACGGTGCACATGTGTTTTCGACATGCGCATTTGTCTACGTCACATTATAATTGCTATGGACATTGAGTGTGTGGCATGCTTCCACGCGAGGAAGCGTAAAAACAAATCTGTGCGAAGAACATTTACTACATGCACTAGACATACATTGATTTTATTGTTAGCTCAAGAGCGGTAGTTTCAGTTTTCCAGCGGGTACGCGGTATACATAAACTGTTGAATTTCCTAATGATGAGAATAATAGGAATTGGAAGAAGGGTGACATCCCGGAGCAATGAAAGTTGGCCAAGGTGATCCTGATTCCCAAGCCAGGTAAAGCACCATGTTTGGAAAATCAGCACTTCATCTCTCACGTCATGCGTGGGAAAGGTGACGAAACACGATATCTGGAACCAAACGGTGGATTACATGGGTCACAATAATCTTTTTCTTCATTACCTAATTGGCTTTAGGCCAGGTCTTCCTACCGAGAATGCAATGAAAATCATTAGGACTCATATTTTAGATATTATACGAGAGACACCAGGGCAATAAGCTTGAATATAAGTTAGCGTTTGATAATGTCCGTCATGAATTTATTTTAGATGCTATCTCTAGTCTCGATCTAGGTTCCTCATTTTATGCGTTTGTCACATCCTTCCTGAGCGGTCGAAATGCCATACTTGAAGTTTGAGAACTAGAATGGGATGTTCAATTGCTGGGCACCTCGCAAGGATCTGTTCTATCACCTTCATTTTTTAACGTCGTCATAGCTGGTCTCTCGAGGCACCTTTCTAGAATTCAAGTTGATCGTCACACAATATATGCCGATGATATCTCCATTTCGTGTAGAGGAGGAAGTGAAGGCATTGAATGGGCTGCACTGCAAGACGCGATCGACACTACCGAGAGTTTTCTCGAGGACACAGGCCTTTTCTGCTCTACGGAAAAGTCTGAGCTTGTTATCTCTAAACCTGCCAGGAAAGGCTGTTGATCGCGAGGATAGGTGCCACCCCTGGAGGCAGACATCTACGTACGTACCAAAAGCGGACAATCGTTGTCCAAAGTCGATTCCATTCGGATCTTAGGTATGCCGCAAGAAGCAATGGGCCCCAATAACATCACGATTCAAAGGTAAGCAAAAAAGGCAGATAGTGTTATCAGGCTCAAACATTGGGTGGCTAATCGAAGGGCAGGACTATCAGAGGAAGACTTGGTCAAGCTTATACATGTTTTTATGATGTCTCGTTTTCCATATGTGGTGGCAATGCGTGTTTGGAAGAGAGCAAAATTGACAAGCCTAATGCAACTATTAAGGGAGCGGTAAAGACTGCCCTTGAGCTCCCCAGCTACGCCCACACAAATAATCTCCTGTAGTTGGGAAATAATTATACATTGGAAGAAATCGCGGAAGCGCAAGAAAGAACGCAGACAATTAGTCTGTCTGGGACGAAAGTGGGGAGGATGCGTCTCGCGGTCATGGATATCCCACCATCTCATATTGAGACACTGTACCAAGGTGACGAGGAATCAGACTGAGAATATTGTGTTCTCGCCTGCCCCACAGAACATGCATCCGCAACAAATATTGAAAGGGGGAGAACGCGCGCTCACGCCCTTCTTTGCTAAGTTGCGGATCTGGATGCGGGTGCCTGTTTCGTAGACGCGGCGCAATATGATGGCCAGAGAGACACACTTACGGTAGTGGCCAGCCATCAACCACAAAGGAGTTACAATTATTGCGGCACCGGTATGTGCCAAAACTGACAATGCAGCCGAGGAGGCTGCCATTGCCATGGATCTTTTAGATCACCATCATGAAATATATTTAGCAATTCTAGAGCTGCCATTCGTACCCTTAATGTTGGAGCTGCGAGCAAAGAGACCAAAAACATACTTGATGAAAAGTCACCTACAACCCATACCCTTGCCTTGCCGCATGTGGTCCAGTAGCTGAGTACTCGGCTGCTGACCCGCAGGTCGTGGGATCAAATCCCGGCTGCGGGGGCTGCATTTCTGATGGAGGCGGAAATGTTGTAGGCCCATGTGCTCAAATTTGGGTGCACGTTAAAGAACCCCACGTGGTTGAAATTTCCGGAGCCCTCCACTATGGCGTCTCTAATAATCATAGGTTGGCTATGGGACGTTATAAACCCCACAAATCATCAATCCACCCATACCCTTGCATGGTTCCGGGTGATATGGGAAACAGACTGAGGGATTATCCATCTCAATCAGTCGGCCCACTCCACCGTGCGAGGTTTAATTGTCCGCGGCCGTGAAAGACCTTTGGGTCGACATGGAGATTTCGTAAACAGGGATCCGCCAACTACACACAATGAAATTACTCAGTATTTTGCTATGGATAGGAAAAACCTTTCCACCTCTACGTAGGAAGCTAAATAGAGCACAGGCGCTTACATTGCGGTTACTTTGAACAGAAACGTACCCTAACCTTGCCTTTCTCCACAAGCTTTATCCTGAGGTTTATTTAACTAACTCGTGTCCAAAATGTGGTGGTTTAGCCACCTCAGACCACGTGTTCTAGGAGTGCCCTTCTGTACGCGGCACCAATACAGCATCGTCCAGCAAGTGGAACTTTGCTATCTCGAGTCCGACATAACAACACAACGTTGGGCTGTCCAGAGAGCCCGCGATGCGGCAGTAGCCCGCGCCTATTGTGAAGGGAGGTTCCCTTCTTTCTTTAAGTTTAAGCCCTTTTTTACACAATATAAATGTGGAATACTTTACCAAGCGTTGCTGTACAAGGTGCAACATCAGCCGATTTCGAAGATGCATAAGACCATTCTCTCTGTAGTGATGCTCTTTATTTCCAGACACGAGCATTTATTAGTCGATTTTTGCCTGCTCAATGACTGTCGTTTGTTTCTCATTTTCTTATGCTGGTATTTCTTTTTATTGCTATGTGCTATAGAATGCTTTTTTTCTCGTCTCCCTTGTTCGAATGATATGTACTTGAGACACCCTCTCTGTAATAACTCAAAGCACGGGGTTGGCAGCATCAAATAAATAAGTGGATAAATAAATAAATAAACCTTTTTTGTAGAAAAACTAGTTTACACAAAATACTTATGTGCCCTTTCTGTACAGTAATGGTGCCATGCACAGGGGTGGTTTGAAATATAAAGAATCAGACTGTGCGTGTTGGCTACTTTTATCATCCGGGATCACTTTTCTTGTCGCTTTCCTACCACTTCTCAGTCACACTCGGAGAACCGAAGGTGCCGCTGTGATCCTGCAGCAAACCGTTTGTCATGATTGTCATCAGCGCGTTTCCTCTTTCAACGCCCGACTCCATCCTACATCTTCTTTGGTTGGGCAATGTGACGCATGGAAAGAGGTAAGCAGCGTCCGCACAGCCAGACCTAAACCTATTTCGTCTATTGTTTGAAAGAGGCTCACATCTTCTTGTACGGAAATTTTGATTGCGATATGTTACAAACGCAACGATTCCCGTGATTCCCGTGAGGTTGTTTCTCGACCAAACGTAATCAGGTTGCGACGAAGAGATGGCGCTGGGGGAGCGTCATTCACTCGCCTAGCCAGGTAACAATACCGTCTTTTGCTCGCCGCCGGAGTCGGCCCGTATTGAGAAACAAACCTTATCCTAATCTTATAACAAACGCAATAGTCCTTCTTGGGGACCTCCCACGCAAAAATTTTAGTTTGTCTGTCTGTCTTTCTGTCTGTCTGTCTTTTTGTCTGTCTGCCTGTCTGGCCATACATTTGTCTGTTTGTTTAGCCTTAAAGGTGACCTAAACGGCACCAAAGTGCCAAACGATACTCAAAACGGCCTAGCCCATCCGCAGCGCCCACCAGTATTGCTCATGGTTCAGCGTTCCTACTTGTTCAAATGTCAATAAAAAAATTGGCCGATCCCACATACTGTGGGAATCGATGATACGCGAAGCGAAAATGTTAAATTTTGATTTGTCATTTTAAATTCAGCACAACGTCACGAGCTGGAGGTAAATGATGCTGTACTTGACTTCCAAGTCATGATTATCATGTTTGTGATGTGTCGCTTACCTGCATCATCTATTCACGTCACGTGATACCAAATTTAGTATATGTGGAGCTAGCGAAAGGGCCGCGAGCACGCTAAGAGCGTAGTATGTTGCCGAGTTCTTACATGACACGCGTGTGAGGATTATTATGTTTGCACCAGTCATATATTTCAAGATCCAATGACGTCACGTAAAACTAAATTTGATGTATGTGAAGCTAGCAAAATAGCCGCGGGCGCATCATAAAGGGCCCAATATACTCCAACGTAGCGTTGACGCGCGCGCACGCTGGGTACAGAGACGCTCCGTTAGCAAAACGCGAGCACTCAATAGTCTGACGCCAGGTGCGACCAGCGTCCGTCGGCGCTGCCCGACGGTAACCAGCGCGAAAAGGGACATGCTGCATTTTGCGCCGCTGCGTTACCGTGACAACACTGCGTGTCGCTCTTTTCGTGAAGGAGGGACGCCGTATGCACTGAAACGCGCATGCGTGTAAGCGATGCCGCGCGGCATGTGCCTGCGAGTATATGTCAGGACCAGCACCTGGCACGGTAACGCCAGCGTGGCGTGGCGAAATGAACTCCGGCGAGCATGCGCACCACGTCACGGCGTAATACATTGGTGCCTTGTCTCTGGCTTGTAGTCATGTTCTCCCATGACACGCATCTCATGATTATCATGTTTGCACCAGTCACATACCTTCGTCATCCATTCACGTACCGTAATAGCAAATTTGGTATATGTGACACTACCGAATTGGCCGCAAGCTCATCATGAGCGCAGCATGTAGTCATGTTGTTACATGACACGCATCTCATGTTTATCCTGTTTGCACCAGTGTCATACCTGCTTTATCCTTTCGCGTCCCGTAATACCAAATTTGGTATAAGGGAAGCTAGCGAAACGGGTGTGAGCGAATCATGAGTTTAGCACGTAGTCATGTTGTTACATGACACGCATGTCATGATTATCATGTTCGCACCAGTATCATACCTTCGTCATCCATTCGCGTCCCGTAATACCAAATTTGGTATATGCGACGCTAGTGAAACAGCCGTGAGCGCATCATAAGCGTGGCATGTAGTCGTGTTGTTACATGACACGGATGTAATGATTTCCATGTTAGGGTTGGTCGCTTCTGTTCGGCATGCAATCATGTCATACCATACCAATTTTGCAACATGTGATGTGAACGAAACCACCGCAAGAGCTGCAGGACCATGAAATATAAATCATGACATTCATGACATACTTATCCTTATTTTTATGTTTCGACTAGTGAAATATGTTCTTCATACAGTCATGTTATGCCATACCAAGTTTGGTATCGATACCATTATTGAAACGTCCAGCAGAGCCGATTCAATAGGTCGTTGGCGGTTAGATAGATAAATAGATACGCTCAATTTCACCGAATTTCACAAAGAAATGCTACGCATTTGAAAGCAATTACTGAAGATATCAAAGGCACCAGTACAACACGTAAATATTGTTACGTTTAGAAATTTGTTTATTCAGCTGTGGCGAACCGCTAGACTTGAATGTGTCGTGCACCGGAGACTTATCTTGCTAGCCAAACGTCCCCTTCTATAATCTGGCTGTTCCCCGCTACCGAGAGGCTCATACCCAAATCAAATATGCAGTAACAATTCCTTCCACGCAGACGAAGCCCACCAGGCTAGGTTAAGAGTCTCTCTGGTAACATAGTGCTTCAAACGAGCCATGTGGACAAGTGTAGTCTTTGCGGACCGTCGGCCATTTGAATGAAGATGTGCTACGCGGCAAGTTAAATCGCTTATACTGTCTAGAACAACTAAACGTCCCGCATAGTGCACCAGCAATTTTTCACACAACGCATGTTTCCTATTTGACATCCACAGCAACACGAGGTTTCCGCGATTATACGTCTCGTTCCGACGTTGACGGTAAAAACGTGTCTTCGAGCGATCTTGCGAAGCGATGGTGCGTATGTAAGCAAGACGTTGGGCTTCTTCTTCCCGACAGACAATCTCGATTATACTGGAATCAATGTGGTACAAAAACGGGAAGATGGTATGCAGGGTTTGACGAAGTGGCCTCGAAAACAGAAGAAAGAATGGACTGTAGCTGGTAGTTTCATGCTGTGTGGTGGTAAATGCGTAAGTGATGAAAGGTAGCACGCCGTCCCAGTTCTTGTGATCTGCTGCGACATACATTGATAGCATGTTCGTGAGAGTCCTGTTAGCTTGTTCCGTTAGGCCGTTTTCTTGGGGATGATATGGCGTCAAGCGCCGAAAGCTTGAATCGCATAGACCAAGCATTTCTTCCACCACGTCTGCACTGAATTGTCGCCCACGTTAATTGATAACAATTTTGGGAGGTCCATGTCGTATAACCACAAAACGGAGCAGGAATAAACGCACGTCGGCTGCAGTTGCCGATGGTATGGCAGCTGTCTCGCAGTACCATGGTAAGTGATCGGACTATCCAGCGATTGCCATTAGAAGACCTCGTTAAGGGCACTAGAAGGTCAATCTCAACTTGCTCGAATGGAGTTTTAGGTGGTGGAATGGGATGTAGTCGGCCTGGAGGAGCACTGGCAGGGCTCTTTTGGCGTTGGCACTCGTTTCAACTAGAGACGTACTGTGCAGTCTTATGGTGTATATTCGGCCAGTAAAATCTTTCTTGAAGCCAGCAAAGAGTTTTCGCTATGCCTAGATGGCCGGACATTGGGTCATCATGCATAGCCTGCAAGACGGAAACGCGAAGACTCTTCGGAACCATGAGAAGATATCGTTAGCTGGTTGTAGCATAGTTCTTTTTGTACACAAGCCCATCGCGCATGCAGAAGCGAGTCGCCGATGATCTTGACTCGGTAGGTAGGAGCTACTGTACGAGGCGGTCTCTTTGCTGCTTAATCTTGAAGGCAATGGTGTCAGGAAATGGCAGGTCCGATGGCAGAATGTAAGTGTTGTAGTTGCCCGCACCACAGTCCGTCGATAGAAGCGGTAGTCGCGAAAGACAATCTGCATCAGCGTGACGACGACCACACTGATAGGAAACCGTAAAGTCGTATTCCTGCACACGGAGTGCCCAAAGAGCTAGTCGACCAGATGGGTCATGCAGATTGACTAACCAGCAGAGCGAATGATGGTCTGTCACGATGGTAAAGAAGCGACCGTACAAATAGGATCGGAAGCGCTTCACTGCGAAGACTACTGCGAGGCATTCTTCCTCTGTGACGGTGTAGTTACGCTCGGACGTGCTTAGCAAGCGACTTGCATACGCAAAGACATGTTCTTTGATATCGAAGCGTTGAACCAACACGGCACCTACACCGACACCACTAGCGTCTCTGTGAAGTTCTGTGGGAGCCAAAGGATCGACGTTTCGATGAATCGGATGGGATGTCAAAAGGAACTTCAACTCAGAAAAAGGGGACGCACATTCCGGAGTCTAGTCAAATGGCACGCCTTTCTGACGCAGGCACGTGAGGGGGTGCGCGATATTGGCAAATCAAGAAATGAATCGATGGAAGTATTAGCAGAGGCCTAAACATCTGGGTAGTTCTTTCGCTGACTGAGGTTGCTTGAATGCCTCCACTGCCGCCGCCTTCGCGGGGTGCAGCCGTATGCCTTCTTTGTTCACCAAGCGCCCAAGAACGAGTGTTTGGTGCTCTCCGAAACGATATTTCTTTGAGTGGAGCACCAAGCGTGCTTTGCTTAGGTAGTTCAGCACGAGATCGAGATGTGTGTTGTGCTCACAGAAAGTTCGCCCAAAAATAACAACATCGTCCAGATAACACATGCGTACTTCTCTCTTCAAACCGCGCAGAATGTTGTCCATGAAGCGCTCAAACGTTGCAGGCGTATTGCGTAGTCCGAAAGGAATCACATTGAATTAAAAAAGTCCATCTGGTGTAGCAAGTGCCGTTTTCTTTTTGTCTTCCTCGTGAAATGGAATGGCCCAATACCCTGACCTCAAATATACCGACAAAAAGTATAAGGCTGATGAAAGACAGCTTATAGCATCATCAATACGTGATAGTGGGTATACGTCCTTATTTGTTTCATTTTTCTTCTTGACCAATATTACGGGAGTGGCCCACGTACGGCATGGTTTCTGAATTAAAATCTTCTTTAGCATCTCGCCAGCCTCTTCATTTATCACTGTGCGTTCCGAAGGCGATACCCGGTGTGGCTTTTGTCGGAGAGGTCTACGGTATGCCGTATCTATGCGGTGCTTTACACGAGAAGCAGAGAATGACAGTGGAGCCTGTAGCTGCGTGAAGTCGAAAAGACAAGCATGTTTGTGCAGAATACTCGCCCGGTCACTACGCTCGTTGGTGGTAAGAGACTTGTCAATAATCGCCATTATGAAGGTGTCCGCGCCGTGCAGATGATCGGAATTAGGCTTATCCGCAAAATCGCGACTCTCTGCAAGGATGGCAAGGGAGAACACCTATTGTTGATGGATCTTAGCAGGTTGTAGACCCTCTGGCAGTACCGAAGGTTCATTGGAGGCAATGATCACCCACAAACCAGTATGTTTTCGAACAACCGACAACGTACAATAGATTATTAGAATATCTTTTTAGGTAGCTGAGGTGAATGGGCTCTACGGTGACATCAAATGTCGTCTCGGTTGCAGGGGAACTGATGACAGGAACACACTTGGCAGACAAGGGTGGTACAATTGTGTCCATAGGCACGCAAATGGTGCTTTTCATACAGGGTGCGCTTTCCAAAAACGCAACTGCAACATTTGGATCTGCTGTAATCTCTTCTGTGTGGCAATCGACAGTGTAACCTCAAAGATTCTGGAAATTCAGTCCACAATTTACATCATGCGTTGAATGAAAGAGGTCAGCAAAATCAGAAATAAAAGCCTGGCTCCCCAAACTTACAGACACTGTGCAGATACCAACAGGTTTTAAGACGTCTCCGCTCACTCCACGACACGCATCAGAATGGTCCCAACGGAACATAACCTTTCGTCCAAGAAGGAATTTGTATGCTAGACTCATCACTGATATGGCTGCACCTGTGTCCAGTAAGGCCATTGTTGAGACACCGTCGATTACCACACGAACCTTATTTCTAAACATGCAAATTGATGGAGGCATTTCTGTGGAAATTGAAGACTGTCCAGCGACCTCACCTCCAACGTTCGCACCGACTAGTTTTCCGGAGGCGGCGAAGGTAGGCGGCGCCTAGGAGACGGCGACTGATTAGAGCGAGGGCCTGGCGGGGGTGTCAGACACCGGTCAGAGGCCAGATAACTGTTTCGCAGCGGCCTTGGTATTTCGTGAGATGCGCTTCCAGGGAATGTTGGTGCTCGTGCAAAGCCGGAAATGTGGGATCTCAATGGACGGTCATACCCCGGCGGCTACCGGTAGTTGCAGTACCTGGAAATGCGCCCTTCGACGCCATAGTTCTAGCAGGCGGGTAAGGGTCGTTCGCTGAACCACTGCTGAGAGCGCTCCCCTGTGTGAGGTCGCCTACCTGAACGGAGTGGGGCAGTTTGATGAAAGGGAACCGCCCGCCTCTGTGGAGCGGGGGGCCCGGACAAAGGCGCGAATGAGTCCCGGCGTGGCAAGGAAGTTCCAGCTTCACCAAAGTCCGTCGCACATACGGATGGTGGCAGAAGGGTGATTGGCGCCGGGTACTAGGATGAACAGGTAGGCGGATGATGGATGATATCGTCGACCGGTGTGTCTTGTTGCTGTAGCTCTTCGCGCGCTTTTGTCCTCATAGTAGCAGCAAGGTTGGCAGGTGGGCTCACGTCAACGCTGGCAACCGTTGTTACAGTTGCCAGCCTACCGAATTTCGGGGCAACCCGACAGGTCTTCAGCTTCTGGAAAGTACGGGAGTGACGTTGGACGACGGAGACAGAAGTGAGGTGTTCCATGCCTATGAAAAAAATGTAGATTTCCTTTGCTATACCCTTCAGAAGGTGTCCGACCTGGTCCTTTCCAAACATATACGGGTCTATGATCTTCCAGAGCATGAGAACTTCCTTTATGCAGGTAGTAAACATTTCTCCAGGAGGCTGGGCTCTTTGAGCCAACGTGCGCTCTGCGCTTTTCTTTTTCGAAACAGAGTCGCCGAAGCATTTTTTGAGTTCTTCAGCGAAACGACCTCAGGTTGTTAAAGAATATTTGTGGTTTTCATATCACATCAAGGCGATTTTCGTGAGAAACAGTGCGACATTTCTCAATTTGTCGGTGGGATCCCAACAGTTGTACCGGCTCACCCTTTTGTAATGTGTCAGCCACGCATCCACATCTTCCCCTGTTCTTTCGGTGAACGGGCGGTGTTCCATATAGTGGTACCGAGGTGCAGCCAGCACAGACCTTCGCGTGGTTGAGAAGCCGTGACCTTCGCTCTAGGCCACGACGGTTGTTGTCGGTGGCAGACCGGCAAAACAATGGCTCCGGCGAACTTCAAACAGCTTTGGCTGCGTGGTTCGTCGAGGTGCTGTAACCTGGCACTTCCACCACTCTGTTACGTTTAGAAATGTGTTAATTATGCTGTGGCGTACCGGTAGACTTGAAAGTGTCATGCACCGGAGGCCTATCCGATGGTGATAATGATGCCTACACTATGGCTCTTGCCCACTCAGGACGATTGGCCAAGAATTGAGGATATGACGTTTAAGGCCTTTCGGATGACACCTAATCCTAAAGAAAGGAGGATAAGCGCACGTAAATACAGAAAGAGTGCAACATTTTTTTGCCATTTCAACCAGACAGAATAATATATATCTCGAACTGACATTGCAGTTATTTTTAACACGTGTAAAATTGATGTATAGAATTTACCTAATAATATTATAATAACAAATATGCAAATTGGAATTTAGAGCGCATTCATTTTGTTTCAGGAAGATAACAGCAAACGGCATTAAAGGCATTCCTGTGGCTGTAGCTCAGAACCGAAGCATGGGCTACAAACAATACACCACCGAGGCGTATTGCTGGCTATTCAACTTGAAACGAGAAAGGCAGTTAATGCAATACGAGCACAACGCAGTTCTCGCCAAAGAGGACTCAGCGTCGATGGGTACGGTAGACAGCACGGGAAATTGTAGAGTGCACAGTACCAGATCTGTTAGGCCTAATGAGCACAAAGCCACGACAGCTGCTCTTCAACTGGGATGACAAGCGTAAGAAAGGCTGCCTTGGAGGGAAACATTCGGAGGTTAACGATCTCCTTGTCTTCTTCCGAACGCTTCCTTCAGAAAGAAGCTACATTCATACAAAACGAAAGAATGGAATGAGAGACTTTTCTGGCCAAGAGACAGCTTCAAGCAAGCTCAATTCACGCCACACTTGAGAACGCTTAGAAAGTAACAAGAACATAAGTGAAGAAGCGAAAAAAATATAGTAGATTGTTTCACAAGCTACATGGGGAGGCTTCTTGCCTTCTCCCCGCTGTAGCTGTGATGACAAATTGCAGTGTAAGGCTTCACGGTGCAAGGTGCCAGCACGTTTCGTTAACGGCAGCGTTTCTTCATTATACGCGGAGCATTTTCCGCGTATGATGAAGAAACGACAACAGGAGTTATATACGATGGGGATGAAGAGATAACAGACTCGAGTCTCGAGAAACTGCTGTCGTCGTCGGCTCCCATGCTTGGTTTCCACCGCTTTGGACGCAAGCAATGTGTTAAAGTAGTGTTTCAGTCGAAGACGTTACCCACACATGTAAAAGTTGGGTACGTGAAGCACTCGGTACGTCCTTACGTACCAAAACCTCTGCAATGTCATAAATGCATGAAATTTGGGCACGTTAGTGCAGTTTGCAAGGGTGCAGTAACCTGCAAGCATTGTGGTGGTTTTCATGAAGGTGATAACTGCAAAGCTGCGGCCAAATGCCCAAACTGCTCAGGCGCCCACGACGCAACATTAAAGGAATGCCCCAAAATGAGGAATGAAATTAGTATCCTGAAGATGATTCGAGACCACTCCACTCACAGAGAAGCTGCAAGGGCTGTACGGCGCCGTAAACATCGTTCGCGACACCGACGCAAACGAAGCAGCAGTGCTCATAGCTTATCGAATTCGACACCCGAAACCGTGCCCTCACCACCTACTAGCCTACTTTTGTCAGCCAGAAAGGAGGATACAGATGCTCAAATGCCAATACAGTCCACGCAAGTACAATGTAACCAGTCATTCGCTCTTCCCACGTCGGAGACTCAGTGGCTTTCACTACCGTCAAGAGCTACGATAGCGGCATCATCACATAGTGCCCCTACCCCCAATGAAGAAAACAAAAAGATGGACAACGCAGATGTCAAGGCTATGCTCAAAAATTTGATGGGTTCGATGCGTAAGATTCTCAGCAGCCTAAACACTCCCGCTGCTAAGGCGGCTGTGCAGCTACTTGAGGTTTTGGAGCCTCTTCTACTGGTTCTTCAGTAAGTGAACATGGCACTGATATTCGAAGAACGCATGCACCAGTCGCTTGTTATGCAATAGAATGCTCGTGGCCTACGCGGCCGTCTGTCAGACTTCAGACAATGGGTTTTTAAATATCAATTTCCTCTTATCATTATATGTGAACCGAATATGGTTTCATCTTTTCGTATAACTGGATATATCCAGATTTGGTCCAGCAGTGATTAACGTACGAGCAAAGTTCTCGTTTGTATACGCCGTAATTTGACGTTCTTGAGGCATGAAGTCACGTCGCATAGCAGCAATGATTACGTGAGCCTGACTATAACACATAAAAAGCGGTCATTCTCACTAATAGGAGGATACATATACTCAAGCGCACAGATGGACTGCTTCCACCAGGGGACCATTCTCTAAGCAACACAAAGGCCACACATTGTGATCGGCGATTTTAATGCACATCATCCTCTCTGGGGTAGCACTACAACGAATTATCGCGGAAGGAATTTGGTCAATTTTATATGCAAGTATGGACTAAGCGTACTCAACGACGGATCAGCTACATTTGTTCGTGGCACGTCCTACAGCAGCTGCCTCGACCTCTGTTTCGTTTCCAGAAGCCTCCTGTCTTCCGCATGTTGGTGCATAGATTTGGACACTCGCGGCAGTGACCACCTTCCAACCTATGTTAGGTTCAGGTGGTTTCGCCGCACGCACTTAAGCTACATCCATCAAACCGACTGGACACTGTTCAAGGCATCGGTCAAGTCTGGCTGTGAGCACAGGACTGATCCATCCGAGGTAGAGAACATCATTGCTTTTTCACTGCGTGACACAACCAAGCAGGTTAACCTACCGATGCAGAGATGAGCAGTTGACTCCCAATACGAGGCCCTTCGTGCAATCCGTCGCCGTGCCGAACGCCGATACAGACGAACGAAGTCGCCTTCAGACCTTTCAGCCTGTCGTCGAGCTCAACGACATGTTCTTCGGCATCTTGACAAGATTGACAGGCAACGTTGGAGAAATTTCTGTGGATCTCTGGACCCCAGGCAACCTCTAAGATCTGGCCGGTGGTACGAAGTTTGCAGACAACTTCCCAACAACGTCAACCATTTCAAGCTGTTGGTCTACATCAGGGACGGACAGAAGTTGAGATAGCCAGTGAATACTGTAGCCTCATCGTGGACACCACTGATGGTCTTGCCACTAATGAGCCTCTTACTACCGTTGCGCCTCCATCGTCTGACGAGCGCCTTGATGTACGTTTTGCAATGCATGAGCTTGACGCTGCGATTTCTGCCTCCCGCCGATCATTGGCACCAGGACCTGACGGACTCACGTATGCTGCACTCAACCATCTTGATACAGAAGCACGACGTATCCTGTTATCTCATTATAACACCTCATGGGAGTCAGGAGAAGTCCCAACTCATTGGAAATGCAGTCGCATCATTGCATTGCTTAAGTCGGGGAAGTGTCCTTATGCACTTTCCTCCTAGAGACCAATCGCCTTCGCCAGCTGCGTCGGAAAAGTGATGGAAAGAATGGTACTGTCAAGATTAGAGTGGCTTCTAGAGAGGAACAACTTCTTTTCTGAATTTATGAATGGCTTCAGAAGAGGCCTATCTGCCATTGATGGTGTGGCCGACTTGATCACCAGCGTTGAAGAGGAAAGAAGCCGACGCAGACTAGTGGCGGCAGTCTTCTTAGACATTAAGGGTGCCTACGATAATGTGCTGCATTATGCGATCCTTGACGCACTGGAAGATTTCGACATCGGTGGACGACTGTACGCTTGGATTTTCAGCAACCTTAGGGACCGCACCATTTACATGACGACAAATAACGGAAACAGCGATAGATCTAAGGTTCATCGTGGTGTTCCCCAAGGAGGAGTTCTCAGCCCGATTCTATTCACTGTCACAATGATCGGCCTAGCAGCAGAACTTCCCAGCACGGTGAAGATCAGCGCACACGCTGATGACATATGCATATGGGCATCCGGAACTACCCGTCCGCAATGACGAGCTCGACTACAGCGTGCAGTGACGATCACATACAATTATCTACGACGTCAGGGGCTCACTCTTTCAATCGACTAATGCGCAGTGCTTGCGTTCACACGCAAGCATATGTCGAAATACCCGATATTTATTAATGGGCAGCGATACCTGTTGTAACGCACCACAAGTTCCTTGGGGTTGTCGTACACAGAGATCTATCGTGGAGGAGGCATGTGGCAGTACTTAAATCTAAGTTGAAGAGCTTTGCTCTCGTTCTTCGCCACGTAGCAGGAGCAAGATGGGGCCCGTCAAAATCATCGCTACTTCGTTTGTGCAATGCTCTATTTGTGGGATACATTCGATACAGCATGCCCGTGCTCTCCAATATGAGACCTAGTTGTGTGAAGACGTTAGAGAGTGTTCAAGCTGAATGCTTACGAAGATGCTTGGGTCTACCGCGCTGTACTTCAACAAATGGGACAATCGCAGAGGCTCGGGCTTGTCCCATCAGTGTATACATGCTCTGCGAGCCACTTAGAGTTCACCTTCGATTGCTGAGCAGACACAGACAGGACCCACTGTCAGTACTACCCGCCACTCACCCAGATTGCAGTTTCTCAAGAGTAATATCGCGGCATGAAAACATTATACCATCAAGGTTTTCTCCGCCAAATGCCTCTGCAGTGCCTCCATGGGTCCTGCCTAAACCACCTGTATCATTTACGACACCTGGAATCACGAAGAAGTCGCTCATTTCTTCTTTTGGCCTCAGACAGCTGACCCTATATCACATTTATACAACGTACTGTGATTCTCTGCACGTGTATACCGACGGATCCACCATGCTAAACAGCTCCGCCGCAGCCTTTGTCATCCCAGACATGGATATCGCTCGACGATTCAAAGTGGACCATAAAACCACATCAACTGCCGCAGAGCTTGTCGCTATCCGGGAGGCCATAATATTTATTTTCGGAGAGCGACCTCGAGCCTGGACGATTTTTTGTGATGCCAAACCCGCTTTGCAAACCATTAATTGCATCATCAAGCAAGTTCTGTATTACAGCTCGGCAATAGAAATCACAAAATTTATTCAGGTTGCTTCAACAAATGGCAATCTTATCACTTTCTAGTGGTTTCCCGCTCATTGCGGCGTAATGGGAAACGAAGAGGCAGACGCGGAAGCTAAAAATGCCTTAAACAGTGCCCCTGAAGGCACGAATTGCGTTTTCATGAGCTGACACAAACGCCCTGCTTCGCTACGTGATGCACAGCTACACACTTCAGCACTGGACCAAACCGGAACGGTGACACCAGCGACTTTACAAATGGGACCCAGAAATGAGGTTCCACATGCCCCCTAAATTGAAACGGCAACTCACATGTATGAACCACCGCATTCGTCTTGGTGTGGCGTACACGAGACGTTACGCACATATCAACGGTCGCAGTGACACCGGTCCTGATTGTGAACACTGTGATGTGCCAGAAACGCTTGAGCACATATTTGGTGTCTGCCCAGCGTACGCACGTGAACGACAAACACCGATTTCTTCTACTGAACTATATCGCAGTAGGTCATTTACTGATGAGACCATGTTGGGCCCTTTGCCAGACACCAACAATGCAATGGCGGTCACAAGAGCAGTTATAACCTTTTTAGAAACAACTGGACTATGTGCGCGACTATGAAATGTGCCTCAGCTAGAAAGAACACTACATACTCGCCTCTCTATCTCACCATCGTCATCCATTATTCTTTATTTTCCCCTTTCCCTACCCCCAGTGTAGAGTATCAGGCTAGAGCAAGCTATCGCTCAGGCCGACCTCTCTGCCTCCTCCCTCCTAGCCGCTTACATCTGGTAGTTCTCGTGATTACCCCCATTAAATTGGGGCAAACCAAAATTAGTCTGGGAGGTTAAGATGGTTTGATGAGTATTACGTGCTGCTCAAGACATGAATATTATCAAAATCCGGTCACTTACGGCATCGAAGAATTTCTGCCTAACAGTGGCATATACCCAGAGGTGGGTATGTGCCATTGGTATGTGGGTATGAGCCAAGGGTCATTGACGGTTGCTATCTACCCAGAAATCAAGAGAACGCACATGGTTAATTGTAACGCGTGAGTATCAACGAAACCTGGACATCGGCAGCGTTGGCAAGACGAATTTAAAGAATTACTGTCAAGGTCCCAGCAGGAATCGAACCCCAGGATACTGCGTGGCAATCAAGGACTCTACTGAAGAGAAACGCCTGGTCTCGCCACTACTTTTCAAATAGACTCTAATCTTCGTGAAACGTTGATTGTCGTTGCAGCGGTGGCTATCCAAATTTATTTGTAATTGTTGAAGTATAACGTTTTTAAACTACCACATGGTTATGAGAGACGCCGTAGTTGACAGCTCAGAGAATTTCGACCACCTGAGGCTTTCTAACGTGCACCTAAGTCTAAGCAAACAGGTTTCCATAGTTTTCGTTTGAAGGTACGGGGACTGCAACCGAGATTCAATCACGCTACCTGTGGGTGCGCGTTCGGGTGCCTCATCTACTACACCACCGAGGCGTATTGCTGGCTATTCAATTTGACAATTATGTACTCCTACGACGCAGTAGTCAGCTCGGGTTAACGTCACTTGTAGTTAGGTGTCATGTACCAAACTTTATGTTTGTAGCAGTGTCTGCGCAACCATCTTTCCGAGCCCCCGCGATTCATATCAGCTGCCGTATTTCTTCTGTTGTTGCTAATGCTTTGTTCCTGATGGCATCATTGCGCAAGAGCAAACAACCAATCATATGAACATGTAAAACTACTCAACGTATGTTAATGAGTGTAACATTTGAAGACAAATTTACCTAGATGTCATATGGTGCCTGAATAAAAACATTGCAACACAATCATTTTCCCTCCTCATGCTTTGCATACCGCTGATTGCACAGGTACATGAGATGTGCTGTATTTTAAAGGTAAACAGCGAGAAGGTTACCGTCAAAATAAAGATACAGATACAAGGACAATAACACAACCGAGACGGGTGATTATTTTTAATCACAAATAAATGAAGCGACAGACATGTAGGTAAGCCTAAAGATTGTTCTATTGAACTAGGGAGGAATCTAAAAGCTCCGAAAGGATACAAAGATGAGTGAAAGAAACTACTGGAATATAGGCTACGGACCCTGTGACTCTAAGCACTGGTCAGCTTGTTCTCGACTTTATTGCGCTATTTTTGAGGGGTGAGGCTCCTCGAGCCATGTCGCGCGTCCATGGTGTATGTAGTAGTAGTGGTGGAGTGGTAGTCGTAGCAGTAGTAGCAGTCGTCGTAGTAGTAGTTTAGTTCTTTGAATGTCCGCTGCATGGCGGAACATTTATATGAATGTATAAATGAAAAGATCTGAGATGACGGTACTTGTAGTGTGCACTATATGGATAGATGGATAGACGCACGCACGGATGGAGCGACAGACAAGCAGTAGGATGAATTGACAGACACGCGGACGTGTGGACGGACCCACACAGATGCACGGACGGATGGACGCACAGATGAACGCATAGACAGATGAACAGGTGTTCGAACGGTCGCAAGAACGAACGAACGGATGGACGGAAATGATTATGAATGAATGAACTGCCCACTAGATGACGGTACTTCTATATGATGAAGATATGACAAAAAGATTTGAGATGGCGGTACTTGAAGTGTTCATTAGATGGACGAACGAACGGAAGCACAGACTGACAGACAGACAAGCAGGCGAATAGATGGGCGGACGCGTTGAAAACAGAGAGATACACCGAAGGACGGACGCATGGATGAACGGAAGCATAGACGGACACAAGGACAGACGCATGGACGGATACACGGACGCCGGGACGTATGCATGGACGGGTGGAATGACGAATGGATAGACGCACGGACTGACGAACGGACACACAGAAGAGCGGACGGACGAACGCACAGACGGACGCACGAACAGACGCATAGAAGAATGAACGGACGCACGGATGGTCACATGAACGGAAGCAAGAACGAACTGACGAACGAAAGCGTGGACGGACTAATAACGCTTCACCCCATTCATCATTCATAGCGTGAATATGCTAACTACTGTATGAAACCTCCCTTATGTAATGCCCTGAAGCCTTAAGGTATATAAATAAATAAATTAATTAATTGATATGCTGCTCTTTTTTATTTGACATATCGTACCGAAGCTCCTTAGGCCCATCCCCACCGTCGGCGTCGCCAGCCGCCTATAGTACCTTACGCCCGCCATTGTCGCGCTCCCCGCTACATCAACGCGTGCAACTCTTTCGATCTTTCTCCCTCTCTCTTCAAACCAGCGAACTCGCATTACCATCGCTCCACTCATGTGCCATCCTAGGCGGTATCGTAGGCTGGCTGCGCTGGGCCGCTTACTTCCTCATTTAGGGTTCCTCGATGCGCCCCCCCCCCCTTGGAGGCTGAGGGAGGGGGGGGGCACATCGAGGAACCCTATACTTGCTCAGTTGATCCCGCCACCGAGAGGAACCAATAGATGATCTCGCTACCTGCTCCCCACGCTACCGCCTTAAGGAAAGCCAGCAGCGAGACGAGGCGCATAATCGTTCGCGTGCCATTTCGAAGGAGCTTTGCTTATTGTTAATATTCGTACACGAAGCCACTCCAAGTTCTTGGCAAAACTTCTCACTCTAGTGAAAAAAATGACAGCATATCCAGGGGCTGAATGATGGAGAGTGGGGCGAAGCATCCGTCCGTTCATTCGTTCTTGCTTCCGTCCGTTCATGCGTCCGTTTGTCTGACCGTCCATGCGTCCATCCCTGCGTTCTTCCATGCATCCGCCCTTGCGTCCATCCATGCGTCCATCCGTCCATGCATCAATCCATGCGTCCGTCCATGCATCTGTCTGTGTGTCCGTTTGTCCATCCAGTCAACTCTCCAAGTACCACCATCTCGCATCTTTTTAACATATATTCCGCATATAGAAGCACCAACATTCAGCGGACATTCCAAGGGCTAAACGAGAGGTGGCGCACGCACACTTTCTTACGACTGGCGCTTCGTGCCTACATACCACCTTTGACTACCTCTAGTTCATGGTATATACTAGTTCACTGTATTCATGGCACTGTGGCCCAACGCTCGCTAAACCTTTCTAAAACACAGGAGGTTATACCCAGTGAGTATAACATAGCAACCCGTTTTTGTCAGATAGTGCTCAATGTACCTGCCAATAGCTGCCAAGGGGGAATGAGAAACTTGAGAATTTGGCTTTTAGTTAACGTGCACGCTGTGAATTCGGTTTGGTCAAACAACGCACAGGAGAAATATCCCACCAGCACCACCTTGCAGGTCAAAGCGTAAGACTGGTTACGCACTACGATTACGACAACGGACCAATGGGTGCCGCTGGAGCTTCGCCCATAAAACTCATAAAACTGTTACAGGGAGAAAAGGCGTTGTAGGGTATATTTACAAGGTGTGTCTAAACACGTAATGACAGACATACAAGATAAAGAAACCCAGCGCCAAAATACCAGGAAAGAAAGGAGGAGATCTTAATCTTCATTAAGAAATGCCAACAGATATATATCATGACAGGCAAATAACACGTGTCCACCAAAATATAACAAATGTCACATGAACGTCACTATCACCGCGTCACCAGTCTGTCTCACCGCACACGTGTTCATTTCAAAATAAGAAATCAATCACTTTTTGATAGAGAGTTACAGACGCCCTACTGCCTCGCCAACTCGCCCAAGCTTTCACTTTAGCAGACATACAAGGCAGAACGAAATCCACTCGAATATCAGCGAGCGTTACAAGCAGCGTTAACAGCCGCAAGTACAAGCAGGCCACAGTGATAAGCTTCAACAGGGCACTAGCAACGACCCACCGAGGACCAAGAATCTCCGCTGGTTCTCCTCCGAAGAGGAAGAAAACGCCTACAAGTCAGCCGATGATAAGCACAGTTCCCGGTCGCATTCACGGTCCCCGGGCAGAAAGCCGCACTCGCCAACCAAGAAGAGCGCGCCAGCACCGACTCAGCAGAACCTCCACCGCAGTCCTCCAGGAGGGGGAGCCAAAGGCAACGGCGGGGATCAAGGATGCACCCAACAGGCATCATCACTTCCGGTAAGCTGGGCGGAAGCCGTGGCTCCCAAGTCTGCATGTACTCCCCCCATCACACAAAACGTACACTATCAAGCAGTAATCGCTGAAAACAAACAGCTTAAGCAACGCCTTGACAAATACGAGAACAAAATAATGTGGCTCGAAAAACAGCTGGCCCAATTATTGGGAGCCACCCCGAAAATCACAGTCCAGGAATCTCAAAATCTAACTAGCCACCCAAGCGAAAAGCTACTGGACAATGGGCACATCCAACCGCAATCGACACCACCACGAGACCCTGTAGCCAATATAGGAACAGAAAAAACAGCGACAAACCTCACTTTACAACAACAACTGCAGCTAATGCAACAGCACATACTGCAGCAAACAGAAGCCCAAATGAAACAGTTCTTTGTCGAATTTCATGACCTGAAGCGATACGTTCATGAAAGCCTCGACAAAAAATGAAGCGTCGACGTAAGCAGAACCAACCGCGGTCCCAGGAGTCCGACGCCAAAAGCATGCTTACCTCGGACGCTGAAAGCACACCCACCTCCTCGCATCATGGCAATTAACCGACGCATAGCAAACGAGAATCTCACTATATGGTCCTGGAACTGTCGTTCCCTGCACAACAAGCACGCTACACTCACTCTATACATAAAGGCGGCGCTGGTTCCTCCTGACGTAATCTGCTTGCAAGAGGTGGGAGCCAGGCCTAAAACAGTTTCTGGCTACAAACTGTACATGGATCCAAATACACCTAAGATTGCGACACTCGTCCGGAAAGAATTGGCAGCTACATGCATAACGGCACCGAACGAAGAGACGCAACACCTTATCGTAACGCTCTGGCCAGCGAAGAAAGGACGCCCGAGGCAGGTTATATGTAACATATACAGTCCCCCACAAGACAGAAAAGCAGAATTCAGCAATATCTTCCACTATTTGAACAACAAGCTTCAGCCACGCGACCGCTTGATCATCACTGGGGACTTCAACGCTTGGCACACCACATGGGATTATAGCGCAGACAGACCCAAAGGTACGCGACGTTTAGAAGCGATACAGCGCTACGACTACACACTCCTCACGACACCGGGCATACCGACTCGTATAGGAAACAGTGTCAACAGGGACACCACTCCCGACCTTACCGTAACCAACAATGCCGCGACCATGCGCTGGAGTGTGCTGGACGACAATCTGGGCAGCGATCACAATATTGTGCAAATAACATATGAAACAGCTCGACTGCGACGCCCGCTCGGAAAAGCCAGACTGACTAACTGGACTAAATATAGAGAGCAACAAGAGGTAGACGGGCCCAAGCCAACAACTATAGCCCAATGGACACCGTACATTAAGGGTCTCTATGACAAGAACACCAAGATATATCAAACAACTACCGACGCACCTGCCATTGACACCCACTTGACACATCTTTGGGAAGCTCGTCGAGACCTCACGAAACGGTGGCGCCGACAAAAGCTAAATAAGAAACTCAGACTCCGTATAGCGAAAATCACGGAGGAAGTAAACGCATACTCAAAAGAACTTTACAACAACAACTGGCGCACCTTCTGCGATTCCTTAAAAGGCACATTAAGCACGAAAAAGACGTGGAACATCTTACGGAGTCTTTTGGATCCCTCTGCAACAAGAACCGAAACAAACGCTACCCTTCAACAGCTAGCTGGGGAATTTCAAGGTGATCCGTATCAGTTAATATAAGAGCTGAAACAACGCTACACAGGAGAACGCAAGCAAAACGTTAACCCAACACCCAGTCAAGAATACAATGGAGAACCCAACACTGAGCTCGACGCCCCCATAACCTTTGCGGAGGTTTATGCAGCGGCTCAAAGCTTCAAAAGAAATACAGCGCCCGGATTGGATGGCATTACAAATGCCATGGTACGGAACCTCAGCGATGAAGCATTACAAGCCATCACAGACCACTTTAATCAGGAAGTCTGGACACCGAGTGGAAAGATATCTGCAGAATGGACACTGGCACAGGTTGTACTCATACCTAAACCAGGCAAACGGCGAAGCCTTGATCAGCTACGACCAATTTCTTTAACGTCATGCATTGGCAAGCTCTTCGAAAAAGTTATACTCACTCGCCTTGACCAATACACAGAAGAACGGGGGCTTCTACCAACATCTATGTACGGATTTAGGCGAGGAGTGTCTACCAGGATATCTTCTTACTGCTCAAAAAGGAAGTGCTTAACCCAGCGCCAGGTAGTCTCAACAATCTACTCGTTGCACTCGACATCGAAAAAGCATTTGATAATATTGCGCACTCTACCATACTAGACGGTCTTGCAGCCATAGGATGCGGGCAACGCATATTCAACTATGCCTGTGATTTTCTTGGAAATCGCAAGGCGCAGATTGGCATAGCTGGTACCAAATCATCACCATACGACCTCCCACTGAAAGGCACACCTCAGGGTTCCATCTTGTCTCCATTTTTATTCAATATCGGCCTCCGGAAACTAGTCCTCCAGCTGGAGACTGTACCAAACCTGGGCTGTGCCTTTTCCGCGGACGATATTACGCTATGGGCAACAAAAGGCTCCTATGGAGAACGACAAGATGTACTGCAAACCGCTATAGACATGATTCAAGGCTACCTCACTGCTGCAGGCATGTCGTGCGCACCTAGCAAATCGGAATATTTGCAAATAAGACCCCCCCGCACTCGGTCCAACCGTGCACCCGCGCTGCAGCTAGAAATTGCCGGACAGATCATCAACAGGACCCCAGTAGCTCGAATATTAGGCATGCACGTGGAAGAAAACAACAGCGTAAAGACTGCAATAGGCAAACTCAAACACACCGTAAAGAGTATTGCATCCTTTATAGCTAGAACTGCGCGAAGTAATAATGGGATGACAGAGGCCGACACGGTACGCCTTGTACATGCCTTCGTTCTCAGCCGAGTCACGTTCGCTCTTCCCTTTCAATCAACACGCAAGCCCGAAATAGAGCAGATTGACAGACTCATTAGAATTGCGTACAAAGCAGCATTGCGACTTCCGAACAGCACAAGCACAAAAAAACTCATGGGACTCGGCATGCATAATACGTATGAAGAATTGGCCGCCGCCACGCTAATCGCACAGCGAGAACGACTCACCACTACGCTCCAGGGAAGAACACTGCTACAGAAGCTGGGATACCCTCTCACCCCTCAATATTGTGGCGATGAGACAGTCATTGTACCCAAGCAAATACGTGATCAAATAATCGTGGAACCAGTTCCAAAAAACATGCACCCGCTCTACAACAAAAAGCGCCGTCAAGCGCGAGCACGAAAACTCCTGCAGAGAAGTAGCGATCCAGACGCTTACTTTACCGACGTCAGTCTTTATCCCGCGCCACCACAAGGCTCCAGAAAACAAGCATATGCATTGGCAGTGACTAACCAAAGCAAAGTCGTGGCCTGCGCGTCCCTACGTACCAGATCAAGTGCCACCGCAGAGGCAGCAGCCATAGCCTTGGCAATCAGAGAAGCCGAAAGAAGGGGGCGCTCAGCGTATATTTTGACAGACTCACAAGCTGCATGTCACTTATACCTTAGAGGCACACTTCCAAGGTGCGCCACTGATATTTTGGAGTCCATGTTGATAGAGGCACATGGCGTGACTTGGTGCCCAGGGCATGACGGCCTGGGGGGGAACGAGGAGGCAAACTGCGTAGCTCGCGGACTTACTGGCCGAGACGCAGGACTCTCCTCAGGACACCTCACAGGGCATCATGAAGAGCAAAGTGTAACAAGCAGGCAGATACTGGAAAACCAACGCCTTACAAGATGCACGTACGCCCCTCCACATCCGAATCTAAGCAGCCAACAAGCCCGGGATTGGCGCCGCCTCCAAACGAACACATACCTCCACATATCAAAACTACACGCAATTTTTCCACAGATATACACAACAGGGGTATGCCCATGGTGTAGTAACCACACAGCCGCACTTACACACATAACCTACCAATGTACCCAGCGGCCAGCCAATGCAGTATCTAGGTTGGTGCGCTCACTACAAACACTCACAACGTGGTCTTGGGAGGCACGGCTTTCCGAGCTGGCACTGGGGAGCCAACTGGTGACCCTAGACCAGGCCCGGCGAGCCGCTGTCGCCAGTGGGGCTCTACAAGAGGGCTCCACCCGGGATTAGTCACGTAATTTTAATTCTTCAATAAAGTTTATTCTCTCTCTCTCTAGATTCATATAATGCACTATTAGCTTCGCAATTGAGCTACTGTCACCTGGTTTAGTCAAACAGTAATACAATATCGTTAGGTCATCTAGGCACACCACAGAAATGAGAATTACGGGTTATTGATAATGTATCTACAATTAAAGCACACGTATTCTGTTTCTTGTGTTCAATATTATGCGAAGTGACCACCTATATCTGTACCAGCTTATGTTTTTTTTTCAACGTGAAACAACTAAGGGTACAAATCATTTAAGCAACATCGCGAGCTGGTCAAACAACCAGTCATCTCGACGGAACCGACACACCGAATACTCGGCAGTTCCACGACCATGCCTTCACATAATTTCCTACTCCCTTCCCTCAACAACAAACAAATAGAAATTATGCAATTAATGCCTTCGTTGCATTTCTAAAAACACAATACTTCGAATTTCGGTATAAATTGACCTTGCTGGTATGCTTTTATTGTGTGTTTTGTGCTTAGTCTTTAGTTCATTTTGCATGTACCTATCTTTATATTGAACGGAGGAGTTCTTCTCATGCATGCTCTCATTGTCAAGTTGCGTATGGATGATTTTCACCAGGAGGCTGCCATTTTTGCCGCCGATGTGGCGTCTAGCACCTGCGATGCTTCGCCGCCGAGATGGTGTGTTGCGATCTCTGCCGGTGTATGCAGCATGTTAAAAAGGAAAAGAAACAACTTTTTCAACATAGCAAGTGCAGTCAATGCTCTGGGTATTGCTTATATTCAGAGTACACCATCCAAAACACAGCCACGCTTCGCAAGTGGAACGGCAGTAAGTAATCGCTAGCCCATCAGCTTCAAAATTGCCGAAACAAAAAGCAGGGGCTATCTACGAGAATTTACCGCAGTGGTGCCAACGATAGACAGAAGCCTTCCGTCTATCTAGATGAGTAATGTTTCAATGCATTCCTTAGGCAGCACGTGTAAGTAAGTTATTAGTGAAAATGCTTTGTTATACCTGGCCTTCTGGAGTTCTGGTATTCTGCCGCCTAGCCGTACCAAATTTGGTATTGCAAGACGTCAATAGACGACAAAGTTAAGTGATACGTCCGAACATGATAATTATGTTGTGTGTGTCATGTAAAACATGACTACATGCTACGCTCACAGCGTGCTCGCGGGTGTTTCAATAGTTCCCCACATACAAAATTTGGTATTACGTAGCGAGGTCGAATGACGAATGTAGAGGACACGTCCAAAAATGATAATCATGGCATGCGTGTCATGTAAAGCGGGCCTACATGCTAGACTCATAGCACGCTCGCGGCCGTTTGACTAGCTCACATATACCAAATTTGGTATTAGGAGGCGTGAATGAATGATGAAGGCAAAGGACACGTCTAAACATGATAATTAGGACATAGAGGTCATGTACGGCATAATTTACTTCCGCCTCGTACTGTTGGGCTTATTTAAAGTGACATATCAACATTCCTCATTCGTACTTCGCATATCATTGATTCCCATTGTACGTGGGATCTGCAATTTTTTTTCGCATCACGACGAGCGCCCACAATGACGTAAAGACCTCGATTAAACGATTTTGGGTCGATTATTCATGACACCCAGGCTGCCAAAAAAAGAAGAAGAAAAACGCGTGGTCGTCATAAAACTGTCCCATTTATTCACAAAATCGATAAGTCGAGAAATGAGGCGTCGTCGAGAAAACGCGTGAGGCACTTTCACGGTCGTACAAAATTGTAGGTTTAAATACGTGGCGCAAGGTTGCCAAAGAGAAGAACGAAAAAAAATAGTTCTGTTTCTGTCTCTTCTTGTTCTTCTCTTTGGCAACCTTGCGCCAAGTATTTCGACCTAAACTGTACCAACTAGCTCAACATAACGTACTGTTAAGCGTACGACATTGATTTTATGCGGGCCTTTCTCCCATGTCATTACAAAAGTGCTCAGTTGATAATTTTAAAATCCCACGCGCTTACATTTCAGTAGCCACAGGCAGTGTAACTCATGTGCTGTTGCATAAAAATGGGGCATACTGACGTTACAACCGAAGGCTTTTGAGCAAGACATATTCTGTATTAACCAACAACTGTGACATCGCTTCTCTTTGCTGCAGATGAAGATGCGTACCAGCGTGTCACCAGAACCACGAACTAGTGAATGGAAAAAAGGGCCACGAGGACAGACGCCACAAACATATAATGAAACACTCGTCGGAGAAAAAGGTTTTTCTCATAAAAAAGTCATTTCGAAGAAAGGTGAACCTCGCATGTATCGGCTGCCAGCTCTTAGGGGTGAAGCTCCTTAAAACGGCACCCGTTGGTCCCTCGTAGCCGTTGTAGTGTGTAACAAGTATAACATTTTGACCTCCAAAGTAGTGCCGGTGAGAGATTTCTTCTGTTCGTTGTTGAACAATAAAAAATAGTGCTCTATGTGTATGCCAATGGCTGCTACTGGGGAGTGAGAGAGAGGAACATTCGGCTTTTATTTAACGCGCACGCTGCAATCCCCCTTAGCAGTCAGTGGCATGTACATTGAGCACTATCTGACAAGAAAGGGTTGCTACGTTATACTCGCTGGGTGTAACATCCTTAGTTTTAAAAAGGTTTAGAGAGCGTTCAGCCGCAGTGCCATGAATACAATGAGCTAGTATATACTATGAACTCGAGGGAGTTAAAGGTGGGAAGTAGATACGAAGCGCAAGCCGTAAGAAAGTAAAAGCCAAATTCTCGTGTCTCTCATTTCCCAATAGCAGCCATTGGCATGGACACTGAACACTATCTGACAGGAAAAGGTTGCTACGTTATACTCGCTGGGCACAACCTTCTTGGTTTTAGAAAGGTTTAGCGAGCGTTGGGCCACAGTGCCATGAATACAGTGAACTAGTTTATACCATGAACTCGAGGTGGTTAAAGGTGGGAAGTGGACCCGAAGCGCAAGCCGTAAAAAAGTGTGCGTGTGCCACCTCTCGTTTATTCCTTGGATTGTCCGCTGGATCGCGGTTCTTTTATATGAGGATTATATGATGAAAAGATTCGAGATGTTGGTACTTGGAGTGTTGAATAGATGGAACGGGCACACAGACAGATGCATAGACGGACGCATGAACGGACGCAGGGGTGGATGCATGGACGAACGCAGGGACGGATGCACGAACAGACGCATGCACGGACAGGCGGATGGACGCATGAACGGTCACACAGACGGACGCATTCATGGACGGAAGCAAGAACGAATGGGCGGACGAATGCTTCGCCCCACTCTCCATCATTCACTGCGTAGATATGCTGCCAATTTTTTTTAGCTTTCGTCACAGCTAAACAAAGCGCCGTGGTAGCCTGGCAATTCGTTCTCCTCAGATATTTCTATTTTCGGTAGAACAACTGCCTTAGCACTACAAAAAAAGAAAACAAAAGGCAACAAGTTGACCTCTTACATTCCGCGCATTCCATACACGGCAATCCCCACATACCAGCGGAGGTAGCTGAGCAGCCATTGAGGAGAGGGAAGACGAAAATACACTGTTTTAAGGCTACACTCCTGCTCTCCATGAAAACGCTCTATACGCAGGTTTTATCCCACCATTCTTTTTTTTGTATGCTTTGTATGTATGTGGCAAAAATTTGAGTTGGATTTTTAAAGTGTTTGAAAAAGTGTTTTTTTAAGATGCACCGACGTTCGATGGGTGAATCACTTCAGTAGTTTTTATGCTCAGGTCCTTCCTCAGTTAACCGTATCAATCTTTCGCCTTTTACTAAAGATTGCCGTGGGGAAGGACACCCTAATGAGCCTCTAGGCCAATTTTTTTATGTTAGTAATCACCGTTTCATAAAAGAGTTTTAGGTCATTTTTTTGGCAGTGATCATGGGCAGTAGAATTAAATACATGTCTTGTTTCATCTGCGAAAAAAAAGTGCTTTAAAATTATCTGAAAAACTTCATTCATATTCGGGGGCGACGCACACTGGTTAGTCTGCAAAACTGCAGTAACTGTATAAACTATGAAAGAAAACAAAGTGACTTTGACTTGAATGCTTCCTGACATCTTTAATCGAAAAAGAACAATGATGAGCGCTAACAGCAGGCATAAAGAAAGAAAAGGTGTCAAAGCAAGGTTTGACGTGACTAGTGTGGAAATTATACAAGGTGTCTACATGTGATTATCTCCGTACGTGTACTGCGCTTCAAGAAGAGAGTATTTGTATGAAGGCATGCGCTTCACCATAAATAACCACCATCAACATTTACTTGTTACCCTTGCAAAGAAACAATGCGTGTTAATGGTATCAGAGCAATACCTACCTGCAGCAATACATGATAGGTTTAAGGCGCCGCAGTGTAAAAAAAAGATCATTTTAGTACGTTAAACTGTGCCTATAGGTCAATATAAAGAGACCACAGCATTAGCACTGCTCAGGAGATTATAAACTCACAAATTTAAATAGGTTTGCCTTTTAAATCTGCTCAAATTGTTTTTTTCATACCATTCGTAAATTATGCTGCTTCTTTTGGCAGTCAACGCAAAGTTATGACACTCTCCACAAGTCTCCTATTGTAATCTTGATCAAGTGACTGCGCTCAATGTGGGGCTCATGCCTATGAAGTACTTGTGCATTCAAGCCATTTCAATACTTCCCACTGCAACAGTATTCTTGCAAACTTCTTAATCTCAATCCCTCAGCCAAACTGCTACGTAGGTGCCTCCCTTCTTTTGCATTCTAGTATGTCTCTTCTAATAGCACGCACCTAACTTCGATTTGCACTACATATCACATCCATGGCGATTTCTCCTCTATTTCGACTCTAAAAGTCATTAAACGTGTTTCATTCTTGATATGCTCTGCTCTCCTCTTGTCCATTACTCTTCCACGTGCAATTTTGTTAGGGTCGAAGCTCCTGAAAGCAGCACCCATTCGTTCCTCGTAGTAGTCGTAGTCCAAGTGTGTAACCAGTCTTACGTTTTGACCTGCAAGGAAGTGCCGGTGGGAGATTGCTCCTGTGCGTTGTTGAACAATCAAAAATTCGCAGCGTGCGCATTACCTAAAATCCGAATTTTCCTGTCTCTCATTCCCCATTAGGAGCCATTGGCATGTACATTGGGCACTATCTGACAAGAAAGGGTTGCTACGTTATACTCGCTGGGCTTAATCTCCTTGGTTTTAGAAAGGTTTAGCGAGCGTTGAGCCACAGTGCCATGAATACAGTGAACTAGTATAAACCATGAACTCGAGGTGGTTAAAGGTGGGAAGTAAATACGAAGCGAAAACCATAAGAAAGTAAAAGCCGAATTCTCCTGTCTCTCATTCCCCATTAGCAGCCATCGGCATGTTCACTGAGCACAATCTGACAAGAATGGGTTTTTAGGTTATACTCGCTGGGCGTAACCTCCTTCGTTTAAAAAGATTTAGCGAGCGTTAGGCAGCAGTGCCATGAATACAGTGAACCATGAGATCCATGATACCATGAGATCGAGGTGGTTAAAGGTGGGAAGTAGCCACGAAGCACAAGCCGTAAGAAAATGTGCACTTGTCACCTCTCGTTCAGTCCTTGGAATGTCCGCTGGATTGCGGTGCTTCTCTAAGGGCAATATATGATGAAAAGATGCGAGATGGTGGTACTTCTAGTGTTGAATAGATGGATGAAAGGACACACAGACAGAGGCCTGGATGGACGCACGAATAGCTGCACGGACGGATGGACGCATGAACGAACGCAGGGGCGGATGCATGGACGAACGCAGTGATGGATGTACAGATCGACGTGCGGACGCACAAACAGACGCACGCACGGACGGGCGGATGGACGCACTGACAGTCACACAGTCGGACGCATGGACGCACGAAAGCAAGAACGAATGGACGGAGAGATGCTTCGCCCCACTCTCCATCCTTCGCTTCGTGGATATGCTGCCATTGTTTTTCGAATGACTCTCTTCATCATCTTCAATTTACAGTGAAACATTTGCCTAAGCCTTCAGATATCTGCCTCATGGGCAATAGGGAGATTTTGTTGTTATATACATCTTTCTTTAGGCGTATTCATAACCAGCTATTCGCTACACGAAAATGTCTGCCAAGTGTGCTCCACACCGTTCTTATTCTCCTCCTAACTTCAGTTTCATAGTTCTGGTCTACGGCCATTACCTGTCTCTGATACACTAGCTCCATTACCACTTCCTGGGCCTGCCTGCCATTTGCGAATTGGTGTTCTCTATTTAGTCTGAATGGCATTATTTGAAATACTTGCGTGTTGTTTTAACGCCCTTCAATTGTTTTTTACCTATCACCAATAAAACATCGCCATCGACAAGTTTTGTGCATTCGCAACTCTTCAGCAGAAATTGTTGTAGCGAATATTCTTTTTAGGTGTCTGTAAGTACCTGACTGGCGCAACAGCAAAATTTTATTTAGCATGTCATGTCACAGCAAGTTTGAACTGTTGTCTTGATGTTCTCAACGCTCACGAACAAGTGCGTGTAACCTAACACTATACAGCCAGTCGTGGTGGCGAGTCACAGAAATGAGGCAACTGCAAACTCATATATTAAAAAATGTTGTTTTTGTATTCACAAAAAGTATTCGCTCCAGTGGAACTTTGCATATTTGCTTGCGAGCAGGAAGCGTGTATAAGTTATTACCAAGCATTTATTATGGTAGTTATTATCCCCGTCAATTCTGGCGGCCACGTTGTCAGGCCCGGCCATGCTGTCTTATCAGGTCAGAAGTAACGTCGAGCGTTTTTCTGTCATCGCCGGCATTGCTTCCTAAGAACTGCGTGCGTGTTTTGACTAGCACAATTCACGTGTTTCTCCTCTGAAGCAGGCAACAACAGACTGATGGAGGTGAGTTATATTTCCGACTCGCCTCCATCGGATATGAGCGGCCTGAAGCTGGTGGCGTGTGTCGCTGAATGAAGGAACTACAGAAACTATAGTGCACCAAACAACTCAATTAGCTGGCTTTTCACACAGTGGACAATATCCCCATTCCACGGAGGCATATCTAGAGAAATCATGTAGACCCTTTGGTAACCGCACTGTCAGCGTCCCCAAAAAGGATGCATTGCAAACTCTATCCAAGCTTGTCGAGATTGTCCTGTCGATGACCTCAGAGTGCGACCCAAGACTGATGTTGTGGTCAGAATTAAGACAGAGGCGCAAGTGATTGTGTACAAAAAAAATGTCCCCGTATCTGCATGTAACCTGCAAATGTCGTCGAAAGACGATAGTCTTGCGTGTGGAGAGAGTGAACAAGACATTTATTTGATGTTTTGCGAATAAAATAGGTGAATGGTATTCTTGAGGCGCTGCGTTAGAGTGCCTCGAGGGTGCAGCGGAGGCGAACGAGTGCATCAAGTCACGTAACACGTAACACATAAGCGCCATCTGACAGTTGTCTTAGAAAACAAAGTGCGTGGCTCGGAAACGGGTGTGCGCGCCCATCTCAGAGGTGATAATGTGTAGAACGCAAGACGACCGGTAGGTGCCACCACCGTTTCGTTTAAGCTAAGCGTTGGAAACACTCGCCTTTCCGTGCAAGTGTAGCATGGTCATCGCAGCGTGATAAGCGCGACGGTCCTTAAAATAACTCAAGTATGCATTTTCAAGTAAGAGACGCACATGCAGAATATATACGTGTTGTTATGGTGCCGCAGACGTGTGCAATAATTACTTTGTAATTGATGATTGCACAAGCAGGAACGCTCAACCTCGAGCAACATAGGTGGGCACTGCGTACGGGGTAGGCAGTTTCGAGTATTCGACGCCGTTGAGAGTGAAAAATCAGACAAATGTACAGACAGACAGAGAGACAGACAGACAGACAGGCCAAAATTTTTGTGTCGAAGGTCCCCAAGAAAGACTGTCGTCTTTAAAAGGGCATGCCTAGTATTATCGTTACGCTATCACCATGCGCTGTTGGTTTGTTCTTGCATGTTTCGCCTTTTTTATGGATACGTAATACCAAAAGAGGGGTGTGCTCAAAGACAGTCCTGATAAATATATTACTGGCTATTTTTTGCTAAACTAACCTGTATATCAAGCATCCACAAAAAAATCAGATCTTTCATGGATACATTTGTTTGATTACATGGTATGCGTCTCCAGATGTCTTTTTGTTATTTAATGAAAACGTTTGCGTATCGCCTTCTTGTGGAAATACATCTACATATGTTGCACGTATTTTCTAAACGACGTATGAGTTTATAAACTGATTAGTGAGAAGTGGCAGACTTCTATTGATATGCCATTCGCGAAGTTTCGTGATCACTGAGTTCAGTGAAAAAACCTTCGATATGTTGTCATGTTTTTTTTGCTCATGTGCTTTACTTAGCTTGGCAGAACAGTACTACAATAACTCATAGTGTATTAAAAATAGAGTCAATCAGCGTGTGGAAGGCCTTTCATTGGTGCGCTGTTGTTGCAACTGATATTTCAACGCTCTTTTTCCTTGGTATCGTGGATACCCCAATAGATCATGAGCGTTAAATAGAGCTATTTTTTTTCTTTCTGAATTCCTCCTCTTCTTTACGACGTTCGATTATTGAATAATAAACGTAGAAGGCTTCAATTAGAGTACCTATAAGTCGTTTTTTCACACAGCTCCCCTTCTTGAAGCAACTTTCCGAGCTTCCAATGGGAACGGGTTTTTATATGGGCAGGAGTTAAAACCAGTGCCATGGACGGTGCTTCAAAATTGACAAGCGTGCTGGGAATTCAAAATGCAGTGGAGAGCTGCTTGCGTTGCAGGTGAAATCATCGGAGCCCGGAAATAGAAAGCGCGAAGTTGATCCTCACGGTGAAATGAAACCTGGAAGTAGGGTGGCGTAAGAGAGAACCTAGCCGAGAAACTGCTAATATGCAAAACCGGATGTGTGCGATCACCTCTTTCGGAAAACGTAATCACAAGAAGTGCAGATACGGAATATAAGGCAAAAAATATAGAAAATTGCGGAATCTTAACTTCATGGACGAAATGCGTCCGAAAATACCGAAAAAAAAACTCTGGATGATGTGCCTCTGCAGCTTTTTTTTTCTTTGACTGGAAGTAATATTAGGTATTTTTAATCGTAGCGCATTGTAAGAAATTGTCAGTCACTTCATTTATTGATTTATTTTTTTTTGTTCTCTCATTTGCTGACGGCATTACAGGGGTGAGTGGTAAAGGAAAAATCACGCACCAGTGGGTGACGAAGGAAATGTGAACCTGTGTGCTCGATCTTTTTTAGACGCTGTATTAGTGAGAACTACTTTCTGTTAGCACAATAGGAGAGTAGTACGGCAGAGACGAGAAAGTAACACAATAGTGTAATGAGACAGCGTACATTATAGCGCTACGTATACAATGAAGTTAGAGAAGGCTTTGTGCAATGGTGTAAGCCCCCTTATAAAAGAACAAGGCAACATCATGATAATCCCTGTATTTACAGTGTTACCTAACTTGCCTTAATAACGCGGTAAGCTCAAACGGCAGTTAGTAGCTGGCGTTTAAGATTTTTTGGGAGAGTGTGTGATCCGCTTAGGTTCGAAATTTTTCGTGACGTTGGCGTCGCCTTCAAAAAGTGAAATGGCGATTCAGTTTTTGTTCATTAAACACACCATTTATATATATATATATATATATATATATATATATATATATATATATATATATATATATATATTTATTTATTTATATATATATATATATATATATATATATATATATATATATATATATATATATATATATATTGTGAGTTTCGCAGGCTCATCCAAGTTGTTGATGGCACCCACGCGGTCATACTTCTCGAGCCAGTCTTCCACGTCCTCGCCCGGAAGCCCTGCGAAAGCGGAGGATCCTTTTGAGGGTGGGTGACCAGGTGAGAAGGGTTTCTTGGCAGTGGGAGCGGTGGCGCAGCTGCTGCGCTGTGCTGGTCTGCTTGCGACATTACCGCCCCAAAGACGTTTAAGCGGCGGCCTGAACGGAGCTCCAGGGATGTGTTCTAAAAGACGCTGGGGTTGTGCGAGAGCGCGAGAGGACGCGGGAATCAGGCAGCACTCTCCACCACTTGTAAGATGGCATCCAGCACCCTTAAGACTCTTCTTTATTGTCTAGAGTATGTGCCCCACAACATAAACTGGAGTGGTGATGATGAGTTTGTGCAGATGAAAAGATGGAACGAGTAATGATGCTCACAATATATATACTACGTAGCCACGTGCAGGGGCGCCCAACTCGTGGAGAATTGGTGGCGTACGACCACCAGCCTAAAAGTAAAATTATCAATGGTTTTTTCAAAATTCAACCTTCAAGCAATCGTGCGAGCTAACTATTAAACGTGTCTATTTCAGTGTCGTTGCCTATGGACGCAGACAGTTCAGTATACAAAGAGAAAATCGGTCCCGTGTCTGCATGTTTCACTGCAATTGTCGTCGAAAGGCAATAGTCTTGGGTTTGGAGATAGTCAACGAAACGTTTGATTGATGTGCGAGAAAATCGGTGAATTGTATTCTGGAAGCGCCGCGTTAGAGAGTCGATCCGTGCAGCGAAGGCGAACGAGTGCGTCGAGGCATGTTAGACATGAGCACCATCTGGCAGTTGTCTTCGAAAATGAAGGAAGGCGTGAGCGCCCGCGGGGAACGATGCGCACCTGTCTCGAAAGCGATAAGGAGTAGAACGCAAAGCGACGGGCAGGTGCGACCACCATGTCGTCTCGGCAAAGCGTTGGAAACACTAGCCTATTTGAGCTCTGCGTTGCACTGTCAGTGCAGCGTCATAAACACTACGGTCCTTAGAATTACTTGTGTGTGCTTTCAATAGTAAAAAGGCACACATACAAAACATCGAAGCGTTGTTATGATGCCTCAGATATGCGGAAGAATTGCTTTTTAATTGACAATCGCGCAAGTGTAAACGCTGAAACTTGAGCAATATTGGTGGGTGCTGCGGGTGGTGTTGGCCATAAGAGGTATCGTCAATTGGTAGTATATAGGTGTTCTGTAATATCGTTTGGTGCTTTTAAAGAGATCGTTACCATAAAAAAACACCCAATTGTAAAGAGAGAAATACTGACAGACCAAAATTTTGGCTTCGAAGGTGCCCAAGAAAGACTATCGTCTTGAAAAATTAGCGTGTACTGTTCCTCCCTCTAGCGAGCTTTTCTTTCTTGGAGTGTTATTATAGGTTAAGGGGCTTTACGTTCCAAAACCACAATATGATCAGAAAAGAAGCTGCAGTGGAGTCCTTAGGGAATTTCAGCCCCCTGGGGTTCTTTAACGGGCTGCTAAATCTAAGCATACGAGCCTCAAGCAGTTTCGCCTCTATCGAAAAGGTGGTCGCCAAGCCGGAATCCGATCGCACGACTTTCGAGTCAGCAGTCGAGTGGCTTAGCCACTAGACCATCGTGGCGGGTCCCTTCCTTGGAAAGTTGACAGCGGGAATACCTCTATGGAGCTGTATATTCTAGTTCCCTTCCTCCACTGGCTCACTTCTTCATGGCGCAATTCAGACGACATGGAGTAGGACTGGAGAAACACAACTCGAGGGTATGAAGGCAAAGTAGAGGGAAATATTTGTACACCTTCTTCTATATAAAGAGAAATATGCGCACAAACAAATAATAGGCATATTACAAAGTCTGTGTCGAGTGGAACTCCCAAGTTAAAGGGTCATGTATCAATTAAAGCTGCACAGTGGGTATATTACTTGTATTTTGCGAAATATTTCTTGATCTAGTAAAAAAAAATTGGGCAAGTTATTGAACTCCACTCAACAAAGTTAATATCAGAACTACGTTGTCGCACTACTAACTCCCAAGCTTATACTAATTCCTTTGTGTTAAATAAAGCGTCTCTGTAGCCTTCGCTAAAAATTCGAGAGCTGCGGGCAGCATTAGAATACTATTGTATACTGTATTGACAGTTTGAAGCAGGCAGTTTTTGGCAACAAGTGTGTCTACAAAATAGCCATCACCTGGTTTCGTCATATACGATAGATGCCGCTAAGACAAAATGTGGTGATCTCACGTATTTTCAAGCCGGTGAGGGCGAGTCCCGTCGTTTAAGTTTCTGTTGTGAGATACTCAGCCAGCGTACAGGACATCGCCACTGCCCAGCGTTGCTGTTTCTTGCGGCAAAATGAGTACAAAGAAAAAAAAAGAACCCAGCGTAGGGCATCTTTGTTAAATCTCAAGTAAGCCAGACGTTCTTATTCGAATTAGCAGGCCTCAGAAAGTCTCAGGTTCCAGCCATCGCCGAACGGGGGCGAAACACAAAACAAAATAAAAACATTGGGACCCTTAAGCTTCGTTTTCAAGAGTTGAACGCGATAGCGAAATTTCACCCCTAGTGCGCCCTTCAACCACTAAGTCCGTACTTAATATTGTGTTTTGTTCTACAATGTAGGATATTTCTTAACGATCGTGCGTTAAAATTGCCCATGTGTGTTCTCGTCGTCCATGGGTAGATAGAAGTGTCAATCACCTGTAGCACACACCCGCTTACCAGCTGCACATACCCGCCCGAGGGTATGTGCCACTGTCTGGCAGGAAGTGTTTGACGACGTACGTGACGGGATTGTGACAATATTTATGTCCAGACCAGCATGGCATATTTATCAAAATTTCTTACCATCACATGTTATTTTTGGTTCACGCCAAATTAAGGGGGTGACCACAAGAGCAGCTAAACGTAAGCGGCTAGATAGATAGATAGATACGCTCAAAATCACCGAAGTTCGCTAAAGAAGGCTTCGCATTTGAAAGCACTTCCATAGAATAAAAAATTGAAAAAATCATTCGAGCCAACCGCGTAGGCACATACGCACCTTGTACGGAATAAAAACGGCGGTCATGTCTGTAAATGCAAAGCATTTCTTAGTAAACTTCGGTAACATTGAGCGTATCTATCTATCTATCTATCTATCTATCTATCTATCTATCTATCTATCTATCTATCTATCTATCTATCTATCTATCTATCTATCTATCCGCTTACGTACAGGCGCTCTAATGTTCACCCCCTTAACTTGGCGTGAACCAATATTAGCATGGAAGGGTGAGACGGCTTGATGAGTATGATGAACTGGTCAAGATATGATTGTTGTCACAATCACGTCGCGTACGTCGTCAAACACTTCGCGCAAGACAGTGGCACATATCCATGGGTGAGTATGTGCCGCTGGTATGCAGGCATATGCCACAGGTGATTGACACTTTGTCAAGAACACACATAGGGAATTCTAACGCAAGAGCGTTAAGAAATATCCTTCATTGGTAGCGTCGACCTGACTATTACAAAGCATAAATGTTAAGGTGCCAGCTGGAATCAAACCAAACCATTCTGCATGGCAATGAAGCATTTTACCACTACGCCTGAAATCGCAACGACTTTTCAAAAAAGACGCCAATCTTCGTGAAACATCAATAGTGATTGCAGTGCTGCCTGCCATATTTTATAAACATTACTTATGTACTCCTTAGATACAGCCGCCACGTCGGGTGAACATCAATCGTGGTTAGTTGCCATGCGCTGAGGTTGATTTATGCAGCAGTGTTTAGGGCCAGCATCCTAGCGAGCATCAGCGCTTCACATCAGCTTCTGGTGTTGCTAATACGCATGTTCCAGTTGGCGTCATTGCGCAAGTGCAAACAACTGGCTATATAAACATCTGCAACTCTTCAACATATGTCTGTGCATGCAACATTTGTACATATATTTAGTGCCATTTTATGACGTGCTGCTCAATGATAAAATTGCAACACCGTCAACTCAACTCCGCATGCTTCGCATACCGTAGACCCCCAAGTATGTGGGATCTGAAGATATTTACCTACATAGAAATAAAACACACAACAAACTTAGTTTTTCGATTCCTATTTACGCAGTGCCATCGATTGGGTGCCTTCGGCAGTTCAATGTTCTACCACTGCTTATCTTGCGTACCATTGTGAAGGTTGCAGTTTACTTTCTCTAAATTGGTTCTTTATTCAGTGAAATAGGTTGGTGTCAGTGAGAAATTAATCGGATGTTAGAACAGCGTGTGAAGTAATGGAGCCAGTTATAAATCATACAATAGAAGCCATTCTCGCCTTGAGCCCAGAAAAACAAAGCGTATTAGGAATGCAAACGCAAAAAAAAGCGCGAGCTCTCGATGACTTCCCTTGTATGCCAAACTTGGCTCAACACCCTTCCGTAAAAGAGTCCTAATTACGAGCGTGTTCACACTTAAAAATAAAACACCGTTATGCGTTTGCTTGGAAAACTGGGAAAATCTGTGTTGACTTACCAGAAGCGTAGCACCTGTAAATAGCATCCGAATTCAATGTACTAGGCACTATGACTTCCCTAAAGGTAGCCGAAACCTCACTATCTTTACCTTAATAATCCCAAACATCAGCATGCCTTCCAAATAACAGCAAGTGTTGGCAGCAGCTTGCCACCTGCGTGATTTACAAGTCAAGCTTTTGCGGATATCTCGCATGCTAGAAGCGCGATTGGAAATATTACAGCATTCTATAATTCATTTATCTCAAGTGGCTTCTAAGTTCGCTTTATATTTGTGTTTAAATCATGTTATTCAATACGATGAACCTTTGACGTTGGGCTGCAGCCCTTATCTTCCCAAATGACGAACGTGCTTGTGGGCCGAGAGCCGTAGAATATCTATAGAATGATGAGGTTCCTATAAAATTTAATAATAATTTTGTGGAATTTCGCGATTTCTTTTGTATATTCTGGCTGCTTCTTCGGGTACATTATTGGCTAAACCTAAATCTGAGCTTTTTTGATGAAATTAGTTCATCAAAAAGAAAATAACTGTTTTATGCATGTTAAGGAGCAACATTTTGTAAAAACTTCCAAAGCACGTTACTAGGACGTCTCTAATAATCATAAACGCAGCGTTGGGACAAAAAAAAGGCCACAAAACCTAAGTATTGTGATTGCATATTGAATAGAATTCATTTTGATATCTCTTTATAGATTCCTCATTCCATCATCACTGCTTTACAATTTTGTATGTCACCACCTCATTAGCAATTCTAATTGGCCCTATATTGTTACAAGCATGCTTATAGGTATTTGATTGGCTGAAACTTGGAGCGAAATAAGCAGATTGCGTGTGCTGTGCGGGAAATGGCGTTTTTAGTTCGATTCATACGTAAGCCTTCATAGTTCTCTTCTAAATGTGCGCCTGCAGCTCACAATGTTTTGTTTAAACGGTCCTTTGATTGTTTTCATTTCTTCAGCTTGTCAAACTCAACGCGCGTTGCCACGTACACTGATTTCAGACTAATGTATTCGGGTGTCTCCCGTGAAGCTTGTTATCAATGTGCGGCGCGGACTGCACTACAATATTTGTGACGCTTGGCTATCGATTGAGATCATTCTATTAGTATAATGCACAGGAGGCGAATACTAAACTTTATTCAAGAGCTTTCACGAGAACCAGTAATAACACTAGAACATTCGGCGCCACATGTTACACCAAATGTCGACGTCCCTTACCTCAGAGCAGATTCCTTCACGACTGGCGGGTTCTCGACTTAGAAGTGTGGCAGCTTGGGCTAGTTGGTGTGGCATGACGATAGTTATAGCGCGAGAACTAAACAACGACACAGAGACGAAACGACGACAAGTGTTAGGTTTTGCCTGGAGATTTGTCTCTCAATCCCTTCGGCACCCAGTCTGCCAGACGCTGTCGAAGATTTGAACAATTACCCAGAAAATGCGGCAAGCAAAGGCAAGTTCCCGTCTTTCAATTGCGGACCCTTTTGTCGTCCCTTCAAGCAGCAGCGGTGTCTGATAACCTCAGTGATTCATCTGGCGACGGGGAAGCTGTTGTGACCGGCGCCAGAGCTGACAGGAGAGCGGCGCTTCTTTTAATCCCCAATCAAGTAGACGACCGGCCGGCTGCCTATGCTCGTCAGGCATTGTCCGTGCAGCCGGAGAATGAGACGTCGTGCCGCCAAGACGCCGTTAACCGTTCGAGAGAGGCCAACAAAGACAGAATCTCCCTGGAAGAGACCGCGGCGGCCACCGCAAATCACCCCGCTAATGAGGCGAGCTTTGCGGCAGACCCTTTGATGTACGCTGTCAGGATCGTGGGAACTCCCGCCTAGCGGCTAACACACGACAAGGAGGAGCCCTGCTGGCGCCAACTTGCAGTGCAGTGTTCACGACTCAATATTGGACGTTCACGTGGACCGTGCATGCTCCTCCCCCTCACCTGTTGTGTGTGTGTGATTGGTGTTCCACTCGGAGAGGAGGAGACCGACAGGGCTTAAAATGACGCCGAAGAGTGATGGACGTCGCTCTGAACCATGTAACGGTTCAACCACCACGCTCGTGGTTTGTGAAACCCCGAACTTTTCTTTGCTGTAAATATGTGTAAATAGTGCCATAAACCTGTTTGTTTTTCGTATCCTCCTGCGACCTTCCTTCCGACCCTTAACAACAGAGACAAAATGTCTTCGTGTCCCTCTTGTTTCTGTGTCATCGTTTTGTTCTCGCGCTATAACTATCGTCAAGGTTCTCGACGCTACGTCTGCACAACTTGAATTCGTTTTACTTAATCTTTTTATTGCGCCCGCAGGTCGCGGGTTTGAATCCCGGCTGCGGCGGCTGCATTTCCGATGGAGGGGGAAATGTTGTAGGCCTGTGTGCCCAAATTTGGGTGCACGTTAAAGAACCCCAGGTGGTCAAAATTTCCGGAGCCCTCCACTCCGGCGTCTCTCATAACCATATGGTGGTTTTGGGTCGTTGAACCCCACATATCAATCAATCAATCTTTTTTTTGCGCAAGTTCACTCAAATAAATTGTCACGCATTTCAGAGACATGCAGGTGCCCTCTGCACCGAGAACAGAGAGTAAGATGCATACACACACATTCAGAGAGAAAAAGAGATGAAGTAAACATGCGTTTATATGGATCATTTTTTATGTGTAGAGATTGGCGTGTATAGGAAAGCTGTTAGGCCTCCTTCTCAAAATTTTGACTCTCCCCCGTGGTAACATCTAGCAACGTCATCAGTGACTTTGCATCGGTATTTTCAAAGCTTGCGATAGTCGAAAAGAAGTGAAGATCAACGGCAGTCTCAGACTAAGAAAATGCATCATTGCGCTTTTAATGGATATCACACAATTTTCTCAATGCAGAAAGCACAATATGGCAAAACCTATGACCTTTTATGCTGTGAAAGATTGATCCATGCAAAATACGCTAAAGACAAAAACTAAATAGGTAAGCACTGTAGCATTCAGCACGGCACTTTCTTACGCACCCTGTTCCATCTTCATCACTCACTCCCCTCTCACATCACTCCCCTCTCATGTGAAGTTTGGGTACTTCAGACATGCTGTGCGGCCTTTCATTCCGAAGCCTCTCCAGTGCCATAAATGCATGAAACTTGGACATGTGAGCAGCATCTGCGAGAATTCGGTGGTATGCCACCGCTGCACCGAGCCCCATGAAGCGGATAAGTGCGTCGCAACTGTCAAGAAATGCTCTAATTGTAATGGATCCCATGAAGCCACATCGAAGGACTGCCCACGAATTCAGAAGGAAATTGCCATCTTGAAGGAAATGGGGCGCGATCACTCATCTCATCGAGAAGCCGCAGCTAAAGTTAGAAGGCGTCGTTCACGTCGACGTCGGTCTTCGAGGACGCCCGCTACCTCCTCGACACGTTTGCCAGATCCCTCATCAGTACCACCTCCTTTGCCTCCCAGACCACATGCCGTGGGAAAGGCTGTAAAGGAAAAAGCCAGTAGGCATACCCTAACTGCGACAGAGTGGCCTGCACTTCAAAGGGAAGCAGCATCAAGCGAACCGAAGGAGTTTCATGACGGCCAGTCCACGATCCCTGTTCGAGATATTTCCAACCAAGACAGGCAAGTGACTACAATCGTGCAATCAATAATTGCCACGATTCGCACACTACTGAGCAGCATACAATCTTCGTCTGCTAAGAGTGCACTGCAAATACTGGATGCACTGAATCCAGTTCTTGCTAACGTCGTATAAGCACAACGGCTCAACAAAATCTCATCTTCCGCACTGAAGTTAAAAGTGCTTCGATTTTTCAGTGGAATGCCAGAGGCATAAAGTCCCGTATCTCGGACTTTCGCCAATTTGTTCGGGCCAATCAATTCCCTATACTTGCCATATGTGAACCAAACGTATCAACGCCTTAGAGATTGTCCGGTTATGAAGCTTTTTCTTCAGCCGCTTGAGAAGAACGAAGCAAAGTATTTGTTTACATTCGCACAGAATTGACTTATCTTTAGCACCCAATAAGTTCAAATGACGATAATCAGTACGTTTGTCTTCGTGTAAAGAAGAATGCAGATTAGTTCACGCTTATTGGTGGATATATATCTCCGTCATCGCGATTTGACTGCGACAGATTAAAAGGCATCCCAATGAGGACCGATGGGCCTTGGTTCATCACCGGTGACTTCAAGGCCCATCACATGCTTTCGGGGAGCACTAGGATGAATGCCAGGGGCCAGAACATTGTTACATTCGCTTCAGGTTACGACCTTTCCATCATGAACGATGGTACCACAACCTATCTGCGGAGTCTCACGTATGGAAGTTGCCTTGACCGGACATTGGTGTCACGGTGCTTCTCTCACAAAGTTAAATGGTTTTGCGATATTGAGACTCATGGGAGTGATCACATACCCACCCACGTGACGATCGATGGTATCATAAACAATTTCTCATCCGGTGTTGTAATTGGCACTACTGGTCAATGTTTACATCGCGTGTTGAGGACGCTTGCCAAGAAGGCCTCGCCTGCAGCCTGGAAAATACCATAGCAGAAGCTATGCAAGCGTCCAAATGTAAATTACCATTTTCGTCTAAAACAACACAGTTTGACATCGAACTGGAAAGATTACGAGCTATACGAAGGCGTGCTGAACGACGATACAGACGCAAAAGATCAATTTACGATCTGAGGGAAGCAAAACAGCTCCAAAAAAAGAATCAACGACGCATTTACTAGCTGGAGAGCGAACGCTGGAAAGCATTCTGCGAATCTCTAGACCATCATAAACCGCTGTCATATATCTGGAGAACAGTTCGTGGTCTTCGCTCCTCTCCGCAGCAACGGCACCCTTTGAAAGCTTTGGCACTCCATCATGGAAAAACAGAACTTGAGGTGGCTGAAGAATTTTGCATGAGAGTTGCTGGGAATATTATCAACGAGAGCATCGACGCCATGATCGTTCCTGAGACGCGATTACCAGAAATGGACATTCCATTCGCCATGAAAGAACTGGAAGGTGCGTTAGTCGCTTCTAAGCGCATGTCGTCGCCAGGTCCTGATGGTATTACTTATAGTGCGTTGGGACACCTGGGACAAACAGCCAGAAAAGAACTTTTAACAGGCTTCAAAAACTCCTGGCTCAGCGGAAGTGTTCCCCAAGAATGAAAAATAAGTCGATTAATACCACTTTTGAAATCGGGAAAGTCACCACTGGACTTGACAGCGTATCGCCTTATTGCCCTCGCAAGCTGCCTTGGAAAAGTGATGGAAAGAATGGTTCTATTTCGTCTCGAGTGTTACATGGAACGATACACCAAATACCCTTCTTTCATGGCAGGCTTTCGTCGGGGCCGCTCCTCCATCGACTGTGTTCTTGAATAATCGACATTTGTTCAGCAAGAAAAAAGTCGCAAGCGCATATCAGTGGCACTCTTTCTTGACGCTAAGGGTGCATATGATAATGTAGCTCACGATGCCATCCTCACTTCTCTCGCTGCAATGGGCATTGGTGGACGAATGTTTCAATGGATAAAAGATCATATAACTGGCAGAGGTTTCTTTGTGCAGATATATGAGGGTACAATTGCTGAACATTACACCTACTGCGGAGGTGTTTTAAGCCCCACATTGTTCAATGTTGCCCTCATTGGTCTGGTGAAGGTTCTGCCAAAGCCGGTGTGCCTATCAATATACGCCGATGATATTTGCCTCTGGATTGCTGCAGTTACTCGCCCTCAGGTGCGTGCACGAATACAGCGGGCAGCAACCCTCACAACAGCCTACCTTCATAAACAAGGCCTAACTAAATCAACTCTGAAGTGCGTGTTGATGGCATTTACATGCAAACCAATGACGCCATACCCTGTTTACATCAATGGGCAGAGTGTCAAATATGCACGAACGCATCGTTTCCTGGGCATAATAATCGACACAAGTCTTTCGTGGAGCCCGCATTGTGCGTACTTGAAGAAGAGACCGCTATCTATGGTGCATATAATAAAATTCACGTGCGGAAAAGCATGGGGGACTACTGTGGCCTCCATGCTGCAGCTGTACAGGGCCCTATTTCTGGGTCTATTGCGCTACAGCTTGCCGGTACTGACTAACACTTGCAAATCCAATACTCATTCATTGGAAAGTTTTCAGGGTCAGGCACTGCGTATCTCCCTCGGACTGCCCCGACGCGCTTCTACTTATGCCACAATCATGCTTGCCAAAGACCATCCGGTCAGGACATATAGAGTTGTGGATTGCCTCAGAGCGCACATTCGACATGCTAGCCGTGTCCCCGACCACCACTTAGCCCTTCTACCCTCCGGAAGACCACGTGCTACGTTTTCAGACGTCATAGCCAAGCACCTAAACAGCATTCCATCGGGATATACGCCAGATGCGAGAATGTCATGTCTTTTGTGATGCCTCGACCAGCCGCAAGTACGTCTAGAATTTCCGGGTATGAAAAAGAAAAACAATCACTCCAGAGTAGCATTGAAGCAAGCAACACTGCTATTAATACATGAGTCGTACTTGGACCGAACACAGATATACACTGATGGGTCTGTCTCGTCCAGCAGCTCATAAGGTGCCGCTGTAATTCCGGCTGCAGCAATGACAATCAAGTTTAAGTTGTCGCATATGACTTCATCTACGGCATCAGAGCTTGCTGCTATAAGCGCTACTTTACAATATCTCGTTCAAGAACGTCTAGAAAATGGGTCATATTCTGTGATTCGAAGGCAGCGCTTCAGAGTTTGCAGTCTACCATGCGTAGGAGGAGTCATGAACAATTGGTACAAGATAAAAGACATTGCCATCATGAAGCTCTAGCATGAGGGCATGATATTAGATACCAATGGCTGCTTGGACATATAGGTATTACCGGATACCAATTAGCCGATGATGCAGCCCGCTCAGCCCATAAAGGAACCCATGTAGTCCCGATTCCTCTATCAAGGAATGATGCAGCAAGACAACTTTACCTGCTGGCTCGAGATCTCGCACGCACGTTCTGGCCATCTACTAGCATCCAAAGGTGTCAATTTTATGAACTGGATCCGTCGCTCAAGATAAAGCTACCATCAAAACTTTCCCGCTCCGATGCGACACTGTTATGCCGCTTTTGGTTGGGTGTTGCATTTACAAAGGTGTACTCCTTTCGCATTGGTATGGCAGACACTCCTACATGCGACTACTGCGGAGCTGAAGAGACCATCGAACTCGTCCTGTGCAGCTGCGCTTGCTACGACACACAACGATGCCAGCTCCGGATGGTTTTTGAATCAACTTGACCCCGGACCTTTTTGTGTTCAGAAGATACTAGGACCTTGGGCATCTGCCTCAGTTGCGCAAAAAGCTACTAAAGCACTGCTACTTTACTTAAAGTCAACAAACCTGAGCGACCGCCTGTAGACTGTGTGTGCTCCCCGAGTGTGCTCGTGATTGTGTGTACCTTCTCATCTATCTGCAACCTCTTTTCTCCCCTTCATTCCCTCCCCAGTGCAGGGTAGCAAACCGGATGTGCGTCTGGTTAACCTTCCTGCCTTTCCTTGCATCTTTATCTCTCTCTCTCTCTCAGTCCCATTTTATGAATCTTATATTGGCCATGGTATACAAACCATCGGCTGCCAGTGAGATGAACCTAAATGAAAGGAGATAACCGTGGAACATAATGCCAGTGGTAACACAAAATTCGTGGTACTGCTTATTGCTCTTTCGAGAGCACTGCCTCTGATTGTGCCTGCTAATGGATAATCAAGATGATGGATCTGCAGGTCATTTTCAAGGGAGACGGACGCTTCTCAGATTAGTACCGAGTGCGAAGTACGCACAAGTTTCTCATTGACGTTGGCCAAAAAAATTGACACTGGTCTGCCTACTTACGCATTGTCACCGACAACAGCACAGGAGAAGTACTACATTATCATGAACGGAAATAGAACGGGTTCACGTCTTTTATATTTATGTGGACATTTGCTTATTTGTTATTTGTAGAGAATTGCAGCAGCACGAAGTCCTCAAAAAAACTGTGAGCAGCTAAGCGTCCACTTTACATCTGATATGTCCTTTAAGCACGCCATTATTAACTTGGAATACTGAGACCATCTGAACATTCGGGCATGTTGACGGGTGAGTTATATGCTGGCACTCATATGCCGTTAGTGATGCAGTTATATTGCAGCGTGCATTGTGAGAAGGCTCAGACAAATATATGAAAGACACCTAAAACTTGAAGCACGGTTGAACTTCGCCTTTAAGAGTAGAATTCGATAGCGTATTCATGCCCTGTGGACATCTTCCTCTCAATTGATAGCCTACCCTTCGTTCGCACTGCAAGCTTTGTCCATTCTATAAAGAAGTTGATGCTTGTGCGTGTAACATTGCTCTTTTTTTTGGAATGCCCACTGTTAGTAGGATTTCTGAGTGCCCACATCATATCCTTAAGGCAATGCGTTAACCTGCACAATTGCAAACTTCAGGGAAGCTTTTGCAGCTGATGTTGATTAAATGTCTCAGCGCTTTGTGAAGGGCGGCCTTTTTAAGTATCATCTCTTTGCGCAATTCATGTGTTCTGACGCAAGACGCCATTTCACGATGCCACACGTTATTGCATGTTTTAAGAACACTTCTCATACAACGTGACATAAAATTTGTGTTTTTCCGACACATTTTGAAACAATTGCATGGCACTGTGTTGGAACAGAGAACTGCTTCTCGCCACGCAAATGTTCATGGTTTTATTTTCACTCAAACACAAAACACTTACTACTATTTCCATCTTTCTAGATTTCTCGCACACAGGCAAGATGACGATTTTTCGCTCACAATCTTCGAAGCTAATATTGACGCAGACCCAGCTTTACAATTTTTCGAATCTAGCTGTTTAGCGCGTTTGCGTTAACATAAGCAACATAGTAATATTTTGTTCATCTGCCACTTTTTTATTATATTAATGCAAAAAGGAGGTGTTTAGGCTAGAACGCCGCTGCAGAAAGCAGGAAACAAGCACATGGTCTCACGTTAAGCACTACATTTGAGCTGCTTGAGCTAAGCCATTCTTGAGCTGTGAGCCAAAGTACAGTAACATTGCGTGCACCTGTATTCCATGTATTTTATTTTTCTTCTGTTTAAGTGCGAGGAAAAAGTACCACTGTTTGCTTGCTCCCATGTACTTTCGGTGGAGCACTCACTTGCATGTTGTTGAGCAATAAGAAAAATGTGTTTTCACATACCTCTGTCATCTCCCTGAATATGCACGGCAAAAAATATTTTTCCTTGATTACGTAAAAATGCGCAGGTAAAATGCTGCCAACTATTTCGGTAAAAATAAAATAGTTGCCCAGAGATCACGTAGAACACATAGAACGTACAGCCCGTTCAACGTTCATGGAGATCTCCGCTATGAAGAAATAAGGTAACGGCTGCAACGAAACAACACCTGCTTCGTAGGGCCGTTTTTCGCACAATATTCATAATACTATTGATACATCTCCGTAAATAACAAACATACTTCCATTAGATTCAACATGAGGCACACGTAATCAGCAGATCTTTGTTCTGCAAGTACAAGGTCATTCAAAAGTTTTCAGGCCACTATTGCAACTAATCCTGTGGCAGCATCACCTGGGAACTTTTGACTGCACCTGCACGTGCTAAAATTTACGAAATGAATTCAAATGTTTCAAAACCAACAAGAACAAGTTTCCTATTCACTGAAGTCGAATCTTATTTTCCCATGAATATAAAATGAAATACAAATATGAAAAAATTGTGAAAAATCATTTTATTTCGGCGGCTTCGTATCTGGAAGGTAAAATACGAAGAACGAATATCAAAACTTCCAGATACCCAAAGCACCTGTGTTGTTTTCCTATTGTAGCAGTATTGTGCAGACTTCTTTTCTGAAAGGAGGAGAAACATTTTGTCAGCACAACCACTCTGGGCGAGTACAGAGCAAAAGCAGTGAGAACACAAAGAATTTATTCATTTCAAGACTCCTAATAGGCCTTGTTAGAGGCACTGGCTTTCAGCACAAAAATAAATGATCACACATAAAAAATTTATTACTTATCATACAGAATGAAATGGCTGAAAGCACAAACAACTTCATAAACACACCGAAATATTGGTTACCAACATTAGTAAAAGCAAAAGGAGCAAAGGAGAAACTCGATGTAATAAAAATAGAACGATTAGCGCTATGCTATGCAAAATCACCCAGCGTTTTTTGACCATCACGAATATGGCGGAAAAGAATTTTCACGTTTCCCGAAGTTCGAACCTCGTCCTGGTCATTTATTTCCGTTGCCAAAAATTTTGCTCCGTAGTTATGAGAGTTTGTAGTATGACGCAGACTGAGCTAAAAGTCGTCAAACAACAATTTTTTTCAAAAGTCATTTTGGAATGCACTCAATAAATGGCATTTCCAGCAAGATATTGATGTGATCTAACCAAAAATAACGGCTTACTTATGTATATTCATTCTTCTAGAGCTTATCCCACGAGCAATATTGAATAATGTTGCCAGGTTTAGGATATTTTTTTGGTAGCGAATTCCAAGGACAAAATAAAATATGTGTTGGGGACCTTTTTGACACACAACAAATTAAAAAGAATTTACGCAGTGAAGTTTAGCAGATAGCCAAAAATTATTGTGAATTTCAATTTTTTTGGAAAAAAGTTCTGTATTCTGCATCAAAAATCTTGCCTTGGTGGTCAAACAAAAATATGCACAAACACACACAAAATAAAAATATGGACAAATATTTACTACTTTAATATAGGTGAAGTTGCTAAAGGGTATTATTTTGAAACTCAAAACGTATTTTTTTGAAGTTACATATCTCCACCCTCTTTACCCCTACTTAACTCAAGCAGCATGAAGCACTCGTAAGGGCAATCTTCAACAGACTTCAACAGCCCTGAGGTACACACAGCAAGCTTTATGCGGAGCAATTGAAATTGGATTGGGGCTATCATCTGCATTCTATTGCCAACAGAGGTGGGCTAGAGTGTGGAGACCAGAATGTCGCTAGAGTATCGAGAACAGTAGCGTAGCAAAAAGATTTTTCGCGTGTGGGTGCTGTGTGCGAAGAGGGCAACTTCGGTCATACTTCATGTACATTCTTGTGTGTTTGTATGTGTACATGTAGGTATGCACATGTAGAACTAAGAAATTTACAGCATATCTACGAAGTTAATGATGATGTGTGCATGAAGCTTCAGAGGGTTTTATCGGTAATCGTGAATCCGTCTGTCCGTCACTCACGCTAGCGCCTTCTGGCGAGTCATCGATAAACTAAGCGGTCATGAACCGATCACAGTAGATGGACAATTCAAGGCTTTAGAATAACAAATACCTAGACTGTTCTAGGGGGGAGGGTTAAGCAGCTTCTCTTGCCTTCCTTGCTACGACACTGGTGATGACTCTCAGATGAGCCATCAAGGCATTAAAAAAAACAGTGCACAATTCTTCCTTACGCACAAGATAAACGAGACTATCGCCTTGGCTACTAGCTCTTAATTAGATTTTTTTCGCTTCTGCAGTGATATGACAGGCTTTGGGTCTCAGGGAGCAGGGTGCTCTCCTGAAATCCAGAAAAATAAGAAACGGTTGTTTTACGATAGCGTTGATCAGTGTACTGCATCAATGCTACAAGCATGTTGTAAGTCATATTGCCACGCTGTGTTGGTAGCAGAAGACGAGAGCGAAGAAGTGAATGGCAGCTGTGGCTCAGTAAACAGTCCTCCACTTCGAGTTTCCGCCTCTCGTTTTCCTCTCGCGACAGACTGGTGAAGGTGTTGGGTACTGTACTGCAACGTCTTATGCCTGCTGGTCCTGAACCAGAAGCAACCACCGCCAATGCACCAGGGTCTGCTGATATCAATCGGAGCAGCCGCTGCCTTCAAGGACTACCACCACAGTACGGCCCCTTGGCAAGTTCGACGAGGACAATGTTTGCCACATCCGCAACACAAACCGAGCATGACCCACTCGCAAGCGTACCCTGTGTCATCAACACGCCTCGCACACCCAACCCATTTCATGGTGATGCCTGTGAGTGATTTCGAAGACTGGCTTGACCATTTCGACCGGGTCGCTGCCATCAACGACTCAGACAATCGCCGTAAGTTGAAGAACGTGTATAACTCCCTCTTAGACGCGACAAAAGTGTGGTATGAGAACCCCGAAACTTCATTCACAAGTTGGCAGAAGTTCTATCGGCAGCTTCGCCAGGCATTCAGTACCCCGAACGGAAGGAGAGAGCGGAGCAGGCACTTTCTTCGCGGTTTCAAATGCCGAACGAGAGCGTCGCCATGTTTGTCGAAGAAATAACGTGATTGTTTCGACAGACTGACCCCCGCATACCAGAAGACAAGAAAGTGCGCCTGCTAATGCGAGGCGTAAAGGAGCAACTTTTCGCGGGCCTTGTGCGCAACCCTCCTACGACTGTGTCCGAGTTCATACGTGAGGCCTTAATTATGGAGCGCATGCTTTGGCAGCGGGTGTCGCAATATGAGCGTCAGACGGCTATGTCCGCTGCGTGCTCGCTTGTACCAGGAGGTGATAACAGGGAGGTCCTCACAGAACTCATACGGCAAGTTGTACGCGAAGAACTTCGGAAATTTCAAGCCACGTCCCCTCCCAGTAGCGCTGCTCTTACGGACGTCGTTCGTAACAAAATCAAGGTGTTTCGTTCACTCCTCACCACCATCGCAAGTCGAACCTCCTATGCTTTCCTACGCGGATGCCCTACGCGTCTCTACGCCATTGACGGCACATTTTGCTCATACACCTGCTGGGACTCCCAGACGCTTTCCACGTCTAGCCCATCGCCTGCCTTCTCAGGCCAATTTTCGCCCTGGCCCGCGGAAGTCCACCGTCTGGCGTGCACCCGACAATCGTCATTTGTGCTACCATTGTGGTGAAGTTGGACACATGTACCGCGACTGTTACTACCAACGAATAGGCATACGCGGATTCCACCCAGACGCACGTTGTCCACGCTAAGGTGAACGCCCACAATCAATTGCGGATTGCTTCGAAGGTAGTCATCACGCTCCTGTACCGCCGCGATGACAGTCACGGTCACCATCACCCCATTCGTCTACATCAACGCACCGCGCCCGACCCGCCTTTGGGTTCCCTGGTGTCAGTGGCGCAAGCCCACGCAGGGGAAACTGAAAACGGAGACCTCCGGAGGTGAGGCTGCTGTCACGCGAACCGACAAATACCCTCCGCCGCTGCATTACGACGTGCCGTTTAAGCGTGTTTGTGAAACCGCCAACAGAACGTCCGCTGTCATTACCGTTTCCGTCGACTGTTATCCGGTGACTGCACTTGTCGACACGGGAGCTGATTACTCGGTGATGAGTGCTTCATTGGCCACCCATCTACACAAGGTGCTGACAACGTGGGACGGCCCTCATTCAATCACCGCTGGAGGACACTTCGTAACCTCTAAAGGAAGGTGCAACGCTAGGCTTGAGATTTGTGCATCGGCTTTTGTAGCATCATTCCTTGTACTGCCCAATTGTTCTCGGCCGGTCATTTTGGGCATAGATTTTCTGCAAGAGCATGGAGCGATAATTAATCTGCGTGATTTGTTCGTCAGTTTTGTTAACTGTGTTTCTCCAGACTCTGACATCGAGAACGAACATCGTGGCGCAGCCTAACGCGTAGCCGATGATTGAGTCACGTTGCCACCTCGCAGTAGTATCTCGTGCTTGTTGAGTGTCCACTGGAGCAGTCGATTACGGGCATCACCGAAAGTAACCTGACGTTATTGCTTGATCGAAAACAGGTCAGTGCTTGAAGTCTCGTTCAACTCGGAAATGGCCAGACTACGATTTTATATACGAAGTTTGGTGGTGAACACAGGCATTTTGGGAAACGCACAACCATAGCTTACTTGAAGGCATTGGATGATTTGGACACATTCTCTTTGATTACGACGATTTCGACTGAGAACAGCTGCGATAGTGACGTGACTAGTCGCCTCAACGTCAATCACCAGTTAGAAGAACTTAAGAGGGCAAGGCTCCTCAGTCTCCTCTCATCTTTTAGTGACTGTTTTGCCACTACTTCGAAAGTCCGGCAGACTCCTCTAATGAAGCACAGAATTATCACTGAGCCCAACGTGCACTCCGTGCGCCAACATGCTTACCGCGTGTCGCAGAAGGAGCAAGATTCTATCCGTCATCAAGTGAAACAAATGCTCGACGACGACGTAATTCCACCTTTGTCTAGTCCTTGGGCCTCACCAGTTGTTCTGGTTAAAAAGAAAGATGGTTCATTACGATTCTGAGTCGACTACCGCAAACTGAACAAGATAACGAAAAAAGACGTATATCCCCTTCCTGGTATTGATGACTCCTTGGATCACCTGCGACATGCCTCTTACCTCTCTTCCATGGATCTCCGTAGCGGATATTGGCAGATTGAAGTAGATGATTGGGACCGAGAAAAAACAGTGTTTATTACACCGGACGGTCTCTATGAATTTAAAGTTCTCCCTTTTGGCCAGCGCTCCACTCCAGCCACGTTCCAACTAATGATGGGCACAGTTTTATGTGGCTTGAAGTGGTACTCTTGTTTAGTGGTTTTAGACGACGTAGTCGTTTTTTCTACGTCTTTTGAACAGCACGTTGAGCGGCTTGAGCCGGTTCTTCTGGCTATTCGCACTGCCAGCCTCTCTCTGATACCTGAAAAGTGTTATTTTGGATATGAGGAACTGAAATTCCTTGGCCACACTGTCAGCAGCAGTGGTGTTCACTCTGATCATGACAAGGCTATGGCATTTGCTTTGTTCCAGATACCCAAAACAAAGCATGATGTACGCCGCTTTCTTGGACTTTGCGCTTATTACCACTGCTTCGTGCAGAACTTCTCGAAAATCGCCGACACTCTACAACTCGTAGAGGATGACGTCGCCTTCGTCTGAGGACCAAAACAATCCGGCGCTTTCCACAACCTTCAACAACGCCTACAAACGCCACCGATCCTTCGGTGGCGTTTGTACACTTCGACACCGAAGCAGACACAGAAGTCCGCACTGACGCGAGCAGCCTTGGCCTCGGAGCTATTCTTGTGCAATATCAAGATGGCGTGGAACGCGTCAATGCCTACGCTAGCCGCACGTTGTCATCTGCGGAGACGAACTACTCGACGACTGAAAAAGAATGTCTGGCGGTTGTATGGGCCATAAAGAAATTCAGGCCCTACTTGTACGGACGCCCCTTCCGAATCTTCAGTGAACACCACTCTCTCTGTTGGCTAGCGAATCTGAAAGATCCTTCAGGCCGTCTCGCAAGATGAAGCCTTTGGTTACAAGAATTCGATATAACGATGGTTTACAAGTCTGGCCAGAAACACACCGACGCTGACTGTCTTTCCCGCACACCCATCGAAGTCGCTGAAGAAGACAATGATGAAGACTTCAGCTGCCTTGCTACTCTCGCATCATTAAACGTAGCTGAGCAGCAACGCGAAGACTTAGAATTGCAACCACTAATCGAAAACCTTGAGGGACAAGGTTTTCCCTCAAGGTTTTGTCATCGCGCGTGATTTGTCATCTTTCTGTCTACGCCAAGGCATCCTCTACAAGCGCAACTTTCATTCAACCAATACTGTTTACCCCCTCGTCGTTCGTGCTGCTCTCCGCGATGATATTTTGTGTGCTTGTCACGACAAGCCATCGTCAAGGCATCTTGGCTTCGGGCGTACTCTGGCGCGGATCAAGGACAAATACTACCGGCGGAAACTTACGAAAACCGTCCGGCAGTACGTCAAGACATGCACAGCCTGTCAGCGCCGCAAAACTCCAACGACGAAACCAGCCGGTCTGCTTCAGCCTTTGTAACCCCCTCACGCACCTTTTGAAAAGGTTGGGATGAATTTACTCAGCCCATTTCCGAAGCCTACGGCTGATAACCGCTGGATTGTGATTGCCACCGACTACTTGACCAGACACTGCGAAACACAAGCTGCCCAGCGAGCAACTGCTTCCGAGGTGGCTGACTTTTTCATCAAGAACATCGTTCTCCACCACGGTGCTCCCACTGTCGTTATCACAGATCGCGGTACTGCTTTTACGGCACAGTTGCTCCGATAGATCCTGTTGCTGAGTGGCACAACGCACCGAACAGCAACTGCATACCACCCGCAGACTAACAGATTAACCTAATGCCTTAACAAAACGATTGCAGATATGCTTTCGATGTATGTAGCCGAGGATTAGAAGAATTGGGATGAAATCCTCCCGTATATAACATTTGCCTTCAATACGACTTTGCAGGAAACCACCGGCTTTGCTCCTTTTCGTCTGGTTTACGGCCGCGAAGTTACCACAATGCTTGACACCTTGCTGCAACCAACTCTGCCGGACACGATCATCCCGGAAGCAGATGTATTTGTTCAACGTGCCGAAGACGCCCGGCAGCTGGCGCGCTTTCGCATTTTATCGCGGCGAAATCAAGATGCTTGCTGGTAAAACACCCACCACAGAGCAGTAATATATGAACCCGGTGACATAGTCTGGCTTTGGACTCCTATGCGTCAACGTGGACGCTCAGAAAAATTATGTCGGTACTTTGGATCCTACCGAGTTCTTCAGCGCCTCGGCGAAGTGAACTACTAATTTGTCCCAGCCGACACGTCACACCGTTTTCGCAGACACCGCTCCTCAGATTCGGTTCACGTCTCCAGGATGAAGGCGTACTGTTCGCATTGACTGCAAGTCAAGAACTTTGTGATAGGCAATAGCCTTCAAGACAAATGTACAGTACTTTCCTACTTCTTTATTTTTCATCTCGTCTTTTTTCTTTTCAATGGACACAGACATTTCTGACTACCTTTCGTTGTTTTTCGGAGCCGCGGCATTTATGCCATGCTTCATCATTTTTTTTTCTTTGAGGAGAGGGTAATGCCACGCGTTGTTGGTAGCAGAAGACGAGAGCGAAGAAGTGAATGGCAGCTATGGCTGAGTAAACAGCCCTCCAGTTCGAGTTCCTGCCTCTCGTTTTCCTCTCGTGACAATATGTGCTGAATATGACTAAATATTCTTATTAAGTGTAGAAAACACACCTACGGTGTTTGCAGAACTTCTCGGGAAAGCAGGATGTCTGAGTTTATATCTATAAATCTGCATGGCTCACCTCGAAGTCACCTCACTGAACCCAGTCCTTAAAGCGCCCCTCCGCTGGAACGGAATACAGATGATAACCCTATTCCCATTTCAATTGCTCTGTAGAGACCACCAATTCCGCTCTCTGTATTCCAGGTCAGTGGGATTCTGCTGAAGGTTGCCCTTGCAAGTGTGTCATGTCGCTTGAGTTAAGTAGGTGAAAAGCTGGTGAAGATACATATATCAAAAAAATATATTTTGATTTCAAAAATTACACGCTCTAGTAATTCCTCCTATATTCAGCTTGTCCACGGAGCTTTAAAATAAAATTTTGCGCATATTTAGAGTCCAACCACCCAGACAAGTTTTTGATGCTTCAAACTGAGGTTTTCCCAAACAAAGTGACACTCACAAGTTTTTCAAGAGTAACTGCTATAACATCAGCGCCTAAATTATTTTTCATTTGTAGCATGTTGACAGGCCACCAGAACATATTTTATTTGTGTCCTTGGAACTTACCATGTTCCCGGAAAAACTCCCATATGTGGCAACTTTATTCAATATTGCTCGTGTGAAAAGCCCTAAAGAATTCAAATACATATTGTCACGGGCTAAGTAGATGCCTGAGGATGACGACGACGAAGTGCTGTACGGGGACGTGCTCGGACTACAGCAGTGTCGTACGCATTAGCTCGCCAGTATATTCGCCAGTACGCTTTTGCTCACCAGTGCATACTTTATTCCCCGTAACATCATTGGTGGAAGGTGCGGGGTACCACTCGCTATACAGCCCAACGAGCTGAATCTTCGCAGCGGACGGCGCATTGCAGCTACCACGATGACTGACCAGGCTACTCAATGTCAACAAGATTCGTCAGCCCCGCAGCCGATCGTTGTGGTGCAACCTCGTGACCCAGGTCCATTCAACGGTACAAGTGGCAGAGACGTCGATGACTGGCTGGTTCAATATGAGCGCGTCAGCAGCAGCAACCATTGGTGTCCGACGCTTATGTTGGCGAACATCATCTTCTACTTGCATGGCACGGCAAAACTCTGGTACGAGACACATCAAGAAGAGTTGACTAGCTGGGACGTCTGTAAGCAGACGTCCCAGCTAGTCTATTTGGGAAACCCATCGGACGTCAAGTGGCCGCAAAGAAAGAGCTTGCGACTCGTGCCCAGACATCCACAGAGCCGTACATCGCGTACATCCAGGACGTGTTGGCTTTGTGCCGCAAAGTCGACAAGGACAAGCTCGACGAGGACAAAGTCGGACACATCCTGAAAGGAGTTGCGGATGACGCCTTCAATTTTCTCCTGTGCAAGGACTGCTCGACGGTGGAGTCGGTCACCAAAGCATGTCGTCGCTTCGAACAGGCAAAAAGTAGGCGCATAGTTCACCGATTTGACCGCCTTCCCAACACGGCGGCTACGTCCTCTTGCGAAGATTTTCCCACACTACACCAACCACCAGCGCCAGAAAACGTCACCAGAATAGTCCGTAGGGAACTCGAGGCTATGGCTCCCGCTATGTCTAGCGTCAGCGCGCCAGGACACAACCTCGATGCTGTTTCAATGATACAGGCCGTGGTTCGCCAAGAGATCGCGAATATGGGCATTTCGCCACCTCATCAAAATGCCCCTGCTACTTCCAGCTCGGCTCCAGTCGTTGCGGCTGCAACTCCGAACCGCACATTGGCGCCACGACGAAACCCAGCTGAATGGTGCACTCATGATGATTGGCCCATATGTTTCACGTGCCATCGGATAGGACACATCGCTCGCCATTGCCGCAGCGGTTGGACCTCATCACCTCGACCGAGCTTCTATGATTGGCGGCCTCGCTCTGAACGTGCACCTTATGTCCCGTCCTACCGTGCTGAGACAGGTGCAGAGCATAATTCAGAACGTCGGACCAGCCGCTTGCCATCGCCCATGTGTTGTCAGTCCCGCTCGCCCCAACCCCGCCGTTCTCGGTCTCCCTACGACCGTCGCTTGGGAAACTAGCCGGTGCAGCCCCCGGAGGTGACGCTGCATACACGACTCGGACTGCAAATCCTCTGATTACTCCCGACCAGCGGTGCAACCTCCTTACAATTCTCGTTGATGGTTTACCTATAACTGCTCTTATTGATACCGGTGCACAAATATCTGTGATGAGCTCAGACCTCTGCCGCCGCCTCCAAAAAGTTCTGACGCCTGCGATTGCACCTACCGTTCGTACAGCGGATGGGAGTACTCATGCTGTGCTTGGAATGTGCACTGCGCGATTAACAATTTCTGAGCATCAAACTTCAGTTCTGTTCGCTGTACTGGAAAATTGCCCTCATGACCTCATCCTTGGAGTCGACTTTCTGACTTCACACGCTGCGCTCATTGACTGTTCCAAAGGTCTTCTTCGGCTCGAACTACCATCCTTTTCGGAGACCGTCTCTACCAGCCCACCTCGTCTACGCTCTGTCGATTTCCTTAGACTTCCGCCGCAAGCCGCAGTCCAAGTCCAACTCTCGCCATATCCTGCAGTACCCGTTGGTGATTATGTTGCTGCCCCAATTTTTGACGTCACCATGACACGCAATCTTGCACTCCCCAACACGGTGGTTACCGTTAAGGACAACCGAACTTCGTTTCCCGTCCTCAATTTCGGCCTCTCAGCGCAAGTTATTCCTCGCGGCATGTCACTTGCGCATCTTACACCACTGGTCGACCACACAGTTTCCGCTCTAACCACCGATTCGCCACCCGATTTTTCATCAACGTCGTTCTCGTCACGTTCCTGTTCCGACCTTTTCAAGCCAATGCTATCTGACAAGCTCACCTCTGAACAAGTCTCTGCTTTCTGCCGTGTGCTTGCTTCTTATCAGGACATCTTTGACTTCGGCGACCGTAATTTGGGCCAGACATCCGTGGTAACCCATCGCGTCGACACCGGTGACGCTCGACCCATTCGCCGACGACCCTACCGTGTGTCGGCCCCGCAGCGTGCTATTATACAGCGAGAAATTGATAAAATGCTTGATAAGGGCATAATCGAACCCTCATCTAGTCCCTGGTCCTCACCCATTGTACTTGTTAAAAAGAAGGACAATAGCTGGAGATTCTGTGTTGATTACCGCCATCTCAACCATATTACCAAGAAAGATGTATATCCCCTACCACGCATAGATGATGCACTCGATTGCTTGCACGGTGCCAAATATTTCTCTTCAATAGACCTTCACTCAGGCTACTGGCAGATCGCTGTGGACGACAAAGACAGAGAGAAGACGGCCTTCGTGACTCCTGATGGACTTTATCAGTTCAAGATGATGCCTTTTAGATTATGCAATGCCCCCGCGGCATTTGAGCGCATGATGGATTATCTCCTTCGAGGCATGAAGTGGACCATCTCCCTCTGCTATCTGGACGACGTTATTGTTTTTTTTTGACTACTTTCGACGACCATCTTACCCGTCTGTCCGCAGTGCTTGATGTTTTTCGACGTGCCAACTTGCAACTTAACTCGTCCAAATGCCGCTTTGGGCAACGCCAAATCTGCGTACTCGGCCATTTTGTTAACGCTGCGGGCGTTCAACCAGACCCTGCGAAAGTCCGAGCAGTTCGCGATATCCCCACACCCCGCTCAGCCAAGGACGTCCGAAGTTTTCTGGGACTGTGCTCCTATTTCCGTCGTTTTCTCGAGAAGTTTGCTGAAGTAGCCCGTCTTCTAACCTGCCTCCTCAAAACGGATGTCGCATTCACCTGGGGCCAACAGCAAGCAAACGCTTTCTCTTCGCTCGTTGACATTCTCACCAATCCACCAGTCCTAGCACACTTCGACCCATCTGCCGCCACGGAGCTTCGTACTGACGCCAGTGGCCACGGCATAGGCGCAGTGCTCGCGCAGCAGCAACAAGGCATGCACCGCGTCGTCGCGTATGCAAGCCGACTGTTGTCGCGATCGGAACAAAATTATTCCATCACAGAACGCGAGTGCTTAGCTCTCGTCTGGGCCATTGCGAAATTCCGACCGTACCTGTATGGCCGACCATTCTCAGTTATTACCGACCACCACGCGGTTTGCTGGCTCTCCTCACTCAAGAACCCTACGGGACGCCTTGGTCGCTGGGCGCTGCGCTTACAAGAGTACACTTTTTCCGTATCCTATAAATCCGGACAACTTCACAAGGATGCTGACTGCTTGTACCGTTACCCAGTCGATCCCCCTGACATGAGGGAAGATGAGCAAGAGGCCCTCGTTCTTTCAATTACCGACTTCACCGACATAGCTGCTGAACAACGCCGCGACCCCTCTTTGCGTGCTATTATCAATGGTCTGCACTCTCCCCACCCTGACCCCTCCTTACAACTGTTCGTTCTTCACAACGACATCTTGCACCGCTACAACACCCGCCCCGATGGTGCTGAGCTTTTACTCGTTGTTCCTGTGCATCTTCGCTCAGACATTTTGGCCCAGCTGCATGATGCCCCCTCCGCTGGACACCTAGGGGTGTCACGCACGTATGACCGCATTCGCCGCCGATTCTTTTGGCCTGGCCTCTACCGTTCTGTGCGACAGTACGCTGCGGCATGCGACCTCTGCCAGCGCCGCAAGACACCTGCTCTGAGACCTGCGGGTACCCTCCAGCCCATTGAAGTACCAGATGAGCCATTTTTCCGAGTCGGCCTCGATCTTCTAGGACCCTTTCCCGTGTCGGCCACCGGTAATAAGTGGATTGCTATTGCTACGGACTACGCAACGCGGTATGCCGTTACACGCGCCCTCCCCACCAGCTGCGCTACTGATGTAGCCGATTTCCTTCTTCATGACATCATTCTGCGTCATGGTGCTCCTCGTCAGCTGATCATCGACCGCGGCAGCTGTTTTCTATCTAAAGTAGTCGACGAGCTCCTGCGATCCTGCTCTACCCACCACAAGTTCACTACAGCGTACCATCCGCAAACCAACGGCCTCACGGAACGCCTCAACCGTACCTTGACGAATATGTTAGCGATGTACTTCTCCAAGGATCACAAAGATTGGGACATCCACTCACCTTTCGTTACCTTCGCGTACAACAGTTCACGTCATGATACAGCTGGATTTTCCCTTTTTTACCTACTGTTCGGTTATGACCCGCCTTTGCCCATAGGCACCATGCTCCAATCTGACGCCCCCTCATCGACTGCTTATGCTCGTGATGCCCTGGCCCGAGCTGACATCGCCCGCCAAGTCGCCCGGGAGGATCGTTTGTGTGCCTCGCAGCTCAACCAAAAGAGTGTTTATGATCGCCGGCACCGCGACGTGCAGTACTCTCCGGGGTCACTCGTCTTGCTGTGGTTACCATCACGTCGTGTTGGTCTCAGCGAAAAACTAATGTCCCGTTACGTTGGCCCCTACCGCGTCATAGGCAAGGTCACCAGCGTGACCTATGAGATAGCTCCGCTCCATACCATGTCAGTACCAGCTTCAGTCCCCACCGATATAGTGCACGTCTCATGGCCTAAACCATACTTCTCACGCCTCGAGGATTTATCGCACCGGGACGGTGCTTCTGCCGCCGGCGGGTAATGTCACGGGCTAAGTAGATGCCTGAGGATGACGACGACGAAGTGCTGAACGGGAACGTGCTCGGGCTACAGCAGCGTCGTACGCATTAGCTCGCCAGTATATTCGCCAGTACGCTTTTGCTCACCAGTGCATACTTTATTCCCCGTAACAATATTTAAAGTATTATATTAAAGTTAGTTAACTTCATTACCTTACGAGAAATGTTTTATACAGTGGATTTCAAAAACTTCTTTTGAAAAAATTGTTGTTTTACACAATTTACCTTACTTAGTGCCAAACAATAGGCACTCGTAAATAGAGCGGAAAATTTTTGGCAACAAAAATAAATGACGAGGACGAGTTTCGCACTTCGAGAAATATGTGGAAGCTTTATCAGCCATATATGTGATGGTCGCAAAAACATTGAATGATTTGGCATGGAATGACTCATTAGAGATAACATGAGCCGATCATTCAAGAAATGTGTCAAATGCTTTTAAATATTTGAGAAAAGAGGCACTTGCGTTATACATGCGGCGTTGCCTTCCTGTGGCAGAAGGCATCTTCTGATAGGTAAAATTATTATTTATGGCAGTAATTATATAAACTTACACAATTACCTATTTAACCAGTGGTAATAGCCGGTCTGGTCGAATGGGCAAGTTGAACCCCTTCCAACAAATAGTCCATAGCCAGTTTAAAATTTAAGAAAAGTGGCCACTGGTAATCGCCTCAGAGCGATGCATTCTGCTCAATTTAGGTGACGAAACCAAAACCGAAGCACTAAACAGTGCATCTACCATTCACTTCGACAAATTTCTTCACGGTGACACTGTTTTTCTTGCATTGGGGGAGAAGAGCGTCGATGAGCGGGCACAAAGCAAAGTGTCTAAATTGACGGTTGATAACGGCTAGAGAAACAGTGTCGTCATTGAGGGCGTTGTCGAACTGAGTGGTAGGTGTGCTGTCTGGTGAATCTGTTCTCATTTCGTCAGCAAAATTAGGTAGCCTGCATCAATCTGAGGTGTTATCAGTGGCTGCTTTTCCAAAATTTCAAAATGGCTATGGACTTTCCTTAAAAAGGACTTGAATTTCCTATTTGACTCGACCAGCTCCTACATCTGGTAAAAAATGCAATTGTCTTGATTGCTATAATTACTGACGCAATTATGGTTTGCGCCTATCTGAAGATTTTTTTGTCACAGGAAAGGCAATGCCACAACTAGCACGCAAGTACTTCCTTTCTCTATTTTTTAAAAAAATATTGTACCCATTTCTTTAAACACCCTGTATTTCATTACCATGCAGACAATGCAAGGTAAAAATAACACGTATGATAAACAAGTAAGAAGAAATAACAAATTCAAAGACAGCCCCGTACTCAGGAATATTTTTCGGGGGAGGGATGCACATGTTGATGGCCATAAAATATTACTTACTTTCTTCATTACTTATGCTCAGTAGGTAAACTCACAACATGCAAATGGGGGGAAGGGGTGAACTCCTGGGGCACCCCTAGGACTACAGGTCTCCACTTCCTTGGAATACAGCAGATGTCACATAATCAGAAGAAAAATTGTCTTTATTATTAGATGTATATGAAGGTCTGCACGAAAGAAAGTTTTTAACCCAAGGGAACACCTTCAGAGGAAAGTTTTGCTGTGTTAGTAAAATGCGTAGCGGGAAAACCTATCAAGAACTGTAGAAAACTATTGAAACAATCCGTCACCCTGAGAGCCAATAACAAGTAACAAATATATACAGTCAAAAAGGCCAGGAAGTCTAGTGTCACATGAAAAGATTTACGAAAGCCGAACTCATATTTGAAAATGGTGTTACGAACTGCCATCTAGAGGCCTTGCCTTGCAACAGGAAAGCTGATACTCATCCCAGATTGAACTTCTTAATTGTTATACAAGTTGGCAATGATGGGTCTGATCTTACGAGTTGAAAAGTGGCATAAGCATGCGCTCTCAAAATCAAAGTATGTTTGCTGACTTTTCATACAAACTCCTTCATGGCACCGCCACTCATTCCACTGAAGTAATGTAAAATTACGAACGAAAATTTGGATGCCCTATTGAGTTCTGTTTTGACTTTTTATGCTCTAGCTTACTTTTTCGGTATGCTGTCAAACACAGTAACAATGTGCCAGTGATGTTTACAATACTCTTTCTAGGTTGCCAGCAATAAATGTTTTCACTCACTACGGCTCAAGGTTGCCAGTATAAATTTCAACGCAGAAATTATAACTGCGGATCCTGAAGGTCACTTTCCAAGGCTGTTTTTTTAATGTGTGATGTCGAAAGCAAATTTCAATTTGGATAATGACTACAAAGTAAACATCATCTACAGGGTACAGGTTTCTTTCACACTCACTAACGTGAAAGAACATCAACAATGAGTATAAAATCTTGACTGCAGTGCTATAGCCTCACGCAATGAAGATATGGATGTGTTTATGAGCTGCTTGATCACCTGCCACTGTTCCATGCTGTTGGACTGAACGCTGAATCTTCCAGAACTGGCAGTGAAGGATGCAGCGAAAAATGATGCCACTTGATAATTTGCTGGTGATGCGGTGACACAAATTCCTGCAATATCAGGTCACCAAGATGCTTGTGCCATAAACATTCATAGTGGTGCTGGCATGAGATGCGACAGCTGACCAAAGAACAATAGAAGCAGCACCTGGAAGAAAATCTATATTGAGTGTGAAATTGTAACTACTGTGACATGACCCCGGGACATGAATAATGTGACATGCTTGTGTAACACGATGTCAAACTTTTTTCATCAGTCATTGTGTGCATATCTGCACACTACTGTCTGTGGGATCTAGGTATGACGCACAGGTGAATCACTGCCTATGGAACTCAGGAACAGCAAGAATGCGCTTTGGGAATCTCTGAGTAAGCATTAAGGAGACAGTACAACAGTACATCTGTTGCCAATAGTAACAGCTTCACAACGAGTGAAAAATTTCAATGAAAAGATACAGTAAATATCAGTTGCGGCTGCATTTGAACCTTGGAAATTTCGGTGGTGTACATAGGCACACTAGTGGTTGTAAATGCTCCAGAAAAGAATAATCAGGCATCGTATTGCAGTAATGTCGAGTGTGTTTGCAATGTTGGTTATCCTTCTTTAAAACAATGTAATAAACATTAAGTATGTACTCATATATGACTCAACAAGCTGCAATGAAGCGCTGGTTTGCCTGGCAGCAATTATGATATGCCTATCTTGGCACTGTGGCTTGCACCTGATTTTGATAAACCTGACGTCAGTGCTCTTAAAAGCACAGATGCGAGCCCTCCATATGCTGACAGCTCTTAAGTTTGCTCAGAAATATATATCAACCTAGTAACAATTGACTCAAACAGTAAAAAAATGTAGCCAAGACAGCTTGTCATTGGATCTTTCACATAAAATTGATCTCCACAAACCATGAGATTCACTGTATTGTACTTCGATTTAGTCCATGTGAATGTTTAAAAACCACACTTTTAAAGTAATTTCTGTGCCCTCTGCTGCACTGTGAAAAATAATTATATCCCAGATATAACAATAACAGAACTTTAAAAACAGTATATTTATAACGATTGTGTTAAATCAAGTATATGCAGCAAAATATAAAGTGTTTATGAGCTTCAAAAACATCTTGACACTAACCACCTGAGCCAACTACTTACCCTGTAATATTTCAGTTCTCTCTCAAAAGAATAAGAGCTTTCTAACTTAGTAGTAAAAAGTTGGCACTATTGCAACTCATCATGTAAACCATTTTACTTTTTGTAAGCTATTAAGGATGAAAGCACATAGACATGAGAGTGTGCAAAAAAAGCATACCTTTTGTGAATGTAAAAGCTTCCACCTAAATAAATTGTAAGGTTTGTTTACAATTGAAAAAATAATTGATTCTATTTCAGTCACAATATCAGGGTATCAACTCTGTTTCCAATTGAAAAAATGAATTATTTCTATTTCATTAAAAACATTAAGGTATCGACTGTGTTCCTTTCACGGTGGAAGTGATATCAAAGAAATTAAGCCGCTCTCATCCTGCAAACTTCAAACAGAACTGAAGGGAAAGAACACAACTTTTTAATAAAGATTCACCTTAAAATAATCAACTATTTTCATGATAAGTGCCCCATTATGGTTTAAATGTTTTTTTTTACTTTTTCAATCTTTTACCGGCAGTTTTTAACTAGAAAAAACCCCAGCCATATAATCTGCAGAGGCTTTATTAATGCCAAGAGTTAGCAGTGTCTTCGTACACCTTTTTGTTTCTTCATCTGTGCGTCCAAATTTTCCTGCGAATACTCTACGGCAGGTAGCACCGCATTGTCACTTTATTAGCAGGCATTCCCACTTTAATAAGCTGTATTTGTTCATGTCAATAACATATCCTTCTTTCTGATTTCAATAAATCCTTTTTTATTTGTGGTGTTCCTGCCACTTCAAAATCTTATCGCACAGGTAATAAGATCTTGCAAGTATCGGTGTCACTTAACTGTGTTGCATAAGCACACTATTCTAACTGTCAAAAGATAGCTGCATGTGGTTAAATAAATCCTAGTAGAGTTTGGATCTCTCGTTTACTCATGCAGGCTAGCACTAGCTAGCATACTATTAAAGTAAGCACGGATGAAATTGATATGTTGTCTAAATGTTCCTCATGCATGTGCAGCTAGTACTCACCACTAGGACGTATTGCTTCAAGGTATAAACACGGGCAAGCACACAGTCCAGCAACCACATCAAAAATGTTTTTCACTTAAAATAAAAAGTGATTTGATGACTTTCTCTGACAGTAACCAATGAAGGTTAATACTATGTTTTTTACCATTGTTTGTTACTAGGACCCCCTCAATGCTAAATTTGCAAGTAAACATGTGAGAAAACCCAGAACTTTCTAACTTCTTCACCAACTTTAAAACGTATTTCGCACTGTACACATATCGAGCTACTCTTTGCCTAAGAAACAAAACTCTGATAACCAGCTTATACCAACTATCATATTTTAATAAATGTGATCTCTCTATGAAAAAAATCCCCAATATGAACCATATTCTTCATGTACTGAAGGCTCTATGATTGTTCTACACAGAAAATTTTGTACAAACCAAACTAGAGATTACCAGATTTTTAAAAATCTTTCCTGGGGTTTGACGTTCCAAAATCACGATATCTATATGAAGGACGCCGTGGTGGAGGGGCCCGGAAATTTTTACCATGTGGTCATTTTTATAGTGCACTGACATTGCACAGTTCAAAGGCCTCTACCCGTACTCGTCCATCACAATGCGACTACCCCGGCCGGCATCGAACAGGTTGCCTTCGGGTCAGCAGCCGACCACCTTAACCACTATACCACCGCAGCAGACGAAGCGCAGATTCTTTTTATTATTTTTTAGAACGCGTTTTACGAGTCATGGTTTCTAGCTTTCGGGAAGAATTCACATGCTATTTTCGATTTCTTGAACTAAAAGTTCTGTCTGGCTGTTCGCACCTCGGTGCTACCTGCCGCCAGCCACCTTTTATCAGACAACGCAGAGGAGTTGAACTTTGGCCCGACGGGGAGAACACGCGTTACACGCCGGTAGGCTGCAGCACGCCAAGATTTCACGGTTGATAGTGTCTCGTCTTACGGCGCCGCGGCGAACCACTACCGTAAACAGAGGCTCACCTAACGCCACCAGCAAAAGGGAGGCGCACACATTACACGACTGCACTACGGTGCTGACAAGCCCAAACACTGTTGGCATAGAGGAATAGAACTGCTGTGGACAAGTAATCACTGCGCAACAAAACTGTCATGCTCGAAATGTAAACACGACCAACAGAATCAATCCGCGATTTCGGTAAATGGTGTATTTTCTGCTCTGTGTACGCACTCCGTCTCAGAAAAAGCATGCATGATAGAAGCCGCGTGAAAACAATTTCGACTCAGGATCACTGCATTTATGACCACGACTTTAATCGAAACGGCCTAATCTGAGACATTGCGTAGGTACTACAAGACACGGATCATTAGTGGCACGAGCTGCAACCCAAACGGCGAGTAAATGAGAAGTTAGGCACTCACGTCCAAGGTGCAGACCACCCAAAAAAACAGCGCCAGCCGGTTGCCGTTCTGTGTGTGCGCCTTCTGGCCTTTGAGGAGGGTAGTCAGACTAGTGACTAGAGTAGTGACTGCCGACGGTGACGAATGTGGTGCGGCCGCCGCGGTCGAATGATCCCTGTTTGCGTGATGTCCGCCTAAACCACCGTTTGGGAACAAATACAGTTTTGTAGAATAAAAGTGGTGCAGCACACTTCGTGGCGATGAATGCAATGATGGTATGCGACGGCCATAATGATATAAATTTCTGGGGGACATCCGGATTACAAATGATTACTTTCGTCTAACTTTCCGGAGACGGAGGAGACCCTTGTTTTTCGCACTATTCAGGAAAACAACGTTGGTAAACGTGTGTTTAATCCATAATATTTGCGAAGTGGTGAAGTCTGTGATTCTTAAACGTGTGCTGTATCTTTGATGTTGGTGAAGGAGTGGAGTGTGTTTATTTCCTGGACACTTTGTCCGCTTTTCTTTATGTAAATACGCGCAATTTTTCGCAGTGTAACAAGCCTTCTATTTCTCATGTTGTCGTCGCCGCAGGCACGGATATCCCACCTATGTCTTCAGTTATTGTGCCGATCTCCTGCGACCATGCTGCTTTTTCGAACCTCATGTTCACGCCATCTGAAGACTTCAGTTCGCAAAAAAACCGTCTTCTATACGCGCAAATAATTGCAGTTTTTTACCCTCAAAATGTATTTAGTAGTGAATCGGTGCCTATCAATCCTTAAAATCATAAGTTATATTCAATTCATTTGATGCCGGAGCATTATTTCATGGTGGAAATGCGACAGGTCAGAAACGGCTCGTAGGCGATTGTTTGCGTTCACCTCCTTTTCAGCAGACAGCGTGCAACAGATGGGGACCGCAACAATAGTGTAAAACTGCCGAGAGTCACTTCTTTTCATGCTGTTCCTCACGCCACTTGCCGTGCGGGAACAGCTTTGCTAATTGTGAATCAATTCTTTGCGTACGGTAGACACTTTGAGCGTGTAGCTTCATATCTATCTAGCCGCTTACGTCTTAGTGCCCCTCATTTTCAGCTCCTTAACCTGGCGTAAAGCAAAATTAATATGGGAGGGTAAAATAATTTGACAAAGACGACTCGCTCGTCATGACACCGACCACGCACGCCGTCAAACACTTTCCGAAAAATTGGCAGATCCCACGTACAGCTGGAATCGATGATATGCGAAGAACGAATGAGGAAGGTTGATATGCCACTTTCAAATAGCCATGCACAACGTTACGAGGTGGAGGTAAATTAGGACGTACACGACTTTCGTGTCATGATTATCATTTTTGGATGTGTCGTTCACCTTCGTCGACTATTCACGTCACGTAATGCCAAATTTAGTATATGTGGAACTAGCGAAACGGCCGCGAGCACCCTATGAGCGTGGTATGTTGTCATGTTCTTACATGACACGCGTCTAATCATTATCATGTTTGCACAAGTCATACACCTTCGTCATCCATTGAAGTAACGTAACACCAAATTTGGTATATGTGGAGCTAGCGAAACGGCCTCGAGTGCATCATAAAGGGCCCAATATATTCCGATGTAACGTTCACAGCGACGCAACGTTAGCAAAACATGAGCACTCTATAGTCTGACGCCAAGTGTTACCGGCGCGACCAGCTTCCGTCGGCGCGGCCTGTCGGCAACCGGCGCAAAATGCGACATGCTGGATTTGGCGACAACACTTCTCGACACGAAGCGACGCCGGACGTGCTGAAACGCGCATGCGTGAAAGAAACGCAGCGCGCGCCTAGCTGCGAGCACGCTATGAGCGTGGTATGTTGTGATGTTCTTACATGACACGCGTGTCAGGGATATCATAATTGCACCTGTCATATATTTCGTCATTCATTGACGTCACATAACCCCATATTTGGTATATGTGGAGTTAGAAAAACGCCGCGAGTGCATCTTGAAGGGCCCAATATACTCCAATGTAGCGTTGACGCGTGTGCACGCTACGTTAGCAAAACGCGAGATCCTGCAGTCTGACACCAGGCACGAGCAGCGTCCGTCGGCGCAGCCCGACGGCAACCGGCACAAACTGCAGCATGCCCAATTAGCGCCAATGAGTTACCCAAACAACACTGCGTCTCCCACTTTTCGTTACGGAAGGACGCCGGACGCGCTGAAACGCGCATGCGCCAAACCAACGCAGCGTAGCGGGCGCCTGCGAGTATATGGCATGTCGAAATGTATAGCATGTCGAAATGTATTGAAATGTATCACGTCGAAATGTATTGGCGTCTTGACTGTGGCATGTAGTCATGTTGTAACATGAGACGCTTCTCATGATTATCTCGTTTGCCCCAGTGACACCTTCGTCATCCATTGGCGTCACGTATACCAAATTTGGCATATGTCAAGCTAGCGAAACGGCCACGAGTGCATCATCATTGTGGCATGTAGCCATGTTGTTACATGACATGCATATAGTGATTATTATAGTTGGATGTGTCATTTACTTATGTCGTTTGTTCCCGTCGCGTAATACTGAGTTTGGTTCTTGTGAAGCTAGCGCATCATGAGCGTGGCAGGCAGTCATGTTGTTACACGACACGTGTCTCACGATTTTCCTGTTTGCACTAGTCACATACCTTCTTTATCCATTCGCGTATATGGTAATACCAAACTTGGTATATGTGACGCTAGCGGAACGGCCGTGAGCGCATCATGAGTGTGGCATGTAGTCATGTTGTCACATGACACGCAAGTCATAATTTTCATGTTAGGGTCTTTCGATTGCGTTCGCGATGCAATAATGTCATACCATACCAGTTTCTCAACATACCATGTGAACGAAACCACCGCAAGAGCTGCAGGACCATGAAAATAAAATCATAACATTCATGAGATCCATGCCAGGATTTTCGTGTTATAACTAGTCAAACGTGTTCTTTGTACAGTCATGTTATGCCATACCGAGTTTGGTATCGATACCATTACCGAAACGACCAGGAGAGCTAAAAGTCGTAGGCTGCTTGATAGACAGATAGATAGATAGATAGATAGATAGATAGATAGATAGATAGATAGATAGATAGATAGATAGATAGATAGATAGATAGATAGATAGATAGATAGATAGATAGATAGATAGATAGATAGATAGATATGATCAAGGTCGCTGAATTGCACTAAGAAATGCATCGCATTTAAAAATCATGACATACATGTCATGTAACAACATCACTACATGCCACGCTCATGATGCGCTCATGATGCGCATATGCAAAGCTGTTTCACTAGCTTTGCATATGCCAAATTTGGTATTACGTGACGTCAATCGACGACGAATATATGTGACTGGTTTAAACATGATGATCATGAGATGCGTGTCATGTGATAACATGGCTACATGCCATGGTAAAGGCCTCACTACACTTCGACGTGATAAGGCGCGCGTACGCGCTGGCGTTCGTGTAGTCACGTCTCGCCGGCGTTGCCACGCCAGGCGTCAGCCCTGTCATATAGTCGCAAGCACGTGCCGCACTGCTTTCCTTTGACGCAGGCGCGTTTCAGTGCGTCCAGCGTTCCCCCGTCACATAAAGGAGGTAGACACAGAGGTGTCTGGGTAACGCATCGGCATAAAATGCAGCGTGTTGCATTTCGCACTGGTTGCCGTTTGACCACGCCGTCGCACCTGGCATCAGACTATAGAGTGCTGCGGTCTTGCTAACGTAGGCTCGCTGTGCCCAGCGTGCGCGTGAGTCAACACTACATTGTAGAATGTTGGGCCCTTCATGATGCACTCGCGACCATTTTGCTAGCTCCACAGATACCAAATTTGGTGTTAAGTGACGTAAATGAATGACGAAAGTATGTGACTGGTGCAGACATGATATTCCTGACACGTGTGTCATGTAAGAACATGACATACTACGCTCATAGCGTGCTCATGGTCGTTTCACTAGCTTCACATATACTAAATTTGGTGTCACGTGACGTAAATAGATGACGTAGGTAAACGACACATGCAAGCAAGATAATTATGACACGGAAGTCATGTACGGCATCATTGATCTCCAACTCGTAACGTTGTGCTGATTTTAAAGTGACGTATCAACATTTCTCGTTCGTGCTTCGCATATCATCGAATCCCACTGTACGTCGGAACTGCCATTCTATTTAAAGACTCCTTTGCATTCGATTTTTCGCGGAGGGAAGGGGGCTAGGGTTACTCTTTTGCCAAAGTGCCAGGCCATATACCACATTTGCCGTTATACCAAACTGTTTTGTGGGAAAGCGTGTCTATTGGATGTCCTGATTTCGGACAGCAGGGATAAAATAGCTTCTGTGAGGTTTCCACGAGCTTTTGGGGTCTAAAGCCTGTTTTTCTGGACGAGAAAATGAAAATACAGGCTACTGCAATTGTTTATAACGTAAAAGCGAAATGCTTCACTCTTAAAATTTCAGGGTAAACTTGAAACCCCGGACGCACCTAGTTCGCGGCATTGTTTAGAATGCTAACTGCCCTCTTTTTGCAATTTTATTGAGACAAAAGGTAACAAAAATTTTATAGTTTGTGAACGTTTCTAGAAAAGATCCTGATTGAACCGATCGAATGTTCAATTTAACACACTGAAGTCCTTGCCTAACTATCGACAAATCGATAGAGTTGTATTGCTTTTCAGCAAACTTGCGCTCCAATAATCATCTCCAATAACAAGTTTCACCATTGTCATGAAAATTCTGTCCTTGTTTTTTCTCAAACATGTCTCCTTAGCCCTGTTTTTTTCCCACCTTTCGACGAACACTTGTAATGTTTTCTCTGAAGCTGTGCTCGCCTTCTGGTATTCCACACCAAGGCCGCTTATGGAGCCTACAAAATTCGAAGAGATAAAACACTTAGTTGGAAGCGAGGCCAATAGCGTCCTTGTTTGTCGGGCCGGACACGGATGCCACGTGCGTGGTGTGTAACAGCTGCTGCAGACGTACGAGCAAAGTGCATCGTCCTCTTTCAGCTAGACGTGGCTCAGATTGCGCGTTTCCCCATCGCAAACGCCGCAACGGCTGGTGAATAGCTGGCCCTCATTCTGTTGTTGTTGTGCCCACGAACGTTTGGGAAAGCTAGCTGTGTGCCCCAGTCTGTTTACATGCGGAACATGCAAACGTTGAAAGTGAATCCGCGCTCGCCGCATAAGAATAAAAGTGCGGTTATTTGCAATGCTTCTGCATTATTCCTTTCGCTCACAGTTTCTTATGAAGAACCTGGTTTTTCAATACAGCGGTAATTACTTCTGAACAATGGCAATGCATTTCCTAACCTGCATTCAAAATGGTATCCGGAATTGCAACAAAGGGTTTGTCATAAGTTAAGACTCCTCTAAAGAAGTTCATAGCAGAGATAACGAACTTTATATGGTTCAATTTATTCACAAATACGTAAAAGTGTGCCTAACTCTTATTAATAGGCGTAGTTTTAACGCTCTCGTGTGCAGTTGCATAATTCAGAATATGATCTAAGGACTTCATACAATATAACCTGCAAACAGCATCTTTAATAAATAACGGACAATGCAGACTAGATCGTTGAAGTGTGCGACCAGAGAACAAATTACTCAAATATTTTTCGTTTCTGATGTTAGCTCTGGAATATCTATTGTAGGAGTAATTCGCTTGATTTCCATTTATTCTTTGTATAAATACTTTATTTCAGGCTGAATATAAAAACCAATAAATTTTTGCAATACCACGATAAACGGAACACTCCGATAGATCTCCTTTTTGTGGTTTGAGGCAAAACGTGATATAACAGAATTTCACGACATATTTTTGTTCAAAAGTTTGCAATTTTAATGCCTCTTGAAATCTGCCGCGAGGAAACGCTCATTAGTGTTGTTCAGCTTTTCTACATGATGCGCCCACTTGAGTAATCCTTGTAGACATTAGCGAAAAATGTAACCGATTACGGTTACCAAACAGGAAATTGATCCTAAATCACTCTCGAGTGAATGATTACTGCCCATGTTACCACGTTTATTTCGTTTCAGCAACAGCTATAAAAAACATAGCCTGATATAAGTAATGAGGCAGCTGGTGAATTCAGTATGAAACCTTTCTGCGTTTACGCAATGTTGGGGATGTATAAGACTGCGGACTTGGTGAAGGTTATGAAGGGTCTTCATTGTACTACGCAACCTAAACAAAGGATCCCAGACTCATTTGAATACTCAAGTGGTGTCTCCGAGCAGCCTCTCTCATTGATACTCGCTTTGCCCGACTATGTGAAGATGACTAGTTTGCTTCAGCTGTTCATTGGGGGAAGGACATCGATCTCTACCTATTAAATTTCGAACGCATGTGTGAGAGACATTCAATCACCTACGACACTTGGCCACAATGATTGCTTGCGTTGCTTTCGGGGGAGGCATCACAGGTTGTTGCTCGTCTTAGCGCTGGTGAACCAAGTGACTATGGTCTGGTGAAGTCAAGCGTGACGGTAAATGCAAGCTCTCTACCGAAGAGTTTAGGAGAAGGTTTAGAACAGGAAGAAAAAAAAGCAAAGGAAATCTTTGTTGAGTTTGATTGCTGCCTAACTGATAACTTAGTTGAAGTAGATAAAAGGCTCTGATGCAGAGGGCGGCTTCGGTAAGCTTCAGAGTTTATTATGTCTTGAGCAGTTCTATGAGTGCTCGCTGGATAACATACGCCTGTGGGGGAGAGATTGACAAGTTGCCGTCTGTGTGAATAAAGCAGTGCAGCTTGTGGATGAGTATGTGGTGAGTCGTGGCTTAAAAGAGACTGGCATCGGCAATCAGGGCTATGGTAAGTTTAACCCTGGGCAGCAGCCTTGTCATAAAGGACCATGAAACATGCGGGATGTAGAGGGCAAAGGGCAGTTCAATTCATTTCAACCTAATGCGAGCATGAGCGAAAAACAGGGGCTCTTTGGAAAATGGCTAGATCATCACTCACAGGAATTCGGAAAGAAACGGCCCTCAATTTCCTATACTTGCGAATACGAGGGTCACTTTGGCAGAAACTCCGAAAGGAAAAGCATGTATTCGCGACTATAATAAGTAGTGATCCCAGTAACACCAAGATACTAAAATCATACACCAAAGATATAATTGCAAATGGTAGTGATCCCAGTAATACCAAGATACTAAAATCATACACCAAAGTTCTAATTGCAAATACACGGGCCTGTAGTCCACGAAATAGCTGAAGGGCCTCAACTGCCTAATGAGCCGAAGAGTTATGCGGACGGTTATTCACTAGAGCCTGCACAGGAAGCACACGATCGCGCCATTGTAACATTTCATGAGCAAGAAAGACTAAAGCCGACGCGCAGTATATGGCAGCACAACTTCAAAGGATCACAGCTCCATTGAGTTAACAAATGTCCCGGCCTCGGCGCTTATATACCAATGAAGGCAAATTCATAGAAGCCCAGGCAATGAATAGAGGCGTGAGCACGTTAAAGTACTGAATCGGGTCCACTTTGCAAAGAGAAGCCTAAACAAGAGCATCTTTCATGACCTGAGTAGCTTTGGAAAGTAAGCCAGCCCGTCAAACTACACAGCTAAGTAATTCACAGCAGATTGAAATCTATTACGCTCACTGCGAATACAACTTGTACAGTTTTCCGAGGCATTTTCTTTTTGTGAACCCAATCTTATAATAGCGGATGTAATGGGAGAGCTCGAGCCAGCTCGCACGTAAATGCCATACGGAAACAGGGAGACGCTGGGATTCAGAGTAGTAGTTTCTTTATCGCTTGGGGTAGAGCATGTGTAAAAGGAAAGCACGTCGTTGGTTGGCGTGAACTTGCTGTGATGGTTAAGACTAAGCTCTTAGTCATAACCACTTGGGAAGTACACTACTCTCTCAAGCGTATGCAGGCTCAGACTGACTGTTTCAAGCTTAAACATAGCTTTGTTTACGAAAAACAGACATTGAAATCTTAGACATTTTGCACTATATGGGAACAGTCAGAAAATTATACCCAGGAAGTTCAGGGGAGGTTACTCGTAGTTAGTGTAAATTAAATGTACAAAAAGCAAGGCGGACGAAAATGTATTATGTCGTGGGCAGAGATAAAATCTCCGACCTTCTAATAACGAGTTCGATGGCTTACTCAGTGAGCTACTATAAGGCGGCGATTTATCCGACCCCTCAACATGTGCGTTAAACATGAGAGCGTTAGTCAGCGTCACCAGTTGCCACGACGGTGAGTGTGGAGAGCTCTTTTTGTGTGTGTTGGCGTCACGTAGCACGTGATCATACTGTGACCACGTAGCTGGCGACTAATTCCTTGCACTTTACCCGAAAGCATCCTGCCTGCGAGAATCAGGCCGTCGATATGGTTGAAAGAGAGAGAGAGAGAAATGGAGAGGAAAGGCGGGGAGGTTTATGAAGTTTTGGCTCGGTTGTTAACCTTACATTTGAGCGCGGAGAAGAGGGAAAAAGAGAAATTCAAACTGCAGAAAAAAGAAGATAAAGAATGAGTGAAAGAAAAAACTGTAAATAATAAAGGCTCGATTTCTTTGTTAGACAGAATAATAGGGCTATCCCTATTGCAAGAAACAACTTCCCCTATTCTTATCCCTATTCCCTATTGCAAGAAACAACATCCCCAGCATGATTCCAGTACGTTTTTTGGCACTGGTTCACACTGGGGACACTGGTACAGCAGGGGTTTACTGGCACTTCGTGGGAACATTGGAAAATAGCTGTGGTGCACTGGCAGGGGCGCTGGCTTAACCACTGTTATGCGGGTGCACACTGGGAAGCGCTGGACATGCTCAAATTATCACTGCGAAGCAGTGGTGCATACCGGAGAATGCACTGTATCTACCAGCACAGCATGCACATTTATGTATCGTGTGCCGTGGTTTGCTTCGGTGTCGTTGAATATAGAACGCTTGATTCAACGAAATGATAGATGCTACCCTAACAGATCCTAAGCATACGTAATTCTTGCTGTGCTCGTACGTATTCCAGGACTTGATGCACTTTTTTTGCATGCCCTCGCGTATACCATATTCGCATCACTTGTGTATTGCTGTAACAATTACATGTTGCAGTGTTTATAAGCCTGGAGCTGGGCGCCACTCCTAACAAAGACTGGTAATCGGTTACACCGCCAAGTTGATGAAACGTAAAGGAGCTCTCTCGATCGATTCGCGAGGTTTCCCAGCCGAGGTGAGAGACACAGCTCTCGTTCGATTCCACCACAGCGTAAATAGATGTCTGGCCATGCTTATTCTTCTACTTACTTCAGGTAGCAGTTAGAAATGTTCCGAAGCTCAAATGCAGGAACTTCAACCATTTGAACTCACCGCGTCGAGAGTGGCCTTGCCCAGTGCCCGGCCCAGCGAGCACTAGGCCTATTGTGCCGGCCGCATTGGTGTACATGCTACCTGCACTTCTTGCCCTGAATAAACACAATTTAAAAATGTGAGGAAAGCAGTAAAGTATAGTTTAGAGACCCGTGAACCTAAGTAAGCTATTTTGCTAAGTGTTTATGTCCACACAAGGAGCGCTGACGATTGATGCGTATAGCGCTTTTAGCTACGCTGGCTGTCGCCGAAAGCTGCCGGCTGCACAAGCCGGTATACTTCTGTGACTAATATGTAAGCGAAAACATGCAATTTACAGTTGATAATTTGGTACGCCTTCGTGAACTAACCCACTGGCATACGTTTGCAGCGGATTGCATTAGTATTTCTTCGGGTGGTTTCCTAGTTGTTGGTAATGATATAACTGCAAATTTTTACACTGGCACGCCCACTGTATACTGCCAACGGCGGCCAGAAAAGCAGCTGTCGCTCAAGTTCGCCACTCCGAAAACGCATGTCTAGCAATGATTGACTATCTACCCACTTAATGTACAGTTTAGGTAACAGTTTAAAAAGTTGTGAAGCTCAAATGCAGAAACATCAAGCATCGCAACTCAGCTGCGTCAAAAGCGGCCTTACACAGTGCCCCGTCCCATGCAGCAAGCATTAGGCCTACCGTTTCGTCCGCGTCGGTTTACACGTTACCGGCGCTTTTTGCTTTAGGTAACCACAACTTTGAATGTCGGAATTACTGAGTACAGTTTACATATCCCTGAGCCTAATCAACCATTTCTTCTCGTGCGCGTAGCCCGCACTAGGAGCAAGGAAGACCGATGTTTCATGGTTTCAGACGCGGAAGGTGTCACCGAAAGCTTCCTTCCGAGTGCAGTAGCCGGTACTTCTCCGACTTCTTTATAGGAACACGCAATTTTGAGATGGTCATTTGGAAAGCCTTAGTGAATCAACACACTGGCATAATTTTTAAGTGGATTGCATCAGTATTTTCTTGGGTGGTTTTTCATTGAAGGTATCAATATAACTGCAAATGTGTATACTGTCACGCCGCCTGTATACGGCTATATTGTCGTTTGCGCGAGAAAAATACTCAATATTCAATCGTGTGCGTGCATATGTACCATCATGTCATTATTTATTACCAAACAAGTCATTACATGTTAAGCAGTAGCAAGTGCGAGAAGCGCCTATCAAAAAAAAAGATATATTGACAGCAACAGCCAATAATCTGTGGCTGCTTCTCCAGTCCATTTGACATTTTTGAGAGTTAAGACGTGGATTGTTAAAAAAGCTTTGGGTTCTTGCCAATATCCGCACGCCATTCGATGTTCGGAAGTCGTTTGTCAGTGTCTAATAAAGACAAAATTGTTATTTGAAAAGGATTTTGAGCCCACGTTGGATGTCCAACTAGCAAACATGAAGCGGATTGGCATTTTGTCTAGATAAAGTCATATAAAAACTCAACCGGCATGTCCTGGCGTGGCTTAGTAGTGGGTAGAGTTTATAGTCGGCAGGTAATCAGAAAGAGTAGAGTACAATTCCTGTCTGTAGATATTTTATTTTTTCATTTTTCTTTAAATTTTTAATATGAATGTGCCCCATACGCTTACTTTAATTATACATTAATTTAGGGGGATAGGGCACCCAGTTTTAACCAAGTGAAGCCTTTTTGCGCAGAGTACCCAGCGCCTCCCAGCAACGTGCCGCTGCAGCGGTCCAGTACCATCATGATACTAAGCCCATATTCAGGCGTGGCCCTGGACGTTTGTAACCAGTAGCGCTGGCTAAGTGCACTGTAGATATCTGCTTGGCCAGGTGCCACGACATTTGCGGCTGTACCCGAGAAGCTATATCTTCTTTCTATGTACGCAATAATTGATACTGACTGATATTCCTGAGATTTCACTGGCCCTTATCTTAACTGAATTTCTACCCTCATTCCGCGAATATCCTACGTATTTTATGAAACTGTAAGCTTCAATCAATGTCTCATTTTTGCACGCTTTCTTAAGTTTTTTCTTTGCTGTTTTATAAAAATTAGCCTAAGCTCTACTTCTGGTTAGCTGGAGGTGAATATCAGTGTGCTCTTTGAAAAACCAAGTGTTCAGGTGCTTTAAACACTCACAAAAAGAGCTAACAGTTCATTTTTTCTGAAAGCTTATAAGAAAGCGTTTTGAGTAAATTAATCTCCTTGGACCCTAATGACAGCGACATTACACGGTCCGAATGCAAGAATCAAGAAGCGTGACGTTTTAGGCTATTGTAATAAGAATTAACACAATCTAATTTCAAATCACCTTTAGGGTAGCGCTCGTTATAGGTTTGTAATTAGGATATCTACGCAAATCCTCATGTCAAAAATCCTCAAAGTTATAAAGAACTTGTTCAGCACCTAATAAACCATAGTGATTCAAAACAATAGATTCAAACACAGTGACTCAAACAATCCAAACAACTCAGTGGCTTAATCCAAAACTTCAATCACCTAGGCTTCTGGGAGAAGCTTAGTTTTCTAGCTAACTGAATGTATTCCAGTAAACAAGGTAGGTCATATCAAACATAGCGAGTGATGTTCATTATTGTTTTGCACAACGTGGTTTTTAAAACAGAGTGATGTTCTAAATATCTGCGTATCATTTTATGCACGTGTGTCCTGGCTATAGGTCTACAATAAAAGGTGGAGGTCACTGAGACTGACCTAATAAGAAACATATATAGCGCTTGAATCTCACTCGAACCAAGATTCAGCAATATTTTACCCAACTGGATGCACTCGCATTCATACTCGCCCAAATGTCTCTTAACCTCACTCACACGGACTCCAACTCGTGGCTTGACCTCAGTCTTAGTGAATGTTATCGAGTCGACTTATCAGTGAGTTTGCCAACCGATGGTCCTTGCCAGCACTTGTTGACTACAAACGCATTGCCCTGCATCATCGGAACGCTGTGACCCACTGACGCGCTATTAAGAGAAACACAATTCTACTAGTGATTGGTTAACAGAGTTTCATGTCTGCATTCTTAGACTTTCTTGGGGACCTTCGACGCAAAAATTTTGGTCTGTCTGTCTATCTGTGCATTTGTCTGTTTGTCCCTCCTAACGGTACCAGGTAACCCACGGCACCAGACAATAACAAAAAGACCGACCCCACCCACAGCATCCACCAGTGTTGCTCAATATTCAGCGTTCGTACTTGTGCGATTGTCAATTAAAAAATCAATTATTGCGAATATCTGAGACACTATAACAACATTTATATATTCTGCATGTGCGTATTTTACTAGAAAAGTCATACATAAGTAATTCTAAGGACCGTAGCGCTCATCACGCTGCGCTGGCCATGCAACGCTTGCACGAAAAGGCGAGTGTTTCCAACGCTTTGCTATAACGAGACGGTGGTGGCACCTACCCGTCGCCTTGCGTTCTACACCTTATCACCTCTGAGACGGGTGCGCCTGCCTGTCTCAGAGCCACATACTTCGTTTTCCAGTAGAACTGCCAGATGGTAGTCATGTCTTATGTGTGACGTAATTTGATGCACTCGTTCGCCTCCACTGCACGCTCGAGGCACACTAACACAGCACCTTCAGAATACCATTCACCGATTTTCTTGAGCAGAATATCAAATTAATGTTTTGTTCACTCTCTCCACACGCAAGACTATCGTCTTTTGACGACATTTGCAAATTACTTTCCAATACGGGGCCAATTTTCCTAATACAAAAAATATTTTATTACCAACGGTGAGGTCACATATCCGTATGACCTTCTTCGCGCCATTATACGTTCCTCATGGTATCACGAAATCATAATTTCTACCGAGTGCTGTGTCCTTCGAGTCGCTGTGTTCCGCTCTACCACCCTCATGATCAGGCTTTATGTTTTTCCTGAAAGAAGCTGTTGCCCTCGAGGCAGGCATAGTGGTCGAATTTATACCAACGTCTACAGCCCCTTTCCTTGAAAGCTCTCACTTTCAATCTTCGCTTTCATTACTATATCTGCTACTCTAGTGCTTACAAATATAGAGCACACAGGGAAAGTGGACCCACATGATTAAAATATTTATGCTCAAGTAAATTTAGCTTATAGTTGTTTTTTGTTTATAGACGCAGAAACATACACTTGGTTATTACCAAGTGGCATGCGTGATATAAGCAGTGGGGTTGTGCATGTTTAATGCGCCAAACTTTTTTGTTCTACGATACACTCTAAAAATGATCATTGCAATTCTGCATAGCGTGCTCATTTAGAGCCATTGTGAGTGACAAGGACACTTGGTAGCACTCAATACGCATGTACCTGCAGTGCATGGTCTCTGTCGGTATTCACCATAACTGACCCGTTCCTTGTTAGAAGACCAAATGAAGTAGACTTGTTCTTAGGTGACCTTGGGGTTGTGGGTTGACAACTTGTGTGTTGGAGCGTTCTAGGTGGATGTCAAATTCTATATTAATCCCAGCCTCAGGATCACATATGTCAAGCTGTAAGCGTTAACATCGATGAACACGGCAAAGTTCAGTTTCAAAATTCATGTGACACTAACAAGTCAGCCTCCTAAATGTTGCTGTGGTTCTACCTACGTTCTACATTCGTCGAACATGAAAGTAGTCTGTATATTCGGAATCAGGGTATATGAACTCTCGTTTCAGCAATTACCTACTCTCGTTTCAGCAATTTGATTCTGGCTCACCCCACAGGCAGCTACAGGACAGTCTTTCAGGCCATAGTGTAGTAATGGTCTTTAGACTTGTGAATGATTTTCGGTGCTCTTCAGGCTGGACAGTTCAATCGATGAAGAATTTCAGGCAATATCTGGCGTGTTCGCGGCTGTACTTAACGCGTTCACGTTAACTAGGGAATTCACAAGTGACGGTTGCTTAAGACTTTTATGCCTGCTGCTCTATTTTGGTAGACTGCGCACTTGCTGGGTGCATGCGCCGAGGTCTCAGAAGGGCCTTCTTCCGTTAATTTTGGTGCACACAACGCTTGCGAATCGTGAAGATTCCTTACGTGTTTAAAGAGTGTTCTGAATCAGTCCGGCCCTCAGTAAGTGCACAGAAACTTCCTTGCCCACATCGAATGACTGAAATGCACTGGCTATATGCGATTGAATTACTCAGTGCCTTGGCACCAAATCTAGGCTCATGTATTCCTGTTTGGGGGCTTGTTAAAGAGCCCCAGTTGGTCAAAATGTTTTAAGTCTTCCACTACGGCGTCTCTCATAATCATATGGTGGATTTCAGGCAAAGAACCCCACATACCAATAATTTCAATATTAGTGAAAAGAAAATATATTGAGCGAGCTTTCGAGACGTCGCACCAAGACACGCCCAACTCAGGAAAGGCAAAAAATCGCTGTCATCCCTCACGTACACGGTGAGATCCATGCGCTCAAGAAAATTGTTAGCAAAGAAGGCTTAGGGCTCATGTTCTCGGCTCGCCATAAGCTCGCCCATTTTCGCAAAAAAGTAAACGATGACGACCCCAATGAATATGTGTGCGTCAAGAAACACAGGGCTCAGTACGTGGAGTGCGTGAGAAATGTAGTACGACATTCCGTTGCCCTATGGCCACACGTCTACTGGACTGACCGGCTGTTGTCTGAACGTACACCTCATAAAGCATGCGGATACTCTTAGGACTTCAACAAGCAGCCCCTCGGCAGCCCATTGTTCCTCATGCGACTGCACCCCGGTCTTTCAAAATTGCAAGATACTCTCAACATATCGCACCAGCACAGAGCGCGACATGAACGGGGATTTCCACATCAAAATGAATAAAAACATATGCGTCCGTGAGCGTTCACTCGCCCTCCTGGAAAAAGAGATTATGTTTTTGAGCGGTAAACTTGGATATTTCGACTCATAGACGTTTTGTCTTGCTTTTCTCTTTTATGGACACGTGATGGTTTATTGTATTTTTAGTTTTGTTTTTAGCTATATATTTCCCATTGTAATAAGTTTATACACAGTTTTTCATCAGCATTTGTGTTGTTTTGATAATTCTTCCTGCGTCTCGTTTTCGCACTGTTCCCCTCAGTTTTATCTTTATGCGCGTGGTTCACCGCACATGAACGGTGGCGTGAGATCTTTATTAACGCTACGTTTCACTTGCTTTTAGTTTAGCGGCTGGTCTCTGTACAAATGAGGAGGTAGGGTGAGGACAATAGCAAAAATAATAAAAGCACTACAATAATCAAGCCGGAGCGAGAAAGCAAATTCGCCACGCTTCTTGTAACTTGGTGTGAGCCAACAAAGGAGGAAGAGCGTCAAGAGGGCATGCAATCCTGAGCGCCTGGAGTAGAGGCAACGAATCATGACAGTTAGGATAATCCAAAATCATCCAACGACTCAAGACAAAATCAGGACAGTTAGGAAGTGAAGTACGCAAAAATAAGAATACATAAAAGGGAGTTAAATTAAGAAAGAGCATTGTGTGCCCTCAGTGTTTGCGATTGTGGATGGGCGTGGCATTAACCCAGTCTATATTGAGCATTCAGTGGTTAAAATCATGCATCAATAAATACATTGTAATCCAGTAATACAACAAGTCAAGCAGGGCAGGATGCAAATGAACCTACGTAAACGTACGTTTCTGGGAGTAAACAGTTTTTTCATCCACATACACTAACGTTAGGAACATGGACGAAATGGTTTAGGCATAATTAAAGAGGAGGTATACGTGTACTTTGAGAAATGACAACGAAAACAAGTTGTTTTGTTGTAGATTCGCGTCCTAAAAGGTCGCAGCGTATGTCAGAACCGGTAGAGTGTCCAGAGACCTTTTTCAACAATGGGAGTATAACAGTCTATCGACTACTTATTCGGCTATATTTGAGGGAGTTGCTGACATCACTTAATCTATGGTCACTCTTGGTATCCGTAAAATGACTATCCAATAGAAAAACAAGTTTCAAAAGCATGCAGCATTTTAGCCTGAATGAGATGAAATAGGTGCTGCATACAAGAAAGCCCAAGAGTTAGCACTTCTTTATTTCATTTTCCTGTATGACGTACAATTCTTCTCGCCGCTTTGTTGAAGTATATTCTAACTCCGAAGAGATTTTTTGCGGCATTATTACGTCGTAATAAACAAAAAATACAGTTTATTTAAAACAAAAAAAACAGTCTGGATGTTGGTGCTTCAGTGTACAAAGGTTTTGTTGTTGAAATTTTTTACCAGTATTACAAGAGAAAGGCTATGGTGAATGAAAAAATAAACTTTCAAAGTGTCTAAACTGACAACATTTCTTTTTTCAGTTCACCTAGATCCAATACAAATCAAAAGAGAATAAAACATACGTGTTACAGACGCATCTTACAGCGCCCAAACATCACTATTTTCCTTTGAAAACTCGCGGCAACCTTCTAAGGTAGAAGACGCAGCTGTTCATTAACACAAGTGCTTCTTACCATTTAGTTACTTTCACGGTACAGCTAAGGACAAATGAAAAATTCTTTGGATGCTGAGTTAGAAGTCCACGCTTATCGCGTAATGTTCCCGATACCTCACGTAATCGGCATAATATTGGCAGCATGAATTAAAGCTCTTCCACGTACACTCACTACGAAAAACATTTTTCGAAAATATGCCTACATGAAAGTTTACATAATTTTTGTGCTTCGAAGTTTACACTACACCGAAGCACAATAACTTTTGTGCTTCGGAGTATTGTACACATTAGTGAATCAGAACTAGACTTAGGTCTTCACAATGGAACATTATGATATTCGGAGAAAAAAAATGAACTTGAACTCAAAAGTTCATGCGCTGTAATACAATATAGCTATCCTCACTCGCGAATAGCAGTGATGTTTGTTATCACAAGACACATGGGGACTATTTCGCGAGAACATTATTTATGTCTTCCTGAATTGTCTCTACATTATTGTTGTAATGGCAGAAGAGCCACGAGCAATGAGGGTGGTGTAATGAATCCTTTTCTTTCCAAGGGTATTCCAAATGGCCTTCTTAATGACTTGCTCAGCAGAAGGAGAAGGAGCTTCTTCGTTGCGCCAATTACTCATATCATAACAAAATGATCATGCACACTATTACAGAGGTCACTTTTTTGATGAGGGGTCATATTTTTAGCTGTAAGTTTCTAGCGTCACAATTTCTTTTCTTTCTTTCTCTTTTGAAGCCACAATTTCGAAACATTCGCTTATGAGAGAAAAGTACAGAAGGGTTGACAGGTGGGCTAGTTGGTACAAATGCCCTTGTTTGTCTCTTTTCTTGTGTCCCGTTCGTTTGCGCTTCCAATTATTTTATTATGAGTATGATAGAGAACACTTAGGTAATGGTAGGCCTTGATGAAACAGTAGCTAAGCGCTTGATCACTGAAACAAAGGTTGTTGGTTCAATACCGTTCATGGCAGTCGCATTCCGATGAAGGAGAGATTGTAGGGGTCCATGCACACTGGGGTGTCAGCACCAAATGGTCGAAATGACCGGAGTCCTCCACTACGGCGTCTCTCATATTCCAATCTTGGTTTTGGGACGTAAAACCCCCGATATTATTAGCGCGGCCACTGGATAATATACAGCGAACATCTTAACACGAGGTTAACAATCTAGAAACATATAGGGTGTTGTCCTTCCTAAAAGTGAATCTCTGAGAATTTCGTTACGCCTGGTAATAGGAAGAGTAATCATTGTAATGACGAAGCAGTATATGCTCGCTTCGTTCTCTTCGACTACATCTTCACTCTCACAAAGTGCGAGATAGTTTGTTTGGCACAGAGAACAAAATAAACAAAGCGCGAGTCTGTTGCGTGAGTGAAAATGACGTAACATCCCGCAGCAATGATTCACGGGAACAATATGACGTAACGCGTCACTTGAATAGAGTTATTTTTGCCGCGTGTTTGTTCATGTAAAAGGTGTTAACTAGTGGATGGGAAAACGAGTAAAAATGCGTCCAAGAATTTGTACAAGAACCTCCAGCCAGCAAAACAGAGTAAGATTAGACGTGGGATTAAGCAACCATTTAAAAGCAATAAATGGTCGCATCAAACTTTAACAGCTTTTTATCGTTGCAACATAGGCGATATTCCAAAAGAGAATACCTACAAAGATTAATACTAATTTATTACTGTAACCCATCTGGTACTGTACTGTAGGCTGCTTATTACACCTGATCCACCTGATCTATAAGTTGATGACTTTCATGCTTCGTAAGTTTAGGCAGCTGTGCCATTTTTGTGGTTACTGACCCAACGACATCTTTCTGCATTAACAAAAAAACAGGTTTTTTCTCTAGTTACAATGTTTTGTCTGCACATTTTAAGCAAGGATTATGAATGAGTCCTGCAAAACAGTAGCTGCCCTTTGTTAGTGCACCCAATTTCAGAAATGAGAGTCATAGAATCAAATGCATTCGCGCAGTTTGCCCGGTCGTAGGGATGCCCTTATATAATTAGGCAAAATAAGGTAACCATATGAAGACGGTGTCTCACTTTCAACTGCGCAAATAATCCTGATGAATATAGAACAGGTAAGTGCAAGAGGAAAAGCCGTGTATAACAATGTTTGCGTCGGGTGCATACGAACATGCCTTCACGAATACAGGCGCAATGGTCTAGAGGGTAAAGGTTGATAATCTTCTTACTCGGCTCTGACGCTCTAATCCCAGTCTTTCGCTTGCACTACCGTTACACGCAGTGATACAAAGGCGAGCTCAAAACCGGTGGAGGCCGGTTTTCAGTGATTGGTTGTTAACATTTCTTTCAAGCAGCGTTTATACGATGTCCCAGTTTTTCGCAAAAAGGAAAGACATAGTTCAGCAACAACGGCAAAGCAATGAGTGCAATATGCTCAAAACGGAATGCATTAATAAGCCATTTGTGCTGTTTTTGATCGAACGTAATGGTAATTTTCATTCTTTACTTCTATTACAGTCTGGCCATCAAAACATTCTTCTTAACTTTTGAAATTTCTAAGACGCAGTTTTTGTTTCTATGCAGTTTCAGGCCCGCTCCTGTAGTTGCGTAGGTGCCCTTCAAAGAAAAGTCCACATTTTCAATAAATGTATAAATGATGACAAAGTTGTGGCTATAGCCAACATCTGCTGAATTAGTAATTATGATGATCACTCCGGTGATTTATCGCTCTTCTTCATGTTAAAATGTTAGGGGTTGCATTTGAAATAGGTTATATCATTGCTTTGAGAAAGCAAATAAAGCACGTGAAATGTGCCATCGCGCAAGTATTTGAATTTAATTGCGAACCAATACACTTGCACATCTATATATGCCGATAAATGTATCACTTGAAAGAGATGGTGGCACAGTTCATTTATTTTCTTTCATTCAGGGTTTGACACAAGATTTAGTTCAAGTAACTGTGACTCAGACGTCGTACGTCAGGTAAATGTCATGTCAAGAGCATGTGGGTTCCTCTTCCGGTTTCCAACAATTGCATGTTTGTATATGTGTCGGTTCTGTATGTCTTATTATACCGACAGCTCAGACAAGCAAACTCCAACGCCATTTACTTAGCTTTAAAAATACGTATATAGATATTTTGCTCGCGGTGCACTGATAGGATCAAACAACACCAGGTGTATTTACTGTATAACAAGCAATGCGGAATAACACAGAATGATGAAATACATCCAAGTTTACTGCAGCATTGAAGAAAACAACAGTAGTGCTTCCCAGTGAAAACACAGGTGACGTTTCTGCTTTTTATATTTTTTTTTGCGTTGGCTTTCCGCATGGCATTTCTGCATAAAGAGACGGGGCAAAGTCACACCTTTTATTTTCCTAGCAACTTACTCAGTGCGGCAAAAGGAGAAAAATTCATAAATAAAAAAGAAGCACGTGTGTTTACCTCACAGATGGCAGAACGTGTCGTAGGAGACTCCCAAGCGTGGCTGTAAATGGGCCTATCTGACGAAAGCTTGTTTTGCCGCATACGCTGTTCTAATAGATGCGTTTTCAGGCTGGAGCAGCGAGGTCTTAAACTTAAGTGCAACGTTTAGCCTGAAAGTTTCTTTTTTCGTGAGGTAAACAGCGTAAGTTTCATTTTTATGTTTATTTCACACCATCTCTTGAGTATTTTTCTTCCAGGGGCGTCGCCAGTGACCCTCCCTTTCACTCGCATTCTTTTGCCTTCCTCGCTATTAGCGCTTTGAGACCTTTTTTTAACACAATATTTCACAATATTGAGTGAGAAAGATTTGCTTGTTTTTTGGAAATCTTTTTCGCCATTGCGAGAGTTTCTTAACTTCTCACTCGAGCAATTATCCTTACCCTCGTCCACTGCATATTTACGGGAAACATACCCGTTATATCCACACTTGGTAGCGGCACGCATACGCTAAGTTTGTAGCAATGAGCTTGATTTATTTACCATATCCGAACGGCCCCTGTGCAGACTAATAACCTTCCACAATAACAGTTATGCTACATCATGAATTCATTCGTATACTTATAGTTTGGTTTATGCAACGTAAAAGAGCAACACATGTAAACTCACAATCACACTTCTCTGAAGCGGCGGAGTGCGTGGCTGTAGACGGTGTCATAGTACGCAGCTGCTGCATCACTTGAGCTACAGACTTGTGTTCATGCTTTAAGTATAGCACAATAGTCTAGAATGCAGTATTGATATCCTATGTATCAATACAGTGTTGGTCTTTGCATATTTCAGAAGAAAAAAGCAGCGGAAGGCAGCTGGGTGCTCTTCATTTAGAGTCTGAGTGAACATGTCTTCACTTAGTCAATTTCTCAACTACAAGAGCTCCTGCACTCATAAAAGGCAGGTTTTTACCATATATAGTTCAGAGCAAATTATATGCTGCTGTAGAAAAGATTCAAAGACGAAGGTATGTCAATTCTCACGGCAGGTACGTAGTAAAAGAATATTTTGATTATTCTACCTGACTCTCCAGTACCTCACGCTTTGGAATCTCCATCGAGTTGTTAATGTACCTCTTAGTCTTAAAAATTTTGGTATGAGCTTTATTAAGGTGTATATGTACTTAAATGAAAGTTTTAGCAGTCAGGGATATAGATATTCGCATATATACACCAACCTAGCTGCTGTGACTGTTTCACCACGGTGGTCCAGCGGTTATAGTGGTCTACTGCTGACGAGGTCTTCAAGGCGAATCCGGGCCGTGTAGACCAAATATCAATGGCAGTAAAATGCTGAATGACCATGTGCCCAGCTTTGGCCCCACCTTAAAAAACCCTAGGTAGTCAAAATTTTCGGGTGCTCCACTGTGGCACCTGCCACTGTCATATTAATGTTTTGGGCTGGAAGACCCTAACTATTATTGCGACTTTTGCCTTACCCCCTTTACGCTCACCACCCACTTCACGTAAGAAAAACGGTACGGAAATGAATGAGTCGAGCGCGATAAGATTACTAGCTTGGTTTAAAATGTAGCTAGAAGCGGGGAAGGGAGGGGGGAGGGCGAGGGAGATGCGATACCAATTTGAATGATATGCCATGAATAATGCATACGGCAATGTTTTTATTTACCATTCCAGCACCTCTCAGGGAGATGTGTACGTTTTCTAGAGTTCGCTAAGTGCACACTTCAAGTTGTGGCAAGTTCTGAGATGCAAGACCGGAAACAATCTCAGCCATCGTGCACATGAACCCGTTTTGGATATGAAAAGCCAATCTGGTTAGCATATTTTTTCGCACTGTAAGTAGTTCCATTGCAGTCCTCCTTTTAATTCCACCATGTGTTTAAACTGGCTCTTAGTAAGCATCAACACGTTAGGAACCTTATTTCACTTTAATTTGTTGTAAAACCAAAAGAGAGTATTTGCGCAAAACGTCATTGCTATCTTTATTTAAAAAAATATTGGCAAATCTCACATACTTTGAATATCGACGTTACGGGAAGGAGGCGGTGAGAAAGCGACCTTGTTGTGATTTCTTAATCAGCGATACGATATGAAATGACGCAAAACGGTATGTACAAATGTTGCACGCACAGATATATGTTGAACAGTCGTAGATGTTCGTATAACCAGTAGTCTGAACTTGCTCAACGATGGTGACAGCAACATAGATATAGCAACACCATAAGCGATAAGCTGATATGAAGCACTGGTACTCGCAAGGATATTCGCCTTAGACACTGCTACATTAATCAAGTTAGGTGAATGGCAGCTACCTACAATCGACGCTAACCTGACAAGACAGGTGAATATTAGGAGTACATATGTAATGTTTATAAAAGTGGATAGCCAACACTGAAACCACCATTGACGTTTCACGAACGTTAGGGTCTATTTAAAAAGTTGTTCTGAGATCTTGCGTGGCTTTGTAGTGAAATACTTGATTGCTATGCAGGATGCTCCGGTTCGATTCATACAAGGAACCTGACATTTATTGTTTGAATCTGCCGATGTTCGCTTTTTTAACGGTCATGCGTCTGAAGTACCCACGTATGTTACCGCCCTTTCTGCAATATGCGGAGTGTCACTCACCTGTGACACATACCTGCCCGCGGATATGTGCCACTGTCGGTTAGTAAGTGTTTGACGACGTACGTGACAGGACTGTAACATTGTTCGGGCCTTGACAAGCGCGTCATATTCGTCAAATCATCATACCCTCCAATGCTAATTTTGGTTCACGCCTAGTGTAGGGCTTCAGAGCCCCTAGACATAAGTGTCTGAGTATATAGATAGATAAATAGATAGATAGATAAATAGATAGATAGATAGATAAATAGATAAATAGATAGATAGATAGATAGATAGATAGATAGATAGGTAGATAGATAGATAGATAGATAGATAGATAGATAGATAGATAGATAGATAGATAGATAGATAGATAGATTGATAGATAGATAGATTGATAGATAGATAGATAGATAGATAGATAGATAGATAGATAGATATTACAAGCACCTCTAGCGATAGACGCCAGAAGTGCTTGCAGTACGCAAAGAAATGCTGCGCATTATAAAAAAAGTCAATTCTTCTTGCATGTTTCGTGTTACTTATAGATGATATGCGCACACGGATGTTCCACTTGCTGTAAATAACCGTTCACTCGAAAGTCAGCGCTCTCTGTGCTTTCATGAGTATTTCTTTGTGCGTGTGTGTTAATGCCTAGTTCATTCTGAAACATCCGCTTTCTACAGCGACCGTAATTTCCCTGCCGCCGAAACGCAGCGTCGTTCGCACTGGACGTGCCCCGCGCCGCCGAATATGCCATCCACTACGGGGCGAACGCAGGATGGATGCGCTGTCACCCGGTTGTTGTCGCGGCTCGCAAACGTCACTACACTATACGGTGGTGTATACTTCGACGATTGTCGTACGCAAGAAGCAAGAAAAGACAGTACTGCTTACTTTGCTGGCAAGTGGCTGTCTTTTGATTCACGAAGAGCAGAAAAACCACCAAGGCCAGCGGCGTTGGTGGATTTTATTTTCTCTGCAAGACCGCAACAAGCTCGGTCACACCAACAGCAAGCTCGGTCACCTCTTTCACGAAATACGGAGGTGAAGTAGGCACAGAGTAGGTTAAACTCCCGTTGGTTTCAACATTCAGTTACGTGCACTGCGGCATAACAAGTGAGTAGGGCTTGGCCGCCATTTTTCAAAATTCCTTGACTAGTGCTCCTATTGATCCGCGGAGACCGATTCGGCTGCAGACGCCGCAAAAATCAGCCCGAGAGTGATCGGCGCGGAGAGGGCCCTTTCGGCGGAACTCGCCGCCGCCGAATTGGATTCGAAGCACTTTCGGCGGCCGGAATACTCAGTGTGAACGCGGCCTTAACAGTTATACAAAGGCGAAACACGAGAATCGGAATGGATTCGGAGAACGAGAACTTGCTTGGTCACAGAAAAAATGAACAAGTAAAACTATGCGGCCTAAAATTATACAGATGGTATTGTGTTTGAATCACACTGTTAAAATCGCCAGATGGCCGAAAGGTTGAGGAGCCGCGGTTGAAACGCTGTGTTTCAACCGCGGCTGTGTTTCAAACACAACCGCGGCTGTGTTGCAACCGCGCTGTGTTTCAACCGCGAAATCGGTTGAAACACAGCGGTTGAAACGTGTCTCGATTGCTTTCGGTTGAAACGTATTCCAACAGAAATGTTGAAACGCAGTGGTTGAGGAGCCCTCAACCACAGAGTTTCTCGTAATGATATTGTGCTTCTGGGATGTGAAATACCAGATAATATTATTACGTTGTCGAAATTTCCGGAGCCACTTACTATGACATACCACATTTTATTCTTGTGGTTTTCCCTCGTAAATTTTAAGAAAATAACATTGTTTTCATCTGAGGACAGCGACGTGTTTGTTAGTTTGCGGGACCCATCTATCAGAGTGTGCAGACGTCCACTAATAAGCAGATATGTGCTCTCATGTCTTCATATTGTTGCAGAGCGGTGATTTCAGTCGACACAACTTGACGATCTCTGGCAACACGCCGCTAAATTTTCAATGTGCTAATTTATGTCCTTTCTGTTAAGGAAGCCCATCGATTCAGCATGTACTCCTGTTATGTTTCAGCGCGCGTTTGTGATAATTTTATACTTTTAGCTTGGTGATTATCTGCTGAGCTTATTTGTTTTTATTTATCTTAGGACGTTTACCTTAAGAAAACTGTATCATGTACTTGTTACGGGTGATTATGTTTATTGTACGGGTGGGATGATGGATGGTTGAACAAGTCAAGACTGGCACAGAACACATTCACTTCTTTTTCCTCTACCCCATTTCAGCGGAAGTCCCGTATCATTTCCCCCGTTGCAGACGATGCCCACTGGGCGAGTCAGTCAGTGTCGCGCTTGGTACGGCTTGAACCGGGCGACATGTACGACGTAAGTTTTCTTGGAGCGATGGCCAGAAGATGTGAGGCTTGATATCACGTACGTAACGTCGCTAAGGCAAAAGATGAAGGGACCTGTATAGCGTGCAAAAACGTTTGATACAAGCCACTCTTGGGATATGAAGTCCACAGCCACACCATATCACCTTCAATGTACGACACAAGTCGATGTCGCTTATCGTATTGAGCCTTTGAATAGTCTTGGGCTGCTAAATTCCGGCGACGCGCGATGCGCCGTGCTTCCTCTGCGCAACAGAGTTTCTCTGCAAGGGATTGGTTTTCTTGCTCTGAAAACTGGAGAATTGTGTTGAGGGTAATACGTGGCTCATGGATGTAGAGAAGGTAAAACGGGCTAAAGCCGGTGGTTTCTTGTAGCGCAGTGTTGTAGGCGTAGGTCATAAACGGTAAAACGTCGTCCCAGTTTTTATGCTTGGAATCAACGTACATAGCAAGCATGTTATTGAGCATCCTGTTGACACGCACAGTCAAACCGTTGGTCTGTGGATGGTATGAAGTGGCGTGAGGAAACTGGGAAGCAGACCGGCGAATCAACTCTTCCACGACGTCGGCTACAAACTGCCGGCCATGATCACTGATGATGGCACGAAGGGGCTAATAATGGAGGATGATGTAGCGTAGCAGGAAGTCACAAACGTGATCGGCTGTTGCGGCAGAGATTGCTGCGGTTTCAGCATACCGAGTGAGGTTGTCTACACAGACTTTAATCCAGTGGCTCCCACTGATAGATTGTGGAAAATGGCCCAACAAGTCAATACCGACGACCTCAAAGGGAGAACATAGAGGTGGTATGGGATGGAGAAACCCCGGCGTTGCACTTGTTAGACTTTTGTACCGTTGACAATGCTCACAGCTGGTCAAAAATTTCGCTGTAGCCTGGCGCATGCGGGCACAGTAGGAACATTTCGGTGTGCGGTGATAGGTTTTGGCAAACCCGATATGCCCAGATGTTGGATTGTCGTGCATAGGTTGCAGCACGTTGGGTCGCAATGATTTGGAAACAACCAAAAGTAGACAAACCCCCTTTGCAGCAAAATTTCGCTCGTAAAAATGCAATCCTGCATGACGAACGGGCTCTGATGCGGCTTATCGACGGCAGATGAGAAAAAAGGAGCTGGACTGCGGTCTTGACGTTGTTCTTTACAAAACGCTTCCAAATCTGGAAAACGTGAGTCAAGATCGGCCAGACAGTCGTTTGAATTGTCACCGTCGCATTCAGTCGTGGAAAGGGGAAGTCACGATAGGCAATCAGTGTCCTCGTGACGGCGGCCACTCCTGAAGCAAACACCAAAGCCATATTCTTGCAAACGGAGCGCCCATCGTGCAAGACGGTAAGTTGGATCTCGTAGACCAGTCAGCCAACAAAGTGAGTGGTGGTCTGTGACGATGAAGAATCGGTGGCCATATATGTACGGGCGAAACTCGTGCACGGGGAAGATAGCTGCCAGACTTTCTTTCTCTGTAACAGTGTAATTGCGCTCAAAAGAACGGCTCACGTAGGCAATGACATGTTCGGTGGCGTGGTCACGCAGAAGTGACACTGCGCCAATACCAGTACCGCTGGCGCCCCTGTGAACCTCAGTTGGGGCTGATGCGTCGAAATGAGAAAGAATAGGCCTAAAAGTGAGTAGGAGCTTCAGCTGCGAAAACGATGAGTCACACTCTTTCGTCCACTTGAAGGGTACGTATTTTTTGAGCAGATGAGTAAGAGGCTCAGCAACATCAGCGAAGCTAGGAACAAAGCGCCGGAAATACAAACACAGGCCCTGGAAGCTTCGGAGTTCTCGTAGCGAGTGTGGTTGATCAGAAAACGCGGTGATTTTGTGGGGATCAGGCCGAACGCTGTGTTTGTCTAAGAGATAGCCAAGAACTAGAGTTTCACGATCACCAAATTGGCACTTCTTAAAACTCAAGATAAGTGCTGCTTTCTCAAGGCAAGTGAGAACTACATCAAGTCGATGATTGTGTTCTTCAGAAGTGCGACCAAAGATTACAACTTCATCAAGATAGTAAAGACATACTTCCCATTTTAAACCATGGAGACCTCTGTTCATAGGTCGCTCAAACGTAGCTGGAGCGTTACATAGACCAAATGGCATGACGCTAAATTCAAATAAACCAGATGAAGGTATAAAAGCCGTTTTTTCTTCATCGGCAGAGTGCATAGGAACTCGCCAGTATCCAGATCTTAAGTCTACGAAAGAAAAGTACGAAGCAGAGTGCAAACAGTCGATAACGTCGTCGATGCGGAGAAGCGGATATACGTCTTTTTTGTAACTGAGTTGAGCCACCGAAAGTCTACACATAATCTCAAAAAACCATCCTTTTTTTCACAAGTAAAACTGGTGCTGGCCAGGGTCTAGACGACTCTTGTATAACTTCCTCAGACAGCATTTCATCCACCTGCTCAGCAATACCTTTACGCTCCGACGGAGCTACTCTGTATGGTCTCTGACGAATGGGATAGGCGGAACCACTATCAACCGCATGACGAGTGCTTGAAAGTGGTGCAGAAATTCTGCGGCTAATGAGTGCGTAATCAAAAACTTATGCAAGGTTGGAGAGGATCCGATCTAACGCTTGTCTCTTCTCCGGCGATAGCAACTTCCTCACCATATTCATCAGTATGTCATCACTAGGACAAGCCACATCAGATGCATTTTCCTTTTTCCTGTCGTTGCTGATGACTGCAATGTTATCTTTGCTCCTGACGTCGAATTCAAACACAGCCAGTCTCATTCCACTAGGCAGTACAATCGACTCGAAAGAGGAGTTGACCATCCATACCAAGCCTTTGCCACTACTTGCAGAAATCACGCAATGCGGCACAACCACATCCTTCTTCGCAACGCTCAGCTGGATTGGCTAAACTATAACGTCAACGTTATCTGCTGTGATACCACAAACATAAACAGGCACTTGAACTATCGACTGGGCCGGCAAAACTATGTCCTGAACGACTGCGATAGTCTGTTGGCATCGTGTGGGCTCTTCACAAAAACCAGACAGTAGAATTTCACCAGCTGCACAATCCACAGTGGCTTCACATTCGTTTATAAAGTCTATCCCCAGGATAACGTCATGAGCAGAATTAAGAACTGTAAAATCTGCCTTAAACAATCAGTGCTGGATTTTTTATTTTGGTCGGATACGCTTTCTGTGCGCGTTGTTTTCGTAGTTACGATCTCAGAAGACCACAAACAAAAAAAATGAGCCACTGGTACAAGCATTTTTGGATTAATTGCCGTGGCATCAAATTAGGTGATTAGGGCCCAGTGATTGGAAAATGAAAAAATGGCTTCTTTTTTCCTGCCAATCAATGGCGTATACAAAATGGAATCCAACGTCTAACTTTTCAGCCTGATACTAACTGAAACAGCTTCGGTACGTCATCCCTAAAATGGTGCTTACCCGCCTCAACTTACGCGCCTCGGCTTCACGGAAGACCTCGGTCGCGCTTCTTCTTCTTTGTGGCTGCTACCTCCACAAACATTCCACAATTTTGTTGTCAATTGCAGTGGGGATCATCGAAGAACTATGCCCCCAAGAATGAGTAGTACTGGTTACGTTTCAGAGATACTAAAGGAAATGTTGTGTGGTGGTGTAAATTGACAACGCCAGGGCCGAAAGGGCTAACAATTTAGCACCGAAAGTAACAGTTTCAGTACAAACTCCCACTGGGCGCAACGGTTCTCCACTCACTGCACGAAACGTTGTCTGGCTTCCCCAAGAGAACACTTTCTTGCCAAGGCGAATCTTATAATTTCTGCTCATGACGGAAACAGTTGCTCCTGTGTGGACTAACACAGACGTGGGGACACCATCTATAAGAACATTGACCCTATTTTGTAGCATGGAAACTGGCGGAGGCACATCTGTACGCAGTTAAGAATGTCCGGTGACCTCACCCCCATCGGCCGCGGCGTCTAGTTTTCCGGTGGAGGAGGAGAAGCGAGACGCCGACGACCTGGTGATGTTGACCGATGCTGGCGGCAGGAAGCTGGTAGTGTCACACTGCGAACAGAAGCCGGTGAATTGCAGCAGAAGCTCTCTTGGAAGAAGAATGGCGATTTGGGATAGTTGGTTTGAATTCATGATAATTAGGGTTGCAGCGCGAGCACGAATGTGCTAGAAGAAACAGACGAAAGTCGAGGTACGGAAGGCAAAGAGGACAACACGAGCGTCTGTTTCTTCTAGCACATTCGTGCTCGCGCTTCAACCCTTATTACTCTCTTGGAAGTTGGTTCTGTAGTAGCCGTTCGGTGGCCAGCGATAGTCTCTCCGAATACTTGTGCGCCGTGAGGATGCCGGGAGTCGTTGATACTGTGGCAGAGGTGACCAATGCCGCTTTGAGCAGAAGTGTCCACGAATGCCGCAGTAAAAGCACATAGGTGCTTCTCGCCCCACTCGCTGCCGAAAATTGTCAGCGGGATAATGTTGCCACGCTGCCATATCGGGGGGGGGGGGGTGACCTTTGCACGGAGTCGTTTCGCGGATCAGACATATAGGCATCACGAAGCAACTGTACCGGCATCCTTAAGTCGACGAAGCCCGCAGCGTTGATGAACGCCGGCGGGGGGCCGTATGGTGTATAAGAACCGTGGCCATGTGCTATAGACGACGCCACAGCGTCCCGCCGATCAAGTACTTCACGCACTATTTCTTGCATTGCTTACGCCAGATCGCTGTGTGGAGGGACTACGTCAATGCTTGCGACCGTCGTGACGTAGGGGAGTCTACCAAATTATGCTGAAATGCGCAGAGCTTTAAGGACCTCAAATGTTCCGCATTGTGGAGTAATGTCATTGGCCGACTTAAAATCATGCTTTCCTTTAAGGTAGTGATAGAGATCCTCTGCCATGCCCTTAAGGAGGTGCCCGACCTGATCCTCATCAGTCATTTGGGTCCACACTCTAGCAAAGCTTGAGGATTTGTTCAATATACATCGTACATGTCTTCCCAGGGACTTGAGCACGTTGGCTCAGGGTCTTGTCAGCACGCTTTTTTATCGTAGTCGGATCTCATAAAACAGTTCTTGATTTCGTCCACGAAATTCACCCCAGAAGTCAAATTCTCCTTTTGATTCTTGTACCACATCAATGCGGTTCCCGTAAGAAAAAGTGGTTCGTAGTTGCACGGGCCGGTAGTGTCCCAGTCGTTATACAGATAGTGTTTGAGCCATTCAATAACGTCCTCTCCATGTTTCCCAGAGAACGGGCGTGGTTACCTGTATAGGTGTCTATAGGTGTTAGGCGCAGCTCATTGGATTTCGCTGTCAGGGTTCAGGATGACTGATAGCGGCGAAATTCCTGCGAATCTTCAGCTCCGGCGAAGCTCCAGGGATGTGTCTTCCGCCATACTTGTCCGGTGCTCCGAAGCGTTTCCCAGCACTCTTCACCAGTTATGTTACGTGTGAGAGATGTTTATTGTACAGGCGGGATGATGGATGGTTGCAGAAGACAGGCCTAGCACAGAACACATTCACTTCTTTTCCCTTTAATTGGCAGTGATGAAGTGCTATTTCTTTTTTGTTCTCCTCGCTCACTTTTTTATCTCCAATAGAATTTACGCATATTAGAGTGGTATGCATGTTGCATTTTTGTTTCTGCATATTCTCTCTGCTTATGATTAGGGCTCCGCTTTCTTTCTCGGTCTTCTCTCCTTCTCTCTGTCGTTTGTGTCTTTCAAAAGGCTTTCTTGGTGCTATTATTTGTTGTTCACGCATTTCGTTCTTCGGACACTAATGAATTAAATATGTAACGAACATTTGTATTTTGCTCTGTTGGCCACCCATATATAGCACGCACTCCAAGAAAAAAGCCGATATGACAAAAAGGACAATTGGTGATAAAATAGTTGGCATATGCTTCATACATACACTGATAGAGAGGCGGGACAGTGTTTCTACCATGCCGCAACCACCGCATTTCATGCAATCATGCTGCGGGGCTATGCCTCCGTTCTGCTGGCCACATGGAGACGGTCTTCAGGGCTAGGAGAAGCCCTTGCTCATGACGGGTGAAACCAGTCACTGGGTTCTGCGTGCCGAGTCAAATGAGCTTGCTGTAGTATATCAGTTGGGTTGCAATGGAGTGTGCTTGTTTGGCGAGCTCATCTGCATCCTCGTTCCCCGCGATGCCGACGTGTTTAGGGAGCCATTGAAGGACTACGACACAACCGCATGCTTGAAGCGCCAGGCGATTGAGTGTGGTGCACTGAGCATGAAGTGGGCCGCGTTCCTTAATTCTTCGTGAGCTGGATCAGGGCAGGTCCTAAATTGCAGAAGATTGCTATGCACGGGATGGCCAGCGGCTCGCACAGGAGGTCAGCAGCCCGCTGAGCCCCGACTAGCTCTGCTGTCGTTAAGGATGCACAATGCTAAAGTGGCACTGTTACTTCATGTCAACCTGAGGGGCTATGCAGGAGGCCGTAGAATTTAGAATGATCCCACAAGATAGACCCATCCGCAAACACATGTATCCTCCTGGCCAGGTCTCCGTACATTCGGGCCACAGCCTGATGCGCTATGACACTGAGGGGGGTGTGGAACTTCAATCGTAATCCCGGCAAGCTCAGCGTGACTCTAAAGGGTGCTCAACAGTCAGGGGTGGTGAGAGCGAAGACTGCGAGAGATCGTCAGCTACAATGCCATCGTAGACGTCCAGGAGTTGTTCCACAGAGGTATTTGGCTGAGAATATAACCGTTCAAGCAGGGAGCCAGCATCGAGTGCTCCTTGTAGACGCTCCAAGTGGCACAGTGATCACCGATCCACCATGAACGACGCAGACTACCCATGAACTTCCGCGAAAGTCTCGGAAGAGGAGAGCCATAAGGCATTCCGTGATTCATGCGAATCGTGGAGCGGTCGTTCTGGTCGATGAGTCGCCACTGTGGCTCTTGGAGCTTGCTGGTCAGCAGTGCGTAATTTTTGGTAGATAAAGTCATCATCTCCTACAAATAACAGGCGATGGCAGTAGGACAACCATTGCCACAGCCGAGTAGCCAGGGCATGGCCGATTCCAGGTGACGCACTGTATGACTTGCGGGCCGCACCGCCAGAAACCATCAGAGGTGATTGTCTACTGTCTGGCTGAGGTTGAGGGCGTAGTTGCGCCAAACTATCTGTGCACTAGCCACCTGAAGGCACGCGAGACGTCGTCGGGCTTGAGCACGAGGGTGCACGGCAAGTACCTCGGTATTCGGCACTGGGAACGTCTGACCGATGTTTCTCTCGAACGCAGCCACACACTGGAGGGCCCCCTGCATACATGTACTCGCTGCTATGTACTTTCTGGCTGGTGCACGCACATAGAGTGCGACGTCGTCAGCGCACCCAACCACACACACAGGAAATTCAGTGGTTTCCAGAAAAACTTGAGTACCAAAATTAACAAATATGGTCTGAAGACGATGCCTTGTGAGACGCCGTGGTTAACGGAACGCGGCGCACTTGTCACACCTGCGGGCTTCGTGAACCTCCGGTTGGTGACGAAGGCCTGAACGTAGTTCATGGGTGTGTGTGGGGGGGGGGGGGGGTGCGGTGCGTGTGTGTGTGTTGTGTGTGAGGACAGAAGGTGAGAGAGGAAGGGAGCGTTGTCTTGGGAAAATGGGACATGTAATCACCTGGTCTCCTTCTTTTTCCTGACAAGGGTATTTTCAATATTAAAACAAAAGTATCAAAGCACGCTCTTCCCAGGCATCGCGGATGGTGTACTTAAAACTTAACACCGAAGAGCCGCGTCAGATGTTGCAAACTATCATGTGCAGTGGAAGTAGTTTCTTTGTTCTTTTTGCTATTCTTCAAGGAGTGCGCTGGTTGTGTCAATAAACAAGCATCCGTGCCCCAGAACGAAAGCATTAAAAATTAGGGGCATCATGAATATTCTTCCTTTTTATGCTTTCTATCTGACGAGAATACACTTTATCAAAGACAAATTAAATTAATCGTTGAATAGGCACGGGATGCCGGTCCTTACCCGGCCGCACCTTACCGCAATACATACCAAATACTATAGATGAATCTGAGCGTCTTTGAAGTCGTTCGAAGTTCAGCGCTCTTCACTGTGTTCTTCTTTTGTTTGCATCTTTTTTGCGCTGCAGTTTTTCACAGAAACTTCAAAAGCATGTCTTCTAGCAAGCTACAGCACGAGTGGTAAACAATCAGTTAAAAGCAAGAACAAATAGATGTATCAAACACGTGCACTTATTTTGCCTATGTATGCTTTTAGTGGCAAAGAAATCATTCGGCAGGGCTCTGTGTTTGATGCAAGATTGCAGTTAAGAGAGGTGCTCTTCGCACCATCTCTCGTAAAATTGGGGTATCCCTTGCGTAGTCTAACTATCACATTCAGGTTGATGGCTGACGGGGCATTTTTACTTAGCTTTACGTGGCCTTGTTGAGAAGAGAATGCTACTGTTTCAAATAGTAACTAGAGTGTTAACACCACAAGCCCAGTTGAAGTTTGCAGCCATCCAGCAGATTCTTATTGAACATCCGGAAAACCAATATTTGATGCTCTGTAGCTGCAGGTCAGCCAAAAGGCACCTGCCACACATTTCTTTACGGTGGCTTACACAGTGAAATGTCTTCAGAATTAGGCACGCATAATAATTTGCATACTACCTTCCGATGTTTTACAGCAGAGCTATTAGGCTCAAACTGTGCCATCAGTAGTTGATGGAAAATGGTCATCATCATCAAACAGTCCCCGTATTCTCTGTCCTCTACTTCGCCCCTTTTTGCTTAACTCTCACGTCGCGCATGTCGATTTGTCCAGCGCCAGGCGCAAAACACGATTTGCTGAGATAGTGGTCAGATAGAGAGAGAGAACAAAACTAAAACAGTAGGAGATGGACACACAAGACATATTTCTGGAGAAAAAGAATCTCTTGGAGGTGCAAGATTCAAACCATCGTCTCGCCGATCTGAAGACGGCGAAGAAGAAGAGTGTCCTAAGCAGTCGGCTGTTTAGGGTCACAACGTTATCATAACATACCTGTGTATAATATAGTTTTGCAAAAAGTAGGTAAGGGCGACTATTAGCAGTGGTATGTGAGTGTGTTGATGAGATAAAGAAGCAGATGGTAGAGAGTAAGGATATAAAAGAGATAAATGGGAAAAACAGAAAGTTGAGAGGGCACAAACGTCACCAAGCCAGTCCCAGGAGCAGTTTGACGCCCACTGTTTTTGCAGCGAACAAGCCCTGCACGACCTAATGAAAGCTGCGCTGATTTTTCACCTTTTACGGCAGAATGTTGTCATGTAATTTGGTAATCTTTGGATAATTTTTACATCATCGTCTTATTTCAGTTGACCGTTTTTCTGCCTTGTCAACGTCACGATTGAACTGGCTATGTATGTGTTTATTGTAGTCCACTAGCCATAACGTACGTGGTACGTGTACACGTATTTCCGGGCTTCATTTGCTATTCTGGGCGCTAAAAGTTTCAATAACGGCCATGAAAAGAAGGCAAGTTTTGTTGGTAAAGATCAAGATAATAGTATACCACTCAGTGGCACCACAACTCAATTTTACGATCGCCGGTCATTAATAATCAATAGTAAGCTATCGTTTTGTTCATATTTCAAATTGGTCTATATACGTAATGGCCGGAGTGCAAATTTGTGGCGGTTATTAAATGCGAAGCGTTTCTCAGTGAACTTAGGCAACTTTGAGCGCATCTATCTATCTATCTATCTATCTATCTATCTATCTATCTATCTATCTATCTATCTATCCACTTACGTTTGGGTACTCTCGTGGTGAGCCCCTTAACTTGGCGTGAAATATTAGCATGGGAGGTAAGATGGTTTAACGAATATGATGCGCTGGTCAAGATATCAATAATGTCACAATCCCGTAACGTACATCTTCAAGCACTTGCCGCCAGTCAGTGGCGCACATACCCACGGGCGGGTATGTGCCACTGGTATGGGAGTATGTGCCACAGGTGATCGACACTTAGTATCTGCCCAAGAACGACTAAAACACACATGGACAATTTTAACGCACGAGAGTTAAGAAATACCCGACATCAGTAGCGTCGACCCGAAGATAGCAAAGAATAAATGTCAGGGTTCCAGCTGGAATCCAGCCACAGCATTCTGCGTGACAATGAAGCATTTTACCAGACAGCTACGCCATGTCTCGGAACTACTTTTTAAATAGAAGCTAATCTTTGTGAAACGTCAATAGTGTTTGCAGTGCTGCCTACACAATTAAAAAATATCATATTTACTCCTTCGATACAGCCATCACGTCGGGTTAACCTCAATTGTGGTTAGTAACCATGCGCTGAAGTTGATTTATGTAGCAGTGTCCAGTGCCAGCATCCTCGCGAGCATTGGCGCTTCATATCAGCGTCCGTGTGTTGCTAATATGCATGTTCCCGTTGGCATCATTGCACAAGTAGAAAGAGCTGGTTGTATAACTATCTGCAACTCTTCGAGTAATGTCTGTGCATGCTACATTTGTACATATTTAGCGTCATTTCATGACGTGTTGGTTAATGACAAAATTGCAACAAGGTCCCCTTCCCTCTGTATGCTTCGCATAACGTCGATTTCCAGGTACGTGGGATCTGCCTTTTTTTTTTATTTTGAAGTCTCTTGCCAGGCTCGTTACGTCAATGTTACGCTGCCTTTGACTCGACTTTTTCTCGGTGAAAGGAAAAGTTATGCACGATTTATTATTAGAGAGAAATGAGGGCACTCTCCATTTGTTTCTTGGATGAGTATCTGAAGTCTCCTGCGTTTATTGTAACAAACACAGTTTAGTCAGCACCTTTATTAGTTTCCATCCTTCACAGCTAAATAATTTGTAGGCACATTTCCATGGTGACGTCTTCAAAAGCCCAGCATTATATGGAGAGCTCGTTCACAAATTAATGGCACGAAAAGAAGACTTTGTCACCTGTCATTTTATAGTTACATTTATACAGGGTAGCTTTACTGCACCTTAGAGTGAAATTAGAGTAAATCAGAGGATTATTACAAAACATCCCTACAAATATTAAAATTACATTTAGACACAAATTCACATCTGCGGCACGTGTGTTTGCTTTGACCAGCTTCAGTGTGTGCATGAAGAATAATGGTTTCCGAATGATTTTAGAAATAGAGGAAAAAAAGAAGAGGAGGCGAAAAGATGCGACTGTTGCAGCTCTAGTTGAAGGGACGGCTCAGTGCTCGTAAGGACTTGGAGAGAGAGTGTAAAGATGTGGTGACCAGTGGAGAAGAAAATAAATGGCGTCTATGACAGAGGGCGTGGTGGCCTGCTTCAATAACCAGTTGTCTAACTCCCTGTCCCCACAAAATCGAAGAACTGCCTTATGACTTTGGTGCGGGGGTCTTCAAGATAGTTGCTGAGTAGATATGAGTGTATTACAACAGGCATCGTATTGTTTATTGGCTCCTTTTAGCACACAGGTTGTTAGAATTGGTTAGGTAATATAACGGCTGCGCTTAATTAAAGCAACAGGTTCAGCGCATGTTCAACACTTCGTTGCTTGACCAGTTATGATTTATAATCACTTATAGAGCATTATAAATGGTTCCGATTTTCTCTGGCTGATAATTCTAGAACAAAAAGCTGTTTAGTGAATTTTTCATTAAAATGATGAAGCAGGAGAGGTTGGTACTATTATGGTGGCACCGGCCACTCCTTTTTTTAGTAGAGAACATACCCCTTAAGACAAACAATAAAGGCACAGCAAGCAAGGCAGTACAACATACGATGTGAAAGTACACAATACTCAAAAGTCGCTGGTCAGTTCAGATACGGCTAATAGGTCCACATGTACACAAGTTGTACACACAACTTTGTTAGCTTTTGATTTATTTCAGCCACCTCTGCGCACCGCGATGGTCTTTTTGTTTCCGCTACTTAGATCCACTTTCACATGAATTTCTCAGCTAGCACTTCTCAGCTTCTTTCCTATCTATCTATCTATCTATCTATCTATCTATCTATCTATCTATCTATCTTTCTATCTATCTATCTATCTATCTATCTATCTATCTATCTATCTATCTATCTATTCGGCTGCTTCAAGCTGCTGCTGTGGCTGCTTGCTTTTTCTATTTCTAATAGAAAGCTAAATTGTCTGTCCGAGCAAGCGGTGCGACACTAAAATGGCAGTGCCGGCAGTGTGGAACAGAGAAGTGGTGGCGAAACATCAATAAATGCTATGTAGCCATAAACTTAGCAAGACTCCAGCGCTAGTCTAGCTACCACGAAAAAGGCCAACCCACAAATTCGACTCAAGGAAACACAAGCCAATTGTCAACAGATGTAGGTAAATCCTTATCTCTGCCATGTACTTTGTACAGGTTTCGGGGTTCGGAAGATTTCTAATGTGGTATCTCTGTAAGGCTTTGTCTCTCTTCTGCGAGACTTTTTCAACTTAAAAGAAAAATAAAGAAATTTAGACGTGTAATACCTTCGTTTTGACGACTGTTTGCCAAATCGTTGTGGGTGGTCGAATGACCGATATGCCACTTGCACCGAAGAACTTCCCTTCCAATATCACCGTTGCTTTTGGAATAGAACACACATACAAAGAGCTTTACTATAATTATGAGGGAGATGTCAAGTGGCCTCCCCATTCTAGGTAGTGGCTCCATCCATGTCAGAACTGCGAACCAGAGAACACACTGCACAGCTGTCAACGGAATGATAGTATTGATTTCGGGAGCCTTCTATCTCGATAACTTTCTAGTTTTTTTTTTAGTCTATGGACACCATGACCCCCATGGGTGAAACCAAATTTAAATTTCCGTGCCCTGGCCAAAGACTGCATGACTAACTCGTAGCGCTTTCAGAGACCCACATTTGGACAGCAAAGCTCACTTGCGTTCAGTGTGAAGGAATTCCTCCGCAATATTTTGGCACGTCGATAGCAGCTGTCGTTCCTCAGAAACGTGTTATATAATAAATACTGGTGACAGGGCCAAGACAAAATAGTGATATAATCTTTATGTGCGTATTTGTGTAGCCTGTCAGTTTTGCAGAATAATATACTATTTCGGCAAGTACCTTGTTGTCTAAGGCTTCTGTAGCATTGTCAAACCATGGAGAGATAAAAAAGTAGTAAAGAAATGCAGCAATCCATTGGTGAACCTATCTGCTTTCCGATCAAAGATTGTGGGCAGTTTAATGAGTAATCAAAGAGGGTGAAATTGTACATAGGTATCTCAAATTGAGCATGTTCTGGCTGTATTCGGGTTTCATTTAGGACAGATGCGCGGCTGATGATGCTCATTGAAAATACTAAAGGTAATTGCCTCAAAAGCTCGTATTGCAGCTTTGCATGCAATTATTGCCTAGAATGAACAATTAGGTTACATTTTACTTTCTAACAGCAAGGAGGGAAGCTAGAGAATGTACTTGTAAAACACATAGAGATGTCTGCCTGATGGACCACTCAAAACAGTGTTCCTCCTCTAGATATCCTTTTTTTCTTGTTGCCTAGTTAGCTGGGACTTGAAAGGCGCCTTTGTGCTTTATTTAAAATACGTGGCGATAGCTCTCTAAAATTTGTAGCTTATTTGTTCTTCTCTATACACACCAGCTTTGCCTTTTCAGCATTATCTCTGGTCATCACGCATAACATGCTCAATATAAATAGAGCACTGATACTTCAGGTGCTTCACTGCCAGCACATTCAGTGCAAGGTGTCTTTTCTTCGAAAAATAAACAATGGTCACAAACATAGTTTGTGAAGCACTTGAAGCTTATCACCAAAATATGGGGAAATGGAATGAATAACCGATGCAGTAGACATGACGCAAAATCTGCGCTATTCAGTGCACTCTAGGTATCCCTGTCGTCTACCTGCCCTATGGCTGAAGTAATGTATATTTCGTGCATTGGCTGGCTTTAATTGCTAGAAGCCTTTCAGCTACATTTTTTATCTATATGTTTTCCAATTGTCTTTCGCATTGCATTTTCAAGCCACCTTTGTGCGCGAAACGCACGTTGTAATTTTGCTAATTCTCGATAGGACAGCTGACGTCCACTAAATCACTCGTTTATGCAGTCATCGCTTTTTTATTATTCGTTCATTTATTGATAACTTTACACGTTGTTCATTGTGCATTTTCGTCTAATACTACCTTTGGTACGCAGATGCCTCGTTAGTACTAGCAATACTTCTCTGAAAAGTAGTGAAGCGAGACTTAAATCCTTTCAGTCGCAGTAAAAGCCTGAATGGTACATGGCATCACGAATATTATTACTACTGTCTGACGTAGCTAAATTACAAGGGGAAACACTGTCTTCCGTAAGTTTTTTTGCAAGTCTCGTTTCATGTAATCCAAGTAAGCTCACGAATAATTAAACGAGGCCTCATTTGCGTAGGCTTGGAAAGGTGTAACCAGGCGTTATTTATTATATAAAAGGGAGGTCACAAAAAAGTAACGCTACAAGTACACCACAGAAATAATGCAGAAATCAAGCGCGTGCAGCAAATGCCCCTGTAGACGAAATTCGTGCTGTTCTAACTGTGGATTAACACGTGCTCGAAGAGACTTCGCAGTTCGAAAGCTTTCCGTTATGGAGGATGATGACCAGAGAGAAGTCTTGAAGCAAGTTCCGAAAGGGCAACGACCTTGGAGGCTTGACTGTTTGGGCCGCTGCGAATAAGAATCAACGCGGTTGCGGTCCCCGATGTACGTAAATTTATTTGGGAGGCCACGTCTTGTGAAGTGAAATTAGACTGCGCTGTGAAGGAGTGGGGCGAGTAAAAGAAAGGAACGCACAGCCAAAATAAAGCAGTGGGCAACAAATAAAAGGAAGGCAGCTGTAATTAATTTTACATACAATGACCTGTCTCGTGCCCGCTAATACTCTGCTTCCACTTTGGTTTCTAAAAAGTTCAAGCATCTAAGCCAGCGGATGTACGCTTGTTTGTGATTTGGTAGTGTTTCGTGGTGAAGATATATATATATATAAATAAACGCGTGGATCCTTTGACAAGTTGGCTGACACACCCGCTAAGAAATTTCCCGAAAATTGGATATGTTGAATAGTTAAGTTGGAACGATTTCACATCTCGGGGACAACGTCCTCTAACAATGAAGGGAAGGCTACGGAGCCAAAGTTGGTATGTGCCACCGCTGTAGACTATACTTCCACGAATGCGTTTGTGTTTTCCGTGTGAATGTAATAAAAAAGAGCAAGATTATTTTTTACTAGATGCTGTTTCTAAAGGAACGCTGTATAGTGCAAGTATATTTTAGGCACTATAAAAGCTGTACAGGGCAAGGAGACACCATTATTTGTTGCTGCTTTCTGAAAAGTCATTTCGTGTTCTTGCATGTCTCAAAACCTCGCACGTTTTATGTGCATCTTACAGTCGAAACCCAGTCTTCGTGTGTAGAGTACCTCGTGTCACCCTCTAGCTATTCCGACGATTCGCCCGAAGAGCTTGTGTCGAATTTTTTCCACAAATCGTTGTATAAGCAGGCGTATCAAATTGTGTGCAGTGGGATTACATAAATGCGGCCATCATTCAAAAAGTGAGTTAAACTAGAGTTTGCGGAGGAGTACAAAAGCAGTAGCTCCGCTCACGATTAGCCTTCTCTTCATTGCCACAGAAATTTGTTCCCGTGTACAGAATGGTGTAAATGTATGGCCGTATCTAAACACTATCGTAATCATAAACTACTATGTGCCGCAGTGTTTTCGGCAAATCCTGCAACCTAACGGCTTTGCCGATAGTAAGTCTGGGAATGAGCACAAATAGAAAAACAAAGGCAGAAATGAATAAAGACGCCGAGGGAGGCAAGGATGGAAAGAAGGAGAAAGCAGAAAGTTTGCGAAAAAAAAATTCTTTAGCAGAACATGAACTGCACGCCTAAGCACGACCTGATAAAGAGCGTCTGACTCACTCGGCCATGCAGGCTCGCAAACATTGCATAGCAGCTTTAGATAGTATGTAGCAAGGCGATAGCAAAGCGATGTGAGCATGAGGAGGATGATTTTGATGTTGTGTAAGAAGAAAAGGGGGAGATAGTAGAGCATAGAACATGACGAAAAAAGACAAAGAGATCACGTATCACAGAGAAAGAAGTAGTGAGAGAAGAAGAGAAAAAAAGAGGAAGCAAGCATCATGTCGCCTTGCACCCAGATACTGCACCACCTTGACAAGCCGCGGAGCTAAGTCAAGCGCACTAACAGAGATAACGCATGCAACTTCGGCTTTATAGTGCGTAGCCCGTCCACAAACAAGAGCATTGAGAGAGTATTTTGGCGTCTTAAAAACGTGCCTACTCCCGACGAGGAAGCTGCGCCCTTCAAGGCTAGACGATTTCGTTACCGTGGAGTACGAGAAGGCCATGATTCACATTGCGAAGTTTTTCGCGGCTTATTGAGAACTGAACAAACTTTTCCTGTCATCCAACTAACCAATCTGAGTTACATAGGGTATCCAGTTTTGAAACTATAACATTTCAAAACGAACCATTACTTCTTGCTAGCCGTGTGTTATGACACGCTTTTAAGTATCCATTTTAAGGGCGAAGCTCCTTATAGCGGCACCCGTCCCGCGTCCCGTCGTAGTAGGTCACCAGTCTTACGCTTTGAGCTGCAAGGTGGTGCCGGTGAGAAATTTCTGACCTCCGAGGTGGTTCCGGTGGCAGATTTCTTCTGTGCGTTGTTGAAGAATAAAAGATAGTGCTCAATGCAAATGTTAATGGCTGCTATGGGGGAATGAGAGACAGGAGCATTCGGCCTTTAGGTAACGCGCACGCTGCGATCTCCATTAGCAGCCAGTGGCATGTACATTGAGCACGATCTGACAAGAAAGGGTTGCTACGGTATACTCGCTGGGTGTAACCTCCTTGGTTTTAGAAAGGTTTAGCGAGCGTTGGGCCGCATAGTCATGAATACTGTGACCTAGTATATACCATGAACTCCAGGTGGTTAAAGGTGGGAAGTAAACCCGAAGCGCAAGCCGTAAGGAAGTGTGCATGTGCCACCTCCCGTTTAGTCCTTGAAATGTCCTCTGGATGGCGGTGCTTCTATATAGAGAATATATGATGAAAAGATGCGAGATGGTGGCACTTGGAGTGCTGAATAGATGGACGAACGGACACGCAGACAGATGCATGGATGGACGCATGAACGGACGCAGGCGCGGATGCATGGATGAACGCAGGGACGGACGCACGAAGAGACGCACGCACGCACGGGTGGATGGACGCTTGAACAGTCACACAGATGTACGCATGGACGGACAGAAATAAGAACGAATGGACGGACGAATGCTTCGCCCTACTTCCCACCATTCACTCCGTAGATATGCTGCCATTTTTTTTTTTGATCAGTGACGCACTAGCTCCTTTAGTTTGAGCATATTTATTGCTTCACCTGGGAACAACACTTATGCCACAGCAGTCCACAGTTATTTTACTATCAGCTAGCCCACCAGTTTATTGGTCAGCTCCTCGTAATGAGCCTGAACAGCGTTCTTTAGTGAACGCAATTGCGTGGTTATTTTTGGAAATACACGTTAACGTTTCAGAGTAACGTCTCACGAATTCAAGGCAAGGCCATGGTTGTTCCATGTACTGCATCGAGACAATGAGGATAAATGTTTTGCGTCGCACACTGGATATTTATTTGTTTGTCCCTTTTCTACACGCTGTCCAACTTTTCTGTTAGGCGCAAAACGCCTTAGGATTTCGGCATATAGGTGCGTCATGCCGACGTCATCGTCCTTCTTAACGGGTATGCACTACAATAAAAATGAATTTTTCACGTATTTCCTAACAGTTCATTGCATGCATATTATGGGTTTAGGTTCGTCGTTTCAGCCTAAGACATTTTGTTTGGTAGCTGTGTCACAAAATTTATTGAAAGTTTTCAAGGCGCTCAAGTAATTACCTTAAACCAGAGACGCACTTAAGCGTACATCTCTACAGTAAAGTGATTAACATGAAACTACACTTTTAGAAACTTACCTACAAAGTGATGGTGTGTTAGGGGCTAGTGGCTTTTAAAGCAGTTATCAGTAAAGATGTTCTGTGGAACATCAACGTAAACTTCCTGCTTTCCTAATCGCCGGATTGTACGTTAGTCGTGATCAAACACTCTTTGCTACACTTTCTGTCGCCACAATGTCGCGAAGTGACACATGACCACGTGGTGACACTGCTTGCTCATTCTCGAGACGCTATTATCACATTTATGCAGCTTACGCTGTTGACCGTAGGTGAGCTGCTCCTATCCGACAGCCTATTGAAAGCCATATGTCTTATCTGTACGAAAACATACCAGAAGACCTATCTATCTTCCGGTAGGTGGTCTGCAAACATTTCCAGCCATTATGGCTAGCTGACAAGAACCCAGCCACCTTCGACGTGTTCTGCAACTACTTACGACTACAGAAAGGGACCTGCTCCCATTTCACTCACATCCCACCACCACGCCCATCTCTTGAACGCAGTTTACTTCTTTGAGGACATTGGACAGTAACATGGGCTGCACAAGCCGTCCGGCACGTACTACTCTCGTCTAGTTCTTCTCTCTTTTTTCTGCCTTCATTTCTCTCTTCCATTTGTCCTACAGACACTGCGACGTCCTTCCATTTGGGTAGCACAAACTGCGTCTTTTACTTTCCTCAGCATCTACTCTTTCTACTGAAGTGACGCCAGCTACGGTATAACACACCGACTAGCCCACTCTCAAGTCTCGCAGCCCAGGCTGCGTTGTGCCCGCAAAAACGGGTCAGCCAGCCGCTCATGAATCACAACACAAGGGGCGCGTTGCGAACCCCGCAGAATACTGCCCTGTTTCTTGTTGTAGGAACAAAGCTCCTTAAAGGGGCCCTAAAACACCTTTGTTAAGGAACCACGGAATAGAGTCACTTAAATAGCCTATTTCCTCATAAATTTAACGCCGCTAAAATTTTCAAAATTTTTTCAGTATGGGTGGAGTTGCGAAGTGTTTTAGGGGCGAAGCTCCTTATAGCGGCACCCATTCGTCCCGCGTCCCGTCGTAGTATGTAACCAGTCTTACGCTTTGACCTGCAAGGTGGTGCAGGTGGGAAATTTTTGACCTCCAAGGTGGTTCCGGTGAGAGATTTCTTCTGTGCGCTGTTGAACAATAAAAGGTAGTGCTCAATGCACATGTTTTTGGCTGCTAAGGGGGAATGAGAGACAGGAGCTTTCGGCCTTTAGGTAACGCGCACGCTGCGATCTCCATTAGCAGCCAGTGGCATGTACATTGAGCACGATCTGACAAGAAAGGGTTGCTACGGTATACTCGCTGGGTGTAACCTCCTTGGTTTTAGAAAGTTTTAGCGAGCGTTGGGCCACATAGCCATGAATACAGTGAACTAGTATATACCATGAACTCGAGGTAGTTAAAGGTGGGAAGTAAACGCGAAGCGCAAGCCGTAAGAAAGTGTGCATGTGCAACCTCCCGTTTAGTCCTTGAAATGTCCGCTGGATGGCGGTGCTTTTATATGGAGAGTATATGATGAAAAGATGCGAGATGGTGGTACTTGGAGTTCTGAATAGATGGACGAACGAACACACAGACAGATGCATGGATGGACGCATGAACGGACGCAGGCGCGGATGCATGGACGAACGCAGGGACGGACGCACGAACAGACGCACGCATGGATGGCTGGATGGACGCATGGACGGTCACACAGACGTACGCATGGACGGACGGAAGCAAGAACGAATTGACGGACGAATGCTTCGCCCCATTCCCCATCATTCACTCCGTGGGTATGCTGCCATTTTTGGCACGCTTCGATCGCATTCTCTGTTATCTCGTCCCAATGAAAGTGCTGCAAGCTTAGGAGGAACAGATGGCATGGGCAAAAAAAAATGGCAGCATATCCACGGAGTTAACGATGGGGAGTGGGGCGAAGCATTCGTCCGTCCATTCGTTCTTGCTTCCGTCCGTCCATGCGTACGTCTGTGTGACTGTCAATGTGTCCATCCACCCGTCCGCGCGTGCGTCTGTTCGTGCGTCCATCCCTGCGTTCGTCCATGCATCCGCGCCTCCGTCCGTTCATACGTTCATCCATGCATCTGTCTGTGTGTCCATTCGTCCATCTATTCAGCACTCCAAGTACCACCATCTCGCATCTTTTTATCATATAATCTCCATATAGAAGCACCGTCATCCAGCGGACATTTCAAGAACTAAACGGGAGGTGGAACATGCACACTTTCTTACGGCTTGCGCTTCGGGCTTACTTCCCACCTTTAACCACCTCGAGTGCATGGTATATACTAGTTCACTGTATACATGGCTATGCGGCCCAACGCTCGCTAGAGAGAGAGATAAAGATGCAAGGAAAGGCAGGGAGGTTAACCAGACGCACATCCGGTTTGCTACCCTGCACTGGGGAAGGAATAAAGGGGATAAAAGAGGTTGCTAACCTTTTCTAAAACCAAGGAGGTTACACCCAGCGAGTATAACGTAGCAACCCTTTCTTCTCAGATCGTGCTCAATGTACTTGCCAATAGCTGCTAATGGGGATCGCAGCGTGCGCGTTACCTAAAGGCCGAATGCTCCTTTCTCTCATTCCCCCTTAGCAGCCATTAACCTGTGCATTGAGAACTATCTTTTATTGTTCAACAACGCACAGAAAAAATCTCTCACCGGAACCACCTTGGAGGTCAAAAATTTCCCACCAGCACCACCTTGCAAGTCAAAGCGTAAGACTGGTTACATAATACGACGAGACGCGGGACGAACGGGTGCCCTTATAAGGAGCTTCGCCCCTAAAAGCGTCACGCGAACGTCGCGACCGATTTTTTAAGGACTAAGCTCCTTACAGCGGCACTCGTTCGTCCTCATAGTCGTAGTCGTAGTCGCAGTGTGTAACAAGTCTTGCGCTTGGACGTCCAGTGTGGTGCCGGCGGGAGATTTCTCCTGTGAGCTGTTGAACAATAAAAAAAAATTCGCAGCGTGCTCGTTAACTAAAACCCAAATTCTTCTTTCTCTCATTTCTCATTAGCAGCCATTGGCATGTTCGAGTAGGAAACGTTAGTAGAAGTAGAAGTGTTAAAAGCAGACTTCTGCTGCCTCTCATTCCCAGTAGCAGCCATTGTTTACCTCCAAGGTAATACCTGGTTAGATTTCTCCTGTGCGTGACTAAACAATAAGAAGTTTTTGTTCAAAACGCCGTTGATTAATGAAAGAAACCTACGAAAGACGCCACATGTTTTCTGAAAGCAAAACAAAAAGACGCCAGATGTTTTTAAAGCAAAATAAAAAGAAGACGCCAGCTGCTTAACGAAAGACGCCAGGTGTTTTCTAAAGCAATGGTTTTATAATCAAAACCATATCGATACAGGCTAGTAGTTGCTGATGCTCGTTCCCGTCGGTGTGTGCTCGTATGGATAAGGATGCCGAAAGACGGGCGTGCAGGGCAGCGGCGGCGCGCGCTCGCAGACAGGACCCTGAAGTGAAAGCACGCGAGCCTGAAGCGCGCCGGGAAGCTGCGCGACGTCGCCGCCAAGATCCTGCTGTACGGGAACAAGAGGTCACATCAGCAAAGCAACGTCGGTGAGATCCCACCATACGTGAACAAGAAGCTGCAGCGGCACGTCAGCGTCGGCAAGATCCTTCCGTATGGAAATGAGAGGCCCCATCAACAAGGCAGCGTCGGCAAGATCCTGCCGTACGTGAACAGGAAGCTGCAGCGGCACGTCAGCGTCGGCAAGATCCTCCCGTACGGAAACAAGAGGCCGAGGCAGCACGTCAACGTCACGAAGCATATCTTGAAAACGTTCGACAATGGAAAGTGGCGTGGAAGCGCACATATCGCCAGGCGAATTAGCGGAAAAAAATTTCACGGTATTACTTCCAGGAGCCTCGCCCAATCTCATGCCCCGCCGCGGTGGTCTCTTGGCTAAGGTACTCGGCTGCTGACCCGCAGGGCACGAGTTCGAATCCCGGCTGCGGCTGCTGCATTTCCGATGGAGGCGAAATTGTTGTAGGCCCGTGTGCTCAAATTTGGGTGCACGTTAAAGAACCCCAGGTGGTCTAAATTTCCGGAGCCCTCTACTACGGCGTCTCTCATAATCATATAGTGGTTTTGGGACGTTAAACCCCACACATCATCGCCCAATCTCATCATCATTCACCTCGTGGATCTTCCGTCAGTTTATTTTCTTTTTTTTTCTTCAAATACGCGGATTTTGCAGTGCGATTGCGTGCACGTGCAGAGAAAAGTGGTGGCTTCTTGCGGCGATTTCTATAAAAACAAAGCGCGCCATGTTCATATCAGCCAACGGCTGATAGATGGCCATGTATGAGGGATTTTCTAACCTCTTCCGCCATTTTCCAAGAAAAAAAAATCGCTATTCAGCAGATTTTGATAATTTAATGCAAATTCCAGGCCTCGAGCTGCAGCATAGAAAACCGAAGCTCAAGTTGGCGGAGCGACGACTACGCCACACGTGGCCATGGCGGCGAGCTCCGGAAACCTTGAGGAGAAACACGGGAAAGATCGCAGGCGATTCAGTGTGTTTCGCCTAAACGGAAGGGCAAGTTTCTTTTTGGCATCTCATACACCAGTGGCCAGACTTTGGGGTGGTTGTTGTCAGACTGCCACCAGATTTGTCGAATTTGCCTCTATAGTTTCGGCTTCTCCATGAGGGCTTGGTGTCGTCCGCAGAGCATTTCGCGAGTGCGTGAGTTACGTTGGGCGTTTTCGCTAACAGAGTGAACGTAAAACGGCTGTTGCAGAAGTTGGGCGCGTTCTCTTGCTGTGTGCGCTGCTGTGCAATCAAGACATTGTGTCTCAGAATTTGGGAATCAACGACGCGTCGTCCGCCGTGCATTTAGCGAGTGCGCGTACGATGGACTATCTATCTATCTATCTATCTATCTATCTATCTATCTATCTATCTATCTATCTATCTACATATCTACTAATCTATCTATCTATCAATCTGTTTATCTATCTATCCATCTTGTCGCCTAGGCCTTTAAGCTCTCCTGGCCGTTTCAATAATGGTATCGATACGAAACTTGGTATGGAATAACATGACAGTACGAAGAACATATGTGACTAGTCATACCAGGAAAATCGAGACAAGTATGTCATTGTTATTATGAGTTACGTTTCATGATAAAGGAGCTCTTGTAGTGGTTTTGCTCACATGGCCTGTTCCAAAACTGGTATGGTATGGCATGATTGCATGGGAAAGACAAGCGAGATGCCCTAACTTGAAAATCATGACGTGCGTGTCATGTAACATGACTACATGCTACACTCATGATGCGCTCGAGGCCGTTCTGCTACCCTTATTTATACCAAATTTGGTAATACGGGACGTGACTTGATGACGAAGGTGTACTACTAGAGCGAACATGATAAACATGAGATGCGTGTCATCTAGCAACACAACCACGTGCTGCGCTCACGATGCGCTCGCGGCCGTTTCGCTAGCTTTGCAGGTGCCAAACTCAGTATTGCACGACGCAAATGGGCGACTTAGGTAAATGACACATCCTTTCTTTTATTGATTTGATATATAAGAAATATGCAGAATATGCAACTTTTTGTCGTATTAAAGCATTGGGAACAGCGAGCATGGATGATGCAAATCCGCTCCATGATGTCCCAGTAAATCTGCGGAGTATATTAACTACCACATTCACCTCATTCTCGAGTTCCTTTATGTGAGGTGCCCACGATAGCTGCCTATCAAATATTACTCCGAGAAACCGATGCTGTGTTACAATCATTAGTGGTTCTCCTTCGAATTTCAGATTGAAGTTCTTAAACTTCTTACAGGTGAATGAAAATACAGCTGTCTTTGCGTGCGATAGAATCATTTCTCTTTCTTTTAAAAATAGTTATTCCGTCTTGCAATGCAATTTGAATTACCCATATGTCCGTGCCAGATGCCCAAATGCACACATCATCTACATATAAGGAGTATGTCAACCTGGAAGGCCATCTTTTAGGTAAATCAGCCATAACACAGTTGAAAAAAAAGGGCTGATTACGCTTCCTTGTGGCATTCCCTGTCTCACGTCGTGTTCTGCACTTTTTCCTTTGCTCGTCTGAATGATTATTTGGCGACCTGATAAAAATTTAGAAACCCACCGCAAAGCCCAGCTGGACAGTCCGAGTTCCAACATACTCAGCAGAACATGAGTGTGACTGACTGTGTCAAATGCCTTTTTGATGTCTAAGAACACTGTGACCGTCAAACTACTACAGGCGCGTTGATGCTCCACATACGTTACTAAGTCCAGTATTGCATCCATTGTGCATCTCTGTTTTCTAAAATCTGTTAAGTTGTGTAGAATACACCAGTTCTGTTGCACCGCCATCGAAGTCGCGCATCAATAATTTTTTCCATTACCTTACATAGACAGGTTGTCAGACTGATTGGACGGAAGGATTCAAGGTTCAAGGGCGTCTTAGCCGGTTTTAAGATCAGAATGATGCGAGCAGACTTCCAAGACTCGGGTACAATTTCTTGTATCCATAGGTTATTGTAAACATCTAAGAGAATAGTTGTACCGGTGGGCCTAAGGTTCCTTAGCATATTGTACGTAATGCCATCCAGTCCAGAGGCTGATTTTTGACGACATGATGCTATAGCACAATGCAGCTCCCTTAACGTATACAAATAAAGAGTTTAGTTGAGGATGCTGGGCCCAGAAGCAAGCATTAATTTTCTGGCTGGCCAGTGCGACAGAATTATCCAATAAGGCACATAGTGATGCGGCGGGCCTACTGATAAGTTGACAAATTCATCTGATACGACAGCTTCCGGTTTGTCCAAGGCTACAGCAAGAGCACAAAATGGGAAGCTCTGTGATACAGAGCAATAAATGCTCGAATTACAAGCCAAGAGAGAGAGAGAAACGGGAAAAAAGAAAGGCAGGGAGGTTAACTAGATGCTAGTATCTGGTATGCTACCCTACACTGAGGTTGGGGAATAGGGGGTTGAAAGAAAAAGAGAGAGTTAAAAAATAAATAAGAGAAAAACACCGACACACACGCACACACAAAATAAGTCTACTGAGAGGCGTTCCGACAGGCCAGTAGTTCGTAAGAAGCCCAGTAGCGCTTGCACGGCTTTCTTCTGTGACGATGAGTCATGACGATGGCGCAGTATACTTTCTTCTGACAGCGGCTGGTCATCTTACCTGTTCAGTTTATTAGAAAGGTGTTGTCTTTCCAGGTTGTATTTAGGGCAGTCACATAGGATATGTCGAATTGTTTCTTCAATTGCACAGTGTGCACAGTCGGCGGGATCGGCCATACCTATGCGGAACGAGTACGCACTGGTACACGCGATTCCCTACTATAGTCTGCACAGAGCAGTAGCGTCGCCTCATCGAATTTTCGTTGGAAGCTGCATGCTTAACGTTGGATGAAGGGATCATAATCTTGCATGCGTAAAGAGAGGCTCATTCCAAAGAGCCATGAAGCATTGGCGAGCAAGCATGCGGAGCCTTCTAGCAGCGTCCGTCCTTGAGAGAGGTATTGACTGGTCGTTGTCTTCTGTATGGGCTGAACGGGCAGCTTGATCAGCTCGTTCGTTACCGATAATTCCACAGTGGCTTGACAACCACTGAAATATAACGTGGTGCCCTTTCTCTGTTATGTTGTCACGTTACTCATGACAAACTTGATATAATGGGTTCGTTGAGTCGACTAGCCAAGCAGCGGCTCAGAGAGATCGTCTTTGTCCTCTTTCACTCTTCGATCTCACCCAAGCAAACCTTGTGGCAATAGTCCTCCCCTTTGAAAGCATCGACTCGATGCGCGTAAATAAAAAATTGAAGGTATACACGCGCAGTTATAGAGACCAAAAGAGGGAGAGTGCCAGTAATCGCAGCGCAAATGAGGAAGTTTCGTCAACGCTTGCGCCAAGCGCAAAAAGAAAAGGCATCAAAACACAGGAGAACACAAACAGCAGCAGCAACGCAAAGTCACGGCATGTCGTAGCACGTGAAATCACAAAGGCTACTGTGTGAAGTGGGGCTTCAGCCGAATGACATGCATGGTTTCGGGCCGAAGCTGTCGACGAGAAGACGCTGCACCGTCCGGAAATACCTCGTAGGTAACATCTGTGACTCGTCTAAGAATCTTGTACGGTTCAAAATAACGGCTTAGGAGTTTTTCGGATAAGCCTGGTCGCCGGACAGGGATCCACACCCACACTTGGTCCCCTGGGTGGCAGGTGACATTTCGATGGTGGAGGTTGTAACGTCGTGCGTCTGCATCTTGTTGGTGACTGGTGTTTATGCGAGCTAGCTGACGAGCTTCTCGGCGTATTGAGTGCATTGCTCAGCGTCTTGAGCAAGTTCATTGCTTTGGTCGCACGGAAGCATAGCATCGAGCACGGTTCGCACGTTGCGTCCGTAAACAAGTCGGAAAGGCGGAAATCGCGTTGTTTCTTGCGCTGCCGTATTGTAAGCAAACGAGATATATGGAAGAATCTCGTCCCAAAGTTTGTGTTGTACGTCCACGTACATTGACAGCATGTCCGCTATGGTCTTGTTCAGCCTCTCTGTCAGTCCATTGGATTGCGGGTGATAAGCCGTTGTTTTTCGATGACTTGTGCAGCTCAGTTTAAATACGTCCTCCATCATTCGTGCTGTAAACGACGTCCCTCTGTCCGTAATCACGCATGACGGGGCACCATGCCGTAGGACGATGATTTGGTGCACGAAGAACTGCGCGACTTCAGAGGCCGTGCCACGAGGTAACGCTTTTGTTTCAGCATAACGAGTGAGATAATCTGTCGCCACTATAATCCATTTGTTCCCAGAGGACGACAAAGGGAAAGGCCCGAGAAGGTCTATTCCCACGAGGTCAAACGGTGTCCGTGGTGGTGCGATCGGCTGGAGCAGGCCCGCGGGTCTCACAGGCGGAGTCTCGCGGCGCTCGCACTCACGGCAGCCTTTCACATATCGATGTACACTAGTTGATAGTCGTCGCCAGTAATACTATTGGCGTACTTTGGCGAGAGTTCGCGAATAGCCCAAATGTCCTGACGTGGGCTCGTCGTGGCACGCAAGGAGGATCTCATCACGCATGTCGATAGGAACAACGAATAGGAAGGCTTTGTCGCTACCACGGGCGTTTTGCTTTTAAAGAATGCCTCTTCTAAGACAAAAAGAGGACAGTTCGCGAGAAATGTGTTGAGGGACATGAGAGTTGCGGCCTTCCAGGGAATCAATGACTGGGCGTAATTCGTCATCTGCCCGCTGCTTTGACATAAATTCGGAGTCGCCAACTGCTCCGAGAAAGGCATCTTCATCTTCAGAGTCCCTTACAGCGTTCTCCACAGGTGCTCAAGAAAGCGCGTCGGCGTCTTCGTGTTTGCGCCCTGACCTGCACACAATCGTAATATCGAACTCCTGCAAACGCAAACTCCACCGTGCAAGACGGCCGGATGGATCCATGAGATTTGCCAGCCAGCAGAGCAAGTGGTGGTCAGTCACCACTTCGAAGGGACGACCTTAGATGTAAGGCCGAAATTTGGTCGTCGCCCACACGACTGCCAGGCATTCTTTTTCTGACGTAGAATAGTTGGTCTCGGCTCGAGAAAGAGTACGACTGGTGTAAGCTATCACATGCTCAACACCGCCGTGTCGTTGTACAAGGACAGCGCAAGTCCGACGTTGCTGGCATCTGTATGAATTTCTGTAGCAGCGTCCTCATCAAAATGGGCAAGAGCAGGGGCTGTTTGCATTCTCTGTCGTAACTCTGCGAACGCTGTATCTTCTTCTGCGCCCCAAGTAAAGGGCACGTCATCTCGGGTGAGTCGCGTAAGAGGTTCAGCTATCTTCGAGAAGTTGGCGATAATTCGGCGATAATACGTGCACAAGCCGAGGAAACGGCGTACTGCTCTTTTATCTGATGAAACAGGGAAGGCGGCGACAGCACCAGTTTTGTCTGGATCAGGCCGCACTCCATCTGCACTAATGACATGTCCCAGAAATTTCAGCTCTTCATAGCCGAAATGGCATTTTTGAGGTTTCAGCGTGAGTTCAGCTGTGCGAATGGCTTCAAAAACCTTTCTCAGACGCTTCAGATGTTTTTTGAAGCTCTCGGAAAAGTTGACCACATCATCGAGGTAGACAAGGCAGCTTTGCCCCTTCAAGCCAGCAAGAACTGTGACCCTCATCCTCTGAAAAGTGTCTGGTGCAGAACAGAGGCCAAAGGGAAGAACTCGGAATTCGTAAAGTCCGTCTGGAGTCACAAACGCGGTTTATTCTCGGTCTCGTTCATCCACTTCATTTTGCCAATAGCCACTCTTGAGATCAATGGACGAAAAATACATCGCGCGTCGTAACCTGTCGAGGGAGTCGTCGACCCGTGGAAGCGGGTAGACGTCCTTTTTTTGTGATGCTATTAGGCTTCCTGTAGTCAATACAGAATCGCAGCGTTCCGTCTTTTTTTCTTTACTAGAACGACTGGCGAGGACCAAGCGCTGCTGGATGGTTCATTAACCCCGTCATTGAGCATCTCTTTTACTTGTCTCTGAATAGCCTCGCGTTTTTGGCAGAAACGCGATAAGGCTGCTGCCGGATGGGGCGGACGTCATCGTTGGTATAATTCGATGCCTCGTGAGGTGTGTTTGACGGACTTTAGAAGAAGAGGCGAAGCAAGATCGAAACTCCCTTGAAAGGTCATGAAGTACAGCCTTTCTCTCGTCTAACAGCGTCGAATTATAGTCGATGCGGTCTAGAAATTTCTCATCCTCATGCGTTTCCTCGGGCGCGAAGCACTCCGTGACGTCGGCAACAGGGCCTCCATAAGCTAGGGTGGTTCCGCAGGAAAGATGCCGGTGCTCGTAATTGAAGTTCGTAACTAGTATTGTTGGCTGTCCATCACGCACGCGTACAACACTTCGGGTGGCGCATACACCTTGGAGCAGCAGAAGTGATAGGTTGCTTTCAGCCACCACGTCGCCGTCTTGAAAGTCTTCAGAAGTGACTTCGATGGGAAAAGTTGCTCGAGGTGGCCGCGTCACGCTGTCGTCAGCAACACGCAGCGCGGGTCTACGGCAGTTACAGCGTCTCGATCTGTTGCGCCTTGAGTCGAGAAGGTCACGATGTGCTCACGGAGATTTTTGATAGCACTGTATTCCCGAAAGAAGTCTATGACGATAATCAGCTAACGCGAACAGTCGCGAAGAACGAGGCAGCTGAGCACAAACGTTGACGCACGACTTTTCACTCTTGCGGTACAGTGACCCAGCGGTGTTACAACGTGTCCTCCAGCTGTTCGAATTCACGTTCCATTCCACGGCGTGATCACTTTCCTGAGATCTTTCGCTAGCCTCCCGCTGATGATCGAATAGTCTGCACCAGTATCTACCAATGCACTGACCTGAAGGCCATCAATCAGCACAGGTATGTCGAGTGACACGCGGTCACTAGGTTCAGATGTGGATGTCGGCGTTTCTTCGGTACTGCGATTATTCTCTGACTAAATGCCTTCGGCGTTGCGTGCAAGCGTCGATGGGAGGTCTTCCGCATTTTGAGTCCCAGCGACCTTGCCACCGAAGGCCGCTGCCTTCAGTTTTCCCGACGAGGGCTCGGGGAGCGTTCCCGTGCCGTCCCCCCGAAACGTGGCCCAGTGGCTGCGGGTCTCCTCGGAGATGGTGACCGCGATTGCCGTCGTGTAAACGGTGCACGCTGCTGCGCGAGATACTCTTCAATATCCCTTGGTCTTTGACCAATTCGGGGACGAGGGGAATTGACGGACGTTCCGCGCAGTCCAAGTTGCCGGTATGGGCATTCGCGGTAAATGTGACCAGCCTCACCGCAATGATAGCAGAATGGGTCGTCTGTCTGGTGTACGCCAGAGATCAGGTTTGCGCGTCGGTGTACGGCGACTATCGATGTCCAAATCAGCGTGCGCTGACTGAATTGCGACTGACGGCATCATTGTCTGAATCGGGATGTATGGTATTGTCTGGATCGGGACGTGCGGCACTGTCTGGATCGGGACGTGCGGCGCTCGCTGGGTCGGGACTCCTTGACCAGAAAGAGGAGTGGCAGATCGCAAGACTTCCGCGTACGTACGACGGTCACTGTCAGTAGACACAGGAGCAGTTTCCGGACCAGCCGACGTGGACGGAAAACGATAGGCGTGCAGCACCTGCTGGACCTCGTCACGGATGACACTGGGGATAGAACCAACACCGATTTGCCTTGTCGCGTACATCTTTGTCATTTCTTCCCGGACGACAGATCGGATGATCTCGCGAATTCATTCGGGGCTCTTGCTCCGAGGGGTGGCAAAAATTTCGGAAGTTGAAGCAGCATTCACTTGACAGTCAAACAGGGCAGACCGTTGGTGCAGCACTCGCTCCATTGTTGCCGCTTCAGTAAGGAACTCAGCAACACTTTTGGGGGGACTACGCACCAAACCAGCAAAAAGTAGTTCCTTCACACCACGCATGAGGTGGCGCAACTTTTTTTCTTCTGCCATAGCAGGATCCGCTTGCTTAAAAAGCCGTGTCTTGTCCTCGACCTATATCAAGACGGTCTCGTTGGGCATCTGGATGCGTGATTGTAGTGCACGCTCCGCCCGCTCGCGGTGGTCGCGACTCCTGTAGGTCTCTAGGAGGTGACGCTGGAACTCACGCCAAGATGTCAGAACATCATCCCTGTTCAAAAACCATGTCTTGGCACCGTCTTTTAGGCAAGTGTACACGTTCCGGAGCTTCGCGGCAACATCCCAGTAATTTATCGCTGCGAAAAGTTCGAACTCACTCAGCCAGTCGTCAACATCTTCATGCTGCTCTTCGTGAAAGGGGCTAGGCATGAGCGGGTTCTGGACGGTGCAGTAGATTGGCGTGGGAGGTGTCGGAGCTTGCACGGGATCTTGTGTCGAAGTCATAGTCGCTGCGTCAGTTGTTGGTGTCTCAGGCGGTAGGCCTCGTTGGCGGCGGCTTACTCTATGAGCAGGAGTGTCCACGGGTGCAGGGCTTGTGTTCCGGCTGCTGGACGGGGTCTTGGGCATCGTGTGGATTGTGAGGCGTTGTACCCAGCAACTCCACCAGTCTTGTCACGTTACTCATGACAAACTTGATATAATGGATTCGTTGAGTCGACTAGCCAAGCAGCGGCTCAGAGAGATCATCTTTGTCCTTTTTCACTCTTCGATCTCACCCAAGCAAACCATGTGGCAAATTGGCATGTGGCAAAGTTGGTGTTTCTGCTGTTTCAAATACCAACTGCTCGTTTGGACCATGGCGTAGATTTGACAGAAGTGACTTCAGTGCCGCCTTGCAGTCGCAGAAAATCGTCCACCGTTGAGTGCTTTGGTCATTAATGAAACGCAGCGCAGCGCGAAGCGCTGCAAGCTCTACTGCCGTTGTTGTGGTTGCATGAGCTGTCCTGAATTTGATGGTTGTGGCGTGCGTTGGAATAACGACCAACGCAGTTGAGCTGTTTGGCAGGACGGAGCCGTTGGTGTAGACGTGGGTGCAGTCTTGGTACTTCTCGTACAGCAGAAGTAAGGCGAGCTGCTTGAGGGCTGGTATTGAGAAATCTCATTTTTTCTGGATGCCTGGTTTAGTCAGGTTCATGACTGGCTGTTTGAGGCACCATGGAGGAATCGAAGGTCTCGCCGTGGGCGTAAAACTAGTTGGTAGGGAGTCACCATGTGTAGTTATTGATCGACAAAAGGAAGTATGAGGTCTATCCACTGGTAGAGAGCCTAGGTGGTGATGGGGAGTCCGGCCCACATGCCTTATGTGTGTCCTCTTTGCTTCAATGTCAATATGGGTCTGCACGAGGTGGTCATAGACTATAGCAATAGTCGCCATTGTTGAGGCACCCTGAGGCAGACCTAGACATAATCGAAGCGCCTGTCCTTGAACGCTTTGTATCATGCGTCGACTTATTTTGCGGTCGTTTGATAATGCAGGCAGACTGTATCGTAAAAAGCCAAGGAAAAGCACCCTGTACAGTCGTAACATAGCATTAGGCTGCATTCTTCAAGTCTTTCCAGCAAGAAACCTGAAAAGATGGCTTATGCCTGTCAATCGCTTTTTCAAATACAACACATGAGGGCTCCATGATTTGTCTCTGTCGACTATGACACCCAGAAATTTGTGAGATCGACGATATGGTATATTTTGACCGTTAATTGACACTCTGTAATTTTACATGGCTTTGCGCGTAAATGCCAGAAGAGCGCACTTTCCGGAGGAAATTTCCAGGCCTCGATTGCGTAGATACAAAGCAGTTGCAGTAGCAGCTCTCTGTATTCTCGCTCGTAACTGCAGGCGAGTTACCGCAGATGTCCGGATGCAGATGTAATCAGCGTATGTTGATAGATAAATATTGTTTGGTAGGTGTGTATGGAGAGCGATTAGTGTTATATTGAATAGCGCAGGGCTCAGTACACCACCCTGAGGGACGCCACGACAACTGAAATCTGTAGACGTGTTCACGGTCTCTCTACTCACAAAATAGGATCGCATTTGGAGATAACTGCGTATACACTTAAACATTCGGCCACCCATTCTAATCTCTTCTAGTGGGGTAAGGACGGCTTCATGTGTTGCGTAATCATAGGCTCCTTTGACGTCAAGGAACAAAGAGGCGCAAAGACGCTTATGGCCTTTCTCGTGTTCAACGTACGTGATTAGGTCGATGACTCTATCGATCGATGATCGACCACGTCGAAAGCCAGCCATGGCAATTGGGTAGATCTCATGATACTCCAAGTACCGCTCGAGTCGGCCGAAAATCATTCTCTCCATCAATTCACCCACGCAACTAGCCAATGCGATCGGGCGATAGGAGAAGAGTTCCAATGGTGGTTTGCCAGGTTTCATTAATGGTACTAAACGACTAGTTTTCCAACTTAAGGGGGCAGTGCCCTCTAGCCAACAATCATTATATAGCTGAAGTAGAACTATTCTCGCGCGCTCACCAAGATGACACAGGGCTCTGTAGGAGATTCCGTCAGGTCCTGGTGCAGAGGTACGTTTGCCTGAAGCGAGTGCTGCTTTGAGCTCCTGAATGGTGAACGGGAAGTCCACACAGGAATCACGTGGTGGCGGACAACTGCTCGAAAGTGGTGAGCTGCTGATGGCTGTAGTTTTCCCTGATAATTCGGCACAGAACTCTTCAGCAACGTCCACATCTGGTCGATTTTGGTGAAGGGCTAAGGCCTTGAATGGTGACTTCTGAATGGGCGATGACCGCAAACCTCTAACCGTCCTCCATATCTGCGATAAAGGCTTACGAGGGTCGAGTGACTCGACGAAAGTAATCCAGCGTTGGAATTCTGGCTTGTCCGACCGACGTATGATCTTCTTCTGCATACGTCTAGCAGTCCGTAAATCTTCTATGTCCTTCGTGCGCCGGTACCTTCTTTCAGCTCGTCGTCGCAAGGCTCGAAGCCTTTCCAGCTCTATGTCGATCCCCGTGATTCTTACAGGGCATGAGATTGTACACACAGTCTCTTTTACAGTGCTCTTCATGGCTTCTTGTAAATCGAATATTTGTTCTTGGCATTGGTATTCCATACGAGACTGAAATTTTTTCTAGTCCACTCTTTTAACCATGTCGTGCACTTTAGGAGACGAGAATCCTCTGATCTTTACGTATGTTGGAATGTGATCACTCCAGTGCGTTTCTATATCCGTGAACCAATCAGTATGTATCACTAGGCTTCGCGAAACAAAAGGCAAGTCGAGACAGCTACTGTATGTGGAGTCACGTAAAAATGTAGGACTGCCATCGTTCAGTAACCTAAGTTGGTTGTCGGAGGCAAAAGACACCAAGCTTCCGCCCTTCATGTTGGTATTCTGACTTCCCCATAATGTATGATGAGCATTAAAATCCTCAATAACACACGGGTCAGGAGTTAACGCTATGATGTCTCGTAGTCTTTTTTGATCGAAACGGCTTTATGGTGATAGGTGTGCCCCAACCACAGTGATGTTGAGCCTCCTTTTTTTCACTCTTAAGCATACGTATTGGTTTCCGTCATGAGGTGCTACAGGTTGAATGATGTAAGTAAGGTCTCGGCGAATGTACACCAGAACCTTGCTGCTTTCGGTAACAGTAGACGACATAAAAGGTTCGTATCCCGAGAGTCGCATTGCACTCGATAAGTTCGGCTCACAGATGACGATTACGAGAAACAAGTTGACGTACACGAATCGATGAAAGTCACCAATGCGCGATCTCAGTCCCCTGGCATTCCACTGCAACATTGCTGCTTTAGGAACCTCATCTCTAAAACACAGTGGTGGGTTAGCCATGGTCTACTCTAGGGCTGCTAGCACTGGACTAAGCGCGTCCAGTACTTGGAGGGCACTTTGGGCTGACGGTGTATTCATGTCGCTTAACAACATGCGAATGGTGTCCACTAATCATCTTAGCATCACCATCACGTGATGATCTGGCTTCGCGGTGGTTCCAGCATTTTGTGCTTGTTCTTGAGGCGGCTTCTGTTGAGGCTCAACAGGTCGTGTAGGCGGCTTCTGCTGAGGCTCAACAGATCGTATAGGCTGAAGGGGTGGCCATTCCTTTGGAGAGAAAGATCTTCCAGCATCTTCTCTTTCAGCGCAGATGTTTGCCGTGCTAGGAGCCGCGCCTGTCGATTTCACATGAGTTTCTGACTTTCTCGTCAGATTTTGCACTGTCCTTTGTGAGGACCTTCGACGATGACGGCGCCTTCGCCTTACTTTTAGATGCGTAGCATCTAATACTCGAGGCTTGTAGTGCGGCGCCGTCCGCAAGCTTCCTCCTCTTTCTTCCACCATCTGTGCATCCCTTCCTCCTCTACACACCGCGCGCGCTTCACTCCTCCACCATCTGTGCACCTTTCCTCCTCTACACACCGCGTGCGCTTCTCCTCTTCACGAACATTCGCTAGCTGTAAAATGTAGCGCGCATGCGCCGTCACGCTTCGAGAACATCGGCAGCTGACGCGCGCGCATGCGCCGTTGCGCTTCTCCCCCTTCTCGAACATTCGACAGCTGACAGTGCATGCGCCATCGCGCTGTATATATACTCAAGGTCGGTACTCGCTCGCTCAGTTGCCGCTCGTCGATTGGTTTGTACGGCGCGTCGACGTCCAAGGTCGCGGTGAAATGAATTCCAACGAATCCACAAACACAATGATCGACGTCCCTTCGACCAGCGCCGCCCTTTCGCATACGTGTGTACGTGTTCACTCATTTAACACCCCCCCCTACAACCACGTTAACCAATTTAGCCATCGACCCAAGTAAGTCGCAATTTAACACCCCATTTCACAACCATGTTAACCAATTTAGCCATCTACCCAAGTAAGTCGCACTTTAACACCCCGTTAACAAATTATATGCTCCGCATCCTCCTCAGTGTTCCCCCGAGGGAAGCTGCGGGCAATTGTTTTGTGCAGCTTCTCTGTGAGTTGAGTTGTCTCGCATCATTTGCCTCAGAATAACAATCTCTTTCTTAATCTGAGGATAGTCCTTGGAGGAAGCACTGTGAGCTCCTTGGCAGTTGGAGCATTTCAACGTAGTTGCATTACAGTCGTCTTCTGAGTGGTGTTCAGCGCATCGGGGGCACACTGCGAAATTTCTTCAAACGCCCTTCACGTGGTCAATCTTCTGGCACTTGAAACACTGCATAGACTTCGGAATAAATGGGCGAACCTGTGATGGAAATGGCCAACCTTCACTTAAGAGGGAAGACAGTCACCCTTGAATGTTATTCGCACACAACGAGAGTTGCTTAGGTGACCAGCATGCACAATGACGTTGTTTTCACTCACTGGTTTTATCAGTAGAGGATGATCTTCATTGGCGATTTCAGTGTCTATGTCATAGATAACTCCTGTTACGATGTCACCATTCGCTGGTATGATGGATCGGACTTTGATGTTTTCTAGCTCCGACACATGCTGTAGCGTGTTCAGTGCACTCGGGTTCCTCACGTCGATTGCCAAAATATTCTTCCTCGTGTTTATCCTTATTTTTTAAATCTCGTTAGGCACAATGTTTTCAAGGTACAAGGACAGTGCTTGCCTGTTGAGGAAGCGTAAATTGGCAGTAGTAGTCTGCGGCACAAACAGAATGGAATGAGGCCATCACTGAGGCGCTGTCCTCCCAGTGGCTGTACTTGATGCTGATGATGCGTTCATGTTCCTTCGTTTGGCCTTGCGGTAGAGCACAGGTTCCAAGCCGTCTTCCGAGGACTCGTAGTCTCATGCAGAGTACAGCTCGGTGTCCTAGCTCTCACTAGATGGAATACCACGCTTTCTTGAAGCAACGCCCGTGGATGAACTGGTACTGGGTGGGATCTCCGGGGATTGTACATCCATGACCGCGATGCAGGAGGCTGGAAACTCCACTGTTGCGCTGTGTTCCACAAGATGTGTTTCACAAGAGAATCGCTTCCGAAATGCAAGCCAAATTCTTGGAAAAGGTGTGTGGGGACAGAGCGTGTCACAAAAATCATGCCGGCGTCGTTTACCTAAATTTTCTAGATACCTGCGCATTACACTGTGGAGTTTCTGTGCATTTTGTATGCTTCTAAACTTCCGCAGCGTCGATATGCTCTTTCTGAACGTCGTCTGATGGCTCTTAGATGTTCATACTCTCCATCGACTGCAGCATAGACTTTTGGTATTGGGACTTTTTTTGTACATTTATTCGCATTATCTTGCAGAAATTCAGTAAAGTTTTCAACTTTCGTGAGTTCACTATTTAGGTTTGTTAGGCGGTACCGAAAAGCGTTCCAGTTCGTCAGTTTGCTGTGGCGTCTGATATCGTCATTTCGCAAGTAGGGGTGATTTATTGGAATGGGAAAATGTTAACTCTCACATGTTTCTACATCCGTTGTCAGTACCAAACCCTTCACTAGATCTTGGGAACACATGGTTACATCGATGCAACTCGAGTAATTATGCCCTCAGAGAAAAGTTGGAGAGCCGTCATTTAAAATTGTCAAACTGCATTTGTCTGCGGCACACTCAACATTGTTCCCACGTGCATCAAATCGATCACTACCACAGATTATGTTTTGCCCATTAAAGTCTCCACATATAAACGTATATGAATTAGAAATATTGAAGATATTTGTTAGCTCCTCCACCGAAATGCGACTTGAAGGTTGTAGGTACAAATTGATCACTGTTATGCACTGCTCACCAAAGGATACTTTGCAAGCGACGAATTCCGGGAAGTCCGAATCACTTGAGTGAACTTGGCGAGAAGGTAGGTCTTTTCTGACGCACAAATGAACTCTGCTAGAACCACTTCGACAAGATGACTTATATATCACGTATTTGGAGAGGCGGAAATCATCATTCTTTCCTGCCTCTTGGATGCAAGGTATTGGAAAGTTATATTGCAAAAGGAGTTTACGGAAGTCAGCACACTTCCTTCGAAGACTATTGGCATTCCACTGGTATATGGAGACATCTTTGTAGAGCTTATTCATATGTTACTTCTCACAGGCTCGACCCGGATTGTTGACACAATAGTGCTTCCAGAGGCGGCAGGGCTTTTACTTCTGGCAGGTTCTTTGCTTCCGGTAGAGCACACAGGATTGCCTTAAGTGCTGCGAAAAGCATTGGTAGAATCAATTACATGACTGATGCAGAGGCACGGTCTTAATGGAATGGTTCATTTCCTAAGGCCTGTTGAGAATGACGTGACGTTTCAATGTTGTGGTTGGAGCGAACACTGGCACTGTTGGTTCTGCTACTTTCCGGCTGACGTCGCGTGGGCGTTCGCAGCTTTGACGCGTAGGTTGGGTTACTAGAAGGTACTCCTCGTGAGTGGTCTCTCGGGTGTGCTCTTGGCAGTTCTCTTGGTGGTTCTTTTGGCGTGTTTGTCGGCTGTTGTTGTGGTGGCCGCTGAGGTGGATCACGTACAGGATCAACAATCTCAAGGTTTGGAGATGGTTCATTGGGGCGCAGTTTTTTTCCATGGATGAGCTCATGCCGACGCAATTTTGCAGCAGCTTTACTTTTTGGGCTGCATCAATATGAGGCAGCGTGATTACTTGAACAGTTCGCACACTTAGGCTGAATAACTGATTTGCACTCCTTATGATGGTGTTCTTCTGAGCATATCTTACACCGGCGTGTGTTACGGCAACTTTTCGCCATGTGTCCGAATCACTGGCAGTTATAGCACCGAAGTGCTGGACCGAGATATTCTTCTACTGGGTGACTGGTGAATCCTAATTAGATTCTTCTTGGAATCGGGTGGTCATCTCGAAAAGTCAGAATCATCGAGTGAAGTGGACGCAACGTTACTCCTCCATCTTCCTGGTGGTAGTATTTTATTTGCTGTCGCGCCGATATAACCTCTGCATCTCTCAAGTACTCTAGGAGTTGTTCATCTGAATACTAGAGAGGAACATGTTTTACTTACCCAACGTTCCGAGTGTGTGACTCTGGGATGAAAGGCCTAACTTCCAGGCCACCTACATTCAAAAGCATCAGGAGACGCTTGGCTTAAGCTAAGGAACCAATGCTGACACTGAAGCTTCCATCTCTGGTCGTTCTGAATGACTGCACTTTTTCTTTAGCAGCGGAAACTACTTCGGCTAACACTCGATTGGCGTTCACTTTCCAGAAGCTAGAACCTTCAGCTGTGGGACGAAAGATGACTAGAAAGCCCTCTGCTCGTTTCTTTTTATAAGTAACCAACGTAAATGGTCCATCTTCGCCCATGTCTTCTTTATCACTTAGGTAATAGGTTGACGTTTTATCGTCGAAAGGATTCTCTTCTAAGCGAAGCTTCTTGCTCTATGCTTCATCGTCTTTCATTGCTGCGGTGCTCGCTGGAGCCATTTCGCAGTTGTGAATGAGCAAACGGGCCAGCTTTATGATGCTTGGGCGCACCTGTAAGCCCCCAGGCTTTTCATTGTGTCCTGCAGTATCACTCATGTAGTTTAACGCCCTTAGACGAGCATAAGGCTCGTGGCAATGGCTACCAACCACCGTAGTGGTCACGTACTAGCCAAGTCTTTGATAAAGAAACTTCGTACCTGTAGGGCGCTGAGCCATCGAAGTCTTCACCCGACGTCTTGTTGGCACACCACGGAGAAATGGATGTCAGAGTAATAGTCCAAGAAAAGAGTAAAAATTGAACACTACACAAAAACAGCGACCAAACCAAATGACACGTCCAAACATGACAATCACGACATGCGTGTAATGTAACAACATGACTACATGCCACACTGATGATGCGCTCGTGGGCGTTTGCTAGATTCACATAGGCCAAATTTGGTATTGCGTGACGCAAATGGATGACAAAGGTACGTGAATGGTGCAAACATGATACTGATTAGATGCGTGTCATGTGAGAACATGAGTACATGCCACAGTCAAGGCGCCAATACGTTTCGACATGACGCGGTGCGCGTGCTCGCCGGCGTTCAGTTCGTCGCGTCACACCGGCGTTATCATGCCAGGCGCCCGTACAGCCATATACTCACAGGGGCACGCGGCGCTGCGTTGCTTTGACGCATGTACGTTTCAAGCCGTCTGGCGTCCCTCCGTCAAGAAAAGAGGGAGACGCAGTGTTGTCTGGGAAACGCATCGGCACGAAATACAGCACGTCAAATTTCGCGCCGGTTGCCGTCGGGCCGGGCCGACGGACGCTAGTCGCGCCTAGCGTCAGACTGTAGAGTGCTCGCGTTTCGGTAACGCAGCGTCAAAGTGCCCAGCGTGCGAGTGCGTCAACGCTATATTGAAGCATATTGGGCCCTTCATGATGTGCTCGCGGCCATTTTGCTAGCTCCACATATACGAAATTTGGTGTTACGCAACATCAACAGATGACGAAATATATGACTGGTGCAAGCATGAAAATGCTGACACGCGTGTCTTGTAAGAACATGACAACATACCACGCTCATAGTGTGCTCGCAGCCATTTCGCTAGCTCCACATATACTAAATTTGGTATCACATGACGTGAATAGGTGACAAAGGTAAACGACACATCCAAACATAATAATCGTTGCACGGAAGTCACGCACGGCATCATTTACCTCCACTTCGGAACGTTGTGCTGATTTTAAAGTGACATGTCAGAATTTCTCATTCGTGCTTCGCATATCATCGATTCCCATTGTGCGTGAGATCTGCCAATTTTAGTCTCTCCTGGCAGTGTTGATATTGGTATCTATAGCAAACTTGTTATGGCATAACATGACGGTATAACGAACCAATTTGACTAGTCATAACATGAAAATCATGACACGTTTGTCATGAATGTTATGATTTACATTTCGCAGTCCTGCTACTCTTGCTGTGGTTTCGTTCACATGACATGTTGCGAAACTGGTATGGTATGACATGGTTCCATGTCGAACACAAGCGAGAGACCCTAACATGAAAATTATCACATGCGTGTCATGTAACAACATGACCCCATGCGGCGCTTACGATGCCCCCGCGGCCATTTCGCTAGTGTCACACATACCAAATTTGGTATTACGGTGCGTGAATGGATGAATGAATGGAAACAACTTTATTTATACGTCCTGTACAGGGTGTAGCCACCTTCCTGGCTAATCCCACGTTGGGACTGGGAGGTCAAGCCTCCTAGCTTTATCATGGGTTTACTGGACATTCAGGACTTGGGGGATATGTTCATGAGAATTCATCATTCCTGTAAAACGTTCCCGGGAAATACTACGGCCAAGCGACCCACATTCCCAGAGCATATGATCAAGCGTGCATACTTCTTTCTTACATGCCTTGCAAACAACATCCATATATTTTATATCGTACCATTCTTTTACCTTTGCTGGTGAGTAATAAGACTGTCTGTAACTGTCTAAGTGTGACCGCTTGTGCTCTGTTTAGTCTACTGTGAGGGGGTGAAAACTCTCTCCACCCAAGGTAATAATGTTTAGTAATTTTATTATATGTCGTGGGCGTATCCCGTCGTAGATTTTTTAATTCAGCAGAATCAGAGCCACGTGTAAAAGCGTCCCGGTCCGTAATTTCGCAGGCAACGCTGTTGACCGGTACATTTGGATTCATGGGAATCTCATCGAGTGATCCAAGGTGCGCTGGAAACCAATATATGTAATGTGTAGAAATGGCCTGTTTACTATTAATAAATCGAACTGCATGTGGTGTGATCCTGCCCCTGCTGAAGGCTCTGATGGCTGGTTTTGAGTCACTGTATATTTCGGTGTATCGATCATCCGTCAGGGCCAACGCGATAGCAACCTGTTCAGCGACTTCCGGTTTGGAAGTGTAAACTGTGGCGCAGTTGGTACACCTGCCCTGGTGATCAACTACTACCACGGCGAACTTATTTCGGTCTTTATATAAGGCTGAGTCGACAAAGCAAGCCCCGCTGCCTCCTTTATCCAACTTCTTTAGTAAAGCCTTAGCCCGGGCTACTTTCTGGTGACGTTGAAGGTTGGGTGCATATTTCTTGGCAACGGGGCAACGACGATGCTCTCAGCAAAGTCCTGTGGTATCTTGGTGTACGTCTCCTGGTCTATGACAGGGTTGATCATGATTCTATCAAGGATCAATCTCCCTGTGCAAGTGGTATAGAGCCTTGCTATTTGTGACCTTTCTTGAGCCTCCGCACTTTCTCTAGTCGTGTTGTGTACCCCTAAATTGAGCAATTTTTGAGTGCTGGTGCGAAGCGAGAAACCAAGTGCACTCTTGATGACTTTCTTGATCACCGCGTCGAGCTTCTTTAGTTGGGTTTGTGTCCAGCTATAAATAGAAACTGCATATGAATTATGACATAGCACGAAAGAGTTGATCAACCTGATAAAATTGTCCTCTTTCATGCCTTTTTGTCTCCCTGCAAGTCGTCTGATCTTCCGGTATGCATTCTCTGTCTTGAAGATAATTTTCTTGAGCGCCATGTGCGTCGTGCCATTTGCATATATAAAAAAAGCCCAGTACCCTCATCGTGCCAATTCTGGGTATATTTACTCCTTTTCGGTCAATATATGTATGTCACTTTCGGATTGTGGCTTCCAGCCCTTAGGTCTCCTCCTTTCTCTCTTTTGTAAAGTAGTAACTCCGATTTCTGTGGGGAGCACCTGAGACCAGTGGGCCTCAAGTATTCCTCCACTTTCGGCACCGCTTCTGTGAGTGCATCTTGTACCTGTCCTTCACTACCACCAGCATACCATATAGTAAGGTCATCAGCATAGATGGTGTGGTGAATATTGCTGATATTGCTAAGTTTCCTAGACAGGCCGATCATGCACAAGTTGAAGCGGACGAGCGAGATCACGGAGCCTTGAGGGGTTCCACGATCACCGAGTTGAACCACGTCTGAGTTCGTGTCTCCTAACCTTTACCTCGCCGTACGTGCCCCTAAGAAAGATTTTATGTATTGATACATTTTCGATCCAAGTCCAATTTCCTCTATCGTTTGAAGGATGTATTTGTGTCCAATGTTGTCGAATGCTTTCTGCCTGTCGAGTCCGGGGATGGCTTTGGTATCCCTAGAGTATCCGTCTAGAATGTCGTGTTTAATCTGCTTCATAGCATCCTGAGTAGATTGTGAGGATCTGAAGCCTAACATATTGTAGGTGTATATGTTGTTGTCCTCCAAGAAATCCTTAGGCCTGTTGAGGATTGCATGCTGGGCAAATTTTCCTACACATGATGTTAGCGATATTGGTCGCAAGTTCTGCAGACTTGGAGGTTTACCCGGTTTCGGTATTAGTATGACTTGAGAAAGTTTCCATTCATCTGGAACTCCACCCGAATTCCATTCTTCGTTGATAAAATCAGTCAGTGATTCAATAGAGGGCTCGTCGAGATTCCTGAGTGACTTGTTGGTGATGCCATCTGGGCCAGGGGCAGACTTTCTGTTTGACTCACTCAACACCCTTCTGATTTCAGATAAAGTGAAGGGTCGATCCAGTTCTGGCTGAAGGGATCCCCGGTATTCCATTCGTGGAAATCGTACTGGCTCCTTAGCGACTGGTAAGTATTTTTCTATGAGTTGTTTAGTAACTGTTTCAATGTCTTGATTTTTAAGGGCTGTGTGTATGGCTTGGGCAAGACAGTGTCTCTGGTTGGACCTGGAGCCTTGCTTGTCTAGGAGGTGCTTAATAAGTTTCCATGCTTTTCCGTTTCTGATCTGCCCATCAATCGTTTCACTAAATTCATCGCAGTGCTTCTTACATAGGTTGGCGCAGTGCGGTTCGATTTGTTTATTCAGTTCTGCTATTTTCTTCCTTAGTTTACAATTCAGTAGTTGAGTCCGCCATTTTTAGTAATGGCCTGCTTTGCTTCAAATAAATGGGCTAGTGTAGAATCCATGGCCTCGACGTTAGCGTCAGTGAGAAGCTTTCTGAAGGCCGATTTGATATCATTCCTGATGAATTCGCACCACTCTTTGAGGCTTTGTTTGGTAGCATTTGGTTCGCTTTGCGTTCTAATTCTGCGAAAGACATCCCAATCAACAACATCCAATTCTCGAGTGCGGCCTTTCTCAACCTCCAGCGTAACCTCAAGAACATAGTGATGACTGCCGAAGTTATGACCGGTATTTGTCCATATGGGATGCTCTACGTTCTTGACAAAGGTTAGGTCGGGTGTGGTGTCTCTACAGACAGAATTGCCGATTCTTGTGGAATAGCCTTTATCCGTAATCAATACCAGGTCTTGCTCGTCAGCATGATGCCATAGATTCCTGCCTTTGGGGTTTGTCACAGTATATCCCCAGAGTTCATGAGCAGGGTTGAAGTCCCCTAATATGAATAGAGGCCTATCTTCCGTGAGTTTCGCAGCTTTCTCGAAAAGTATATTGAACTGTTGCTTGTAGTGCTTCGGATTACTGTAAATGTTAAGGACAAATAAGCTGTTGCATCTTTGATTTTTGTATGAGACCGGCACTAATACCTCCACCATGAGATACTCTAGGTTCTTGTCCCAAGTGCTTAGATCGTGAGAGATGTGTGTCAGCTGCCTATTTACAAACACATATAAGCCTCTACCATAGTTTTTGCACTCTATAGTTCTACACCCAGTGAATGTGACGTATTCGTACCCAGTTTCTTGGAGTGCTATTATATCCAGCTTTGATTTTAGTGATCTGAGATATTGCTGGAGTGTGGCACGTTCGTTGTTGTACCCACCGCAATTCCATTGCCACACTCGAAATTCTCTCGTAGTGCGGGCCATATTCGATGTTCGTATCCCCTGCCTGGGGAATAACGGGGGCTGTGAGGAACGATGGTCCACGCTGCACTCTGTTGTTGCAGGACATACTCATCACTTCAAGAGTTTTCACTCTTTCGCTAAATGCCTTAAGCCTTTCCCAAGGATCATTTATAGTACTCTGCATTGTCCCACACTCATCGTCAACTGTGAGACGCTGTCCATGATCATTTTCGTTTTATCTGCAAATGAGGCTAGTGTTTGTTTCATTTCCTCAATGTGCGTTTCAGTATTCTTGAGCTTACTTTCGACGGCTCTGCGCTTAGCCGACATGGCCCCATCACCCACAGGCGCGGGAACTGGCGTTTTCTTTGGCGTGTTTTTGTTCTCGGCCTGCTTGGTTTCACTTAAAAGTTTTTTGATTGCTGCTAATTCTGTAAGCATATTTTTGTTTATTTCCCTTAGTTCTTCATTTTCTTTATTAAGCTTCTCTATTTCCCTACTTTGCTCTGGGGGTGGGTCGCAAAGCATGACACTTACCTGTTTGGTTCGCACATCATCGACCCAGGCAAGTACATATATTTGTAATACATGTACTTAATATGTACAGATCATGTGACATGTGTCTGTCAGCGGGATTGCTGACAAGTATTAACAAAGAACAAACTTTCATTTGTAGCACATGTACTTATAATGTACAGTATCATGTGACATGTGTGCGTTGTGAAATGAATGACGTGTCGACTATTACGTACATACGAGCGAATGCATCTTTATAAGGACCAGACGTGTGCTCTGCTGTTTTGTGCTGGTGGACCGAATATTAACGAGGGACAATTCCAGAGACTTCTTACATTGACTTTCGAATATTTACTTACCATTATGTTGTGATGTGTGCGTATAAGTGTGTCTTTGCATATCTCTGCCCGAGGTTTCTATTTTCGATGCACAGCTTTGTATGCTTTGCTTCAAGATACGTGTTCAAGTTTCAATCAACGGCTAAGGAGTAGCCGGTGCCATAATGGTGCGCCCACATCTCCTTATATATCATATCAATAAAAAAAAGTCGTCTGTTGTCGGAAGATTGTCCTCTGGTAATTGGCGTCTTGTCCGTCCTTGCCAATCCCTTGACTTTGTCGGCTCACGTGCAACCAGTGCCTCCTTCGGATTCTGGGTTGATCAATAGACTCCGATTCCCAGACCTCACCTTGGTTTCGGACCTGGATGCAATCCTTCTGCTCGATCTAGATACACTCCTTCCTCTGAATCGGGAGCGATTTCGAGACTTGGACCTGCCGCGAGATGCTGCTGTTGGCTTCGAGTCGTCCTTTGGAGCTGATGCCGTGGAGTGCAGCTCAGCCGAGTGCAGGTTCAACGGATTGTCAGCTTGTTCCTTTTCATCGTTGGCTGCCATTGCTCTTTCACTTCTTCTTCTTCTGACAACGTATGGAATTGTGTAACGCTGTCTGCACTTCTTGTCCACCGTGGGTTGTGGATCACCACTAAGTTCACATCTGGGTTGGCACTTCTGTTCCTTTTTCACGTTTACTTCGCCACATCCTCTACACACGGTCTCTTCCGGGGTAGGGCACACGTCAGCTCTGTGACCGAGCCGGCCACAAGCATTACATGTATCGATCTTTTTCTTGTAGAGTGAACACTTCACCAGGATTGGACCATACCTGACGAAATTTGGAACCCTGTAACCGTCGAAGGCGATGATCACCGTGCCGGTATTCTTAATTCTTTTAGCCGCGAGCGCCAAGGGGTTTCTTGGGTTGACAATATTTCTCTCAAGCTCCACCAGCCCGTTGGCGATGTAGATGTTTCTTATCACTCCTTTGCACGTATCGTCTGGTGCAGCCTCATAGTCGTTGATCTCATAATTGCAACCGCCCAGGTCTATTGATCTTATTCTCCCGTACCTCTCAGCACTTTCCCGCTCAGGTGTACTCGCCACCAATATGTTCTGGCTGACGTTGGGGCAGATGATGTCTGACGCTGTCTGATCCGAGCCCAACCCTTCAGCTTCTATGATGGCTTTGCCTACCTTGGTGGAACCCATCTTGCTAATATTGATGCCGCCACGTGGTCGTAGGATAATCTTGAAGCGATCCTTAGGCATGTAGGGCATGCGGGGCGCCCTTGTGACTCTGTTCTTGACCTGATTGCCTTTCTCAAATGTTCTAGATAACGCGTCCGTGTTAGGCGCAGCTCCGGCTGAGTCCCCGCTAACAGCTGATTTGGTCGACATTCACTTGGAAACTGCTGCTTGCCACCCGTACTCTTCGGTACACTAATCGGGAGATATGCTCTCCCCGTCCATCATTACTTGCATGTCGAACGCGCGACCACTCTCTCCGACGAATGCCACTTGGCGCGCGTCCGTGTGGCGTTGACCCGGCTCGGCGTAGGCCTACCTCAAGAACGGCGTCGTTGGCACAAAAAGTCTCGTAAAATGACGAAAAGTTCACCCACCGCAGAAAATGAATGTAGCCTTGTTCTCCTCGATGTTATGCGTCGATCGATGTAATCCATTCAATGACACACATTGATTAACTGGCAGAAACATATACTGAGAGCGGGAGCCGATATTTTCATTCCTCACTGTTCGGCGCCTGCGTCGTCTGTCCACGTGAATGGATGACAAAAGTATGCGACTGGTGTATCACGGGACGTAAAGGAATGATGAAGGTATGTGACTGGTGCAAGCATGATAATCATAAGATGCATGTCATGCAACTACATGACTACATGCTACACTTATGATGTGCTCGCGGCTGTTTCGCTAGCTTCACATGTACCATATTCGGTATTACGTGACGCGAACGGACGACATAGGTAATTGACACGTCCAAACAGGATAATCATGATATGGGTGACATGTAAAAACATCGCTAAAGGCCACGCTCATGATGTGCTTGAGGCCGTTTCACTACTTTCACATTTTTCATTTACAATTTTGATTTTGCCGAATTTGATATTACTTCACATGAGTAGATGACGAAGGTATGTGACTGGTGCACACATGATAATCATCAGTTGCGTGTCATCTGGAAACATAAATATATGCCACACTCAAGGCGCCAATACACTTTGACATGACCAGACGCGCGTACGCACTGGCGTCAGTTTGGTCGCTTCACGCCGTTGATGCGACGCCAGGCGCTGCTGGCCTGTCATATACTCGAAGGCGCGTGCCGGGCTGCATTGCTTTGACGCATGGGTCTTCAAGCGAGCCCTGCGTTTCCTCCGTTACGGAGAGAGGCAGACGCGGTGCTGCCTGGGTAACGTCGTCGGCGCGAAATGCCACATGTCGCATTTCGCGCCTTTTGCCGCCGGGCCGTAAAGTCCCTGAAAAATAAACTAAAGTAGCGCCAACCACACCCTTTCGCCTATACCTCCTCTCCCAGCAGCCACAGCAGCGCCTCTAGAGTGTCCACGAGGAAACTACGAATGCAAAAGCACGCGCCTCAATCGCCTCAATCGCCGCCTCAATCGAAAATGCAGCCGCCGCGGTCGGCATGGATCAAGCCAGAGACGCAACGTTTACACGGCACTAAACGCGGCATGCGTTTCAACTGGCATGCACGTTTACCATCGACGTGGTTACTCTCTTTGTGTGATGTTCGAGCTTGACAGTACCGCAACACTGTAAACACGAATACAAGCAAAACGATAGAGTTTAGCTCGCCGGTACTCACCTCACAAAGCCGCTACGACACAGGGTCCAAGTCAGTCCTTCCGATACGCTGGAGCCACACTTCTTGCCGAGCGGCATTGTCTTTTCCTCATGGAAGCAACAATAGCTTCTTTCCTCTGCTGTACCTGCTTTTGCAACCGCTGGCACAGCAGGTCGGCATCCCGAAACGTGCAGGATTACCGTGCACCCACTCACGCGCGGTCGAACTCCGGCTACACAACAATACCAAGCGCACACGCCTAGCCACAAACACTGCGAAAGTGGACAAACAAAATGGCGTTTGCGATACCTTCACAAAGGCTAGTGCGTCATGCTGCAGATTCTTAGCACCGCCGAGTTTATTACACGGACAGCAGCGGCGCTGCCATCGACAGCGTCACCGCTGAGCGCGTCTGCATGCAAACGGTGGGCTATTGCGTTGAGTATTGCGTGCTTGTGGTGATGTCTTTTGCCACTGCATGCCACTTACTTATATACACGTTATATCGTCGTATTTAACGTTACTTTTTACAATTTTTTTTCTGTCTCAATCACTCTTTCGGTGCATCGCCTAGAACCGCAGCGCCCAGATGCACTTTACCGGCAATATGACCACAAGCTCATCTTTGCGGCCAGGAGCCATACAGCCCCTCAACTAGCGTCGTTTACTATCTGCAATGCACGCGAGGGGAGAGGAGTCTGCACATTGACACGAATGGCGCTACTTTAGTTTATTTTTCAGGGAATTTACCAGGACGTGCCCGCAGACGCTGGTCATGTGGCCTCGCATTGGTTTCGGTAACGTGGCGTCGCGGCGCCCAGCGAGTGCATGCGTCACCGTTACGTCGTATATTGGGCCCTTCAAAATGCGTTCGCCACCGTTTCGCTAACTTCACCTATACCAAATTTCGTATTACGGGATGTGAATGGATGACGAAACTATGTGACTGGTGCAAACATGATAATCATGAGATGTGTGTCATGTAACAACATGACTGCATGCCACGCTCAATATTTGCTCGCGGCCACTTCGGAAGCATCACGTATACCGAATTTGGTATTGGTGGTAGTGGATAGGTGTCGAAGGTTTGTGAGTGGTTCAAACATGATAATCATGAGATGCGTGTCTTGTAACGACATGACTACATGCCACGCTTATGATGCGCTGGTGGCCGTTTCGCTACCTTCACTTATACCAAATTTGGTATTACGAGACGTGAATGGATGAAGAAGATATCATACTGGTGCAAAAATGATAAACATGAGATGCATGTCATGTAACAACATGACTACATGCTACGCTCATGATGCACTCGCGGCCGTTTTGATAGCTTCACGTGTACCAAACTCGGTATTACGCGACTCGAACGGACAGCATAGTTAAAAGACACATCCAAACATGATAATCACGACATGCGTGTCATGTAACAGCATGACTACATGCCTCACTGATGGTGCCCTCGCAGCCATTTTGCTAGCTTCACATATGACAAGTTTGGTATTACTTGACGCCAATGGATGACGAAGGTATGTGACTGGTGCAAACATGATAATCATGAGATGTGTGTCATGTGAGAACATGACTACATGCCACAGTGAAGGCAGCAATACATTTCAACATGACGCGGGGCGCGTGCTCGCCAGCGTTCACTTCGTCACGTCACGCCGGCGTTGCCACGTCAGGCACCAGTCCTGCCACATCCTAGCAGGCGCGCGACGCACTGCGTTACATTGACGCATGTGCATTTCAGCGCGTCCGGTGTTTCTCCCTCACGGAAAGACGGAGAGGCAGGGTTGTCTGGATAACGCATCGGTGCGAAATGCAGCATGTCTTTTTTTTCTTTATTGCCTTCTTGACTACAGGTCAAGCTAATATGACAATCACTATCACACGTGTTTCATGCGTGACAACGCGTCAAACAAAGATATTACATGTTCATTACAGTCGGTAGTCTTATACACATCTCACACTTTTATAAGAGCTTCCACGAAACACTCATTAACGGATAGAACTCTCACATCACAGTGTCCGTACGATAGCATACTACGCCAAACCGAATAAAGACCGAGTACAAATATAACATCCAAATTTTGCACAGAACTATCACAAGGCAAAAAATGAATTCCATATGAAGTAAGAGGTAAATCTTTTTTTAATGTCCTCTGTAAAAGGTCCCAAAAGAAAATAGCATTCTTACAATCAATAAACACATGTTCAATGGTCTCAGGTTTGTTACACAGAAGACAGCTGCTTCCCCATGGTACATACATCCCTCTCTCTTCAAGCGACGTTTTTACTGGCAAGGTTCCCGTATGAAGTTTAAAAAAGAAGGTTTTCACATTGGGTGGTATACACATGTTTTTCACTCGCTTTAGTACATCATGACCATATGACTTTCCATACCTTGAACGGTACAGGGGCACAGAAAAAATATTCTGTATTAGGTCTTTCATAAGGCGCTTTCTTTTCACATTAGTTAGGTAATCTATCGAAAACCTCGCCCTTAAGAAACGATCTGAGAACACAGCTTCGCCCAAGAACGGTGACAAGGTGTGTCGTTCTCGCCTGTCTGAAGATACAAAGAAGTCAGGCATGTGGTGTAACAGCGTTGTTTGAAATAAAGAACGTAAAAAAGTGTCTCTCTGGTCTCTAATGAGCAGGAAACGCGATATTACTTGGTTAAGAAACAGATAGCACAGAGACAGCCCTCCTTGCTTAACTCGCCGAAACAAGTTCGTTCTAAATGTTCTCTCCCACGTAGAGCTCCAGATGAACGTAGCGAATATCCTGTGGACTTTGTGAATGGTTTTACGCTTACAACTAAGTACTTGCAAAAGGTACATAATTTTAGCAGCCAGAAACACGTTGCATATAGCTGACCGAGAGAAAATTGATAAGCCACGACCGCCCCATCCTTCGGTGGTCGCGCGCAGTTCTTCAGCCTTTTCAAGCCAAAATGCTTCATTGTCTTCATACCTGTCCAATGGTACCCCTAGGTAACGACTAGGCTTCGTGAGCCACTGAATATTTCCAAAAGAACTGGGCGTAAGGTCCCAATTACCTAGCCATAAACCAATGCTTTTTTCTTTGTTCATTAAACTTCCACTCGTGTCACAAAACCTTTGAGTGATTTTTAATAACGAAGTGACACTCTCTCTATCTACTGCAAAAAAGGCAATATCGTCGGCGTATGCCAAAACACGCACTTTACATGACTGCAACCTGAAACTATTGATCCCTGCATGGTGAATCACTTTCTGACACAATGGTTCCAAAACTAGAGCGAAGAGCAAAGGACTTAAAGGACACCCCTGGCGCACGGAGGAAAGTACTTGTATGCGCTGTGAGAGTTCTCCATTTACAATTAAATTTGTGGTTGAATTTTTATATGCCAATTTAATACCTTTACATATGATCGCACCAAGACCAACGTACTCAGCTAGCATGAAGAGTATATTGTGTGGAACCATGTCGAAAGCCTTGGCTAGATCAATTTGCAACATAGCTACTTTTAGAAGTGCAGCGTCACAATACTCCAAAATGCTTCTGGCAACATGAATATTCGTGAATATGCTCCTACGCTTGATGCCGCAAGTCTGATGTGACCCGACCAACTTGTATAGAACTCCTTGCAACATCCTAACCAGAACTTTCATAAACACCTTATATTCTACGTTTGTTAGCGTGATTGGCCTGTATCCTGTCACTTTGCGTAAAACATGTTGCTCTTTCCCTTTAGGAATCAGCACGGTGTGTGCTCGATTAAACGATGGAGGCAAAGCTCCGCGATCTAAAGACTCTGAAAAAACCTCATGCAATGCGGCGGCCATATCCTCCTTGAACGCCTTGTAAAAGGCGGCATTAATGCCATCTGGCCCAGGTGATTTGCCCATGCCGAGATCATCGATAGCCTTCTCAATTTCCCCTATACTAATAGACATTTCCAATAAATTTGTGTCCTCAGCATTAAGTGTCGGCATTTCTATCAAGAACTCATCTACAAAACCCGGATCCTTTGGTTCGCGATAAGCAAACAAGTCCTGATAATAGTTTTCAAAAGCTTTCATAATATCTTTATGTTCTTTCAATATTTTACCATTCCATTCTATCTCTAGTATGTCGTGAGCTCGAGCATATGCCTTTTCATCTGACAAGGCTCGCTTTGTCGGGGCTTCACCCATGAGGTATCTCTCAGCTCTTGCTCGTATAATTGCGCCTTTATATTTATCTTCTTCAAAACATTCAATTTTGTTTTTGACAACCTGCAGTTGATGTGTGAATAAGCCCGGGTTTTCCGCTTCAGTATTCACCAAATCATTTAGCTCTGCCCGTAGCTCACGTTCCTGTTTTTGAGCTTGATACTGCATGTAGCAACCACACTCTATTGCATTCATTTTTATCTTTTGCTTAATTAATTCCCATCTTTCCGTGGCACTCCTTTCTGCGTTTTTAAAAAAATTCTCGATTTCCTTCTTTGTCTTATCTACAAACCCTTCTTGCGTAATTATCTTAGTATTCAGTTTCCATGTTTCCCATACAACCTTCTTTTTGCACTTTCTACCTATCTCAAACAAAACTAAGCAATGATCACTGAAGGAAACAGCATAAACGTCATAGTTCTGACATAAAGATACTATCTCAGAACAAACATAAGCTCGATCTTGTCATGCGTGACTCGAACCTTAAAAATGTGTGAAGTGCTGGCGACTGCCACCCATCGCAAACAGAGCTACGTCATGTAAAAAGTACTTATTAGGGCTGTCTCTAAGCAAACCAACGCTTTCATCACCTAATTTAGCAGTATACGTGCAATCTTCTTGGGTCAAAACACAATTGAAGTCACCCAACAGAATCACACATTTCTGACATTCAAAGTACGCTTGCATTTCCCGAAAAAACAAACATCTGTCTCTCGAATTTGTAGGTGCGTATACACAGATAACTCTAAATTTAGTGTTCCCATAACAAAAGTCACACAAAACAAAACGCCCATGTAGGCAACTTTTGACCTCTTCCACTACAATACCAAGAGAGTTCTTGACAAAATAATACATCCGGCTGATCCTCCCACTGCATAGCTCACACACGCATTGTACCGCAATGCAAATTCTGCTACCAAGCTATCAGTCGCGTCCTCAGTACTAACTTTAGTCTCCTGGACCGGGAGCAAGTCAAGGTCTTTTTCTTGCATCAAGCGTTTCAACTGGTACTGTTTGCGACACGTTCCTAGACCACGTACATTCAGCGTACCAATGCGTAAAGGCGCAGTCATGCTAGCCATGTTGATGACAAAGATGAAAACTACAATGCTGCGCTTACCGTGTCTCGTATACCGTGCAGTGGGAAAACCGGGGTCTTACGCATCTAGATCCTGTCCCCGAACCGGCGACGATGACGCCGACCGGGTTTCGAGGGCATATTTTTTACTCTAAGTGCCTGTGGCGCAATGCCACAGACGCTCCAGGCGTTTCAGGTTGCGTTCCGTGCTCTCCACTCGTTAACGCTTGCCGCGTCCAGTGGTCGCTTCCGGAGACTTTGTGCTGGCTTCTGGCGTAGCGATCTCGCCACTGGTACCCATATCTTCCTATATCGATTTTTGAATGTCCTGCTGGCCGTCTGTTGCGGCCAACTCCTCGGATTCTTTCATTGAGTCTTTGCCATCTTGCGTTGTCGCGTCGGCTGTCTCTTCTCCAGTTGCCTCAACCGCGGCGTCGGGTCCCACGGCGTTGCTGCCAGGGGCCACCTTCTCAGCCTCTTCGGCGTCCATTAGATTATCTTGGGCGTCGTCTGTTGGCAGCACGGTCTTCGTAACTCTGGCATAACTCCTGACGCAATCTTTACTTTCATGACCAAACGCTCGGCATACACCACAGCGGGGAGTCTGGCAGTTTCGTCGTATTTGTCCTTGCATGCGACACATTAGGCAAAGCGGTGCCCAACCCGGGGCCACAAGAAGGACGGTGCCCCCTCCAATCTTAAAAAGATGCGGCAAGTCTTCTAGCACCACGCCTTCCTTCAGTTTCAGTCGCACCATCTTCGTCGTCGATATCGCGTGTTCAAAGCCCGCGACGGTCTAGTTATCGTTGGAAACCTCCAGAACTTCACCAAACTCACCTAACGCTTGTCGAATGCTCTCATTCAAGACCGCAAAGTCAACCCAGTGGATTTTCACGGTTACATCGTGTTGGATAGGGTCGATGATAGCACAGAAACCACCCTTGACTCGGAGTCCACCTGTTTTGAGTAATGCATCTTTGTCATCCTTGCTTCGCATCTTCACCAGCCAGATTTGATTCATCTGGAAGGCTCCAATGCCAGTGATCGCCTTGATGAGTCCCACTTCTTCCAACGGGGCCCGAAAATCTTCCAACCGGTATGGTCTTTTTTCCAAATCCCCGTGCAGAAACACACACTTTTCCATACTGTCACCCGACGGCAATGTAGGCAACAAAAAACGGTAATCCGATGGTGCAGAAGGGAACCTAACACCGCGGCCAGCAGCAGCCGCCGAAGCACCTCGCACGGAGCGAGCCATCACACGTCCGTCTCCCACCGAAGCCGAACGCGGAGTGGCGAAATGCAGCATGTCGCATTTCGTACTGGTTGCCGTCGGGCCGCGTTGACGGACGCTGGTCACGCCTGGCGTCAGACTGTAGAGTGCTCGCGTTTTGCTAACGTAGCGTCACTGTGCCCAGTGTGCGCGAGTGTCAACGCTACATTAAAGAATATTGGGCTCTTCATGATGCTCTCGCCACCGTTTTGCAGGCTCCACATATTTCAAACTCTGCGTCATGTGACGTCAATGAATGACGAAGGTATATGACTGGTGGAAACATAATAATCCTTACACGTGTGTCATGAAGGAACATGACAACATACCATGCTCATAGCGTGCTCGCGGTTGGTTTGCCGGCTTCACTTATACCAAATTTAGTATCGCTTGACATGAATAGATGATGGAAGTAAATGAAACGTCTAAACATGATATTAGAGATATGGAAGTCATGTATGGCATAATTCACCTCCACCTCGTAATGTTGTGCTGATTTTAAAGTGACATACCAACCTTCTTCATTCAGACTTCCCATGTCATCGATTCCCACTGTACTTGAGATCTGCCGTTTCAGTTTGTTTTTTAATTAGCCGTTTCAGTTTCGTTATTTGCGAAGAGTGGGTGGATAGTGGGGAGGGTGCAAATGACTGAAGCTGTGCCTTTGTTGTTCAAATAGGTTGAAAATTTCTAGGCCTCTCAATTTACTGCAACGCTGTTGCTGTATAAATCGTGTTTGACAGTTTAAGCGAATCGTCATCCACTCATCGCTGCGGATAGATGTAGCATTCTACGCCAGTGCAGGATATTACATTGAGTTTACGTTTGTTGTCAGCGAGTCTTGCCAAAACTCGTTGAAATCAACTGCAAAAATACGGCCCCGCGAAGCACACGCACCACCACGCTCTCTTGACTTGATTTCACAACAAAACGAGAAGTGCGTTGGTGGCAGACCACTTGAACAGACGCACTCTGCATCACAGCAGACAGAAAGTTAAGACTTTCTCACTTAATCCTGTTGTAATTTCCATAAATAGATATTGCGTACTTTTGAGGGCAAACCAAGATTGTTAGGCTTCAAATACTGTGAAAAACACTTCAATACATCTTGATGCTAAATCTGGAACGCGAAGGCAGAGTATTGCATACCCTGATGATTAGGTTGTTTAAGTTTCATTTCTACCACTTAGTCACAAGAACCGTTTGCAATAAAGTTTGCGTACAAAAAATAAAGCAAGTTTCAATTTATTTTAACTTCATATTACTTTGCTTTACACTCGTAAAAGAAGCGTCGCGAATCTCAAGAACGTGATCCATCTGACGCAGATCTGACGCCTGTAGTTCCTATCATTCCCATGCGGGTACAAGCGCCGCTGAAGGTGCCCACGTAGACAGCAGCGCCAGATTCCACTCTATCTATTATTGTAGGAAGCTCTGTGTTGGCATAATGAGACTTACATCGAGTCATACGTTGTACACGTTATTATCAAGGAGGACCCGAGAAATGCATTTCGCAGTGACTCGGGCGTCCTCGTCTTCCGTCGTCTGCTTCACATCACAAAGTTCTTAACGAGCTTTACTCCCTTTGTTAGATTCACTTCTCAGAAGCGATTGTCCAGCTCAGAGATCTTTGTGAAGCCGCACTGCAGGCGGTACACTGTGAGCAATCCTCCTTGATTGTGAAGTGACTCAAACGCAGAGCGCGCTCTCTTCCCGAGCACGTAAGCGAGCGGCAACGCATTGGCAGGAAGGGAAAACGCGCGATATACGTCCCCGATTTCTACTTTTCTACCAAAAATGCCGCTGCTTGTTCACAGTCACAGCTCCACCATGCGTTGCTTTGGCTTCCTATAAATTTGGCTCGCGTATCTTCGAGAGCCCCTACAACCGATCGGCAGTGTTTTTTGACCATGCCCAAAAAATGTTGCAGAGCCCCTTTGTCCGCCGTACCCACTCCTAGTACAAGACAGACCGACAGACAGACAGACAGACAGACAGACAGACAGACAGACAGACAGACAGACAGACAGACAGACAGACGAATGGACGGACGGATGCACAGAGCAAGCACCTTTATCTTCAATCACTGCGTGGAAACGGTGTATCAAAAGGGCGAAATTCACGCTGGATTCATTGATTTCTCATGGACCTTCGGAGCTTCACCTACTCATCAAGATTCACTCCGTGAATGTGCTGTCATTTTTATTTATTTTACAACACCTATTCTGCAAGTTTCTTGCAAAGTGCTTCGAAATATAAATAGATGAAAATACTTTTTTACAGTGCAAGCGAACGTGATCCTGTTTATTTACAATATGAAGCAACCGAGGTAAGGCACGCACTTTTTTAAGCGTTTTTTTGTTGTACCAAGAACCTAAACATCAGCCTGGCGCTCTTGAAGCTTCAGGCCCAATCTCGTCTCGCGTACGCGTTGCCCGAGAGATGAAAGCCACACTATATTGCAACGCAACAGCATAGCCAGGCTTAGTTAAGGTGCTTGCTTCAAGGGAGGATCACCCCGTTGGCCTGACAGCGGTCATTAACATACACCACGTACGCCCAGACCTGCATTTGGGGGAAGCCAAGTGTGTGACGGCAGCGGCATGTCTTCAGCAACGCTGATCCCCCAAAGTAGTTCAGGAGCATTTTGGGTAAATCCCCCTGCCTGCGGTCCCATTGAATGCTTTATTTTTCTTGTTTTCTCTCCTGAACTATATGTTAACATACCTTCGTACAATGGTTTTCGGACAGGTACATTACCTCACTGGTCATATTTTACCACGCAAGATTTCCGTTTAACAACGCTTGTCTGCAAACACACAGGTTTTTCTTCTTCATGTTATGATGATAGAATGAGCACCATCAGCAATGATTTGTCATCAGTGTTGGCTTCACTGTCTTATTTCTTGTATGTTTGTATGTGAGTGTATTCTACGGGTGTTAGAATAAATGTGCCCCAAGTCTCGTAAAAAGAAGCGAAATAAGGTATTCGTTCTACACCTTTATAGGTATCACTTTTGCAGCCGCAGATCATTTCTCGATGACTAAGGACATCATTCAGAACACTACTTGAGAAAAGTTATACAATTAAATTTTAGACTGCGTTGTTATATGGCGCAATCGAAGGTCTTAATGTGAATAAATTGTCATACCTATGAAACATGTAGAAATCCATCCTTAATGGATATCGTGTCATAATCAAATCAAACCAAACTCAACACTGTTACCGAAACCGAAGGCCCCATGAGCGCAAGAAGCAGGTGACCAAAAAGACGTCACTCTTGAAGAGAACGAGACTTGTAGTTAGACCGCGTTTGTTAGCGCATGTGCGCATTTTGTGATAGTATTGCAAATGCGGCCCGCACACCCACACAACAAAGTCGGTTCATGGTATATATAACAACGCTAATTCATGCTGCTGTTTCAAAAATAAAACAAACCGAGCCATATCCACAGGGTGAATGATGGGGAGCGAGGCGAAGCGTTCGTAAATCCTGTTGCGACCGGGTTTTGCAGGCACCGGAGGTCCGGGATGAAGTTGTCGAGGCAGGAGGAACAGAGACTTGAAGAATGTTTATTTACACTATGTACATGGTGAGCTCTCGTACATGACGAGCTCTTTTTTACATGGCGAGCTCTCGAATCTGGTGTTCCTTTACACGGCTCTACCTCGAATGAACCGGGTGCCTTATTATAAAGGGTATGTTCTCCCCAGATCCCTAGGTCAGCGAACACATACAGATGGTACTGTCCAATCACAGATCACACACAACTGGCGAGGGGGACGAGCATGCACTGCCCACGTGAGCGTCTAATATTGAGGCGGGATCACTTCACTCCAAAGTGACGGCAGTGGGACTCTTCCTCGTTGTGTGTGTGCCGCTGGTGGAGGGTCCGAAGCTCATGACAGCATACATCAAAGGGCCCGCGGATATGATAGCTTATTTGTAGGGTGATTTGCGGCGGCCACCGCGGTCTCTTTCAAGGAAGATGCTGTATTTGTTGTGATCTCTCGAACGACTTACAGCGTCATGGCGACACGACGTCCCAACCTCCAGTTAACATTGACAATATTTCGCGGGCATAGACAGCCGGCTGGTCGGCTACTTGTTTGAGAATTAAAAGAGCACCGCTCCCTCGTCAGCTCTAGCCTTGGTCACAACAATCCATTCATGCTTCGGTTCATCCGTCCTTCCGTGTGCTGGTCCGCGCGTACGCCCGTGTGTCCATTCCTGCGTCCATCTGTCCATCCATGCATCCAACCGTACGTCCATCCGTCCGGCTATCCATCTGTCTGTCTGTCTGTCTGTCTGTCTGTCTGTCTGTCTGTCTGTCTGTCTGTCTGTCTCGGTCTGTCTGTCTCTGTCTGTCTTTCTATGCGGCGGCCTCCCTTACATCCATCTGCATGGCCGTCCATCCGTACAGGCATTCATGCGTCCGATCGCGTTGGACAATGTAGACGGTGCACGGGTAACACCGATGAGATGCGAGCCAAGGCAGCTGAGCGCAAAAGTCTACAACGCACCACCTTCCTGCTTCCTCCATGAGCCACCAACGATTCGACACGTGCGGCGACTCTCCAGGAACATGAGGGGGGGTACTCCTTCGTTTCGCATCCAGGCACAACCCACGGAGCAGTCAATCGGAGAGTAGTGGCACAGTGCCGTCTGGAATAACCTCACTCATATGCAGTTTGTGGGTATTTCTATCAGACAGCGTCGCCTATTATACTGTTCGAGAGATACAGCACTCCTTGTTTTCTAGTCGTTTCTTTTCTCGGTTACGCCACTTGCAGGACAAATTGCTACGAGTAGCTTCGCCCCTAAAACATAGTGGACGCTTCAACATCGGCTTCAAGAGAAGAACCAAATAGCGTAACCACAGCCTGAACGCATCGCCTCCTCAATTATTATTCTACATTCGTTCTCTGTGCCTCCCTTAACTTTGCTTCTTTAGAAAACAATGACTGTGCACGTGACACTAGCCGTTCCGAACTACTTTAAATTGTCTACAGCAAGTATAGTTAAATGCCCTCTGTGGTACAAGCATTCCTTTTGTGAATCAACGAAACGCCAACCAAGCGTCAATATGACGTAACGCGAACACACGTTTGTCCACTTTTAAATAATGAGCCCTTCAAACAACCACTATTTGCATAACTCTTATTTTGTGACACCAGGTGCGATTCTACGCTTCTGCCATGCAATATTTACATGCTTTTGGAGACAACTTGTAGTAGTATTTTTTTTTGTAAATATACAGCTTCAAGCAGTAGGATTGTGTCTGGTACGACGTATCATTGCCCCTGAGGCCGTCTGCATTCGTTTGTCAATTTTGCATCTTTCTAAATTTTTCAGTCATGAAGAAGATGATTTTTTTTCTCACAACCAACGACGCCAACGCTAAAATCACAATTTTGGCTGAATGGGCTTTCTATCGCTATGGCTTTAACAAGAGCTTTAGGTTTTACGTTCTTCTAAGTTTTGTTCTCGGCTTCACTGTTGAAGTTGGTTGATTATGTTACCTCAAAATTATAACTCGGAGCCAGTTTTTCGAAATCCTGAAGCTGAAATGGGATTTTTCCATAGAAAAATTTGGGCCTGTACTATAAAACAATCGCCGAGCTGCAGTATTAAAAACGTAATTTATTTAACTTTCTTTACTACTGTACCAATTGTGGTCTTTCGCCATCTTAAGACTTCTGCGGCTAAGGGACAAGTAACAATAAAGTCATCAAACAGCCTTGCATTGCTGGGATATTAAACAGTTGTGGGTACTTTTATTGAACACACGGTAATATATACATATAACCCACAATGAAAAATAAGTCAGAACGAAAAAATGGTCGGAAGAGCACGAGCTTGTGTGGCCGTTGGCGAAACGTGTGTCACTACCATCGTCGCTGTTCCCTCGAGACAGGAGACTTGGCCAAGTGTAACGGCCTTTTGCACGGGAAAGTTCGTGTGGCGCGGACACATTACTATGTAGTGTGGACACTTTTCTGTGTGGTGTGGACACTCAGTGTTGAAAAACGTGCACTCATTGTGTAAGTGTTGTGCTATGTGCATATGTATAGCCTTGTGGTTGCTACAAAATGTCCAATGTCGACTTTTGTGCAAGAGAAGAGGAGTAGCAAGCGCCACACGTTGGCAACAACCTCTCCTTATATACATTTAATTATGAAAAAACGTTAAGGGGCATTGTAATACCGGCATGCAAAGGGCGCTAGCCGGCTTATCAGGTCATATTTTTCGTATTTCACGTGAATGGATAGTCAAAACAAATACACTTTAGAATAATAAGAAAGATCACTCATTATCCCTCTTATCAAACATTTTCCGAACGTATTTGCAGCTTTGTCATTGCAATTCCTGGCCCAGCTTCGTTACTTCATAAGTTAGTTAAATAAAAATATCCATTTAGCAAATACAAAAAATCAGTGCGGCTGATCCTCTTTTCTAGGAATTAGCCAATATGAAAGTGAAACGTGTCGTCACGCAGGTATTTGAGCGTTTATTGTGCGTTGTTTCGCCATATGGCCGAAGAAATGAATGCTGCAGTATGAAGTTGCTTAGCCACGCCAGGGACGGCAAGTAGCAGTGGCTCGAAACTTCCGGCGTGCACCTAAAGTAGAAAACACGCATGAAGTGAACCTACACATGACAAGCGTGGACTGACAACTCCCACAGCTCGACATTCAAAGTACGCTGTGTAAATAGACAGAAAGGCACAGGAAACTAACGCACAGGTATACACCAGACAAACGTGAACAACTGTCAAAATTCTCACTTCGTGAGTGATCAGCGCACTCATTTCGTAAGGGTGGCCGCAGCAGTAAGCAAAGTAACCTCTTCGTACTCTCCTGAATCCTGAGTCCGATAAGCGCGTGCAACGAAGAGACCACGCTCCGTGGAAGCTGCATGGTTCGAAATGTGAGAGGCGATGGCTTCAAAGAGGTTCCAACCATAGACTGCCTCGATGGCAGTGAAGGTCAACTAGCACATCGAGGCACTATATCCATCCCATGCTCGTTGCGTCATCTCGCTAGTGGTGATGAACACGCGCTGAATCTGGGGAGAACTGAGGACCTCCAAATGGTATACGGCGTATATTCACCCTAATGCGTACGTATCTTGGCGTGGTGGTTAACGCCGCGCACTGCGGTCCGAAAGGTCGCTCGTTCGACGCCTCATGGCTGAGTCATTGCATGTCGTTTTGAAAGCGATAGTCTTTTTGGGAGACCTTCGACGCAAAAAGTTTGGTCCGTCTGTCTGCCGGTACATTTGTCTCTTTGTCCACCGTAAACGACACACTAACCGGTACCAAACGATACTCCAAACGGCCGACTCCATCCACAGCGCCCACTAATATTGCACAAGGTTTACCATTCATACTTGTGCGATTGTCAATTGAAAAATCAATTAGTGTGCATATCTGAGGCACCATAACAACACGTCGATATTTTGTATCTGTCTTTTTAATAGAAAAACCATACAGAAGTAATTCTAAGGATTGAAGCGCTTATCACGCTGTGGAGACGATGCAACGCTTGCACGAAAAGACAAGCTTTTTCAACGCCTCGCTAACACGACATCGCTTTGGCACCTACCTGATTCCTTGTATTCTACACCTTATCGCCTCCGAGCCAGGCGCACACGCCGCGCACTTCGTTTTCCAAAATAATCAGATAGCACTCCAGACTCACGTGTCACGTGAAATGATGCGCTTGTTCGCCTCCGCTGCACGCTCTAGGCACTCTAACGCAGCGCCTTCACAATACCTTTCACCGATTTTCTTGCGCAGAACACCATATAAACGTTTTGCTTCCTCTCTTCAGACGCAAGACTATCATGTTTCGACGACATTTGCAGTGTAACATGCACATACTGGGCATGTTACTCTGCAAATGTCTTCCAATCTTTTTTAGTGATCTCTAATTATATAATTTGCAACATCATATCCGTGATGGAAATAATTTAGCAGAGCCGTCGTAGGCCAAGCATAACGAACGCTCCTGTTAAAAAACAATGTGACTTACACCACGCACGTGTCACCATGAATTTGGTAACAGAAGGATTGAGTGCGTCAGTATATTTTGTTAACTCTGGCCAGAAATAGCTTGGGCGCCCTGCATAGTAGAGTGCAGAAAAGAAGTGGTGAGAGAACTGTTTTCGAAGAGGAGAAAGAAGTGGATGAGGAGCAGGAATATAACGAGGAGAAAGATTAGAGCATAGCGTAACCATGTATGGTGTCACGTTAGAAAACCACGCGTAACAAAGCCATGTATATTATAATATCCTTTTGAGAGAAAAAAAAGTGAGAGTGAGAAAAAGTGGTGTGGGGATGAATAGAAAGAAAAAAAAGATGGCAAGAGCTAAAGCGTAGCAAAGTCAAGTGTAGTTTAATATCATAGTAAAGGGTGGGAAAATTTGGCAGATCCCACGTAAATGGGAATCGACGTTATGCGAAGCATGTGGAGAGAAGGTGACCGTGTTGCAATTTTTTGTTGAGTGACACGTCATGAAATTACGCTAAATATATGTAGAAATGCGTCACGCACACACATATGTTGAAGAGCTTCAGATGTTTATATAACCACTTGTTTGCAATTGTGCAACGATGCCAACTGAAACAAGCGTATTAGCAACACCAGATGCTGATATGAAGCGCTGATGCTCGGGAGGGTGCTGGCCCTGGACACTGCTACATGAATCGACTTCAGCGCATGGCAAATAACCACCATTAACGTTAACCCGGCGTGACGACTGCCTCAAAGGAGTACAAGTCTAATGTTGATAATATTGCATAGGCGGCACTGCAACCACTATTGACGTTTCACGAAGATAAGCGGCAATTTGAAAAGTAGTTCCGAGACCTGGCGTTGCTCTGTGGTAAAATGCTTCATTGCCACGCCGAATGTTTGTGTTAGATTCCAGCTAAAGCTGTGACATTTATTATTTGCATTTGTCCGGTCAACGCTACTAATGACGCGTATTTCTTACCACTCTAGTGTTAAATATGTCCATGTGTGTTCTCGTTGTTCCTGGGTAGATACAAGAGTGAATCCCCCGAGGCGCATACCCGCATACCAGCGGTACATACCCACCCTTGGGTATGTGCCACTCCGGCAAGAAGTGTTTGACGACGTACGCGACGGCATTGTGGCAATATTGATGTCTTGACCAGCGCGTCATATCTGTCAAAGCATCTTACCCTCCCTTGCTATTTTTAGTTCACACCAAGTTAAGGGGGTGACCACGAAAGCACCCAAATGTAAGCAGATAGATAGATAGATAGATAGATAGATAGATAGATAGATAGATAGATAGATAGATAGATAGATAGATAGATAGATAGATAGATAGACAGACAGACAGACAGACAGACAGATAGATAGATAGATAGATAGATAGATAGATAGATAGACAGATAGATAGACAGATAGATAGATAGATAGATAGATAGACAGATAGATAGATAGATAGATAGATAGATAGATAGATAGATAGATAGATAGATAAATAGATAGATAGATAGATAGATAGATAGATAGAAAGATAGATAGATAGATAGACAGACAGGCAGACAGACAGATAGATAGATAGATAGATAGATAGATAGATAGATAGATAGATAGATAGATAGATAGATAGATAGATAGATAGATAGATAGATAGATAGATAGATAGATAGATAGATAGATAGATAGATAGATAGATAGATAGATAGATGCGCTAAAAGTCACCAACGCTTGCTAAGAATTGCTTCGCATTTAAAATAAGACGAGATGAGTGGTATATGAGGAGGAGGGAGAGCAGGGGGTGGAGGTGACGCATGAAATAGCCTTTTGTAGGATGGCATAGCAATGGGTAGGAAAGTAAAGTGAGAGTGAGAATCAGTTCAGTGAGGAAGAGAAGGATTGTACATTATCGCATGGCCGCGTGTAATAGAGTACAGCAAGTGAAGGGGAAGAGAGGTGTTGCGAGCATGAGGAGGCGAAAACACCGAATTTGGTGTGCAAAGCAAAGCGTAGCCGCGTGTGGTACTGTCTAGCGAGACAACAAAAAGAAAGAGAGGGTGAGAAGGAAAGAAAGGCAGAGACGATAAGGACTCACAGTATAACTGTGTATAGAATAGCATAGCAATGCGGTAGAAAGAAGAAGGGAAGTTGGCGAAGAAGGAAGGGGAAAAAAAGAAAGAGAGTAGGGTAGATGGCAACTGAGTCTGCCAATTGAAGATTTCCTTTCTTGCCACATATGTCAAGCACGCTGCACATCGGTGATGCCAGTGCAACTTTGCCCGCGAACACCGGCGTCGACGAGAGGTAGGCGAAGCGCCTCCCCGCATTCCCCACAGCTTCCATATTGAGTTCGAGTGCGCAGACGTACTCTGCCGACAGGCTCCCAAGAGTCCGTAGTGTGAATACAGCTTCCGATTTTGGTTTGACTCTTCCATCGAAGTACCCAGCCTCACAGAACCATTCATCCACGGAGATGAGTAAAACGAAGGGACTTGGAAATCTAGCGCCATCAAAGTTTCCGCGGTTGGAAGAAAGATAGAAAGAAAAACAACATTGCTTCGTTAAAAGAGTTTCTTTTGTCCATACCTATTGCACATTGTCTCATTCCTCTTGTCTCTGCTTTCTTTCCTGGACTTCTGGCTTATAATGCGAGCTCGTAGAGTATGATCTTGAAAAATATACTCTTAAACTTCATGTCCTGGAAAACAAAAACAAGTTCGAGTAATGTCGTTTTTATGCCTTTAGAAAAACAAAAAAACTAAGAAATTGTTCTAACCACTTTTGAATTACGGTAGTAAGGGCCAAAACCACGATTCTGATGCTGGCAACATGGGCTTTATGGCTCAACCAGTTCGCTTCGCACTTGAAAGCCGAAACCGGACGGTGTATGCACAGTGCACAAGAAACATCGTAAAGCAGAGCTGCTGGCTTAGTGCCCAGAAACCTATCCGAAGTCCCGAAGTCATATTATGGCGCATACCTGACAAGCACTGAAATCTGTACTCCGGAACATAACAAAAAATAGGAATGTCTTGCTGGCGTGGGGGACCGCCAGGTGGCGCCGAGGAGTGCACACGCATTCACATCGGCTCCGTCAATCATCGTACCTAGCAGCGGTTAAAATCATGTGACTACCAGTGAAACTACGGCAATTGTGCAGGAAGACGTCAGGTACACGCTGACACCACCTTTTTGGACAAGCGATCCCGGTTTCCTCTGGGAAGTGAAGACCTTCGGCAGAGCATGCCAACCCGCCACGCTAAGCCTCGCGGCGAAGCGGAACGCGGAGTCCTGGCAGCCAGCTCTCGGCCGACGCGTTGCGCTGCATCTGCCCGAACCCCAACGGACAACGACCCGGAACTAGCCCAGGCACTTATGGACATGGATGACCAAGACATCGAAACCCAAGTGAGCTCTGCGGTGGACGCCAACGAAGATTTCCTTTCACCTGACGAGGTGCTACAAGGAGAATCTACTAGCGACGCCGAGAACAAGGAAAAAGACTCTGCGGAGGAACGCGACGACGAAGCCAAGAATGGTCAGTGGCAGGTAGCTATGTCATTGCGACAGCGAAAACGCATCAGAAAACAAGAACGCGCCGCGAAAGATGACAGCGTTGCTCGAGGCGAAACTGAGAGCAACAGCTCCGGCGCTAGAACGCTTGCAGAAGAGCAACGCGGAAGAGCATCTGAAAGGGGCCGGCGACGAACGCGCGCAGCGCCGCTGCCCAAAAACGATATGAAGATTATTATGCGGCCCAGACCAGGGTTAGTTGTGAAGGAACTGAAAGCATACCAGGTTGCGCGAGCGATAGAACTTGCGAGCGGTGACCCGGAGGCCTGTAACAGCCACAAATTTCTGCTTCGCCTTCGCAACGGATCAAACATAATTATTGCAAGCACTCCGTACGAAGATGTAGCAGAAAGGATCTTGAAGATAAAGACACTGGAGCTCAATGGCACCAACTATCCCGTGAACACCTACATATCCACTCCTGCTGGATACCTGAAAGGAGTGGTACACGGATTAGAACGCGAAACGCCAGAAGCTGAACTCCTGAGCCATCTCCGAGTGCGCACTCAAGGAGTGACAATTGTTCAAGCCCGCATGCTCGGACAGTCACAAACTGCAGTGATCACGTTTGATGGACCAATACTGCCGCGCTTCGTGTATTATTACGGTGGCGAAATGCCGTGCGTGCCTTATCAACCCACACGGCAGTACTGTAAACTCTGCAAGAGCCAGGGACATAGGACGGATGTTTGTCCCACACCAATGACAAAGGCGTGCAGTAACTGTCGCCTAAGAGACCCACCTGAGGACCACACTTGCGATCCGGAATGTGCCCTGTGCGGCGGACGCCATACCACGGCGGCATCGGAGTGCACCAAGAAACTCAAACGCGTCCCTCAAAAGGGCCGGTCGCTGCTGTCGCACCAACACAGCACACCAAAAACCACTGGCATACTCAAGAGACGCTGGTTCAGCACGGACCGCGAGGACTCTGCACCGCCAAGCAGGGCCCGTTCCAGTTCCCGATCCAGATCTCGATCTACATCCCGATCCAGGTCCGGCTCTCGAGACTGCTCCAACTCCAGGAATGGTGGCCACAAGCAGGCCCAAGCAAAGCAACAGCACAAGGGCAAGAAGGCGCAGAAAAAGGAAGAGAAGAACCAGGTGAGCTGGGCAGCAAAATCCTCCCAACACTCACACCAAACACCACAACTCACGCGCTTAGAACGTGAGTTAGAGATAATGCGGGTGAGAATAGGTGACCTAGAACGCGAAAATAGGGAACTAAAAAAGCAACAAACGCAGCACCCGCAACAAAACTCTATACCCACCCAGAGTGGCCAGAAATCGCAGACGCAACCGAATGCAGGAGGTGACTCAATGATTACGTCGTCGATGCTGAAAGAAACATTAAAGGAAGTTATACCGACAGTTATAGAGCAAGTAATGATAAATGTAGATAGAAAGCTCGAGATTCTGGACAAGAAAATCCAGGCACAACACGTCGAATTCACGAAAGCCTTGCGAAAGCATGCCACAGGCATCAACATCAGAGAAAAAGCTGAGAAAATTTACAACAGGCCCGGATTGTCGGCCATGAACCAGGAGACGCATAATGGCTAATCATCAAACGCAGCGGTCAGAAAAGTGCGAAATATGGCAGTGGAACTGCCGTGGTTTCCGGCGGAAAAGAGGGCAACTGTTGCAGCTGGTGGCGTCGCAACAAAAGCCACCTGCTGTCATAGCAGTCCAGGAAGCCGGAACACAACCAAAATTACGGGGCTACGAAACTTATAGTACCAGGGACGCAGAATGGAAAGTTGCTACATTAGTCGATAACTCAATTACAGCAATATGTCATCAGCCCATTGAAGAGGCGGATATCCCGCATATCATAACAGAAATAATCTACAAAGGAAGCCATGGAAAGAGCGCCTTCATACTTAATATCTATAGTCCCCCAAGACAAAAGAGAGCAACGTTCGACAAGCTCTTTCAAGAGACAGCAAAACTGGCGAAAGGGAATCCATTAATCATAGTTGGGGATTTTAATGCCAGGCATGCAAGCTGGGGATATAAGATGCAAGACACCAAAGGCAAGAATATCGCAAGACAAATAGAGAAACTGGAAATGACTCTGTTAACTGACCCTGCAATACCAACGAGGATAGGCAACAGCATATCCATGGACACAAGTCCGGACTTGACGATAGTACAAAACTGCTACAGCGTGGACTGGTACAACACCCTTGAAAACCTGGGCAGTGATCATTACATACTAAGCACCACAATCCGCACCGGCCGAATCCGCAAACACATCGGCACAGCCAAAATTACAGACTGGCACGCATATAGAAAAGCGCTAAAAGCGCACGTGACCGCCATAGACGACTTGGACGAGTGGTGCAAAGTAATTCGAAATGAAAAGCAAATGTACACCAAAACTGTCGCCAGAACAGATGATACCCCTGAAGTAGACGCTCACCTTCTCCACCTGTGGGAAGCAAGAAGAAACCTCACTAAAAGATGGAAAAGGCAAAAGCGAAATAAGAAACTCAAAGCGAAAATTGAAGAAATAACGCAGCAAGCCGAACAGTACGCTAATCAACTCGCGACAGCCAACTGGGAACAATTTTGCGATTCACTAAATGGAACCCTAGGAACAGCAAAGACATGGAATATCCTAAGAGCCATGATTGACCCTCTGAAAACTAAACGCGAAGGACAAAAATCTCTAGAAAGATTATTGCACACATATCCAGGCACAAGAGATGACCTGCTTCAAGACATCTATATTAAGTGTTTCGGCGCCCGAGCCATCACAGCCCCTTACCAGGCTAAATACACTGGGCTCCCAAACTCAGAACTGGATGCACCTTTCACGCATGCCGAGGTCAGAGCGGCAATCGTCAGCATGAAACGCAACACAGCGCCTGGGGCGGACCAAATCACCAACGCCATGATTCGCAACATGAATGACGAAGCCATAACAGCGCTTCTAAACTTCATTAACAAACACTGGGTGAATGGCACTATACCACAACAATGGAAGCATGCTGTAATCATTATGATACCCAAACCAGGAAAGAAATTGGCAATAGAAAACCTCAGGCCAATCTCTCTTACCTCGTGCTTAGGCAAAGTGTTTGAGAGATTAATAAATGCCAGACTTCAACGGCACCTTGAACAAAATAACTTGTTGCCAAACACCATGTTTGGTTTCCGCTCGAACCTTTCGACACAGGACATCCTTCTGCTTTTAAAGGAGGAAGTACTAACAAATGTTCCAAAAGCAGGAGAAAACATTGTCATGGCCATTGACATAAAAGGCGCTTTTGACAACGTAAGCCATAAGGCCATATTAGATGGGCTAGCAGCGACAAACTGCGGTCAAAGGACGTACAAATATGTACAGAACTTCCTTACTAAAAGAACCGCTGTTATCAGATTAGGAGAACACGAATCCAATGTCTTCCACCCACCGAGCAAAGGCACACCACAAGGCGCTGTGATCTCGCCTACGCTTTTCAACATAGCCATGATTGGTCTAGCCAAAAAACTGGAAGGTATTCCCGACATCCGACACTCCTTCTATGCGGATGACATCACTGTATGGACAACCAAGGGTAGCTTGGCGGAAAAAGAAGAGCGGCTTCAACTGGCAGCTAAAACTATCGAAGATTACACAAAAGAAAGGGGGCTTCAGTGCTCAGCAGACAAATCGGAACTCATTCGGTTCTCCAAGAGTAAAAAACAAAGGACAGACCCGAGCCTCCGCCTTGAGGTCAAGCTAGACGGCAATATTATACCAGAGAAAACAACTGTTCGGATCTTAGGGATGTGGTTACAGTCCAATCAACGATGTCTCCACACAGTGAATATGCTTAAACGAACAGTTCAACAAATTGTTCGTATGATAGTTCGAATAACGAACAATCGTGCTGGACTGAAAGAACAAGACGTGCTTCGTTTGGTAAAGAGCTTAGTCATCAGCAGATTAACATACTCGCTACCCTACCACAACATGAATAGAGAGAAGAAAGAAAAAGCAGACAAAATAATAAGGATGGCGTATAAAGCAGCTCTGCGACTACCACAAAGCACTTCAACTGCGAAGCTATTAGCGCTCGGACTTCACAATACATTTGATGAGTTGGCTGAGGCACAAGTAACCACCCAGATTAACCGCCTGCTACAGACGACAACCGGCAGAAAACTTCTTCAGAGGATCGGCCTCGGCGAACAAGTACAGGCACGTGGAAGAGCTAAGGAATTGTCGTGCTCAGTCAGAGCCTGGTACAAAATATGCCCCCTACCGAAGAACATGGACCCAGTTTTACATGCTGGAAGACGTAAAGCAAGAGCCGCTTACATAGATAAACAGACAAAATATCTGAATACGGCGAGATTTACTGACGCTGCACCATATCAGGTAAATGCAAAGAACATGGTGGCCGTGGTCACAGACCGAAAAGGAAACGTCACAAGTTGTGCCTCCATAGCCCAAGCCTCTATCACAGAAGCGGAAGAGATAGCGATTGCGCTGGCAATCAAGGAGGGCAGGGAGCGAAAAACCCCAATGACAATAATCACAGACTCGAAGGCTGCATGTAGAAATTACGAAAAAGGTAGAATATGTATGAAGGCCTTCCAAATTCTAACCAAAGCTCACAAGGACTTCCCAATTGAATACACCCAAACCATTGTCTGGGCGCCGGGGCACGAGGGCGTCACCGGGAACCAGTTTGCGGATGAGGCGGCTCGAGGCTTCACAGATTACCGAGCTTCCTTGCACACTGCAATAGAGGATCCAACGCCCCTAGACCCTAACTTTGGTGCAATTCTTCAGTATTACAGGGACAATAGAAAAGTGTATCCAGCACCGCATAAGAAACTTACAGCAATGGAATCGGTGGCATTACGCAGAATCCAAACAAACACATACACGAACTTACACAGGCTGCATGTATTCTACCCCACAGCATACAAAGATATATGTCCGTGGTGTGGGGCCACACCAACTCTGTTTCACATCACGTGGGAGTGTACGCATCACAATGAACACCACAACATGAACAACACAGAGGAACAATGGGAGGCGCTGCTGTCCAGCTCGGCCATTGTTGATCAGCGCTGGCTGGTCCAACGGGTAGAGATGATGGCTAGGGCCATCGGAGCCCTGGAATAGGGGCCCGACCATTTGGAATGCTCCGCGTTATGCGCAAATAAAGTTTTCTCTCTCTCTCTCTCTCTCTTGCTGGCGTACTCTCGTTATTCTATCAACTCATGTAATGACTTCACGGTATGAGCAGTCCATGTTAAAAAGGTCTCGGTATTTTATGCGAAAACAGTACATAATGATATTGTAATGCATGAAAGAATATATAGGGAGCATAACAGTTCCAATAAACAGTTTTAGTATGCCAGAGAAGTATTTCAGGTTGCTGACTTTATTATTTTGCAAACGTCACTGGTCTGTTTTTGTTGGGTGTCTTATTTATGTTATCACGCTCTGTTCTTGAACACCTGCATATGATTAGGCTAAACGCAGTAAGAGTCAGTACCAGTACACTCACTACTGAGCTTCACAAAAGTTCAAATTAGGCCTTGTCCGCGACCTTCATGTAACCTTGAGCCTAAGGCCAGAGCCAATGTCCGGACACTCAACGAAGACAATCCAGGCATCGTGACGTGAAGAAAAAAAAACTGCGTCTTCCGGTCGACTAGTCATAATACCGGAAAAAGTGATCTTTGGCCCTCAATCTCTCGTATAACGATATCATGTGCGTTAATTACTATTCAATCTGCTTCCCAGTTCATAATCGTTTCTTCGCAATAGCAGTATCTGTACCTTATCAGGCACCGAAGTTATATTTCTCATTTTTTTGTCCGACATCACGAAGGTTGAGAAAGGACACTATACACTTGATTGTCATCTCTGGGAGCTGAAACAAGGATGTTTACACCTTTACGGCATCAATGGTCCACGAATTTTTCGGCGCTCATTCGGTGCTAATCTCTTTCATAGATGGCGCCACGCAGCGTGTCTACACAGGGACCGTCTGGCGTAGTATGCCTGGTTCTTAGCCGACATGAGACTTTCAGAGAAGTTCTCTTTAAGATATGTCTATGTTCTGGCTAAGCCTTTTTCAGGTCTTGACCATCACGTGATTTATTGTCTCGTGGTCCACGCAGTTGGGGTGTTTTAGAAAACAGGGCTATTGAAAATCTCTGGGGAATGCTTTTTTCGCATCCTGGTCAAAATAATTCACGCATAATATGTAGCTTTGAAGAAAATTGGGCAAGTCATCGTAGCGAAGTTTAGGATATAGACTGCACGTCATTCAGAATGGCTGAGCATCAAAACAGGATCACTTGTTATAGCGACCTTGTTTCAATGCTCAAACAGGAGGCTCATTATGTTCCTGTGAGTGGCTGAGATATTCACTGAAAAACGTCTAAACCAATATTGAGCCTCCTGTTTCATGAATAAACAGGATTACTCTGCATAGTGATCATGTTTGGTGCTGAAACAGGAAGCTCATTACAGTTTGAGCGCGCTTCATGAGATTACCTCCGCCACTTCAAAGAATTTCAAATTATTCCAAATATTGCAAGTTTGCATCAAAGCATAAGCAAAAATACGTTGTAGAGAGCGAGAAAGACAAATGGTTGGCGTTTGCGCAAGCTTAGCAAAAACTAATTTCATATTGGTTGGAAATAATTGACTTCAGTAACGTCGACAATCACGAGGTACCTCATAACTCCGCTACAAATCCAATGCCCGTGCATCCACAGCGCCTGTTCGACACCCTTCTTCACCATCTCCTTCTTTACCCGGATTGAACTCAATTGGTATAAAGCAAAATGCAGTGAAAAAATTGGTTCCTGTGGATTTCGCTTGGTCTACATTGACAAAGCTACACTCACATGAATTAGCGATGGTCGACACCAACAAGAACACAACTGACGCAGTTTGGCTTTCGTTACCGAAGTCGCAGCGATATGGTGATTCACAGTGCACCTTGGTTTCGCCAGAAGAAAACCCTATTAATATATTTCTACTATCACTACTCGTCACACTTCGAGTGTTCGTCGTCACAATGTAATCACCACACAATGAGGCCGTGCGACAGGCACTGGATGTTTTACGTTCAGTGCTTGCAAGCCTTCAGAAAGCGCTAAGAATCGACGACCTACGGTGGAACGTGATACACCTGGAGACCTGCACCCACTACTAACGAACTACGCAGCAGTCTAGTTTCAACTCACATGTGTTTTTTATGTTCTCTTCTTTCCATCACTCTTCTCTCACCCCTCAATCCTCCTTCCATGGTGTAGTATAGCAACCCCGACGCTCACCTGGTTAACCTTTCTGCCTTCCCTTCCTTTACCTAAACGTCCTCCGGATCAAAAGAAGCTTGATCGATTGATCGCTCGTTATATAGGGGTAAGGCAGGTTCCCCTGGAAGTTGATGATCTGCCTGTCAACGCCTTCGAGGATGCCGCGCCGACGTTTAGACCGGAATTGACTTCGCTTGAAAAACTGGCCATCAAATTTTGTTTCTTTTACGAAGAACCAAACTGAGATTGCCATGAAGTTTCTTCCCTTTTATCGTCCTTGACAAGCATAAAAAGAAAACGTTTTCACATTGTGCACATAACAAGAAATTTTCTTTCATTGAAAATGTTCGAAAGGTTTCTCTTTCAAATTTCACGCATGTCGCACAAAGAGGTCATAGCCTTCTTGTGGTCCCTATAGCCTGATGCTGCTGTAATTGGAGATGATGCCGAAACATAGGATTACTATTATGTTTGTAGATGCAAATTTTACTTAGCAGTAAATACTATACAATTCAATTACCTGCACAACAATCATGATTCCAAACCTAAACGGAACCACTTTTCTGTTTAGGATATTTGGATACCTTTAGGATTATCAACACTCCAAACCTGCTGTTGAGTAAGTCAACTGCAGTATGAAAGTGTCTTAGTCATCTCGTGTTTTTTCCATCTTGCGCCAGCTGATTACGTTTTGTACATGCAAACTTCACAATTTCATCTCTCTTTGTTGCCGCTGCGCTCTTTGTCGTTTTATCCTCTGTTTCATGGCATCCATGCCACTTACTCACAGTTACCCAAGGTTGTCTGTTCTATGCCTTACCTGGCCAGCTCAGGTCCGGTCCTTTCGCTTAACAATTCCAATTACGAGACTTGTTTCAGCGCTCGATCAAAAAAAAAACGGAGTTGGGAACCGGCATCTTTATCAAAGTGGCAAAGATGTCTACATGCAGGAGCATTCACCTTAAGCGCCTTGCGGCGCACTTAACATATCTGACAAAGCATGAGAAGCAGACATCTTGTGCTGAGGTCAGCGTCTGCGGAAGTGGTTTGCCTGACGATACTCTTCTTGAAAAGCTACAATAGTGCCAGATGTCTAGCCTTTCTTCCCTGTATAAGTTGATGAAGAAACAAGGCTTTCAGTCGGTCGCATATACTATGGTAATAAATGTCGGTTGATTGCTGCATAGTTGTTTTTAAAGCGTCGCCCAGTCGTGTGACAGCTTTGTTCTGCAGTTTTGTGAGATCATCCGCAACTCGGCATGAATCAGAAAATAGTAAACAACAAAAATTCAGAGATCTCAGTCAGGATCAAATGCAGGCCACTTGCGTTGTAAGCTGGTGTTTATGAACAGCCACGGGTCTGCTTAAAAATACAGTTAAGATAACTTTCTATGTTTAAAAATTCAGTGAAAATACCTTCCATGCTTTACAAACACACGTGTCATGTGCACCGCTTTCATAATACAACATCTAATATAGTAGTAATATTGCATTGTACAACCTTACACTGACATCATGCACCTGAACATGTCATTATCATAACAGTTTGTAGTTTCAAGCCAGCCACTCATTTCAGAAGGCACACACGTTACTGCGCGTATTTTTTAGGACCGCGTATTGGGTGCATAACAAGTTAGAAAGCTGTGAACACACAGAATTGCTAGTGGTTTACCATGCTACCCATTGCACAGGTTGCAGCCATGCGAAAGCTTCACTGACACGAGTCACTTTATACTTTTTCGGTTACATTGTTGTAACTCACTAGTTAGACTCCTCAAGCTATCATATACAGTATAAAGTACATATTCACAGGTTCAAGTACGCACTACAGTGACAGCACCTGTTATCGCGTTCAACCATTTAGTGTCAAACTTAAAATTTACCCAATTATTAATTTGTATACGCAAGTATGCTTGGTGCCATGCTTGCATGAAACGTGAATAAACATCACAAACTGCATCGACGGATTTTACTTTCTGAGCAGTGATGTAAGTGCTACATGACAAGACATTGCGAGGCACGCAGTGAACATTTGCCCACCTCTTCAGCAAACTTATGGCGTTTTATCTTGCAAGGTCTTCATCGCTAAGTGTATAGTTATGAATATATACCATTTGTAATTCAAGACAGCAGCGGTAAATTGTCTGTGAAATCATCGTCGATTCTCCAAATCTTCTCAGTGAATAGATGCATCTAACAAATGAAGTTAGCCAAAGTGTAATGGTGTGATAGTTGGTTTATCGAGGTGAGATTGAACAGAATGACTGGACGCCGACAGAGATGAACTCGCACACAGACAAGCAACCATGACATTTATTGAGAAATGTTGTTTTCATGTTCACGCGACGCATACATGTACATTCTTGAGAAGGTGAAAACAAACAGCGCGTTGAAAGCGTGTGCTTTTTCTCTGACGACGTTCGGTCGCGCTCTTCAAACTTACTGTAAAAAGTTAAGCTCGCATAGCATCCATGTTACTTCACCACCCGGGCTTGTCAAGCACCTGACTGTAATAATTAATTTTGGAAAAAAAGTTAAATTCAATATCGATATCATGCTTTTTCCTTCATTCCTCTTCGCGGTTGATGGAAGTGTCATTCCTCTCACTGCAAGTTATAGTTCGCCGAGCTTGCTGGTTCCCGTAAAAACCTATAAGGCCACCTTTTCATATAGCTCATACTTAGCTTCAGGTCTTAAATTTTTTTTTCATGATGTAGATGGGTGGTATAAAGATAGTAGGCAGCTATGAAAGGAGCCGCCATGAATATAGAAAGAAAGCACCCATTCCTCTATTTGTTTCTGGAAAAAAGTCGGGCGGTGTAAAACTGAAGTGACATGCCATGTCATCGCAACCTTGCCTTGTCACGGTGCCGTAACGGCGTCTCCTGAATAGATACCATCCCCTCTCACGTCAATGCTCTCGGAGGGTAAGCGAAATAAATATATAAGTATTACTTTCTTCGCAATGCTGTACATTAGGAAGGTGAAACATTTGCCTTGGGATGTATCCGCATGTTTCATTCTTTGCAGCTGCAGCACTTCGTACTCTAGAACTGTAATATAGCCAATACTAGATAGACGATGGAAAAAGGAAATACAGAAATGATATTCTTTTTATACAATACGCAGGCCGAAGGCAACCGGAGCAGCGTTACTATAGCACGAAGATAAGTATAGCTAATGAGATAAAATGATGCTCCAGAAAGCTTGTATTAGACTGATGGGATGCCTATTCTCAATGTTCTTATCTTGAATTTGTAATAATTGGATTGTAAAGTTCAACGCACGAGTAGCGATGAGAATTGAACGGAGTGACATGTGGAATGTACTGGAATGTAACTTACGTTCCTGACAGTGGTAGCTGACCTGTAGCACCTATGTGAAAAAAGCTAATTATACAGGTAAGTGATGTGTCAAAGTGGTATAATAACTGAAATATTTTTACTGGTTCGACGCTGTTCATTATGTTACTTTCACCAACCAACCATCTCCTCAAAAAAAAAAGAATTTATCTTTAACCTTTACTTCTTTCGATTTATACTACAACGAGTTCGCCAGCCAACCTTCTTGGGATATTGCCTTTGGGAAATCACTCAGGATATAAACGAGGCGAAAATATTTCCTCGCTAATTCAAAGAAAGCAATCTTTAAACCTGTCCAGGTCTCAATAACAGCAAGCCCCTACCTTTATTAGACTTTGCCTTTACTTCCTGGTTCCAGTCTGAAATAGCTGTCTAAATAATGTGACTCGATATATCTCTCCTGCATTGCTCGACTACGGATCGTGCACTGACAATTGGCTTCCTCTACTTGAACCTAAAGTATCTTTTGCGTCAAAGTTTATTCCTTCTTTTTGGTCTCTCTTTTTTTTTACTCAACACTGTCAAGGAGTGTTTTCGACACTAATGGACTGAAAACTTTACCAAGATGTGAAACTACTTTTTGTGTCAACTATTACTTTTTTGTTTACATGTTCAGGTGTTTCTAACAAAAAATGTGAGAAGTCGGAGATAAAGTGTTCATGTGTAATACAATGGACAATTTTGCACACGATTGCTTATTATCCCTCTACCTTTCACTTCAGGCAGCTTGCACTGCCAGAAAAACTTGATAACTTTCCTTACAGCAATTAATATACATTTGAAAAGCCGTGAATGTGGAGGGAACTTGATCTGAAACAACTTTAATACTTGCGTGGACTAGAATCCTAGTGTGGCTTTGGCTTCAGGATCAAGATAACGTGGAACTATTGCGTTCTGTGTGTGTCAGGCAAGGCTTAGTATTAGTGAAGAAGTGCCTTGTGTAAAATAGAGAAATAAATAAACTATTAAATCTTGTTAATCCGAACTGTAAGGCGAAGGAACTAGCCCAAAAGAGAGCCCGGCAGATGTCTATGTGCTTACTTCCCGTGTCTCTACAAAGAAAATATTTTTACTATATTTGCCGCAACAGGTAAGGCAATGTTCGTTATGTCCCGAAAACGGCTTACTTCACCACACCGTAACCACAGACCTCAAAGGAGAAAAATTACTTTCAATATTTGACCATAAGTAAGAAGTTTATTTTATGGTGATCATGCACAGAACTATGTGAATGGCCACACCAATTTCTACTTAGAGAAAGCGGCCATCGTATAAACAATGTGCAAGCATACAGAATGTTTTTAGTTCTTGACAAGAGGAATGGGGGCAACCTTGGCAGTGGCAGTTCGTTTTTTTATTTATTTGTAAAACACTCAAGGTTAATTTGTCCGTCATAGACATGAGGGAACTAAGTGGAGAACAACAGCAAAATAAATATGGGATACTTCAAACACATTACTGTGGATTTATCAGCACTACATGAAAGTGAACATTACTCGCGAAGGGTTAACTTCATTAACAGAAAAGGGAAGTCAATTCACTGAATACACTTTAAGTCAATCTACACGAATGAGCACGTAGCTATACATGTTGGTACGATTCGCAAATTCAAGTTTGTTTGACCAATAATAAAACGAGTGGCGTAAGTGACGGTTACTAAGAATGCCGGTAGATTAGATCAGTCGACTAAGGCTTTAGGAAAACATGATTGTTAACATGCAATAGCGTTCTGACGACGTACGTGCGCTTTGTGCAAATGATCATTGTATGAGGCTGGGTGGATCTGAACGTAGCAAAGGAATGCGTTATATCAACAGATTTAAAGTAACAAAAGGCGTGGTTCATTTCTGCAAAAGGAGTGTAATGAGAGATGAATTGTACTGTTCAGTAATGTAACGCAAGGAAGGCGTTGATAATCATCTAGTACGAAACGAGTGGTGTGATTTTATACTCATTCAATTTCATTAATTATAGGGACTTTGGGGACACCAATTAAATTAGGCACATTCCCTTCTGCTGTGAACGTAGGTAATACATAAAGCAGTTTTATTCATTGAAAAGGCGTACAAGGAAGGGGAAAGGTTTTAGGGGCGAAGCTCCTTATGGCGTGGCTTGGGCGTCCCTCGTATGTAACCACCAGTGGCACATACCCGAAATAGGTATAACACTTGACCTCCAAGGTGGTGCCAGTGAGAGATTTCTTCTGTGTGTTGTTTAACAATAAAAAATAGTGCTCAATGTACATGCCAATGGCTGCTAATGGGGAATGAGAGACATGAGCATTCGGCTTTTAGTCAACGCGCACGCTGCGATCCCCATTAGCAGCCATTGGCATGTACATTGAGCACTATCGGACAAGAAAGGGATGCTACATTATACTCGCTGGGTGTAACCTCCTTAGCTTTAGAAAGGTTTAGCGAGCGTTGAGCCGCAGTGCCATGAATACAATGAACTTGTATATACCATGAATGAACTCAAGGTGGTTAAAAATGAGAAGTGAATACGAAGCGCAAGCCGTAAGAAAGTAAAAGCCGAATTCTCCTGTCTCTCATTTCTCATTAGCAGCCATTGGCATGTAAATTGAGCCCTATCTGACAGGGAAAGGTTGCTACGTTATACTCGCTGGGCATAACCTCCTTGGTTTTCGAAAGGTTTAGCGAGCGTTTGGTCGCAGTGCCATGAATACAGTGAACTAGAATATACCATGAACTCGAGGTGGTTAAAGGTGGGAAGTGGACCCAAAGCGCAGGCCGTAAGAAAGTGTGCGTGTGCCACCTCTCGTTTAGTCCTTGGAATGTCCGCTGGATGGCGGTGCTTCTATATGGGGAATATATGATAAAAACATGCGAGATGGTGGGACTTGGAGTTTTGAATAGATGAACGAACGGACACACAAACAGATGCATGGATGGACGCATGAACGGACGCAGAGGCGGATGCATGAAAGAACGCAGGGACGGGCGCACAAACAGACGCATGGACGGTCACACAGACGGACGCATGGACGGACGAATGCTTCGCCCCACTCTCCATCATTCACTCCGTGGATATGCTGCCATTTTTTTATTCAAGTCCGGCTAGTGGCTGGGGTGTGCTAATGGCTCCACCTAGGCTACAGCCAGGAGTCCTCGAATTCTGGTGGTTTCCTCAGCACGCTGGCCAGCCGACATCTTTATCTTGGAGGGTTGGGCTGATCATTGCGGCTTCCAAGCATGCGCTAAATGTGTCACTAGAGGCCGCGTACATGTTATAGCTAGTAATCACTCGGTATTCCCATAACATATTCGCTAAAGTGCCTCTGGAGTCATAGCGCTTCCACTTGTCCGCTTTGTAGATATCGGGATATATAATGTGCGAGAGCGCAAGGTTCGGATTCGTCCTAGTCTGCAACTGCCGCCATTCGACAGACAGTTTTTTTTTTCTTTTTTAGGGCCGAAGCTTCTTAAGGCGTGGGCCGTGCATCCCGTCGTAAATGCATATAGTCACCTCTCGTTAGTTCTTGAAGCAGTCGTTAGAGGGTGGTGTTTGTCTTCGGCGGTGGTGGCTCGCTCTCGAAAACGGAATCCCGATGTGCGAGCACGCGAGGCTGAAGCGTGCCGTCAAGCTGCACGGCGGCGAAAATTCCGATGTAGTACGTGCGCGGGAGGCTGAAGCGGTGGCGCCAGGCCGCACGAGAAGCTGTACCTGGCCCCCAATCTTCCAATTGAAGACGTGAAAATGTTCATCGACCAAGACATGCGCATATACGACAGGTCAAGACTGATCCAGCTCGTCGGTGAATTCGCGTCTGTGTATCGAATCCGAACAAACAATGATTGATGCAATACATGACGAGCAGGTACGGACTCAGGTGCATCTCATTCGATTACGCCGATCACAAGACCACCATCAGGAAAACGTGCATGAACATCATGTTTGCAAACTTTCACGTACTATCGGCAAAAAATGAAACGTGAACAGCGGAGCGCGCGGCGCAAGCCTTATCAATGGCATAGTGCGCTCCGTCGACCAGTCATTGACACAGACAGGCCCGCACATGCGGTGTAGCAGCACTGTGCGTTCCCTCTATAGTGCAATATATCTACTTGTGTTCTAGGTATGATATTTGAAAGAAACAAAATTAAAAAAAATCACTGCATTTCAAGCTGCTTGAAGATATTTATGGAGCGAAGCTTTCGGAGGTAATTATTGTGATTGAAGTTGAGATACTACTGAGACTGATTATAGTTGTGATACTTACATATTTTTATTCAAAGAGATAGCGCTGAGACCGATTGTGATATAGCGGTGATTCTTCTTTATAGCTGATATGAGGTTCCAAGTTGCGGGTTACGTTTTGACTTCATAATCACAGCTTTGTGATCGGTGAAGTGTAGGGCCAGTGGTTCTTCTAGGGGATCCATTCTGAAATTCGCAAAGAAGGGATCTATACACGTTCCCCTTACGGTGGTGGGTTTCTTCTGAATATTTATTTATTTATTTATTTACTTATTTATTTATTTATACTGCAGTCCCGAACAGAGACTATAGCAGGTGTGAGACTGAGGTACAGAGTATTTTGAAAGGGCAAAATAATATACACGCAGAAAATGAATAACGCGGACAATATAATGCATACAGTTAAAGCAGCACAAATAGAGATGCGAAACAAAATTCGAAGTAATTAGTGAAATGCCAAGTAGGTTATAAAGAATATACAGAGGATACATCGCTGGAAGAAGGATTCCGTTTAACTGATAATCGAATTTTACAAGTGACACACAAAAAGGAACAAATGCAACAAAAGATATAATCAATGGTACTAAAGAACTACTCTAAGCATTTTTCAAAAAATAAAAGTGATTCTTGTGTTACAATGTTATTAGTTAGGTTGTTCCAATGAGTTCTACAGAAAAAAGAATATTTAAAGCAATTATTTCGTGGAAATAAAGGAGCTATCATTAAAGAGTGTCTTTGCCTGGTAGCATAACCCTCAGAAAAAGTGATAATGTAGGAGGTATCTATGTTGTACTGTCCTTTAACTATTTGATACAAAAGTTTCAGTCGACAAATTTTATTTCTCTTCGTAACTGTGGGGAGCCCACTTCGTTTGATGACCTCAGTAACTGACGAAGGACCATAAGAAATATAAGTATAACGCACTACTTTTTTCTGTATTCGTTCTAATTTGCTGATGTTTGTTTTGGTGTAAGGGTCCCAAATTGGCACGGCATATTCAAGCATGGGACATATAATTGACTGGTATGCAAGGAAGCGTACAGAAAGAGTTGCTAATTTTAAGGATCGTCGCAAGAAGAATAATTTACGTAACGCTTTATTTGTGATGACATGTATATGTTTTGACCAGGATAGATTATTTGTGAACCGTAAACTCAGGTATTTATATTCAGCAACCTCCGAGAGGCCTATTCTATTAGCTCCGTAGTGAAGTAAAAGTGACTTCTTTTTGTGGGTTATTTGCATAAAGACCGTCTTGTCATAATTATTAGTCATCCAGCTGCCACTGTTCGCACCATGAAACAATTTTTTGGAAGTTTTCATTTAACCTAATCTGGTCCTGAATTCAATCGACTGTTTCATAAATCACGCAGTCGTCTGCATAGAGTTTAATCTTAACATTAATGTTGATGGTGATGTCATTTATAAAAATTAAAAATAACAGAGGCCCAAGCACGGACCCCTGAGGTACGCCAGAAGCAACTTCAACTCGGTTGGAGCAGGTGCTCTTTAGGGAAACGTATTGATACTGGTTTCTCAAGTAAGCTTTAATCCGTGCTAATATCGTATGATTTGTTACAATAAGGCCCAACTTGTGAAGTAATTTATTATGAGACACTTTATCAAACGCCTTACTAAAATCCATATGAATAGCGTCTGTTTTCCTTTGTTTATAGCCTCCGCGAAGTCATGTGTAATTCCAAGTAATTGTGTGCTACTAGAATACCCACGTCTGAAGCCGTGTTGTGCACCTGTTAGGACTTCATGCTTTTCAAGGAAATCTACTATGTGCTTATAAATTATGTGCTCGAAGATTTTGCATGAAGTAGATGTCAACAAAATAGGCCGATAAATTGCAATGTTGGATTTATCACCAGATTTAAACAGTGGTGATAAAAGCAATGCACCGTCACTCAGAGAGTTTTTAAATAATATGAGCAAATACTTTGCACACAACTCTGCATATCTTGTTAAGAAGGCGTTTGGGATATCGTCCGGGCCCGGAGATATTTTACCATCTATATTAGGCAGAAGGTTAAAAATGCCCTGCTCGGAAATTTTTACATCCGGCATAGGTGGAAAAGACGTACTAAGCACTGGAAGGAAATTATTATCTGTTGTAAATACAGATTTAAAATGTATATTGAAGGCATTGGACGCCGCTGTGTCATCACTTATGACATTTCCATTAAGAGAAAATGAAGTAGTGCCACATGAACTCGGTTTAGTAGACCTCCAAAACTTTTCTGGGGCCGTCTTGATGAAGGAAGGAAGTGATATACCATAGTACCTTGCCTTATCTTCCTGAGTTTGTAGTTTTAGTTTTGTTGCTAATGTAGCAATGGCTTCGTCAAGTAAAGGACAAAGCGAGTTTCTGGCCTTTTGCTTTTTTAGTCTCCTAAGTTTTCGTTGTAGCTGGAGAGTTTGTCGATTGATCCAAGCATTTTTACCAGCTGATTTTTTAGTTATTAGTGGTACATAGCGTGCTATACATTCCTGAACAATGTCTTTGAAAGTTAGCCATAGATCGTTTATATTCCTGGTGTTTTCTGAGAAAGCTTTGAAGGAGAGGTCCAGAAAATCGAGGATTGACTCATCATCAGCGCGAGAAAAGTTCGGGTACAGGCGCTTGACAGTGGAATCAACATACGAAGCATCAGTTAAGGTTAATATGACAGCTTCATGATCAGATATTTCTCGTACAACATCACACAATACATGATTTTTACAGTACTGCTAACAAAGAAGAGATCTGGGATTGAAATTGCACTTTGAATTCTAGTAGGTTGAGATACAATCTGTAGCAAATCATAATTAAAAATTATGTCTAGTATTTTAATGTCACTTAGATATGAAGACTGTGTGAAAAAAGTATTCCAATTTATACTCGGAAAATTGAAATCACCCGCTAGAATTAACCTGTCATTTGGTTTTATATAAGAGCACATGTAATCATCAAGATTTTCTAGAACCGAGACAGAGGAGTCAGGAGGCCTATAAATAGCTCCGAGATTGTATCGCATTTTATTTATATATGTAGTGCAAAAAGTGCTTTCAAGACCTGGAATATTAGGCATTCTAACGAGTTGGAAATATGCTCTAAATAATATAGCAACCCCGCCACTTCTCCTGTCCCGGTCTTCACGAATGCAGACGTAGTTTTTTGGAACAAATTCGCTGTCGGATACCTCATCGTTTAACCAAGTCTCTGTAAGCACAGCATTGTCTGGTTCATGAGTAAGAAACAGGGCTTCAAGCAGGACAGATGTATTAACAATGCTACGGCAATTTACATTAAGGATGTATAGATTACGGGTGCTTGCTTTCTGGTGTCATTTGTTACGCTTTGAAATTTTATAACTTTTATTGTTGGTTTCATTCCAACCATACGAAATGTCGTCTACATACAGCTTCTCATATACCAGCTTTACTTTTGGACCATTTGCCTTTTCATGCATTTCCGTTTGCCACAATTTCTTCCTGCTTTCTCTAATACCGGCAGAAAAGTCCTCAGTGACCGAAACACAAGATCCCTTTAGCCTGAAACATGCTTTAAGTATTCACGTTTTCTCGCGATAGTCCAACAACCTTATTATCACAGGACGATTTCTAGCGGTTTTTTTACCCAGTCTGTGGGATCGCTCTATGCCATTTACAGTAATTCCAAGTTTTTGTAAGAACAAGTTTACTTTGATAGTAGTTGTTAGACTTTCAGTAGTTTCAGAGACGGCCTCTTCAATGCCATATATAACTAGATTATTTCTCCTACTCCTATTTTCAAGTGCTTCATTTCTTCGCGCTGCAAGAGCTACAGGTTCTTTAGGTTTAGCAACTGTTTTTCTATTTCGTCTACTTCATTTTTAAGTGAAAGTAATGGGGCTAGTTGATGTTCCAAATTTCCAATACGGTCGTTTAATTTGATAATGTCGGTTTCAATTTGACCCTGTTTAGCTAAAATGTTAGATTGACCTGACAGTAACTGCATCAACAATTCCTTTTCTGTCGAGCCAGGGTTAGATTCAACGTCACCACATGAAAAAAGGCTAACCTTAAATGTGTGAATATCTATAACAAATTTTTCAATAATCGGTGGGCATGGCAGCAGCAGCAAAAAGCGGTTATCGCTTCTGAAGCAATGGGTAGGCAAGTATCTACTGACCTGAACGATAACGCAGAAGGGGCTTAGCATTTTGCTGGCAGCACCTAGTGTGCTGCTGCCATGCACACTCGTCGCTGCTTGTGGTGTTGGTCTTTTTACAACAGCAGGTTTGTCCACGTGATGAGATGTTATCCAGCAAGGAGCATGCGCAGATTCCAGTGCGTTCGGCAGAGTGACTTCACATAAAGTGAACATACGTGTGTTCGGTGAAACGTTGACGCTGCCACTGTATTCCACGCAGATGTTCAGCATCGGTTGTAGGTAGATCCACGCAGCCGACACCTGAACGATAAAGCAGAAAGGGCTTAGCATTTTGCTGGAAGCGCCTAGTGCGCTGCTGCCATGCACGCTCTGCGGTGTATATCGTAGGATATACACCGCAGAGCGTATCTGGACATCATGTGCTGAACGAACCAGTCGTCGTTCGTCATGTCTACGTTGAAATCTCCCGCGAGTACAAAGGCTGCCTTGTCCTGGTACTCTGCTTCGTACCGGCGCATGGCTAAATCGATGTACTTCACTATGTTGTGCCGGGAGGGATTGGGAGCCAAGTACATTGTCATGGCGATGGTTCCGTCGGAAAGTTGCACCGCAGCGTGGTCACCGTTGTGAGATTGGGTCGCGAACGGCAGTTGAGGGTCCACGGCCGTCTCTGGCGTTTTAACTTATATCGCAACGCCACCGGCCGAACGATCTCAGTTTTCCGTGCACACGATTGGGTAGAATTCATCGATGAACATTCTCCCCGAGTTCCACGTTTCATTGAAGCAGAGGACGTTCGGTTTGGTTAGCACTGCATCTCTTTCGATGTCCTTTGCGTGGGCGTTGAGAGAACGGGCATTTAGTAAAGGTACGGTGAATTCCGACGAAGGGTCTTCGTAAGCCGCCAGGTGCCATTTCATCAGGGTTGACAACGGGTGTTCGTCGAGACGTTTAAATTCGTTTTTCATATTCTTATCTTTGTTGCCGTGTATGTGGCAGAAATTGTGATCTCAGTTTGCGTTGGTGAGATACAGGTGATGTACGTCAGTGCAACGACTTAGAGCTACTCTGCAGTTCCGGTTTTTCAATCCAAGTTCACGGTAGCAACTTGTGGATCAATGGGTATCCACGAACAGTCGACATCGTGTCCGCTTTGTCTAGCTACAACGCCATTTGTGTCGAACGAAGCCGAATGATCGCTCCGGTAGCGGGAACGTCGACGTGCAACCACAATCGCTTGACAGCAAGATCATCGTTCACTCCTCTTTCACACATTTCAAAAGTTCCAACTGCTCCGTTAACTAATCCATTCACTACATCGATGTTGACAGTAATCATATACGGCTTGTTTAGCACGAGCAGTGTCTGTCGAGGAACGTTAGTAAATTCAGCACTGGACATTTTTGCAACCTTGTCTCGCGCTTTCAACAGAGCATCTTGATTAACGCCGGTCAAGTGAGTATCTGGTGCGACGAGCGGAGTCACGTCTCCTTCTTGGATAATGGCAACTACCGTGTTGAAGGCATTCACCTCTGCGTTCGAGTAGAAGATTCTTAACGATTCTTTACTGGTAACGAACCTGCTTTGCGGAAGTTCTACTTCTCCCGGAAGCAACGGTTTCCCGTCTCCTATTTTTGTTTGTAGGGCATAGAAGAACGCGTCGGCTTGTCTGACCACCTTGAATAACGGAAAGTTGTCCAGGTAATGCCACTTTATCATGGAACTGAACAGTCCTCCACTTTCTCGACACCTCTTGTATACCTCATTTGCTCTGCCCGGAGGCAATTGACGCACATCCCCGCACAAGATTATATTTATTCCTCCGAACGGTTCGTCCAGCACTTGCGTAATTTGTCTGAGCCGAATGTCGATTGCATTCAAGTTATCCGAGGACAACATACTCCCCTCGTCGATAATGATACATTTCACTTTTCTGAACGCAACACGAAACTTTTTGAGTTCGCTGTCTAAGCCAGTATCTTTGCTTTTTCGCAAAAGCTTGAAGGCCGAGTGGACCGTTGTTCCTCCGACGGCCACCGCCGCTTTCCCCGTACTAGCGCAGATTACGTACGAGTTGTAAGGGCCACTATCGTTATAACAGTTGTACGAATCCATTACCCACCTAAGGACAAAGGTTTTACCACACCCCGCTGGTCCAGTCAGAAAGACTCTCAGGGGAGGTGCTCCTGGTGTCGTTTGCCTGTGAATAATATCTATCAGAAATTCGTACTGCTCAGAATTTGCCATGCGCATGAACTGATTATAAGCGGATGTACACATAATGTCTTGTCGCTCGCGTACGGCGGCGCACAAACTCGTCTCTCTGACGATGCGCAGCAATTCTTCGCTGGAAATCCGATCCGCATCCTGTTCGATATGTACCAAGGGTTTGTTATCTTCACGATAATGAGATTCCTCTGCATCTTGTTGTTGTTGTTGCTGTTGTTAATTGATTTCTTCGACCAATGTGGCAACCACGTCACCATATTTACAGTATTGTTGCCGTTTGGTGGCAATCAAGTCTTTGTTTTCATCGTAAAGCTTCAAGCACTTGTTATTGTCCAGTACGTCTACCAGTTCGTTTGTAAACGGCACGTATAGCAGCACTTGCTCCCGTGTATAGTCGTTGATATATTCAATCGAGTAATGGCGGTATCTGATAACGACGGGTCTCTCACGAAGAACGTAAATTTTGGTTCGAGTGTTGTACCTATACTGACTGGCGAAATCTTTCAAGCATAGGTGTTGTAAATCTTACGGTCACTTTTGAACTATATTTAGGGTCCAGACATCGGTAGAGGTTTCGCTGACTTTCGCAAGCTCTGCTTTGATCTTGCGAATCCGAATGCGTTTTTTGGGGAAGCATGTGGGGATGTAAACGACATCAACGGTCTTTTCCGACATTTCTTGCCTAAGTAGGAACCACGCCGCCTCCTGCGATGACATCTCTACCGCCTTGAGCATAGTAACTCCTAACGAACGTATCACACCAGCATAGTTCATGTCAGGATTCTGTTCGATCATTTGCATTACAACTTTATGAAGGTTCGACATTCCTCAATCCGATTTGTTGACGTAGTACACCACGTAGGTAGCGCACGCGTAGTGATCGAGTATAATCTGCAAATCCATGTGGAGTTAAACTGTCCCCTTTATAGCGCATCGTGCATTTCATTGTACCGCTTTCGCAGCTTATCTCGCTTCGCTTTATCCGCTTCATCATTGGTGGGAGGGAACAGTACTACTATTCTTCTTTCGTAAATTGTTATTAACGGTGCGCCAAACCTACATTTCGTTCTTCCGCGCTTGTAGCAAGTGTGGTTGTGTGCGTGTATCTGGGTGCGTGGTCGCTTCAGTATATCCGTGTCAACGTAGAGCAGGGCGTCGACGATCTTCAAGGTTTCGGGCATGTCTCCGCATAGATCTTCTTCGGGCGCATTGTCTAACCAGAGAATGACGTGAATGTGCGGACTACCGCGTCGCTGAAACTCGACTCGCTTGAAGTAGTCTGCGACGACGTACGGTTTGAATAGGAAGAGCCGTTTGTCCCTGAGATTGTTGAGTATTACACTGAAAAGTCTGTGCGAGTAAATTGAGCACGCGACCAGATTGTTATTGCATAGCTCGACCCTCTGCATACTATTTAGCTTGTTAACTGCTCGCGCAATCCCTTCAGGCCCCACTCGCAACCGTTTGAGCGTTTCGACCAATCTATCCCAATGAATTTCTGAGGCCTAAAGCATCAAGAATGCTTGTGGTTTGCTGAGCTGTCTGATCATAGCAGAGTTCCCTGCGTCGGTTTTGCCAGTATTGTTCTGTGTTTAGAATGCCGCGCATGAACGCCAAATCTCTGTCAATCACTTCGTTCAGAAACGCTGGTCCACCGTTATTTATTTGATTACGCGTAATCTCGGTTGTAACGGCGTTCGTTCTGAAAGTCATCGTTTTTTGGGATACGTTGTACCGCATCACCTTCATTGCCATTTAGAGTACGTGATCCGGACACACTCCGCATAAATCGGTTCTGCGTACCTCGCTGCTGGCCAAAGTGAACGGCATCGCTTTGGGTCCCGTTATTTTGCGAGGCACGCTGAGGTATATTTGTGGGAACGAGAGTTCCTCCGCATATTTGTCAAAAAGTAACGATATAGGTGTCTTACCCTCACCTGTAGCTATGTGAAGAGTATGCGTACCGTATACCAATCCACGCTGTGCGCCTTCGTCGTAGAGCATGGTGTGACTCATGGTGTTGAGAGCAATGGCCATTTGCAGTGGGTCCTCGAGATCTGTGATTTCGGGCGCTGGTTCTATATTGTCGGCGCAACCTACGTCGTCATCGTTATATTGAGCGAGACGACTTCAATCAATCTATATATTTAGGTACTTGTAGAGCGGCGATTCTTCCAGATACTTTAACCACGCATACAGGCTTCGTCTTGACCAAGTCGGACTTGTATGATGGCTTGCTCATCAACTTTCTTTTTATGTGCACGTTTATGGCTACATCGTCTGGTATGTTTCTGGGAAGGTATTATATATTGCACAGTTTTCTGCACGTCTATCGGAATATTAACCACTTGACCTTTGATCCCATACTGTCCACTACCGTGTGTTAAACGCCTAATGCTCACGAAGGGGAGCCGCAGAGCGATCAATCTTTCTTAAACGACATTCAAGGCTTCTAATTCCCCTGGTTTGTGTGGGTATCGATATCCGTGCATTACACTCATTGCAGGAACCGTCCCGGCTATCAAAGAATTTTTGCACGTCGAGCAAACCATATACTGACCGTGATCGTCATCACCAGGGAAATCTTTCTGCAGTAATTCGAGTGCCCTTGTGCGCAACTGTTCGCTTCGCACGTTGCTGATCTTGGTGAAGGCGTTGTCGAACCAGATGCAATCGCATACCTTGAAGCTGTGCCCGAAACTCCGGTCGAGGAAATCGTGCTAAAACCGAGCGTCAGCGCCTCTCGTTTCCGGCAGACAACGCTTCTTCCGCTTAGCATTCGCTTCATTAGCTCTCGTCTCTGGTGTTGACTTTTCTTGTCGGTTTGGCGTCTTGCATCAGCTTCACGTTCTCTGAACTGCGCGTCAGCTTGGCGTTTTTCCCGCTTAGCATTCGCTTCATTAGCTATTGTCTGTGGTGTAGAATTTTCTTGTCGGTATTTCTGCCTTGCATCCGGTTCAAGTTGTCTCAACTGCGCGTCAGCTTGGCGTTTTTCCCGCTTAGCCTTTGCTTCCTTAGCCCTAGTTTGGGGTGTAGAACTTTGTTGTCGCCGTCACCGCTTTGCATCTGCTTCCTTCTCTTTTGTCTCCGCGGTAGCTTCCCGTCGATAGTGACGCTGATACTCAGCACGTTGCGCCTTCCTGCGTTCGTCTTCGTCCATATGAGAGAAGAGAATGTGTGGTATGGAACGTGGTTATACATATATAGCGTTCACAGCAGAGCCATCATATCTGCTATTACCACAGCACCCTCTGTTGCTTATAAGTTGAAGATTACACACAAAACGGGTACCACTAACGCCCTCTCTTGCTTATAAGTTGAAGGTTACATGAAAAATGGTTCAGAAATGTCAGACATATGAAGACGTGTTATGGACATACGGGAGACGGCGGTCATCCTGCGGTCTTAAGGAGCATCGACTCTAGAAACACGGAGGTTAAAATACTGCAGGCGAAGGCGAGTATTGTAGCACGGTTTTTCATTACGCAGGCAATTATGACGGAATCCCTGGCGAACTCTATTTATAATAGACAAAGGTCAGTTCATAATGCTGGCAATTTCACGCTGTTTCACTTCGCGCCGGTAAAGCGAAACAATTTGCGTGTTTTCTTCCGAAGAAACACTCGGCATTTCCAGTTTAAACGAAGCCTTTTCGGGTCGTTCTCTGAAAGAAGGGTGTAAGTGGAAGAGCGCATGCCAACGAGATACGACAATCGTTTGAAAATCAACCGCGGACCAGTTATATTTCTTTTTGTTTTATCGTGCCAAGACAGCGATTCCACTGCGACGCTGCCGTAAAATCAAGGAATTGCGAGTGATACGATCGAAAGCGCTCGGCACGCCCACAATTTCAACCATTGTCACCATACGAAAACTAGAGCAGAAACGGGGATAACGCAATCTAGGTGGATTGCGCAGTGCTGCCGAACCGGATGTGCACGCTTGTCAATGATGATAGCTGGACGGCGAACACTACACTGTTTATAAAGCTTGAAACAGGCGCTACACTGTTCGGGTTTCATTTGACGCCGATAGTACAACCAGTGCAGGAATCATTGATTGATATGTGGGGTTTAACGTCCCAAAACACTATATGATTATGAAAGACGCCGTAGTGGAGGACTCCGGAAATTTCGACCTCCTGGGGTTCTTTAACGTGCATCCAAATCTGAGCACACGGGCCTGCATTTTCGCCTCCATTGGAAATGCAGCAGCCGCAGCCGCGATTCGATCCCGCGACCAGCGGGTCAGCAGCCGAGTACCTTAGCGACTACACCACCATGGCGGAGCGAGTGCAAGAATCGCTTTCGGTGCGATTCACTGACCATAAGGCGGTAATATTGAAGGGAAAACAAAAACCGAAAGTAATAAACGGTATTGTTTAATAAACACTGTTAATTGACATTTCACTCACGAGTTTCATTTCAGGTGTGCAGCGAGGTATCCTAATTAGCAAGAGCTTCCCCCCACTTTTCATCATTCACCCCGTTGATATGCCGTCTTTTTGTTTTGTGCTAATTTACAGTGAGGCGGCAGGAATATGACCCTCCGTATTCTGCAAGGATCTGTAATGTCACTGTATTCGACCAATATGTCTTCCTACTCACACTCCTCTACCACGCCATCATGAGCCGAGAATACATAGAGTGATGTGCGCAGAATGCAAGCTCGAACAGTGGCGGTGGGGATATGTAACGAATGTTGCATTGTAACAGCTGCGTATAACAAAACGTAAAGCACAGTTGGCATTGACATAAAATGAAGCTGTGCTAAGGATTTGTATTAACCAGTACCTTAATTGTTGGAGATTTTTTTTTTACATTGGTGTCCTCCTGGATTGAAAGAAAACATTCCAGATTATTTACGAGTTGTACGAGTAGTTGTACGCCTGCGGGCTGCAAACTTGCAAAGAATTCGTAAAAAATGAACACAATTTCAAGCTCGTTTAGTATGGTATTGTTCTGTTCTGATCTTCAAAATGAATGGGCAGACATCCCTGATCTCTGAGTTTGCCTGTTGCATATACCCGTGCTATCTTTGTCTACAAGCTTAGCTGAGCAATATTTCAGCTCTTTACAGGTGCCCATATACGTCTAGATACTACCACAGAAAATTATGCATATGATCGTTTTTGTACGTTCAACCCGACTTATGAATGAATCACCCTCTTAATATTAACATTTGAGTTATGTGTTTGTTTCAAAATATATTATTCCAATTGTTTTGTTGTTTGCGGAAAAAAACTGCTTTTTTCTAGGTTGTTTAGAGAACACCTTTGCTTCTTCCCTAACTTGTTGTTTATGTAACTTCCTACGAGGCGCTCAATTAGTCCACATACTCGCAATATTGAGTGGAAGTATATGTACTTGCATTGTTTTGCCGAGGCAAACGTTTTATCATTCGAAAACCTCTGCACAAAACATACAGCACTTCACACATCCCCCCTTACGCCCTAAAAAATAACAAACGACGTATTACGCTTTGAACCAGCCCCTCTACGAACATGCATGTACTGCTTCCTAACAAAACAATGACGCTATCCAGTGGGCTTGGTGTTTTATTATGCTGCAAAGTGATCCCATCACATACAAAATAGCCGCGAAAAAAGGTGATAATAATCATGGTCCTACCGCTTTCCCATTAAAAGTATTCTTTTGTTCCTGCATCATATTTGTACGCACTAGTTCCCAGTAAAGAATGTAAAGGCAAGTGCGATAGGTCGGTCACATTCTACCACAAATCGATTTGTAGGTACGAATGCTTATCGTAACATGCGAACTGCGCTTTGAGATGAATAGCCTGAAAATATTCGTACAAACATGACATAGCCTTATGGCAGTTTTCTCCAAAAGATCTTTATTTCACGAATCATTCTGCTTAAGAAATTAGGCCCATTAAGACCCAAAGATATTCACGCTGCCAGCGGTCTCGATTATGACCGAGATCCCTATTTGAAGGTTTGAAGCATGAAGGATGCTGCTATTGAAGCGAGCTATAGCGAACGGGTATGCAGCCTCGTGAACGGCACTCCCATTTAGGTGGATTTGGCATCGACTGTCGCTGAAGCGGCCCTTTGTAGCATGCGCATTAATCAGAGTTCTTTCAGAAAGTTCGCTCAACTCGGCTTAAATTATCAATACGCAACTATTTTCTGAATGTCAGCTCAATACCTTGATGAATTTTTTCACAGCTGCTCAAATAGTTCTCAAGTGTGTCCTGCTTGAAAAGCGAGATTCTCAGCGCCCAGTGTCATTGCCCTAAAGATCATTTCACCAAGCGACAACTGCAAATGGGTCATGTGCACCTGCACAAACCATTGACTAAAGAAAATTTCTCGGTAGCTTTTGTGAATATTTGCCCTTGCCTATGCCAAAAGGTGCAATCAGATATTGAAAAGGTAGTGCCTGCAACTCCTGAAGAATATCTGTACACATATTTCTTCCAATTCTTTTACCATCGATACCATCATCAGCACGAAATCAAGCAGTTACATCATGTTCATGAAAAATTAAAATCACGTTCTTGTCTTGCGTTATTATTGTAGCGTGTGATTTGTGATACTCATATTCTTGCATATCCTTCAGCGTCAATTCAAAGGTATCGTGGCTTTAACAGCGTAAATATTGGGATGTTTCTTTGGAAACATTTTATAGCATAAGCAATCAACACAAAGATTTATTGGACGGCCAAATTTTGTGTTTGAGTAGTGTTGGCCATTATAAAACATAAATGACACTAGCCACCTCCACTGTTCATCATCGCTGTGAGGTTTAGCAAGACACAGTTAACCAAAGAGAAACGCCGGCTTTCTCGCCTTTCATGTGAATGCGTGTAACTTCAATTTTCAAAATAGGCCATGGTACACTATATAACAAAACATCGCTCATCGAAGCAATTGTCGAAAGCAGGGATCCTGCTTTTTTTGATGGCACAATACTTCTTTTTATTGCGTGCTTATTTGTAAAACTACACCAGGAAGTCTGCCAACATTCATCCAATTGTCGCGGTAGTAAACGATACTTTCAGTGCACATGTTCTTCCTTGCAAAGTGCTGCTTGTGTATTATTCGGCTTTTTATCGAGAGATATCAACTCACCCGAAACGATTTCAACAGCGCACATGTTTAGACTTTGTACGCCGTTGAAAGTACGCAGTTTCCCGCAGAATACTGACCGGGTATATGCCAAAGAATGTGGTTACGAGTCAGACAGCTGCCACTATAGCAATTGTCTTGCATAATAAATACAACATATCAAATGTGTGAAAAGCAGAAGTGACGTTGAGGAGGAAGAAAAGAGGATGGGAAATGGTAAACAGTTCATAACCAAGCATAGTATATTAGCAAGGGGATGACAGAGAGTTGGGGCAAGGTGCACTCTTGCTACAAGGAGAGGGGAGAAACAAGAAGGTGAGAGGGTAAATCATACACTTCACGGCATAGCCATGTGCAGTATAGCATACCGGGGGGCAGGAAAGAGAAAGACGTGAGAAGCAGCTGCTAGCATAGCATAACGATGCACAGTAAAGCATAAATGTGTGGTGAGGGGCTGACATAAGAGCAAGGTGGAGAGAAAGAATATAGGCTGGTATAGCATAACTTTACCTCACGTATTATTATCATCATCAGTCTGACTTCGCCAACTGTCGGACAAAGGCCTCTCCCATATTCTGCCAGTCCAATTGGGGCTGCGCTTGCCCACCTAAATTTTTGTTTTCCATAACCCGCTTGTCTGCTTGGGAATCTAGCATAATTCCCTTACTGACCAGCGGTTACCCTGCCTATACGTGCTACGTACCGGGCCCATGTTCATCTCTTCGTCCTAATTTCAACTATGATCTGGTAAACACGATATATTTTCTGCCCCACTCTGCTGTCTTTTTGTCTCTTAAGATTACACCGATCGTTTTACTTTCAATCGCTCGCTGCTTCGTCCTCAATTAAACATGAATGCAATTTGTAAGCCTCCAGGTTTACGCTCTGTAGGTAATACCGGCAAGATTCAGCTGTTATATACCTTCATTTGGAGGGATAGTCGCAACAAGCAGTAATCATTTGAGATTGCTTGCCGAATGAGCTCCATTTCATTCACATTTTCCTAGGTATTTCCAATTCGTGGTTCAGCTCCGTGGTGACTACTTGCTCTAAATAGACGTACTCTTCTACCATTTCTAGGGTAATGCTATCTACCTCGAAACCCTGTTTGTTCTCTTCCGATGTGGTTGTACAGTACTTTCCTACTCTGCAAATTTATTTATGACTTCCTGCTCTCCATGCCCAACTCAGTGATCATTTTATTGTGATTCGCCCCCACAGGTGATAGAAGTATCAATCATTTGATAGAGAAATGCTCAGAATTCTATAACCACTACACATAGCATTCATAGTTTACGAAAAGGCATTCGCTTCAGTAGCGATAACCACAGTCATGCAGACACTGCGGAATCAGGTCGTCGGTGAAGCATATATAAACATCCTAGAGAAATATTAGAGAGGATCAATCGTCACAAGAGAAGATTAGATAGAGAGGATCGTTATAGAAAGAGGATCATTCCGATCAATCGGCTAAAGGAAAAACGTGCTTGTTTTTGACGATATCAGACATTTCGAAAATTTTTGCAACCGGAAGCAGTCGCAGGCACCTGTCCATGACGTTTCAGTAGATAGCCCATTTCAGGATGACACCATGAAGGCTTTTGTTGTTCAACAGCCTTTTACATCTCGAATTTACAGTAACGTTAAAGTCGAGCAGGTCGCTATGAAGCTATTAGTACATTCTGGCTCTTCTGTTTCCATTATTTCAGGCAAGGGGTTTCACCGACATGTTTCTGGCGTGCCGCTTTTTGCCGTGCCGCGTGTGACGGTTCTAGATTATTTCAAAAGAGCAATATCAGTTTGAGGTTGCTCCTTTTCTGAGGTTCTTTCGTGAACCGCAGTGCACTGCTTTTGTTGTATGTCGTCGAACAAGGTACTTCTCTCGTTGGCCTGGATGGTATTAAGGCTTTGAAGCGGGGCATTGAAGGGTTTGAGCTGCAGTATTTTCAAACCAGCACGGTACCTAACGCCGAAGTATCTCGGACATGTCCGATAGATTCATTCATACAGCTGCCATCAGCAACTCAGCAAAGGTTTTGCTCTCTGTTCACAAATGAGCTCGGTCTGGCAAAAGCTTTTGTTCACAAGATTAAGACATGTGCTGGTATTCAGCCAGTAGCATCAAAATTTCGCCGGCTTCCTTCCAAATTATGACCATGCGTGTCTGCCCAACTGCAGTGCTTGAAAAGAGTGGATATCATTGAACGTATTGAAGCGTCAGAATGGGTGTCCCCTATTGTAGTCGTTCGGAAGAAAGATGGAAGAATTAGGCTCTGTGTAGATTTAGGTGAGCCTAACAAGGACATCGTTCTGGACAGCTTTTCGCGGTCTCACATGGATGAGTTGCTCTATGCCTTGGCGGTTGCCTCGCACTTTTCAAACCTTGGCTTAGTATCTGCCTATTACCAAGTTACCCTGGATCCGAAGAGTAGAGACTTAACAGCCTTTATTACACATGAAGGCCCCTACCGCTTCAAGTGCGTTTGTTTTGGGCTAGCCTGAGCACCTGCTGCTTTTCAGAGTATGATGTAAATAATCCTCCGCAATTGTGTGGTTGTCCTCTTTCACACCGACAATGTCATTATTTTTGGGAAATTGGTTGAGGAGCACCTAAAGAACTTGGAAGCAGTGTACTAAAAACGCAGGTATAAAACTCAACAGTAAATGTGTGTTTGGTGTTCAGGAGCTCAAATTCTTGGGTCACAAAGTGACATCTTGCGGTATTTAGCCACTGTCGGGGAAGGCGGACGCGATTCCAGAGACCCCAGTTCCAAGAAATATAGCTGAATTCCGTTTTTTTGTGGGTTGATGCAATACTACGCCAAGTCTGTGCCACACTTGGCTGAGATAATAGAATCAATGAGGGCTCTTCTTAGAACAGGTGAAACCTTTACCTGGTCTGTAGCGGTGGATAACAGTTTTTGAATGGTAAAGGCGGTATTATCATCAGACCTTTTTTTGCACATGAATGATCTTGCGCTTCCAATTATCATCTCAACTGATGCATCTGAATTTGGCCTAGGAGCAGTTCTTCATCAGCACACCAGTGATGAAATTCATACTGTTGCTTTTGCATCACGTACGCTATCTCCGGCTGAAAGAATGTATGCAGTTGGCAAGACGGAAGCACTTGCATGCATTTGCGCATGCGAGCATTGGCTTACATACCTGTGGGAATGGATCTTCACTCTCCGAACAGACCATCAAGCAAGCGTTTCACTTTTGTCTTCACAAGGCTCAGGCCAGTGCCCACATAGAATTGCACGTTGGTGCGCATGGCTACTACGGTACAATTTCACGGTGGAGTACCAGAGAGGCTCGTCCAACAGAGTAACTGGTGCTTTGTCACGGTTACTTGTTCACATGGCAGATAGAGAGCTCAATTTTGAGGAAGAAATTGTTTCCGTGGTTCAACCAGCTGGCGCGACAAAAGAGCAGTTTGAACAAATGGTTCTGGCTCATTCCACTCTTCAAAGGGGGAAGGCGTTTGTAAATGGGTCTTGACCATCACACCAGGACCTGCCGCAAGATCTGCAAACATACTTCTGAGTTCGAGAGGAATTGTCCGTAGTGTGCGAATTACTGATGTGTGCAGAGAAGCTTGTACTTCCTTCATCTCTAGAGGCTCAATTTGTGGCAACAGAGCATGAAATGCACCAGGGCATTGAACGCACCAAGGCCAGACTTAAGGAGCAATTTTGGTGGCCCCGCATGGACATTCACGGGGAAGAAGCAGTCCACAACTGCAGCATCTGTCAAGCAGCAGATAAATCGGCAAAGACGTCGCGTGCTCCACTGCATCCTGTAGCGTTACCAGAGAGACCATGGCAGGGACTTGCTATTGACATTGTTGGTCCCCTGGAGAGGGCGCATCCAGATTGCCGATTTGTCCTGACACTAGTGAACTACTTCTCAAAATGACCAGAAGTACAGTTTTCAAGGGAAGTTTCTACAAGCACCGTGACTGAATTCCTGCTCAATGTATTGGCACGGAAAGGATATCCTGAAGAGATATTTTGTGATAATGAGCCGCAGTTGACGTTAGAGGAATTGGTCAACTTCTTACAAGAACGAGTGATCCGTGTGTCACATTCATATGTTATTACCCGCAAGGAAAAGTTCTGATCGAGTGGTTAAACTGCACGTTCAAGACTTACCTCCAGTTGGCCCGTATGAAACAACGTCCGCTGCGAACGATTTTACGGGATTATATCACCGCATACAGGTGTGCGACACACGCTACAACAGGAGGGGCCGCTGCGGTTCTGTTACATGGAAGACTGTGAAGAACGAAGCTTGACATCTTGGCCTTACCGCCTGAATCCTTCGCAAAGGCACCGTATCAGGAACTGACCAGGATCCGGCAACCGTGCAGCCAAGAATACAGCAAAGCCTACACCGAAAAGACGCGAACGACAAAACCGACCACAAGGGTAGTAAGAGACCCGGTGTGGGTGAAGAAACCATTGCTTTCATTCAAGGGTAACATCTCTCTTTCGAAACCAAGGAATGTCATTTAGCAGTGTGGTCCAGCATTCTTCATTCTCGGCGACTGCAAAACGTAGAACGCGGAGAAGTTGTGCAAGGAGGTGCCTCCTCGGCTCCCTAGCGACAATGGCCGTGAACAACAGTGTGCTGGGTGTGAATTGTCGTTCCATCACGATACCTTAGATGCGACACTTCTTGCTGCAGCATGGCAGCCAGTGTCTGCAAAGGCAAGTATTCCCGTAGCGCAATTTGTGCCTAGTGCCTAGTGCAGGCAACGATTCCGGGTAACCAACGAGATCACCCACCGGACAGTTTCCTGCTTCAGAAACTGTCTCACGTCCGCCCGTCAACCCTGCAGACGAACCTGTGGTGCCGTGCCCTTCTTGTCACCACATTCAGCAAAACCACGAGAGATGGCTGCCGGACCGATATGGTTACTAACTGTGAATGGATAAATAGTTCGAAGTTGGTGTACCTGTATACCTAATGTATTCAATATTTCTGCATGTGCATAGATAATTTGGCTTGCATATACTGAGTGTATTTGATGTGTATATATTGAGGTGTATATATTGGTGTGCATGTGGGCGAGATGAAACTATACTAATATATACTAACGTACTAATACCTTCCCAAAACCTAAAATAAATGAGGGAGTGAAAGTGTATTCTGCAATTTCGGCTCCAGTGTTTAGGTTGGCAAAACTGTGTCCTTGTGCTGGTGTATACCTGTGGAGCAGCTAATAAAACAACAGTATGTACGCAGCAGCTGCCCGTGGTGTGTCAGTCTTATTATTGTTTAGTTACAATCATGTGCCACCTTATAGTTCCATAAAAAAGCGGCAAAATACCGATGAATACAGGTGTAAGACAAAGGAATACGATGACCCCAATGCTATTTCACGCGTGCTTACAGGCGGTTTTCAAAAGCGTAGAATTGAAATATTTAGGGACAAAAGTTAATAGACAGTACCTCAGTAACCTGACTTTCAACGACGACATTGCACTTTTGAGTAACTCGTGTATCACGTTCTATCATTTCTGTGGGAAAAGAAATTGAGAAAGCGAAGCGATGTTCATGCAATCAAAGGGTAAAAGTGAGGAGTAATGGCACCAGCTGCTGTATTTCTTGAGTTTGTGCACCGCTAGTTCGTACCTCCCCCAATTTTCGAACACGAAAGTGTTTTACGCCAGGATCCACTACGTCTCTTCTGACGTATTTCTCTCATGATTATGACGTTACAAGTTATATACCAAAATATCGCAAATAAAACAACGAGAAGAAGGGGTTCCTACGCACGGCGAAGAATGAGTGACCTTCGCTTCGCAGCACGTGGCGGTATAGACCTTATGCAAAATTGCTGCAATCTGTTGGCCGTCGTGCACGTGCCGCGACGCTAAAGACTCGAGCGCGGGGCAGTTGGCACAGTACGTGGGTGTTTACGTATGCGTATACGTAAGACGTGTAGACATCAGGCATGCATTGACTGATAATCACTATGCCGGCGTATTGCTACATTCCTAGGTGGGAAGCAAGAGATGCAGCAATAGGAAGAAAGATAAACCCTGTGCACATGCAAAATTGTACATTTGTCCTTCTTAGTCACCAGCTGTAAACTTTATATCGCACTGTATACGCTTGAAATTGTTTTTAGTTTGCAGTAAAACATTCTGGCAATATGGTAATGTTAACCATAACATTTCTCCTAATGTTGTCTTTCTATGAAAGTCTCCCCAATATGGACCAGATTGTCCGTATTTGAGACCTCATGAAAAATCCACAAAAGCGTAAAAGCTCTTATAAACCATTTTAAATAGAACTCTTACCATTTTTTAAAGGTAAAAGTTTCTCTGAATTTAATTCAGGAAGAATGGATTTTTGGACAACGTTTTACGAGCTATAATTTCGAGCTTTCCCAAGGAGTTCAAATGAGGCTTGCGGAACTGGAACTAACTTTTTTGACAAAATGCTTTGGGGAAACACTTTTGACTTGGGGTAGATTGTTGTGAATGTTTTAAAGTAAACTGGAGATGGTCGAGCGCTAAGGCTGGGAGAGTTGGCGCGCAATGTACCATGCCATAAAGCACGTTGCGTCAACGTGGCTTCCGCGTGAAACGAACGAGATGCCTTCTCTAGGTAAACAGCTGATAGCGAAAACGTTGTAAAAACTGTCTTGCTTTGGCATGCAGCGATTTGAGGGAACACGAGTACAACTGCTAATTCACGTCCTACTTGCTTGGAAAGGAGAACGCAAACACGTGTTTCAGGTGCAGTAGACAGAGCACGCGCTGAAAGCGTCATCAGCTTGAAAAAATAACAAAGGGCAAAGTTAATGCCTTACCTTTCTTCCTTCACCATTCCGAGTTCTTCTCTGTGTGCAGCAAGGGACGCCGCGATACGTCGACACTGCGATTATCGGGCAATACAAGCCTCACGTTGATACGCCTTACGTATACGTATACGTAAACACACGTGGAGTGTGCGCCCAGCGCCGCACTCGAGCCTCTAATATGGTGGCATGCACATTACGGCGGACAGCTAGATGGCAGTAACTTTGCATGAGGTTTATTTACTGACCTTGGATCGTGTGTTAATAAGAATGCTATTGGCAAGCTATTTAGATACATCTTATAACAGTTGTCAATCCTTGGAGCTTCGTGACTGCAGGTTGTTTTTGTCATCAGTAGCGAGATAGCGCAAAGACCTCCCGTTGGGCGCGCTCTAATGGTCGGCCCTTCTCGCGCTTTATAAACATGGGCCTCCACGGAGCATGGTCTCTCCTGCGCGCACGCATATTAGACCCGGGATTCACTCGCTGCTGTGGCACCGCTCGATGCTGCGACTGCGTTTACGAAAGGAGCACGCTGCTCGCACACGAAAATGTGAGAATTGTGACGAAGTAAGAAGTAAGAGTAGCTTGCGCTTGTTCCGTGTTTACTTGTGCATTTATTTCATGCGTCTTCCTTTCTGTTTAAACAGTGCGCTCCATGTGTCGAGCTGTGGCAGTTGTTACTTAATGCTCATTCTGTGTAAGCTCAGTTGGTGCATGCTTTCTGCCTGACATGCGTGATGCATGTTTCGAGCTGCTTACACTCTTCGTGTGACTTTAAAATTTGTTGCTGTAGCATTCATGCCTTCGCCCTTGTGAAGAAACAATCCACTATAGACACTCAAGTACCTGTGTGAAGACCCGTTTTACTTCCGTGTTATATCGATTCCTTGAAAGAGGGATCGGCTATATTTTTTGTATATACTCCATTTTTCCCCAAATGTGTGTAGAGAAGAACAATTGCACTTTATTAGGGTTGCCCGTAAAATATGATACGAAAAAAAGAACTTTTTTACACACTTAGAAAAGCAAAACAGTGAGTGGGGAGATAATGAAGCTAATCGGCTAAGCTTTCCAATTTGAGCCTGCGTTGTAGAACTGATGGTTCAAGAGGAGTGACTGAGTCTTATAGCTATCGCTTCAGAAATCCAGCTACTGCCAGTTATTCCGCCGATGCGGCAAGATTTATTCGTGATCTCAGCGTGCATGCTCGCATAATCTATACACCAAGCGGTTATTAACGGCATCTGCTAACACACATCCTATATTTCACTTTAGCGACCTCGGAAGAGGGGGGTATCCTAACACTTTGGTTCACGCCAACACAATGCAGTATAAACCAGCTTGTACGTGTAAATATGTACTTGGTTATTTCTGCCTATTCGCTTCATATCCACGGAAAAAGCACACACGTACTTACCTTATCAAACTGGCAGTTTGATATCTCACGAACACGTTCATGCAATCGCTTTAGGGGCTATTTAAGTGTTTCTCTCCTTCAAGTTGGCAAATTGCTGGCGCGTTCACGATACGCGCGTGTCCTGTTGTAGGGCACGACTACACTTTCTTAAGTCTAGTGCAGTTCGAACACCTGTCCGAGCTGAAACTGATACCAAGAAAACATGTGTACTCCAAACTGATATGGTGAATTTAGTCACAAGGTCCACCGATCACTCTCTGACAGGCTCCTTCGTTTATAACCACTGTAGAGGCGGCATGATGCACGAACTGTAAAGGGAACTCACACCTGCCAACGATCATCCTGAACAGCATAACCAAGATGTAAGCTTGCTCTAAGAATGAGTACTGGCTAGAATTTACCAGAGGTGCTTCACAGTTACAAGCTGAGTTTTATGAAGTGCAACTTCAGCAGATGACCGATACCGAAATACCTTGCCAACCGCCTCGAGAATTGATTGATTTGTGGGGTTTAACGTCCCAAAACCACCATATGATTATGAGAGACGCCGTAGTGGAGGGCTCCGGAAATTTTGACCACCTGGGGTTCTTTAACGTGCACCCAAATCTGAGTACACGGGCCTACAACATTTCCGCCTCCATCGGAAATGCAGCCGCCACAGCCGGGATACGAACCCGCGACCTGTGGGTCAGCAGCCGAGTACCTTAGCCACTAGACCACCGTGGCGGGGCACCGCCTCGAGAATTAAAACGGCAATGAGCGAGAACATTTACTGAACGACCCCAATCGTACTAAAGAGTCCTGCGATTACTCTCACAGCATCGTTGACTCAGCTCGGAAGGGGAAGGTCAGTTTGCAGCTGCTTCCTATGCCTCTCTGCGAAAGAATTGGTGTCATATGTCAAGAGCATCATATTATGGCAATGACGCATCATAAGAGTCCTAAGAAGAAAACCCAGTACAACTACCGTACATGAACGCACATTTCCGACCAGACTACAATATTGTGCCATGGCTTCGCTTTTCTGTGGGTGCGGATAGGTTTAGTGACAAACGGTTTCTTTACGGCACAAAATGTGTTTCTTGTTTTTTGTGGCTTTCCACAGTGTCAAGCCAGTCAAGATGGCCGGTCGATATTGCTTTTATTCAAAGTTTAATCTTACGAACCGGTTAATTATTCTGTGTTTTGATGATCCTATAGCTCATTCATGTTGTGTAGTGTTCTGATTGCTTTTTTCTGTCATTCTTGTTTATCTTCTTTCTATCATGTGTCAATTATTTTGGGTAGTTGACATATTCGGAAAGCACAACAGTTGCTTGTCAAGTTGGTCAGTGACATTGTCGAGAGAGCCTAACGAGGACGTGAAGTGCTTCAGGATGGCCGAATGGTAGGAAATTGCTGTCGATAACGACAAGCACGTGCCTGATGTAGAAAAAAAAGACGCCGACGTAGACGAAGAGACTTACGTGCGTTTTCTCTGTATATCGTTTGAGTATGGGCAGTGCCACGCGGATTCTTCTGGGTGAGTAAATGAACCTTTTTATTACGAGGTCTCGTCTTGTCTCGCGGAGACAACATTAGAATAATGTCGCTCCCTATCTCGATTGTTGATTTGTTTTTCTTTCAAGTCTCCATGAGTGGTTCCAATTTTTCTGTCCCCACACAGCACTGCTAATTTAGAGCAAGACCTTAATTTTCACACCATCCCAAACAAAGTCACGCGGCTGAGTTTTTTGATAGACGGTCATCCTAACAAGAAATCATGCCTATGTCTTCTCAGTATCACGTAAGGTTTACCATCTTTTAGTAGATGCCTGCCATAGAAAAGAGGCCGTAGATAAACTGAATGAAATATGGCGAGAATGTAAGTGCATTTTCATTAACCTGAGCATCGAGTGCTGCTTCGTCTGTACTCCCGTTGATGGAGAACTGAAGCCAAAGTAATCCAAAACAAGTATTATAACAGCGTTTGCAAACATCTTTTCCCCTTTTTCTCAATAACGGCTGTGTTCACAACTTGCGAGCATTGCTAAACTGTTCTCTAAATTTTCATCTCACTTAATCCTGTATAGCCCTGTTCACTTCACAGTGGTGTGATGCCGTTCTCCGCTGAATGCACGTGGTTGTAGCACCACTTTTGTGTTCTTATTGCCCATTATTTTTGTCTACCCGTTTTTTTTCTCCCTAGACCCGCGAGTTAGAGCTCACCAGAGCACCGCTGTACACGCAGTCTTCAAGCAAGTGTGACAGAGTGTAGCAGAGATCGCCCACATGTGCACGCCGAGTATCTATCTTCGTTTTTAGATGTCTCTCGGCTGCCTCGTCTATCCAATTGTATTGAAGCGCTTGTGACCCATGCCGCATCGACAGAACACACTTGATCGCACGGCCTTATGGAACCGTTATCACTCGTTAGGGCGCCTGAACTCCACAGCTATAGGAGAGTTGTGATATATGACGACAAAACGGTGCCATTCTACCTAACAGGTGTCTGCGACCAGGCATTGATGTCCTTTCGGATCCTGCAGCACGGATTGTAGCGATGTCGCTCTCACTGAGAAGAACTGAAAATTACGTGTACCATCATTTATGATTGTACTGTATAAGTTGTTTTCATTTCCAGCATTCAAGCCCGCGAACCATTTATGGAGTGAAATGGCAAGAAGAGTTATGTTCAAAAGATCATTATGGTTGCGCTAAGGACAGCCACATGAGTGAAGACAGGACGTTGTGTACTCAATAACTCGCCCATCTGCAAGTTCTCATTAGAATATGTGTACAAATGCAAATGCGTTGACGACATGCACAATAAAAATAGCATTGCCAGAGTGAAAAACGATTTCAACTTTTTTTTATAATTTGGACACGAAAACTCTTCAGAGGCAATGGACTTTCTATCAAATCTGAGTTGTTAAATCGTGCACTCATTCCACGAAGCTCCTCCGTCATTTAAAGGCAGGGTGGCGAAACCCAGCCATAAATATCTCTAGGTTTATTTGAGTATTTGAATTACGGATTCACCTTAACTTGCATACGTGTTTTTTGTCTGATATTGCGGGTTTTTACGTTTTTTTGCGAACATTGTGTTGATTATTAAGCCGTAAAAATTGCATATAAACAGCGAAAGTCACAAACATTTTCTTAGGACGGACGAAAATAAAATCTAGCTTTTTAGGGTCACATGGCCTACTAGTTTTTCTATAAGTATATGTGACAAAAAATAACAAGCAAACGTTTTTGTTCTCACTCCTAGAAATTTAGGACACTAAACACGCAACATGAATATTAATACCGAACACATCACTGTATAAAAAATTGTGTACCTTTTTTTTTTGGTTTACGATTTGACGCAGCTCAGTTTCACGCAATTTTCTTCTATGTGTTTCGTTGTGGGGGAGCCTACAATAACGCGAAGGTCAATAAAAACTATTTCTTTCAAAACTAATTGATTGATATGTAAGGTTTGACGTTGCATTCGAAACTCAGAAATAATACTGCAGCTTTACGTTTTTCCTAAATTCCATGACACAAAAATGTTGAAATAGACAGACTCATTAGGACAGCTAAAAATACGGGAAAAAAGTGAAACGAAAACGCTCCACCCGTCTCTGTGCGCAAAGCACTTCGCACAGACACGAGCACAGACACGACGCAGAAGGCTGAACCTTGTTTTCTATTCAGCGGCCGTGGTACTGCTATGTACCCCGTAAGCCACGCATAAAAATTGGCTGTCTTCAGTAACTCTAAGGCACCCCTTCAGAGTTTGCAATCATTGTTGCGATGAAGAGCACACCATTAGCTAGAAATCGAAATGAGAGAAGTCATTCATCAACTTTTATAAAGGAACACACGTTATGTTTCACTGATTTCCGGCTCATTGTGGCATTGTCGGGAGTGATGTCAATAATGATGATTCTCATTCACCCACGACAACACCCAGACTGCCCCAATACCCTTCTCAATAGCGAACGCGACAGGGGTGTTCCATCGCTTTCTTACGCGATTTCAAACACTTAATAGAGCAATGCCAATGTCAGGAACCACTACCTACAAAATAGTACCCATCGCAGACGCTTAAGGGCCATTGAACCTGCCCTGCCGTGACGCAACATTTCTGTGCCGCCTGTGGTTATAAGTAACGCTCTAGAAGACGAACTCATGTCGCGTAAGAATGGAAGGCACCCCAAGTTGAGACTGATGAGTTAGTGACCCAAAAGAACGTCTACTGTATTGCTGAGATCATTTTGTGAGTAAACACAACGTTCTACGCAATACATTGAATAAACTAGGCCGTAGACCTTTTTCTGGTATCTCTACATGTCGCAGGCCATCAAAGTGACGCAATCAATGCAACGTTTCTGAAATCCAAAGAATAGAGTGACCGCCTGTACGCGTTTAGTGAACAGGCGCACATGCACCCAGACAATGCTTTTTCTTCAATAGGTTCATCCTTTCCCCCAGTGCAGGGTATCTCGACTTCGTAATTTGTGGCCGTTGCTGAAACAATGAACAATAAGCGCTCAACAGCCTCTGTAAAGACACAGTTCAGTTTCGGGTTGTACCAATTCCTTTATAGGGAAACTGCCCCCATTTTTTACTCCTTTTTTCTCTTTCTCTAAAGACTCGCAAGTTGAAGCTCATACAGAGCACTGAAGTAAACGCAGTTTTGAAGCGAATGTGAACGAGCGCCGCAAAGAATGCAAACAGGTGCACGCCGAGTGCCCATCTTCCTCTTAAAATGTGTATCGGCTGCTTCGTCTCTCAACTCATGTCAAAGCGCTTGTGACCCATGCTGCATTGGCAAAGCCCATTCGATCGCTCGGTCTTCTGTCCCCCTTACCGCTCGTTTAGGCGCCTGAACGAGGCAGTTATACGGAAGGTGTGACATATGACGGCAAAACGGTTCGATCGTACTTCGCAGAACTGATGGCTCTATCGCTAAAAAAACTGTAAATTACGCGGAGGAGCCTACAATTGTACTGTTTAGGTTGTTTTTGTTCTCAATTATTGACGTCAAGGAATTATCTCTGGAGTGAAATGGTAAAGAGCGTTATGTACAAGTACCAATTTATTCACGACCTGAATACTAGAAATATCATTGGTAGAACCGAAAGTTCTGTAAACATCTTTTTGTAATTTGGTCTTGTATTCTGCTGAATGCAGCTCTTCAGCCATATTTGGCGTTTGTTAAAACGATAGAGTATTTATATTCGCTAGGACACCTTTAGCTTTCCAAACATGTCTTGAAGTCGCTTTAATTTCGACCAAACACATGGATACAGATTATGTTTGCCCATATTGAATGATGTAAATAACATATCTTCAGCAGTCAAATTGAGCAGTAAGCAGTGAAATTGGTAAAAATATGTGAATGACTGATCTATTACTGTTTAAAATCTGACACAAATTGGCGAGTTTCGTTTTATAAAATAGCTCCTCGTTCAGATAACGCTGATAAATACTAGTGTATGCGCACAAAAAAAAACACGAGACGCAATCATTCTTCATTATCACTGGGTTCAACTGCTATGCGCAAAGTACCAGGATTGATTTGTTTGACCATTGGTTTTTTTTAACGATCACACTAGCACCAGGCTCATGTGCCAGGTGAAAATTTCGTTTGAGTACTCATTGTGGTTGGTGAGCTCATACAGACCTGCGAAAGCGGTAAATTTTTCTCGGTCTCTAACGTGTTTACTAACACAATGAAGCATTGAACGCTACTATAGGAAGTCGAGAACACCGCCCTTACCCCAAGTATGTACAGATAAAACAGGCAAACATGGCACTGACTCAAACTATCTCATCAATTGAGAGGACAGCAGTCTTATGAAAAATTGGCAGTATTAGACCGTCATATATTGAAGTAAAGAGTGCTAACTTGAAAAAATCATTACTGATCGCATTCAACTGTTTTCATAAACTGTAGCACACCAAAAGAGATTCTTCTGAATATTATATTGTGGCGACAGTTTACAGGAATATGCCTTGTAATTTTTCTGCATCAAGACTCATGCAAAACATAATAGGGTATTAAGCAACGCGGGATTCAAAAATCACAAACAAAGCTTTTCTTTCACTTAAGCTCAATTATTTCCCTCCTCACGCCTCACCAACGGTAAAGCTGCGTATATTGCAAACTAAAGAGCATTCCACTTCGCTTTATAAACGCAGAAACTCTAAACAATGAGTTACGAAGCCAACGTGAAGGCAGTCACCGACATGCACACTTGCACGTAAAAGGTAACATGATATTTGCTGATTATCATCAATACTCAAACCTCCGATATACACATGTCCATACGCCAACATTCCATTCTTTCGTTCTTTCGGAAAAGCCTTTTTCAGACACCCTAATATATCCTGTCAGGTGACAGCCCTCGGTAAAAGCACACAATGCGGCCATCTGCAAATTTTCTTGTGATTCCACAATCCGTGCTCCTATTTGGTGGACTTTGCTCAGCGCAACTACGTCTGACTGCTGTATAGGTGACGCTTAAGTATCATTCTTTGGCGTTTGCATTAGCTTCGTCAAGATACCAAGTGCTGCAGGCAGCTTGGCGAGAAAAATGTGTTCATGTTCATGTGGAACAGACAAGAAATTCGACATAAAGTGATAGAAAAACTCAAATCGGACAATGGTACAGACTCGAGGAAGTCTACTGTCGACTTACGAAGCGCTCTGGTTGCAAAAGTATTAGAAAAGAGACATCACTTCTGTTTCTCTTTTTAAGATGCGTATGTTGCAGGAAGAAAGTTTTTACTGTTGTGTAACTCGACAACTTCTATGAAACACGTTATCGTCATGCAATAAATTATACGGAAGAATACGTTATGCTTCTTGGCTGCAAGAACACTTTTTGAACACTCCAACAAGCGAGCTAGCAAGCAAGCCAGAGTGCATAATATGAACGCGAAGTTACTAAAAGCTGTTAAAAAGCAACTTATATTTATTGCAGTTCGTAGAAGTCAGAAGCTTTATCTCTTTATTGCTTTCTTTATTAGGAAGATGATTTCATACTCCGGACTAGAGAAGCAGAACAATATAATCAAAAGAAGGAAGAAACTGAAGCAACGAGAATAGAAAAATATCTGTCAATGCGAAACCAACGAAGTGTGCGACTCATGAAAGAAGGAAACAAGGGCGGCAAAATTATACGCGTGAGAAGTTTCCCTACAAACAAAAGCTATGTAAGCAGCTCTGGAACAGGAAGCAGGAAAAAAAAGACTAAAGTGTCAAAATAAGAAGGCAAAGAATGAACAATCAAATCAAAACAGGTGGAGACGTAGGCAAAAATAGCCAGAAGCGCGGAGTGCGCTTCAAGCTCCGTTTCGCACCTCATGTATCGCCGACTCGCAGTATCGAGATTTCCACACTTTCGTGATGGAGTAAAATGGGAGTCGCGAGAACGAGGCCGCTGCTTAAAAAGCTAGCACGCTTCATTTCTTCTTCTTGCCGGGTTTAGTTGACGTCAATTCTGTTCTTTTTCTTCCTCTTGTGGTTTCACAGGGGACAGCAACTCAACCCTTCTTTGTAACGCCCTCGCCTGCGGGGCAGTGGTAGGCTAGATAAATACAGAAATAAGGTTAGTTTTCGCGTATAAGTAAATAGGCAACTATTACGTGCAATCGTATGATCCGGTGAAAACATTGCTGCAAGTGATGTTATTTTATTTATTTGTGGAAGATGTCTGCAAAAGCTATGGGATCAATTTCGCTTGCACGTATTACAAAATTGCGGGCTTGAAGGACACTGCGTTGTTGGGAAACTTTTCATTGCTTATTGGTGTTAACACTTCTATTATTAGCTTTTATCTTCCTCTATGTTGCTTCTTTCATCTTTCTTTCCTCCATGCTTTTCTTCCTGAAAGAACATACAGGCATTGTTGGTTGGTCGGTTGGTTGGTCGGCTGGTCGGTCGGTCGGTTGGTCGGTCGGTCGGTTGGTTGGTCAGTCGGTCGGTCGGTCGGTCGGTCGGTCGGTGTCGGTCGGTCGGTCGGTCGGTTGGTCAGTCGGTCGGTTGGACCCAAGAGGAATGACTCAAACCACTACGAAGGATCGGCCGTGAATCGCGTGGCAGTGGGATGTCGGGGAAATGAAAGAAAATAAGGAAGGTGATGCCTAATTTTTATATGAACGAAAAGATTAGTTGTGCTAACAGGCAGATAATGATATTTTAACAATAAAAGAGACAAAAAACAAAAATAATAAAAAATAAATACACTAACGACTATATGAAGTAGACTAATTACAAAAAGAAGTAATAAGTATATATGTACTTGTGAGATTAGCATGGTAGCCGTTTTGGTTCTTTTATATGGTTGTATATCGCCCCATATATGTCTCTGTTGCAATGACCTAGTGCCGAAGCCCCTAGGAAGAGCAGTACTGTTGTAGACAGCTCAAGCCCGTGTTTTTGAAAAGCTGGTATTAGAAATTGTTGCCGTAAATTTCGATACCTGCGACATTCTTAAAACGTGCTTTATAGTTTCTGTTTGTGTGCAATAGTGACAATGAGGGGCAGAAACAAAACCAAGTGTGTATATTCAAAAGTTTAAAGAAAGAATAGTGCATCGCAATTTAGTGAATGTCACTTCGAATTGTATTGTTGCACTCCAGGCGCTGCACCAGCGAAACTTAAGGAGCTGCAAATCTACGCCATTTAAAACAGAGCAGCTGGTGTGTTCCTGCCGTATACAGAAATTTCAGAATCGTGTGATTGCATAGAGGCAGCAGGGTCTTAGAATTATCAGGACGGGGTTCCTGAATTGATTCTCCCGCCAGTGTGTCAGCCGCTTCATTTAGTATTAGTTCAGTGTACCTGGCTTCCAAACAAATAGGATAACATTAACTGTATAGGGTATATACGTACGAAATTCTGACAAACAAGGTGATGTCTTTGGTGCTGTCAGAGCAGTGCAAACTGACCACGAATCGGTCAGTATAACAACCCAAGAGATATATGTTGCAAGCTTGCGTAAGGCCAGAATCACTGCCATTATTTCTGCCTGGAATATTGGCGTCAAGTTAGGCATTCGCAGTGAATCAGTCCAATCTAAATCTGTTGAGTAGATGCCCACTCCTGCTTTCCCGGCATAAACGGAAGGTATTGTGCCCTGTTAAGTGCAATCGTCAACCTCTTTGCTCCGTATTTCTCCTACGTTTTGTATTTTCTGTCTATCCAAGCAAAGTAAACAATTTCTGATGAGTTGGCACAATCTTCATATCCCATTTCAAATTCAAGGAAAAAACTGCGTAGCTTGCCCTACAGGACCAAGGCGTAGTGGCGCTAATCGGTTCCTGTCTGGTCTTGGCGTACAAGGTGATGCCAAATGAACCGAAGTTAGACCAAGTAGTTTTAAGGTACAGGAATATATGTGTTGTGATGCCAAGTTCAAGCACAGTTAGTCACAGTTGAATCTCACTGTTTCGGCTGCTTTACGTCGATGACCACACTAAACCAGTCGAGCCTAGCAGTCTCGCTTGGAAGCGCGCTACCACGCTAAACAAGTCGAGCCCAGTAGTCTCGCTTCAAAACGCGCTTCCACGCTAAACGAGTCTAGCCCAGTAATCTCGCTTCGAAATGCGCTACCATGCTAAATTAGTCGAGTCCAGTATTATCGCTTAGAAGCGCGCTACCACGCTTAATGAGTCGAGACCAGTAGTCTCGCTTGGGAACGCGATACCACGCTGAAGCAATCGAACCCAGTAGTCTCGCTTGGAAGCGCGCTGTGATTCCCAGTGTAGCAGCTTTTTTGGCTTTGGTCTCCCCATAGTTGGACGGCGCTACTGCGTGCTGCCTTTATATGGAAAGAAGTGGCGCACCTGGCCCTGAAGTCATGTGTGGGGCGAGGAAGTGTCCAGCAAGCGGGCTGGTGGCGGTTCGTGCATTCGAAGCTGGCTGAAGTATCTGAAACTAGTTGCTAAGAAACAAGTGGTGTCGTGATAGTGGTGGGGAGTTTTGCTTTTTTTTGCATCGAATAGACGATGGTCAGGATAAATAGCTCTTGTGCCAAATGTATTTATGAAATTAGAATGCGTCACGTTTCAGCGTAATTGTACAAGTAAAAAAAACACCAGGCCTGCGCAGAAGACGCAGCAGAGTTGCGGCGAAAGCAAAAAAAAATGGGAAAAAATTTTTTCGGAAGCAAATACCAGTAAGCTCATTGACTTTTTCTTCTTGAAATTTGTTTTCCTCCTGTATTTTGGGAATTATAACTCTCAAATTCATTATATTGCAGAAGTCCGCCAAGAGGCCACGCTTCGATGTTTACTTGCCCATATTGGAGTGCTCCTTGCAAAAACATATTTATCAAAAAAACATACTTGAAATGTTTCCTTAAAACAGCCTGACTATATATAAAGTCTTACTGTATAGCATTCACCGATTGCGTTGCATTTGTCAACTGATACACTACATATATCCAAACCTGCTGAGTTCCTTAGAGGCGCGTATCTACTGCTAGGTAAGCAGCATCGAACAAAAATATGGAGGAGCCAGACAGATATGTTCGTAAAGCTTCATATTCTACCTGTGTTCTTTTTGTACGATTAATGCTTATTTTACCTTACAAGTCATACCTAAAGTCTAATAATTATATTATACTTTCGCTGGCTGATTTCAATGTAAACCACAGTATTCTACATACTAGGCGAGAAAAAATGGCATGTCCATACTCCTCGAATCAAATATGATGAACAATTGATAAATATACTGTGCTAGTTACAATTAATAAGCTTACAATGGCTGATTTTGAACCTTTGTGCAACTCCAATCAAGAAATAAGACAATTTCGTCAGTCGGGCCACACAGATTCCTATTATTGTGAATAATGTATATTTCTTTCCTTTTTACCTTACCTTCGCATTTAGGTTGTGTATAACATGTTACCAAAAGGCGTATGCACGTGCGTACATCATCCTGCATATTTATACTTGTGTATCGGGTATAAAAATGCAAATTCATGAAATCCGTATTTCTGTTCACAGCAAATATTTTATTGTTTCTACATATATAAATATATATTGATGCATACAAACGTTTTGTTCTTTATTGAAACTGTATTGTTATCACGTATTACTTTGTTTTTAATGTGTTGCTTATTTTTTCTCTGCAATGTGTTGCTGTCATTTGTAAAGGGGCAGCACCTCTGCCAACCTGTAGTCGCTTTTATCCCTGTCCCCTCTCTTTCAAGTGTGAAAATAAATAAAAATTGAATTGAATCGAATTGAATAATACATTGTTCGGGCGTGTAAGCCCACTGGAGTAGAGAGGCGCGATGTGAGGGTGAAACGCGAATCCTTTTCTGTATGTGAACCACGGCCCGTTTAGCGACCAGAGCGCGTATAATACTGCTGGCTATACACGCCATCTCCCACTCGGGGAGGGGAAATTGGACCGCTTATCATAAAGCCACGTCGATTACATGAAACAATATATAACTACCGCAAACCATTCGTAGTGGAAATTTCAAAATGGGAGTATAAAAGCACTTTTCTCAGGGAAGGTCAAAGCGAAGAAGTGCATGGTGGTGCACTGCAGCTCCACGATTCTCAGTATGTTGTAAAAACTGGGACGCCTACTTAAAAAAGTCACAGCTTTGCCGCAAAGGCGAAGCAATGAACTCGATAGCAACAAAGTGGAAGGACACGCGCAGAGTGGCAAGCACATTGAAAGATGCCCCGCGTTTCTCACACACAAATGACGCACGAAACGTACTCACAGTTACAGAATAACGCGAATAAACGTCTCGGTTGTTACTTCGCTGTGTCGAAAAAGCGCGCCCTTTTCGCTAACGGAAGCTGCGCAACGACTGCAGTGACCTTTGTGCGCCCGGTAACTACAAGAGAATTGTTCCGATGGAACCCGAAGGATAGCCAAGACGTAAAATTCCCCCACTGCAAGATAAAGGTGTGTGATCGAGCGTACACCCTATTATTCTCTACGCGGGCTAAATTACGCGTGAGAGATGTGCGCCACCGCGCGCTCACTGCGCCACTTTGCTGATAATGCTGAAAACACGATAGTCCCCCCTTCCTCCCCGAGATGCCCGCTAACATCAGTAAAGTAGTAGGTATGAATAGCTTGCCGTTTGTTCACCCAAAAAAGTACTGGTTAACGCCTCGAATTCACGACGCACAGGTCCCACGTTCGATTCCGCGCACCACGGTCTTTTTCCTGCGATTTTTTTGTTCGTTCTAGCGTTTTCATATATATAGATACGTATACATATACGGTGCAAGACATTGACGCCCATGCCGACGCGGGCGGCAAAATACAGCCGAGAGTGTTCATATATTTACTATCGCAATAAAAAACACCGCCTTTCACATAACTGGAACAGCCATCGCGACGTAAGTTCAGAAAATTTTATTATCTCTGATAATCCTTTTTATGTTCTTATGGCAATAATACGAGCTCACTTTCACTAGATAAAATAAATTCATTGTTCAGTTGGTGGAACCTGACCTCAAAATCATAGCTCAGTCTCGTGGGACCAATGTCACACCTTTATATAATTCTGCAATTTTAGTATGTCATCTGTGAAAATGCATTTATTCTTTGTGCGCAAAAACGTGTACAGCCGTCATTTTTTTTTAACTAACGCGTGAGTGTGTGGCCAGCGCGCTCCGACGGCTGCTTTCAGCACATTCCAGCGACAGCAAGATCAATCAATGACTCTTCTCGCGTCATCTAGTGAGGAGCAAAACCACGAGTCCCTATGCATATAGAACCGGCAGCAAGATTGCAACCCTCTAAAAAGAGATTGCGCGAAATCTTGCTTGATCGCCTTGAAGGGGGGAGGGGTTGTAATATTGAAGCTTTTACAACAATGAAATCTGTACACATAGTGGAGCACGTGCATACGGAAACAAAATATTTAGCCTTAAAGACCGTAACACCGGATTGTCTACCGGTGTGCGCGAGCCGGCCCCGTGTGTCTCAGTACCACTTATCGCGTTCTTCCTGTCATTATAGTGTGGTACGGGCTAAGGTACTTTATTTTTTTTTTGCTTTTTGCCACGCAATAAATGTTTGCATATATACGCCATACGCAAGAGCGGGTGGGCAGCAGAAAATACATAAAATGTGTTGACGTATGGGCATCATCCAGTAAGGTGTTCTCATAGTCAGTGCATCGTTGTAAACGGGCTGTGAAGATGTATTCATGCCCTTTAAAAAATTTTACACCCTGAAAGGTGTGAAAAGCGGTGTACACATTGAAATCACCTATATGAACACCGTTTTAACGCTCTATTTTTCAATTTGAGGTGTTCATGAATGAAACACCTTCGAAACACCCCATTTACACCCTTAAAATTGGGTTGTTATGAACAGGTCTACAAATGATTGATTGATATGTAGGGTGTAACGTCCCAAAATTACCATATGATTATGAGAGACGTTGTAGTGGAGGGCTTTGGAAATTTCGACCACCTGGGGTTCTTTAACGTGCACCCGAATCTAAGCACACGTGCCTACAAGGCTACAAATGCACGATATTTTTGGGCAATTTTGCTTATACTCTTAGTATACATTAACAATCTTGACACCAGCAAGGCTACTACTACTAGCTGCTTGCGGTTCTAGTAATGAATCGAAGCAGGAAGTAATGTTACAGAAATGCCGTTTTCATTGATAAAGCACGCGAAATACTGAATATCACCGACACAGGCAGATTAAGAGACTACACAACAAAGCACAACGCCCAGTCTCAGACTTCCTTAGACGCTTCGGTAGTTATATTTTGTAATATTATATTTTGTGAGAGAACTTCAAATCTCCATTCTCAGCCATCCTTAGCTGTCACTTATTTTTCTTATATACATAGGCTCTTGTCATGATAACAACACATTTTCTTGTATGGTTAGGCGACAACTTCCTGACAGAAGCCGCATAAATCTTCAGATCAGTTTAACTTCAATTCTAGAAAATCCATGAAGGCAAAAAGATACGGAATGTGTAAAAATTTATTAAACGTTCTTTGTACTTAAGGTCTCGCGTAGTTCCCTGAAAAAAAAAATGATGTGGCAGTTGCATACAGTCGACAGTTTTTAAAGGAGACACTTCAGCTCTATTTGTCGACGTTGGCAGCATTGGTAGAAACTTTTGAACAATCCGTTTATCCACTTTATGAGGCCACCTACAGGAGGTACTTGTCATTGATCTGCAAAGAAATTGGAAGAAGGAAAACAAATTGGCGTTTCCTTATGACAGTCACCCAATACTACCGTTTTTTTTTCTTGTTGTCATTGGCATAAATTTGCAAAAGTACTAAACTGGAAAAGATATACGCAGTTTCCTCAAAAAAGATAATAAAACAACAAACCTGCAAACACCATTGAATTATGTCAATGGCACAGATTATACTCAAGGTCATGACCACCACGTCTAAATGAAGGCGAAATTCAAATAACACCACTGTTCTTATAAAAGTGCACTCTAAACACAACAGGTGCTCAAAATTAATTAAGGGACTACCGCTATTTCACGTCTCATATTTTTATCGTAGTTTTAACACTGAATATTACGCCACTCCTACACCTCAGTCCTTTATATGTGGAGCTACAAACGGTAGCAATGCGTTATAAGACAGCTCTCAAAAAATCACTCATACACACAACGTAACTATTATTTGATGATCACCGATTCATCGCTATACTGATGAGTTAAATCAAACTAACGCAGCAAGGTTAAAAAACTGTACTAGTCGGAATGAAATATTGTGGTTAGCGAGCGACGCGTAGCATAGACCTTAATATAAAAATGAAGATAAATAAACATTTGCCGACTGAATGAGTGACTTTTCTATCCTTCTCCCTATCTAACTTTTATTCCCCTTACTCCCTCTCCAGTGCAAGGCAGCATACCAGACTCAGCAATGCTTATACTCCCTACCTTTCTTTCATTTTTATTCTCTCTCTCTATCTCTGGCTCGCATGCCCGTGTTTTGAGATGCTGAAGAACAAATGCTATTATAAACCCTTTCTCAGCCCTAATGTGAAAACCCAAAACTGGAGGGTTCAAGGTATTGGAACTAACGGACTGATTGACTGACTGAATAACTGACTGACGTACTGACTGACTGACTGACTGACTAATGAATAACCAACCAACTAATCACAAATGATTGAGCCAATCATGAACGAACCAAATAACCTAAATAAATATTATTGTACGTACTCCTTCAGGTGTGAATTGCAACAATGGGAACAGAAACAAAGACAAATTCTATCAAGACCAAAACAACTTCATGGCATGAGAGTAGCAGAGCAGCTTATGCGTTCGCGCTTGCGTGAAAAGCAAAAGAGAGCGTTGAGGACACTCACATCTACCGGTTGTCCCGATGTCGAGGCACCTGTCGAAGCATTGCGACGCTTTTCGCGCGATGAACACGCCTTGAAGAAGAACTCGGCGAAGGCGATTAGACAAGCGAGACCAAGTCCGGCAAGCAGTACGACGAACACGCCGCCCACCTTGGGCAGGCCTAGCTCGCTCACCGCGTCGGTCCTGGACGCCGCCTGGTCATCAGGACATCGCCTCGCTGGGTCGTTGACCTTCCACCAGCGGTCCTTGAGCGTTTGTAATGTCCCGCTTTCTTGAAGACTTAGAATAGTTGATGAGAGTACGCTACGGTACGGAGAACCTGCGTTGGAAGAATGGGCCCAGCTTGTGATGGCGTGTCATCAACGCGATACCCAAATCGAATTAGTGCGAGCAGCTGTTCGTAAGTCCATTTTCATTAAACCCTCAACGTATACCTAAATATATTTGTTTCACTTAGTAATTAGAGACACTCTGTAGTAACTGTACATTTGTAAAAAAGAGGACTTTCGAATCTTTATTACAAGAGAGCCTGAATTAAGACTAGGCTGCCAAACGGTTATGCTGGAAGCGTATTCATGGAGGTACGCATAGTAATGGACACCTAACAATAACAATACCTGCAGGTGTTTTCTGGATGACAACAACCTTGTTAATGACCCACGCCGTAATTGCGGACTACTATCAAGTACACTCTAAAGACTGTGGAAGGTAATACAGATGTGCCAGAAACGAGAAGTGGTGTTCTACTTTCGCAAAGCATCAGATAAAGTGAAATGCGTTTTCACTCTGTATGAAAAGAGAGAGTGAAACTGCTTTATACTTTACATTTGTTGAAGCGAGTGGAATTCACACATACTCCTAAAGCATGTCAGAGTAAAACCTGGTTATACTGACGCTCCTAATCTATATATATGGAAGCACCTGCGCACCACGAGTGGACTATCACTACTTAATACCCGACCATATATGCAGTAAAAAGTATTTTATTTTTTGTTGTGGCATTAAAGACAAATACTACAAAAAACAGCGCTTCCAGCTTTCTAAGTGAATTTTCGTGCACCAGAATGCACTTGAATAAAAAATCGGCGTTTCTGGCTGTGTATTCATGTTGTTACATAAAATATTATGATCTCGATAAATTGGTCTTTCTCGAAGCTAAATTGAAACAGATAATGCTTTGTTGTTATTTTGTAATTCATGTTTCTCGCTATGAACGTTAAACGCAGAGTATGCTTCCATAAGCCTAATGTATGGTACATCTACAGCGAAGTTATATTGCTTTATAGTCACACGAGTTGAACAAGAATGACCGAAAATATATCATGAATGATGAAAACGACATTGTTTCAGTGTGCAGTCCAGAAGTACAATGTTTCCTGTACACATAAATGGCTAACCCCTCAGCGAGTCAGTTCGAGCACCACACAAAACTTCGGCTACACTAATCTTTGTTTATAGCGAAACAAGTAATATCGACGTTGCCACCCTGCGAGACACAAAACAAACACATGAATTACAATCTGTTTGGTTGTCGCGCGTGCTGAAACACTCAAATCTGCATATCTAAATTACAAAATGTCAAGACAGATCATGGGCATTACTTGTGATATGAAGAAATTAAGGCATTAAGAGCACTTCGGGTGAGGTTACTCTTTTCAGGTGAGATACCTTAAACCTTTCTGGGAGAATAACTAAACTTTGCCTCAAAAAAGGTGATTTACTCTGGGATTGAGAATGAAAGATGGGACAAGAAAATACTCTCCCAAAAATAGTGCAGCACTATGGTATGTAGTTGTTAGAGTGTAGAGTGCCTTATCATGCACACAAATCTTAAAACATGAGTATTCTTGTCATTCGCTCTCGTGGTAATGCAACTGTCATAGCTAGAAGTTCAACCCATGCTCTGTACATTCACAGTGCCACACTAAATTTGTTATTCAGCACCAGGGGACCATTGCACGAGGGAGACCTTCAAATTAGGTGGGCCCGTAGCAAAAGTTCAGTTTCAAATATTCCTTTATTTCTGTTTTTTACCAAGCCAGCAATTTTCGCTATACGAGATGCTAGTCTGCGCATGCACATTCACATCTTCTTGCCTGCTGGCAGTTGCGAAAATGCGTTTCTTGAAGTTTGTGACACGTGTTTTTACGATTAAATTGTCACAAGCACATGTGACTTTTGACGCAACTGCAGATTGCGTTTCAAGCGTACTGGTCTCCGAATAGTGACATAACGATTAATCATGCATACAAACAGTGCAAGTGGACGGCTATATTTAGTTAATGTCGTCCCATCAAAGTCGGCAAGGTGTCTTCACGGCAACAGTAAATAAGACTGAATGAAATTCTTTCATATATAGGTTATTTTAGGGCACCCTGCCACACTTTCTAGCCAAGGTCACAAAACACTGTCGATAGGTAGTTGAGGCTTCCCTAAATAAGCGACGCAAACAATAAAGTGCAATATGTGCCCCAAAATTTTCAAATAAATCTTAAAGTCAACTAGAAATCGCCCCATATTCTATCTGCGAATGAAACCGTATACCGAAACTATGGTATATGGAGCGATCACTGTAATAGTAAGCCGAGCGTTGGGAGAAAATCTAAGTGGCGTTAGTGGTTTTCACAGCATACTCATGAAGTAAACTATGATGAGTGGGATGAAGCGTCTGTCCATGTGTCCGTTCATCGGCACGTCAATTCGTGCACCCTTCCGTTCATCTGTCCATGCTGCCGTCCGGCTCTTCGGACGCAAAATTGGACAGACACGGATGTACAGATGAATGGAAGCACGGACGGACAGACAGACGGATGCATGTCCACTGCAGGGCAAAAAACTTTCCCAAGATCCGCCAATAAACTTGGTCTTGTGCCTTCGGCTGTCACGGTATAGCGGCGAACATTTTAATGCCATCGTCCCACGTACCTTTCTGCATCCCCTTGGAGCACTTACCTTCACTCAGAATTCAGTCAGTTATCCTTTATGAACAGCGATTACCCTGCCTACGTGCTACGTGCCCGGCCCTTGTCTATTTCTTCTTCTTAATTTCAACTATTATATTATATACCCCGGTTTGGTTCCTGACCCACTCTGCTCTGTTCTTCTCTCTCAAGGTTTCTCCGATCATTTTCCTTTCCATCGGTCGTTGCGTCGTCCTCCATTTAACAGAACCATCTCTGTAACCCTCCAGGTTTCCGCTCCGTAGGTAAGTACCGGCAAAAATATTGCTCTTGTTGGTTAGTAGTAGAATATCATACATGACTCGAAAATACTTGCCGAATGGGATCCACCCTTTTTTTATTCTTCTATTTATTTTATTTTCAAGGTTTGACTCCACGGTTACTTCCTGTCCCAAGTAGATATTCATTTAAAACTTCCAGCGTCTCTCTGCCTTTCACAGTGCGCTCTTTTCTGCCGAGACTGTTGCGGAACGCTTTAGTTTTGTGCACAATAATTTTCAGACCTACTCTTTTACTTTCCGTGTCCAATCCCGTAATCTTGAGCTGTAAATAATCCCCTGATTAACTGATCAAGGCTATTTTATTAGCTAGTCACAGGTTAATAGGATACTTCCCATTAACTCTTAGTTCTAACTCGTGTATATCTAGTACCCTGAAAAACCGCCTGTAAACATGTGGTGACTAGCATTGGAGAGATCGCGTCTCCCTGTCTTACACCCTTCTTTATTAGGGTTTTGTCGCATTTTTGTGGAAAACTATGGTGGCTGTGCCTCCACTGTAGATTTCTTTCAGCATATTTATGCAAGGTTCGTCGATGTGCCTAATCCACGGTTCCTACATTACTGCTGATGTTTCGAATGAGTTAAACAGCTTCTCGTAATCTGTGAAGGCTATGCATAGGAGTTGGTTGTATTCCGTGCATTTCTCTATCAGCTGGTTGGCACTATAAATGTTGTCTATTGCGGAAAAGTCTAGCTGTACAAAATCCTTCTTGGTCATTTGTTTGATTGAAGTCTTCTGTCACCTTCAGTCTATTACCTATTATTTTTGTAAATAGTTGGTAAACAAAGAATTATTTTTAACAGTGTGCTGATGAGCCTGTATTTTTCACGCCCAGGACATCTCCTTTCTTATGCATTAATATGTTGGTGTTCCTCTAAGATTTTGGTACCCTTCACGCCAATAGAGACTGCGATTGTAAGGTGGCCAGTGAAAAATTTCTCTGCTATCTTTCAATAGGTCTATTGTTACCTTATCCTTACCAGCAGTTTGATTCCTTGTAGGGTTTTCCGTACTTGCCCTGTTGTTACTGGTAAGATGTTGAATTTCTCTGAGTTAGTATTTCTTCTTACGATATCTTTCTGGTTGTTTTGGCTTCCGTGCAGATCTCTGTAGAACTTTTCCGCCACTCCAGCTATCCTATATATAATAAATATGACATTTCCTTACTTCTTTGTTATGCATACATCCAATTTTCGCCCATGCACATGTTAGCCTTCACAGCTTTTCGGCTCCTGCCACTTTTTACAGCCTGCTCTGTTCTCTCCATGTTATATTTTCTGGTGTCGGCTACCTTACGCCTATTGAATAACTTCGAAATCTCCACTAGCTATATTTGATGGTTCTATTTTCGCTTTCATGATTTGGCATCTTTTAAGGACATTTTTGGCTCCTCAGATAGTTTGCCAGTGTTCTGTCTAGTGACTGCACCTCAAAATTCTCTTGCACACTTTTTATAATACAAGTAAGATTATCCTTCATTTTATCAAAGCTGCTGTCGGTTACACGATTCAGAGCCTCGAATATATTCTAAAGGATTACTCTCAATTCTTCTACTTTTTCTCTCACCAGCATCTCAATGATTGCCTTCTTGTGTATCAGTGCCAGGTATCGAGAATACTATCAAATAGATGCTAATCTTCGTGAAACGCCAATAGTGGTTGCAGTATTGCCTACGTAATTTTATAAACATTACTTATGTATTTCTTTGATACAGCCGTCACGTTGGGTTAACGTCAATTGTGGTAAGTTGCCATGCGCTGAAGTCGATTTATGTTGCAGTGTCCAGGCACAGCATTCTCGCGAGCATGAGTGCTTCGAAACAGGTTGTGTGTGATGCTAATAGGCATGTTCCAGTTGGCATCGTTGCGCAAGTGCAAACAACAGGCTATATGAACATCCGCAACTCTTCAACATATGTCTGCGTGTGCAACATTTCTACATATATTTAGCGTCATTTCATGAATAATTGAATGGTATGTGTTGTTTAACGTCCCGAAACCACCATGTGATTATGAGAGACGCCGTAGTGGAAGGCTCCGGAACTTTCGACCACCAGCGGTTCTTTAACGTGCACCAAAATCTGAGCACTTGGGCCTACACTAGTTCCGCCGCCATTGGAAATGCAGCCGTAGCAGCCGGAGTTCGATCACGCGACCTGCGGGTCAGCAGCCGAATGTCTTAGCCACTAGACCACCGCAGCGGGACGTCAATTCATGACGTGTTGCTCAATAAAAAAGATGCAACACAGTCACCTTCCCTCCGCATGCTCCGCATAACGTTAATTTCCAGGTACGGGGACTCTGCTGACTTTTTCGACATATACCTGAACACATCGTATCGTTTTTCGCGCACAAAGATGACATTAACAAGCACACACTAAGCACTGTTATTCTTTATGCGCGTTTTCAAGCATCTTCCGTTATGAAAAAGAATAGCACGGTGTGCGCTCGTGAAACCTACGCGAGCCGTCACGCATATAAACTGCCCTTCAGCAACGCGGGACACAAAGGTTCGCAGCTTGAGCCAAGGACGCGAGCCGGCGTTCTACGTCCTGCTGGTCTCAGTAGCGCTCCACCTAGGCGCGACGTTCACCCGTCGACATCGTTCCCTTGCTGCATTGCTTACAGCAGCAGCTTTATGAAAGTGACCCCTGCTATCACAAATGAAGTAGTCGGTGGTGGGGAACGTATCATGCATGTAACATGCGTGTAAAAGCTGCACGACTTCAACAATGAGAGGTTACACGCTAACAAGAAGCGAGGCTTGACCTCCCAGTCCCAACGTGGGATTATCACGGCAGGTGGCCGCATCCTGTACAGAACGTATACATAAAGTTATTTCCAGCGAAAGAAAAAAAGACATAACTACGTCGGTGACTCTCCGATGCTCCTTCGGTCAGGGTTGTTCACTGCTAACGTGAAGATTTAATCATTGCCTCCAAGACTGCACGCCAGTGCACAATCTTGAATGCCATGCTTAAACTGCGTTGTGCTCCATTGCTTATTTTAAGCACTCACACATGGCAGCACCTCCGAGGTTCCCCTACAAAAAGCGCGGAGTTAACGAGAATGTGTGAAAGACATAGGGCGTATTCACACCAAGCCCAGCTTTTGCCTCAACACCTTGCCCCGCCGTGGTGTTCTAGTGGCTAAGGTACTCTGCTGCTGACCCGCAGGTCGCGGGTTCGAATACCGGCTGTGGCGGTTTTATTTCCGATGGCGGCGGAATTGTTGTACGCCCGTGTGCTCAGATTTGGATGCATGTTAAAGAACCCCAGGTGGTCGAAATTTCTGAAGCCCTCCACTACGGCGTCTCTTATAATCATATGGTGGTTTTTACCGTTTCCCCAAGAGTCAGAGGTTTGATGATCAATGAAAAAACTTCTTGAATGCTTCTTTCTTTCTCATGTGGTGACGTTATTCTTACAACGTCATATCCTTGACGGAGATAAGTCAATGAAGTCTTAGTGGAAACCGGCATAGAACACTTTCATGTTGAAAAAAATCCAAGAGCGTCGTCTTCTGCATCGCAGACATTTTTCAGCGCATTCCTCAAATACAAAGGCGTAACGAGATAACACTTGTTCATCTTAGACCTTTGCGTTATCAGCCATCCTTCTTAGTGCCCTATCGACGTGCTCAATATATCGAGATGCTTGTCGGTCTCCACGGGATATTAAAATGTTTTGCACTCATTTCTTTTGCCCTAGTGACGAAACCGATCAGTTTTTTTTCCGCAGTCTTGTCTGTTCATTAACCTCCTGACAGTAAGGCCTATATATCATTTTGTGTGACGTTAGTTCATAAATAAGCAGTGCAACCATAACTCAAGCTCGTCGTATTATTTTCACATATTAATCTAGTCAATGTTTAGTAATATGTACGTGCACGTTTTACATCAGGAGAAACGATAAAGAAATTTTATCACATACCTTGTGGCATCGCAATACCATATCCCTTTGAATCCAGAAGCCCTCTGAGCTGTGTGAGTTCGCATCGACGCTGAGCCACATACTCTATGCTGGCTGATTCCATCAGAAAGGCGTAGCCTCCACGCTCTACCCGCTCAACGCCCTCGGTGTTGGACGATACCAGGTCGTCTTTCATGACATTCCACATCCTCTCGTATGTCTCGTGTTTAGAATCCTGCGCATAAAGCGCACCATTTGATGTGTGTGTCACAAACACTCAAAATGTACCACGCTCAAAAGTGCTGCGCCGTCAATGGCCAAATTTTTATGACGTGCTTGCGAAAACGTCGAAATTCCGAGCAGATAATTCCGTATGAAGTAATCAGGACCACGCTCTTTCCCTAATATCAATCAGGCTCAATATCTGATTGCTAGGCCACCGATTGTAGAAGCGTGTGGTCTTGTCGTGGTTGCACGACAACGAAATTCGCTTCTAGGATAGAACCGCAGATGTATGTTACATATATGCAACATTAACATATACTGCATGAAAAAGGTATATACCAATTATAGTTTGTAAACACCATTATGTCCTCCGCGCGTAGTAGTAACAGTGCACATGCATTTCTACTTCGATGTTGCCTGTTGATTTGGCATCTTCACTTTTAAGCTTAGTTCACACGACGTTTATGGATTATTCAATCTATAACCTAATATTACAAACAAATTTTACTAAACTGCCTACTGAAAATTTTGCTGGCAAAGAATTTCGGAGTTCCGCTCTATGAAACCAAGCAAACAAGAGTGAAGTAAAAAGTTCATGTGTCTGTTTTCCTTGTGTGCTCCGCTTTGGTGGCCCTATGTTCATCATGAACAAGTAGGACGAGCTCTGCAATAATTTTTTTTTTCATTCTACCCTAAAATTCGCGAGGCACAAACAACTTTCGAGAAGTTCATGCATATGAACTTTCATTTGAAAACATTAGGCATAGAGATCAGAAACGAGCTCATACCTTGAAGAAAGCCTGTGTAGATCCAGAGCGGACACAGCCATACAGAACCTCGGTCTGCTTTGCCAAGTCTTCAACGCTTTCTATTGGTGACTGGAGCCTTTCTCGAGTCAAGAAGGACGCCAGGTTGGCGGTGTATGACGATACCAGTACGAACGAAAACAGCCACCAAGCAGCAACGAGAATTCGTGTGGAGGCTGACCTGCAAGATATAGTGGTTCATCAGGCGATATTTCTTACGGATTGGTAACTCATGTCGCTGAATCGGGCACTTTATTAAAGACGATAGTCTTTCTTGGAGACCATCGACGCAAAAAGTTTGGTCTGTCTGTCTGTACACTTGTCTGTTTGTCCACTTTTAATGGCATTCGGTATTTGAAACGGCTGACCCCTTCCGAAGCGCCCACCAGTGTTGCTCAAGGTAGAGCGTTCATGCTTGTGCAATTGTCAATTAAAAAGCAAATATTGCGTATTCCTGGGGCACCATAACAACATGTATATATTCTGCATGTGCGTCTTTTACTAGAAAAGACATACATAAGTAATTTTAAGGACTGTAGCGCTTATCACGCTGCGCTGACCATGCAACGCTTGCACAGAAAAGAGAGTGTTTCCAACGCTTTGCTAGGACGAGACGGTAGTGGCACCTACCCGTCGCCTTGCGTTCTACACCTTATAACCTCTGAGATGGGCGCGCACACTCGTCTTAATGCCACGCGCTTTGTTTTCTAAGAAAACTGCCAGATGGCACTCATGTCTCACGTGTGACGTGACTTGATGCATTCGTTCGCCTCCGCTGCCCGCTCGAGGCACTCTAATGCACCGTCTCCAGAATACCATCCACCAATATTCTTGCGCAGAGCATCAAATAAATGTCTTGTTCACTCTCTCCACACGAAAGACTGTCGTCTTTCGATGACATTTGCAGATTAACGTGCAGTTATGGGGCCAATTTTTTTTCTGGATACCATTGGGAGTTTCACTAACACTGCTGACGTTCACCCCTTGCAGCGTCATCTGAACTAAAAGAATCAAATAAATAAATAGGAAATAGGAGTATAAACCTCTTCTTCAGAAAACATGCCGCAGTCGCAATGGCATGGGCGATATTGTAATCTAAATATTTCTGGAACCTAAAAATGCTCTTACACGAGCAATATTGTTTTGTTATATGCCATGTCCGGCTTTCCCAACGGCAAGCATAAAATTGACAATAATATTGCTTTTCATACAACAAATGCGTTCAACAGGTTCTAAACGGGACTCGTTTCTCAGCAAACACGAACCAACCACTGAAGAAAAGACGTGCGTGTGCTCTTTGTGCACAATCTTGGAAGCACGTTATGACATCTTAGCAGCGCGAACAAACGGGACAAAGGACACAAACAAACACAGCCAATCATGCTAATAACTTTAATAACTGCCCAATGAATGTGGTTCATTGCATTTCATTGTCTTGCACCAGGCTATATACCGGACAGACTGGATGCTGCGTGAATGTGCGCTTTCGAGAACATTACAGCGCGCTAAGGCCTGCGCCTACAGTTTCCATTTGTCTCAACACTGCGCAAAGCGTGGTTCCACACCAACATTTTCATGCACTTCTATTTTATACGCTCATCATGACGCGAGGTTTAGGAGGTCGCTGAAGCATCTTTCATAAAGAGAAACACTGATATTTGTGCCAGTTCCCCCTCTTTATCACTTTTAGATTGTGAGATTGCTCTCGTCGACTACACCTGACGACCATACGTGACGCTGTTCCTTTCTCTTGTAACTTATTTGTCCTCGTTTTTTTTAATTTGCATATGTTTCTGCTACGATTTAACCCGAGTTTTTGTTTGCGCTAGTTTGTGTCCCTTGTGCGGTTTCTTTGCGCTACCACGTTGTCATGGTAATCGTAGAATCGCGATTAGGCAGCGAAGTATAAGGGTACATGCGGAGGCAGTCAATGCTGAAAAATACTGTAGTCCTCTTGATGAAACAGTGAAACGCAGATGTGCAATTGCTGTAAGTCACCGCTGCAACCCTAGCCTAATTAATGCGATTGCACCGTTACGACTTAAGCTTGTGCTTGATATTGGCTGCGCTGACATCAAAAATCATGGTGGACGTAGCATGATAGGCACTCCACGTAGCGTGTAGTGGCAGGGGAGGTAAGGATGCTATGAAGCAACGCACGATATCAAAACAAATGTGTTCTTTGTAGGTGCTGCTTTTATCCGAGCACGTTCCATGCCATTGCCCGCATCACTGCAAACGCACCGGGTCGAAATCTTCCCCAAAAGCAACCTCGGCGCGTAATAGCGATAAAGATGATGGAACGATTGCGGCGTGCTCTTTCCTTAGAAAGTGCACATTTTATGTTTAAAAATGGTGGCGTAAGATACTGCATCGAGGAGCATTTTCCAATCTGCGTCTTCATGGCAGGTCTGAAGCAGAGAAAGGGGTATTGCAATGCCCAGTGTATTGAGTCGTCACTCTCTTTTGAGTTTGCCATGTGCCGCCAACATCATTATACATGCTCAGTCTAGGCTGCGCTGTATCACTCCAGTGGCACTGAAACTCATTATGACATACTTTTGTGAAAATAGCACCCAGTAAAAAATTTATCAGGTTACGTTGCTTCAGACAACATTCTCAATTTCAAGTCATTTCAACTGCTCTAAATTTAATTTTATGGTTCAGTTTACGGCTTCGCATTCTGCTCTTAGGCAAATCTCAGGCATCTCTAGCTTTAGATTTCGTGGCTCGTACTTTTCCATAAGACATGTCGCTCCACTTTTTATGCAAAGAATCATTTCAGTGATATGCCAGTCGGTTGAAATGTATACACTGCCGTTGAGCTTTAGCATTAAAACCACACAACTTTATACACATTTCCTTGCTTCTGTTTGTGAATACGTAACGGAGCACCCAATGAACTTTTTGAAACGTTGCCTTTGCGCTCTGCATTCTACACGGATCACCGACGACTTCAACTGCTTTGCACCGAACGATAAGCACTAAATCAGTGCAATAATTTTGACAGTAGGCTACAGGCTGTTCAATACGAGGATGACATAGACGGTATCATTTACACGAAGAATACCACGAAAAATACTGCAGAATATGCTCAGCGTGTGCTCACATGAAAACTTTTTTTTTTGCTTCAAGTTTACGACACGTGTTATAATATTAAGAAAAGAACTTACCTCGGGAAAGTGTCACAGCCTTGTCTCATGATTGCACTCATAATGAACCATAGACTGTTTAGGAGAGTGAACTGGCTCTTGAATGTTCTCACTTCATCACGTTTTCTCTCATCACTGAAAATCCGTTCGCCATGACGTGACCGCAACTCACCAGATCGGCCGGCCATCACGACATCGACACCCGTACTACCGCAATCACTGCGGGCGACATATCCACCGCCCCCGCCACAAATGGGTCTTCCCTGGCACGACCAGCAGCAATGTCCAGTCGAGACGTAGCTGCTTCTCCAGCGGGCCCCTCCCGCGCGAGCCACGCAGCAGAGCAACAAGCTGACCACTACGTAGGCTACCGCTACACACAACCACACATCTGTGGACAGTGGGGACAGGAAGAAGAGCAGCGAGTGGTCATGTTGGGGTTTCCGGTAGAGAAGGCCCACTCCGAGAGTCATGAAAGGCATGGTGAAATCAATGACTGCTTCGCGGGCGTAGGTGATGGTCAGGTCACCAATCGCCAAGTCAGCCTCCTGTGATTAAATAAATAAGCAGCTCATTTATAGCCCGTGTTTCGTACGATTACCTCAAGTACAAATTACGAGTATAACGAAGTGTAAAAACTAGAAACTAAAACATTGAAATGATGGAGCGTGCATACCCACTTTCACCATAGGTGGAACCACTAGTGCAAAGCTGCCTTGACTTCTCAGTCAGCAAAAACTAGTGCAAGTGGACCATACCTTAAATTGATTTTGGTGCTGGCTTTTCATATGTATTGGTATTCCCATCACAACTCTCGTGTAAATCAGGCTGTCAGTAAACAGGTTCACACACCCGTCAAGGGTTTCAAGTTTCGAATTTTCGGTAATAACAATGGAAACGTGTCCCTGAATACAAGCTACGAGTCTTTTTTCATCTACCGGCACAAGCACCGAAAACATCGTACAAAAACACGTCAATGTAAGATCGAGAAGCTTTCTTTTCAGTGGTGTATTCGGCATTAGTATACAGTCTTTGCGTAATATGCCAAATGCAGAAAGAGTTTTTTTTTCATGTATTAGCATCGTATTGAAGCGTATTAGAAATACTCAATCTAACAGCGCTTGGGAAGATAAAAAAACTGAATTTCCTGAATATTTACGGCAATTAAAGTGTATTCTTACGTCTTTAGACAAGATTGAAATAAAAAAAAACATATTTAAACGTTGTATGGTTTCGAACCTTATTATCTTGCAAAGAGAGGTACATATATTATTTTTTTTTCAAAGAACCCCGCAGCAGCCTGTGCGCTGGGTTTTCGGAAGTCTGAAACTGCAGAGATTACGTTTTCTTCGTACATAGTTAATGCGAAACGATACTTTAGGTGCCGTATGGCAAGCAGAAAAAGTAACAATAAATATCTTGTTACTGTGTCTTTCAACTGGGATTTAGCTATAGGACCAAAATTCAATGCTCAGTACGTATTTGATTAACGACATGCGTATCTAGTTAGCATAAAACGGCAGAAATAGTCGACGAAGCCCAGATTCATGAGAGCAGCGCGATAAGAGAATAACTAATGCCAAAGGAGTCCAGAAGTGTTGAAGATTGACTGAGTATTTTTATCGTATATTGGTTCATCGTTGGTACAGCCCAATAATGGAAACAAAAACGTCCCAGCAGACCAACATAAGGGGACAGGGCGCCATATTTCAATGAAGCCTCGTTGCGAAGTGGTGCAGAATTTTCAGACTTGAGCAAGCATAGAAAGTTCACAAGATTAGACAACACTTCCGCAGGTCACAGACGGAAATTCGTAGATGGTTCATGTTTCATTAAAAGCTATGCAGTGTTATGCCAGCGAGTCCTCGTCAAACGTCCGTGCCTCGGAAAAAGGCAATCTGGGTCAAGGCCAGCCCGCAGTCTGCCTGGCGCGATCACCTCGACGGCGTGAACACGCGCGGCGCCCCTCTGGCCAATGTGCAGTGAGTCAGCGGCGCACGTGACAGCGAGCCGGCGGCCGCGTGTCGGGTGGTCTGACGCATGGCGCGGCGACCCCCATTGGCGGAATCTGCTCTGACGACCAGCGGCGCTTCTGATTGGACACTTTGGTTGGACCCGGTGTAAATAAAAGAAGCCCTGCGGCGTGTCGCGATCGGCAGTCCTAGAGAGAGGAGTCCCCATGTCGGAAAGCCGACATGTGTGTGAGTCAGCGGTCTTAGGCGAAAGGCTGACCTATGTGTTAGAGAGGAGAGTTCAGCTCTTCGAGTCTCTGTCGGCCCCAGTGCCGAAATTGTAACGCCTCTGTATATATGCTGTATATAAACCTTGTTTAACTCACCGTCGTCTCGTCCGCTCGTCTTATCGGCTCTGCGCAGAAGCAGTCGCGAGCTGATAAACATACGCTACGCAACAGTGGTTGGCAGCTGCGGGATCGGCCGGCGTCAGCGACATCGATGCGGTGAGTGCCTGATGTTTTCCCCTCAGTTCACCAGACTACTCTAGCTCAGGTTGTAGTAGTTTAGAGAAGGGCTGTGTGAAGCATTGAAGTGAGCTTTGATCGTTTCAAGCCAAGTCGAAGCGCTTTGAAACCAAAGTTAATGCGGAGGGGGTAAACACGGGAGTGTGAAAAATTGCTTGCGCGTCTTGCTAGTAGGCTTATAGTGGGTACGGCAAGTAGATTCTTAACAGGGGAAACAGCAAGAGGCTAGTGTGAACGATGGAGAACCTTAAAGTGAAGGAACTCATCGAAATTTGTGAGGAACTCGGCATTACTTTGGGCCGTGCGAAACGAAAGCAAGCGATCCTTGAGATCATGAAGGATGAGGGAGTGTCGGCTGAGGAAGTCGATGAGGCCTGGGTGGATATCAAAGCACGCCGTGAGGAGGCTGAAAGGCGAGAAGTAGAAGCTCGCGAACGTGAAGAAGTTGAAAGGCGCGAACGTCGCGAGCGCGAGGAGGCCGAGAGACAAGAGCGCCTAGAGTTGAAACGACTAGAATTGGCAATCCTACAGTGTTCGCAGGCGCCTAGCGTAGCTTCTCCGACGATTCAGGTCAGCGGTTTCAGAATTCGGGACCAACTGCCACCGTTCGTAGTAGGCGAGGACATGGCGAAGTATCTCGTCAAGTTTGAACACGTCTGTGAGCGAAATGCTTTGGAGCGGTCTCTTTGGGCGCGGAACCTGCTAGCTCTTCTTCCCGGCGAAGTGTCCGACGCGATAACTTGCTTGTCTAGGGAAGCGTTTGAGAGCTATGACGAGGTTAAGGAAGTGCTCTTGAGACGTTATAAGTTGTCACCCGAGGCTTTCAGGCAAAGGTTCCGGTATGCTAAAAAGGGGAATGAGTCACACGTTGACTTCGCGTTTCGTCTTAAAGCCGATTTGATTGAATGGCTCAAGGGCGAAGGTGTTTATGACGACCGCGATAAAGTGGTGGAATGCGTTGCATTGGAGCAATTCTACCGCTGCATCGAGGAGGATGTCAAACTTTGGCTGCAGGACAAACTTGGTGAAGTACAGCTGAACAAGGCAGCTGAGTTAGCTGAGGAGTATTATACTCGCCGAAAGTTGCATAGCAGGGCAGCGCGCGTTGAAAAGGATGAAAAGAAAGAGGGCTTTTCAAGGAAACCTGATCAACGGAAACCCGTTCCGCACCGTAATTTCAAAAAGGACCCGTCTCTTACGAAGGACAGTGTAGGGGAAGGGCAAACAGAAGCGGAGAGATCGAGTGAGGTTTCTACCACACAGGCATTAGAACCGGAAAACAAACGGAAGCCGCTAATCTGCTACAACTGCAAAAAGGAAGGACACATCGCGAGAAACTGTCAGGAAAAGTTTGCCTTCGCAACAATCCGAGAATCAGAAAAAAACATGCGGTTGTTGGAGCCGTATCTCCAAGAAATTAGGGTGAATGAGAAAACGTGCCGAGCACTTAGAGACTCAGCGGCAACCATGGACGTTGTCCATCCTTCATTGGTGTCTCCGGATGACTTTACAGGAGAATGCGCGTGGATCAGGCAAGTCGCCGAGGAGCAGAGTGTTCGCTTACCAATCGCCACGGTTGTCATTGAAGGCCCGTTCGGTGAGCTTTGCACCGAAGCAGCTGTGTCTGCCGCGCTAAATGATCGTTTTCCTTATCTATTCTCCAACAACTCAGAGCAGCTTCTCAAAGATCAGGGCAAATCGTTCTTCCCCAACTTAGCGTGCATGGCTCTCACGCGATCGCAAGCGCGAAAGCTTTCGCGGAAGCTTGACTTGGTTCCATGCGGTGAACTCTCAAGTGACCTTGTCGGCGGGTCGACGGAACCCCAGAAAGGAAATTTTCCGCATGAGTCATGTGAGCAGCCACGCGAGCGGCCCGTCGCGGGAGCGGCCGGCGCGGTATGCGCTGGGGGAGACGACGTGGCGCCATTGAGTCAGAGCGAGAGGGTTGCAACGCTCTCGCCTGTAGCGGAAAGTTGGAGCGAGCTGCCGAGAGTTGATCGAGAGACGCTCATTCGAGGGCAGCGTGAGGATCTCTCGATTGAAGCGCTAGTGGAAAGCCAAATTGAAGCGCTCGTGGAAAGCCAGAAAAACGCGGCAAAAGTGCTGTCGAAGGAGCACTACGAGAAATCGGGGAAGAAGCGCGCTTTTGAAGTTGATAATCAGGTAATGCGGCTGCAGCCATCCAAAAGGAACAAGCTTGAGGTTGATTGGGAAGGGCCCGCCAAAGTATTATCGAAGCCTTGCGATACAACTTATGAGGTGCAAGTAGGAAGGCGGCAGAACAAAATTTACAACTTGATGAAACCCAATGTTCAACATCAAGCGGTCGTAAATCAGCTGTTGAAGGCTTCAGAGGAAGAGGAAGCAGAAAATTTGAGTTCTAGTGAGGTGATCGAAGGGGGATCGAAAGTAATCTGGGAACAGCTGAACCTAGAGCCTAGATTAAGTGAAGTCCAAAAGGAGGACCCGAGAAAGATTGGTTCCGAGTTTGAAGACGTGTTTTCGGACCGCCCCGGAAACACGAGGGTGATCGAACACGATATCGAGCTAAGCGGTGAGGAGTCAATCAGTAGCAAGCCGTATCGTTGTTCCCCTGTGCAACGTCGAAAGTGTGAGCCGCTCTTGGTGCCGCATAGGTATCGTCGCCTAAAAGTGGCCGGTTACTGAGGTGGAGCATGTTGCTCCACAGCGCAACTTTGACGTTCGCTAAAGAAAAAAAAAAGGGAAAGGTAAACGTTAATGCAGGTGCATTGAGCAGTGCGTTTAGTTAGTACCTTCTCAACCTTTCGGTTTCTGGCTGGCGATTCGGGGCAAAATTTTGACCTCATCACGACCTGGGCTGAGCGCTCTCGTTCAGAGTGATCTCAAGGGGCCAACTTTGTGGTATTCTTATTCGTTACGTTGTTGTACGTGGAAAAAAAAAATATTGAGTTGTCATTTTAAGAGTCTTGTGTCCCACATGTGCCTCTTGATGTAGAGGGAACCAAATTCCGATAGACACGGAGATATATGTTGTACTATACTTTGTCTGGTGTTCTGTCGGGTGACCGAGGGCACTTGCTTGTGTCGTGTGTTGTCTGTTGTCTAACCGTTCTTAGCAAGTTGCAGAACCATCGACAAGTGCTGAAACCGAAGATGGTCAGAAGAGACGAGCGAAGTTGGCCAGCAAGTTGTGACGACGAGCCAGTGGAGCTGGGATCTGTCGTCAAAAATGGGATGTGTTCCCGGAACAGTTTGGAGCTGTATTCTCCCCATGGCCCTGGAGGCGAACCTGGAGGGACCTGGCGAACGAGCGCACCTGACATCCGAGCCCCGTGGAAGCAGCTCGTCTTTCCGGTGCATTGTCTGGCGGCGGGGGTGCTGTTATGCCAGCGAGTCCTCGTCAAACGTCCGTGCCTCGGAAAAAGGCAATCTGGGTCAAGGCCAGCCCGCAGTCTGCCTGGCGCGATCACCTCGACGGCGTGAACACGCGCGGCGCCCCTCTGGCCCATGTGCAGTGAGTCAGCGGCGCACGTGACAGCGAGCCGGCGGCCGCGTGTCGGGTGGTCTGACGCATGGCGCGGCGACCCCCATTGGCGGAATCTGCTCTGACGACCAGCGGCGCTTCTGATTGGACACTTTGGTTGGACCCGGTGTAAATAAAAGAAGCCCTGCGGCGTGTCGCGATCGGCAGTCCTAGAGAGAGGAGTCCCCATGTCGGAAAGCCGACATGTGTGTGAGTCAGCGGTCTTAGGCGAAAGGCTGACCTATGTGTTAGAGAGGAGAGTTCAGCTCTTCGAGTCTCTGTCGGCCCCAGTGCCGAAATTGTAACGCCTCTGTATATATGCTGTATATAAACCTTGTTTAACTCACCGTCGTCTCGTCCGCTCGTCTTATCGGCTCTGCGCAGAAGCAGTCGCGAGCTGATAAACATACGCTACGCAACAGCAGAGGTGCTGATACATGTCTTACCAGCTGTTGCTATGCAGTGCATCGATCACCATTTGGAAAGTAACAAAGATTCAAATAAATTCTTGTGGTGGTCGCTTTTAATTTCCTTTCCCGTTCGGTACAGCAAGGTTCTCGCAAGTGAGCATCAAAAGCGTTATCATGCCTCCAGAGCAGGGCTTTACCATTGATATTTCTTTCATATTGCGTGTGTCACACTCATCGTCGGATTTATGAAAAGTTTGGGTCACCAATGTAGAGTAAGGCGCTCAAGTTAGCAGGCGACCACACCTGTTTTGCTATAGAAAGCCTCGCCTTCGAGAGTAGATCTCTATAGCGTAGTCGAGCCCCATGCGCTTCTGCTTCTCAAATACTACAGAGCCTGCCGTCGATTCTTGGTGCGCTCCGTAAGCAATCGATTGACGGCTCACTTGCCAATGGCTGTTTCAAACTATTTCAGAATGCCTGCTGCAAAATATCTGCACGGCTTCCACAGAACTTTATTCACTCATTTTGTGAATTAGGAAAGGGCCCTATACGGGTACGCACTAAGGCCACACGTTAACTGACAGAGTTGCAAACTTTGTTGAATATTTTATAGCTGATGCTGACGTTAGGACATGACAGTGCGCTATGTGATGAGCAGACGTTTGAAATGCCCACTCGTTCATAAATAACATATATCGACACGTGGTGTGAGTATGCGCTTCTGTAACCCAATGTATGACGCGGTAAGGATACTCCTAGCTACATGACATTCCTGTAGTAAATTTCTTTTTAACTTTTTCACAGCTTTCGAACAAATAACGTGACTTGGTAGCAGACTACCTGCTTGCCACAAAAGTGGTCTGTGTTGGAACCTCACTCAAGCCTCAAAAATTTCATTAACTCATTTGCCTCTATCCAGAATTATGGGTGATGTACAACGCTGATTTTCCGCTAACAACCAAAGACGCCGACACCGATACCAAAATTTCTGCGACGCGAGCCCATTAACAATTTCGCCTTTGTAGACCAAGCGTCTTGACCCATCGGCTCATTGCATCATTGGTGCAGATGTTACGTATGACCTCTACATCTACTATGAACACAAATCAAGGAATATTTTTTCTGGTCTTTTTAAGAACGCAGAAGTTATGAGCACGTCAACAACGTACGTTAATTGAACAGGCATTAGACACTGCTTTGTAGCTAATGCAGCATTATATGAAGTGAACGAGTGTAGAAGTATTTTTACAATAGTCTTAAACGTGCATTTATTATGTGGTATACGAACATTCTCGGACTCCATCCACATTTCGTGTGGCATATAGAACCAAACAAAGGACATCTATATACTTGCAAGGAGAGAGCGCTATTTCGTTAAATTGCCACAAATGCTGCATAAAAGAAAAGGCCACAGAGCAGCCTAAATATAAAAATATAAAAATATATTGATATAAATGTGGGATATAAAAATATATAAAATTCTCTCAGGGTTTAACACGCTAATATCACGATACATTTATGTGTGATGCCATAGTGGAAAGCTCTGAAAATTCCCACCATCTGGAGGTATTTAATGTACACTAGTATCCCACAGCATGCAGGTCTCTGTCATTAGTTTAGCTTGACGTAAGTGAGACCACTGAGGTCAGGATTAAATTCGCGGCTCTCGGGTAAGCAGCCACGTATATATATCATAACCACTACACGACTGCGGCACAAAGCATATGTACAGCTTTCCATCTACGACATTTTTTTTTTATTTACATAGAAGCAATGACATTTCACTCTTTATTCAATATAATAGTAGTAAAACCAATATAAGATAGTGCACACAGCAAATGAAAGTCAGCAGCGTGCACAGAATTAGGCAATATCACCTTGAAAAGAAGTTCCTACACAACAGGTAAGTTGAAACATTCACCAGACGCTTAGCACCAATGCACTATTGCGAATTTTAATATTGAAATAAGCACTGCAGTTATTAAACACGCCATTCATTTCAAAATTATGAACCAATGCACGCCAACAGAAAAGTTTTTGGTGAAATTCAGGAAATTTCACATGAGTAGGGCGAAGCCTGAAGGGCGTGCGAGGTTGGGCTGGTGGCCTTGTTTCCTTAAATTTTAACACTTAACTGTTTGATGCCGGGGTCGACCATGGCTGTGCTGGCGTACTTCCGTCATGGAAGCGACGTTGAAAAGTATGTACGAATAAATGCAGAAAAAAAAATACAAAAGAAGCTGCTTGCTGTTCTTGCCATGACTTCCTGATTTCTTTCTGTTTCTGAAACAATGCACAATAGGCGCTAAACTACGTTTAAGAAGAGATGCTTTAGTTTCGTGCTACAGCGATTCCTAGATAGGCGAATCAGCCACATTTTTTGTGTTTATGAGTTTCCCGCTGTTTATTTATGTTTATTTTGTCTTCCTCTCAATCCATTGAGTTTTCTCTTTGTGGCTTCTTTTATTTTTCTTACCATTTTTCTTCTCGATTTCTATTTCTCACTTGCTTTCTCTTTCTTTTTTCATTTGTAAACGCGGTATCTCCTGCGTATAGCAAGCGACCACAGCATACGGCCGCACACCACAGCCGAGGTTCCTTCAGAGCTCTGGACTTATCATCGTCAAGGCAATTGAACATCAACGGGAAGAAGGCACTTCATTGGCAGGAGCACGCGCTCTCTATGATACAGATCACTATTCCATTCTTGACTTTACCTCCATTACTCCTGCCCTCTAATACGGCGTCCCTTATTTTTGTATTGTTGTTTCGGGACTTCAATCGCAGACATTAATATTTTAGACTTCGACAGCATGCGACCACAGCATACGGAAAACACTAGCCTCTAAAGTATTTCTCCTCATCAGGACCGCCAAAGAGAAACATAAGCCGTACAAGAATACTGAACACAAGCGTCAATGCCAAGAAATGGCATGATGTAAAGCTTCCTTCTATTGTGTACATCAATTTTTTACACAAGCTGTTTTTTTCGTGCATGAAGAGGCACGATATCGCGCAGTACCGGCTTCTCTTTTTACTTTCAAAGCATTGTAATGTCCACGAACTATTCGATTTTTTTATGTATTGCTTACAAAAAGGTGCTTCGTACCCGCAGCAGTCTTATAAGTGAAGTCACGTAGGCGAAGAAACGTTTGTGGTCTTACCATGTCGAGTAGTTCACGGACCATGCCATTCCAATGACCGTGGGAGTCTCGGATGCCGTAGGCACCATCTCTGACAAGCCGCAACTGGTAGTGAAAGCCCAGGAGCCGGGACATTTCTCGGAGCAGGTCCACGCAGAATCCCTCGAAGCGATCATTACCTACCATCTTCTTTGATGGCCCTTTTTCCATAACGTAAGGCGCATTCTGTGACGAGAAAAAAATCACTTGAAGCTTCTACAAACAATTTGTACAACGCTATTCAGTTGGCTTTGAAAATGCTGTCGAGGCAATATGTCATGTCTTCAACATCTCTGGTCCACAAATATACTCGAAAAAATATATGGACACTCACTTTCACACTTTGTCTGTTAAGATGACCAAAAAATAACATTAGCTCTATTGTTACCTTGTGAGTTTTCCAGTTGAGACTTATAACATTCTTTAGTTGTAATTATTGTGACTTACCTCCACATTCAACTTTCAAATAAAGCATCAATATAACAAGTTTTGTCTGTTTGAGATTCACCGTGACATTTGTAAAGCGCAGGACAACACACGCACAAAAGGTAGAAAAGATGGTAGCATGACTCGTCTTGCAATTAGGATAACTGCAACCTAATGCTCAGGCCTAATGTTGTAAACAATGTCTGAAAGAGATACAGCTTCTTTAAAGTAGGCACAACGTACAGCCACTTATTTTAAGTTTAGCCCTTAGGTTGTGAGGTTAATTAACTTGTTTATCATTACAGCGCACAATTTTTTCTCTAAACTGTACGGCGGTCAGTATTAATGAAAGGAGGTCTGGTTTCGTGTACATGTGGCACATGTATGAAAACAATTAGGTGTTTGGACGACCTGCAATAAACTTGACAAAAGCGTAAGTGATACCAACAGGAAATAAACTCCCAGACATGAGATACATTTTATTAGGAAGACTCCGAGCATACCAATATTGTAGTAATCCTGAAAGTTTTGCTTTTCAGGGCACTCAAGATTTCTTGCTGGAACGTCTTCTCCGTCTGGGTCATGGTGAGACCGGTGGAGGCACTCCATGTTCCGACCTCAGTAATGAAAAGAAAACGACCGGGTAGGTAAGGTAATGTGGCCACACTGTGCCGTTCACAAATATTTATATGCTGGCGCAGTCTAACAACAAACTTGCCGTGCGATAGGCATTGCCCACAATAAAAAAATGTTTAGCACACACAAGGAATTATAGCCTGTTGCAATAATAAGCAAATGCGATCTCGGACACAATGCTATTTGAATGAACGAACTATTTATTATTAAAATAATTACTTATCATTGAATTTTTTGTGAACTTTCAATATTGTGCATTAGCTAACTTCGGACGAGGCTGGAGGAAAGAGGATTACGCCTGTCCCATCCCATTCATTCGTCGATGATGATATGCAAAATATATTTTACAAATTTTATCAAGATAATGTTGAGAACAAAGGGTAAATATCATTCAATTGACGAATGAACAAGCCCGTGTTGGTGTCCCGGATGGCAGTATAGTATTTAGGCACTGTTTTGCAATATACTGCTATAACACAAAGTATGCATACTTAATGATGAATTATAAAGAATAATCTTGACATATACTAAGCAAGCTCATGATGCGTTAATTTTACATTTAGTGTTGTGTGAGCACAAAGGTACTCCTATCAAGAGCCTACGTGGAATCGTAATGCAACAAAATAAAGAACTACGTTTTACTTCATTTGTATGGCTTCTAACATGGCAATAAACAAAACAAATGATGCGACGACATTGTCTTAGCTGCGTCGAGGCGGAAGTGGTGCTGGACATTTAGAATAAGATTGGTCACCCCCCCCCCCCTGACTGCGTCGTGAGTTGTTTGGCACTCGGAAATGCCACACAAGTTTTCTAACTTTTTTCTTCAGATTTTATTAACAATAAAACTTTAGACGCCACATCAAGCATGAGCACTGACCTGCGCCCACGTTGACGTCAATACGAGGGATGGAAAATTGTCGCTACTTGATGACAACAATGACAAATTGTATTTGATATTACGATGATGAATAAATATAAGAACCCGATTCAAACAGAACAGACTACGGGGTACTGAAACAAAGAAGTCGACGCGTTATTTCACTGTCCCGTATTTAGCCGTTTTCTGCATATTGGTTTTGCATGTATGGCAACCAAAATTTTTTTCTAATTGGAATGTTCACACGGACCCCGAGTTTAGTGAAAGGAAGCTGGACCCCCTCTGTGACGTATAAACTTATGCCTGCCAGACTCAAATAAAGTCTGCAGCTTGCATGAATAAAACGTGTCTATGTTTAACTTTACTGGAGCTTACGGCTCCTATTCGTGAATTTTTTTTTAATAGATTGTGCATGATGGCTTGCAGTTACCACTAATTCTTTCTTCAAGATATCCCTCAGATTAATGCAGATTATCATAACACGGAATCATTTTTCTCGTACTAGCAGGCATATAACACAGACATTACCAATTCCAATAAGCAAATATCATGCCTGAGTTACACAAAAATAACACCCGTAGGTGAATCATTGCATTGAGCTTAGACACAGACTGTTTATGCTGCAGACTATGCGTGTTAAAGGAAAATGGCATTTCACTGCAAGTTCTCACTCATGACTTTGTCTTTTTTCTTCTCACTTATAAGTTAAAGATGATGTGTGCCAAACGCACGTAATCAACACTGCAGTAGAGCAACGACCATGATCACTTTGTGGAATGCAAGTGGCAGTCGTAGGAAATGTTTGCAACACCTCTGAAATATTCAGCGATTTCTAAAATGTCCCAAATGTGAAACCGTGGCAACTTTTGCACAGCATTTTATTCCACCACCGAATATAGACTGTTCGCGCCCTCACCTATATTTATAAGGCGTGTTCTAACAAAGAAACAAGTTCTAACCTAAGAACACTCTATCCCCAGAACTTCGGCACGTCTGCCATTAGTATGTGTAAGAGAGCCGTTCCAGAGGGTTTACGTTGTGGCCGTAAATACTTTCTCGTTTATGTTGTAAACAAATATTACTCTGATCAGTATTGAAATGTTCGTTATACCGACTCAAACTTTTTGTTTTCTCGGGAGTGGTTCCAAAAGCTTTTCTTAACTTTCACTGCCAATTCTTATGAAGAACGTTCACCGTGACACGAACATTTATCTCTCTGGGAAAGCCATCTACCTGAATAATACCAAACTTGTTTGACGTCACAGGAATGATCAAGTTTTATTGCATGGGTCAAAAAGTTATCTTAGTAGGACTGCAAGAGCGTTGAGCTAAGATAGAATTTGATTGTAGACAGACTATAGATTGTTTTTCATGTTTTTCAAAAACTTATTTGCACTGTTACATGATGACTTCATGCCTTGCGGCGCCACGCTAACAATAGTGATAATGCTGCAGTTTTTCTCCCTTTAGAGCTCACTTTCATGAAATTACCAGCTGCTAGAGGTGATGAGTTAATTGTGCTAAAAGTGCTAGATACTCTTTAATTTCTCACGATTTTCAACATTGGGTTAGTGCATGCAAGTGGCAAATCATATGTCGTGTCCGATGCAAAGGTGTTATAGAGCTTGGAAGTCATTCCTCAACTACTTGAGCTCTGTGCGAACCCCCCAATGAAATACTCATCACAAAAAAAAAGTCCTTATTAAGAGGAGACATAATGAGTTCCCCAAACTCGAGAATATTTTAATTACGGTTAAGAAAAGATTCCTTATACAGAAAAGCTTTTAAAAACACCTAAATGTTTTGTACATCGAAATTATTCTGAACTATAAACGAATGCACATGGCGACTTCCTAATATTAGATCTAGGGAATTCATTCAGTTCCATTGAAAGCACTTCTACCGTTACTCACATTTCTCCAACTTACTTTTCAACACTCAACAATGAGCGTGGGCTTGCGCGGTGGTTCCGGGGTCACCTAAAGAGGTTGTGTGCAAGATGTCTCCATACAAAAGCATAGTAAAACGGGGTATGGGTGCGAAGATTAACCTTCACCTAAAGCACTTTGTACCCTCTTCATAGGAAATTATGCGCACATCCATGAAGTCATTTACTAAGGCGTCGAAACGTACTGTAAAGGATAAACTCGTCCTAGTGAACACGGTGATCACTAAAATAACTACGTTTGCTGGAAAAATGCTAAAAATCCCCTCCCTTCCAACAAAATGCAGCAAGCAAAAGTTCTACAATTGACTCGGCGAAAAATTAGGTAAGAATCTTTGTATTGTGAGCGGAACTGGCAAACCTTGTTAGCTTTTTACATCGTCGTTTGTGTTGTACCGTTATGAATGAATGCACAGCTATCGTTCACATCTCCCCCTTAAAATATCTTGAATGCCCTTACATATATATATTTATTTCATCATACTGCAGCCCCGCAGGGCTATCGCAGGAGTAGGCAAATACATACATAGAAGAGCATAACAAGTGCGCTCTACATCAATGGTTAGTAATATGCAATAAATATTCATCCAGTGATAAAGATCGAACGTAACCAGGCAAATAATTCAACAATTCAATAGAATGAACAAAAAAACTATATTTAAACGCCATCGTACGATGAGCAAAGGTAGACATGTTTAACTCATGGTAATTTTGGGTGGTCGTTGGGCTAGCGTGTGCTATATATTTGCTCAGTAAAGGAAACTATGGGGAATTAATTAAGGTATAAAGAAACTTTAAACATTCAGCGTGTCAACGGGAAGATAGACTGGTAAGCTGTAAGATAGGAAGATGGGAACTTAGTAAAAAATACCTGTCAAAGCGACGATAAATAGGCGTACAGCTTTCTTCTGAACAGATTCTATTCTGTTGATGTCCAAAATTCAGTGTGAGTTCCACACAACAGATGCATATTCCAATATTGGACGAACCAGTGTTTTATAAGTGAGGAGCCGTATGCTGAGAGGTGCTGAACGTAAAGTGTGTTGTAGGTAGCCTAATTTTTAAGCGCACGGTCGCACATAAGGGCCTATGCTGTAGAACATTCCTATTTTTCAGCTGTAGTAAAACAAGAAGTATAATGGAGTAGTCTACATTGATTGGCGTTAAAACTGTTGACGTAGAAAACTAAACAGAAGTCAGTATGCACCAACCGACGCCAGACCCGATCGCTTCATCCGGACAACTTGCAGAGAAATATTATGTCGGCGTCCCATCGAATCCATGTGAATTGACCCGGTGAGTCCTGAAATTCGTGTCTGCAACAAGCAAAGGAAATACGGTGAGCGAAGGAGAATAGAGAGTCATCTTTACAGTTTCACTTGTTTTAAGGTAGAAGTTCTTTAAGGGCTTAAGTGCCGCAGTTGCCTGTCGTTGCCGCCCCTTGTACGCAACCTGTTCTTTAGATGGCGCTCCCATCACTCGCATCATTCGAGATCTTTCACAAAGAGACAGACAGACAGACAGACAGACAGACAGACAGACAGACAGACAGACAGACAGACAGACAGACAGGCAGGCAGGCAGGCAGGCAGGCAGGCAGGCAGGCAGGCAGGCCGACCGACCGACCGACCGACCGACCGACCGACCGACCGACCGACCGACCAACCGACCGACCGACCGACCGACCGACTGATGAACGAGAGGCTGCTTCGCCCCACTCATGATTTCACTCCGTAAATATGCCGGAATGTTTTCGAGTTATGCAAATATTTACTGGCAATTTTCAGCTTATGATGCAGGCGCAATGTCTTTGTTTTGTTGATGTGAGGAGAAGCTTGAAAATGGGCTAGTTCGTTAAAAACTATGAACGTGTCTTGCACGAATTTAACATGAGTGTGGATTTAAATACAGAAATACTGGGCCGGCTACTCCAAAACTTTTGAAAGTATTGGGCAAACATCCCACGGACTTCTCACGCCAAAACATGCAGCAACAAAACGGAGGGAAGCGTAATCTGATGGGCTCGTTTGTTTTGTTAGATACACTACTATTGAGAACTAACAGATAATAATGCCATCGAAAGCATAGCGGAAGGTCTTTCAAGTAATTGTAATGTAAGTTTGCCGAAATAAGAAAATAAGTGCACAAAAAAATAGCTTGAAGGGCAAGTTATGCTGCTGTCCGCTTTTCTTTTTGAATTTACACTAAAATTACCTATATTACCATCCCCTATGCTTTCGATGGCATTATTGTCTGTTAGTTCTTAATAGTAGAAAAAGGGATGCTTCAAACTGTCAAGGGGCATATTCAGTGCAAACATACTACATAATAAGGAGAGTGCAAGACATTGATGAGCGTTAAAAGGGCAGCGCCTTCTTAAATCTGCACAGCAAATATAATTTCACCACCTTTCAAAAGTGTTAATTTATACCATATTTATGCGCTCCCTGAATTCTATACATGATGTTAGCACTGAATAAAACTGCATAAGGACTTGCTCATTGCTTTATGCAATGAAATATGCTTAGTATATATATACTTTGGTATATGTGAAGCAAGTGAAACGGCTGCGAGCGCATCATGTGTGGTGTGTAGTCATGTTGTTGCATGACTTGCATGTCACGATTTCTATAAGGGTCTGTCGCTTGTCTTCGCCATGCAGTCTTGTCACACTACTCCAGTTTTGCAACATGTCATGTGAATGAAACAACCGCAACAGCAGCAAGACCATGAAATGTATATCATGACATTCTGAACATAATTGTCCCAACTTTCATGTTTTATAAGTCGTTTATGCTCATTTTACAGACATGTTATGCCACACCAATTTTGGTATTGATACCATTATCGAAAAGACCAGGAGAGCTTAAAGTTGTAGGCGGCTAGATAGATAGATAGATAGATAGATAGATAGATAGATAGATAGATAGATAGATAGATAGATAGATAGATAGATAGATAGATAGATAGATAGATAGATAGATAGATAGATAGATAGATAGATAGATAGATAGATAGATAGATAGATAGATAGATAGATAGATAGATAGATAGATATATAGATAGATAGATAGATAGGTAGGGATGCCAAAAGTCACCAAAGAAATGTTTCGCTTTAAAGAGCAATAATGAAATTAGAGCACATACTGCTCTGCATAAAGAAACTTTATGCAGTTCCATTTCAGATAAACAGGGCTCTTTTTATACCTCAATTACTAGTTCGTCGCCAGCGCTCGTCTTGTGTCCTTTCTATGCTCTGTTTTCGTGTTTTGCGCGGTTATTTTAAACAAGCTATGAGTCGTTACTGACTTTCTCCACTTTCAAAACTAAGTATCTTTTCGGAAGACACGTATATGTGAGCAAAGATAAGGCTTTCCCGCAAAAATTCGCTGAGGGGCCCTTCCATAATCCTTTTACACATCGATTCTATAATCCTCCTCTGGTATCACAGCCTGACACACTTGGCTTAGTCACAAACAATGTTCGAGCTCTTATGCTTAGCCGTTAAAGAAATGTGTTATATTCAAATGCAACAAAGGGTGTCAGAGCTGCAAAAAACAACAATACGAGAAGCTCGGCACTGTAAAGTAGCGTACATTCTTCGATATTAATACAAGGTAAACAAGATAGCAGCAACAACGTCTGTCAGTTAAGACAGAAGCTATCTGTTCCATTCAGAGCTTATTTTCAACATTCCCAAAACTCATTAGCGCTGATTGTACAGAGGGAAGTTCTGTTGTTACACGGCAGAAAAACAGTTCAAATATATCCGACACACCGAGAAAACAGTGGACTAGGAAATACTTAAAAAGAAGCTCAGATCAAAAGCGTGGTATTAGTGTGACTTTTTGAACGTGATAGGCCTCAATTTCTCTACTAACCTTTGTATTTCAGTAGCAGCGCTTGACAAAACTGGTGCATTTGGACGGGACATATCCATCGCAATAAATAATAAAATGTGTCTTCGCAGTGTTCTGCACAGTGACACCTAGTGTTTGCGGCTTTTACAGATGTGCGAGGAGTGCCGTGACAGACATGAAGGTTATTATAATAACGATGTTTGGTGAACGACATTAGGAACCAGCCTGGTTGTGTTGATGGTTGATCTTTGATTGACACATGTTAACTGAAAGGCTTGTGTATGCGCTAGTTGGTCATGAATGCCAACAAAATCTTATATATGCTTTTGTTAGTTTCCGAATAAAATTCCATGGTAGTAGGCACCAGTCCTGTCAAACGTGTTTCTTCCCGTGCCTGGTTCGCGCATAGATGCGTAGTAATAGCGAGTGCCTTCTTTGAAATGCATTGACTATGTATAGTACCGCTGAAAATAGGCATCCATTAGGCATGCATATGTATTCATAATTAGTGATACATGCCTAAATGTCTGGAGGTCTTATGGGAGCTGAAAACAGGAAATTTTGAAAAAGTCATTCCTAAATAACTGCTGAAAGCTTCTTTATTTCATCGTAGAATTAAGACGAAGGAGCATTTTTTATTCATGAACGAATAGCCATCTTTGTCAATTTCAAGTGCCAGGCGAAGACCCCAAAGAGCACCTCAGCCAGTCCTAAATACTTCAATGCCACACGCCTTAAATTCTCTTACTGATTACATTAGCGCGTTCTGAGATTCCCAATTTTTTCAATCTTACTCTAATGCATAAAACAGAAGGTACTATTCTTAACATCAGTAATTGTCCCTTTTTTATAGGTCTTAATATTAAATCTTTGTGTAATCTTGCTGTGCGGGACATACGAAACACATTGAAGCAGATGACACGTCCCCCTCGTGTCTCTTGCTTTTTTTGTCCTTCATATGTGTGGCGCTGTACGTGTACCCGAGCAAATTAACACACCAAATAATACCTTGCTGTTCGAATTCGCCTAAAGTTACGCAGTGTACAATTCAACTGTGCAAAAGAAATATAAAAAAATCACAGTGTATCCACGGAGCGAATGACAATTAAGTAGGGCGAAGCGCCGTTCCATCCATCCGTCCGTGTGTCCATCCGTCTATGCATGCGTCCGTGCGTCACATCGCGTTTGAGAATGCAGAGACGCGAGCAAGGAAGCTGAGCACACTCGTCTTCAAAGCGCCCGCCACTCTGATTCGTTCATGTTCCACCAATGATCCGACACGTACGGCGACTAGGAGACTGAGAGAAACACTCGTTCTCTGCGTGCTCCGTCAAAGCGCGCACAGCAGCCGATCAGAGAGTAGCGGCACTTCGGAGAGTAGCGACAGAGTAACGCCATCTGGGAAATGAGAAGAGAAATAGTCATCCACTTCTTTCGCCTTCTTTTCTTTCTCGTCTCTTCTTCTCTTGGTTACGCGTGACAAGTGGCAAGGTTAGACTAAGAGGGACTTCGCCCCTAAAACTACAATTTTCTAAGAGAGATTGAAACACGTGTGGCAAAATCGCCTGTATACATAATGTACACAGGGAAATGACATGCATATTTTCGGAAGCTCGAAGTAGGAGCCCACACCTGTTTAACTGCGTCGACAAAGGCCTGCGACTGTGGTCTATGTCGTGACGCTTGCGGCTCATGGCATTGCACGCTTGGTGGTCGAGCAAGCGTCCGTTCCGACGCTAGCCTTTGAACAGCACGTACCAGAAGGTCTAGCGCATCTTGTGTCAGAGCCGCATCTGTCTAGATGGAAGCAGAATCATCCGGTAGTATAGAATTTGTAGTGGCATTTCTGTTTTTGTCATTTAAAACAGTGGAACCTGGTCACCTTCTTACCTAACCCTACTTGACGTGTCACCAAAATTCTTAGACCCACCGAAGGTAGAACTGGAAAGCTTCATGCTTTTTTATTAGTCGTTTTACTGGCGTTATCACTACATTAGTATGCAATTTATCAGTATGTATCATGCCCCGAACTACGATGGTTAAACATATCTAATATTTCCAATTACAATCCTCCTTCTTGCGCTTAGGAAAAGCAACGTCCTAATTTTTTTAGTGCAAAACAGGCGTATCACGCAGTCCTTAAAAAACAATCTAGAACCAAGTTTGACGGCCGGCAAAATGCATTACGTGAAAGCCTTTTATCCGTATCTGCAGGGTCTTCAGTGATGACATGCATTTTTTTTTCATCAGACAAAAACATCACCAGGTAAAGACCCAGTTGTATAATATAAGGTAAGAGAATGAGTAAGACAATTTACGCATATAAAATGAGCGCCCAGAATATAGAATCAATAGAGGTTCGGCACGGAGGATTTATTGGAATCTTGCAAATTAGAAACTCTAATGATGAGCAAAAAATTGTGATATGCGCTGGTGCTGCTTGTATTCGCTAAAATACGGTATTGACGGTATATCTACTGTCCTAACTTCTGCAAAATATTTTCAGTTTTAATGAACAAGATGGCTTAAGAAGGAGCGTGCCTGGCATTCTGAAGCAACTCTTATGCGAAGCCAATCGCACCTCTTGCCTGTAAACTGCCTAATGAGTTCCCAGCAACTCAATGTTTTATTCTTTTCCTCTGGGCTTCAAGACCTTCACACGATGCTCCCTTCTAATTTTTTAAAGCTCGTGAAAACGCAAGAGCTGAAAAAATATAGCGTATTTTTTGTAATATAATAATAGTTACTAGCCTTTCTGCGTTCATCGCAGTCCAACAGACGCTTCTACATTCCTTCAATGAACCTGATGATGCGTTTTCTATGGCCTCGACATCTTCAAAAACAAGTTATTCTCATTTGCCTGCCAACTTTCTCATTTATTAAGTAAAATGCATTTTTTACAAGCACGTGCTGGAGATTTTAAAAGTGTGCCTACGTACCAGTGACGTTTGCTAAAGTGGTCGTGCGTGTTAAGACCTTACATGCTATGTATGGTATTCATCGTCGTGCAAGCACGATTATTGTGCAGAACTTTTACAAACATTGTAGATACTTACACTTTATATTTGAGGAATCTAAAAGATTGCCAATCTCACCCGTATAGGCTTTCTAGAGGCCCTTTGTCCATGGAACATGGGATGAAAGCCACTGCGAGAGTAAACATCTCGCACTGCAGCAATATCGTGCTCCCACACTTCTTTCTTTACCAGCACAAAACCACTCAGATTTGTCCCCGAATTTTGGAAGTCCGACAGGTCAACTGTGTGCAAATCCTGCATAGAGAAATATTAAAGTTCAGTGAGAGGAAGAGAAAAGCAGTCAGAAAGGCAGGCGGAGGAGGTAACCAGGTCCACAGGTCGTTGGCTAGTCAGCCCTAGATACCGTTTGAGGGCAGTAATTATGAAAAATTTGGTTCTTAGACAATTAGAGCTTCTCGACTAGTTTTACATATTTTACAGCACAGACGTTACGGTAGAAGTTTATTGTGCATTGTCAATTTAAAATCATGACTACAATGAACTATCACGTGCTAAATTCCCACCATAGCATTCTGAACAGCTGATAAATAAGATAGGATAAAATGATACGGGATTTGCCCAATGTCTCTCACACATACTTCTTGCTATAAGATTTCAGATCAAAGAGTCTGGGAAAGTTCTGCTGCTTTGGTAGATCAGCTATTACAAACGAGGTTTACCTTGCGTCGTAGGTTGAAGATTTTCTTGAACCAGCACGTACTCAAGGACCACTCAGGCATTCATTGCAGATGCCTAAATAAACACGAGGAAACGTGCCACTGGCTCTGCAGTGACTCAGCCTTGCACGGTTTCGAGCATCGTGTGGCAACTTTATTGCTGCGTGGTAGTTTAGCCCGGTGCAAGATATATAGACAAATTTTGAAGTTGTGGCTCGAACTTGTGCTCAACACGTGTACTCATATACACATACTTTGAAGCTCTTTCGTAGCTCACTCGAACGATAACCCTCATAGGGTTCAAGTATATAAAAATAAAAACAAATAAATACCAAGCGTGCATACTAATGAACGCAATGATGCGCACTATACCTACTCATTCTGATTGGGTATGGCATTGCTAAAAGAATATTTTCAGAAAGCACACTTTTCTTCCCATCAGGAGTGCTCATTTCTACTATTAAGGGCTATATATGCAATGCCAAAAAGTGGAGCTGCTTAGTGAATTTGGTAGCATTCTTTCAAAAATTTCACGATTATCTGAGCAGAAAAATTAGGTACACGGTTCACGCAAAGCACCCCCTCTTAGTTGTGGCAAACTTGTGTCACAATAATATCTAGATATATGGTCGACGTTTCACCGCATCTGCCGTGAATATTGAGACCCGCAATAATTTCGCCGCTTCCGCATGCAATCAACCGCCGAGTGCTGTGAGCGGCGCAGCCAGTGTACCGGTGAAAAGAGGTTCGAACTCTTCCCAGTCCTCCGTTTTTGAGTAACTGTAACATTTTGTAAACGCCACTTCTCCCCACGCCTCCCGTAGAAGCAAAACACCAACGCAGCATGCTCTTGGAGTGCCAAGTGCGAAGCAAGTGTGAAGCAGGTCAGCACGTGCACAGTTATTCTTTAGTTTTCTTGTTCTCCTTCTTCTCTTTCTTTATTTCTCTCTGTTCTCTTTGTTTTCTTTTTTACATGTTTATCCCTGTTTAATTTTTTCTGTTTTTTTTCTTCTACCTGCTACGGTCTTGGATTTTTTTTTGTTCCATCCTTTTTGATTGCTCCTATTTCTTCATTGCCGTTACTTGAGTCCGTCTCTTTAGTGTCTTTCTGCCTTTCTTTTTCTTTGTTCCCTCTTTTTTTGTATACTCTGCTGTATTCTCTTCCTTCCTCCACTCCATCACTTTTATCCTCGCATCTTCTCCTCACCATGTTTCCTCTTTCCCGTTCTTTTACTACATCATGCTATTCAAGGCTTTGCAAGTGCGTTTGGATAGCGAAGCTCTTACGATGATAGCCTTCGGGTCGCGCAAACATCGGTTCATGTCCCACATCAAAGAAATTTAACGCAATAGCGTTAATGAGCTCGTTTTGCAGAAATTTTTGTTTTCGTTTCAGCGTTGGTGTCGGCGTCGACGTTGATGGCTGTGAGCAAAAGAAAAACACCATTCTCTTCTTCATGACAGGAAAATTGAGAAAGATGCAAATGAAATAAACGTTGACAGTTGGATTTGACAGCGGATCAAACCCAGACAATTTGTGTTGGAAGCAGGAGTTCTAGCAGACAGTCACGTGCTTGCTTGTTTATGTAAACAGGGCAAACTAATTTGCTTTACCAACGATGTGTCCTGTATCGAGGCTTCACAATATAATATGTAACGTTGCCGTAATGTTGGGTGATAGAGCGGTACATGGCCAGTGGGCGTCAGAGCATGTAATAAAGACTCCTTGGGTTAAAACCGGCAATACATTATAAAAGGCATACGCGTTATTGCGCGTACTCCCTTAATACCACGTAATGGGTGCAGAGCAGGCTCGGGAATATTGCAAGCTCATAAATGTTCGCGGTTTAAAGCAAGCTACGCATTACATAGAATGCAGTCACATGCGAACGCTTCACTGAATTAAGCCAATTTCAGCTTTATCGGTTGCATTGTAATAACCGAAAATTCCAACTTCTCGAGTAACATCCTACAATAAAAAGTATGCACTAAGTCAAGTTCGAATCACAGATACGGTACAGCTATCGCGTTCAACTTCTAAAGCCAAAGGTTAAGAATCCGGGCCCGGATTCACAAAACTCACTTACGAAAACATTTTTGCGCAAGAGAAATTTTGTTGCGTAAGCCGATTCACGAAACGAAAAAACGTCGTAAGAGGCCATAGTTGTCACATCGGCCACTGCAAATAAAGCGCGCTGTGACTGCCCGGGAACATGTCAGCGATGGTGATGCAGCTGCTATATTTGCTTACGTCACTGAAAAGTGCTCGTAAGTGGATTCACGAAGCGAAATTGTGCGTAAAAACAGCATGGCTGAGAGAAAATCCCAAGAGTGGTCCGGACCACTCTTAGGAACAATGTGGCTACTTAGAACCTGCTGCCGCAGCGGTATACTTTGGTGCCCTGGCTGGTTTTGAGTTAATTCACGCCCATTAAGGGCTCCCTGATGCTTGCTGGTGCGTTTTTATTTTTTTCGGCGCTTTGAGCTTCGCGTGTTGTTTCCCATGTACGCAGTGGATGGTGTTGACAACCACCACCGTCCAATAAGTTCGAAGTCGCAGTAATTGAAGAATTCTATTGGGCGTCAATGGCATAAAACTACGCATGTAAAGATTTGTGGTTGGATGAAAACCAATGTGATACGTGAATGGTCGGTGCATTCGAACGCGACATGACATAGGATCAACCTTATTTGTTATGTTGTTGTGTTGCGCCCCATCTCATCCAATTAAAAGTGCGACTCGAGATCCTTGCCTCATTGGTGGAAATTACCACCAGAGAGGTTAATGGGAGCACACTCTTTGCACGCTATTGGAAATAAAAATGAGAGGAAGTTTTCAGTGAGTGGTTCATAAAGTATGTGCTCTAGTGTACTTTCATTGGCTCTAACTGTCCAATGGTTGCAATCTCTGAAATACAGCTGTCGATACACTTTGGGGCGATCTGTAAGAAAGCGTACTTTGTAAACCAAAGCCTATTAGGGGTGCGCGTGATTACGCATGGAACTACAAACAAATCATGCATCTTCACCCTCACTGTTCAGACACCGATATGGACCATGATAATATGGCAAGCAATCGGAATAAAATGACCCTAGTAACTTTGTATGACACCGAAAATATGCAAACCCTCACGATTCTGGAGCAAACCTTGGCTGAATTCATCCCTGCGTCAATTACCAGCCATTTAACTTGGCGCACGAACATCATTCAAAGGTAGAGCGAGCCACTGACATGTATTATGTGCGACGCAGCGACCACTTGACCTGAGAATAATAGCGTTGCAAAGGCGAATCCCGTGTCGCATGCTCTGATCGAAGCAGACGACAAACGCGAGCAGACGACGGCTTGGCCGACAGACACAGCTTGTGATTGGTTGTGAAGCAATACCCTCTACATCAGCTCACTCCGTGACGTTGCCAAAACACTTCTTTCATCTGGCACGCCTGTCCTGTTCGTCATATCACCCGCCTCGCACATAAGAGAAATTTTTTTCACGCCGTGAAAATAGTGCAAGTACTTTTTAAGAGCTCTCTTACGTGCGGTGCAGTTGTCGAAAACAACATGGCGTCGTAAACAGCATATCGGTCGGTGCTACTTTCAGCAAATGCTTCTCGCACGAGTTACTTCAGCGTTTGACCGGATGTGTTGTGATTACAGCAGCTCTTTCGATGCGTGTGAGCAGTGCGGAAAGCTGTGGCAGTGCAATAGTGTACGGTGAAGCGCAGCGAAGCCTGTGCGTCGGTGTGGTTATCAAGCGGGGATCGGCGTCGATGTATCGACGGCAACTAGCACTCGAAAAGCCTGCAATGTGTGTTTGTGTGCCGGTAACAGTTCGTTCGCTTGACTTTCCAGTCTCTCAGTTGGGTGCTGTGCGACATTTCGGATTGACAGCGTTTTGACACGTTACTTGAGTGACCCCAAGTACGTACGGAAACGTATGAACTACGCGCTCGGTTCTTGCTTCGCCACTAGTTAGCCCGTACGCTTCTATTTACTTGAGAGCAATGTACTGTTCGGGAGTGAAACGATGTTCGTTGTGAACAGTGGTGCTGTGTTGACGCTCCAAGACTTGTGAACAAGCTGTGCTCGTGTGACCGAAAATTGAAAGACAGCGTTGATAACTGTTTTGCCCGGCGAAGTTGTGGTGGGGCAGCTTGGCGCTTTTGTTTATTAAGTCGTCACTTCTCCTTTTTGTGACAACCATAGTCCTAGCGCTGTGATGTGATCAACCAAAACTGCGAGATGCTACATTCTGTTGTGGATCGTGTTACTTTGGAAGCGCGCCTAGACTGTTCTTCGGTAACAACTTGAGAGTTCTATGTGGCAGTGAGAGCCCGTGAACGTCAAGCTTCCCTTCGGCCCCCAGAAAAAGCAAAAATTTCACCGGTGCCTTGCTTTGGATGAAGTTGTAGGCCAATATCACCTAACTACAGGTTTCCGAGTTCGTCTGGCCATCGTTTTTCACGGCACTAGAGCCTTGACAACAGCCGGTCATGGCCAGTTCTTACACTTTATCAATGGACGTGCACGCCTGGCCAGCCCTTCATTGCTGTCATTGGCAGCTTCCAGTCTGCAGATGCCCTTTGCCTGTTGGCCGTACTTGGTTCCTCATGACACCGACGGCTACTAAATGCTGCCATCGGTGAGTTCACCTCGCAGTACTAAATTTCACCAGTACTATAATTCACGCAGTTCTATAACGTGTGCAAGTTTTTAAGCCCATCAGATGTAATGTTTCTCTATGGTAAGTTGAAGCATGAAAAATATACTACTACTGTTATATACATACATATATTATCGAGCAAATACATAAAAAGTTTTTTGTGATTTGATACAAGTGAGCTCTTAATTGATTATGAGGTTGGGCCTGTCGATTGACCACGTTTGATAGTTGGAAAGTTAATGTGAATTTATTTTTCAGAAGCCAGGTTGCACTTGAAAAATTTATGTTATTTTGGAAAATTAGTTCTATAGACGATTACCACTGTGCTAGTACTATACTTCAGTAGGACATATATATTGCGGTACGTAAATTTTACATGAGGCTTCAGTTTATTTCAAAGTGATTATAGCAGATTTTGGTCACATTAACGAAGTGACAGCTTCCTCAAATAAGTATTAGAAGTGAGTGCTTTAATGATTGTTTTTAAATATCTCGTTTTTGGCTCTTCACAGATCGCAGAGATTGGTTTGTTAAGGTCCTGTGACTCATCGGTTGAACATTCTGGCACATCAATCCTCATCATTACTTGGAGCACCTGTACAAAAATAGGAAGGACGCGTTCTCCCTAACTATGCAAGCCTATGTCACTGCTGGGACTGTTATCATTCAGCGGTTGGGGCGTGGAAGCATGCATGGCAGCCTCATCTGGAAGGACTGCGATCTGCTTGGGAGCTTCGAGCGCACAAAACTGCCTAACGGCTGGCTGCAAGGTTAGTTTTTCTTTAATGCATACGATTACGTGAACATCACTTATTGTGCACAAATTGAAAACCCAAGCATTGTTGCTTTCAGTGGATACCTGTACTATTCTTACACATAATGTTTATTCAACATTTATACAACTAAATTGCAAGATAATTGAGAATGTTGAAAGCTGAAAGCCTGCAGCTTATGAATGAAACTCCAATAATCTGAGGCTAAAAAGCTTGTGCTTTGAAACGAGCACAAATACTTTGATTCCTTATTGAGCTCTCGAGCTTGTGACTCCCTCTGTGGATCAAGTGCTCTGGAAGAAAATAGCAAGTGGGTGAAAATTGCCTGGCTGTTCACAACTTGTAAGGAGAAAGACCTATTGAAGAAGCTTCAGATGGCATAGGGCCAGTAACTGCATCTTTTACCTAATGTAGCTTTTTCTCTCTCAGTGCTGTTGCTTATGTTTCAGCCGAACATGTTCACCACGATTGCATAGTGATATATGTTTTTCTACAAATTGTACCTGACCTAAGTATGCATTGTTGATCTCTAAAGGTGACGTTCAGTGTGTTTCAAATTCATGGCTTCTTATTTCTCTGTCTGTGGCTAGCCAATTTCAGCAGCAGAGCGATGCAGCTAGCACACATGCAATCCAAGTCATGGAGCGCTCCTTTGGTGTTCTGTGCAGGACGCAGCATATCCATCCGGCAAGACACTGGTATCAACAATAATGGTGAGTGTTGGTGGCACCTGTAGGAGCCCGTTGTGTTTGTTGCGTATGATTATTTCCCCTGATGAAGTGCATTTTTGAAAGGTTTTCTTCATTTAGAATAATAGATGTCAGCAACAAGCACACTCATAATCCACAAGTTCTTTGTGTCTTCTAGACTGCCCATTTGCTCCTATACGCAGTACGGTGAGCTGGCTATGTTAGACAGCCTTAAAGTTAGGAACATTGGCTGTTGCGTTGTAATGCAGTCTAACTTGTATTTCTTAGTGAACTTATTTGTGGTCTGCTTCTCGCACCTAGTGCAAAAGTCAAAATAGAAGAAACTTTATTGGCTTATGTCTGGCAGAAGTTTCATGCCTTCATCTATAACATTGTAGTTTTGCTCTTGTATCATATTAAATATATTTTCAGTCTTCACTGTTTGTGTGTGTGTGTGTTGAGGCTTGTCATTGGCTTCTGAAAATACAATATCTGTAAATATGAGCACATAATTGACAACTATACACTCTTGCATGTAGCATGGTTGTAACAATGATCTGTATTTTTCTAAGTTCCAGCAGTAACAAGGGGTTTGGTACTCCACGGTCATGTACAGTGTATCAAGAACAGAGCACAGAAGACCAACAAGTATAAAGGGACTGCCAGTGACTGTTCTCCTGCTCAAAATTTACAACAGCAGAAAGAGCACATTGTGATGTCAGGAGCAGCTGCTGCTTAACTTCTTAGCAGTGCATTATTCAGCAGTTCGTTTGCTTGCATTCAAAATTATTTAAATTTTGTGTGGAAGATACCAAACTATGACACTAATTTAAAGGCTGCTGTAGTGTTAGTGGGCAAATATTTTTGAGCTGAAGTTTTTAACAAGTGTGTTAAGTGCCTGCGTGCCTCTACATTTACATGCCAGAAATCACAGCATCCATGGTCGCCAATGGTAACTGTGTCGCATTCTTTGTAGTACAAGAAGTAAAGCCATGGATGCAGTAATCAGGTACTTAGTCGATGTAATCCTTCAGTGTACACTCATTTGTATAGCACCAATGATGCCATGAGTGTATAAGCTCTGGGAAGTGAATCTATGTGGATTATTTTATTTGGAAGGAAGTAGATCATCACTACTCCTAGTATATCTTAACAGAAGATTTTAGTGCTTGGGTATTATCCCACTGCCTGTCCGTCCTTCAACAGTCTACTTATCTACTGTGTAAGTGTAACTTTTTAAATGTATACTTTGGTCGGATAGGTTTGTTCATAATGTAATGCAAGTGACTTATCATCTATGCAGCTCTACTCAGACTAGAAATAAAAGTACTTATTTTTATATGTAGCTATACTATGCATTCACTTGTGTTTTTCTAGGTGCCTGTACAATTGTTTAGCCCTACAAAAGTGCTGGTATACTCTAATATTGAATCTGGCATCTTAAAATAGTTTGTTAGTGGAAGTAAGAATGTGTTTACAATCAATATTACTATCCTCAGATGAACTGTGAAAACTCTGTGGAAATTTATTTACATTTTTTGAACTTTGTGAAGGCAAATGTTGTTAAGTTCTTTTATTGTGGTCCCTGTTTCATGCAAATGACACATAATTACTTTGCAGTGGCATAGTATTAGTTGTTATTTTACACATATCTGCTGAGCAACATCGCAGCTGAGGCCAGCAGCAAGACATACATGCAGTGCACTTGAGCATCACCTCACATAGTGTACAGTCTTTGCCCACCAGTAAACTCAATATTTTTCAAGCAGACTAATAGACAGCTGTATGGGATCTGTGTTGATGTGCAAACTTTGAAGTCTTCTTGAGGAGTGTTTTTCATCATTTTTGTCCAAGTGAAGTAGCTACCCAAGGCCACAACTGGTGGGAATGTGGTGGTTTCCTCTCTCCAAAAGCACTCTTACCAGCTGCCACAATGTTAGCATGGGGTGAATTCACGAACATGAAAAATAATTGGTCTTTGTTTTCTTGGCCGAAAGAGTCGCTTCCACCGTTGAGCCACCACGACGCGCCAGAATAGAAACTTTTAGCTAAATAAAGTTGATTCTACTTTTGAGAAGTGTTTGGGGGAAACGAAATGGCACCTATAGCTGTCAAGATAAACACTGTTTGCACCAAGGAGCTTAGTAGCTTATGCCCCTGACACACGGGCACCCCGAAGTCCTTTAGACAAGGGGACATCTTTCGGAAAGGCGTTCGGGCACAGTGACACACGACAAAGGAGTAACTCCTTTCCGGCAAAGATCCTTTTCGCAAAAGCAGATCCCGCATCTACTTTTCTGGCAGGAAGGGAGTACTCTCGCATACAGTGTGCATAATTTATCCATAGAAAAAAACGTGTCGCAACACTGCGGTGCCCTGTCAGTATTTTTTTGCGCTGAGAAAATGTTTTCAATTTCAGCAGCAGTGCGATTTGTTCAAAAGTGAAGGCCTATAGTCTGTCCATACTCTCAAACGCCTGCATTACGTCACTAGCGCGATCATGTTAGGGTTGGCAGTGGCAGTTGCTGTGTCGGGCTCACTCGAAAACACTGCTTAAAGTGGCCGTCGCCTAATAACGGCAATGTGTCTTCGAACCAGCGTTCGTTGCGCACATTGGCCCAACTTTCGCGGTTGATGGCTCGAGGGGACAGTGCGGAAGCAGTCAAAATGAAGCTGTTTATGACGAGTCTTTGTTTGAGGCTCATCACTCTTGCCTTCGCAGCGTTTAGCTCATCTTCGATGGAGCCGAGGGCGACAAGAGTCAGGCCCACCTCAACTGTTGCTTTATCTCTGTCTCTGCACTGAGACATCGCAGGACCACGGTGAAACGCGGCACGCCGTCACTGACCAAGCTGGACGCAGCCATGTAAAAAGGACGAACAAAAACAGCAAAACACCTACTGTTCATAGTTGCCAGACGAACTTAAGTTGCTGCTAAAAACGCAAAAAAGCGAAAGAAAATTACAGGTATGCGCATTATAAGCCACCAGACAATAAAAAAAACGGTTTTATGCTCCGGCGTCGCTGAATGTGATGTACATGCTCAGATTCTTTTTAATATTTCCAATCTTGCTGCTTCCACAAACAGCGCCATTTTCTTTTGCAGCGTTCTTCTGAGGCACCACCTAAAGCAGTAGTCCGGTGCCGTGTGTCATCAGCGCCACTCCTTTCCGCAAATGGTCCCCTTAGGCGACAAAAGGGGTTTACTTCAAAGTACTTTACTTTTGCCCGTGTGTCACGGGTATTATAATTGTATTATTCATGTTTTGTCTAGAATTTACTCGTGCTGTGCCAACTTTCAGCCCAAGTGTCCTAACATGCTTTGTCAGTAGGTTGTGAATGAGCCAAGCTATGTAAATAAACAGAGTGATATTGCAGACATGTACAAAATATTGATGCACAGCCCTTTTCTTTAGCATGACATTGTCAAGGGCTTTATTCTTGTGTTTTTTATAAAAACTGCTTGTCACTGGGCAGCAGCAGAAAACTATGCATCAAGCTTTTGCGAGATAATTCGAGAAACACTGTGTTCAGGCATAACAGTGCCGGTGGATATCTCTCGTAAGTTACTTTCTGTAGTATATTCAAAATGAGTGTATTAAAATTGTTGTTTTATAGCCATTCATTTTAATATTTACACCTGAGTGTATGTATGTATATATGGGTGTACATATGTATATGTGTGTGTGCGTGTATGTATGTATGTATGTATGTATGTATGTATGTATGTATGTATGTATCTTTTAAATGAGAATCCGTTTATCATTGGTGAGTAAGTTTGGTGATGATTTGGCTGAGTTCGTTTCTGGTTATTTCTCTTTTGAGCCATTATACATTTCAATTTGTTTTGTACTGCACAAAAATAAATGTAACCTTACACAGAATATGTGTGTTCCAAGAAGTTGTTTCATTTACCAGCCTACAGTCAAGGGCGAGAAATTGGGTAAAATGGAACGAACCGGCGAAGATTAGTTTAGAGCATAGCTATCTGGCCTATCTGGCCAGATAGCTATGCTCGAGATAGGCCTACATGGCCTATCTCGTACACATTGCGGTGGTTGAATATGTCTATTTCAACCTTTCAATTTTAATCAGAATAAGCAAGCTATCACCCGTGGTTGTATATGTGTGTGATATTTATGCATACTGTGATACCGGTTCGCAATTACAATTAAGGTCACAAACCTAGTCAAGCTGAATACACGATTTTTGTCCATGCACCTTTCATCTGCACTGGAACTGTTAATAAAAAATAAACTTCAGTTTAGAAATTTATTCTAGTAGCCAAAAGCAGGGTATCTCTTTATCACACAAATCAAATTGCCATTGTTCTGTTCCATTCTGGACAATACGGGACCCTCTCAGCAGAACTCGATTAACTGCTATAGTTCATTTTAACCATTGACAGCGACATTACACGGAAGCGTGCAGCATGACAAATAGCGGAAGAGAACACACAAACTAATCACTCTGTTTGCATCAGCTCTCACTGTCCGTGCTCTTTGGTCTTGCTGCATGTGATGATGCCCACCAAATTAGCACGAAAGCGTGTCCCTACAAAGGCAGTCAACTTGGCTGCAAGCAGTTAGCGCACTGCATGTGTAGATTTTCTTCAAAACACCGTGAAGACTGATTGCTGGTCGAATATCCGAACACGTGAAAAGTAATATACCAGGTATGATATTGGTATTTCAGCACTGGACACTTTTGCGATAAGAGAGAATGTAGGAGAAAATTATGAACCCTGAATTGTTTAATTGTTGAAGGAGCACAGTACAGCGCTTTTGGGTCAAAAGGGGAGTGAAAGAAGCAAGTGCGAAAGCCTACTTCTCAAAAACTTAGTACCCGCCACCACGCATAATGTCAGGCTGGGCAGCTTCTTCTTGAAAAAAAAAAGTGCTCAGTGATTCTGCGAATCGAACCAAGTACCTCCTAGATTGTAGTTGAGCGCTGTAACCGCTCGTCCACTGCAGCAGTGCTTGCATTCGCCTTATTGCTGATATATCGTCATTCCTTCGAATGAAGCCAAATGCAAAAACGTCCCGTGAAACTTTGTCAAAAATAGAAAAAATAGTTAGAATGCGTTTTCCCAAGGTTACTAGAAGATAGAAACTGCCACGTGTGATTGTATAACTGTGCGCTATTTATCCTTGTACATTGCTGTCATGACGTTGGGATAGCCGGCTCTAACGTACGCTACCTTCTCATAGTTTTCCAAATATAGATAAGAAAATAAAAATATATATCGGCCTGTGACAACGCTAATCAACTATTATGAGTTCACTGTCACTAGTGTCACTTTCACTAGATGAATGCTCAGTTTGCTTTCATTATCGTTATTAGGAAAGTTTTGGCTCATTAACTCAACTCTCTTAATTAGCATTGATTCTCACACCTAAGGACAGTCACACTTCATCTCACTTTCTGAGTGGCTGTCACTCTCATATAACGCGTACTCCACTTTTTTATGCTTTCCGAGCATCTGACCCTGTTTTGCGGAGACTTTCCCTGACGTCTGCTGGGCCAGAAAATTGTCTTTATTATCTATCAATTTCAAGCTTTCGCGAAGCCGAAACGAGAGTCTCTCTCTCTCTTTTCATCCTTTTCGCACGTGTGATAACGTCTCTCAACCTCAAGACTCGTATACACGCCCCTTGCTTTGTTTGCGCACTCAAACAACGCTGGGCGAAATATTTGCACCGTGTTTTGTGAAAAGCATTAGCACTGAGACACCTCCCGACGAGTCTCCCTCATTTTACGTAGACATATACCTAAGCGTAAGCGTACGCACGTTCTCGCATTCCGGCTTTATAAAAATGCTGCGCTGCATGGAACCAGCGAAATTGCGCTCACAATTTCATTTGATTACTGCTGTTATCTATTTCCGCACAATTCGTCTGCAGGCACCAAAGTCGCTCATGTGTCTTGTAATAAGAATATTGTAACAAAGGCTACCTTTGACTATAGGTACAAAACACCCTTACGTTCACCACTATACCGTGCTAGATTGCACCGAATTAGTTAAGTAGCAGCGCAGCTTCAATGAAATGTAAGGTAACTGGTCGCGTTAAATAGGGGAAGACATTCGAGGCACATTTTCAAACATTGCATGCATCGATTTATGTGTGGTTTCATTTATGTGGTACACCTGGAGTGTTGTTTACTTGTACTTGGCGAGATAGTGCATGGATTTCTCGATGACTTAAGGCCATCGAGCAATTTCGTTTTTAGCTACAGTCGTTGATGAAAGGCGAGTGTTTGGCTTTGCACAGCCCGCCAAAACGCCTATTACAACGTACGCGGCATCCCGTAAGCGCTGTAGCAGACGCTCGTGGAACTGAAACTTAGATGCAGCAAATCATTGGCTGTCATCGTATACTCTCGATGCTAGACGCTTTGCGTGCTACCTTGATATTATCGGCACACACTTCTTTCTTTCCTTGTCGTTTCATCAGCTATCGTGTGTCCTCCTTGCCCTCTTAAGTGCCGAATAAGTTAAATTCATACCCGCGCTATAGTAATCCCTCCAGATAAGAGAATTTTTGGCTAAGAAAATGCGTAGCCAAAGAGAAAGCTTTGTGAATTCGGCCCCCGTTGATTTTTTTTATCTTGCTTTTTCTTCCTTTCATTCTTATCAGGTTATTGTATCCCGCGCTGGGGCGATCAGTGCACGTGTCCAGGGAGTAAAACAGAAGAAGAAGACGAAAAATAAAAGAAAAAAGCGAGGTTGTATATTGAGATACTTTGTATCAAGTCTTACAGTCGTACTTGAATGAGCTTGAGGTATGGCTTGGCGGGCTGTCTTCTCCGCTTATTGTAAGCAAATGTGTCCTGCTTGTATTTTTTCTATCTGTTCCCACATTTATTTCACTGCATTATCGAAATGATCCGATTCCACAAGTTACGGCTCTAAAATATCTAGGCATTGTTTACCTGGACAAGTTAAATTGGCAGCAACAAGTGGAATCAAACACCCGTAAAGCAGAAAGCTCCTTAGCATTGCTACGCCGGTTTGGCAATAAGAATTCTGGGAGGTGTAGGTATACGGTACTTATGACATACAGACTTTACGTACGCCCAATTTTGAAGTTTGGTTGGGTTCTGTTTTCTGGAAGTGCTGCTTTCCGGAAAATAAGGCTTGTTAAATTGCTAGAAAGGCAAGCAATGTTTTTGTGTTTCGGGCTACCTAAGACTGTTGCGAATATCGTGCTTTATTTGGAAGCTCGAATAATTCCACTTGATGCGAGACTTCGACAGTTTACCGTGAAAACATTTTTAACACTCTACGATGCGCCCCTCTCCCATTCACAGGCGCTTTTCATCAAATCTCTACTTTCTTTCTTTAAGCGCTCGTGGTGTCGTTGTCAAAGACCCCAAGTCATTTTCGTCAAGTCTCTGTTATCAAATATTCACATTTCTTTCCAGAATTTAACTCCCCAAACCCTATGTTCGATGCCATTTGACTTAGTTTTTGATGAGAATTTCCCAAAACATGCGTAGCTACTTCCAAATCAAGTTCTGGAGGGCCTCCTTCAAGACCATCTCAGCCATTTTCCTACTTACGTTGCAATTTTGACGGATGCAACGCAAAAGCTTAAGAAGGCTGGAGTAGGTATTTGTTCTCATCATCTTTATATGTCTTTTGCACCTCAATTGCTAGACTTCACGCCAATTTATCTCGCAGAATTCTATGCTATTACTTGGCTCTTCAGAAACTAAGTTCTCAGCAATCAAAAGCTGTTATTATTTTGGATGCTTCGTCTGTTTGTACACATTTAACATCCGCAAAGCAGTCTCCTCTTCTTAGGGTAATCTGGTCTCTCGTACCATGTAGCCTATCAAAGGTTCGGTTTCTTAGGGTCCCCGGGCATGCTGGAATAGCAATAAATGAAACTGCTGACTTGCTCGCTTCGGCATCTTTGAATTTTTCGATGGTACTAGTAGCTCTACAGTTTTCTTTTATTACGGCCAAATGATTCAAACCCCTGTTATTCTTAAAAATCAACAAAACATCGTTCCTACAATCCGAAGAATTTCGGCACTTGCAGTTTACATGGAACACCGCAAAATGCCTTTCCCGTCATTGTGAGGTTACCTTCACGAGCTTTCGCTGTGGAGTCCCTCGGTTAAATTAATATCTTTACAGATCGGGATTTTCATTAACTAGCCTATGTGCAGTAGGCAATGAACAGGAAACAATACATCACTTTCTTCTCACATGCCAGCGCTTCGCCTCACTGCGCCAAATAATTCTTGAGAGACCGATCGGTATGCTCGGATTGGCAGTGAATACATCCACTTTTTACCGTTTGGAGCCAGTCAGTTGGGTGCGGACCGCAGTGCTATTCTATCAGCGCTACAGAAATTCATTCAGGCAAACATAAGGATACGCTGCTAGTGTTAACGCCAGATATATCCAAATATTGGTCCCCCTTCTTCATTTGTGATAATGTTTTATACATTCTGGTTTATCGAATTCTTCTCTTTTCACATTTTTAAAAGGAAAGTTACTATTGTTCTTATCTAATTTCACTCTTTTTTAGCCAGCATTGTGTAAAAAATTTACATTATAAGGCACAGTGCGGCCAATCCCTCTTGTGGAAATGAGCCAAGAACGTCTAGGCGACAAGACACGACAATATTTTTGTTCACACGTCAGAGACCCACCTGGAGCTGAAAGAGCTCCGCGCTTAAAAAGCTGTGAAGTGCATCGAGGTTGTGTAAAATTGGTGACGAACTGCAGGTGCACTGCAGGTGCGTGTTAGAAGAACTACGTGCCAGTGACTCCATAAAAGTGTTTGGAGTATTGGCGACATACTATGACGAGAACCTCGCAACTACCAGCCAGCGCTTCGCTGGCTGGTAGTTGCGAGCGAAGCGCTGAGGTAAATAGCGGGTAAAATAGGGTAAATAGCGTTGTCATTCCCACCTTTTCTTTATTTTTTCTGTACATCTGATGGCAATCAGCTGAAAATGTAACCCACTTTACGCATCATTTCAACGAGGCCACCACTAAACCACATACAGGGTACGGAAACGCCAGCGTGCCCTATTTTTCCTTTCTCAGTTCCGGCCTAAGTACTCCGACGTAAATAAAAATTATCCTAACCATCACTGGACAATGAAAATGGTTTATATGGCCATTTGACGTGCTCATGGCTACAAATTTCCAATTAAGTAAGTGTTTGATTGAGAGAAGTCGAGTAATGTTCATACCTTTATGGTACAGCACAAGAGAGCAAACAACTGCGCAATATGGCTCCTTGATGTTCGTGGTGCTCTGTAACACTGAAATGTGAAATGGCGCAAACTCTCCTTAGCTGTCGCTTTATTTTGATACTTCTTAAAAGAAGTGAACAGAAAGCTTCTGCAACCCGTATCAATATAGACGATACGCAGATGCGTAGAAAAGTCTGAAACAATGCACAGCGATAAAAGTTTTTATGCAAATAACCAACATTATTAGATGCGGGGATATAAGATGTTACAGAAATCATCGGTCTTTGATAAAGCCAGAAACTTAAGGTGTAGAAAGAAAGGAGCCGACACCGGCGAATAAAAATTCACAATTATTTTTTGCACCATCAAAACAGGCGAGAGATTTCAAATGTTCACATGCATAATTTACACCCCTTTCAATGTTTCTGCGAACGGAATCACTATACGGTGGCAAGGACCGTTACATTAAAGTGCATTTCCGTACAGACATGGCACATTTGACCAGCTACTCCACTCCGTTAGTGTGTCAAAAGACACACCACCCAACTCTACGTGCTACGTCACTAGACGCTACACACACGTGCGTGTGTCGTGCCGCATTTGGAGTGAAGCTCCTTAGGGTAGAGCCATGTCCCCTGTCCGCCGGCGTGACACGCTAGTACTGGAAGAGCCCGGTAGAGGGCGGGGCAGTGCCAGCACTCGCTCTTGGCACGTACTGCGGTTTTAAAGGAGATTGTTAAGAGTGTGGCTCTCTCTTTCTCGAGAGAGAGAGCGGTGGTCATGGAGTGCGGAGCGCGGCCGCGCGGCAACGCAGTCTGAGGCACTGCGCCGTGCTTCCGACCGGGTTGCAGAAATTAGGTGCCTTTTCTCCTCTTCTAACCACTACGACCACCAACGCAGTCCAGAGTTTCGGGCTCGCAGAGCGGCTGCGGCACGGCAGCGCCGCCAAGCGTATCCACACTTGCGGGCTCACGAAGCTGCAGTGAAATGGCAGCGCCGGCAAGCCGACCCGGAGCTCAGGGCTCGCGAAGCTGAAGTGGCACGGAAACGTCGGCAGCTGGTCCAGAGGCGGCGAGGGCTCGCGCAGCTGCAATGAAACGGCAGCACTGGCAATGTATGGGGAATCCATGGTTAACAATGCCCCGCAGCTTCGCCCACTCATCATTATTCACTTCGTGGATATGCAGAGATTTTTTTTCCACTACACGGGGTGAACAATGAATCCTGAATTCCACCTGTTAAGTAAAACTAGTATACTGCCGTGAAGCACCAAACAAAGCCGAATGGGGCAGTGGCCGAAATTCCCCACCTGGGAAAGACAGTGAGGCTTTTTCGGCTTTGTGCATCTAGCGTGCGAACCATGGCCCAGGATCAGTGCATAATAGTACAAAGTTCCTAGGACCACCAAACCTACCACCAGAGTCGTTGTCATTGCTTTTTCAGTCGAAGTAGCGTAGATTGTCAGACTGGGGACGGTAATGGAGTGTGTGTGGTTGGACCAAGATCCACAATGTAATTAAGGGCTCTAGCATGTAAACGAACCGGGTGGAGTTGATATGCATCCAGGTTGGTGGCTGCTCAAGAGTGAGCTCTGACTGTTCACCTGGTGTGTTTGACTTCTGGCTCCTAAACCGAGCGGCTCTATCGGCGGATAAGTCGTAGCATGTAACGAGCGTTGGAGCTGGTAGTGCTTAGACAGAGCGGGCTGTTGCTATGTAAGCGGTTGCTTGACTGAGCATGGCTGGTTGGTTGGCTGACGTATTGGGCGTATCTCAAGGTGCCTGTCCGACAGTATGCGCGTCCCTGGGAATCGTTACTCTTTTTAAGGGGATGGCTGCTATTGGCTTACGACAACTCCACTTCGAATACAGGGGATGTCACGTGAGGAAGTTGACATCTGCATTTCCTTTGTGTTTTATTCTGTGCAAATGAGTTTTTCCTTTGTGTTATATTCTGTCCAAATGAATTAGCTGTTTAGGCTTCTAATATTCGCCATGTCAAGACAGAGGCACGTGAATTCAGCTTGCTCAAAGTAGTTCGTAATGCACAACACGTTGTGTGATTTGCTGAGAGTCTCATGGAACTCAAGCGGTGAAAGTCAACTTCCCATTAACACATGACATAAAAGAGCTTTTTTATGTGTACGTCGTGTCATTGTGTGAGATCTCAGAAACGCATCCCGTAAGAAATTCACTCAATTCAAACATTAGCTTAACAAAAACTATCTCTTTTTTTTTACCGTGGCTGTTTGCTTGATGGAACGACGCATTAGCCTGTATAGTTTGACGGTTCTTCTTTGGCCAACAGATGCCATTTCGCATAGAAAAAAGTTATTACATGTATATACAGCTAGTAGTTGTTAGATAGTGTGGCCCGGGCAAACTCTCACAACCACTAGGTGGGCTTTTCATTACAGATGCCCACTTACGACCAACGCGAATCGGGATGGGTTGACCAAGGCCTCCTGGCTCGTCAGGTCGGGCCACTTGAGCAGGGCCGTTTCCCAAACCTCCCGGGAAGGGTTCAGTTTTGCGGTGAGGCGAGGGGTTGACTGACATGCCCTCACGATGTAAAAGATGGCCAGAGACCTCTCCACACAATGCGGACAATTTCCTGTATATGCAAGAACAAAGTATTTTAAAACTACAAGGTACTGCAGTGTTTTCGTGTAAAGGTGGAGCAGTAAGTGTTCATCTGCTTTTGTGAGGCCGTTACAAGATTAAAAATATATTATGTGGCCGAATAAAAAATACCGTATTTTTCCAATTGGTTATGATGGACAAAGTTTGGGATCCATTTTAGAAGGGTCTAAACTCTTTGTTCAGAGCGCAGTTAACGGCGTTTGCCATTTATTTGCCTTCGAGGTCCATTTGCATAAGCTCGAGCCCATCTGGTCCTACGAGGATCAGATGAGCTCGAGCTCGTTGGACCTTGAAGATCTCATATGGAACTCAAGCTCAAATGGACTTCGATGGAAGCCCCAACCTTTCGCGGTTTCGTATAATATGCGTTACGCCAGTTAAGGAACGTAGTCTTACCTGGAATTCAGTTATTTCTGTAGGCCCTTTTCGAGTCGGTAATTATGACGCGTAGAATCTGGTTCGTGGTATCTAGCATGATGGCAACTTCCCCCGCACGCGTCATGATCTATTGTGGGCAACGAATGTGATGTCATTCACCGCGGCATTTCGTTGACCAATTGCAGTTGTAAACCACCCTCCTTGGCGAGGGCCTGAAGCGTCCATGTAAAAGATGCCGTGTCTGAACCCCTAATGGTGAACTAGTGTCTCTTTCCGCGCTTGGTGCTTGGAACTTTGGTCATCACGTGCCGAATTGGCCGGAAGAGGGTGCATGTGGAGGGGGTATCTCCAAAATTCTGGCATGCTTACGCGCTCTTGCGTTGTCGTTTTGTTGGATGTGTTGTCGAGGTCGTAGGCACCAACCGAACGTAGTCCTTGAAATTGATTTAACATGTGTGCATCCTGGAGATATGTTAAAGTGTTTATTACTACCATCCCCGCAAGGCATTATTCACCAGCCACTTGAAACAGATAGATTAGAAGCCTGAGGTTTGGTTACAAATAGCTATTCAGCTGTAATATAGAGCGAATGTAATTGTGTGGCACATTCTGAAAACCCTTGGTACGTACGCTGTAATTATTTTTATCTTAGGCGTCGATTATCTCAGGTCGCATGCTTTACTCCGGGAATTGGGGTAAATGTAAAGCTGCCTGAAATATAGCAGTTTCCTTATTCCATTGACTTTAACACACACACACACACACACACACACACACACACACACACACACACACACACACACTGAAATTCAGGACGACGCAGCGAGCAATGGAAAGGAAATTGATAGGTGTAACCGTAAAGGATAAAAAGAGAGAAGTGTGGGCCAGGGAACAAATCGGTGTTAATAATATGATTGTTAAAATCAAGAAGAAATGGATATGGGCCGGGCACGTAGCACGAAGGAAGGATAAGCAATGGTCATTAGGGTAACTGACTGGATTCCCAGCGAAGGCAAACAGGTGAGAAGGAGACAGAAAGTTAGGTTGAGAGACGAGATTAGGAACTTTGCGAGTATTAATTGACAGCAGCAAACACAGGACCGAGCTGACTGGTGGAACATGGGAGGAGCCTTTGTTCTGGAGTTGGCATAGTCAGTCTGATGATGATGATGATGGACAGCTGCCGACTAGAACACCATATGTACTTTACAGTACGCTCTAAGTTTTTTGGGAAGGTGTTCACCATTTGCTGAAGATGCCTTTTAGGTCATGGTCCTGCAGGAGTGCATCACGTTTAGGAATCGTGTTTTTGTACGCTGCTTCAATTTGAACCTCGCGAGCTAACGTATCTATGTGCCGTGTAGGAAGTGCCGCTTTTAAGAACTTTCTTTGTAAATCTACTTCATGCAGTAACCACTGTTTTGATTTAGTATATGCAGCCACCTCTCTATAGAACATTTTTACTTCTTTATGCTATAATATTATGGACATCCAGCCATTGCATACGGGATGTGTACTTCAATTTTTCGACCAAGACTTCTTGGGGGAGTCTCTCAGCCTACTCATTGCTCTTTATTCCAATGTGGCAGTAGATCCATTGAACTGCCGCGTTGTGACCATGCGGTGAAATTTATTCTACAGTGTATACAATGAGCTGGGCTGTTTCGCTCTTTAATAAAAATAACTATGCATCCTAAATTATGGTAAGAGAAAGTATCATAAGTGTACATATTACTCAGTGCCATCTCCCGCAACCATTGCAGGCACATTTAACTGCTTCAAAAGAGCCTATTCTATTGTTGAGGAAGGTTTACGCGATAATTTAAATTTTTTTTCTCGAGTTCTGGTGTGAAGGACGCATAGGCTGACGCTCTTCCGGGCAGGATCCATCTGTATGTATCTTCAACTTTCCGCTATGTTTCGCATAAAAAAAGAAAAAAAAAAGAAGAAAGACCATGTGCGCCGTAGCTAAAGGTGCCGTTTGAGCTTTCATGTGCATGCCATCTATGTAAAATAGAATACTCAGAACCGCCAGCGACCAAGGTAGCTTTTACAGCCGCAATCTTTTTTGTTCCTGTAATAATGCTCGGAGTTTTGATACGCTATACCGATTTCGAGCGGTAGTCCAATGCGTTGGTTCGTCAAATAAAGAGTATTTAAGTCAGCGTGAACGTTCTAAGCAAATGTCTACACGTTTCTTTTTATTACGAAGCTGTTTGAGCTATCTGTAAAATCACGCTTCTGAATCGAAAACCTCGCCTAGCTATGACGTCACCGAGAATCGCCATTGCAACCAGACCAACTGCCCAGCTCCACCCATCTGCTTTGACACTGTTCGAGTACGTTCCCGCACGTGAAGCAGTCATCCCCACGCCACACAGGCAGTTGTGATATCGCGAGCATGTACGGCCTTCATGAATAGATCCAAACAAAGTTCTTAAAAAAAAGCTCTTAAAAAGTACACCTTGCAGCTAAGTTGGAATAAGCTGTTACACGCCAGCCTCGTTAGGCCGCAGCAAAAGTGTCACCGGTCAGTAAAAAGCCGTATTGTGCCTTTCGACGTAGGGAGCACTACAAGCAGAATAAATCCGAATACGTGCCCTGTCCGTGTGTGGTCTAGAACGTAAAGGACAGAGTGAATCCTGTTCAGTGGATAACAGAATTTAACGAGAGTTTCTGAGCATGCCTCTCGCACCCGTGCGTAAACTATTCATGCCTGACAAAACCTCACAAATACTTCCATGAAACATCAGAATCGATTAGATTTGCTGTTTTTAAAGCTCGCATGACTTAGCAGATGTTGTTTTTCTTTCACTTGGAGTATTCCCAAAAATAGTTGTCAAGTACACACATGTCACAGGAACTTCTGTTGGGCTGCTTTCTTCGCCGAAGGTTTTCTGTGACCAGCCCATCTAGTGCAAAGTCGGGCAGCAGGGCGTGTTCATAAAGTGGGTTTTGATATGGCCTGCAAGCTATCTCCATTCATATCGACAGACATTGTGAAATCGAACCAGCAGTTTTTTGTTTTTTTAAAGAAAGCACTGTAAACAAACGACACACAAAGAAAATAAAACATGTTGGGTTCTGCTTTCTAAAAGAGAGATTTGCTGTGCATTCATGAGTACCGCGGCAGACATAAAGATTTTTCAACGTTGCCAATGTTCCGTATTGGTGATTTGCTGAAAGCCAACCAATTCGATCTCTTTCAACTGTCGCAGTATATTGAGAGCAATAAACTACACGCACAAAACTTCATTTTGTCTAAAAGTTCATACCACTTTCAAAACGAAATGTACTGGGTCTCTAAGACACTCACAAACTATAACAAACCAAATAGAAATTGTCATGTAACTGTGAAATTGGGAATGTTAATTACTGGTGATTTTGACACTACGTTTAAATCATCAAAGAGGCAAACAGATAAATACTTACTTTAGTAAAATTAGCGCTTTCTATAGGTTTGTATATTGAATCATTTTACGTTCTTATACTGCTTTGTATCTTCTCTACGCTACATGCCTAACAGCACCCTTTTTTATACTTATAAATGCAGTTAATTCTGCAAATATGTTTTCATTTATTTACGTAAGGCTGCACAAGGAAGCCGAGGCCTTGGTCACACACTCCAACCTTTAGCGGTGGCTTTCTTTATTATGCGAAAGAAACTTCCCTTCGTTTTTTGCAGTGAGAAATATGCGTTCTGCCCTTAATAATGCTCGGCATTTAAGCTTGTGGGTTATGCATAACGCTGCGTCATGTCGTATGTTTATATTTCTTGTATTTTGTGCCTATTATAAAACAATTACTAAGCTGACTTATATTTTCTGAAGATAAGCAGAAATAGAATACTTCCCGAAGAATAAATACACCGTTGACCACGCGTTTTATGAATGACTCTAAGATATTCCAAATACATAAAGCAACGTGTGTGATGCCCCTACATAGGAATCGGTATAACACAAAAGTGAAACGTCTTTTTACAGAGATAGTTGAGCGTTTACTACGCTTTGTTTTAGCAGCAGCAACAAATTGCAAAGTCACGTTAAGAACGCCAAGCAGTTCGAAATTCACAGCGCACATCGCAAGCAGAAAGCAAGCACGAAGTTAGCATACACAGGACGAGTGCGGGCTATCAACTGTCACAGTTCAACGTTTAAAGCACGCTGTCTAAACAGAAAGATAGATGCACGAAACAAGCGCACAAGTGCACAAAGGGTAAGCGTGAACAGTTTTCAGTATTATTCTTGCGTTGTGTGTCAGCAGCATGCTTCTTTTGTACACGCGGCCGTGGCAGCGTTCAAAGTGACTTTCGTCCTCTCCCAGATTACGAGTCTGAAAAGCACGTGCACAGGAGAGAGCATGCTCTATGAAGGGGGCGCTTTGTGAAGACAACAACCTTCATAGCACACCCAACGCGAACCCGTGACGCCGTCTTGGCTCTTATAACAGAAACGTGCTGTGCATGGTATGCATAAATGGCTTTCCGTAAACATTCCACGCAGCATGCGCTCTGTGATGTACTGGTTGGCGCCACTCGCTGATAATTTGGGGGTTGTTGGCGTGTGACAGATGCTTTCTAACTAGTTTTTTTTTTCTTTGCAATCTTCTAATATACATTTTTAACGTCACTTCCGCTAGGGAAGTACGTCAGCGGAGCGCTGGTGGACAACGGCATAAACACTTTCCTGCTAAAACAACAAAATTTACTATGGTCACATTTTTTTAATCGTCTAAATTCAGAATTATGTTTGTTTTTAATTACGCAACTTCATGTAATGCGTCAATCGCAAATAATGTGCGCGCCATAGCGTTAAAGCCCACGTGGCACCGGTCCGCGAGCCTCGAGATGCTCTCGTGAGCGATGAGTATTAGGGTGATAGACAAAATCGAAGCTATTTTGTTTGGCGCCGACGTACTAGTCGCGTACCAAAATGTCAGACTAGTGCTTCAAGTGGTTTGAAAACTGATAGGTGACTGCACTATTCAAATTAAGTATATGTATTGACAAACCCCTGGCGATTTTGTATGTTGCAGTTCACATGGCTAAACTTTGTATTAAAGTAAGAATGTTATGAAGTGTCTATATACCATGTTGAAGCAACATGCCTAGAAGACGACATTCCGCTCTTTCACCGAACTCATTCAATAATTCACGCACACGTGACGAGCTGAGCCATGTTGTTTTAAATTAACACCGGCAGTGCGATTGCGCGCTCCTGAAGCGGATCGCGCAGGTCATGTAGAAAATACTGCGTCTCATCGCATTCATCACATTCAAGCCCACGCTATACTTCAGCTTACACGGAGGCAAATTGTTTACCCTGAAAACCATACTATTCCTCAGCTTCTAGTACCGTCAAATACACTATAGCTTCCTCATTTGGAGATACGAGCGGTATGAAGAAATGTGATATTGCACGGCAGATGCGTGAAATCAAACCCGACATCACGCCACGTGAGTTTTTGAACTATTTGGTGGCTGAGAGCAAGCAATTCCTTCAATTCTAAAGCTGCAGGCTTGGCTTCCACTGGTCGCAAGTATATGGCACACTACCATTTGAAAGAAATCATGTCAAATACCTCGTATGAGAGCAATTTCGCAACATATTTATGTGCCGGAACTCGACAACATATCGAAACCAATCTCCAATATGAGTATAACAACGATGCCGATTCTGAAAGACTATTGTTTTGCGACAAAAAAGTTTTTCTATTCCATTTTATTGTTTCGTGACATTAGAGAGTTTTATTTTAGTGTGTGAGACAGCCTTGCGCACGCAATGGGCGAGACAGAGCAACAATGCGCATGGGTTAAACCTTGGAGAGTGCGTGCGTTTGAGCGCACAATAGATGCGCATGCCAAATGTCGGCGCTGACGTTGCGCCAGCTACGGCCGCGGCCTACCTTAACGGAAGCTGTGTCGCGAGATCTCTGCGGCTGCGAGCGTCGACGGCATGACTTCTGCGGAAAAAAAAGGCCGCTTCTATAGGCTACTGCAGTTCATTTATTCTCCTATAGATGACGCAGAGCAGCACTCATATTCAAGACTGTTTACGCCGAAGCGTACTTCATGTTTCGGTTGTTCCATACGGTAAAGTAACGCTGTGTGCGACAGCCTTAGCCGTTAGGTACCCAAAGCGCCGCGCGTTTGTGTTCCTTAGGCATTGCTCGCAGTAAACTAAAACTGTCTAATATATCAACAAATGGTGGCCGCATTGAGTGCCTCATGAAAAAAATGGCAGTATATCCAAGGAGTGAATGATGGAGAGTGGGGCGAAACATCCATCCGTCCATTCGTTCTTGCTTCCATCCATCCATGCGTCCGTCTGTGTGACCGTCGGTGCATTCATCTGCCGTCCGTGCGTACGTCTGTTCGTGCGTCTGCACTTCCATCCGAGCATCCATCCATGCGTTCGTCCGTCCGTGCAGCCATCTGCGCGTCTGACCATGCATCTGTCTGTGTGTCCGTTCGTCCATCTATTCAACATTCCAAGTACCACCATCTCGCATCCTTTCACCATATATTCGGATGGATGGATGAATGGATATGGCTGCACCCTTTAGATCGGGCGGTGGCTAGAGCCACATTCGGATGGATGGATGTGGCTGTACCCTTTAGATCGGGCGGTGGCTAACGCCACCTAGCCGTGATACTTAGTGAACTAACCATTACATTTATCTTTTTTTTTTCCTTTAAATAATGAAGTTGAGGATTCGTACTTCGCAGTGAAGGGTTTAATTTTCACTCGTGCCTTGACTTTAGCCACCAATCAGATAACCTCCTTCTAGTTAAGTCTACCCGCTTAAAGTCTATTTTGCCCTCGCTGTCCCTAAATCCCAGTGCTTTGAAAAACTCTGCGCCATCATCCTGAACTATAGGGTGAACATTCCCCATATAGAAGCACCGCCTTCCAGCGGACATTCCAAGGACTAAACGAGAGATGGCACACGCACACTTTCTTACGGCTTGCGCTACGTGTATACTTCCCACGTTTAAGCACCTCGAGTTCATTGTATATGTGTTCATGGCACTGCGGCTCAACGCTCGCTAAACCTTTCTAAAACCAAGGAGGTTACGCCCAGTGAGTATAATGTAGCAACTCTTTCTTGTCAGATACGGCTCAATGTACATGCCAAAGGCTGCTAATGGGGAATAAGAAACAGGAGAATTCAGCTTTTAGTTAACGCGCACCCTGCAAATTTTTTATTGTTCAACAACGCACAGTAGAAATCTCCCACTGGCACCACCTTGCAGGTCAAAACGTAAGACTGGTTACACACTACGACTACGACTACTTCGAGAGTTGAACGGGTGGCACTTTAAGGAGCTTCAATACCAGTGATCACTTAGATTTTGGTGCTCATTTGTAAGATGTATACACTGTCTTTACTTGTTTTAGGTGTTTTGTTTGTGTACGTGCAAGTTAAGTGTACAATAACCTTCCCTTTCTCAATGACCCCTAAAATATGTTTTACGCCTCTAATACATGTGTAGCTAAAGAAGAGACTGACACCGGTATTAAAAATAACAAGTTTTTCCTTAAGAATCCTAAGGTGGCCTAAAATCTCTAATACTTTTTGGCACATATATGTTACCTAAGTGATGTCGGCTACGCTGCTACAGTGTTAGTACTACGAAAACTTCGAGAAACCTTGGATTTACGTAGTCATGTTCGCGATTGTGGCACTAAGCGTTTCATATGCACCTAATTTTTGTACAGCTTCGTTAAGCAGCATCACAATGAGGTAGAAAGTATGACTCTTACCAGTGTTGTAGTGATGAAGTTGTGGTACTCATTGATTATTCCAACTTTCTGGGCCTGAAAAATGATAAAAGGGAATTGCGCATGAGAGAGTGAAAGAGAGAGACAGAGGACTCGCGAGGTTTGGTGGTGTGTCCTCAGAATTTTTCAGGGGCCTTTGAAAAACGAAATATTCATAATAAGAACATATAGCTGTATCCCAGTTTTCTAACAATTTTCAAGATTTGTCATTCTCAAGTCATTTGACGGCTTCCCATTTTTCATGTGCAATATATATCGGCGTATTGATTCTTGCATATGCTACCACAGAGTCGATGTTTTAATGAAAATATTTGAAAATGCGCTCATATACATGTATCCAAGGAAGAGAGACATAATATTCATGGACAACTATTGATTCCCGAGTGTGTTCAGAAAAAGCGTGCGGCAATTCGACTGACTACCTGGTAGTTTTTTGTAGTTTTTTTGTGCATGACACTCTCAGTGTACTGGGCACATGCTTTCGCCATAGGCACTTCGGAATATACAAGGCGCCCTTCAATTTCTTTTAGGAAAAAATATTTACAAAGATTAGTTTCAAGTAAACGATGGACGGTTTGTTAATGATTTATTTTGTGTTTGCTCTAACGTCCCACGGATTCTATTTGCTCAGCTGCGTCAACGTTACGACAGCTGACTTGTGATTATAAAAATTAGATGGACAATTGATCACCCCCCACCGCTGTGCAACCACGTGATTAATGAGAGATTGTGAAAGGACAGGCTACAGCTGACCCCATTCCAGGGCACGAAAAGGCGAATGAATCGTAGGAGGACGCAAGTGTGAGATATTAAGTGCGTTCGCCTTATTAGGTCAGTAACCTTGCTGTGGCGGCCCATGTTCCTTATATTGACGATTGCTCTAAATCAGCCAGCAATTTTTTGTTATTTTCTCTTACACCAAACTCTCTGTCTGCAGTCACCAAACTCTCTGTCTGCAGTAATTGTTTTTGTTACTATACATATAGATAGAGCGTGTTTCAAGAATTGTACCTAAAAATCATGAAAAATAAGCAGAATAGAGTGTTTATCCAGCGCCTTCATAATTGCTTTTTCTGTTGCGGCACTCAGTTTAATAAAATTGGAGGTGTGATATATGACACTCAATAAATTTATCACACTATCCCGACATCTGGTGAAGTCATGTGGGGCTGTGTCAATGCTTCCTCCAAACAGCAACTGGCTGCTTTGAGCTTTCACAAAAGAGGCTTCTAAAGGGGTGAAACCGATCCTTTATAGTCCTAGGTAACCCCTATAAGTCCCCCCACCCCCCTTCAAAGAGGTACTTTCGTGAAGAAACAAAATTTGGTTTAATTCAGGGACCAGGCTTAAACCGGAACGCAAAATAGCACCAGTACCAGATGACAAGAATGATGTCACTTCTCACGACAACGAAGGTAGTAGTGTTAGTTTCGCATTTGTTAACTATGCGGTGCAAGCACAGCCCATAAACCCATAAAGCGAAAGTGTGGCAATGGCAATGTATTATTTTGATGATTGGGTTTCCCTGGCGAAATTAGCACCAACATCAGATTTTCGGAAATTCCCAGGCGACAATGGACAATTTACAAGGAGGATTTTGATACTCCCATTCATCTCAACTACTTGTGAGAACTATTTATGAAGCTTAACTACTACCTAACCTTCCTTTGCTGTTTTCTTAGACTACCGCTTAATTAATTCCGTTATATTTGTATCTAGTGAAGCTGAGATGCCTGCCACAATATAAAAGTAATTATGAAGGCAGTGAATAATATATTGGAATATTCAGACTCGTCTTTGAAAAGACGCTATGTATTGATTTGCTGGGGTTCAGGAATAAAACCGCGGTTCCTTTTATGAGGGAAGCCATAGTAAAATGACTCTGCGCAAATTAAGACTTAGTGTTCAAGTGTTCCGCGTTTGCTGAAAATAACACTCGGAGCTTGTAGTTGGAAGATCAGTATGCCACATGTTAAACTACTAATTGAGCTACAGACGTATTTCCGAAAAGTTCGTCGTCCTTTTGCAGCATCTCTGACATCTGCAGTCTAGTGTGATAAAAGTTTATTTCCCCTATAAATATATCTATACTAGCGGCGACTAATGGGAGTGGGTGCTATAAAAACCACCTCCATCGCACTCTCCCTGAATATACCTTTATGAAGGAGACAATGCTCCCAGACAGAGCCATTGCATGCATTGTATAATGCCTACTTCGTATTGTACCGTTGTCCATTGCTAATCCCTATATAAAAAAAGCGTTTCCAGTGTCTGCCAGGGCGTTTCAGCGCGCTGGGCGTCACTGGAAACGCTGTACAGTGTGTTCCAGTGTACTACAGTGCGCTGGGAGGCAGTGGGACACACTGTACAGCATGGCCAGTGCTGCCCAGTGCGCTGAAACGCACTGAACCTAGGCAGTGTCTTAAAGCGCACTGGGAGGCCCTGGTCACGCTGTACAGTCTCTACCACACACTGAGAACATTAAAGGCACATCGGAAGAAACTAGGCGCGATCGATGCACTTTCTGTGAGACATCATATTTAATCGTGAGATGTGATGCTTAAAATTTACCGAACAAGATAGTACTCTCATCTACGTGCTACACATATATAGCTTTAGTTTTAGTTAGACAATCGATGTATATGCGAGTACGCTGAAGCAATCAAATATCAAGGGCACGCGTCAGGGACGCCGCCAGAATTTTGCTGGGGAGAGGGGCACCAACGACAATGGTGTACCTGCAGGGGGGCAGGGAGGCACAGAACCTATGCGTCGTGTTTTGACTATGCTTGCTCTATGCTTTGACTATGCTTTCTCATAATCATATGGTGGTTTTGGGACGTTCAACCCCACATATCAATCAATCAGACAATAGATTGCCGTAACACATTCGCAGCTATACGCTTACAAACTTTGCGGCAAAACATGCCCGATGAATGTGATCCAAGGCAACCAGCAAAAAATAAGCTAACAATCACCTGTTTGTCGCTGGCATGAAGAGAGGACACACCGCGTATGTAAGCGACAAAATCAAAATATAGGTGACCTGAAATAATTTTAAGATGAAGAAAAATACATTCGTCCTCGTCTTTCAGGTGTGGTGTATTGGGTAGCGGTAAGGCTCAGGATGTGTGATGTGTTGAGGTAGTGAGTTCGATTCTGGCCCACCACTTTTTCTCTCTTTTTTTCTTTTTGATTTTCTTGCTGCGCGCGTGTTTTAGCCTTAATTACAATGTGCGCATGACCAAAATTTAAAAAAAAACACTTTAAAAGCCAGATTTCGGCCGATAATGGGTGTCCCAGTGTGCAGCGCCAGCGTGCTTCGTACGGCGTGACAGTGTCTCAGTGTCAGCGCTACACTCGTCCAGTAATCAGGTATGCGCAGGGCCAGTGCCACTAGCTTTTGCGATAGGGATGCCTTCGCATTTTGCCAATTTCATTGCATTTCGTATCATTGCTAGATGCCTAATGTATTTGGCTATTGCCTATGGCATTTCGTGTCGTTGGATTAGCATGTGAGATGCGAAAGAAGTCGCCCTAGTCAGAATGTCTTCTCTAGTGATGCTGTTACTTACGGAACGTCAACCTTTTTGTGTCCACAAACAAAACATCTGCGCATTGTTGGAGTCCCAGACGACACTAACTTCTCATTGACTGTCGAGGTCGATTTTCGTGGCAGCGTTTTTAAAAACAAAACTTTGGCGCAGAGAGGAAAATTATGCTAGTAATTTTCGAAAGCTTTATTTTAGCTGTCGGGTTTTTTCAATTTAGAGTAGGTAATAGGCGCACACACATCATACCGAAACTTTTTTGTATCACTAGCTCACCCTCTATCCAAAATGCTTGTGGAGGAATAAAATGAAAACTTAGATGCGGTCACTGATTGAGTGAAGGTGAAAAAACGCGGGGACGTTTCGGGATTCATACGGGGTCCCTAAAACACAGGGATGACTCGGTACCCATACAGGTGTGATGGGATATGCGTGCAAAAGCTCTTCTGTCCTCCACTGTGTGTGCCATGGTGATGGACAAACAATGAGGACCCTGGCGCATGAAAAAGAATGTGTCATCGTGGTTAGCTTGGCATGCGTGAAAGAACAAGAAGAGTGGCGTGCAGACACGAGGTCAGGTGAAGAGGGTGGAGTACCATGCAGTTGGCAAGGTGGTGGTCATGCAGGCGGATTCAAAAGGAAGGCGGTTTGCCAGCATCACGGTCGTAGTGGTCTGCCCCGAGAGCTTGGTCGAGGTAAAGAGTTGGAGTGGCATTCTTCGCTTGACCTCAAGATTCGGCGGTCCACGGAGCCAATGGTAAGCTACCGCAGGTCCACCATTGAACGTAAGTCTGAGGGCTTAGCTCTGGACGCTGGTCCGCGCGTCTGAGTAGAAGGCTGCCTGGCTTTGTCGGCCCTGTTTTTGGCACCTACCTTATCCGCCATGCCTACACTTGATCGTACCCTTGCTCTTCGCCGAATCTCTGTGGTCCTGACATTCCCGCGTAACACTTTTTCTATGTAGACAATCCTCATATAAACTTCATGTATTCACCGGTGACACGCTCTTATGGTAGGACTCAGCTTGTGCGTTTCTTTTCGAGGTTTTCGCCGTGTTGCATTCCATTGTGATCCTGTACAACATCCCTGTTGTGTGTCTATTTTAGTGTGTTATTTTCATACAGTCAGGCGAACAGAAAACAGCCTCGTTATTTTTAATAAGGGCGTTGCTATCCCCACGCTGAGTGCTCTCAACGCTTTATTTATAAAAAAACTCATTACAACAACTTCCTTATGCACACAAAGAAACCGTATGGGTGCCGAACCCTCTCTGTGCTTCTTCATCTTGACTGAGTTCGTAACCGCATCTACAACCTCATCATAATGCCTGAGCGCACGAACGTTCAGTGCACTCTTGACGGCATATCAAACAGAAATATATTGGTGGTGTATGTACATTTCTAGAGGTATCTTAAAGATGACTGGATTAAACTTCAACTTTCAGACCACATAGGCCTCCATAACCTCCCAAAATTATTTAAAGTTGTATTAAAGCGGTAATGTTAGACTTTTGGTTTCGGAAACGGAGTGAAAAAGTGTGTTGAACAACGTTGCAGAATTGGCTGGCTGACTGCGTGAAACTTAAGCCAGCGTGGGCCTTCGCATAGGTGTGATGATCTGTATACCATTTATGCTACTCAACAAAGAAATGCGAAAAGGCTGTATTTGTGAGAAGATTACTGCAATACGCACATGCCTGAGCACGTCCGCAAGTCTGTGGGTGGTAAGATCGAAAACGATATTATTTTCTCCCGCCTTGGCCACCTCTCGCAGAACACGCCGAGGGTCCGCCTTTTCGTCAAGTGGCCGCAGTGAAACTATTGAAGGCTGGCCACCAGGCCTGTGCAGCTGCAGTAGCCCACGAAGCCGAACCAGCGCTGCAAGTAAAGGAAGGTGGGTGCATTGCAATATAATGCGCGCACAGATGATTCTAAATACATAATTTGGCATTGAAGAGGAGAAGTTGTACCTTCGGCCTACTATTGTGTTCAACCTTCTTATGCAAGAAAAACGGGGGATCGATTGTCCTTGCGTGCGATTGAAGTGAATATCCCCAGCTATAATATTGAAGGTTTTTGTTCCCGTGGTCAAGATCGAATTCTACAGTCGAAACTAGATCGCGGAAAGTTCCGCACACAATTCAGTTGTGATAATTTTCGAAAATTCTTAGTCTGTACGTTTGAATGCACTGGAAATGATGCCAAAACGGCCCCTGCCAAAACTTTATCAGCATGACGTAGCTTTTGATTAAAAATGGAATTTTATTTTACGACAAGGCATTTCACCGCCATAACAATACTTCTACCTGTTGTTTAGGCATTGCGATTGGGATCTTCAAGCAGCACATTTCGAAAAATATCATGCTAAAGATAGACAGTTTTAGCGTATATGTACACAGCTTAACACTACTACAGAACTTCTTTGATTAGTGTATTCAGTTGATCTAGAATATCACAGACAGGTGGGCATTTTATGGAGGACTTTTCAGTCGATGATCATTGGAAGTCAGCTATTCCATTGGTTCTCATTTCAGACTTTCAAGAGAGACTCATTTAATTATGCCAGATTCAATAAATATGCCAGAGCAGGATGGTCGTCAAGGAGATGAAAATACTATTGCTGCTTTTATTTCTCGTCACAATAGCAACCCAACACCAAGTAGCCCTTCCGAACTAAGTGCTGCCACTCTGTATCTTCGTGTCATGTGCTGAGTACATACTCACAAGAAAGTGCAGATAGTGAATGTACATACTTCTCCTCTTTCATTGATTAAAGAGTAAGGACAGTAAGAACTGCAATGCCTCTGCGTAAATCAGTATGAAGAGAAGACTTGTAAATAACGAGTTAGTGTTCTGATATTTAGGCATAAACATTTATTCGTGTACAAAAGTGCATTAACGCGCAATTTTTTATAATATTACCTACGGTGTATGTGCCAGCGCCACGATATATTGAGAGGCGCTGGAAGTTTCGTTCAGAAGGTGTCCTTTAGCGTGCACTCACATCGGACAACACACAGGTATTTAGCACTTCACTTTGACTGAAAGCCATGATTCATCCCACGGTCAACTACTGAGCACCCTAACCACTTCACGAGCGTGGCAGATACATACCACTTTCTATCGGATAGAGCGCTGTAAGATAAAAAAAATATCTGAGTTTTCGCACTGCTCTCAACGAAATGCACTGCTGGAAGAAGAAGAGCATGTTTGACAATACTTGAAGTACACTTGAAGTAGCCTCACTTCAGGCAATGACAGTTGAGGTAACAGCAGCGTTATGCTTACCATCTGGTTTCTCGTAGATGACAGTAAAATTTTTCCAGCCTTGAGCCTTAACGAGGTCACACAGAGCACGACCAAGCTCCTCAGCAGGCGGTGTCATGGTCAACGACAGCGCATCTATTGGCAAGGCACTTTCCTGTCCTTCTTGTCTGTGCAAGTACACGTGTGGCACCTGATGCCTGGCGCACGCATGGCGCACTAGTAACGCAGTCTCCGCTTCCTGGGAACCAAGCACTGCCAAGACACCCTGCTCCAGAAGGCCGCACACTGTTCCGAAAAATTAAACGTTTACGTAATCCACGTTATAATATAAACAAGTATTGTAGCAGAGAAAGCGTACAAATGCGGCAGTCCTATATAAGAAAAGAAAATTAGAGAAAAAGTAAAAATACACTTTCTCTAAGGATGTATGATCTTGGGCTTTTTAGAAAATTATCCGGGACATTAAGTGACAAAAGGTTGAACTTGGAAATTCCTTCAGTTCGTTTTGCGAACTTATTTTTGCACTACTTATGATTTGTGTGCTCTCTGGCATCACGCTGTGTTACAGGTAACTATTAGAGGTAATAATTAGAGATTACACACAGTATGACACGAAGCAAACTTGAAGTCCACAAAAAACAAATTCCGAAAATTTCCGCTCGTCCCGCTAACGATCCAGCATGACAAAGAGAAAGCTATTGAGCAGCACGTATACAGAGAGCACTGCATGTACACGTTTAATTGTGTGCACCCACCTAACATGCATTCGACACTCATCACTGCCCTTATTATCTACGGTAGTCCGTAAAATCGAGCAACTTCGACACAGTGAAAACTACAGACTGCTAATCAGAACTGTTCATTGGCGGGTCTCTGTTATCGTTTAAATTGTGCTTGTCTGAGACAAAGTGGCGGGATCACCTGTCTTTGTTGGCGCTCCTTTGGCGACTCTCAAAATATTAGAACCTTACCTCGTATTCGCTTTATTTTAGCACCCCTCTTCATCTCTTATAGATAGGTGCCTAAAGGCCGGCGTTGGCGTTTCGCTATCTCTTCGCAGGCAGCACAGACGGATTCGTCCTTACAAGACTTTATTCTGAGGCGGCTAGTTGGTGCTTGCTAATAATCATGACGTAGCACGGAAATAAAAAACAGACATACAAATTTTGTGTGGTACTGTATGCCCGTTTCGTCGTCTTGTGCTGCATCATGTATATCAGCCCTTCGACGACGTGGATGTTCACGGGCAGTACACAGGCACCTTCCTCCGAATCCATGGCGGCAAATAATATCTTCAGTTATGATGCTGTGGCGCACTCTCTCGAGCTATTTTGCTATTTTGACTTGACCTGTAGCGCTCCCTTCTCAATTGATTTTTTGCGTCGTTGGTAACGTTATAGTAAGTAGAACGCAGTCATATGCTTGACTTCAATGGGCAAAATGGGTGGGTCAAATATTGTTCAATATTGTTGCTTCTGACACGGGGTGATGCGTGCTGAAATTCACTAATGGGGTCTTTGGTGGACGCCCCACGGTGTCTCTTTCGGTACATTGAGCATGCCGTCAAGCGATGACATGGTACGGCAGGCCGCTACGCTCAAGTGAAACGCACTTCAGTTTGATTTTGAAATTGCTTAGAATGCATTTTGAAAATGCCTATTGTCTTTTAGACCTCATTATTATTGTTTCAAAACACGGAAAAACGAGGCCTTACGCATCCACTTCTTTCCCTTATACATTAACGAGGTTCTCATACTGGCAGACTTGATGCCTTAGGTTGTATACGAGTGACTATTGGTCAGCTTCCAGTTAGTAATAAGTTCACATGCTACGTGATGCCACATAGGGTCATAAATAGTGTGCCGCACTAGCCGTCATGGCTACTGATGGCGCTGACTGACACTCTAACGTTTAAATTCACATATATATCCAATGAAGTAGTTGGGACGATAGCCGCACCGGTAGCTCAGTGGTAGGGCATCGAAAGCGTTATTTAAATGTCCCAGGTTCGATTTCTGCCCATTGCAAGTTATCTTTTCACCCACTTTTCTTTCTTCACATTTACATTACAATTCGGTCTAACAACTTTTCCTATACTTTCTTTGGCATTATTATCTGTTATCTCACAAAACCAAGCGTAATGGTGCGAATGCTCGTTTTAATTCAATGAAATATGCCAGAATGCTAATACTCCACCAGCCACCACAATCACTTTCGCTTTCTTGTCGAAACATAGCACGAACTTACTAGACAGAATTAGTTGCACAAGATTTAGACAGATTCAGCAGATTTAGACAGGTTCACCAGCCGTACGGACGCAGCCTGCCATTCCAAACAGCTCGCAGGCTCCGACCGTACGGGTGCTCAGGACGCCCAACTACATCTGTCTAATAAAACGATTAAGCACCCGTTCGCACTCGACGTACCGAGGCAACACTCAGATAAATAATATATTCAGATATTAGAAAACTCTGGTCTCCTTCGTGCTTCATCACACGCACGAACGTTCCAACAGCTGCAAAAACTAACGTCTCATCAGTGAGCATAATCAGTTACGTTTAATGACGAGGCATTCTAAAACAAATAACGGAAACTTCAGGAGTGACGCGCCGTTCGCGTAGTGCCGATTGGAACCTGCAACTATATTGAGGGGTCTTCTGAAGCCGTCGATGATTGCTGTCGTTGGTCACTGTAACAATATCCAATTCAACTGAAGATATTGCGTAGGAAAGAACCATCATCGTAAATGCGCACTTAGCCAGTCTCCGAAGATTGATTGGGTTGGCTGATTTTTTTAAAGCTTTCCAAAAAGAAAGAACTTACAGAGCCCGTCTAGAAAATGACCCACTTTTGCAGTTTCCTTCAAGGTTTTTGTTTTGGTTCATGCCATTCTTGAAACTTGAGTGGACGAGGCGTTTTTTTTTTGCATTTTTCTTTATATGAAGTCTTCCTCAGCTACATCAAAAACACTCAATATATCAAATTTTTTGCTTTATGCTCTTACTTGACTCTCGTTTCTACGTTTCTTTGTTGTTGTTGTTTTTTTGTTTCCTCTGACGTTAGGCTCGAATGTTTTTAATACATCTGCCCAAGTCAAACCTATCGACAGAAGACTCGCACTCTTTATCATCTCAGGCTTCTCCAGTAAATCAAACCCAGCATCTACAGATGGCACAGCGTCTCTCTAAAAGCCACCTTGCGCACGTGTCATTCTGGCGCAAAAACTAGACGGTACAATGGGACGTAGATATGTGCTTCTCCAGTGGCGATATATTTTTTCTACCACCAATTTCTACTTCTGAACGTAGCTTGCCAACATATCTTCTAGGGCATCGTGTCCCAGGTCCCCTTTTGAGCGTTCAATACAAGGGAATTTCGCCACTGCCACCAATTGTAACGGCTGGTCAACACACACAATAAATTTACACTTGAGACACTTTTTTAATGTGGCCGCCAAAAACACCAGCTTTGATGATGATAATGGTGCCTCAACCATGGGTCATACCCAATCAGGGGGATTGGTCAAGTGTTGACTGTGTGTATTATTAGGACTTTTAGGTAATAAATATTCCTACCGTATAGAAAAAGAGCATACCTGAACAGAAAAGGAGTCCAAAAATGTTTTTGCTTATGACACCATTGTAGTCTATATTTTGGATACCTTCTACGCAACTCGTACTCCCCTCAACGGCCCACTAGCATTCACTTTGACCCGTAACAATATTAAGTAATCTACGTGTGCCTTGATAATGACAAATTTTTCGCCACATAATGTATATCTTCGTCAATTTTAATTTGTTGTCCTTATTCTGCCTCGAAGTATTCGCCCCACTGCCATAATGCTTTCTTAGCACCCACAATCTCGTCATACAGACAATCGATGGTAATTTCACAAATACGTTTCCGCAGTTATCGCAATTGTTTCCAGAACCTCTAAGGATTACAACAAATGGTAAGTGACAATCACATATAATTGGCATCCTATGCATTATGAATACTACAACACAGAGGCGATATATTTCTTTTTTCTTTTTATACACCAGCTTATTGATGGCGAAAGCCTTTACAGGGACCCTGAGAACAAACAATAAATTATTTTATATTCATAGTCTGTACTCTTAAAACTCTATTCGCATCAGTTTCACTGTCGTAGGTTAATTAGTAGCGGAGGTAATTAATGCTGAAGTTTTATAATTAAATCTCGGGCCGAAATGGCAGCGCATTATATCAAAATAACTTTTTCGCTTTTTTTCTACGTGGGTTGCATGAATTGTTTTTTGAAAACTTTCTATGCCAAATCCATGGCACCCACAGGTAACAAACAGCTTTCATTTTATTGGTTGGAGGCTACGTAGGACCCAGTAAAACAATCAGCACGAGCATTAAAACTGCGAAAACAATCTCATGCATTGGCAAAATCGGATGTATGCGTTAAGGGACAAGGAAAGCAATATTATAACCGATATGGAGAGGATAATTGAGGTGGCGGAGGAGTTCAACAGTAAAGAATCCAAAACAACCAGGTTGATATCGTAAGGAGCAACATTGGTACAGTGTTATTCGACATCCTACCAGTAATGACAGGGGAAGTAAGGAAAGCTCCAGAAAGAATGCAAAAAGGCAAAAACGCTGGTGAGGATAAGGTAACAACGGGCCCACTGAAAGATGGTGGAGAAAACGTGTTAGAAAAACAGGCCACCTTGTATACGAAGTGTCTCTAGACGGGAAGGGTACCAGAAACTGGGAACAACCCCAACATCATTTTGATTCATCAAAAGGAGACCTCAAGGGCTTAAAACACTACAGGCCGATGAGCTTACTGCCCATTCTCTACAAACTATTCACAAAACATTAGCTAATATATTTAAAGCGGCATTACAGCTCAATCAACAAAGAGACCAAGCAGCATTTATTCTAGGCTACTTAACGATCGACAATATTAGTACTATCAACCGGGTAATAAAGAAACACGCTGAACCCTTTCTGAAACAAAATAAAGAAACACGCTGAAACACAACGAACCCTTTCCCATATCTTTCACTGATCACGAGAAAGAGTTTCAATTACTCGAGCGCAAGAAGCACCGGGATTGCACGACTCACGACAAAAAATGATGACATCTGAGCTGCCGATGCAACAAGGCATTCCAACCTTGCTCAGTCCCCAAAGGAGTTCAGAGCAGTATTGTCAGTATGCATGTGTAGCCCACTACGTGACTCACTCTGCCAGGAACGCAACAGTCAACCTTGCCCATCAGTGTTGTAGAATTTCACCGGACTCTTTTCTCGACCTTAAAGATTTAGCGAGATTATGGTACTCCGTCGGTACGTGAAACTGTGAATTACGGCATTATTTTGGTTTACTTTTTTTAAACTTGTTGTACTTTGTAATCAGTGCCATCTTTCTGGTGAGAGGGAATCATGTGACGTATTAAGACATAGTAGGAGAATCCGAAGTGCTTTTTGGAATAAACCCTGCGTATGACATCATATATATATAGATATTTGTATGTATATATACATACCAAAAACAAAAGTGATGCTGGGTCCGGGAAAGATTATTCGTGTAGGGAAGAAGACGCACGTACGAAATGATATTATTGACGTTTCGGCCGTGGGTCCGGCCTTCATCAGCCTGATGAAGGCCGGAGCCACGGCCGAAACGTCAGTAAAATCACTTTATACGTGCGTCTTCTTCCCTATACGAATATATATATATATATATACATATATATATATATATATATATATATATATATATATATATATATATATATATATATATATATATATATATATAGGAAAGAAGTGTATACCTAAGGGCTCGTTTTTCCGTGTTTTGACACAATGTTAATGAGATGTAACAGACAATAATGCCAAGGAATGTATAGGGGAAGTTATTAAAACCAATGTAATGTAAATAAGAAGAAACAAAAGTGGGTGAAAAAATAACTTGCCGAGAGCAGGAAACTCCTGCTCACAGGAAGTTAATACAACGATATATATATATATATATATATATATATATATATATATATATATTTCGAGTCGGAAAACACAGCCCATTTACTCAGTCTCTGGGATTTGATGTACTCTAGGGCCCCGCGCAAAGCCGCAAGGTCAGCCACCGTTGATGTAGTGACGTGTGACAGCTTGATTCGCAGAGTGATTCTTCTAGCTGGAGTCACCACCGCACCGCCGCAACTAGACGCTGTGCTTGAACCATCGGTGTTTATGTGCATGTGGTTATTGTACATTTTGTGCAGTAGGTGCAAGCTCAGTTGTTTACTGGCTGACGAAGGCAAACTTTATTTTTTGTATGCCTGGAATTGAAAGACGAACTTGTGGAAGTGTCAGGCACCACGGAGGATACACCAGTTTCTCAGCAGGCGTAAACGACGCAAGATGTGCACAGACAACTGAACTAAATTTCGTGAGGGGTTTCTCGTAGCAAGGGTTGCTAAGTGATGGGAAGGATTCCTAGCATGCGGCCTGAGGTACGCACGCATCGTTTCGATGGTGATGTGCGTCATGATCGAGTAGTCCTGTGCAATGGCAACTATTTCAGCTGTCGATGCGCAGCGGGATAAACCAAGGCATATTCTGAGCGTCTGGGCTTGAATATTTTGGATTGTGCGCAGGTTCGTTTTGCACGTGTTAGATATAACAGGTAGGATGTAGCGCAGGAACCCAGTAAATAATACCTTGTGCAGCAATAACATAGATTCGACAGACGTTCCCCAACTTTTCCCGGCAAGAAACCTGAACAGGTGACAAATGGTGGTCAGCCGCTTTTTCACGTACTTTACTTGTGGGGTTCAAAACAGCTTTTGATCGATTACGACTCCCAAGAACCTGTGACTCCGGCTGCATGCCACCAACTGCCTGTTAATTGATATGCCGTAAGAGAATTGGTTTTCTGGTGAAAGCCACGACTGCACACTTTCCACTTGCGATTTCGAGCCCTTGTTTGCGTAGGTGGTGCGATGTCACTGATGCTGCCTTCTGAAGTTGAGCGCGAAGTTGAAGTCGAGTCACACCTGATGTCCACACACAGATGTCATCAGCATAAATGGAAAGTCGTACACTGCTTGGTTGCTTGCCAACTAGACCAATGAGTGTTAGGTATAACAGCGTCGGGCTTAGCACTCCACCTTGCGGGACTCCTCGGCTACAGTAATACTCGGGTGTCGGGTCATTCTCTGTCTGCAAGTGAAATGATCTATTCTGTAGGTAGCTCTGAACCCACGTGTATATCCTGCCACCGAGTTCCACTCCTTCTAATGCACTGAGAATGGCTTCGTGGGTGACATTGTCGTATGCCCCATTAACGTCAAGAAACAGAGCAGCAGATAACCGTTTGCAGGCCTTCTGTTGATCTACAAATTTCACGAAGTCAACTACATTGTCCATTTATGCGCGGCCTCATCTAATCCCGGAAATGGCATCTAGATATATTCCCTAGAACTCTAAGTACCATTACAGACGCGTTAAAATCATCCTTTCCATAATTTTTCCCACACAGCTCGCGAAGGCACTTAGGCGGTAAGAGGAAATGTCCAAAGGTGACTTGCCGGCTTTGATAAGTGAAATCAGGTGACCTGACTTCCATTCCTGTGGAACCAAGCCAGACTGCCAGGAGTCGTTGTACAGCAGCAGCAGTGCCTTCCGAGCTTGATATCCTAGGTGACACAGAGCACGGTAAGTGAAGCCATCAAGTCCTGGCGCTGAAGAACGTCTACACAAAGCAAGCGCTGCCTCTAGTTAGTCCAATGAAAACAAACACTCCACTCGGGGATCACGTGAGGATACAGAAAAGTCGGGCGTCTTCGTTCCAGTTGAATTTGTTCTGCAGGTGATCCTTGAAAGAATCTGCGAAGAAAGAATCTGCGACATCAATCCCCTCGCAGCGTAAGTGAAGTGCCAGAAATTTTCATGGGTAGTGCTGAGTACTGGTTGTACGAAGACCCCGGAGAGTTCTCCAGATTAGTGACAGAGGCTTTCTGGGATCCCAGGACTCGCAAAAAAATACCCGTCGTTGCTTATCCAACTTGTCCATCAGACATTTTATTTTCTTTTGTGTGCGTCTGGCCACTGTCAGATCATCAAGTGACTTCGTGCGTCTATAAGGTCGTTCTACACGACGACGAATCGCTCGGAGTTTCTCGAGATTAATGTCCATATCACTGCAAGATGAGCTCACCGGAAGCGAACGCGCGGTGGACTCGAGGGCACTCTTTATAGCGTCCTCGAGGTTGAAGGATGGGTCGCCAACTTAGTCTTCCATTATTACCTTGTATTTTTGCCAATCAGTGCACTGGGTGGCTCTGAAGAATTTGAGACTTGGAAAGCCGTCAATCTTCAGATATGTTGGAATGTGGTGACTACTCCTTGTTTCCGATTCCGAAAACCAGTGTACTCTGCTGGCGATCGAGCGTGAGACGAAAGTGAGGTCTACGCAACTGCTATAGGCCAATCCGCGCAGATAAGTAGGGCTGCCGTCATTCACGAGGATAGGTTCACAATAAGCAGCAAAAGACACTAACTGTCTACCTCTAGTGTTGACCCTGGAGCTTCCCCATAACGAGTGGTGGGCATTGAAGTCGCCAGTTATCACCCATGGCTATAGAGTTGAATTGGAAATTCCGCGCAAGCGTTACGGTCTAGACGACTTGATGGAGGTAAGTAGGCTCCGACTATTGTGAATGTGGTCGTCTTGTTTGTTACTCTTAGGCAAACGTACTGGTTTTCTTCGTAAGGGGGTAGCCCTGCCGTGGTGGTCTAGTGGCTAAGGTACTCGGCTGCTGACCCACAGGTCGCGGGTTCAAATCCCGGCTGCGGCGGCTGCATTTCCGATGGAGGCGGAAATGTTGTAGGCCTGTGTGCTCAGATTTGGGTGCACGTTAAAGAACGCCAGGTGGTCGAAATTTCCGGAGCCCTCCACTACGGCGTCTCTCATAATCATAGGGTGATTTTGGGACGTTAAACTCCACAAATCATCATCGTAAGGGGGTACAGGGCGATGAACATATGTTAAGTCTCGCCGTATGAACACAACGACCTTGCTGCGCTCTCCGTCCAGACAGACAGTCTCTTGAAAAAGTGCTGACAGTCTCATGTGAGCTTACAGGTTCGGTTCACAAATCACAATTATGAAGAACTTGTTCATGAATACATATTACTGGAACTCGGAACAAGTCCGCTGGCATTCCACTGAAGGACAGTTGCGTTCTAGACCTACTCTCGAAAGGATAACATGTCGCGGGCCATAGTTTTACCTTAGGGCTGCAAGCACCATACTCTAAGTGTCCAGCACCTGGAGTGCACTTTGCGCTGACGGGGTGTTCACGTTGCTTAGGAGCATGCGCATTGCGCTCATAAGGGTCTGCAACATTTTAATGACCTGGCGATCCTCAGTTGTTTTTTCATCAGTGGTTCGTGACGGCATCGCGGTTGGCGAGACTCGATGCATTCCTGAAACAGGCTGTGTTCGTGGAAGGGATGGCCATTCTTCACTTAGTGGGAGTGTTGACCCTGATTCTGTTTTCGGTGTACCCGTCTTCGAAGAGCTTGATGACGGGGGGCCAGTTGTTCTTGCTTGAGATGACATGTGTTTATCGGCAGATGTCACGTTTCATGATGATCTTCAGTGGTGACAGCGACGTCGCCTGACAGTAGCAGCAGCTTCTCTGTGCGTTGAATTGTCACGCACCATGCGTTTCAGCACTGCGCGTTCATTTCGCACTCGCGGGCAATCTTTAGACGACGCTATATGAGCGCCATGGCAGTTGGAGCAGTTGAACGCTGTTGCGTGACAGGTGAGTTCTGAATGAGGTTCGGCACACCGCGGGCACGCGATATTGCTGGTACATACTTCTTTTACATGTACCATCTTGAAACATCTGTTGCATTGTAGGGGCTTTGATATGTATAGACGGACCTGGTGGCGAACGTGGCCAACTTTGATGTGTGGGGGAAGACTGTCTCCCTCAAAAACAATCTTCGGGCAGCGTGACTGACCAAGCCTTGCGATGTGCTTGGTGAGGATGTCGTTTGTACTTGGCTGTATCAAGATTGGGAAATCGTCTGTGGGAATGGAAATGTCCACGTCATAAATAACGCCGGCACTGTCCTTACAGTAAGGGGGGATCACTCATTTAACTGTGACTGTCGATTACCGAGATGTTCTGTAGACTTTACAGCGCACTACGGTGTAGAACATCAACTGCCAGAACATTCTTCCGTGAGTTGATCTTGACGTCTTTAATCTCATTCTGAGCGTGTCATTCGAGGTCTGCAGAGAGGACTTGCCTGTTAAGCCGCCGTAGGTTGGCTGAAGGGTCCACAGACATGAAGAGTATAGTGTGTGGAACACGCTGCGCGTTAGCCTGCACAGTGGATAAACTCGCCGTCGACGATGTTCGTAGCAGTCTCCTTTTCGCATTGCGGCTCATGACGACTGTGTGGCCGTCATCCGATGACTCAAAGCCGTCGGAGGAGCGCTCCGTTGCCTCGTTGTCTGTGCCACTTGAGGTGGTCCCACGTTTTCTAGCCGCTGCCAGAAGTAGCGGTTGTCCACCTCGAAAATTCTGAGAGGCTTCGCAAGGAGGGAGTGGTAGGTCCCAGAATTTGCAGAAAAAAAAATAGAAACTTTCAGACAAGGGTACAAGCGTTCTATGAAAAAGACACTTCGTTGTAGTATTTGTCGGCGAATTATTATTAGGATGTTCTGTACAGGCACATTGAACGTTTACAAAATTTGTCAACTTATTTCCAGGGTTCCTTAGCCGCAAGAAGGAATGGTCGTCTATTTAATAAAGTGGGAAAATGATGAAAGTTTACTTCCGTGTAATAAAGTGTTTTTAGGATTTTCAAATAAGGAGTTTTTCTGAATGCGGAAGAAACACGCACTACCTTCCTATGAAGAGCAACATCCCGCTCACAATGTACACAGCCTCAGAACACTATTGAAACAAAATCGCAGCATATCCACGAAGTGAATAATGATGAGTAGGTCGAAGCGCGGGAGCGTTCCATCGCTAAACTCCGAACAATCCACGAATATCGCCCACTACATCATTCAAGACGTGACAAACACTGTATATATTTATACAAGAAATTTTATTGTTCATAGCTGGTAGCTATACCTTGCTCCGTTTCCTCTTCATTATAACGGCTTTATGGTCGGTGAAGTGGTGGATTGATAATGGGGCGTAGTGGATTGTATCCAAGGACAAAGTAGTGGGTAGTTTGCAAAGATGGAGTTATACGCGGTCACGTACAGAAAAGGAATAAACACAGTGGAACAATTTCTGGTGGTTAGACGCGCCCTTGATACAAGTACACGACTATCTTGCATTTCTTATCGACTACTTCTCAACAGTATTTTTTATGGTAGATGAAGTGGTTGATCAGTGAAGGGGCGTAGTGGGATGTTTGCAAGGACGAAGCAGTGGGTAGTTGGCAAAGGTGGAACTTTAGACATGCGGTCACGTACATACATACATACATACATACATACATACATACATACATACATACATACATACATACATACATACATACATACATACATACATACATACATACATACATACATACATACATACATACATACATACATACATACATACTCCCATGACCAAGAAAGACGCTGGCGCTTCGGCGCGCGGGTAGCTAGGCAAAAGAAGAGAAGAAAGAAGTCAGAATAAGAACAGCTGTCATAATAATAAGAATAAGAACAGTTATCACATGTCACCGTTGCAAAAATCAAAGAAAAAAGTGCTTCAAAATTTTATTCAGAAAATTAGGAATATCACTTAAAACTCCCAATATTTTTTCTTCTGGGGCCACTTCATTGGGACACAGCGACAGGAACATCTGCGGGGATCTCTTCGAATTCATATATAACACAAGAACATTACCTTGCTGAGTCAGCGATCAGCTCTCGAATTTTACTAGCCACACTACCACTTATTATTTAGCTGATACACTGCATTGATTCAACTTTCAGGAGAGAGAGAGAGAGAGAGAATAAACTGAGGGAAAGGCAGGGAGGTTAACCAGAAAATGGAGCATCCGGTTTGCTACCCTGCACTAGGGGAAGGAGGAAAGGGGAAGAAAGATTGAAAAGAAAGCGAAGAGGGAAATTGACGCGCGCGAAAAAAAAGGGAGGGGGTGGAGCTGGGGTGCTACAGTCTATACAATAGGCAGCTGCCACGCAAAAAGTTCAGTAAGGCCTTCACTGATTTTCTGTGGGCACACAAATCATGTCGCCTTTCCAGCACTGATGGTTCAGACAAAGGTCTGTCGTCAAGGCGAGCTAACGCAGCAGCTAGTTGCCGTCTTTGCACGCTGTAACGAGGGCAGTGACAGAGAACGTGCTCTATAGTTTCATCGCTGCCGCAATGACCGCAAGCAGCACTGTCTTCCATGCCGATTCGGAAGGCGAAAGCTTTGGTGAAGGTGACACCAAGCCATAGTCGGCAAAGCACCGTTGTCTCGAGTCGGGAGAGTCCAGACGGAGGCCGGAGTAGACGAGACGTGTCCAGTCTACGCAGTCGCGTGTGCCGTAAGCACTCGGTGTTCCACAGGGATTTTAATTCTGCATTAGCGATTTTTCGGATGGTCATTGCAGCATCAGTCCTTGAAAATGGTATAGATTTTTCTTCACCATCTTCGTGTGCTGATCGGGCAGCTGCATCGGCATGTTCGTTGCCCAATATGCCGCAGTGACTTGGAAGTCACTGAAACATGATTCTGTGTCCTTCGTCGAAGAGGTGGTGAAGCAGCTCTCTAATTTCCAGCACTAGTTGTTCATGAGGTCCCCGGCGCAAGGCGAATATCAAACACTGTAGTGCTGCTTTGTAGTCCGTGAACACGCTCCGTTTCTTGGCTTCTTGGTGTTTAATGACTTGAATTGCGCTACGTAGAGCAGCAAGTTCCACAGCTGTCGATGATGTCTGGTGGGATAAACAAAACTTCACCGTTGTCACTGTTGCAGGAAAGATCACCGACCCTGCAGAGCCATCCACTTTAGTTGAAGCGTCAGTATATAGATGAGTATGCTCACTGTATTTCTCATATAACAAGAGAAGAGAAAGCTGCTTTAGCGCTGGAGATGAGAGCCGGGCTTTTGACCCTATGCCTGGAACCGTGAGTTCAACATAAGGATAGGTCATACTTCATGGGGGAGTTGAAATCCTCGATGGAGTCGTATATCCCGTAGGAATGCGTGTTCGATATGACAAGACTGTCTGGCAAAATGAGGCACGAGGTTGGGCTTCTGGCATTGATGCTAGATGATGGGCAGGGGCACGAGTAAGATGCCTCACGTGTACTTTGAGCACTTCCATCATGATATGCGTCTTTAGCGGGTAGTCATTAGCGATCTTGATTGTCTCAGCTGTTGATGAACATCGCGGTAGCCCCAGACAAGCTCGAAGAGCCATGGCCTGGATGCTTTCGAGAGTCCGAATGTTGGTTCTACAGGTGTTGGTCAACACAGGCAAACTGTAGCGCAAATAGCCAAAAAAAGCGTCTTGTACAATTGCATCATTGCATGTACTGAAGTCCCCCAGGTTTTTCCTCCGAGATACTTGAATAAGTTAGCAATTTCTGTCAGCCTCTTCTTCAAGTGGGCCACATTTGGGCCCGAGCAGAGGTCTCTATCAATGAATACGCCTAGAAATCTGTGCGTCCTGACATATGGTATGACTTGGCTATCGATTGATATAGCGTATGGTCTCATTGGCTTTCGACTAAAAGCAATCAATGCACATTTCGCTGGCGAGATTTTCAGACCCTGGTCCTTGAGGTACACTGATACCAACGTCACAGCTTTCTCAAGTCTTGCGCGTACCTGAGGTTTTGTAACGCCAGATGTCCAGACGCAGATGTCGTCAGCGTACATGGATACCTTGACCACACTTGGTAGTCGTTCTACAAGACCAATGAGAACGAGGTTGAGGACAGTTGGACTCAATACGCCTCCTTGCGGGACTCCACGATGCGTTGGGTGTTGGGAAGTTGGACCATCTGCAGTGTTCACAAACAAGGTCCGTCCTTGTAAATAACTGCGTGTCCAACAATACAGTTGCCCGCCTAGGCCGACTGACTCAATGGCTTCGAGGATGGCGTCAAGTAGAACGTTGTCGTATGCTTCTTTTACGTCAAGGAACATGGCTGCAGATAGTCGTTTACCCGCCTTTTGTTGCTGGACATATGTGACGAGATCTATAAAATTGTCGATCGAACATCGGTGACGGCGAAAACCAGCCATGGCGTTCGAATATATCTCATAGTATTCCAGGTACCATTCAAGACTGGCCAAGATCATTCTCTCCATTACCTTTCCTACGCAACTTGAGAGTGCACTCGGTCGGTAACAGGCAATGTCCAACGGAGATTTGCCAGGCTTAAGGATCGGTACCAAGCGGCCAATCTTCCAATCTTGCGGAACGACGCCAGCTTGCCAGGAATCGTTGAATATGTTAAGGAGTGCTTCTCGTGCCCGTTTACCAAGGTTGCACAGCATCTTGTATGAGATGTCATCCGGGCCAGTTGACGACGACTTATTACATAAGACGAGCGCCGCATCGAGCTCCTGTGATGTAAACGGTAGATCCATGCGTGGGTCCCGTGAGTGAGGGATATGATTCACTGTATGTAGGCTTGTGTACGCTGTCTGGCCCACGGTCATAGCTCAGAAATCTTCTGCTACCTCAATATCCTGCCGGTGGTGAAAAAGTGCAGGTGCTTTGAAGGGAAAACGCTGCTCTGGAACAGAACGTAGGCCTCGCACAACTCTCCATATCAGAGACAGTGGTTTATGAGGATCTAGCGATGCACAAAACTTCCTCCATCGTTGGGTGTCTAATTTGTCAAGGTGCCGTTGTATCTTCTTTTGGATGCGCCGGGCTGTCCGTAGATCGTCTGTGGAATTGGTGCGTCGGTATCGTCTTTCGGCACGATGGCGTATCGCACGAAGTCGCTCCAGCTCGAGGTCATATTCAGACTACTTCGAAGAGCATATTATTGTGCGCATAGTCGCATGTGCAGTTTCCTTAATAGCTTTCTGAAGACCATTGGACAGGCCTTCTTCACAAGCATCCTCAAGTTGAGTTTTGAACACACTCCAATCTATTCTTTGTGTTGTGGTAGAGGAGTACGTGTTCGAAATACCTTTATCTTCAGGTAAGTGGGGATAAGGTCGCTTCCGTGTGTTTCAATGTCCAAAAACCACTTTACCCGTGTAGCAAATCGGCGTGAAACAAAGGACAAATCAAGGCAGCTGCTATATGTAGTGCCTCGTAAAAACGTAGGACTGGCATCATTCAGAAGGACGAGACTATGGCTGGAAACCAATGATGCTAGACGCCGTCCCGTTGAATTAAGCCTTGAGCTTCCCCAGATGGGATGATATCCATTGAAATCCCCGGTGATAACCCACGGACCCGGATGTGCCCTTAATATGCCGTCTAGTTTGTTGGCGTCGAAATGACTTGATGGGGATATATACACGCCTAGAAGTGCGAATGTCACCTTTCCTTTTTTGACAGACAAGCAAACATACTGATTGCCATCGTGAGGTTGCACTGGCTGGACGACGTAAGTAAGCTCCCGGCGAATAAATACGCAACCTTGCTACTTTCGATGTCACTTGAAGAGAAAAATGACTCGTAGCCGGATAATCTAATTGGGTGCGATAATTTTGGTTCACATATAAGCATAATAGGAAATCGGTACAGATGAACAAACTGGCGAAAATCAGATATGCGAGATCTCAGACCTCTTGCGATCCACTGGAAAATCGACGCTTCTCTGACCTCCTGACGGAACGACTTGTGATTGTCGGCCATGGCTTTACTGGAGGCTTGCAAGGACCAGACTCAACGCGTCCAGCACCTGTAGGCCGCTCCTAGCAGTTGGCGTATCGATGCTTGTCCGAAGACTTCTGATGATACTCACAATGAATCGCAGCATAGGAATAATTTTACGATCTGCTGTTGGAGCCTCGTCATCAGCAGCATTGGCTTTCACTGGGAGCAGAGAGCGGGAAGGCTTCTCGGAAGACCGTGCGTTTGCAAGCACTGGCCAGTATTCAGGGGAGAGAGGCTTCGCCAGTGGAGGTATTCTTGTACTCTCTGGCTTCCTACGGGATGTTGATGGTGGTGTAGACCAAAGTGGGGCATGAATATTACCATGACTGGAGCGCTTCCGTCGGTGGCGACGTCGACGCCAGATTTTCTGTGAAGCTTCTCCATGGGTGGAGTTATCCTTGATCATTTCTTTCAGGATACCCATTTCTTTCTTGAGTCTTGGGCATTCTTTAGACGTGGCTTCATACGTACCTCGACAATTGCCGCACCTATAAGTTGTTGCACAACAGGTGTCTACAATTTGCGCCTCCGCGCACCGGGGGCATACGGTAGAGTTCGCACAGATGCCCTTGACATGACTGATCTTGAAACACTTGTGGCACTGAAGCGGCTTTGGGACAAAATGCCGTACCACATGCCGGAAATGTCCCACCTTGACGTGCGTAGGGATTGAGTCGCCCTCAAAGACTATCTTAACGCAGCGGCTGTTCCCGAGACGGCTTATATGCTTAATGACCACTCCTTCGTACGCCGGTTTTATCAGAATGGGTAGATCCGTGTTTGGGATTGCCAAGTCAATGTCGTAAATGACACCTGCAGTGCAGGTCCCAGTCATCGGTACGACCGCTCGTACTTTGACATCTCCAAACTTTGTCATCATGCGAAGCTTCTCCAGCGTGTCTGCATATGTTGTGTCAACAGCTAAAACGTTCTTACGTGTGTTTAGCCGGACCTCTTTGATTTCATTCTGTGCTATTCCCTCAAGAACATTGGAAATGGCTTGCCTGTTCAATTTTCGAAGCTTGGCGGAAGGATCCACGGGCATGAAGAGAATGGTATGCGACCAGCGTTCACTCCTTGCCTTCACGTTTGACGTGCTTGCTGGTGATGACGTCTTGATGAGCCTCCTCTTAGCCTTGCGCCTCATCACAGACACGTAGCTGCCATCTGATGAGTCGTCGCCGTCGACTGAGTAGATGTCCGTGTCTTCACTGGAGCTGCACCAAGAGCCTCGTTTCCTTGCGGAGCTTACAAATGTTGAGCTGTAGCCAGACGGGCCAGCAGTTCGTTCTTCGTCCATGGGCACGAGAGCAGGAGCATCTCTTGAGCCGTCGCTGGTGATGGACCATGAACCTTGAGCCACAGAAGAGCTTGAGGGCGCTGACATTTGACCACGTGGGCCTGTAGAAGTCGCCGCTGCCATCGCCACAAGGCGGGACGCAGAGAGTGTCCCAGGAATTGTGGAAAATATAACGAAAAACAATTAGTAGTGACAGACGCGTTCTATCACTAAGTAACTTCGTCGTCGTCCTCCTTGCTGAATTCAACTTTCAGGAGAATTTCATATAACGATTCCACCTCAGATATTTAAGAAAATCGGTTATTTCTCTCCCGCCCCCCTTTTTTTCTTTTTTTACATTGCGTCAAATTAAATTTCACAGTCAAAACACAGTAATCATATTCCCCTAGTCTAGAAAATCTATAGGTATTGACTTGCATTAACCACCGGCTTCATGGCCAATCCCCTTAGTGAGTGAGAGCCACAAAAGAAAGGAACAAGCAAGCAAGCAAGCTGGCCCAGGATCGGGTGTTGTATCTTGTTCTCTGTCTCGCTCATCACAAAGGCGCAGTCCGACAAGTGAACCCTCTGCAGAAAGCCACCGGTACGTGTCTTCGTGGTTCGTCGGCAACGAGGGCTTCTCCATCAAGGAACGCCGTTCACGCTTCCTTAGCGATGGGGTCGCACCCGCCACTTCAGCCACCCTTCAGACCACCTGTGGACGGCGTCCAGGCCTCCCCTGTGGTTCTAGGCCATGACCTGATTGAAACCCTGCCACCGTTTCACGGTAGGGATCCGCACCGGCTTCTGTCCCTTGGGAATGCCGCTCACGCTTCCCATGGCCTTCATTCCCATTGCGGTACTCTTTCAACACACGAGCCGCCAGTGAACGCCGTCCAGGCTTCCCTGCTCGCCAATATCGCTGGTGTAAGTGGTGCAACCGCTACTTACTTGAAGACCGCAATCACTGACTCTTCGGGCTTCACACCCGACATAGCCGCGGACCTGCGGCGTACCATCGCGCTACTCTGCGTCAAGACTAACGAACTTACAGCATCCATCAGTGAGCGAGCTACTACAATGTTTCCAGCATTGCGTGACATTAACGCAGTGTTGGATGTAGCTGCCTCGCACGTCCTTGAGGCAAGCAAAGCGGAGCAACGCAGGGAGATTCGGTCTTCTCTCATCGAGCTCTCACACCAGCTCGACTTTCGCGTCGGTGATCTCTGCGTTGCCACCTGCCACCTCAAAATCACCAGCTGTCTGCGAACTACCGGAGTTCCACGGGGTCCGGAACGACGCCGACAGCTGGGTGGCAACCATCAACGTGATAGCAATGCGCGATGCCTGGACGGAATCTCAGAAATGGACCGTGGCTGTAGACCGTCTTCAGGAAGGTGCAGCGGATTGGCACCGGTATGAAGGCTTCAATCAGCAGTCTTGGGTAGAGTGGAGCTCCAAGCACATAGCTGCTTTCGGCTGGACACTCTCCGATCTGCGTTCCACCACCCAGTTCAACCTGACGACTACCGAGGATAAGGCACTGGAGGGTTTCCACCTCCAGGTTGCAGTCATGCGTTTCAGTCCACTTGAGCTTTCGGATTCCTTGCCGTCGTCCGATTCAAGTTCAGCTCAGCGAAGACCACTATCGAAGACGGGCCTCGTGAAGGACGTCACTCAAACGACATACCCACACTGAACCATCCCGAACGTGCAGCTGTACCCTGCATAAGCTTTGATGACCTTTTGGCTGAACGCTCTGCAGGGTACACTGAAACAGGCTCCAAGGCAAGCGTCGCTCTTCCGATGCCCGGTTACACACCAGGACCCATCTCACGAACTTTCGTGCCAGCAACCAATGCCATTTCCAAGACAGAGCTGTCGGAGACCAACGTGGATAGCAAGGAGACAATCTTGGATCAGTGTGTACCGCATCTGCAGTCATTGGCCGAGCGTGTGAGCTACATCGATGCGTTCCAGGCAGAGAGAGCCAGCATCGGCCTTTCTGGCAACATGATGTACGATCTTGCCGACGACGACAAGCACGCCATTCTGACTCCCGACGTACAACCTGAACGTCGCGCAGGCCCCCATGAAGTCGTCACCATGAAAATCGCCCCTGATTGTTCAGGCCATGACCAGCTAGGTCAAAACAAGAGCGATAACAGCTAGGAAGCTCCGGGCACGTCGCATCATAATTGTGTCCAGTGGCCGGTGAGCATTCACACCCGCCCTCTGTTGCGCAAGCATGTTCCGGCTCGGCATTCAAATGCGCATAAAAACCACACCACCCCACCCAGACGACAAAAATGTCTACTCGGCAAGCAACGACTGCTCCAACACACCCACTGTCGTCCACCAAATCTCTACTCCATGTCACAGCGTCGTAAAGACAGACCACCGAAGTACAGCCACTATCGACCTCCCTATAGACTTGTGGCAGACTCCGGCACCCAGTTCCAGCGTGTCGGACCGACCTCCGAGATGCAGCCAGTATCGACCACCAGATCTACTTCTGGCAGATACCCGGACCAAATCGCAGCACGGCCGAGAGCGTCAACCGCAAAGGCGCAGCCAGTGCCGGCCGCCTGAGTCCACAGCACTTTTTCAAGAGACATCGTGGCGTGCAAAAGAGCGACCGGCTCGAGGCAGCCAGTGCCGTTCACCAGAGACGCTTTCCCCAGACCGTCACTCCATCTTGCATTGTGGTCCGGGCTGACCACCACAATGCAGCCAAGCCTGACACCAGAAACTTTGCCGCCAGCTCCGCGTGCGCGCAGTCATGGCCGAGTGTCATGACCAAGAAAGATGCTGGCGCTTCGGCGCACGCGTAGCTAGGGAAAAGAAGAGAAGAACGAAGTCAGAATAAGAACAGCTGGTCCAGGATCGGGTGTTGTATCTTGTTCTCTGTCTCGCTCATCACAATACATACATACATACATACATACATACATACATACAATACATACATACATACATACATACATACATACATACATACATACATACATACATACATACATACATACATACATACATACATACATACATACATACAAGGTATGGACAGGCACACGTCTTTAGGACCTTCGCAAAGTTGCTCTGCTGTGGCGGAACATGCGAGTAGGGTCAGCAATAATGTGAAGAATTGTGCGATTTAATTGCTGCTTTACTTTGAAGTTGATACCATGTGTCCTACTCTCGCTTTTGCCTCTGGCCAAGTGCAAGGCCCAAGGGACGTTTTTCGGCTCTCCCATAGTAGAACCTTGTACTCTAATTCGTAAACGACTTTTTCTAAACAAGTATGTATTCTTTAGCTCTTTTTTTCCCGACGTCCTCATTGGTGCACAAAACATATCATTGTAGTGGAATCAAAATAGCTAACACATTCTTTATATAATCTATTTGAAATTGTGGTATTCCTTCAGATTTTCATAAAAAGGTAACATTCTTTGAACGAAGAGCAGAACATACAAAAATGACGTTTTTGTAGTCACTTCTAGAGGCTAAGTCTACATTATTTTACTACTCCATTGTACAGTTTATAAATACATAGAGATAGACCTGTCTATGTCTCGAGGACTTTTGCGACCAGGCTTGGCCGAGCCGGTTGCAGCTATGTGGGTTTACGGAGACAAAAGCTATTTTTGCTTTTTTTTTTCAACAAACTTAGTAATGATGGACACCATTGCTTTATTACAGGGAGTAAATAAAAAGAATTAAGGAGGGATCAAGAGCATATGCGACCTAAAAGGAAGTCTCTTGACAATATGCGACGCAAACTAAGCTTAAGTATTTGAATGTTTCAACATTTTCTACTGCAGAACAAATGCATAGTTTAATTGCTCGGTGTGATGAAAAGTTCGTATCTACAATTTTTGTGTTTTGGAGAGCTTGTAAAGCAGATCAATTTAGTGTGTTCTTTCCGTTTACAATTGGGCTGTTTTCTTCAAAGCATGGCATAACATTATGAGTTACACTCTGATGAGCATTACTCGCTTCTTCATAATGTATGGGACGTGTTATTGGCACTGTATCATCGGCATACTGGTACACAGTGGCTTTGCGAACTTCTCAGGGAAAGTAATTCATATATAAATTGAATAACGATGGTGACAACACTCATACTTGTGACACACTATCTGTAATTTATTTTTATATTTAATTACTTCCCTATAAGCTTTAATTACCTGTAACCTGTTCAGTAGGTAATTATAAAAAAATCATAAAAAGACCTGAAGCTCAAACAAAATTGTTTTTCTAACAAAACACTATGGTTTACAGTTTCGAACGCTCTTGCCATATCTCAACACAGAGCACATCTGAACAGGCTCTTGTCTACAGCCGAATATATTTCTTCGCTAAACACTTCTAATAATGTTATAGCACAGCGATTACCAAAGAAACCAAAATTCTGGCGTGTTAGTTGCGAAAGTTTAAGTAAGAAGAACGCGATACTATAAAGAAAATTGTTAGTATACCTGGGAGAAGATAGCAAAGAAGAAATGTCCCTGTAAACTTCTATATCTTTTTTTCCTGCTCTAAACAATTGGTTAGTCATTGCCGTTTTGTCGAAAATTGATTTACTGGTTAAAAATCCAATTAACATGAAGAGGAGCATTTCTGGCAATACGTAAAAATTTCGTGAGAGCACAGCCGCAGCTAACCTATCGAGTCTTGGTTGCTTATTTCGACAAAAATTGAAAATAAATGTCTTCCCTCGAGAGCGTGGGCAAATAAACAGATACAGGAACAGTTCCTTTAAGCGTGCACGGGCGTTTCTGGGCATGTGCATTTTAGCAAAACCCGCGAAAAAGTGAATAAACTGGAAACGGTTTGAGTAAATCAACTGGCATGATCTTTTTTCCTCGATGAATAATTATCAAAGCCCACGCTTTTGGCGGACTTTCGTACTCTTGGTTGAATCGTTACGAAATATACCGCTTTTTCGTGCATCTTGAAAGAGTGACACTCTATTCCTCGGAATTTTATATTCACTTTTTTATACATAATTTTTCGGTGCTCGCTTGCTGCGTTTCCGTAGCCAGTCTAAAAAATAGCGCTAATATAATAATAATAATAATAATAATAATAAATATTGCTAGTACCACTTGTAGTAGGAGTAGTAAGTATTACCTCAATATTTAAAGATAAGCACAAGCAAACATACAGATAGATAGATAGATAGATAGATAGATAGATAGATAGATAGATAGATAGATAGATAGATAGATAGATAGATAGATAGATAGATAGATAGATAGATAGATAGATAGATAAAGTGAGTCGTCCCAGCTTTTTCTGGGTACCTAATCACACTAGCTCGAAAAATCTAAGGTCACAACTTTTTCTCTTAGAAAGGCATCTATGCAAAGAGTGACATGTGTGGTCTTCTTTGAGTTTCTACTTCTCGTACTGTTTTTTACGTCATAAGTCATCTCCATTTGAGCTCCACCTGTACACACTCTCTTCAGTTCGCACGAAAAAAAAAGCATTCTTTCAATCCGTCGCGTGCACCTAACGCGTTGGAAAACATGTGCTCACTGGTTTACGCGTTACAATCCTTTTACAGCACTACGTTAGGATTCCATGTTAACGCTCTTTCTTTGTAATAGTGCCACGCAGCGGTTCCGGTAGTACTATTGTTCTACTTTTTTGTCTATTTTTCAATCTTCGCAGAGCTAAGCCAAAGCTTTGAAGCTTTGCGTTGCTCAAAGTACCTTCGGCGCCACTCCACCATGCAGATTTTCCCTACATCATTAGCAAGTTGGCCGCGGTGAAAGAAATAGAAAAATGAGTTACCTAAGCAACAAGATGCTCAAGAACAGAGTAAATGATCTGAAGCATCGTTTTCATGTCGCCCGCGAGAATGACCCGACTTCTTTTTTCGCTCCTCGTTGACCCGAGTGTCTTTCACCTCGCTTGGTGGAGAGGCACAGTGGAGACCGTAAATTACAGACCCCTCAGAAACAGGGCTAGCAAGACAAACAAAACTTCAAGCTGAAGTGCCGCCTGTCGACAAAAAACATTTGGCTACACATACCGACAGCCGGCCTCACAAAAAGTCGCCACACACAACAATGGGGCCGTACCGGGCTTTTGATTTATTTCTCCCTGCCCACCTACATATATATTTTCTGTTGCACTGAGGTGAAAGCGCTGCAAAAATTTGTTTACAACTTGTGAGTACGTTAGGAAGGAAGGAAGAACTGCTGTCACGGCAGTTAAGCTGTTTTCAACGTAGACCTTCGTTTATCGCATGGAAACAGTGAGCACTCAGGACTAAATCTATTATAGTAGCCAGTACAGCCTTAGACACTAGATCAAACTCAAGTTTACCAATATTTATATAAGCGAAGTCTCTGCAACTGTGCTCATTTACCAGCAATTTTTATTCACAAGCTTTGCTTGCATGAAATCAAACAGAGCAAAGCAAGTAGTGCATTTAGTGATGAGTACAAAATGTAGCATTACTGCAATATGTCGCAATATGTCTAATGTCGCAAGTTTCACTGTCCTAAATTCTTGAGTAACGGAAAAAATTTACGTTCAAGTTTCGTTTATAAACCTTGTGCCGAAATCACCGCGCGTGAAGCCCCGAATTTAGAAATGTATTTTTCGTATTGTCGCAACACAAGCTCTACGAGATCTTCTGAAACTCTGTATGCTAGGTTTGTAGCGATGTATTTGTTTTTTATCGATTAGAAGCTACGCAAGAACCCAGTACATGTCTGGAAAATATATCACCTCACGGTGTTTAGTGGGGGATTCCCAAGGCATTGCCTCCATCGCCATTTTCTTCTCGCGCTTTTTCCTGCTCATGAAAGTCACTTTGCGTTATAAGTGGTGTTTCAGCCTCTGTGTACTTCACTAGTACGTGAAAAATTGGTTATCTATTTTGCGCCCCCTTAAAGATTTTTTGTTACCTAATTTAACGGACAGCAGTTTGTTGTTGGGGCAGGAGATATCTAACAATATTTTATAATAAAACTCCCTTTTGCCTCTTCATTTTTGGGGACATTTCATAATCACACGCTAAACAATGTTTCGGGGCCGCCACAACAGAACAGGCCCACGTGTAATTGTATATAGCCAAGATTTCTATTTTTATTGTACTATTGTATTTTAGAGTCGCTGGTAAGCTTTTCCTTTTGTGGTTTCGCTTAGAGACAAAACGAACCCACACACGTTATCTTATATTTTTATTGTTCCACATTGCTTCCGGAACACGTGCATTTATTTTTTTCGGCATGAGACGCAATGATTCGGATAGGAAGAGAACCAATAGAAAAGGCGAGTCAGAAAAAAAGAAAACAAAAAGGGACAGAGAGAAACCTTTGGCAAAACGTTTTTTTGAAGCAGCGGGATCCGAACATGCGTACTCATGACCCCAAGGAGAGTATCTTTAGAAATCTGTTATCCAGGCACCCTAGCAGAGCACAACATGGCCTTGTATAAGCAGTATTATCGCAAGTTGTCGAGAAAGGGAACTGAGAGTGACGGGGAGAAATAGAAAAGGGCGAGGTAGGGTAAAACATAGCGTTGAAGGAAAGAGGTAAATAAAGCGAAAGGGAGGGACCATAATTAATGGCGAAAGATAGATGGGAAGATAAATAGAGAGGCAGCAAGAAGAAGAGAGAGAGAAAGAAAAATATATTTAAAGACAACAAAACTATTATATATAGGAAGAGACTGAAAGCACTAAAAAATAGAGAAAGAGAGAAAGTAGAGAGTTCAATGAAAGAATAAGCGTAAGAAGAAACACAAAAGGCCATCAAGCTGTGCACTTCACCCCTGCTTAGCAACGCTGTTGCAAAGCCGCCTTTTAATTTTTCAAAAGGCGAAAGCACTTGATGGCTTATGGCAGTGGTCTTAATTTCACCTCAGCTAATGTGCCGTAGTTAAAAAAATTAGGCCTTTATATACAATGCACGCTTTGTGAACAAGGTTGAAGCAACAGAAGGAAGGGGGGCAGTGGACACCTAACACGGTAATTCCGAAAAGCGCGTTTCATTAACTAAATGTGATGTATTTCTGGTGGCAATTTGGCGTCAAGATTAGAGCGGCATATCTACGATGATCTGTACAGTGACCCGAATACGAACGCCAATTTTTAAATTAAATTTTTTTGGTCATCTTTCTAAACATGGCTATGCATGAGCTAATTCACGAAATAAAAGAAAAAAATGCTTCGGACAAGACCCATATCTGCAGCTTACCAAAGCAAAGGGCTATTATCTGAAATAAGCCAGTAAATATTGCAACATCCCTTGAACAATAACACAATTCATTTTTTGTGAAGCCACGGGTCACAACAATATACGTTGCGGGTGTCAAACACCGCCTTATAGAGTGCGAATTTTGACCGTCACCGTCCTGCGATGGCGGCATCTCGCAACCCGCTTTATCGAGTACGAGTGACAAAAAAATCATCATCAAGAGTAGGCGACCCAGGTTGCAGAATTTTGTGGTGTCATTATGACGTCATCGTGGTCTCACATTGACGTCAGACCACGCAACGTGAAATTAAGACGTCATCATATCGCATGATAGCTTGCTCTAGGTGGTCCAATCACGGAGGCAATGCAAAACTAGCAGGGGTGCCTTTCATCTCAGAGGCAATGTAAAGTCACGTTAGGTTCAGAAGGGTTTGTAAGGGTGGCTGGGCAGCATAAATGCACTGGCGGAGAGCAAAAGTAAGATAGGTTTCACGTTGCAGTCGTGTTTAGTCACTGTACTTAAGTAAACATAGGTTTTCTTTGCCATGTGAGATCAACTTGAGGTAATATTCTTAGGTGACCGTGATATATAAGTCGGGTGTAGAATACTGTCAGCAGCGATGACATGTTGTCTGCATTCAACAAACATTACCGCGCAGATAATTGCTAGACAACTTCACAGTGAATCTGTTACAGAAACAATGAGCATAACTCCCCGTCAAACTCAGATCACCTTGATGCCCTCGTAGATATAACTTCAACGTTTTTCGCTCTCTTATGTTGTCGCGTCCTCAACCTCTTGCTGAAAACTTTGTAAGTCTGAAATTATTTTGATCCTCAACATTAGCAATCGTTATCCCCTTCATGTTTAAATTCGCAATTAGGACTTCTTATGCATAGCCGTTAAGTAGGTCCACGCCTTAGCTTATAAGACTTCTCACCTTTCTTGGAAGAGCGGAAGATGTCCTCTGGCTCTAGTCTCACGCCCGCCAGACTCAAGTGCGGGGTGCTCGGCGGAGCTTGAGTGCCACCGCTTTCTCCATGTTGGGACAGATCTTCTCTGACGTCGCTTGCATTTATATTAGCCCGGTCCAGTGCTTGTGAAAGCTGCTTCGCTTCTTCCGATGACCACGACTGGTCGTACACGACACCTGAAAAACAGTGAGCGCAGTGTCTAATGTAAAACTACGGCCACAAGCTCATACCTCCCAATTGTAGCGTACCTATGCCGCATATGTAACGTGTTTGAAAAATAAACAAACGCATCTGAAGAGAAGAGAGGAATAGCCAAATGTAAAGGAAGAACAGGAACGTTAGTCATGTCACACTGGAATTCCTTCCCTACTGAGGAAGTAGGTATTAAAAATATTTCCAGAACTTACCTTGCCAAACATCTGACAAAAATATTAGACACGCCATAGTGAAGGCCACCGTCAATTTTAATCACCTGGTGTTGTTGTTCAGAGTGCATTGACAGCGGACAGCACACAGAACTGTACCACTTCACCTCCACCTAAATGTAGCCGCCAAAGCGAGGATCAAACCCGCGAGATTTGGCTCAGAATCCAATCACCATAGCAGTAGTCTACTACGGCAGACTAGAGTCAAGGTACAACAATAGAACAAGAGTAAAGAAATATACACCATCTCCCGCTAAAAAGAACCATGTGTACATGCGAAGCAGCGGTTTGTAACGCTTGAACTGGTGGAGGCGTTCACGCTGGAGCTCATGCGGTGTTATACAGAAGAGAAACCTGAGAAGACACAAAGAACATTATCGGGGCCGATCAGATGTGGAAACTGTTGACCGGTGAAGTTTCACGGTGCGAAGGCAACGATTCATTGATCGCACAGAACTCAAAGATTGCATGGACCTTCCAGGGAAGCACATCGCACTTGGTGTCCCGAACAACTACTTCACAAATGATGGTGTGCGTTCTAAAAGCCCAAGCTACCAATTCCGACGAGATTTTGCGCTCCTTTTGGGAACTTGAAAACATAGGAATTACGAACACAATAAACAAGCCACCTGAAATGAGCGACACTATGAAGCATTTTAAGCAAACAATTAGTTTTATAAACGGAAGATATAAAGTCGCACTTCCTTGGAAGAATAATTTCGAGCTTGCAAGCAACAAGCAAGTCGCCGTTACTCGACTGGACAAGCTTGTCAACTGTCTCGACTCCAGGAAAGGACTGCTCGAAATGTATGACTGTACCATAGGAGAGCACTTGAGGGCAGGACACGCCGAAATACTCAGTGATGTACTTGCAGAGGTGACGAAGTTATATTACATTCCGCACACGGAAGTCATGCGTGAACAAGCGCTGACGACGAAAATGAGAGTGGTGTTTGACGCTTCGTCACATGCCAAAGGATGCAAGTCCCTTGATGACTGCCTTGAAAAAAGTGATAACTTATACCAAGACCTCGTGCAAATTCTGCTACGCTTCAGAACCCACCCGGTGGCAGTTATCGCGGACATAGAAATGGCATTCCTTCAGATTGCGATTCGGGAAGACGACAGAAACGCTTTCCGCTTTCTCTGGTTTGCAGAAGGAGATTTATCCAAGGGCAAGCTACAAGAGTGGAAAATGACAAGAGTGCCTTTTGGAGCTACATGTAGACCATTTCGCTCACAGCTACTATTCTCTACCACGTGAAAAGAGCACGGGCTGCCATGGCACAAACAGCGCAAGCTCTTGCCGAGTCGTTTTACGTGGATGACTTAGTCACTGGTGCTGACACAGAAGAGGAAGCCGCTAAACGTTGCCGAGAAGCGCGCACAATAATGAAATCAGCCGGCATAACGTTGCGGAAATGGACAACGAATTCAGGAAATTCAACGCGAGCGCTAGAAAATCAAGTAGAATCTACTAGTAATGAGATGGTCGTTCTTCATGAAACATCGGTCAAGGTCCTGGGTTTGGTTTGGAATGCTGCAAAGAATAAATTCAAGTTTTTGGCTGAAAATCTACTCCGGTTTTTCACTGAACAGACGGACACAAAACGATTTGTTTTGCAGTCAGCATCAAGAATATTTGACCCGTTGGGATTTGTAGGACCATATACTCTTGCCATACGAATATTGTTTCAGAAGCTGTGGATAAGAGGGATTGGCTGGGATGAAGTACTACCCAATGACCTGCAAAAAGAATGGGATGATTGGGTCATCCAGCTGCCGCAACTGCAAGACGTCTTCGTTTCTCGCTATCTGGACGGCGTAGCAAGGAAGCCCAATGTGCTTCAAGTGCATGTTTTCTGCGATGCCAGCCCAGCGTCATACGGAACAGCGATATACGTCATGTCAAGTCCTGAGAAGCCAGCACTGTTGATTGCGAAGTCCCGTGTAGCACCCATTAAGGAGACAACGCTACCGCGATTGGAGCTGTTGGCTGCCCTAATCGGCTCAAGAATGTTGGCATACGTGAAAAGCGCTTTCAGGAATGTTCAAGTGGACTACACAATGTGGACTAATTCCGCCATTGTGTTGTCGTGGATAAAAGGTGATGCCAAAAAGCGAAAACAGTTAGTAGCCAGCACAGTCAATGAAATTAGGTGCACTTCAGATTCATCAAAGTGGAGGTACTGTCCTGAAACGGAATACCCGGCTGACGTACTCAGCAAGGCGAGACGCTTGAAAGACTGCTGCACAGCTCAGAATGGTGCCATTGTCCCGAGTGGCTAACTAAACCGATGTCTGAATGGCCCCTACAGCTCAGTGAACTAGACATAACGCAAGTCACCAAAGGTGAAGTTACAACAGTCCACGTCGCACTAATGACACGCTTCTCAGTTCCTATAATCGATATTCAACGGTACAGCAGGCTTCAGCTACTACTCAAAGTCACTGCGTGGGTTTTCAGATTTACTGACCGATGCAGAAAAAGGACGGATCACATGGAACATCTCGTGGCAACAGAAATCCTGAACGTTGAACAGTATTAGATAAGATGTACTCAAAGGCAAGGTTTTCTTGAAGAACTCACCGCTTTGACCAAAGGCCAACCATTCAAGTCTACATCTCGGATCACTGAACACAGCCCTTACATAGACAAAGACGGAATTCTTTGGGTTGGAGGCCGTTTATACCTCATGTATTCCACACAAGAGGTCAAGCATCAAATCATAATGTCGTCAGGCCACCACTTTTCGGCACTTTTGGCAAACGGAGCCCATCTTCAAGTCCTACATGGAGGAGTTATAGATACACTAACGCAGCTACGGGAACGCAACTGGATTTGTCGAGCTCGCTCTTTGGTAAAAAGAGTGCTGCATGGCTGCAATATATGCAAACGTTTCAGTGCGGGCCCAGGAAGTGCTGAGACTTCTCCGTTAACAAGTCATCGAGTGTCACCAACGAACCCGTTCAAAGTTGTAGAAGTCGACATCGCGAGCCGTCTGTATGCACACACGTACAAAGGGGACACGAAGTGCTACGTTGCACTTTTTACGTGCGCCGTATCTTGAGCCGTGCATCTCTAGCTTGTCTCGGAAACGACATCCGAAGCTTTCCTGCTGAGCCTACGACAATTTCCAGCTCGGAGAGGTTTACCTAGGGTGATCTACTCTGACAACACACAAAGCTTTCACAAGACATCGGCAGACATAAAGCGACTATACCGAATGTTCTCTGAAGAGGACGTCACTGATCACCTCAGCACCAATGGCATTTCGTGGAAGTTTATTGCACTAAATGCTCCTTGGTGGGGTGGATGGTGGGAGCGCCTTGTACGATCAGTGAAGCTTCCGCTGCAAAAAATCATCGGCAAAGCTCGTCTGAACTACGAAGAAATATCGACAGTGGTGGCGGAGGTCGAAGCAGTTTTAAACTCTAGGCCTCTCACTTTCATCGAGACAGAGGCAGGAGAACCTTGCACTTTGACACAAGCTGAACTTCTCGTTGGACGAAGGTTGACTTCCATACCGTATGCGACCGCTGACGAAGTCAGCAGTAACTCCAAGCGAGCAGACGCCATACGCAGACACAACTACAGGAAGCTGCTGAATAAAAGTTTTTGAAAGCGTTGGCAAAATGATACCTGTTGCAATTACGATCTGCACACTTTGGCGACACGAAATCAAAACAGCATTGAAGCAAGAGGACATCGTTCTCGTGCATGCGGACAACACGCCACGCCAGCTATGCAAACTTGCAAGGGTCACAGAAGTGTACCGCAGTGCCGACGGTCTCATTCGTTCTTACAAGATCAAGCGGCAAGGCGGTCACCTTGCGATCAGGCTGATACAAAGACTGTACCCACTTGAACTATGTGTTTAGCTTTGCCCGGCCAGGAATGTTGATTATTTTTCACGTTCCAGGCTGGGACAAGGAAACGAGAAACAGAAGAGCGGGAGAGGAGAGACGCGGGGACGCTCTAGTGACAGCAGAGCGCTTTCGAGCGCAGTTAAATGAACAAGTATATTTTGCCTGATACCTTAAAGACTGAGTTGAGCCTGATCACAGTGTCTGGAACGCCATCGCCTTAATAACCTTACAATTCATTCTACTACAGAAGAGCAATAGGTAACCAGCGAAGACTCCCAATGAGCGTTGCTGGTGGGGTGTGTATATAGCTATTCCTCTTTTGTAAACCATAGTACGCGCCATCGACATACTACGCCACATTTGGTGACATCGGGGAGCCGGCCGCGTGCACACGCGAGTCAGCTTAACAGGTGCAGCGCTAGTTGTCACTGGATCGTAGATGGCATTGGCGAGCTTTGGCCTAGATGTCGCTACAGAAACCCTAGTTTCTCGATTGCACCTACCGCTGTTTACAAACATGGAATAGGTCTACAGAAGAGGGGTCTCGAAAACCTCTCGTTAGTTTTATTTACAGTACCTTACAGAGCCCTCGAGGGGCATTGTGTAAGGGGGGCAGTACAGATAATATGTTAGCAAAATGTATATACATAATATCTACACATACATTGGCAAATAATGAATATAATAGAAAATACAGTTCAACCTATGAACATGTAAGCAAAATACATACTAGAAAAGTGAGTCACAGTATGTGGAGGTAATACAAAAAAGCTATTATGACAGTAACTACAACCTAGCAATAGTGCAAAAACATTGGCAACAGTCCTATAAACACTTATGGCTACGAAGATGCGATAGAGCAGTTTTTGGTGCATAATATAGAGCAGGTTTTGGTGCATGATAGAAGTTTGTGTGGTCTTGTTCTGACGCAAGATCATCTGGCAAATCGTTCCACAAACGAATAGCTCGTGGAAAAGCCGACTGGTTGAAAGCGTTAGTATTGCCATACATGCGTGATAAGCTAAAGGTGTTATGTAGTCTGCTCGAAGCTCGATGTGCTAGATTAAGGTGAACAGATGGCATCATGCTGGTGTGGATGAGTTTGTGAAATAGTGATAAAAGTGAGATGTCGCGGCGAATTTTCAGTGGCTCGAGTGCAAGGCTATGTTTAATCTGTGTTACGCTGACGGGTAGCTGTGATTACGCGCTATGAATCGACTAGCTCTGTTCTGTATACATTCTAACTTATCTATGAGGTATTGTTGATATGGTGACCAAATGGAGGAGGCGAACTCCAGTTGAGGACGGATTAGAGCGAGATAAGCCAGTTTGCGCATATCGGAGGGAGAACTGTATAGATTTCGGCACAGAAAACCTAATGATCTTGATGTGCTGGCACAGATAGAAGTGATATGTGTGGACCACGAAAGTGTAGAAGTCAAGTTTATGCCTAGGTATTTGTAATGATCAGTGCGTTCTACAATGCTATTATCAATTATGTATTAGCTATTAAAGTTATCACGCTTGCGACTAAAGGTGATTAGTTTGCATTCGGAAACATTAAGTGTCATCTGCCATGTTTTGCACCACTCAATTATATGCTTGAGGTCTTTTTGAAGAGTTAGATGATCGCTATTGTTGCAGATGGGACGATAGATAATGCTGTCATCGGCAAATATACGCATACAAGAGGATGAGTTGTCAGGCAGGTCGTTATTGTAGATGAGGAAAAGTAAGGGACCAAGAACACTCCCCTGTGGTACACCAGAGGTAACGTAACAGAGTGATGAAGAGTGATTGTTGGCGATAGTGAATTGTTGGTGGTTAGTTAGGAAGTTTCTGAGCCATGTTAGCGTGAGTGGATCAAGTTTTAGTGATGACAGTTTTAATATCAAGTGACAACGAGCAACACGATAGAATGCCATTGCAAAATCAAGAAATAAACAATCTGTTTGTAGATTACTGTTCATGTTAGAATGTAGGTCGGTGGTGAACTCAAAGAGTTGAGTCTCGCAAGAACGACCCTTTCGCAACCCGTGCTGGTTTGAGAAAAAGAAATTGTTAGATTCTAGATACGCATAAATGTTCGAAGCTATGATATGCTCAAGCATCTTGCAACACTGTATGCACGTCAAGGAAATGGGGCGATAATTTCCAGGTTTACTTTTACTACCACTTTTATGAACTGGCACTACCTTCGCTATCTTCCAGTCAGGAGGCAACATTTCTGTAGCGAGTGACTGCCGAAAAATGTGAAACAGTATATTGCCAGACACATAAACAGTGTTCTTTATTATTTTTGAATTGATATCGTCAGTACAAGAAGATGATGACATCTTCAGATTTTCAATAATTTTAACTATGCCTTCAACTGTGATATCTATAGGTGTCATGAATGAGTTGCCTGACGCTTCACATGGAACACATATTTGAGATTTTTTAAAAATAGTAATTGACTAGTTTTCTGGTCTATTGCAGTATTGTAGCACTTTCTTCGGGTAAGCTTAACTAACGGGCCTGGTCTGAAGCATTTTTTTGTGGAGGCATTGTTATATTCTGGAAGTTACTATGAGTTGGTACATCATCTCAGTAGGAAAATTCTATTTCGGAGCTGCTGTCTACATTTTGGTCATTGTGAAAAGCAATACCCACATGATTGGAGAAGCCTGTCGTCGTATCCCTTTGAAAATTCACCCTTATATGGTATGTATGGAAAGGTCTTGGGAGATTTCGTTCAAGCTCTTCACCTCACCTTACTCCCTCCAATTGCGCACCCACCATCTTCACACTTCAGACCCTTGTGAGATCGTGGGACTAAGTTTCGTGACGGCCCAGTAGATGAGGTGAGATTGAAGCCCCTGAAATAAATTGTGCATTTTGCGGACAACTCTGCTATGAAGAAAAAGAAGCAAATATCATTGGTCCTTGCAGAAACAACAATAAAGAAGTTATCTTCAGATAATGGCGTATTCTTCCTAGACCAGGGAGATAATCAAAGTGTTGCTCGCTACTCGCAATTCAGTAGTAACACAAATGTATCTGCGCACCGTAATCACGCCAGAAGCAAAAGCTCAACCGCATTTTTGGCTCCCACTGAGGTTGAATGCACATATACGATGCACCTGCTTGGCTCTATCACTTTTGTAATCAAATGTCCCGCGCATATCAAAGAGCCCCGTGATTCCCACTGCGTGTTGCTATGCGTGTTGCTGTACGTTATAGTACAATTCCACCAGTGGTAATTCCAATATAAGTGCGAATGGAAACAGTAAGCGCTCATTGCACGTTCCTTTAACTCCCGTTATCAGTAGAGTTTGCGACAAAGTGGATGGAGACAACCACGAAGTCACCCACCTACAAACCTTGCCTGCGCAGCCTCAATCTATTTCCCCGGAAGATGGCGGAAAACGCATTCTATATACATCAATATTATTCTTACAACGTGCCCATTATTCATACAGAAATATGCCGCAAAGAAAAGCCCAGTAAAACGATCACACACATGCGCCCACACTTACATATTATAAGCGATAACGCTGGTAACAAACAGAAAATTACGTCGTAAAATATTTAAAGTTGAGGTAAAAACAGTGGAATCAAGCGAAAAACAAAATGAAAACCCTGGAAATGATTTCGTTTAAGCTTGTCCCAAGGGAAGGAACGCCGAAGCGTGGCGTTACGTAATAACGGCTGCAAATACGAACAAAAAAAGACGTGACAAACGACAAAGAGAGTCTGATAGCGGCAGATACGCAAATAGAAGCAAATTAAGTAACAATGCAAAAATACCTACGATGCACGCATAAAGAAAAGAAATCTGAGCGTAATAAAGTACGCAAACCAGAATCAGAACGCAGGCAGCCAAGTGTGCCGCCTAGAGCAGTGTGAGTACACGCTTTTTCTTTTAAGCGCCATTGCCCAGCCAATGCGACATCGATTTCGCCGCAACAGCCCACCATGGTTCCTACATCTTAGACGGAGAAAGCCACAGCCATTGAAAAGCGGCAGCGCCCTTACGGTGGCAGTGGCACCGTCATATGTCCTCAGGTTGTGCGACTTCCTTTTTTCGAGCAGTTTTTCCCGTCACGAGTGTCGTGATAGTTGTTACTTTTTTTCAAACATCGCTGTGTCGCACATACAATACTTCCGGTCATCGTAGTAACGAGCCGATGGTCCTTCGCGCGCCATAAAAAGCATCTGGCCATTGCCGCGAAAAAAGGACAGCAGATGTATGACATCACCCCGCAGCACCGCTTTCGCAATGAATTATAGTGATGAAAATACGTACAGATTGCGAAAAAAGATATTTCTTTCTTGCCTCGCGTACACCTACTTCTCTTTTTTTTTCAATTGCATGGTCAAAAAGCATGAATTTGAAAAAGAGAGAAACCATGTCAATCACTGTGCGCTTCCAGACTTAGTTGCGACCGTTTGTGCGCGCGAAACATTGATGGCAGGGGAACTATGGTGCCATATGCATATAACAACGTTTTTTATTGCCTTTTTATACACTACGAAAAGAAAAGGAACTGTTTACACTACGACAAGAAAAGGAACATATGTAATTTCAGGTGTCTGAACAAACAAAAACTTGAATAACATGCAGAAAACAGGGGTCAAGCTACCTAAAACCTTATGCGAAAGATACGTAGTACAATGCAGTATTTATTCGAATGGTTTCTGCATTGTACATTTCATGATAGTTACTGTAGTGACAAAAAAAACTTGCACTTGCACTAATGAAGGCATTGCATTATTACTAATGTTATTATCGCTAGTAGTAGTAGTAGTAGCAGCAGTAGTAGTAGTAGTAGTAGTAGTAGTAGTAGTAGTAGTAGTAGTAGTAGTAGTAGTAGTAGTAGTTGTTGTTGTTGTTGTTGTTGTTGTCCCTAATTCCGCGCAATAGACATCACACAATGTCGTCAGAACGCACTGGAAGCGCAACGGCGTATCTAGAGGTCCACCAGCCTTTCTAATGACTGCAATAGAAGCACCCATCTTGTGTGTGTTCTTTTCTCTTGCTCTCTCTCTCTACCTACACACCTTCTTTCCGACCCCTGTTTCTTCATCGTAGTGCACGGCAGCAAAGAAGCAAATATCGGGCTAAGCTCATGGCCTCCTCCTTAATTTCTCCCACGCTACTAGCAAGCTCTTAGATCTAAAATCCATTTACAAACTGATGACTTCAACCATATTTTATAAAAACAGATTGGTAACATTTACCTAATAGCAATCTAAATTGTTGCAGATGTGGTTTCTAAAGACAGACGCAGTGTGTGTGTGTAATGTCTGGCTTTCTAGTTGATCACCTGTATACTTGCACCGGGCTCTGTAATCAAGTTATGTCTCCTTTTGTCAGTCACCCTGAACTATAAGAAAAAAAGTGTCATTTCACTCTCGATTCCTACGAATGCGGCGTTCCCGTCTATAAATCTTCAAAAGTATCACGCTGAGGACTCCGATTACTGTGTTAAGCAAGGCAACAACGAGATGAACGAAGATGAACCCTCCATCGTTCGTCTCCTTGTCTCGGGTCTAACCATGCGCAGTATCCACTCTGGAAAATCTCCTCAGAAAAATTGTGGAGCACATCACACTGCCATTTAAGACTCACGGGTATTCTGTCCTAAAGAGATTACTTACTCTACTAAAGAGATTGAACGGGTTCCTTTAAAGAGACATACCTGGGTGAGGCCGACGTGAAAGGAATAAGAGTTAAACACCTTTTTTTTTCTTAGCGTGTTGGGGATGAACGTAATGTAATCTACAATTTGTGACACCTTACTGTTCTGCAGAAAAAAAAAGGAACGTATTCAAAGGAGACCGATCATTGGAATACCGAATTTTTCATATAATAATCGCAACCATGAGATATGTTTTTAGAAGTAAAAGAAGCGATGCCCGCAAGAATGTTCTGCACAAAAATTTTGATATGCCGCATACGTGTAAAAAAAGAGGCACACAAAAAAGAACTTATGTTTTTTATTGTTGATTTTATCAACGCTCCCTGGTCCGTGAAGCGGAAATATTACCCAGTTGCAATGCGACCACTGAAATAATCATTCAGCTCAAAGAAACTTTCGGATGTCAATCCCAGACAACAAAGAATATACAATAAGTGTGATAAAGTAGAAAGAACTTAACAGCTCACTGGTACGTTGGATTACTTCGAAACACTAAATCACAGCGAGCATACTCACACCAGACACGCTAATAGGCACTTAAACACATATCTTCCACTATTCCCGCTCTAAGCTTATTTCTCAGCGCACCTCTTATTACTGGCTGGGCTTATCGGCGTGAAATGCCACAAATATAGATGGACAATGCATTCGGGGAGCCGGTATATCTTCGGCCGCAGCAGCGTTGACACTTGGGGAATTAGAGGTCTAACGCCGCCCATTACGGGGTTTCTGCAGAAAGGTTCGGGGGACAAAATCTTCGCTATTACAAAGGGCACAGTCATTCCTTGATTTTAAATCCTTCCGGGATTCTTCGCAAAGGAGGACGAAGAAGAGACGGCTTCATGGCATGATAGTCTTGAAATAAAGCCACCATTTCACCCTTACTCTTTCTGGTCAATTCGCCGCTGTCTTACGGATTATGGCTTTGCCAAACGATCCGCCTTTATAGATCACGAAAGACCGTAGCGACACTTGGACCCTCTTTTTCGCAGTCTTATTGGTATTTGCAATAAACTTTTGTGCGCACTGTTTTTCAGCTGTTTCCCGGCTCAGTTGTACTTTACAAAAAAAACATTATCAGTGCGTTTTGGTGCATAGTGAGCATCCGAGTCTTTCGTTGCGAGGCTTTTCATCATTTTAGAGTGTCTTTAACTCGATTTATACAAATTAGGAGCTCCGAATGCGTGTTTATTATAGAAGTTTTTTATTTGTTTCATAGCTTGAAAAGTGTGAAAAATAAAGTTATCCTGATATAAGTTTGTGAAGCAAGCGAATATTTAGTAAACCCATTTAACTTGCTCCAACTTTCATGCAGAGCTGACGTATGGCTGTTTATTGAAACCTCCTCAGAAAAAAAAACGAAATTTTTTTCTGAGCAGGCCGATGCAATCAATGGTTTCTCACTAATTGAAGCATCTGACGTGAGAACCACCTCTCGAAAAGGTCTGCGCAATCGGGTACTTAATAAAAACGAGGTGGATGACACAGCTACGATGGTGTACCAGACGAAATCGTGTGCACAAGGCACTAGCGTCCCTTGTCGCCCTGCGCTGCGCACCACGAAAACCCAAGGCAAGCAGAGTTTCATGATGAACAAGCCACAAGTTTTATTATTGCTTTAGTTTGTAACAGATTTCAATGAGCGGCATGGGAAATCTCGAAGCGCCACTGTGACTGTGCACTCGAGATTAATACCGTGCAATTAGCAGCAGTCCGGGCGCTGTTTTGCGAAGTCATTTTGTTGCTCAACTCCTTCGTTGTCACAGGAGCGTTCTCGTTGATCCGTTTTGTAAACACAGTTCTCAATTTGGTTATCGCTAGCGATAGTTATCTGCTGGTTGACTACAATTTCAAGCGTTTCCCAGCGTGCGTGCCTCTCAGTGAAGCCTGCTCGCGTAATCTAACGCTGCATTGCTTAATTGGTCTGCTTGCGGGAACATGAAAGTTGCGTGCGTTAGACTCACTAACGAAATTTCTCGGGGTTGGCTCGTCTTAGCCTTCATGCGAGCCTTTCACCCTCACTTGTGTAGTTACGCGGAGAATGCCTACTAAAATTTATACGCTCAAGCATTCGGATAAAAGCTCGGTTGTTTTAACACAATGGTAGTATGTTAGTGTATGTTTAGTCCTTATTGTATTCCTCACACGCTCTCCGTAACATCCTCAATGTCTCTGGCTGGAAATTATATAACACGTACTTTTTCCTTTTAACTTGACCACGTTCAGAGCTGAATTTCTGCTTCCACGTTTGGTTCTAACGCTCGTAACCGCTCTTCGCAATCTCACACACAGAGCGGCAGTGGCTACTATAAATATAGAAATGTGGATCAGTGTTACTAAAAAGAAAGTGCAATTGCAAAGTGAAAATATACTACAAGTATTGTTCTACTCCATGTTGGTTGCTATTAGCCACCATACATTTTATCTTAACAATTTTTTTATGTGAACGTGTCGCTGAAGAGGAGCATCCTAATGTTCCTAAACCCGACTGGGCTTTCCAGACAGTCAACAAATGAGAAAAAATAAATGCAGGAGTGTAAACTACTAAACAGTATGAGCATTACAACGGCGCCGGTTAGGCTCTACAGACGGATTGGGTGGAAACGCTGTTTAGTTCGCTCTCAATCACTCTCGGAATGTTCGCGATGGTCTGTTATGTCGCTGACTTGCGTAACGTCTTGCAAACTGCTATCTTACGTGAAACTCGCGACTTGCTGTCGTTAATGGACTTAGCGACACGCGATTCAGATGGGTGGTTGTGATAATTGCGACACGCATATCACTTAACACTACCACCTAACTGAATTGCGCATCGAGACACTCCTCCACTCTGTGGCTGCTTTTCTAGTAATTCGATTTCGTAATGCTAATGGTGGTTCCTCGTAGCATGATGTGCATAACTGTTGCGACCCTTGCATAAACAAATCGTAAAAGATTATACACGAGTTACCCCTACGTCACAGTCATTGTTAGACTTGGTTTTCATGTCGAGTAGAGTGACTGATTATGCCGTATCAGTTGAAGACGGCATATCAGACCACTAAATGGTTGCGGTTGACGTATTTTTTGATACCGGCTTTCGATAAGGCCAGTAGTGATAGCGCGGTGTTCCTTTTTTTTTTTTTGCCGTTGGCCGTGAAGATATTGCGGCATTGGCGTGGTGCTATGTCAAACGAAATATCACTTTCCTTCTATTTCTATATAGGCCCACTGTTGAAATCTAAATTGGTCCACAGTAACTCACAGCTACGGCGTGACTTACATTCTTAGTTTGTATATTTTTGGCTTGCGAGATTCCACAGTATTTAGCAGTGAAGCTATTTATGCCATCCGTCCATCGTACTCCACGAGCACGCAACCATCATCATGAGCAGACACACGCCACTTTCATCTTCTTCTTTGTCTCTTGCATCGCTTCTATAAATAGTGCGCCATTTTGTCTGGCGGGGGGTAGAATAAACCTGGCGGGAGATAGGACTAGTAAAGCAAGATAGAAAAAAAGAAAAAGAGAAAAAGAAAGAAAGAAACGAGTAAACAAAGAAAAGTGAGGGAAAAATAAATATTCTATACACATACAAGCTCTTGACGAGGTGGGACTCAAACCTGCGTACCCACAGTTCAAAAAGGGACATCGTAGCCACTCGATGATTCAGGTACGCTATAGCAGAACATAACGTAGCCTTGTATTGTATATTATACAGAAGCAGGTTGGAAAATAAATTGAGGTTGGGAAGAAGAAAAAGGAGGAGTGGCAACAGTTATGCATGACATCGAATTTAAAAAAAAGAGGGTATTAGAGATGAAAAAAGGGAAGGAAACCAGAAATAAAACAAAAACATAGGCAGGCAGAGATTCACAAAGAGAAAAAAATACCGACAGAAAGAGAAAAAAACAGCAAGAATTGAAGTTGAAGATTCATATAGAAAAGAAAATAGACTCAAAAAGCGACTGCACTGAGCTAAAAAGGGGAAGAAATATACGCGCATACGTGGAAGATATAGAAATAAACAGAAGCAAGAAAAGTGGCTATACAGAAAAACAAATTATTTAAACAGAAGAATAGATAGAGGGGAAAAATGTAGGCCGGCTCAGCGCTTCTGCAGGCTTGTCACCAGTAGTGCGAAGGTGACTTCATAATTTCTACTATGATTCCTATGTGTCTCATGATATCATGACATAATAAATCTGAGATCTTCTCTGCCGCAATAAACCACAAGTATGAAATGCTCAATTAGTTTCTCTTACGAGGCGCGACTAGCAGAAAGAACTTCATTCGATTGTCATAACGAAGCTACGCATGAGGTGGTAAACATAAACAATTTTATATCATTCACTTTCAATTTTTCACTTGATTTGGATAGTTTGTTAGACTATCTGTGAAGTTGCAATGAACAAAACATAAATAGAAGGAGTTTTTTTTTTCACTACACTTATATTGTAATTTTATTTTCGTTGAGGTCACAGTTTCAGTCAACTTAAAATAAACTAAAATTACAGTTTCACTGAATGGACGAATCATCTAACAAATAACAAAAAATTCAACTTTTATACGAGGTAACGTTAGCAGCTAATGCTTTTAAAGACGATCTCTCGCGTCTTTACGAAATGCTGGTGCAAGAGAATGGGGAGGGCCCTTCTAGGAAAACAAAGCTGTTTTAGCGAAGTCTCTTCGCCCAGAAAGCGAAGCACCCAGGCAGGGATACGAGCTTTTTGCTGATGCCAGCCGAGATATTGTGCGTTCTTGTGATCATGATCACCCTCTCGTTGACGTCGGTGTCTATATATTGATTTTAAAAAACAAGCGCTCTGGGCAAAGTTTCATTTGCACCTTTTGAATTTGACCAGCTGCTGAAATTTACGATCTATCAAAACGTTCCACATTTTCCGCTGTTAATGAAGGAGATGGATGTGGAAACAGCAGTTTATAATAAGCAGCTATAGATTTACAGCACGATGTAACAAGCCGTGGTGGTTTCACTTGCGGGCATCTGACTTGGAGATGTTGGTATCCCAGTTCCGCATCTAATGCACAATACAAGACAAGGAGAGAGAAACAAGCGATGAATACATAGCGCCTGTATTCGTCTTTGCTCATCCAAGGCGCAGTACCTCCTTATTTCAAGACATTGTTATCAGTCATTACACAATGCTCTTGGGAGACGATGCTGACGAAAACGCAAAAAAAAGAAAGGGGGGGCGTGGCTTACAGAACTACATGGATACATAAGGAAATACATTGGGGGCGCCCTATTCACCTGGAAACATTAAGCTCTGTAGCGAAAGCACAATTTGTTTTAATTGTTGTCTACGTGCGAAGAATTCATCTGATTTATCTCTCAAAAACACGCTGTCAATATATGCGACATCATGCAGAGTGGAAGGCTCCGGAAATTTCTACCGTCTGGTCTTCTTTAATGTGCACTGACACCACACTGTACGTGGGCCTTAGCATTTCGCCTTTAACTAAATGCGACTGCCGTGCCCGCGATTCAACCCGTGTCCTTCAGGTGAGCCACCAGTTATTTTTGGGCTTTTTCGTGCCTGCCATCTCAAGAAATATGGGTCATTGACCGAGTAAATACAAGAAGTCGCATTTTTCTTACTTTTACGGGGTTCGTGATTATATACTGTGGTCACCGTGGCGGTCACTGACAGCAATTTATGCTCCTGAATGGGTTTTCGCTCGACTATAATATTTGTCAGACCAGCACCACTTTGACGTGCTTCACTGTCCTCTCACACATCCTGCCCGAAATTTTAGGGGCGTCCCCCGTGTTCCCTACAAACTAATAGAAATATAAAAGGGCATGGAAAGTAGCAAAATTTGTATTTCTTTATGCCTACTCAAAACTTCTCACTTGATGGATACCATATAGAACTAAGACAACAAACTTTTTTTATTTTAGTTCAGACCTTTCAGTGTTGCCATGAAGGGCCCGTTTTGTTCTATGTTGTTTTTTTGGTATTTAATACTTCAATTTGCTTTTTTCACCGTGCATGCACCACTGGGGATATGTAGGATGTTTCAAGAAAACACACTAGGGCTGTTCTATCTGACTTCCAGCTTTTGTAAGCTATGAACTCTGAAGTCATATTCGTTTCATTGTCCCTCTTGAGCTAACGTTGAAAAAAAAATCTTTAAAAAATTGTGTTTGTGTTTACATTTTTTAGGAACACGTTATTTCATTTCTGGTTTCTATCAAGACTGGACTGTTTTTTGCAATAAATATCACATTCATGCAATAAATGCATGAATGTGAATGCAATAAATGCATGAATGTGGATGCAATAAATGCAATAAATGCATGAATGCAATAAATATCACATTCATCCGCAAAGAATGCGATGCCATCAGCATAAATGTAGACAGTAACTTCTTCTTCTGTTGAAATTGTGCTCAATAAAGCATTCTATAACACTAGACAAATGAGCCTGCTTCTTCGTCTTCCACCGTTCAAACGCGCATGGTCACATACAATAGCAAGATGCAAGCAGTGAAACGTTAACGGCTATTCCATTGATTAAATCAAGCATAACACCTCTAAATACTCAAGCTTTTCATTCACAAAATATATTATTCATAAATATTGCCCATGAAATGTCTGCAAAATTATACTGGCATAAAATAAATCGAGTGTTCCCAACGTGATACGCACAATCAGTGTACAAACGTATCTGCACAAGCGAATCATCCGATCAATATTCTCTTGTGCCGATCATTGTGTGGCACGGCTATACTTGCCGTTTTCAAACTTTGCCTAAGTTGCAGTAATGGTCTTTCAGTAACTTACGGAAATACGGTACGGTAACAGAGAACGGCATTGCGGTCGCACTCCCTTTTTGCTCATCGCGCTTTTACCCCTCCTAATTCCTGTGAGTATACACCACGAATGCTTTCCAATCTTCTTTGTGCAGGGTCTAGTCCTTAAGCAGTCCTGCCAGATTGGTTAACACCCCTGCTTTTCTTTTCCCTCCTGTTCCTTCCTTCTTAAGTGCTCAATTTGAACGTTGTCACATTCAGCTTGCGCAACTTGCAGTACTGTTAAGCTTATTGCATTTCAGCTTCAAATAAGTAGTCCATAGGAAAAGTCACTTCGCTCTGGCGCGTAAGACCACTTCATTCATAGCGCACATGTCTCTTGTACTTGGCTTGCATTAGCGAGTGATTATATTCGATACGCAATAAATAAATAACGAGCTAGGAGAAGAAACCTTCGAGGCTACAGGATTTTGGCTTCCTTGGCAGCACCGTCTGAAAAAGCGTGTTATCTCTGAAGGTATTAACGTATGGCCGCCTCTAGCAAAAAACAAATAAACAAATACTAACGAGAGTGCAATTTACACTATAATACATAGCATATAAACTCGCCACGTGCTGACCCTTGAGCGGTGATTATGAGTATGCAAATCTGGTCTGAAAAACTAATGATATAGATAGACATCAGTTGAGATAACGTATAATTATTCAAAGTAACTCTATACAGAAGACAGAGCTCCTGGACAAAAGATAATCCAAAGTCATGAAACACAGTTTGTTCCTCGAGGGCCATAGCGAATACAAGCGAAACAGCACGAAATAAAAGAGCTCTAAAAACACAGGGAGCGGAATTTTCTTATTGTTTATTTATTTCGCGCTGTTTTCTTTCTATTTCCTATGAGCTATTGCCAACTTGCCCAGTTAATCCTTATCCTCGGGAGAGTTACTTGCTGGACTCCGAAAACCAGAATTATAATATCTTAGACACTTTCACAAACAACCAGTCACAGAGGTCTAGTTATTGCGCTCGATTACTACTCGCCATGTCGTGAAATCAATCTTGAGCTGCATTTTCGATAGAGGCGAAAATAACTGAGCCCCATGTACTAATGTAAGTCCACGTTAAAGAACCGCAGGTGGTTGACACTTCCATAGCTGTTTTATACGACGTTTCTCATAATTATATTGCGACTTTAAGACGTTTACATCAGATATTATTAATAGGCTTTAACAAACCTAGCTTCATATGCTGTCTAGATCGCAACGGGGTTCCCTGCGCAGAATTCGCAAGACAGACGTCTTGAAAGGAGCAGCATTGAAATTAAAAAGAAAACATAAGCATGTATATAGCGTTCAGTTTAAAGCACGTCAGTGCAGGACAGTGGCAACACAGGAAGAAGTTTGTATGAGAAATCACAATATATCTTTCACTTCAGTGGGATCAATTCAGCATTGCTTCTTGCTTTTCTTTCATTCCTTCATTGCATCTGTCTGCTAGCAATAAAAAGTCCCAATGCTATGCGAACCATAGAAAAAGCTACATGTTTTGTCATCTTGACAGCGGTTTGTATTCAAGAGAAAGACACAGTAACATAATTGGTAAGGTGTGTGCCTGCTTCGCTGCAAATGTCGTCGAAAGATGCTAGTCTACTTTGTGTAGGCCCTGTGTGAGATATGGTCGCCATTTTGCAGTGATGTCGGGAAATAAAAAAAATTGTAAAGAACAAAGAGCCTCTGGTTGGTGGCAGCAGCGTTACGTCTTAGCGAAGCGTACGAAACACCCACTTTTTTTGTGCACAGCTTCGCATTCTCAGCGCCACGCAAGAAACGCTAACGCGTTTAGAAATACGTATTTATGGATTTTCTATAATGAAACAAACCATCAAATACATAAGTACTGACGTTTCTCCTGAGATGTGCGCAATATTTGCTGTTTGATTCACAATGTTCACAAGTATGAACGGAGCTACCAGATCAAAATGGCAGGGCATTAAAGAAGTGCTTAAAATTTAGCCGTGTTTCTGCATTGTTTTGAGGGACGGATGGACGGACGGACGGACGGACGGACGGACAGAAAGACAGACAGACAGACAGACAGACAGACAGACAGACAGACAGACTGACAGACAGACAGACAGACAGACAGACAGACAGAAAAATTTCTGCGTTGAAGTATCCTAACAAATACATCATAATCAAGAAAAACATAATGAGAACATCAGGACAGAACCTATGAACGACAAATTGTCCCGTCTGATAAGAAGAAAAAGTGGAAACTTATACACTCTTCTTTGAGCTCATCCATAGAGAGATGATCAGGTAGTTACCTACACTGCACCCGGAGTCATCAAAACGTATGAATCATGTATTCGGGTCGGAAAACATTACTCATACAAATGCAAAATGACCGAAACTACCTTAACAATGACGAAGGGGGAATCGCTTATGCGTCGCAGGAAAGAGAGATATTCAGGGCTTGATCATGCACATTCGGTAACGACTCCTGCTTTGGTGGTTGTCACGCCCTTACGCAAGACCGGCGCAGCCCATTTTTTGCCGACTATATGCTTGTAACGCCGGCGTATTTGTCATCGAAGGCTGTTATTCTAAAGCGTGAAGTACAGTAGAACTCTGTTTTCGAAGGAAGCGGTACGCCTGCTTCGGCATCGATTAACGCTCAGTCAGCCTCCCACTCGGCGGGCCCAGCGGTGGCGGCGTGCTAGATAAATTGGTAGACCGGCCATATAGCACTGCCGCCAAGACGGAGCCCCTTTCCGTACCCTTATGTATGTATATGTTTAGAAGGACTATCTGGAGAGATATCCTCCGTGTTGATTAGTAGTTGGCTCGCGTGCCAACTCTCATCGAGACCCGGGGAGAGCTCACACCCCATCTCTTCGCATGTTCGCGGCTGCTCCCTTATAGGCTGCTTTATTTAGTACGGCAGTACCTTTTGTATTCCATCCATTATTCTTGACCCCTAGTGTTCTTTTCTCGTTGATCCTTTGACGTGGATGCGATAATTAAATCGGGGACCTCGATGCTTCATCTGGAGGACCGAGGAACTCTCCACGGTAGTCATACTCTTTCTCTTGTGCGCTATGAAGCAATCATTGCTTACCGCCTACCTCGTCAAATGCAACTTTCATCATCGAGTTCAAGTAAAGCCAACTGAAATATTTTGATCTATTTTAATTATGTTGTCACGTCTGTTTCTCTTGTTGACCTCGACATCAATTGAATAAGACAAAATGACAGACATGCAAAGAAATTGGTTACGTAAGTGTCTAGACAGTGATGGTGGTGGAACACAAAGTGCTCAATTTTCAAGGCGAGTTCGAGCATTTTCTGATTCCGCATATCAAAAGCAGTGAAGGCATCGCCTATCTATTGAAAAAAATGAAATGCAGATTTATATTCGAAACTGCCTGGCTGCATCAACATTATAGTCCTCAGAAATGCTTCAATACTATTTTGTTTTGTTTCAGACGCCCCCTACAGTTTCTACGTCTCGAAACATTTGCGTTATGAGTTCTGACTAGAAGGGCGTACGTACGCGCAATATTTCACCTTCTTGCTATTTAGGGACACTGCTTTTGTTCCGTCTGCGGGTACTAATCCAGAGGATGATAAAACTAGCATTGGTGCCTTGGTAGTTAAAAGCGAAGGAGAAATCCCCGATAGCAGTGTGGCTACAAATTATTACACACAATGGTTTCATTTCAAGGTAATACCGTAATACTTGCATTCGATATTATAAGCATTCATTAGCTTACTTCGGGAGGTAGGAGATTTTCCCTCCTTAGAGCGTCTCCTGTACACATACTTTAACGTGTTGGAGTAAGTTTCGAAAACAGGAAAATAAAATTCGGAGAATATGTTATTTTAACTGCTTTCACGGTTTTTTTAACCAACGGTTTTTTTTCGCGAGACACTATAATTGTTTCGCAACTTTTTCTGCTTCGAGAAAACCTGTCTATCCTACTTCATGCTTGTTGTGCAAGATAGAGCGTATACGTACTGTTGCTTATGCCCACGCTATCGTAAACATAAAAAAATAGTTCAGTAGTCTAGATAGTTGAAGGTTGCAGCACCACGACAGTTGTAGCTTGATTTACAGTAGGAAGAATACAAGTGGCCAGCTTACTTTTCTTTGTATTTACGTCATATCAGCAGTACTTACTACTCACTTCGAAGACTGCAAATATTGAGCACATATGTAAGAATGTATTTCTTTATTGCCATGTTGTTCTCTGCAATATCTTTCTAAAGGGTAAATTGATCAATTAGTGCCCTCTTAATCTCAATATTTTATTTCCTTTTCACATAACCTAAACATCAAAAGAAAAATCGTGATTAACGTAATGCGGCAGGAAGACACTATATGGATATTTTATTTCTGGCTTTCACGTGGCTTTTGTCGATAGGCCAGCTGCAAAACAGAGATAAATCTCGCAATTAGGAACACCCATGTAGCTTTATTTTTATGTCACTTCGCGTGCTTTCTGCTTCTAGGAAAGTAAATTTAGTGCCTCAAAAGATTCGCCTCATATATTGTACACATTTCAATTCCGTAGAAAAGTCCTTGCAAGTCTTTTTGAAGGTATTAAGTAGAGCTAAATAAGCAAATTTTATCTTTCATTTTGTTATTACTCGCACATATATCGCGTTTATGAATACTAATAAAAAAAGAAAGAAAAATGATAATTGTGTCGACTGAAACCGTAGTGGATTGAACATCCCAAGCGTGACGAGAACGGCCGCAGCGCTGTGCATTCAAAAAGTGATACAAAATGTTGATAAAAAAATTGAGCTTCCCATAGTGAAGAACGAGATGACATTAATGTAAAAAACAAAAATTGAGAAAATTACACAGTAAAGTTTGCCAAGTGGGGATTGTCACTCATCAAAAAAGAGTGCTTTTATTGCAGCAAAGTATAATTTCTGCCTAGATGGCGACGTCAGAAGAACTGCCTGGGGATAAAGAACACCCAATTAATGGTTGATAAGTTCGCAAGCCCATAAACGTTTTCTTTTTCGAGTGCCTGGAGGAAGTGCTGTGTCCGCTTTTCCCGCAAAATAGGTTCGCCCTATAGAGAACCGCACACATTCTTTACGCCGTGCTAGCGTCTAAAACAGAGAAAAAAAATGAAAACAATGCTGTGGCTTCTGAGAGGCCAAAACAATGCGTAGCTGTATGTAGCGTATTATGTCTTATTCCTTTCCTGAAAAGATTTTTTTTTCCAGCGGGTTCCATAAGTTGGTGGTCTCATTTCGTCCGAGGGCCTCTCAAGGAGAGAAAGGAATGATGGCGCGCTGGGTGAATGCAATTGTGCAACTGGTGGCAATGCGCAGTCTATTTCTACTTCCTGTCGTCCGCTCGTGATTCGCGCTGGACGGCTCCTCCTAATGGGAAACCTCTCTTCAGAGACATAATGGCTCCTTCTTCCTCCTAGCTGTCTCTGGCTCTGTAACACAGAACTAATGTTCTACCATGCCTCACTGTGTTATTCTGAGGGTAGTCAATGAGCAGAAGAAGTTCGAGAAGTATGAGCCATGACACGTGTAAGAAGCGGCTGCCAGAAAATGATTTTGTTAGTACGATAGGCGTGCGATAAACAGTAAATGAAACGCAATACACGAAAAAAGCCTGCTGGATGAGCATTCGCCTGTTCTGATGTCATTAACCCTCAATGATTTGAGATTTCACAGCAACGCCGTAAGTTTGGTAGTATTAGTGATTGTCATGTAGTTCATGTAGTCCTGCATTCCTGTCTCAATCGTCTAATTCACCTTAGATCAACAAGGTGTGGGCTCGACCTAGTAGGTATTCCATGATGAAATAGTTCTTGCGTAAAATTTGTTAAATAACAGACAAAAGAGCGCCCGCTTTTGTCTGGTTCATTCGTTGTCTAAAAAATTTGGCGCAGGAAGTAGTTTGTCTTAGACTAAGCTGTTTGACAACAAAATATTATGAGCAGTGTATGTGGCTTCCTTGTTAATATCTGTTATGCAGTGTTACTGGTCATTGTTAAGGCAACATGGGAATACAGCTTAGGAACGTCAAGCTACATTGTGCCAGCTGTATAATTTCTCTTAAGGCGGATGTCTTTAATTGAGAAACGGCCTAACATTTGATGGTACGCTTGCTGACGAAATCCGTGATCATTCACTTCCCATGTTTATTGCGCTTTTCGTAAAGCACGCGAAGTCCACTCTATCTGCTCACGTAGTTTTACTTGGAGTAACTAAGCCTTCTTCGACATGGTGGGTACAAACTGAGACGTCATATAAAGCAAGGTTATTGTATACTGGATTTGACAATCACATTCACGCAAGCCAACTTTAGTTAAACCTTCTACTCCCATGTCAGGTTCTATACGGTTGATTGAAAGAAAAACTCTGCTTTGTTGTAACTATTTCCACATTCTTTTCAGGACAATAAAGCTCTTCCTGTTTCGAAACACAATGTGACTTACAAGAATGTGGGGAGTCAGATATTCGCAGTTACGTTACGCCGCAATGCTCGCAGCTCGCAAAACGCGTCGTAAACTTTTAGTTTTCCATGGAGCGCACTGTTCGCAGGCTGTGGTGGAAGAGCTTGCCAGCGCACGCGCTTTTGAGTACGAGGTGTCAGATAGATTCGAGATCTTGGATCAAGAGCATATGCTTGATTTCCAAAGAATGCTTTCGCTTGGCGTGAACACTATTTTACGCATATGTAGCTCAATCCAATTGGGAATTTTTCGAGGTGCTTCGTGAAAAAGCAAAAACTGTTTTCTTTATTTTGCTGTTTAGCTCCCAGGCCACCATTTAGAACTTGAAAGTTGATTTGATTGTCGCTATCATTCATGGGCGCAGGCAGAGTTACTATTATTATTTTCTTGGTTGAGGGCACGGCTCTTTATCGCTACTTTACATGTGTTCACGCATGAATTTGTAGGTGTGGGTGTATGTGTGCGTAAGCAAAATTAAATTCTGAGGAGGTACGAACCTCCCTAACACACCCTATTCGTGGCCATGTGCCGGGTAATGTTGATTACAAACTATCGTAGATTGAATGAGATATCATCACACTTAGGTAAATCAGTTAACGTTTGCTATCCCTTGATAATACTTTCAAATAATACTAAATGATTTCTTGGCACTTTTATAGCGAGTAATGTCAGCCGCGTTACCCTAAGATGCCTGAAAATTTCTACCGCACGTTCTCAATACGTTCGCTTGACATTTTTCGTTTTTGACTAATTTTTGTAAAACGTACTGAAGTAAATAAACGCAACACACGTCATTGACGAAGACAAACGAAGGAAGCAAACAGACAACTCAAGTAAGATATTGCAGCGCCCTTTCGAGGCACTGGTATAAACGAAAACGAGGCCTGCAATACAAGAAGCGCAAAATATGACACTTTCTTTTTTAGTGTTTATTGAATACGGAACATGCCACATTGCACTATGCAAGGAACAGCAAACAAAGTCGTGCAGCAGCGAAAAGTTCCACTTACATCTATGTTGAAGTCTCAAACAAGTGATAATTCTTTCTAATGTTTGCATAAGCCTGCTCAAATCTCCTGGGACGCATTTCCAAAGGGAGGAAACGGCATCAGAAGGGCGTTATAGCGCGTGAGAGCGCCGTGGAAGCGGCTAAAAATAACACTAAATGCGAAATGGCATTCAGCTTGTCAGTGCTAAGAGATAAAACCATGGCTTAATTATGGTTTTATTGCTGGCTCTGGTGCCCGTAATACTTCGCGGCAGAATGGGAAGGCCGTGGCGTTTACCGGTAGGGGTAGTTGGAGTAAATGCGAAAAGCATTTTTTAATTCGCATTTTCGAGGAAGATGAGGCAATATTTTTACCCTAGCCTCTTAGTTTTTTTTTTATTCACAACTGCTGGCTTCTTTCCTCATTTCAGAGTGCGGATGAAGTATATTGAGGTTTTTGAAATATCACTCATACACCTCACGTATTTCCTTACTGGGATCATCGAAGGGATGCAGTTTGACTTTGTCTATTAGTGAAATATAATGCATGCTTTGTTTCCTTAAGCTTGCGTTACTACAATTATTTTCGCAGAGAAAAAATATGATATCTCCGTTCCTTCAGAAGTTCGATAAAATTCTTTCTTTTCCTGCCCCCGTTCCTTGTATGGGGGCAATTTTCTTTCTTTCGGTGAATAGAAAAGTTGTGAATAAGTCAACCACTTTGAAGACGGAAGCACACGCGGGCGCAATTTTTTGTGCACTTTCCATCTGGTGTAACCAACTTATTCAAGCTTTTTGACGTCACGAACTGGAAAAAAAATCTTGCTGTTTCTACACTGTCTAAACTGTTTAACTTTCTACCCTGTCACGTAGAAAGTTAGACAGTTTGCTCACTATTGTTTTGTATTATCAAACGAACTCTCCTTCGTTGCTTTTTACGCCACCAAGTTTATATTCGTAGACGTTCTCACCAAATTTTCTCGTATGTTTTCTTGCGCGGTATCAAAGAGTTTGCTGTGAAAGGTGTGCGGAGACTAATTCACGCTTCATCGATTAAACTTCTGGTGTTCGTTGGCGGTCACCCTAGGTAACCACCAATTTTAAATGCGACGCATTTCTTAGCAAACTTCAGCGACTTTGAGCGTATCTATCAATCTAGCCGCCTACGACTTTTACCTCTCCTGGCCGTTTCGATAATGGTATCGATACGAAACTTGGTATGGCATAACATGACTTTATGAAGAATATAATCGGTTAGTCATAACATGAAAATGATGACATGTATGTCATAAATGTCATAATTTACATGGTCCTGCAGCTCTTGCGGTGGTTTCGTTCACATGGATTGTTGCAAAACTGGTATGGTATGACATGATTGCATGCCGATCGCAATCGGGAAAACCTAACATGAAAATCATGACATGCGTGTCCTGTAACAACATGACTACACGCCATGCTCACGGTGTGCTCACGGCCGTTTTGCTAGCATCACACATACCAAACTTGGTATTGGGGTACGTGAATGGATGACCAAGGTATGTGACTGATGCGAACATGATAATTCGTGTCATGTAACAACATAACTAGATGTCACGTTCATGATGTGCTGGTGGCCGTTTCGCCAGCCTCACTTGTACCAAAAATGGTATTACGGGACGTGAATGGATGATGAAGGTATGATAGTGGTGCAAACATGATAAACATGAGATGCGTGTCGTGTAACAACATGATTGATTTGTGGGATTTAACGTCCCAAAACCACTATTTGATTATGAGAGACGCCGTAGTGGAGGGCTCCGGAAATGTTGACCACCTGGGGTTCTTTAACGTGCACCCAAATCTGAGTACACGGGCCTACATGTAACAACATGGTTACATACTGCGCTGATGATGCGCTCGCGGCCGTTTCGCTAGCTTCGCATGTACCAAACTCGGTATTACGCGACGCGAACGGACGACATAGGTAAATGACAAATCCGAACATGATAATCACGACATGCGTGTGATGACACAACTTGACTGCATGCTACATATGATGCGCTCGCGGCTGTTTTGCTAGCTTGAGATGTGCCAAATTTAGTATCACGTGACGCCAATGGATGACGAAGGTATGTGACTGGTGCAAACATAATAATCATAAGATGCATGTCATGTTTGAACATATTTACATGCCACAGTCAAGGCACCATTACATTTCGACGTGACGCGATGCGCCTGCTCGCCGGCGTTCATTTCGTCGCGTCACGCCGGCGTTGCCACGCCAGGCGCCGGTCCTGCCATATACTCGCAGGTGCGCGCCGCGCTGCTTTGCTTTGACGCATGCGCGTTTCAGTACGTCCGGCGTCCCTCCGTATCGAAAACATTGGTTGATATGTGGTGTTTAACGTACCAAAACCACCACGTGTTAAGTACTGCGGCCTATGAGAGACGCCTTAGTGGAGGGCTCCGGAAATTTCGACCAGCTGGGGTTTTTATTTAATTTATTTAAGTTTATTTTTATTTCGACAGCTGGGGACGTACGGACGGGTGGACGGACGACAGAAAGATGGGTGGACGGACGTATGTATGGACACACGGATGGTCGCGCGGATAGACAGAAGCAATAACGAACGGACGGAGGGAAGCACGGACGGGCTGACGTATGCTTCGCCCCAATCATCAATGACTCCTTGGATATGCTGTGATTTTTTTTTTATTTCGTGTGACAGTGGTTACGGACACCGGTGGAGGCAGCGGTAAACTACGGCGCCGCGCGTGACCCGAGTTGTGATCTCATAACAGCTTTCACTGTAAATAAAAAAAAAAAAATCAGGGGTCCCAAAAGCTTGCCTTTTAGGAGTGGAACGCAATACCGACTGCCTGTTCCTAGTGTGTATTTCAAACACTTAGTGCATGAAAACCAATCGGTTTCTTTATGCACCCACTACGTCGCCTTAAGGGAATAGGCGCAGTAGCGTGTGCGCCTTTGTAGTGAGGTACCAGCTTTCAACCACGGAGCCATTATCACCGTCGCATATTATGGCGCCCTTAGGCATTGCGCATTTGTGCCCCGCATTGCTATCGCAATATTTCGTGTTGCATTCTGAAGCATGTATACAGGACGCATGTGTTTATGAAGCGTGAAAGCTACTTTCACTGCATTTCCAAGCAGACAAAGTTGTTTTCACTGTTTTCGCAAGCAGAGGCGTGGCCGCAAGGTAGAACGTTCGCATGCCACGCAAAGGATCTGGGTTTGATTCCCACTTGTACCCAAACAATCCTGGGTAAGACCCAACTCTGCTCCAGGATTTTTTAATCATTTTTTTTAATTGCATCGTTGTAAATTTTCCGGCCACGCATGACAGAATAATTTTTCGCTCACAAACAGTGACGCCAACACCAACGCCGATGCCAGAATTTCTGCGAAATGAGTTCTTTAACGCTATCGCATAAAAAATGCATCATATTATCATTTTTCTCCAACCTGCAGGGCAAAACGAGACGCAGTGCGGGTGGAGAACGAGACAATGTGAGAAAAAAAACGTCATCTCTTCAGATTTTGCAGTATATTGCAGTATGAGCAGCTTAAATTGACTCCAAGGGCACGCAAGCAGTTTTTATGGGCCCACTATTTGCCATCTACACAATGAATTTGGCCAGAAACCGGTGGTATGTTGCTCCAAAAATTCTAGCAGATCAAGCACTTTCAGTCCTTCTTTGTGCTAATGCTTTCTTTTGTTGGACGCTTGCACTCCATTAGGTTATTCAATAATATGAACCTAGATATGTTCTGATGCAGTCTATTTGCCTCTTTTTGCCGTTTCGGATGCAGAACTGCACGGGCATTTTATAACTTTCAAAATTCTCTGTCAGTCATTGTGAGGTGATGACTTTCAAGTTTTCCCTAGCTTGTTATTTTTTCGGTATGAAAAAAATGACTCATTCAACTCGATTCTGAAAGGTGTTTCTGAATGGCTCGACCTGAAGATCTTTTAAATTTCACACGCGTCTTTTGAAAGTATCCTTGGAAAGGAACAGCCTCGAAGTAGCGCAAATAGAGTGGGTCCTGTCCTCCACAGCAGTCAGCACTTTTTTGAGCCGTTTTCCACCAATGAAGCTCTATATAATGCTCTCTCTTGTATGCCCTAGTCCTCCAAAAAAGTTATAATATTTGTTCATTATGCGTTATTGGTTAACTAAATAAGAAACTTCCAATGGCATTTTGATGATTTTTGTAGCGTTTCGCCCCTCCAACATGCCCGAATTCAAAAACATTTCCGCTTTCCAAGCAAGCACCAAATCAAGCAAACTTTTGGTGGTATGCAGCTAGTAGTATAATGTCACGAAGTAAATGCGTAAGCTCTTGTACTGATGTCAGAGTATATAGCTTAACGAAGGGATCCAATAATTAAGACAAACAAGATTTCGCCCTTTTTCGAAGGGTCGCGAAGACACCGACACCAGCCACGTAATTTTTTCCACGGGAACACTGTGAGCGATGATAAACTTTTACACATAAAAATGCAGACAGATACCAGTGCCTACCGCTGAAGTAGAAAAACAAAGAAAAGTACTTATGTTAATAGCTGCCGAGGTCAGCCTAGTCAAAATCTGGCGTTTTTTCGTGTGTGCATCTTGCATAGCAGCGCTTCCAAGGAGGAGATGGAATGCGTGTATTAACGCAGATATCGGTCGCTTCGAACGATGAGGCTCGCGGGTGACTGTGCGTCTTGATCACTTGTCATCACTCGTACAGCAGTTTATTTAATTTATTTTGTTGTTCAAAGGCCAGCAAATATGAATTGAACACGCGAGTTTGGCCTGCTCATTTTGACTCATCAAAATACGGTGCTACAGTTACTGACAAAAAAGAGGGTAGGTTGAATACACGTGTTGTTTTAAGCGCCATATTTCAATCACGCGAAATCAACTAGGCCAGTACCTCACTTTGCCACTTTTCAAGATATAATTCGATATATTCCATTGAGTGGACGGAGACTTAACGTTAACCACGGAAAAGTTACTAGAAAACGAACATGATCACGTACTAAATGGTTCCGTAAGTGATAAACTAACCGTCACAGTGCCACACCTAGAGTAGCTTAAAAGGTTCTGTTTTATAGGTCTCGTTGCCGTTCATAAATATATACGCTCATTATACAAAAGAGTCTACGGAACCTCGACGTAGCCTTACGACGTGTGCATACCCTCGGTTCTCCAAGGAGGCTCAGTTAGCCAAATAAAAGCGAGGTAAAAAGAAGTAATTAGTGTGCTTTTTGTGTAATATAGCCAAGTTGCAAATGCAAGCGGGAGTATTCAAACTGTTTGTATGACTAATATTTTTCAGTAAAGTAGCAATATAAAGCGATTCGCTTATGTTAATATTTATTTGATATTATTCTCATGTGCTTTTTTTTTGCCTTGACACCACCACTGCGTTAGCGTGGTAGCTCTGGAATGCAGCAGAGTTTGCACTTTTTATAGCATTTCATTTTATAGCCTCTGAAGTACAGTTAACCCATCGCAATGTGACTTCATTTGTCGCGATGCATTCAAACTGGCACTTATCATGTACCTCTCGGCATTTCTTTCATGATCAACTTGTTTTAGTACGCTGCTTTCGTCTGCTATTGCTTCAGTTAAAATTAGATATGAAACTTCAGATGCTGATGATATTCTGCTCTATAAAGTAATCATATGATTAAGTTGGCCCACCTTTGTATGTTCCTGACGTGTTTTTCCAACTTTTCACCTTATCGCATGAACAAAAAAGACAGATTTCGCTTCGGTCATTTTCCGTTGCACTCAGGTTTCTTTACCGATACCTATAATTTAACTTGTACTAGTCAATATCAGCAAAAAACTTTTTTAATCCCAACACTCGTGCAAAAGTGCCCTCCAAGCAGCAAGTACGTGGGAAAATATTCAACTGAAAAGAACTCCCTGGAATGAACAGGGACATTCACCCGGGATGTAAATTGTCTTCGTCTATTTTTCAGCCACTGAACTCAGTGAAATTAAACACGTGTTAGAGATCAATTACTGATGCACATAGTAATGAAAGGAGAACTCAAATTCTCTTTATGTGCAGCACAATAGTAATGTGATCGGAAGCATTCCTACACAAGCATGTAGATCAGAACGTCGGAAAATTCGAAAACGCTAATTCACATGTTTTACTCTCGAGCATTGACTGAGGCTGTGACAGACGAAAAAATTCTTCACGCCCGAGACTCGTTTTCATAATACAGGATGTCCGCATGAGCCCTAAGAGACGACGAAAGTTGAAAATATAAGTTCAAGAAATATACAATTCCAAGCAGATGGCCAGCTTGGTGCTCAGCTAGAGAGAAAGAATAAGGAGAAGGACGGGGAGATCAAGCAGGGCTGAGCTTGGAAGGCTTCCGTGCACTGGGTAGAGGGAAAAGGGAGGGAAAGGTATAGTGAATTAGAAATGCATGCAGAGTCTACGATCAGGGTCCTAGGATATTTCAGCCTACATTTCATATCTGAGCAGTTTCCCACGGAGAACAGCTTAGCGCACATGAGCGAAGTAATCGCTTGAAGTCAGTATTCACAATGTTTTTTTTTTCTTTAAAATAATCGACAAGGATGGCTTCACGAGGCTTAATCACTGAGATGTGCCTTAGAAGTGAAGCGACAATAGAATCAGGGAGGAGTTGTTTTATGTGTAAACTTACCTATCCGTATGACTTCCGGTAAGGCCGCTACTGTGTCACACTGCCAAAGTAGTGGCGCTGTAGCCATTGATATACAGAGCACCAAAAGGGTCCCTCGAGCGAATGTCCAGCTTGCTCTATACACGGTGCACCACAGTTCCCAGGCCATGTTCTCGGATGAAGATTCCACCAGAAGATTACTCTGCACTTCAACGCTGAGGGCGACTGCTTTTCTTCATTGAGTCCACAGGCAGCGCAGGCATTATCAATTCTGTTTCCAAGTAAGCGGGAGTCTATTGTTAAGTATACTTATGAGAAAACTTTCAAGCTACTTGTATTACACTGCTCTTTTACTCTGTATGCAATCACTCATCAATATGTGGATAAAAACACATGTATTCGAATTTCAGCATTTTGAACATCCGCATCAGCAAAAACACTTTTCTGTTAAATTCCACGGTTCCAAATGCTACACATGAGATTAAAAAGGTTATTTTCTTTACTTTCCAAGTCAACCGTGTTAGCTCGAAAGGTCATCTAAATATCCGAGACGTCTAAATGTTCTTCTACCTTTCTTGCGCCCTTAAAAGTGAGCACAAGATGGTCGAGGAAATTTATTGAGCCTGTCTAATCAAAATTAAAAGCATACACGAAACATCGTTGATGCTTCGTTAGAAAATGAAAAGCGATATCTAAGGTAATTAATTGATAATTCTGGAGCTCTTGCTACTAAATGGCGCATTTTGAAAGCAAGCTCATAGCTACCAGCTCAAAAAATGTTTTCGAAATGTTAGAATTTTTTTTTAGAAATTTACGAGTCTTTTAACCCAACAAAAAGGAAAGTGCTTCATAGAAAAAAAAATAAAGCTATGAGCTTCTCATCTTTCACTGGATTGAATCCATATTAACCTTTAGTGAACCCAGAACATTTTTGGCAGCGACTAAAATGTTGTATTAGTGAGGTGCCAGTAACTACAAAATAACTTTGTCAAGCGCCGTGTTCTTACCACGTCCCAGTTGATGAAGCAGGGAAGCACTTATATCCAACTTGTAAAAAACACGCCGATACACGCATTCCCAAGTGCAATAACTAGACATCGGTCACAGTAACCATGTAGCTTAAAGTGTTCACGAGCGTGCGCTAATTGAACAAATCGATGGCCTCGAGAAAGTAAAGTTCAAATGGCACGTCGAGGATGCATTTGACGTGGTGACTCGTGGGACATATCATCGGGGAAATTGTACACATCACCATCTGGTGTTTGTCCGAAGAGTTCACGGTGAGCTACAACACTGATGGTTTAACACCTGCGATGCGAAATCACTACTCCGTAGACGCTGGCTGGACAGGTTGAGTCGACGCAGGGACGTTTCGTAATTGCAGAGGACAAAAACAGGTGATTGTCACTTGGCTCAACAAAATCTTTTCTCCAACGCGAGCAGTGTGCAGCAGAAGCCACCAAGCGGGAGCGCAGACCGCCGGCTACTGAGCTGTGGGCCGCAGCGGCAATACAGCGCCGCGCATGGCTTGTTCCCCACTAGCGCGGTTGCGAGGGGGAAGGAAAAGGAACCGAGTCAAGCCACCCACAGCGCTGATTCGTAGGCGTGGCTTCTAGAGAAGGCACTCGCTGGAGGTGAGAGGGAGATGAGGGTGAGTGGGAGAAAGGGAGCACACGCGCCTGTACGCCTGCACACGCGCCCGTAGCGCCATCTCTGAGTGCTTTCGCGTGTGCTCACGCACAAGTGCTCAGCCAGTGAGACGGGCGCTCCTGCATAACGTCTCGATGTGAACTACCCTGAAAATAATGAAGCTGTCTCGGATCGTGAAACGTTTCGTGTAGCTGACTTAGTTGTTCTTTCCTCAGCGAAGTTTTTTTAAATTTTTTTCTGATTTTATGATATTTTAGCGTTTGTTCAGGAAAAGGGTTGCAAATAAAGTGGTAACTTTTGAAGTATTGTTTTAAATCAAATTATTTTCAATTAACAACAATTTACTCGCGTTCAAAAACAAGTTAGAAAGAACTTTTTGACATTTTCTGCAGAATGATTAATACTGTAGGTTGCTATTTTCCGCGGTCATCAACAACTGAAGCCGAGGTTTGCATAAAGAACAACCACGTGGCTGAGCGCTTTTATACGTAGGGTTTAGGGCAATTACTTATGCAAGATAGGAATCACCGATGTTGCGAACAGATCTGTCAGTAAAAGGCGTTTTGGGAAATTGGTTAGTAAGTTCGGTAATAGTCCTAATGCCCAGGTTCGCGAGACAGCCTGGGTAGTCAACCGATAAAATAAATAAATCTTTCAAATACGTCACTTAGAATGGCGCGCCGTTTCAGATGCTATGTATGCGTTTCTGCTCAGCGTTTAAAAAAAATAGAACGGTGACTACGGTTGTCGCCATAATCTATATTGTTCTCCTTTGGCCTACTTGACGCATCAATAGCGCGGGATTTCAATCATTCGTTGAAGGCATGATTAAGGAATTCAAGATTGCTCTGCACAAGCGTCAACCTCAGTTTCATGAGCTCTTGTTTACGCTCTTCCAATGTTGTACTCATTTATTAGCTGTGTTCATGAGCCACTTTATTCCTCTTCTTAATCCCTAAATTGTCATTTTTCAGTGGGTGCAACACAGTGCACTTAATGTCTTCATTTCATTGTGCGTTTGTCAATATTAGGAAGAGTCATCTTGCTCTGCTTAGGCGTCTGTGAATACTGTTACTCATTACAGCTCATCTTTAGCATCTCTGTATGCTCTCTATGAATTATTTACAATGAGGATATTTCTTCTGACCGGCTCTTTTCAGGCCTCTAACAAGGAGCGAGTGCTGTAGTTTGAAGTAACTTTGGGAGCAGTGCGCATTGATTGATTGATTTGTGGGGTTTAACGTCCCAAAACCAATATTTGATTATGAAAGACGCCGTAGTGGAGGGCTCCGGAAATTTTGACCACCTGGGGTTCTTTAACGTGCACCCAAATCTGAGTACACGGGCCCACAACATTTCGGCCTCCATCGGAAATGCAGCCGCCACAGCCGGGATTTGATCCCGCGACCTGCGGGTCAGCAGCCGAGTACCTTAGCCACTAAACCACCGTGGCGGGGCGGAAGCAGTGCGCACTTTAATGAGTCAGTCTTTCGTCTGCGATTTTGGAACGTCGCATTCAAACGTATCGAAACGCACCTCCATATTTCTTCTGTTTACCATCACTTGGACCTTACAAGTCCAGTCATCGGCGACAGCAGTAGAGCAGCCCCAACAGGGGTCGTTCCGGGAGCCTCTAATCGGAAAATTAAGGGCAGCGGCCGATGGAGGTGCGCTTGCTGTACGAGGAACAACCGCAGACCCTCCGCTGCCGACGACGACACGACCGCAAGGAAATACGCCGCAAGGCAGACAGAGCTCTGAAGTAGAAACTTCCCGGCCAGAAGGCGACCTGACGTCGCCACGTGGAAGCATTCGAGCAAACCGACGTAGCCGTGACCCGACGCCACGACCAAACCGCAACGCACAAAGATGAACTAGTGAGTTCAACGGCCACAACATCACCGCTCTCGTCGACGCTTGGGCCGACTACTCCGTCGTCAGTGGGCCTTTCACGATGAAGTTGAAGGAAGTGAAGACTGCTCGGAAAGGCCTTAAAATCCGGACCACTGGGGGTCACATAATAACAACAGCTGGTGTTTTCATAGCAAGAGTTACCATCCTTAACCGTGATTATCCCGTCAGCTTACTCATTCCACTGCACTGCTTCAGGCATGTGATACTTGGGATGTACTTTTTGAGTAAACATGGTGGCGTCATCGACCTAAGGTCTGAGGCAATAACAATATACACAGAAAAATCACTGCTGCCACACACGCCGTCAGGAAGGCACGTCTTGAATATGCTCGAAGACCTTGTCACCATTCCTTCTCGCTTCCGCATCGGGATTTTCGTCTGCACTAAAGAATGAACACACATGCAAGAAGTTGTTGAAGGCAACCAGCACCTGTTGATCAACCGCGAAATTTGCATCGCTACAGAAAAAGCCCAGCTGCGGGAACGTAACACAAGAGGAATGCTACCGAAGCTCAGCTACAAGTACAAGCCAAGAAGTGAGGTACGACGGTTTCCTACCTCGAAGAAATAGGGGAAGTCAGCAACACTTTCGCCGTATCCGATTCTGCCGAATGCACCCCCACGACTCAAGCTCTTCAACCAGCTTTCCACATAAATCCGAGTCTTCCGACACATGAACAAGAACAGCTCCGAAACCTGCTACTGAAATACAAAAGCTGCTTTTCGTCGACAAGAGTGGCGATGTGGGCTTTTCGTCATTGTCGCGAATTCGAAAGACCCGCGTTGCGAAACACCGAATCGTAACAGAAGAAAGTGCCAGGCCACTCCGTCAGAACCCGTACAGAGTTAGGACGCGAGAACGCGAGGCTAAAAGAAACATTTCGACGAAATGCTACGTGATAACGTCATCTAATCTTGGGAATTAGCGCAGCTGGGGTCAACGTGTGAATGTTCATTGGCTGTCAGTTTAAGCATACGTTTTGAATGTCATCATACTGTCAACCAGGATTGTTAATACAACAGAGAATTCAATGGCCATTTTATTAGCTCAGTCGTGGGGTTCGACAGTTACAATTGACTGACCAGTGAATGATCCCAAAGTGAATGGCAACTTATCGCAGCAGTTTCTTGGTGTCTCATGGAGTGTGAAAGCAGACGTACAGCAACGCAATAGCGTTAAATGTTGCGACTGCTTGCCGCATGCCCGGAATGCCGTATTCAAACACTGTGGTTTTTTTCTTGCGTTATGCCAACGATGCCCAACGCACCACCACTCTCTCCCCATAAAACATACTTTCATATGCCTACATAATGCTAGCATGGCCAAATAAACATGCAGTATCGCGAGGTGAGCAGCCATCCAATTTGAATGGCTGCACTTTTTTTTTTTTGAAATGGCGAAAAGCAGCAAACATAGGGCTGTGAAATTGTATTTGCTCGTTTTGGTGTGAACAGTGAAACGGGGTCATTTTTCTAATATATTAAGCATGGTGGGGCTTCCTGCGAATATAAGCCAAACTTTCCGCTGAAATAACGCGTAGAATAAATGTGTCATGAAAAAACTTACTTGGATTCCAAGCGAAAACTAGCATTAGTGAGCATAAGTCTGAACATTGGACGCATATGGCCTCGACTTCGCTCATTATCTTTAATTATATACAGTGATAAGAACAACAGAGGCCTCATTCATCACTGCTTTGTGCCTAGCTGTCAAAAGGCGATTACGTGATAAAACGCGATCAAAGTGATAGATCTTTAAAAAAAAGCTGAAATTTTGAACTTCACAAGCAATATTTCTAACGATGATCCTTATTCTTATAATGAAGGGCTTTCGTATTATGCGGGAGGTGGTTGGAAGCTATAGCTTATTGATAGGTTTAGTATGCCTAATCAAGTTTGAAAATTGGGGCCGCCGAGCTGATTTATCAGCGAAAACTTATAGGAGGACAAAAGCAAATGCGCTAAAAGTATCTGCACAGTCAACAGGTCGTGCTCTAGAATAATTACAATAAACAAACTCTAACTATAAATCAAATGAGTACATAAAAGTTATATACAGCCAGCATTATGTTCTTATAACACACGGTAATATTAAGCCGTATTGTATGAGCGTATATCTTTAATTCCACAGCTTTGCCTGTTTTGTGAAAAGATTGTTTAAAGATGCGCTTGATTACTGATTTTTAAAATTTTTGTAAAGCAAAAATGTGTTTCCTCGTACCAAACATTCAATCTGTATTTAATAATTTTCTCTTTAGTTCCTGAAAATGACTTTCTTGCTCGAAAGTGAACAATTATTTTAAAGAAAGACTTTCTTCACATCATACAAATGATGCATAAGTGAGGAAACAAAAAAACTATCATTTCACTACAATAGCAGCTACTAACACCCTATAGCTTTGCTATATATATATATATATATATATATATATATATATATATATATATATATATATATATATATATATATATATATATATATATATATATATATATATATATATATATATATATATATATATATATATATATATATATATATATATATATATATATATATATATATATATATATATATATATATATATATATATATTCTTATAGATTTGCTGTATATACATATATCTCTATAGCTTTGCTACAAACAGAGTTAGAAAGTCGACATCTGGTGTGTAGGTGAACGTACAAAAGCAGATTACAGTAGTACACTGTAGTCAACTGTTGTGCTTCACTTTGTCTCAGTTCAAGGTGAATGAAACGGTGACATCACTTGCTGCGCTGGTGCGTAAGGTGGACGTTTTGGTGTACTTTTGTGACGCTCTGACAAAGAGCATTCTCCTTCTTTTTTATGTATTCTCTTCTTGTTCAGCACTCGCTTGCGCCTGCGTGAACGGGCACATCAGCAGTCACCCAGCCATATTGAATTTGGGTAAGACATGTGAGCACTTAACCTCACGCAAGTGCTCACGGAGTAATTCAAGGAAGGTGGACGATGGTGAACAAGCACAGTCTAGGTTTCTTTGAGTGTTCACATAAACGATAAGTTTAAATAAATGGCTCTCAATTCTAAGATAAGCTGTATGCACACAGAGTTGCCATCAAGGTAAGTTATTCCAGTCAGTGCCATTTCGTCCTATATTGCGTGTGTAAGGACAGCTATTTTGAACACAGTTTGTACGAGCCAAAGAATGCATTCAGGAAACGTATACAAAATGAAGGTGCAGCACTTGTCATCTACCACGGTGACTCAATGACATATATTCAGAAGTCATAGACCCGATTCCCGATGGCAGTGACCCTAGTTTGATGAGGGCCGACAGTAAGCACGAGTGAGTACCTAAACAAAGATGCGTGGTATATAACATCGACGGGCCAAAATTACGTTCTTCATTTATACTGAAGTTACATTTTAAATTTACACCCTATAGTAATCAGTAGACTATCAGTCAGCGCATTCGTCGAATACAATGCCGCGGTGAAATACGCAATAATTTATCTGTTGATCATGCGAGGCAGGAACAAGGTTCTGTGAAGCGCTCTAAAGCTTACACTCATCAGTTGCAAAGATAACTTTCACTGATCGGCGTGAATACTCGAATTCATTGCGAGAATCTCGCAGCTAGTGATTATGAACGCCCTCAGCTGAAGACCACTGGTATGAAAATGGCCCGAGTAGGGGGCTGACTGTTATGTGCCATGATCAAGTGGGCTGCTCTATATTTCGCCCTTCTGTCACATTTACTTTCCATCAAACAACACTCGCATATTTTTGTTCATATTTTCATATACTTACAGGTAGAACACACACATAGAATTTACGAAACGCAAAATACAGAAATACCACAAGCACAGCAAACCGTAAATTACTGTGCGAATATTTATGTTGTGAATGAATTTAATAATATTAGTCAATGTGAACCCCTTATATGTTTGCTTACCCACATTGTTAAAAATATTTTTCTTTACATAAATAATGACGATGCTTATATATGTGCTCAAAAGGCGACACATGAGTCATGAAAGACAAGACGTTCATCGATATGAACGAACGGCTCATCAACAAATCTAATTTTTATAAATGTCTTGTCTGTTTTCTAACTTTTGCTTACTTACACTACTATTTTTGTGCAAAGCACTTCATCTGCTTGATACAGCTGTCTTGATGTATCACCAGAATTTTCAGGGGAAATTATTAACGTCCCCTGCGTATCAAGTCAGTAGAGCATTTCATGATAATGGCACATCCGCTTAAGCCCATCATCTTTTATGAGGCGATTTCATCCTTCTTTTGTTCTTCCCCGCCACAGGCTGATAAACGTTTTCGCCATCTCTTTACGGAAATCACTGGCTCAAACCTTTGCGCGCCCATATTTCGTTGTCGTGAATGTGCGAATATTTGTTCGTGTGGTGCGTATGCGTGAAATCTCTCGCCAGGGCTAATCTGAACCATATAAATTGCCACCATTTATTTTTCCTCGTCTCTAATTTCAGACGATATTATCGCAATATAATCCTTTTATTATCATTGTAACATTTAGGCATATCAAATATATCAGATGAGTTTCTGTAGCCGTGCTCGTGCGTTTCTGAAAGTGACTACTTTATATTGTTATGACTTTACCAACATATTTACTTTCGTAGAGTTAGCTACATTGGCCGAGCCAAAGCCCTTTGTCGTGCTCGTACAGTAGACGCACTGCGGATGCGCCAGAACCGTGCCGTCCCAAGGCGCACAGCTGGCGCACGGAGAAACACTGGAAGCTTCTGGAGTGACGTGTCACTGGTGGGCTGGCGCTGTACTCGCGTGATCTCCCTCTCTAGTCTATATGTATGTATGTATGTATGTATGTATGTATGTATGTATGTATGTATGTATGTATGTATGTATGTATGTATGTATGTATGTATGTATGTATGTATGTATGTATGTATGTATGTATGTATGTATGTATGTGTAGGTATGTGTGTATTCATGCATGTATTTACGTCTTTATGTACGTATGTATGTATGTATGCATGCATGTATGTATTTACGTATTTGAATTTATGTATGTATGTATGTATGTATGTATGAATGTATGTTCATGTGTGTATTTATGCATTTATTTACATATTTATGTACTGGTGGAGAGTGCTTTCCGATGCCCTGGTCCTCTCTCTGCAGCGCTTTTTCGTTATCTTCGACTACAAACCATCGCTGGAGCTCCGGTCGGGTCACCGTCTGCGCAGTCAGCGTACGGTCATGTCGCAAAACGAGCACAACAACACGGCTCCATCCACCACGCCTGCACCCCTAAGCATGCCTTCTTGGACTGTCACCGCCCCTCAAAAAGATCCCCCGATGTTCTCCGGCCTTCGCGGTAAAGACGTTGAAGACTGCTTGGATGAGTACGACCATGTGAGTGCGCTTAACTATTGGCATGATTCTGTGAAGCTGTCCCGTGTACCTTTCTACCTGACGGGTGTCGCTAAGACATGGTTTCTCAACCATCAGCTGGATTTCCCAGACTGGCCTACTTTTAGGCAGCAGCTTCGTCAAATATTTGCCAACTCTTCTGTACGTGCCGACATCGCCAAACGGAAGCTTGCTGAACGTGTCCAGCACTCCGGCGTGTCCTATACATCGTACAATAAAGATGTGCTCGCCTTATACCGTCGCGTTGACAGCTCGATGGCGGAGCATGACCGCGTTCGCCATTTGCTCAAGGGCATAGGCGCCATCGCATTTAACGCTCTGGCGGCAAATGCGCGTCATCTTACCATATGTACATACTCATCATCATCAGTCTGACCTGTGTTGTGGGGCAGAGGCTCCGCAAGTAAAAGAGGTGTCTTGCAGCCAAAACGTTGCCTTACAGTATGTATGTATGTATGTATGTATGTATGTGTATGTAGTGTGTACTTATGCATGTATTTACGTACTTATGTACGTGTGTACGTATGTGTATGAACAATGTATGTATGTATGTATGTATGTATGTATGTATGTATGTATGTATGCGTATGAACTATGTAGGTATTTATGTATGTATGTATGTATGTTGTATGTATGTATGTGTGTATTATGCATGTATTTACGTACTTATGTACGTGTGTACGTATGTGTATGAACAATGTATGTATGTATGTACGTATGTATGTATGTGTATGTGTATGAACCATAAATTTATGTATGTATGTGTATGTAGTGTGTACTTATGCATGTATTTACGTACTCATGTACGTGTGTATGTATGTGTGTATGTATGTGTATTAACTATGTATGTATGTGTATGTATGTGTATGTAGTGTGTACTTATGCATGTATTTACGTACTTATGTACGTGTGTACGTATGTGTATGAACAATGTATGTATGTATGTATGTATGTATGTATGTATGTATGTATGTATGCGTATGAACTATGTAGGTATTTATGTATGTAGGTGTGTATGCTTGTATTTACGTATTTATGTACTCTGTATGTATGTATGTACGTATGTATGTATGTGTTTGTGTATGAACTATGTATGTATGTATGTACGTATGTATGTATGTGTATGTGTATGAACCATAAATTTATGTATGTATGTGTATGTAGTGTGTACTTATGCATGTATTTACGTACTCATGTACGTGTGTATGTATGTGTGTATGTATGTGTATTAACTATGTATGTATGTATATATGCGTATGAACTATGTATGTATTTATGTATATATGTGTGTATTTATGCTTGTATTTACGTATTTATGTACTCTGTATGTATGTATGTACGTATGTATGCATGTATGTGTTTGTGTATGAACTAAATATGTATTTATGTATGTATGTGTATGTATGTGTGTATTTATGCATGTATTTACGTATGTGTGTATGTATCTGTGTATGTATGTATGTATATATGTATGTATGTATGTATGTATGTATGTATGTATGTATGTATGTCTTCCATTCTTCCATAGCGCACGTTACTTATATCCTCGTACAGGCGAGCTAAGCTACTGCTAAAATTTTTTATAAGCGTTTACGCGCTTAAGCTGGAGATTTTGCTTGAAGATATTCCAATTTATTTTGGCACAGCTTGACAAAAATTTCATGGCAATAAACCAGAAAGCGATGCCTTGTGCGGAATATGGAGCACGCAATCATTTTATGTGAATGATGTTGCTTTTATTTGAAATAATATTATGCTTATTTCTGACCACTGAAAAAGGTTCATAAATTGTCTACATACATATCGTCACCGAGAAAATTTAATGCGACCAAAGTTTACGCACGATTGCGCATATACCCGAGACTAGTCAGTTTTATGGGTGACCTCTCTTGGAAGTAAAAACTATAGGCCATTGGCTCGACCTCACAACGTGGAAGAGAGCTGTGGAAGCGTTACTGTTTGTTCCTGCGATCTCTGGCCTATCTGAACGAAGGTGACTAGGAAGCCTTACCTATATATTAACGCGTTTTTTAAGGCTAGGAATTCGAAGTCTTCAGCACAAACTCATCGGCGAAAATCTGGTGTGCGGTGGACGAGGTCATATAACCACCCATGCGCCTTATGACAGGAGGCACGGGAGCTGTACGTTCAGTTCGCTCTCACATGATTGGAACGATTGAAAACATTTGAAATAGCGCGATGTAAAGTGAATGGTAATATAGCGACAACGTATAGCTAGCACCTTACGCGATTGCTTGAAATACTCTGCATGTTTTGTTTTGTTTTGTATTGCAAAGCATTTCTTAGCGAAATTCAGCGACCTTGAACGTATCTATCTATCTATCTATCTATCTATCTATCTATCTATCTATCTATCTATCTATCTATTTATGTATCTATCTAGCCACCTACGTCTTTTAGCTCTCCTGGCCGGTTCGATAATGGTATCAATACCAAAATTTAGTATTGCATAACATGACTGTATAGGGAACATGTTTGACTACTCACAACATGAAAATTATGATATGTATTCCATGAATGTCATGATTTACATTTCGTGGTCCTACAGCTTTTGCGGTGGTTTCGTTCACATGAGATGTTGCAAAACTGGTATAGTATGGCATGATCCCCTGGCGAACACAAGCGACAGACCCACATGAAAATCATGACGTGCGTGTCATGCAAAAATATGGCTCCATGCCATACTCATGATGCGCTCGCGGCCGTCTCGCTAGTTTCACATATGCCGAATTTGGTATTACTTGACTTCAGTGGATGAGGAAGGTATGTGACAGGTGTAAACATAATAATTATGAGGTTCTTGTCATGTGAAAACATGACTACATGCCACAGTCAAGGCACCAATTCGTTTCGGCGTTCGCTTCGTCCTGTCACGCCGGCGTTGCCACACCAGGCGTTGGTTCTGCCGTATATTTGCAGGCGCATGCCAACCTGCGTTTTGCTTCGACGCATGACGCGTTTCAGCGCGTCCGGCGTCCCTACGTCACGAAAAGAGGCAGTGCTGTCTGGGTAAGACATTGTCGAGAAATGAAGCATGTCGCATTTTGCACCGGTTGCCAACGGGCCTCGCCGACGGACGCTGGTCACGCGAGTCGTGCCTGTCGTCAGATAGAGTGCTCGCGATTTGCTAAGGAAGCGTCTCTGTGGCCAGCATTCGCGCGCGCGTCAACGTTACCTTGTAGTATATTGGGCCCTTTATGATGCGCTCACGGCGATTTCGCTTGCTCCACATATACTAAATTTTGTTCACGTGACGTAAATAGATAAAGAAGGTAAAAGACACATCCAAACATGATAATCGTGACACGGAAGTCTTGTCCGGCATGATTTCTCTGCACCTGGTAACGTTGTGCTCATTTTAAAGTGACAGATAAACCTTCCTCATTCGTGGTTCGCATATCATCGATTCCTACTGTATGTACGTAGAATCTGTCATTCTTCCCCTCAATTGTTTAAGGGGTATTCAAAATGTGAGTCATTTTTCTGCATGCACTTTGAGCGTATCTATCTATCTATCTATCTACCTATATATATATATATATATATATATATATATATATATTCGCCGAAATTTGCGTGCTCTTGTAATCACCTCCGTAACTTGAGGTACACCAAACCTATTAAGTAAGTCTAATAAGGTTTGACATTTATGGCTGCCTACTGAGGACGTGAATAATGTGAACATACCGTAGCAGACGACGGCAAGCACTGTGCTCCAGACACGTGTGGTACACTTGTCTCACATAAAAAACAGCGCCAAAACGAGAGACAAGAAAAAAAGGAGACAGACAGCGGCAATGACTTACAACAAGATTTATTTGCTAGAACCACACAATATATACTTGAGCAGTATCTGACAAAAAAAAAGAGAAAACTTCAGTGCCGCTGTCAGTGCCGTGTCAGTGTAAATCAGTGCCGCTGTATATCTCCTTCTTTTCTTGTCCCTCGTTATTGGCGCTGTTTTTTTATCAATCAATCAATCAATCAATCAAAGAACTTTATTTTCACCAAAAAAAAACATTTACGGTGAAAAAAAGGTGGTCGGGAAAAAAGCTGTCCAATGACAGTTTGACAAAGCCCCAGCCACCCATCGGTGGCGAAACGACAGGGTACGGCACCTCATAAAAGTGGGGAAGAAAGCATAATAATAGTCGCTAAACAGTTTCAAATTGATATCATAGTGCATTCACTACAGGCGCAGGGGCACTACAAGGTCAAATGTACCTAATTATACACTTGCTAAGAATAAATAACGAGGAAAAAATAAAATAAAGACGAAAAGAAAAAGGACAAAAAACAAAACAAGAAGTAAAACAAGGCCAGCGAAGAAGAAACAAAACAAAAAATGGAAAGAAATATATTAGGCAATTCAAGTACATTAAAATGTACAATGCGCAGTGATATACTGATATGCATGCGCATATGGTTCATATATATATATATATATATATATATATATATATATATATATATATATATATATATATATATTGTGGTAAAGCCTTTGAACAGTGGGTCGTGCTCTCCAGCGCCTTCTAGTGGGTCTCCCTTTTCATAAGAAGAACAGCTCGTGCAGAGAGTCGGTCCCCGCATTGACTGTCGCTGTCGTAAATCATCGCGAAGTGTCTGCCAATGAACCTCTTAACAAGTTGGTAGAAAGTGCTCTGCCCTTCAAACACCTTCGGTCCGAATTCGATGCCCTTGGAGCTTCAATCCCGTACCGTGCCTGCAACCATGCACCAAGACGCTGCCCAGCAAACGCTTCCTCCTACGCCGACGCCATGTCCCGGGGTCTCCCGCATCCGCGACCCTCCTGTCTTCACCGGCGCGGATGGCACCGACGTCGAGGACTGGCTGGCCATGTACGAACGCGTCAGTGTCCCCGATCATTGGGACGAGGCAGGTAAACTCGGCAACCTCTTTTTCTACCTCGAGAGTGTGGCCGGCATGTGGTACAACAACCACGCATCTGATTTCCCGACTTGGTCCGCTTTTAAAACCGCAGTCGGCGACGTGTTCGGCCGTCCGGCCGTTCGTAAGCTGCAAGCTGAACAGCGTTTACGTGAACGAGCCCAGCAGACCGGCGAGTCCTTCAGAAGTTATATCGAGGACATCCTTGACTTGTGCAAGAAAGTAGACCTGAACATGTCAGAAGCTGACAAAATCACGCATGTTCTACAAGGCATCGCCGACGATGCCTTCACCATGCTTCTGTCAAAGAACCCCCGAACTGTGGCAGAAGTCACTACGTTATGCCAAAGTTACGACGAGCTGTGGCGGCAGCGCTTGATGACCCGTCGACCGCCACCACGTGATGCTGATCTCTCGGCCTTGTAAGCAGTTCCTGACCACGCAACCTTGCTCGCCGAAATCAAGTCGTTCGTGCGTGAGGAAGTTGCCCGCCAGGTCTCTTTACTGGCTTTTGCTTCCCCACAACATGCTCAACAGCTATCAAGTACACTTCTACCGCCGCTACGCCGAGCCATTCAGCAGGAAATCGCGGAGGTCGTCCCTGAATACCACCAGCCGCCTCCTGCATCTGCGCCACTCAGCTACGCCCAAGTTGTCGCCACGCCGCCCCCACCGATTTCTGTCGCTGTTCCCCTAAGTTACACCGACACCGTCGCGAGGCCCCAGACCTTTGGAGAAACTGTCTCGCCTACATACGCCGGCGTCACCCACGTGCGCCGAGTGCCGCCTACTATGCACTCATATCTGTAGCTGGCTCACCCATCGTGTTCTGCGACATAGATGGCACCCGCGAACCGATGGCCCACTGCTGACAATCGCCCCATCTGCTTTGCTTGTGGTTGCGTTGGTCATGTAGCACGCTATTGCAATTGTGTGCAGCAACCGCAGGTCACCTCCAACTTTCCCAGCCAATCAAGCCGCTCTTATGACAACCACCGCCTATGTCACCGCCGTCCCGCCCTGTTCCATCTACCCGCCGTTCACCATCTCCGCGACGTCGCTCACTGTCGCCGAAGCGGCCACGTCCACTCGAGGGCGACCAGGAAAACTAGTCGTCGCAGTCCACGAGGCAAGGGCGGCGACGTTGTCGAACTGCGGAAGCCCTCAGGAAATCCCGTCGAACGTGATAGACGTGGTTGTGGATGGCGTTCGCGCTTCTGCCCTTGTAGATACTGGAGCCGCCGTATCTGTGATGGACGCAAAGCTTAGCCGATTACTGCGCAAAGTGACTACGCGGCTTTGCGGGCTCTCCCTCTGTACAGCCAGCGCCCAAAGCATTCACCCTACAGCGATGTGCACAGCCTGCCTTATGATTCAGGACGTGATGTATGCGGTCGAATTCATCATAATTTCTTAATGCTCTCACAACGTTATCTTAGGATGGAATTTTCTCTCCCACCACGACGCCGTCATTCATTGCGCACCAGCAGAAATAGAACTCACGCAATTCTCTTCTTTGACGCCGGCCGACAGTCCATCTGCTGCAAGCAAGTTACTCGTTAGAGACGACACTCAAGTGCCTGCAAACTCGTCCGTGACGGTGTCGCTCTACTGCGCAAGCCTTTCTGACTCCGCTGCACTCCCCTCGCCATCTCATCGTGTTTTCATAAGAAAAAGCTTGCTGGTTCCTTTCGCGACCGTGAAACTCACTCACGGCAGCAACACTATTTTCGTTGCGAACTCATATCCATACAGCGTTACGTTTGTGCGAGGGGAATTTCTCGGCAGCGTGGAACCCATCGAAGACGCGCAAGTTATCGATCAACCCGATGACATGCACTGCTCAAGTTCCGGTACGCTTAGTGCTGTTTCGACATCTGCTTCATCATCCGATGATGTATTCTGTCCCTCCATACCCGACAACCTTATTCCGGGCCATCGTTCCCAGCTTTTGGGCCTGTTGGAAGAATTCCGCTCTTCTTTCGATGTCGCTCAACCTTCTCTCGGCCGCACATCCACCGTTAAGCATCGCATCGAAACAGGCGCAGAGCCACCGCTGCGGCAACGTCCATATCGCGTATCTCCCACAGAACGCCGTGTAATCAATGAGCAAGTCGACGACATGCTTCGCCGCGATGTTATTCGCCCCTCTAGCACCCGCTGGGCATCTCCTGTCGTTCTCGTCACGAAGAAGGACGGTTTTGTGCGGTTCTGTGTGGACTACCGACGCCTCAACAAGATCACTCGTAAGGACGTGTACCCACTACCGCGGGTAGATGACGCGATTGACAGCCTGCAAGGAGCAGAATTCTTTTCATCCCTCGATTTGCGCTCAGGGTACTGGCAAGTACCTATGGCTGAGGACGCTCGACCGAAGACCGCTTTTGTCACCCCCGACGGCTTGTACGAATTCAACGTCATGCCGTTTGGGCTGTGCAATGCGCCCGCCACCTTTGAGCGCATGATGGATACTGTTTTGCGCGACCTCAATTGGCACACGTGCCTGTGGTACCTCGATGACGGCGTCGTTTTCGCTCCGGACTTCTCGACGACTTCTCGACGCATCTTCAACGCCTTCGGCATGTTTTAACGCGTCTGAGCGACGCCAGTCTGCAACTGAACCTAAAGAAGTGCCGACTTGCAGCTCGCCAGCTGACAATACTCGGCTACGTCGTCTCCAAGGACGGAATTCTCCCTGATTTAGCCAATCTTCGGGCCGTGACCAAGTTCCCCAAGCCGACATTCGTCAAAGAACTGCGCATTTTCGTAGGACTGTATTCCTACTTTCGGCGCTTCATTCGAAACTTCGCGGCTATCATATCGCCGCTGACGAAGCTTCTCCGAAGTAACGGGCCTCTCCATTAGTGGTCATAACAGTGGGACGACGCTTTCACAACACTTCGCCGTTTGTTGACGTCACCTCCCATATTTTGCCACTACGACCCTACGGCCCCTACAGAGGTAAACACGGATGCCAGTGGTGTCGGCCTCGGCGCTGTCCTTGCGCAGCGCAAGCCAGGGTTCCCGGAATATGTCGTGGCGTATGCAAGCCGTACGCTTACTAAAGCCGAGACTAATTACACAGTCACCGAGAAAGAATGTTTGGCAATCGTCTGGGCCCTTGCAAAGTTCCGACCTTATTTGTATGGTCGCCCATTTGATGTCGTCACCGACCATCACGCACTATGCTGGTTGTCGTCATTGAAAGATCCCTCAGGCCGTCTCGCCAGGTGGGCACTTCGCCTGCAAGACTATGACATCCGCGTGCTGTACCGCAATGGAAGGCAACATGCTGACGCCGACGCCCTGTCGCGCTCTACTTTGCCTGACGACAATGCCAACAACTCAGCGTCTCACCTTGCCATTTCTTCGATTAGCATTTATACCATTGCTACTGAACAGCGCAAGGATCAATGGATTGCCTCACTGATAGACTTGCTGACTGATCCATCTACTCCATCCGCTCGCGCGTTGCGTCGTCAAGCCCACCATTTCGCCCTTCGCAACGACCTCCTACACAGGTGCAATTACAACGGTGACGGCCGCCAGTGGCTACTAGTCATACCTCGCAGTCTGCGCTCAAACATATGCGAATTCTTTCATTCTGATCCACAATGTGCACACTCCGGGGTATCGAAGACTTAACAGCGTATTCGCCAAAGGTACTTTTGGCGCGGCATGTACAGCTACGTGCAGAAATTCGTTCGCTCCTGCATGGATTGTCAGCACCGCAAAGCTTCAACGCAGACCCCGCCGCGGTGGTCTAGTGGCTAAGGTACTCGGTTGCTGACCCGCAGGTCGCGGGATCGAATCCCGGCTGCGGTGACAGCATTTCCGATGGAGGCGGAAATGTTGTAGGCCCGTGTGCTCATATTTGGGTGCACGTTAAAGAACCCCAGGTGGTCTAAATTTCCGGAGCCCTCCACTACGGCGTCTCAATCATATGGTGGTTTTGGGACGTAAAACCCCACATATCTATCTAAAGCTTCAACGCACCTGTCGCCGGTAGGTCTGCAACCTCTACCTTGCCCTGTCAGGCCCTTCGGGCGCGTTGGCATCGATTTGTATGGGCCACTTCCACTGACGTCGGCTGGTAACCGCTGGGCCATTGACCGAGTGATGGCGAGAACACGCACGGGTAATTTAAATGCTATAGCATTAAGAAAAAGCTGACACTGGTAGCGTTGACCCGAGGAACGCTAAAATGATTGGTATGGCACATACTTGGAACACTCTTCAGGCAGGAGGAGAGTAAGGAGAAGTGTCTCTTTAGAAGAACGCTTGTTGCTGCGCTCTGTATGTTTTAGTGAAACCATCGGTTTTTCGAGGTTCCTCGCCTCCCCATTTGAGGTGATGGCAGCGAAGCATGCCAGAGGCCCACCTGGTCAGGCGTCCTGACACCCGTCAACCACAAGAAAGCGAGCTGGCTCCCCCAGTGACACTGAAGACACCGATCTGTATTCTATGTCGGAAGATGACACATCTGATGACAGCTTTATACCTGTAAGAGGGTGAAGAAAAGGGCTGCAAATACATAATCAGCTCCGGCTAGTACAGCGACTGTACTGTGAAGGCCTGCGTGTTGGCCGAACGTCATCATCTTCATTCCGGAAGATCCTTCAAGACCTATAACTGCTGAACAGGCAAAATCTTTCCGAATGCTTTGGAATGTGCGGTGCCAGATCACAGTAAGGACGAAAGAGTAAACCCAAGAAAGAATATTCTCACCATAGGCGTGCACGATGTGAGTGCACTAGGAGAGCTGCAGCAAATGACTGAGCTAGGCGGCAATAAAATGCACCCCTTCATCCCGATAGATGATGAATCAATTGCCGGTGCAATTATGACATCGCCATTGCCATTATTAATCTTGACTTGCCTACCCTCACCAAGCCAGCAAACGAAAGAACTGTCATTACGCAAGGGTGGCGCTTTGAAAATATGTGCTGCGTAAAAGTGTTTTTCAAGGGAAATTGCATACCGTCCCACGTTAAAGCCACTTCAATGTCATCAGTGCTTCAGGATAGGACACGTCAAGCGCGTACGCCCCAACTCATGACTGTGTCCCCGTTGCGCTGAATATCATGCCGAAGACACCTGTCGGGATACTACTCTGAAGTGCACCAACTGCAGCGGTTTTCACGCTGCCTCGTCAAAAGACTGCCCTCGAATCCAAAAAGAGCGCGCGGTTCTCAAACAAAAGGCCCGAGACGACTCGACACACAGGGAGGCTGCCGAAGTAGTCTGCCGTCGGCGTCGACATCGGCAACGTCGAAAGTCTTCAAAGAAAGCACATTCCCGAAATTCTAGTTCCCACTCTTTAGAGGTTCCACTCAGTACCGCGAAAGGACCCACCACTTCTACGAAAGAAGCGGAGAAGCCTCCTTTTCTGAAGGAATGGCCCACTTTCCCAACCCGATCTTCTGCCAAGGAATCTCAGCAGGTTGCGGCCACACCCGAGCCGTCTCCAGCCATGTAACATTTGCCTAAAACAGATCGTCAAGTGATCTCGGTGCTGCGTTCCCTCATTGGAGCCATCCGAGTGATATTAGTCGACATGAAGACAGAATCTGCTCAAAGCGACTTTGGGTATTGGACGTCATAACCAAGTGCTTGAAGTCAAGGCTGCATTCGTCATTGAATGGAACGCCAGAGGACTAAAATCTCGCCTTTGAGATTTTCGTCAGTTTGTGTACACCAACGTATTTCCACTCAATGTCATTTGTGAACCCAATTTGTCAAAATCAATCATACTTTCGGGGTACGAAGCTGTCATGTCTTCAACAAACGGTGCGTGCAGCAAAATCCTCGTCTTCGTTCGCCGTGAACTGATGTATGTTGTGCAACCAACTACGCTTCACGATGACAATCAGTATGTCTGCATCACTGTGAAAAAGAACAAACTCATGTTGACTCTCATAGGCGTTTACATATCGCCTTCGAATAATCTCGATTCCAAGAAATTACCGGATTTCTTGAGAGTGTGTCCTGTACCATGGGTCATCATAGGTGATTTCAATGCGCACCATGACGCATGGGGAAGTACGCGGACAAATGCATAGACACAGGCTAGCAAACATCGCCTACAACTATCGCCTCACTCTCCTGAACGACGGCAGCCCCAGTTTTGTTTAGAGGAATCACATACGGCAGCTGCCTCGACCTTGCTTTTGTCTACAACTCCTTCGTGAGAAACATCAAGTGGTTCCCAGACGTTGAGACACGAGGAAGTGATCACAATCAGAGCTACCTTGACAGGAAAGGCTTGTCTAGTTGTGGTCTACGGACGACCATTGCAGGAGTCCAATGAACCAACTTCAAATCTGACATAGAAGATGCTTACAGCGATGGCCTATGATCTTGGTTAGAGCAAACAATTAGGTGCAGAATGCAAAATGCCACTCGCACGGTGACGATATCTTCCGCACGAAACAACTTCGACTTAAAGTGACTCCGAGCACTTTGACGTCGGGTGGAGTGTCAGTATCGGCGCACAAAATGAATTCACAATCATATGGCAGCCATCGGGAAGCAAAAGAAGATTTGGCGTCGCATGGATAGATTAGCGTCGGAACGATGGACAACGTTTTACCAGTCACTAGACCCTCGCAAGTCACTATCACACATTTGGAAAATGATTCAAAATCTGCGTCACCCTACGAAACCGCGTTTTTCAATCAAAGTGCTCGCGCTCTTTCAGGGAAGGCAAGACATCGATGTGGCAGAAGATTTCTGAGCGCAGATCGCGAACCAAGCCACTCGTCCAAATTCTTCAGTGAGAGGTGACGTCCCCTGTTCCCGTGACTACCACATGTACCTCCCTTTTACAATGGAGGAGCTCGAGGCAACACTAGCTTCCTGCAGGCGGTCAACTTTCTGGGCCCAGATGGTATTCCGTAACGAGCCTTGTGCAACCTTGGGGAATGTGCAAAGAGAACTGTTGAGCCTTTACAACATCTTTTGGCAGAATTGCAATATTACTGATGACTGGAAAATAAGCCGCTTGGTACCCATCTTGTAGCAGGGCAAATCCTCACTGAAACTCGCCTCATGCGGCCCAATAGCACTGGCCAGCTGCGTAGGAAAGATGATAGGAAGGATGATGCTAGACTGCCTCGAGTGGTATCTTGAATACTACAAGAGTTATCTGAATCGCAAGGCTGGTTTCCGATGTGACCACTCTTCTATTGACTATGTCGTTGATCTAGTTTCGTACGTTCAACATGAAAGACCCCGTAAGCGACTATCTAAAGCTTTGTTTCTAAAAGTGAAAGGCACGTATGATAATGTTTCACATGAAGCCACTTTGAGTGCGATTGCGGTAGTTGGCCTCAATGGTCGAGTATTTCAGTGAAGTTCGAGTTACCTGGCTGCAAGATTATTTATTGTGTTAACAGAAAATGGCCCAACTACGCGACGATATACTTCCAGGGGTGTTCCTTAAGGCGGAGATTTTAGCCCGACGCGATTCAATCTTGCACTATTTGGCCTTGGTGAATTCTTTCCAACTACCATTAAGATCTCAATATACGCAGACGACATCTGTATCGGGACTTCGGCAGTCACACATTCTCGGATATGTTCCCGGCTTCAAAGAGAAGCAACTAAGATTGCCAACTACTTGTTAAGACAGTGTCTAACATATCACCAGAAAAATGCGTGCTGGTGAACTTCACTCGCTTCGCAATGACCCCTTATGTCAATCTGTGGGCGACCCATTTCTTACGTGAGGACCCACCGGTTTCTGGGCATCATTATTGATAAGGACCTCTGTTGGAGTCAGCATGTGGCCTATATGAAGAAGCTCCTGACCACTATTTCTCAATTGTTCAAGTTCCTGGCAGGAAATACGTGGGGTATGTCAGTAGATGCAATGATGAAACTCTACAGAGCCCTGTTTTTACGTTTCCTGAGATATAGCTTGGCCGAGCTGAACAACACCTGCAAGACGAAGGTTCGTGTTCTAAAAGCAGTGCAAGCCCAAGCGCTGAGAGTGTCCTTTGGTCTGCCCAGATGTACGCCAACAGAGGCAACAATTGCAATTGCTGGTGGCTATCCGATACAAACTCCAATTGCTGTAGAAGTCCTGAGAACGCACATCAGACACTTTGCACGTGCTCCATGTCTTCACCTTGCACTGTTGCCTTCGGATAGAAGCCAAGCATCATTCACTAAATTGAATGTGAAGTACAACAAAAAACTTCCCTCGGGCTTCACTCCTGCATCTAAACCATCGATACTCCCCTGGTGTCTTATTCGACCCAGAGTGCATCTCAGTGTACCAGGAATCCGGAGGAAACCTGAGCTTTTATCGCCCGTGCCGAACCAACTCTCTTCTTCTTTTGCACGATAAATATTCAGACAATGTGAATGTATATACACATGGCTCCACCAACCACCAGTGTTCGTTAGGTACAGTAGTTGGCTTAGTGAAAGGTGTTACCATCAGCTTTAGGCCTGAGCTCTCCACGGCATCTACAGCAGCGGAATTAGCTGCTTTGCGCCTTGCACTTTGTGTTGTCGATCGGGAACCACCGCAACAATTGTCGATTTTCAGTGACTCAAGGGCTGCCCTACAATCTGTGCACTCAGCACTACTTCGCGGGCCGTACGAACAGCTTGTTTTTTTGTGAAATTCGATGCATTCTATACACTACACGACAAAGGACCTCATGTGACGTCTCAGTCGCTGCTAAGTTACTGCGGCGTCATAGGGAACGATTAGGCCGATACTGCCACGCGGGTAGCTCTTGAAGAAACACGAGAAGAAGTCATACCACTTTCGCGGACCGATGCTGCCAGATGACTTGCGCGTGAAATCACGTTTTCACTATGGTGCCCACCAAGCAACGAAACGAATTGTCAACACCAGCTGTCCTTTTTGATGACCCTCCGCATGCACACTGGGCTCGACTGAAGAGAAGCCACCCTTCTTCATCGCCTATGGCTAGGAGTGGCATTCACAAAATCCTATACATTTGTCATAGAAATGGCCGACAACGCTCTCTGCGATGCCTGTCGTTGCGAAGAGACACTACACCACATCCTGTGCGACTGTCCGTTGTATGACATCCCGAGACAGTCACTGACGTCCGTTCTTGGGCGCATCGACAACAATCAAATGTCTGTGAACTGTGTTCTGTCAAGTACCCGAGAGAAGACATTGCAACAGAAGGCGACAAAAGCTGTGCTGAAATTCCTACTCGACACGGACTTGAACAAGCGGCTGTAAAAATAATGTCACACACCGCGAAAGGCAAGACTAGACTATGATAAGTGTGCACGTGAGTGCTGCTGAATGTGCTGTGTTTATTTCATTTCCCTTACCCCCTCCAATACGCAGTTTAGCTAACCGGCTGCTTATAGGCTGAATAACCTCCCTGCCGTTCTTTTTCTCCTATTTCTTCCTTTCTACTTTGGGCTGGAAATTGGACATTACCAAACAAAGAACGTGATATTATTAATAATAACATTATTCATAATACTTTATTAGATTATTATTATTATTATTATTATTATTATTATTATTATTATTATTATTATTATTATTATTATTATTATTATTGTTCCTGAGTTCACGTTCCAAAATCACAATATCATTATCAGAGACGCCAAAAAGGTGACCTTCGGAAATTCCGACTATAAGGTGCTCATTAACGCACGTGCACTCACGTTACATTTACATGGGCCTCTATCAGTTCGCCTCGATCGACTGTGATTGCCATAGCATGGATTGAACCTGCGACTTTCACGTGAGCAGCCGAGCACCGTAACCACTGCTCAAATAGACAATAAGGAAATGAGAAAGTATAAACAGAACAAATAATATCTGAAAGAACCACACTGAATTTAAGAACAACCTGAAACACTCATTCAAGTTGGGTTGCATTTTTACCTAAGATAAATAACAAGGGAATGTATTCGAAACCATCACGTAAACTCTAGGGTGGAAGTCTCAAAAGCACAGCACCGCTTCACTTGTGGCCCTCGGCCCACACATACCTGCCTCAACCCATCACCATTTTTAATTTTATTAAAAGCATCTTTACGCACAAGGCAGGCTTGTTAGGATAAGCATTTTTTTTCGTGAAGAATATCGAGCGGCTCAGTGGGTCAGCTTTCACTAGGAGAGGTGCCTGGTTCGATCCCCATGATGCCGGCCGTCCACCCTGCGGTCACTAAGAGAGGTGCCTGGTTCGATCCCCACGATGCCGGCCGTCCACCCTGCGGTCTTTTAATAGCTGCAAAAGGGCTTTGCCCTGGTGCACTGCGCCCCCACGACGCGAAACTAGCCCTGACTGGGAACTTGCGTTCTGTTGCCTGGGGCCATTTTTTTACAGACGGATCCATGTGATCATTTTTGAATCAACATACACACACAGTCGCTTCGCTGATTGGTATCGATGTGCTGTTGCAATTATGACATCAAATGTCTTTGAGGAATGATTTACATGGAAAGCAATGGAGAGATTTTCATTCAAAAGGCAACGTTTGCACTAAACTTGTACGAACTCTCACCTCTTCCCCCGTTATAAATGCGAAGCATTTCTTAGCGAACTTCCGTGACTTTGAGTCAATCTATCTATCTGGGTCTTTCTGGGTCTTTGAGTCTATCTATGTATCTGGGTCTTTGAGTCTATCTATCTATCACATGTACCAAAGTTGGTATTACGTGACGCGAACGTACAACATAGGTAAATGACACATCCGAACACGATAATCACGACATGCGTGTCATGTAACAACATGACTACGTGCCACACTGATGATGCGCTTGTCGCTGTTGCACTAGCTTCGCATACGCCAAATTTAGTATATAGTGACGCCAATAGATGACGAAGGTATGTGCCTGGTGCAAACATGATAATCTTGAGATGTGTGTCATGTGAGAACATAAGTACATGCCACAGTCAAGGCGCCAATACATGTCTACGTGACTCGGTGCTCGTGCTGGCAGGCGTTCATTTTGTCGCGTCATGCCGGCGTGGCCACGCCAGGTGCTGGTCCTGTCATATACTCACAGGCGCACGCCACGCTGCGTTGCTTTTACGAATGAGCGTTTCAGCGCATCCGGCTTCCTCCGTCGAGAGAAGAGGGAGACGCAGTGTTGTCTGGGTAACGCATCGGTACGAAATTTAGCATGTCGCATTTGGCGCCGGTTGCCGTCTGACCACGCCGAAGGACGCTGGTCACGCTTGGCGTCAGAATACAGAGTTCTCGCGTTTTGCTAACGTAGAATCGCTGTGCGTAGCATGTGCGCGCGTCAACGCAACATTGGTGTATATTGGGCCCTTCATGATGCCCTCGCAGCCGTTTTGCTAGCTCCACATATACCAAATTTGGTGTTACGTAACATCAATGGAGGACGAAATATACAACTGGGGCAAACATGATAATCCTGACACGCGTGCCATGTAAGAACATGACAACATACGATGCTCATAGCGTTCTCGCAGCCGTTTCGCTAGCTCCACATATACCAAGTTTGTATCACGTGACGTTCATAGATGATGAAGGTGAATGACACATCTAAGCATGATACTCATTATATGCGTTTTATGTATAGCATGACTACATGCTACGCTCATTGCGTACGTGCTCACGGCTGTTTTGCTAGCTCAACATATACCAAAGATGGCATTACGTGGCGTAAATAGACGACAAGGGTAAATGACACGTCTAAATAAGATAACCATGACATGAAAGTCAAGTTACGTCAGGATTTACCTCCACCTCGCAATGCTGTGCTGATTTGAAAGTGACATTTCGACCTTCCTTGTTCCTGCTTCGCATATCATGAATTCTCCTGTACGTGGGATCTGCCAGTTTTCTTCTTTCCAAATAAACCAAAAAACAAACCAACAAAAATTATGAACAACAAAACTTCGTACCACCTCCGCTATTTTATTGCACTGTTAGTAAAGTGTTTGTACATTGCTAGTGGTATGTACCCAAAAACTTGCTTAACGAACTTGTTCAAGGTTACTGTCATATCCTAAACGACTGGGTGCTCTACGTTGACTACGTGATCTTTGTAGCGTTCAGACTTTCGTCATCATCGCCCCAGTTGAGGGCAACCGTTGTTGTTCTGATGCACTTTCTCAGCTGCTCGGTGGCTCATCCTCAATGTCGTATTCGCTTCTTCTGAAAAATTACACACAAAACGTTCTCTGGGTGGAAACAAATCTTTCCTGTTACGCCAGAAGACTTTCCCCTCTTCGGTGACCCCATTGTAGACGAAAAAAGTGCTTTACAGTGCAAACGACCAAGCACTTTCTTCGTTTACCATGCTGCACCAACCAGCCCCATCAAGCACTTGATCAAGGTTGTGGGCAATGTTCCACTACCTGTGCTTTTGTGTCCCACGAATGTTTCATCACACGGACCTCCTCTCTGCGCTTCAGAGCTGGCAGAGGACGCCTCTAATTGTCTGTCTGGCGATGCTTGACAATGCGCAGATAGGGATCGCCTCCAAAGTCAGGTATGCTTGTCCTCAGTTTTCTTCCTTGGAGAAGCTCCGCCGGTGCCGCACTGCCTTCTATTCTAGGTGTGCTGTCCTGTAAGCAAGCAAACCCAGCCGAAAGTCGCACTTTGCTTCATCAGTTTTCTTCGAAATCTGTTTTACTAATTGTACCCCCTTTCCTGCTAGACCGTTAAATTATGGATAGCCAGGGCTAGAAGTGATATGCTGAAAGTCATACTCTCGTGCGAAGATGGCAAAAGACTTGCTCTAGAAAGGTGGCCTATTGTCGGAGCAAACCTCCATTGGTATACCATATCTGAAAAAAAAGGCACATGTTGCTTGGATAACCATGAGAGCAGATGCATCTTTGAGCATTTTTACCTCGCGAAAGTTTGAAAATGCATCGTAGAAACACAGGTAAGTCTCGCTGCAGTATTGTAAAATACCTATACCTACTCGGCACCATGCTTGCTCAGGTATCGGCTGCATCCGCAATGGTTCACGAGGCTGGCTGTAGTCGAATTTTCTGCACACTGTTCACTTTTATACAAAGTCTTGAATGTCTCGACTCCATTCCAGACCAGAAAACGCTATAACGAGCCCCGGACTTGCACTTCGTGATGCCAAGAACCCCTTGGTAATTTTTAAAAATTATTTCATGCCTAATGGTGAATTTCCTAAATTATTTTATGCGTGATGCTAGAGGGAACTACAATCTTGCATTCTTTTAATAAAACACCTTGCATATGTGACAGCTCTCCGTTAAACGGTGTTAGCGGGCCATCGATTGGTGTGTTTCTCCCCAGACTTTCTATCACTTTTACCAGGTATTTATTCTTACTTGTATCTTCGGCCAGTCACTGTTGGGTCCTCTTGCTGACACGGGATGAAAGCATACTCAGTGCGTGTACCTCTGCATCATCATCGGTGGCATCGTTGTTGCATTAGACAGTCGCCCGGGACAGCATGTCAGCCAACAGGAGGTGTTTCCTCTTCAATAATCGTAATTTCCAAGTCGTATCAAAGTAGGCGCAAAAAAAAACGTTGAAGCCTTGGTGGCATGTCTCCAATTGCTTTTTGAGATAAATCGTTTTCATTTGGCGGTGGTTTGTTTCCACAATAATCTTCCTATCGTATGTGAAATGGTGAAATCTTGCACACCAATACAGAATTACCATGGCTTCCTTTTTAATTTGCGAATAAATTTGTTCGCATTCGGCGAGTGACTTTGACGCGTATGAAACTGGCTTCCACGTGTTCTTTTCACACTGTAGCAAGGCAGCACCTACTCCGTTTTGCGACGCCTCACATGACACTTTGGTATTCTTTTTTTTTTGAGTCAATGAACTGTGATAGCAAAGGCTGGCGACACATGCTATCACACAGTATCGGAAATTCTCTAGTGTGGTCTATTGTTCATTCAAATTATTTGTCGTGCCTTATTGAGCTCCGCAGCAGTACCGTTTCCTCGGCCAGAGACGGCAAGAACTTACTGAAAGTTTGCGACGCCCAGCATTTTTCTAATTGCTAGTTTGAACTTTTTCTCTGGCATTTGCCTCCTGCCCTGCACTTGATTAGGATTTGGTTTGATGCATCGGAACTAATTACGTCACCTAGGAATTTTATTTCCTTGACACGAAGTGCACACTTGGTCGCGTTAAAAGTCAGTCCGGCTCGTTCTGCTGCTTGCAAGGCAGACTTCGATTGTTGATTGTGCTCCTCTATTGACGAGCTCCAGTTTATCACGTCATCGCGTACGCCTTTACACCTGGCACATTCTCAAACTATTCATTCGAAGCTTTTCGGAAAACCTCTCGATCTGAATAAATGACGAACGGTAGCCTCAAGAAGCGGTATCGCCGAAAAGGCGTTGCAAACGTGCAAATTTTTGAAATTTCTTCATGCAGCGGTATCTGGTGAAAACCAGCGTTAGCATCGAGACGAGTGAATACTTTTGCGCGGCTAGTTCCGCTTCTATGTCCTTTCTTGTCGGCATTTGATAATGTTCTCCTTTTATGAACTCGTTAATCCGCCTCGGATCCATGCATACTCGAAGCTTTCCATCTTTCTTACGTACTAGCACGTGAGGACTCACCCAATCTGTCGGCTCGGCCAACCTTGCAATGATGCCGCGTCGTTTCATACGTTCCAGCTCTTCACGCAGTGGTTCTAGAAAGGCTTGTGGAATCCGCCGTGCTGGTTGGACCACCGGAACAGCAGCGGAGTACCATGTGGTAGCGGCGCTTGCCACATCCCATGCCACTGAAAAAGTGTTGAAATTCCTCCACTCTTCTTTCGCATCACTTTTTGCCACACTGCACTGGGCGTGAAAGCAGTTGACGGTATTCGCAAGCTTTTAATCTCAAAATTGCTTGACTTTTACGTATACGACGAAGAATTGGAGGACTGCGGTGTGCTTGTTGATTGTCACATCCATGATTATGGTGCCGCAATGTTTAATTTTGTTGCCGCCGTAAAAACGTGGTATTGACCCGTTGGAATTTAGTGATGGTTTTGGCTGCATCTTAATGACGAAACCCAGAGGAGTATTGCTTAGGAGCCGGTGTTGACTTTAAACCTTACTGACATGTTGCCAACATTCGCGCAAACAAGCGAGTCCCGGCCGCTGACCTTGCTTCTCAAGGACACATTCAACACGTCAAAGCATTCTGTATTGCGAGTGAGCTCGTTAACTTGACTTTCTATACTGCAGCAAATTGCGAAGTGGTTCATCCGCTGGCAGTAGCGGCAAGTACAGCCGTGGCAACGGTTGTGTAGAGCGCGCGAGGAGCCAGTTTTCGCTGCGCGTGGCAAAACCTCGAGGAATTATCGGGCCATGAAGTGCTGTTTCAGAAGCATATGCAGCCTAGCTATCAAGCTGACTACATTAGAGCCCAAAACTGCGTCGAGGTTCCGTCCCGCGGAGCGAAAACTGGTGCCTCGCGCGCTCTACACAGGCGTGGCCGCGGCTGTATGTATGCCCACGGACGCAGGACACTTTCTTGGCGCGTGTGTTCGTGCACATCTGGGACCTGTGTAGTCTGGTGGCTTCAGTTCGTCGCTGTTTCTTTGACTCTCTTCGTGATGGTGCCTTTCTGGTGCGGAAAACTTCCGAATCAGATGTACTTGATGGTCCCGTCGCCATAGTTCTTGCTGCGCTGCTGTTGCTTCTGCAGCCTTGCAAATATGTTTCGCTTTCTGTAGCGCGAGATTCGTGCTTCTCAGCAGCTTTTCTCGTAGTTTCTCTTTTTGTATAAAAAACAATCTGATCTCGGATCAAGGAGTTTCGCAGGTTTGCAATGTTACACAGACGAGCTTGCGTCTTCAAGTCTCACACGAAGTACGCAAAAGGTTCGCCTGGCTCTTGAATTCGTTTCCTAAACAAGTAGCGTTCTTATGTCTCATTGCTCTGGCTCTGACAACACTCTTCAAACTTCTTGACTACCATAGCTTAATTGGTGCTGAGTTCGCCTTCTGAAAGTCAAAAGGATTGAATACCTCTATGGCTTCTTCACCTGCAGTTGTAAGCAGCAACGCAGTCTTCGTCTGCTCTGATCGTGGTTGCTCGGATGGTTCGGTAGCTGTCAAGAGAGCTCAAATTTTTGCTTGAATCATGGCCAGCTCTCGCCTATGTTTCCTGTGAAGTGTACTGCATCTGGTGGTCGAACAAGTTTCATCCCTACTGCACGGCTTGCTGTCGGCGCCGACGTACGCAGCGATGGGTGCGCGGAGCTTCTGACACCATGTGTCATAGAGACATTACGCCGGGCAGCCGGTGGTGGAAAAGCTCCTTTTATTGAGTGTGAGCCGGTTATATATGCGCTGAATGCATGCGAATCATTTACATCTCATGACAGTTCATGCATGCGCATATGTCTGACAGTTCATGCATGCGCAGTGGGCACGGCGAAAACTCGAGAAGCGGACCATTAACCATGCGTCCCGCATTCTTGTTCCAGATGGCTTTGCTGCCAATTGTCGCTGCTTCTTGGACACCGCCGAATCGCACCTGCGCTTCGCATGCTTATGGAACAGGCGACAACTTCACGGAATTTGCCATCAACTGGACCTCGTATCTTGGACAGGATATCGGCAGCGCATGCGTGACATCGGCCAGTTCAACGCATATAAAAGAACAGCTTCAAATCGGATTCTTCAGTGGGCACGGCGAAAACTCGAGAAGCGGACCATTAACCATGCGTCCCGCATTCTTGTTCCAGATGGCTTTGCTGCCAATTGTCGCTGCTTCTTGGACACCGCCGAATCGCACCTGCGCTTCGCATGCTTATGGAACAGGCGACAACTTCACGGAATTTGCCATCAACTGGACCTCGTATCTTGGACAGGATATCGGCAGCGCATGCGTGACATCGGCCAGTTCAACGCATATAAAAGAACAGCTTCAAATCGGATTCTTCAGTGGGCACGGCGAAAACTCGAGAAGCGGACCATTAACCATGCGTCCCGCATTCTTGTTCCAGGTTAGTTGTGTAGGTTCATACTGTAGTGATGAAAGAGGTGTTGTTGTCGTGCCGTGCCCACGGACTTTGATTGCTTTGGCGTACGAGTGCTACCATGTGTGCAAACTGCTACTTTGTGGTGATGTGGAATTGAATCCAGGTCCTACCAATACTGAAATGCTCCAGACACTGATACAGGGCCAGCAGGCTATTAGGGAAGATTTAGCAGAGCTTAAACAGCGGTTGGAAGTTGCCGAGAAAAGTGTTAGCTCTTTCTCGACCCGAATGACCAAATTAGAAACAAATGTAAGAGAAATAGCCCGGAAAGTGGACAGTTTTGAAACTCTCAACAATTCGGTTGAAAAAATTCAGCAAACACTCATGCTGCAGCAGGAAAAGCTTACAGAGCTGGAAGACCGGAGTCGGATGTCGAACCTTGTTGTGTTTGGCATAGAGGAGCGAGCGAATGAAACGGAGGATGTTCTACGGCAGAAAGTAATAAAAGAGGTGTTCGAGGATAGGCTCGGCGTAAAGTGCTTGTCTGTTGCTAGAATACACCGTTTGGGAAAACGTGCTGGAAAGCGACCTGTAATTCTGTTTTTCCAAAATTATACGGAAAAACAGGAAGTGCTGCGGAACTGCAAAAAGCTGAAGGGAACACAAATTTCCGTGCAAAATGACTTTTCTGCTGACACGCTAAGAAAACGAAAACTGCTATGGCAAAGCGCCAAAGTCGAGAAAGAGCAAGGCAAGAGGATTGCGCTGGTAAAGGATAAATTGCGTGTTGATTCACAGTTCTACGCATGGGATGATGTTTCGAACACGCGTGTCATTGTTCGATCTGGCAAAGATCCTACGCAAACAGCGTAGCTTTCACCGTCTGCATTTAAGAACCTTCGTATGCTCTCTTTCAACGCAAGAAGCATTGTGAACAAAGCGGATAAATTAGAACTATTGCTTTTGACGTACGACCCTCATGTGGTTGTTATCACTGAGACTTGGTTGCATGATGGTGTACGAGATGACGAAATTATTCCTCCCGGCTATCAGATGCACAGGCGTGATCGAGGCACACGTGGCGGAGGAGTTGCGGTTATTTGTAAACTTGGTATTGATGTATGTTTGATCAATCAGATTGCCGATCACGAAAGCCTGTTCCTCAACGTCACTGTAAATGGTTTAACCTTTATGCTTTGTGTTGTTTATAAAGCCCCGGAAGTCTCAGATTCTTTTCTCGAACAGCTTTACGACCATCTCCTTTTAAACCGTACACGTCACATCATGATTACAGGTGACTTCAACCTTCCAGCTATCAAATGGAAGAACTTAGCTTACGGGCAATATAAATCGAGTGATGTTGTTTTAGACGCAATGTTAGCTCTGAACCTTGACCAAATTGTCTGTGAGCCTACGCGCAACAGTGCTGTCTTGGACTTATTCTTTGTCAGCGATATCTTTTTAAATGGTGTTATCACAGTTGAAAAAGGAGTGTCAGACCATAGTTTGTTGTTTTTCTCTTGGCCTTATCGATGCTCTGTAGTGCGTTCGAGTACAAATTCAGTGGATGTCAAAGATTTTGATCGCGCTGATGATACAGCAATCACAGATTACTTAGACAGTGTACTAAGCTACAGCACGCACGATGATGTCCATGCATTGTGGATGCGATTTAAAAGTGCGGTCTGGTTCTCCATTCAGCAGTTTGTCCCCTTCCGGAAGGTACGCAAGAACCGTAAACATCCATGGATATCTCGGGAGATTATCCACATTAAACGCAGAATCAAGCGACTTAGAAAGCGTAAAAACGTAGCACCCGAAAAATTTGAGGTTTTGAAAAGAAATTTGGCAACCAAAGTAAATGATGCTAGGACACATTACTATCAAGTCACTCTCCCTTCATTCATTAAAGAAGATCCTGCTAAATTCTGGAGATTTCTGGCTCAAACCAATGAAACAGTGAATAGAATTAAACTGGACGGCAAATACGAAACTGACGGCTTCTTAATATCACAGGCATTCAATGAATATTTTCACAGCGTCTTCACTTTTTCCAATGTTTATGTACCTCTGCCAGCTATTGTTAACGATGTGAACATTCCCACTGTCACAAGGGAGGGTGTTTTGATTTTGCTAAGAAAACTGAGCACCAAAAAAAGTATAGGACCAGACCAAATCCCAAATACATTTTTAAAGCGCTATTCTACACAGATAACTGATTTCTTGACAGAGGTATTTAATAAATCATTGCGTAGTGGTGAAGTTCCGGGTGACTGGAAGATTGCGCGTGTTGTGCCCATCCATAAGAAGGGAGATAAATCAATTGTTTCTAATTACAGACCGGTTTCCTTAACTTCAGTAAGTTGCAAGTTACTAGAACACATAGTGGCTCACAATATTCAGTGCTTCTTAGCGGATAATAACATCTTGTCCCCTTGCCAACATGGATTTCGGAAGGGATTGTCCACAACAACGCAATTGGTTATAACTATCCATGATTTTATGGCAGTTTTAGATCGATCAGGGCAAACTGATATACTTCTACTCGATTTTTCTAAAGCGTTTGATAAGGTTCCGCATAGTAAATTACTTCTGAAATTACGTAACATAGGATTGCCGCTTTATCTTATTAAGTGGGTTGAATCTTATTTAACTAATAGAAAACAGTTCGTCGAAATTAAATCTAGTGTATCTGGGATGCTCAATGTCACTTCTGGTGTGCCACAGGGAAGTGTGTTGGGGCCACTATTATTCCTTATATATGTAAATGATTTAGTGCAAGCAATCCCTGACACAGTGTCTATTAAGCTTTTCGCGGATGATTGTGTTGTGTTTAAAGAAATAACCTGCTCTGACGACCATAACCTATTACAGCAAGCTCTTCGCAACATTGAATGCTGGTGCGCAGCATGGGACATGGAATTAAACGTTGATAAAACAGTGCTCATAAATATAACGCGAAAAACAAATCCTAGTGTGTTTACCTACAATATTCATGGCTCACCCATTCAATCGGTAACGCAGTATAAGTATTTAGGGATCACTCTTTCAAGTGATATGACGTGGCGAGCACACATTTCGTCAATATGCACTTCAGCTTTTCGGAAGCTGTGCTTTTTGAAAAGGAAGCTTGCAAAGGCAACTGTGAATGTTAAACTTCAAGCGTATAATGCAATTATCAGACCTAAATTGGAGTATGCGTCCGTTGTATGGGATCCGTACACGAAAAAAGACATACAGAGCTTAGAAGCGCTACAAAAGAAAGCCATCAGATTTATATTCAATAAGTACAAAAGACTAGATTCACCAACTCAACTCATGAATGCTAATAACATCCCCACCTTGGCTGTCCGCAGAAAAATCAGTCGACTTAAATTCTTGCGCAATATTTTTAACGGAAAACTTGGTATGTCTGCACCTTCATATTTAAAGACCACTACAGCGAGAACTACGCGCAACACTCACAAACACACCCTACAACACATTTTTGCCAAAACAGAGGCATTCAAACAGAGTTTTTTCCCCCGCACTGTCTCGGATTGGAACAGTCTACCTAAGTTCGTTTGCGAGGCAGACGATTTTGACGAAGTCCTTGAGCAATATTTGTGTTGTATTGAATATTGAATCATTGAAACTGTTATATTGCTGTTATGCTGCGTTATAAACTGTTATATTGCTGTCATATTGCTGTTAAACTGTTATGCTACGAGTGTTGTGATAAATTGTTTGTGCTTTTTTTTTTTTCATTTGTTCGTTTTTTCGTTGTTCGTTTCAGTTGTTCGTTTTTTTCATTTTTTCATATTGCTTGCGCTGCCAAGTGTTGTTATCACTGATTTCTGTATTCTTTTTTTTTCTGTAATTCCACTCCTGCCTGGGCCATGCTGGCCTGCAGTATTGTGAAATAAATAAATAAATAAATATCTTGCGCCACGTGTACGATACACATGCGTCCATTCGTTCGTCCGCCCGTCCATGTGTCCGTCCCTGCGTTCATCCGTGCGCCTTTGCGTTCGCAAATCCGTCCGCAGGTCCGTCCGCAGGTCCGTCCTTCCATGCGTCAAACAGACAGCCAAACGACGGACGGTTATGACCAGCGGGTTTTTCGCAGTTTGCCGAAAAAAAAGCACAATACGCGCAAGGTGGCGGCAGCTCGCGCTCGAAGACAAAACCACGATGTGCGAGTGCGCAAGAAAGTAGGGTGAACGCCACACAAAGACGTTGGCGATGGCGTGTTAATCGTTGGCACCGTACGCCAGAGGGCTTTGTGTAGTAAAATAAAAGCCGTTTTGGCGCGCGCGCACATTCAGAAGGTCGGCGGGTGAACAAGACTGCAGAGCGGCGTGCGAGCAAGACGGCGGCGGCTCGCGCTCGAAGACAGAACCACAATTTGTGAGTGCGCGAGACAGAACCGTGTCGTAAAGCTGCGCGACGGGATGACAAGGTCTTGGCGTACGAGAACGGGAGGCCGAAGCGGTGCAGCAGCGGCGTGCGGACCCAGATTCGCTCCACTCTTTATCATTCAACCAATGGATATGCTGTCATTTACTCTGTGCCCGTAAATCGCAGCGTGTATATGTGATGCACTTGCAGATGCGAGTGATGCTGCATGGCGAATGGTCGCAGCTAATTGACCGAAGTTGCAAGTGTCCTTGGGTTGTTAGACAATAACAAGCAAACATATTAATATTAGTGACATACACACGTGTTGTCACTCGTTTACATGCGCGAATAACCAATGTCACGGTTGAATTATGGTAAAAACAATCGGCAGTGCTTCTTCTCCCTCTTAATGATTCACTTCGTGCTGATGCTTGCATTTTTTTTCTGGCTCTTATTATAAACTTTGACACCCCTTTTGAATAACCGCTCTCAACGCAATAGGAGGTGCGCGAAGTCAATGAAATCGGAGTATTAGAACATAAAATTACAAAAAAATCTTGAAGTTGTATGAAGAGCGCTGATCGCCCTGTCGCGGTGGTCTAGTGGCCAAAGCACTCCGATGCTGCCTACAGATCGCGGGATCGAATCCCGGCTGCAACGGCTGCATTTTCGATGGAGGCGGAAATGTTGTAGGCCTGTGTGCTCTGGTTCGGGGGCACGTTAAAGAACCCCAGGCGGTCGAAATTTTCGGAGCCCTTCACTGCGGCGTTTCTCTTAATGATATGGTGGTTTTGAGACGTTAAACCCCACAAATCAATTAATCAATGAAGAGCGCTCATCGGTAAATTGTTTGCAGAATGCCACACCTGTGGGGGAAGTATGGCTTGCAATAATTCATTATGATGAAGGAGAGGCCGCACCCTACGTTGTACCTGCTTCTCATGTGTCTTCGTGCACTTTTCATAAATTGTGTACTGCCAACGAACCCCTTGTCTATGATCTCAAAAGTATACTGGCTTTCAAGACTTTTCAGCGTACGGGCACTTCAGTAATGATGCGTGTGCCTGCACCGTTCAGAAGTATGTCTTTTTGCCAGGAGAACTATTTTTTTGAGAAAGCCGTTACTCAGAAGGCTAGGACAGGATCAGATACAGTGCGCTTTATGGCAGATACTTAAAGCAGCGTAGACTTCCGGTCTTTTTTCGTTCTTTTGCTGCCCGAAGACGTTTTTTTGTTCTCTACAATGGATTCGACATATACCATGTTAGCCTGAAGTTATGAAAAATGTATGATGGGCGCTTAATATTGCTTTTGTGGGCCTGAAAATTTCAGCCTTCAAAAAAAAAAAACCGACGCGAGAGGAACTCTGAGGGTTCGCTAACCTTTTTCTCTCGCACATTTTTCTCTCGTATACTTCTTCATTCCCTCAGTGTTCAAAAAAAAAACCCATACCGGCTCCCGCTGCGACAGCCTACAGTACTGCTCATGTGCTCAGATGATATAAGTTTTTGTCAGTTTTTTAAACGCGTTCGCTTTTATCATGTCATCTGAAAGTCAATTTTTTTATTTCTTTTTTTACATTCAACATGATTCGATGTGGCCTGCTCGTAGCAATAATCGTGGTAAATCAAAATGTGTTCAGCTTTTGTACAATTTTTTCAAGCCTAGCAAGATGATACCGATTGCGCAATTAACTTATGGGATGGCCTGTAGCCAGAAACTTCAAGAGAGCCTGCTCTGAGCATAGAAAATAGGACAATGCGACCTGCACGGAATCAACCATATAAACTTGGCGAGTCATTTGTCGGTTGTACGTAAATTTGTTGCGTTCGTTTGGCATTCATGTTTAAATGAACATCATAAGAGTAATTGTGTTGTTTTTCACCGGGAACCTGATTGATTGAGTGATTGATTGGTATGTGGGGAATAACAACTCAAAATTAATAAATGATGATGAGAAACGCCGTAGTGGAGGGCTCCGGGAATTTTGACCACCGGGGGTTCTCTGATGTTCACCCGAATCTGTGCACACCGGCCTACAGCTTAACCGAGAACCTGTTCTCAGGGTTATGATTCGATTGGTCTAAATGTAGTCGCAAATTAAAAGACCAGAAGTCCTCAGTGAGACCAGAGGTCCTCCAGGCCCTACACGACGACCTGATGGCTGGACACCTCGTTAATCCCCGTGCGCTCGCAAAAATACAGGAAATGTACTGCTGACCATGGCTTACCACCGATGCCGCTCCTTATTTAAAAACATGCTGAGACTTTCAACGAAGAAAGACACTGCCGACAAGACCAGCAGGCTTTCTTCAGCAAATCGAACCACTTCACCAAATTTTCCAGCAAATCAGCATGGACCTATGGCAATGACGCTTGACGCCATGGACCTGTTGAGGTCATTTCTTATGTCGACTTGAAGGAATAAATTAATCGACGTAGCTACCAAGTACCGACTATACTTCTCGCGATTCGCCAAAACAGGACCCTTACCCATCGGCAGTGCCACCTAGGTAGGGAATTTTTCATTGAAGACAGTGTGCTGCGTCCTGGTGCCCCAGTGGTCTTCATCACTTACTAGGGTATGACCTATTCTGTGAAGCTAACTCAGGCTTTCTTGAGATACTGCCAGACAAGCCACCGCTGGACCACCGTCAATACTGCCGACATAGAATTGTCACACTGAGTGTCTAAACATGGACTATTGTCGACATGCTGGGCAAGTACATCGACTTCAAGCGGGAGACGTGGGATGCCATCTTACCGTACGTGGCCTTCACTTACAATACGCCCGTACAAGGAACTACGCAGGTCCCGCCATACAAGTTAATGAACGGCAGGAGCCCGGCAACGACGCGCGACACCTTGTTGCCAAACATCAAGGACGAGGAAAGTATTGACGTCACCTCCTACCCACATTGCGCTGCAGAAGCCCGGCAACTCGCTGGCCTACGCATGAAGACCTAAGAGATGACTATTATCCAGCGCTACAATCTTCGACGACACTTTCTGCAATATCAGTGTGGCAACCGTGTTTGAGTGTCGACGCCGACAGGCGAACGGGGACTCTAATAAAAACTTCTTCGGCGATACCTCCAGCAATACAAAGTTTTTAGACATCTGGGTGCTCTAGATAAAGTGGTTGTCCCGGAAGGCGTTACGAACTCTCAATGGCACCGTGCGCAACCTGAAGTGATCCATGTCGCACGATTCAAACCATGCAACATGCGTTAGCGAACCTCCGGACTGCGCTTATTGGAATGACATGTAAAAAGCTTTATTTAAAACCTGCAGATTAGCGGCTGGGCCTAGGCCACCCGTGTGGTCGCGGTAAGGTTTAGCTTTTCAGGCACTTCTTGGGCCTGCTGGATGGTCCGAATTTGGTATTCAAATTCTGAGCTAGCCAGAGCCTCGAGCCAACGCGTCTCAAGCAGGTACGCGTTTTAGTGATTGAAAATCTGTGTAGTGTGTGGGCATTTTCAAAGAATGTGTTCTATGTCTGCACTTTCGCGTGTACATATGATACAGCCAGCGTCGGGGAGTCGCCTGGGGCATATGCGGTTGGGATGAACTGGATTTTGAAATGTTCTCGTTTGTAGGCATCTCGAGTCTACTTCTTGTGACCTATCTAGTTTAGGTTGGAACTAATGATGTATCTTCCTCTGTTTTTTGTATAGTGAGCCAATATGCTGTATAAGGTGAGAAGCTGATCCTTATCATCAAATACAAGATTGGTCCCCTTGAGTTTCTGAGATGGGTGTTCCCAACCTGAGTTCGTGCGTGGCAAAGTGGGCCTTCTCATTCATCTTTAGGGGGGTCTTCAGATCCTCTTCGTCTTCGCCCATGTGCTCCAGAATCCACTTCAAGTACCTAGGTGTATAGCTTCTGTTCACCAAGTCCTCTGCATTGCTATTAAAAATTCTGACCGCTTCACTGGAGATCCACCCTCTCGTGTAGTTGTGTAGTCTTGTGTGTTGTGTACTTTATTATTTTGCTTTCTTGCTTCGCTGTTGTTATTTTTATTCTTGCATGCACTTTCTCCCTGTGTTCTGTTTTAAGACTCGGGAGGATGCTTGTTAAAAGGGGGGGGGGCATTATGACACGTGTTTCTTAGTTTTCACTTCTCTTCTATTCAAACTTTTTGCCACAAAGACTGTCAGCAACGTCCAGCGCGAACCAGGCATTATTTTTTGAGACGCTTCACGATTATTGTAGATCATTTTGTCCTGATTACGCGCAGGACATGAAGAATCGAATTTATTCGATAGAGCTTGCGCGACAACCAGTGATAAGACTGAAATATTCGATGATACACGTATTATTACCACCGCACTTCGCCGCTTGTGAGTTTATCAACGGCTGACACTCGGTTCACCACTATCAGTGCTATGGTGTTTTGCTGTATCCTCCCTTTCCCAATACAGTTAGAAGCACTATGCCCTTAGATTAAGTTATTTAGATTATCCGTGCCTGACTGTTATATAGTCCTCCAGGTGGTCGGCTTAAAGTTCGGCAAAATAAAGTTTCACCTTGAAGACCTTGACTACTCCCTACGCCCCTGTCACTTCCACGTGAAAATATAATGGTGATTTTATGCATACGTAACCAACAACGTAATCACATGTACTCGAAAACAAACGAAAAGCAGTTGAAATTAGCTTTAGTTTCGATCATCGGGTGACACCACGTTGGTTTCTTTCTTGTTTTTTTTTTGTTTTTCGTATCAGGTTGCACTTACCCTGCACATACCTTTTTTATTTATTTCTTCAATTGCTGTATCTCAACTTCTGACGGCAAGTCAAGCATTGCAACCGGAACGTATAGCATTAGGTGTGACAGCACCCAGTCATTGTTCAAAGAACTAAATTCTCTGAATATGTGACCTCCATCAATTGCGAAAATCTGAGATCCATGGCTCAAAAGAAAAGCTACAAGCCACTGCAGCACGTGTACTTGTTCACTTTCTGGAGGAATGAGAAATATCTCAAAAATACTAAACGTAAAAAAAGAAAAGAAAATGTATTATTGTTAACTGGTATGTTTCATAGCAATACTTTTGTGTTTCACCACAATACCTTTCTGAAAACAGTTCAGTACTTAAGAAAAATGATCACCATTAATGTTTTAATGAACTTCCATGTTTTGTGTAGACCTTTGAATTGGCTTGATTACTTTTGTTTTCACAAACTCTGCATGTGTGGACAGATTTACTTTTGTTCTTACAAACTCTGCGGGGTGTGGACAGATTTACATGTGTTGCGGACACATTTCTTTGTAATATGGACACAGTTTAGTATGAAAAACGTGGACTCACTGCGTAAGCGTTGTTTTATGTACCTATGTATAGCCTTGTGTCTGATACGAAGTATGGATTGCCGACTTCAGTGCAAGAAAAGAGGAGTAGCCGGCGCCACGCATTGGCATCAACCTCTCCTTATATACATTTAATAAAACAAATGCGACTGTAAAGCGTGCCTTCTTCGCCGAGTGTACTCATCGAACGCGTACTCCAATAGAACGCCTTTTGTCACTGAACTGATGGCACCACATATCTCCACGTAACCTCTTCCAGTGTCTGCTTGCAGTTTAGACACTTTTACAAGTCTTCCTGAGTTGTAGAGATGAAAGAATCCGTGAACAGCGATTGTGCGCTCGAGCCGTCATTCCAGCAAGTGGTCTTAGTCTTCTTCACGGTTAGAACGAACAAGCAAGAGAAGTCCACTTGTCAAACCGTAGCATCACGCGCACAACCACTGTATACATTTTTTTTTATTGCTAGCTTCCTTCTGCTTCTTGCTGCACTTTTTAAAAAGTAGCGGAGATACATTTGTGTACGTGTGTGCCCGCGTGTCTGTGTTTGTTTGTGCTTTTTTTGTGCCCGTAGGACAAAAGCGAGCAATGTGGAGCAAAAATGATGAAGAGAACGCGACAAACTGAGGCACCACATTCTGAAGTTATTGAAGCCTTAAGTCCCGTTATAAGAGAGTTCCTACCTTTTTTTGGGCTCCGCTGTTTTTCGCCAATATAGAGTGAGCCACGCGAGTTGCTCTCGGGATATTGATGTTCCAGCAATACCGTAGCAAGGCGGAAGCGAATGATGTTCTCGGCATTGGGCGCAATATTCAGCCGAACAGCAGGCCTTGCGACGGACTGTTCCTCCATGTATTGCTTTTCGTGTCCGATAGCATTTTACCCGTTCATTCATGTTTGTGATAGGTTTATGCTACATCTGTGTGCCTGCGTACCCGATCTGTATTTTCAATATTGTTCGGATTCCGCAATACCTTTCAATGCAATACTTCTGTAACGTGAATTTCTGTGTCCCTCTTTTATACCTACAATATATGCTATTTTATTCATCAAAATAACGGTACCCTGTTCACGCTGACAATAAACTCATTTTTATGTTAATAATATTTATTAAAATAATTCTTATATTATTATTATTATTATTTATTATTATAAAAACGTTCTAAATAAAAATACTCGGAGTACAGAGAAAACCACAGCTGCTGACTGAGTCAAATTCACAGAATTACATTGATTGATTGATATGTGTGGTTTAACGTCCCAAAACCACCATATGATTATGAGAGACGCCGTAGTGGAGGGCTCCGGAAATTTCAACCACCTGGGGTTCTTTAACAACCACTCAAATCTGAGCACACGGGCCTACAGAATTTCCGCCTCCATCGGGAATGCAGCCCCCGCCGCTGGGACTCGAGCCCGCGACCTGCGGGCCAGCCGAGTACCTTAGTCACCCGACCACCACGGCGGGGCTTCATAGAATTACTAATTCTACAAATTTGTAATATAAATTTCTTTCGTAGACTTATGCATGATGGAGGAGGAAGAAGCAACAAAAGGAAGAATGCAGGGAAGTTAACCAGAAAGACATCCGGTTGGCTACCCTACACTGGGGGAATAATGAAGGCGACAAGAAAGACGAGAAAAGGGGAAGAGAGGGAAAAGAAAAAAAGGGGTAGGGAGAGACTGTCAGTAATTTAACTGCAGCGTGTAGAACTCTACCGCATGTCAGAGGCGTTCACACAAGCCTGTCTTTCTCAGGAAACACAGCAGGGCTTTTACTGCCTTGTGGGCTGTCGAGGCATGTGGACGTTGCTGTAATAGCACCTGCACAGAAAGAGGCCGATCGTCCAGTCACTGCATTGCGTTGGCAAGTACTTGTTTATCTGAGGCAAATCGAGGACAATGGCCCAGCAGGTGTTCGATATTTTTGTCGGTGCCGCAAACATCGCACGCCGCACTGTCAGTAATTACGATTAACGTGGTATAAGTTTTCGTGAAAGCAACTCCCAGTCCAAGGCGATAGAGAAGCGAAGCTGCACGTCGATGTAGGATGGGTGGAGGCCGGAGTTGTAGTGAAGGGTCGAGCTCGTGCAGTCTTGTACGTCGTACGCTTGGTGTGTTCCACTCAGTCAGTGTGAGACTGTGGGCCAGTTGACGAATCTGCCTCACCGCATCCGCTCTTGAAAGCGGAATCGGAACGCTGTTCACTTCTTTATATGATATACGAGCAGCATTATCTGCAGAATCATTGCCGCCTATACCACAATGCCCAGGTAACCACTGAAAGACGATGTCAAGGCCTTTTTGTATTAAAAGGTGGTGAAGTTTCACGGTTCGGTAGGTCAACTGGTCGTGGCATCCGCATCGAAGAACTGATATCAGGCACTGTAACGCTGGTTTTGAGTCAGAAAACACAGCCCATTTACCTGGTCTTTCTTCTGAATTGATGAGGTCCAGTGCATTGCGCAGAGCCTCGAGTTCTGCCGTCGTTGACGTTGTCACATGGGAAGTCTTAAAACGCCGAGTTACCCCTTGTGATGGTAAAACACTGCTCTACCTGAACTAGACGGCGTAGTAGAGCCATTCGTGTAAATGTGTACGTTGTTACTGTAGTTTTGTTCCAGTAGGAATAGACTCAGTTGTTTCAGGGCATGTGTTGGTAAGTCAGATTTTCTCCTCATTCCTGGAATCATTAAGTGAACTCGCGGCCGGCTCAAGCTCCAAGGAGGAAGCAGTGGCTTTGATGCAGGTGCGTATGTCTCAGTAAACGATGAACGATGCTTGTAGACAATAGTGCCGTATGTCGTGCGGGGCCTTTAGGCTGCTAGGCTCGCCAGGTAGTGAGAAGGGGTGCTGGCGTTATGCCTGAGGTGCACGCGCATTGTCTCGGTAATAATATGCGTCTTTATCGAGTAATCCTAGAATTACGAATTCTACAAAACGTAAGAGCTGTTTGTATAAAGTATCTATAGTTATGAAAAAAGTTGATTTAAGTGCAAACTAAACAACATGCTTTAAACAGACCATCGATAGTAGCCCTTGAAAAACACGCCAGCACGCTTTTGAAGCATTGTCAAAATAATAATATTTAGACAGATACTGTTTGATTTACGCACATTACACTTCACAAGATCGTAGACATCGTGATGGTATAGACGTGATGGTATTGCCTGCGTCCAACTTGTGGTGCACAAGCAAAAAAAATAGCATGCATGCAGCCGCGATCACCCTCGAACGGTGTTGCTCCGAATATCGCATCCATGTCCCTAATTTTTATTACTATTGTTAAAATTGAATTTTATGTTCTAAACATAACAACTTCTTTGGTGCGCACCAATGCTTTTACACACCGTTTTTTTTTCTCCACCTTCGATATCGCTTTGGAATCCCCTGCCTGGTAGCATGCCGTCAATTTCCGTGCATTAGTATGAAATTACTTACACGGTGAAAACGCGAGAGCTGGTTTTTGGCACCAAGTCTGACGTAGCCAATTTTTATATATCTCTGCTCAGACACTATGTTTCAGTTGCTCATCTTCGCAAAGATCCTACAAATATTAATCTTCCTAGCAATAAACCCATGGTTGTTAGCTCTTCACCCTTGTCTGTTGTTTTTTCTATGTCCAGTGGCCAGCGCTCTTTCTTCCTGTCTTAATCATATACGAAACAGCCCAGTTATCTGCATCCCTTCCGTAAAACACATTTTTAATTACGGTGTCTGTACTCACTGCTTTTGGAACTGCTGCTAGAAATAACCCGGTATTTTTGGGAGACACTTAATGCCGTTTCGTTTGAAGGAAAAGAAGGATGGTACCTACGTGGAATTAGTTGTATTCTCAGGGCAATGCGATATGTTTTCACCTATCACTTCATTCTTCCACGCTGCATACACTACCTCTGGGACATTCATTCTACTATTTTTTTTCCTTTGAACACGTGCATTATTTCCGTTTTTGGGAAAAGGATGTTGGTGCGTAAAAAGTACTTGCAATGTACATAGCTCGCAACAAAGAGCTTCGTTCACCTTGTAAATCATAGTCAGAACAGTGATGTAAAAAAAATGAAATAATATTAAGCCCACCACAGAAATAGCCACACGGGTAGCTTCAGATCACGTAATTTCATTATTTTTAAGGTAGACAGCCAATTCAACGCAGATGTGAGCTGTCACGAGTGAACTTTTTTTAAATTTACTTGAGAATCGGTAGCGTGCCGATGGCGCTTGCTGTGGACCTAATGGTTTTTGACATGCATTTCAAAACGATCTACTGAGGGAAATAAAAAAAAGACTTTTTTGATGCGCATCGGTGAAAAACAAAACAACGAAAGAGACGCGCCTTCACTCGCATGCCTTGTTTCTTTTGATTATTCGGTATTTAAACGCTGACGCCTGAAGTCGATTGAGCGTCAAACTAGCAAAATTGAAGCAATTATTCATGTTTGTGGTCTCAATAACCTGTCTGTTAGTGTCAATCTTTTTATCACGTGCAAACGCCTCAAGGACATGAGTCTGACGAGGCTTTGTTCCGCATTGTCACAACCTTTCTGTGTTCTCAAAGATACAAAAAAGAGAGAGAAAAAAAAACCATTGACGAGGTTGTTCCTGTAGCTGCATTCTTCCTGCTCAATACGTATACTTCGCACATAGCCCAATATGCACGCAAATTTTATTGTTTTCTGCCATTTCACAACCACAATGTGATTGTGAGAAACACTGCAGCAAGTCTGCAGAACAATTTTATTCATCTGCGTTTCCTAACAAGCTCCAGCTAACTATAAACACACAAGCATTCTTTCACTCCATCTCCATTCGAAATGCAACTGCCATTTGGGCCAGTCGGGGAAATCCAGCTGATGATTGAGAAACCATGTCTTAGCGACCCCAGTCAGATAGAACGGTACGCGGGACAGCTTCACAGAATCTTGCCCAATAGTTAAGCGCACTCACACGGTCGTACTAATCCAACCAGTCTTCAACGTCTTCACTGCGAAGGCCAGCGAACATCGGGTGATCTTTTTGAGGGGCGGTGACAGTCCATGAAGGCATGCCCAGGGGTGTAGGTGGGGTGGATGGAGCCGTGTTGTTGTTGTGCTCGTTTCGCGATATGACCGTGGGCTGACTGCACAAACGGCGACCTGAACGGACCTTCAGGGATGGTTGGTAGTCGAAGATAACGAAGAAGCGCTGCAGGTAGAGGACCAGGCGACCGGAAAGCACTCTCCACCACTTGTAAGGCAACGTTTTTGCTGCAGACACTTCTTTTACTTGCCGAGCGTCTGCCCCACAACACAGGTCAGACTGATGATGATGAGTATGTACATATGACAAGATGACGCGATATATATATATATATAGTGGGAGTAATAATTCAATGGTCCAGTTAGTCTTCGTGAAGGTATGGGATATGGCACAACGGGAGCGTTGTCAACAAGGATAAATATATTTATTTCCCAACAGTTTCGGGAGGGGTCCTCCCTTCATCAGGGGATGAGTTATACCGACATGAATTTCCGAACTTCGTTGCTGCCGCGTCCCTCTCGCCTTGAAACATGTTTACGAGAGTGAGAGGGAACTAAAAAAGGAAAAAAAAGGGGGGGGGGGGGGCTGACGGCTTACATACGAGCTTCGAGGGAGTCGTGCTGCTGGCACAGCACACGAGGGTGCAGCTGCGATGGACGTAGGCGGCATGGAGATCGGCGGCAATCGCTTGCACGGACAACTCTAGTGCCAAGCCCCCTCAACAACAAAAAGCCGAGCGACACACAGAGCCATCCAGGGCACCAGCAGTGACGATGTCGCCACTACCACCAGCGAGGCCAGCGAGCCAGCAAGTCCCACCAGTGAGTCAGAGATCGGTGGCAACGGCTTGCACGGCAAACTCCAGTGCCAAACCCACTCAACAACAGGGAGCCGAGGGACACAAAGAGCCATCCAGGGTCCCAGCAGTGAGGACGTCGCCACTACCACCAGCGAGGCCTTACAACACCAGGCGGACGAATGCGGCGAAGACCAAGGCGGCGGCTTCCAAATGACACGGGGAAACAAAAGGTACGGGCAGTCTTGAACACGCATGGTCCCACGCATTTCTATCGATTAGGAAAATCATTGAAAAGCGGGTGCAATACGGAAAACACGCGGAACAACTAACCAAATATCTATCTCACGAAATTGCACCTAAGGGCCTCCGCCTAGCCTGCAACCCCTCAATGTCTACACTAAGTGAAGCAGAAAGGGGGAAGTGGGAAAAAATATTACTAGAAGCGTCCTTGCAACTGACTCGGGTCATCGCGGACCATAGTGAGCGTAAAGCCGCCGAATACAGTGTCATGGAGGCCACGCAGAAATTGGTATCTAATCTCGGAGAGCATGAGGCAAGAGAACTGGAAAGATATGAACTAAAGAAGAGAGGCGAAATTTCAGTAGTAAAAGATAGAAAATTCAAGCGGGATGTCAGTAGCTCCACTGCTCTGCAACAGTAAAATAGGAATGAGGCCGTACAAGCACGCCAGGGACCACCCGTACCACAACCTAACTTTGAGGAGAAAAATGGGAACTCGAAACTACAGTGCAATCCTAATCAAAACATCCTTACTCTCGAATATGACGCTGACACTCCCGTGCCACGTGATAGCCAAGAGCAGCCGAAAACTTATGAGAAAAATGTCCTCAATTTGTCAAACACAACACTCACACCCGCTCAGCTTCAACTTTTGTCGAGAGGCTTAACCTTTTGTCCATCATCCGGTAGATTCAATGAATTTGAACTGTACCAAGACCTCGATAACTTTGCGCGTAATCTCCGCCTCCGTGAATACTTTCATGATCGCATGGCCTGTACGGACGAGAATAGAGTGATTGGTGGTGACAAATCATGGTGTCCGGGTGAGCAGAGGGACAAACACCTCGATATGTATATATCAGCAGTTCAAAAAGATATCATCAGAGCGTATGAAAAAAATCGGCCATTTCGAAACAACATATCAAAGTCAGAACGAAGGGCACTCGATGAACTACGAAAAAACACTGGAATTACTATCAAACCGGCTGATAAAGGGGGCTGCATAGTAATTCTAAACACGTCGGACTACTTAAAGGAAGGGGAACGACAGCTATCAGACACAAAATTCTACAAAGAACTTCCAACTGACCCGACTTCCGATTTTGAAAGGGAGATAAAAATAACCCTAAACAATCTCCGCCGGGACGAGAAAATTACCGGCAAAATGTTGAAAGCAATGTTACCGGCCCATTCTCTTCCCGGTCGATTCTATTTGCTCCCCAAAATACACAAGGCAGGTAATCCGGGACGTTCAATAGTATCCAGTAACAGCACATCAACAGAAAATATATCAGAATTCACAAATTCCTTAATAAAAATATCCCCGCAAGTTTTCCCTATTACCTAAAGTACACAAACCACTTCATCTGCGAAACTTCAAGTCTCGACATCCCAGGCGGCAGTTTTCTGGTGACCATGGACGTCTGCTCACTGTACAGCAACATACCCCACCATGACGGAATAGCGGCTATGGTTTCTGAATATGTAAAATCTGACTCATCAACTAGTGTAAGTGGCGAGGTACTGCTTACACTTCTTGAACTTGTACTAAATTAAAACCATTTTGAGTTCAATGGCAAGCATTTCCTTCAGGTCAGTGGCACTGCAATGGGCACGAAAATGGCCCCAAACTTCGTGAGCACCTTTATGGCTTCACTTGAAATCTCATTCATTGAGGGACGCACCTTGAAACCTTTCTACTACAGAAGATACTTAGACGATATTTTTATGATATGGAACCATGATGAGGGAAGTCTTTTCCGCTTACTAGAGGATTTTTACAAGTGCCACCCGTCAATAAAATTCACGCACAAAATTTCCAAAACTAGCATTAACTTTTTGGACGTCACTGTCACGGTCGAAAATGACCGCTTGTCAACAAACCTTTACAAAAAGCCTACAGACCGTCAAATGTACCTACATTTCAACAGCAGCCACCCAAAGCATTGCAAAACGGGTATTCCATATTCTCAGGCCTACCGGTACCGAAGAATATGCACCGATATGCGTGAATTTGACAGACACGCGGAACACCAAAAGCATTCCTTATTGAAACAAAATTATCCGGAAGACATTATTGACGATGCCATACTACGTGCTCGCAACGTGAACAGGAATGATAATATTAATGGACCAAACAGAGTATCTAAAACGACTTCCCAAACGAACCTTGTACTAACTTACTCCTCATCAGCGCCACGAATCAACAACATACTGTCCCGCCATTTCAACATAATCAGGCAAAGCAAATGACTAACTTCTATCTTCGCGAAGCCACCTCACGTGGTGTACCGCCGGGATAAAAATCTGAAGGACATTCTTGTCAGAGCAAAAACAGCCACCCCCAAATTTCAATCAGGGTGCCATTCCTGCGGAAAAGCTCGATGCAAGGTATGCCCACAGATGGTCACAACACGGGAATCCAAAGCGAACTTCTCGGATTTCAAAGTCTGCATAACTGAAAGCCTTAATTGTGACTCCAGTAACGTAATATACATGCTATATTGCAACATCTGCGGACAAGAATATATCGGCCAAACAGACACGCCATTTCGGCTGCGGTTCAATAATCACCGGTACCACGCCACTTCACTGCCGAAGCTACATTTATCTAGACATCTGCGCCTGCCAAACCACAGTTTTGAAAATATGAGCGTAACTCTTTTGCAGTCCGGTTTCTCAAACAGACGCGAGCGCGAACAGCGTGAGGCATGTTTTATTTTCAAATTTCGCACATTAGTAGCCGGCATAAACGAGGACCCCGGAAAACTCAACTGCCTCCGAGAAGTAAGCCAGGAGGAAATTGGTGACAAAGATTGATAGCTGGAGACCATGCTTTTTTCTGACTGAATCGTACGTGTACACTGTCCTTTGTTGATTTAGTTTTTTGTTTTTTTCTACCTTTTTCTTTTCTTCCTTTTTTTCTTTTTTTTCCACATGCACATACAAAGTGTTTTCGTTCGCCTACCAGTTGATGACCATTGAAGGGAAGCGGACGAAGATTAAAGGTAAAAAGAGCCGACCGACCCATTAACGGAAAACCCTTCCTTTACGCACGCCGCACGCCGACCAACCCGTTACGGGGAAACCCTTTCTTTACGCACACCGTCACGGACCCTCCCGGCACCGCGGCGACAATCTTTGTTGGCCCTACACACGTCGAGAACTGAACAGCACGTGATAAGAAACGTATGTGGACGTACACGGACAGTTGGTTTCGTTCTCAGTGTTGACAGTGGTTCTTCCTCTTTTTTACTTTCTTTCTTTTCTTTCTTTATTCTCTCCCCCCTTTTTTTCCTTTTTTAGTTCCCGCTCACTCTCGCAAACATGTTTCAAGGCGAGAGGGACGCGGCAGCAACGAAGTTTGGAAATTCATGTCAGTATAACTCATCCCCTGATGAAGGGAGGACCCCTCCCGAAACTGTTGGGAAATAAATATATTTATCCTTGTTGACAACGCTCCCGTAATGCCATATTTATATATATATATATATATATATATATATATATATAGAAAGCACACAGTATTTACACAGAGCATCACGAAGCGAAGATATTCTACTGTGACTGTCACTAGGATATTACAATCTGACTGAAATATTTGCGAAACGATGCATATTGAAAGACGTTACCAGCTGAGCTTAAAATAAAAGGAACAAAATACCAGTGTTTTATACTGACCATAAAGCGTTGCCTATTCTGTAGAGTAGTAATCCTCAGCATGAATTCCAAGTTGGCTTACATGATGACTTAGACGCTTTGGAAAGATTACAACAAACACAGACACAGTGTTACCGGAACGTACCCACCGTGTGTAATCGGTTCGTACTGTAAGCGCATCGCCAAAACGACCGTTGAACAACTGACTTTGTTGCATAAACTCTGAGAATCTTCAAATAAAGTCTGTTTATGTCGTAGCATGTATCACGTGTTTAGTAAGAGAGAAGGTGACACAAATAGAAGCAGGAAACATCGCTTTTAAGGTACTGAGTACTGTAAAAATTTAACAAAGTATCTGTTCTTTTTTTCTCTTTTTTTACAACAAATGAACATATAAAAATATGCTTCAAGTGTACAGTGTGTAAGCACATTACTGTTTATGAATGCAAATAATAAAACACATGCTCAAATTTCAACCAGTACCCCTGCACAAATTATCTCACTTTCTGTTTAGTACTTCAGGACAACAAAAATACTGAGGCAGTGTTCGAAGCAGATAACGTAGCTGAGCTGCCATCCTTGCTACAATTTGTCCTTCCACACAATGAAATTTATTGCTCCCAAAAGTATTATTCACTGACATCTCAGCCCCCCTTTGCTACAATCATTGAAAATAAGAAAAGTGCGATAACACAACTTTAATTCAAAGTTACTCGGGGCATCCCTGACAGTTCACATATTCGCTGTTAAAATTATGCGGTACTTAACGTATAATTTATCGACACTGATAATGATTCCAGTCCGTTTACACGTGCCATTTGAGTTCAAAATTATTGAATCTTCCAGCATGATTGCCAAGTTCGATGGGCCCTTACATTACGAAGTGCAATTTATGTACTCATAACACACGATGGCGGTTTCATTAAGTTAGTTCTATAAAATACCAGTATCAATTTAGGAACATTTTTACTGAATGAGATGTGTGGTGCCGTCAACATTACAAGTTTTAAAAAAGAATTTAGAGCTTCAGAAAATTCCACGTAAAAGATGGTCCTGCTACTGCTAAAATGCACAATTAGAGAAAAGGGTACCGCCGTTCCCTTCTTTGAGCGCCTATACACGTATTCTAATTTCTACACACAAGTAGGTGATATCTACATACTGAGGCCGTTGTAGCGATGTCACGGCGCCTACGCTCCGCCCAGCTCAGAGCTCGCCAACTGTTCAGGGAAACGCGCTGGACGCTCCCCCGACGCGCTGTTCTCAGACGCAGCTTCGTTGCTGCTGTGCGAGTTGTCACATGGCCAGAGAGGCCAGGATAGCGCCGTGCAGGTCGGACGCGTTGCGATCGGCTCCAGTGATTTCTTCGCTTCTTGGTGTTATGTGAGGCCGCATTCACACGAAATTGGGTCGCAACGGACTTCTAAGATCACCGGGACGCTGTGGACACAAGAATCACACCGGTGGGCGGACTATTTGTACATTAATAAGTGACTTTCATGACGACCACGCTGAGTGTGCAGCTACAGACGCCGTCGTTCGGCCCGGCCGCGCCATTGTTTGCGTGGTGCACAGGCACCGCGTCTCAAACATAAAAGGACTTGTTCTCGCCACATAAAGAGATGGAAGATGAATCATCGAAGACCCCAGGGGACGCTGAAGAAGATAACAAGGATTCCGGGTGGATTACGGCGACTAAAAGACGATCGGAAGTGAGGAAAGCCAGTAGAGCTGCTGGTGCCGGAACGCCGGCGTCTAAGACAAATGCTGAAGAACCTACGCCCGGCCGTCACAGCTTCAGAGATGTAAAGAAAACCCTTATAAGGGGAAGCAAGATGCCACCGCTGCCATGTGAAGGAACTAAGGTCGTCGTGTGGCCGAGAGGTGGTCTGTGTATTAGCAAGTCTGGTGCGTCTGTCGTGGCAGAGGCCATATGGAGTGCGGCGGGGCTCGGTCCGGAATAGATAAACACGGACACAATGTGCCCTATTCACCTGCGAAATATTATGCTCGTAAGTACTTCGAGCCAAGAGAATGTTAAGCGCTACGTTAACGTTGAAGCTATTACGGTGGCCGGACAGCGCCACGAAATCAGTGCATATGTTGCTGCTCCGCATGCCACCTGCAAGAGAGTCATCCATGGGATCCCTCTTAGTGATGATCCAGGAGCCATCGACCAGAAGATTGTCAACGCGAGAAATCCACTGGCCCTCGGAGCAAAAAGAATCAAGAATACTGGCGGGATCATAGTGCTGTTCGACGGGTACAAGGTTCCTAATTATGTTTCCTATGGCGGCACCCTCATCAAGTGCACTTTATACAGGAAGCAAGTTGATGTTTGCTATGCCTGCGGTCGACTAGGACACCGCTCTGACGTCTGCCCGACGCCCGACGCTTCAGTCTGCAAGGCTTGCAGACAAGCTATCCAGCAAGAAGAGGATCGTGTTTGTGAACCAATATGCAGTTTGGGTGGCGCAAAGCACCTCACCGCATCCAAGGAATGCCAGCACCGATATCGGATACCCTATGTCATCAGGCACAGGTGAGGCCTTAGGCCTTCGGAAGAGGTCTCCATCGGTTAAAGTCGATGGCTTCCTCGAGCTCAACGACTGTCATCAGCAGGGCCAGCCCGGACCATCGACTCCTGGAGGCCGATTTAAATCACGAGGGAGATCCAGAACGAGAGGCAGCTGCAGGAGTCGTTCCACGTCCAGATTGCGTCTCGGATCCCGTTCGAGATCCGGGGCCCACCCCATGTCCAGGACACGGTCTCAATTAAGGGGTGGCACCAGACCACGTCCTAGCTCTGGTGCTCGTTCCGGATCCGGTCTCGGACCTGTCCAGGGATAGACTGACGCACCGAGCACCAGACTGGACCCCTCGCCCAGAACAGACTGCGGGCACACACGGGGACTCCAGCGGTGCCGGGCAGTCCACGCCAACGAGGACCAGAGCAGGGGCAAGTCAAACCTAACCTGGGCCGACAGGGTTCGTAGTAATGACGGAGAGCAACCCATGCAATGCGACCCGTCCGCAGAGCATGCTAGAGACGCGGAGATATTACGATAGAAAGAGGAAAACGTGGAGCTTAAGAATAGGCTTACTAAACTGGCAAATGAAATGGCGGACTTAAAAAGAATGCTGAGCACGATGCACAGCAAAACTGAAGGCGAAACCGCCGATACGCCAGTTCCGGCTCCTATTGGTGATAAACCTATGGCAACCAAACGCAGAGTGGTAGTAAGCAAGCTTAAGAACATGGAATCTCAAGTCGAGGAGATTATGCAAACGCTGGTTACAGTTACAGAGAACAATAAGATGGTGGCAGGGAGTGTAGTTAGCCTCACGCAGAGTGTTAGGCAGATACAGGCTGCACTCAGTGACCCAGTGGAGGGGCTTAGGGCAATTAACGAGCGCACCATTGCGCTAAAAATTCACGCCAAACTGCCTAAATCTGCGCCACAAGGTGCGTCGCCTGGCAACGTGGAAATTGCCATTCTCGTACAACTCGATAGCCGAGGAGCTATTTATGAAGATGAACAGGTTTTTTGAGCCACACTGACCCCCCAGGGCGGTGATCAAAGTAGAATCCATAATTGATAATGATAAAGACACTGTCTGTATTCGGCAATGGAACTGCAGGGGGTACGCTAGTAAAAGAGCTCTCCCGCAGCTGTACTTTAGAACAACAACAAAGAAACCTCAAATTATAGCACTTCAAAAGACCTTAGCCTCTGCAGCGTCCCTTTCTGGTTACCGGGCAGTCCCTGGCCAGTCAGGAGGACCAAGTGTCTGCACACCTATAAGCAAAAAGCTGACGCACGTCACCCACAACTTGCAGATAGCCAGATGCAATATCAAATATGTAATGGTAGAGATCCTACTTAACACACCAAGGCGCAATCAGCGGAAAAACAGTATTCTTGTTTTGAATGTCTACAGTACCCCAGGCGCAGGCGCCAGCATTTCAAGACGTTGCTCGAGAGGGCAGTTGAATTAGCCGGTCCTCGGCCCCTTGTCATAGTCGGTGACTTCACTGTGCCACATGGTTTATGGGGATACGTGTATGAGACGAGAAAAGGTCGCGACCTCTGACAGGACTCCACCCAACTATACCTTATCTTAATCACTGATAAGGCTTTTCCTACGCGGATAGGCAACTCTGCGACCAGAGACACGACACCAGACCTCGTTTTCATCAAGAATGTCGAAAATACTACTTGGGCCAACACCGCCATGGATTTTGGCAGTGACCAACTGCCAAAATCCATGGCGTGACCAACTGCCAAAATCCATATGTTCTGCAAACTTCTAATATATTGGACCGCAGCAGAGTCCGAAAGTTCAGGGTGGTTGACTGGGATCTTTTTCGCAGCATTCGCGGTACAAGGGCCAGTGCTCCTGACAATTTCGAGGAATGGTGTGAGGGCACCGCAGAGATACCACCGCTGCCACCAAGAAGATAAAGACAGATTTAAATGTGGAGAAGATGGACAGTAGGCTTGCCCACCTTCTCGAAGCCAAGACAGCTCTATTTCATCGATGGAAGAAGCAGAGGCACAACCGTAGGCTGCGGCAAAGAATATCAAAGTTGAATAAAGAAATTGAACAACATTGCGACACACTGTGCAAACAGCAGTGGGACGAGTTGTGCGAGTTCGTTGATGGTCAAATCAGAAATGGCATGTCCTGGCACCTTCTGAAGCACCCCCTGGACGAGCACAGCACTAGAGCCAACCATAGACACACTTTAGCCCGTGCCCTTCACGAAGCCACTAAAGAACAGGGGGTTGACGAACTCGTTACCCGATTAGTTTTCAAGTACCTGCCGGTCGAACGAGAGGACGAAGACGGCGTGTTCCCAGAGTATGGCGGTCCTCCTCTACCTGAACTAGACGAAGACTTTTCATGGGCTGAACTCAGGAGAGTGATACAAATGCTCAATCGCAAGTCGGCACCAGGGCCAGATGGAATCACGAACAGGGCCCTCAGAAACCTCGACGACGCATCCATAGAACGTTTAACTGGTTTCATCAATGAAGCATGGAAAACGGGAAAGGTTCCTGAGGAATGGAAGCTAGCTGACACCGTACTGATTCCCAAGCTAGGAAAGTCACCTAGCGTTGAGAATCTTCGCCCCATTTCCATCACGTCGTGCGTGGGCAAGGTGGCAGAGCACGCAATTTTCAACAGACCTAACGACTACCTGGAGGGAAATGAGATTTATACGCACAATAAGATTGGGTTTTGCACCAGCCTTTCAACGCAGGATGCAACGCTGCTCATCAAGCACCAAGTCCTCGATGGATACTCTAGAGATCAAAGACTCTTCTTGGGCTAGACCTAGAAAAGGCCTTTGACAACATCAAGCATGAAGTCATCTTGAAGACTGTGGCGAAACTCTAGCTTGGGCCCAGGCTGTACAACTACATCAATTCCTTCTTGTCTGGAAGAAAAGCGAGGCTGCGCATCGGCAACTTCTTCTCTGACGACGTACCACACGGACATCGAGGCACGCCCCAGGGGTCTGTGATTTCTCCGGTGCTGTTTAATCTATGCATCATCGGACTGTCGAAAAGACTGGCTAGCGTGGACGGCATCAAGCATACCATCTACGCCGACGACATCACAATCGGGTGCGTAGGCGGCCGCGAAGGCCGGGTGCAAGATGCCCTTCAAGAAGCAGTGGCCGAGGTGGAATCGTACTTGCGCCAAACGGGACTCAGATGCTCACCCGCCAAGTCGGAGCTCCTGCTCTATAGAAAAGAACGAGGTGGCCGACCTAAGGGATAGAAACCCGTCGAATAAAACGATATACACAATTACACGTGTGACGGCGAGCAAATCCCGAGGGTGAACACCATCCGGATCCTCGGAAGGTTTATTGAAGCGACGGGTGGCAACGGCACTGCTCTGCGGAAGATTGTCGCCAAAAATGATAACGCTTTTCGACTCGTCAAAAGAGTTTCGGGAGACATAGAGGCCTTAAGGAAGACAATTTGTTAAGGCTCATCAATGCGTTTGTGCTCTGCCACTTTACCTACACCGTTGCCATGCACGACTGGCGTAGGTAGGAGTGGGACAAGCTCGACGTGATTATCAGAAAGACCGTCAAGAAAGCACTGGGGCTTCCCGTACGAACACACACCGAGAACTTGCTCGCGCTTGGTGTGCACAACTCTGCTGCCGAGATAGCGGAAGCGCAGCAACGCTCGCAGCTGGCTCGCTTGTCAACTACGACGGCTGGTCGGTGCATACTTGGTGAGCTAGGTTTTAATCCAATGGAGCTAGAAACAAATAACGTGAGTATATCAAAACATATACAGGAAAACCTCATTGTTGGCCCAATACCCCGGAACACTCTCCCTGTACGCAATGAGGGACGTCGTCAGGCAAGGGCGACGGCTCTACTGAAGCAACTGGGAAAAGGTGGTGTAAATGCGAGTTCTGTGATGCTGCAGCATATCGAGATAGCAAAAAGTTCCCAACGGTGGTCGTGGACCAGACGGGCTCGACTACGAACTGCGCCACGGTACGCACAACGAATCACCAGGTGGCCGAACAAGTGGCCATCGCACTCGCTCTGCTAAATGGTCGGTGCGAAGAGGTGTACAGCGACTCCAAATCTGCAGTCAGAGCCTTTCAGAAGGGCCGCATATCAACACAGGCACCCAGGATCTTGAACAGCTCCACCAGCGATACGATTGTCCCTCACACCATACATTGGTTCCCCGCGCATGTAAACGGCGTTGCACTGAACCCGAACGAGTCGGCCCGCACAGCAGCGCGCGCACTCACTGACCGCGCTGCTCTCGACCTGGGCGACGGCTCCAGTGCCGACGATGTGAGACATAAAGACACACCTACTACACACAACGATATTACCAAGTATTACTACATGGCGAGGCGGGCATTCCCAATGCCACATTCAAAACTCAATAGAGCACAGGCCGTCTCGTTGCGCTTACTTCAAACCCATTCGTACCCGTCGTTAGCATACCTAAATGCAATTTACCCTCACAAATTCCCCGATGCCGCCTGCACCGCTTGCGGGCAGACCACTACGTTAGCACACATGCTCTGGGGGTGCGGGTTGCTTGAGCCGACTTATAGCCAACACGAGTGGGATGCTTTTCTGCACAGCCCTGAGCTTCAGGACCAAATCCTGGCCGTCCAGTGTGCCCGCAAAAGGGCCGTCAGGCTAGACCTGCCGGTGCCCACGTGGGAGTAGCCGGGTGACGCGTCGCAACCTCAGCGTCGTCACGGGACCATAATAAAGTATTTCTCTCTCTCTCTTGTCACGTGGCCATTATTGGCCACGACGTCGCTCCAAGCTCTTCAGTATACTGACGGTTCCTGCCTCCCTCTCTCCTTCCTCTCTCTTTATCTCTTTAACTTTTAATCCTATCCTTTTATACCTCCTTTACCCCAGCCCTCGTGAGCTACTGTTGAGATGTCCTCCCCCTGAAAGACAGTTACGGGGCTCACTTTTCTCTTCTTTTCATTTATTATCACCTCCCCCATGCATTTAAATATGTGCAATAGGTCTACGGCAAAGTTTCCCATGCGCACGATCACCTTCGCGTCATAACCTTGCAGCGGCCCTGCCTGCACTGAGTAGCGGAGGTAACGTTTCGTCCCCCGGGTAGCCTCCAATTCGTGAGTTTGCTTTTTGCCGACTTAGGCTCTGCTCTGAAGGATTGCCGTGTGTGTAGTACAGTAGTTACAAGAATTCGACTGCGGGTTCCAACGGTGTTGGTTTAAATCCAAGCCGTGGCAGTTACACTTGCATGTAGGCTAGATGCTAGATTGAAGTGGTTCAATGGGAATTGGTTCTATGTAACGTATAATTGGACGCCAGGCGTCGTCAGAGAATTAAAGAACCATGGTTGTCCATGACTCTGAAGAAGGCTGGCCCACCCAGCTGAAAACGTAACGTCCGCTAGATACGGTTTCCTGAATGTTTCTTGGTCACTTAATCGCATCTGTTACTTCGGCACCAGCATAAATGAAGTTCAAAGAGTGGAAGATGTATAAAAGAGGCTCGTCATTGAAAACAATACAACTATCGAAACTGACGCAATTGAGGACTCCGGTATCTCGTACCACCGGTCCTTGTTTAGCGGGAACCTGAATCAACGCACAATTTGGTAGACCACGTTCTTGACTTTCATTAGAGAAATACAAAACTTAGGAACTAATTTCTTTTTAACTTCTCCGAAATTTCGGCAATTTGTAAAATACGTATATCATGGTACAATTTTAACAATACTGATTGTTGTCCTAGTTGGTGCTTGCCTAATGGAATGCTTTGGTCAAAAATAACACAAACACAAAGTGAAAGAACACTCAATGACAAGCACTGCTTACAAACACGCAAAAACACGCATTAATGCACCGAAGTTGTCGTCATTACCTTACATATACTACGCCAGGATATTATTTACTTACAAGTATTTTAAGACATTCACAAAGCTTCAATTTTTTTGTGTACTATAAGAAAAGAAAATAACCCCATGATTGCATTCAACTTGTTCTTTGTTGCAAAAAAAGCATTGTGCCTAAGAAGTGTATCATTTTTCCACTAAGCACACTCACACTTGACACAATGTGACGTAGGCGCAAATGTGCTTCTGGTGTCGAAACTTCAAAATTAAAAGTGCAGAGGTTTAAGCTAGATGTAAGGTCGTTTATCTCCGCACGAAATATAGCGAACATGCTCAAAGTGGCTTCATTGGCGTAGCATAACAAGGGGTGGCAAAGGGAAATCAGATTGAGGAGGAGCGACGTGAGGGTGAGGGGGTCGCAAAAAAAGGAGGAGATATGGTGAAGCAGGACATAGGTTTGTGGGGTATACTGAAGCAGTGGGGCGGAAGAGGTTATGCATGCTGAAGCGGATGGAAAGAAGGAGAGAGGGTGAGCCATATAACAGTCATGTATAGTTTAGTAAAGCCTGGCAAGAGATGGGAAAGGAAAATGACGATGATGAGGAGGCGAGAGCCATCATGTAAGGTTTTTTGTCAGTCGTCGCACCACTACCTTGTAGCTGCCTTGGTTTCTTGTTTTTTACTGTTATTGCATTGCAAACATATGGTGAATGTGATTGGATTTGTGTCAACACCTCTACCGGAGCTGCAAGCTTTCGCTTCAGGAGCATGGTCGTCGCTGGCGCGAGCGTTGCTGGGCTATCTTATAGCCGTGAGCGAGCGCATATATATATATATATATATATATATATATATATATATATATATATATATATATATTGTTACACGCAAGAAGTACACGAAAAGGTTGAAAAACAGGCGAGCCTGGATGGTTCGCGTTTACTTCCACAAGGGGTCTCGAGACAGCACACCCAACGTCGTCTTCCTTCTTCACCTTTTGTCTGAATGTTCATTCGCGCTGTATGCGCCGTGCATTGCAACCGCTCGTGACATTTCCCCGTTGGCAGACGAAGCCCGCCGGGCGAGTCACTCAGTGGTTCGTGCATTGCATAGCTTCATGCGAGCGACGTGCGCCACTTCTGTTTTAGCCGAGCGCCGTCCAGTGCTTGTGAGCCGTGCTATGCGGTAGTTGACCTCACTGAGGCGTTCGAGGATAACGTAGGGCCCGACATAGTGAGCGAGAAATTTCTGGTACAGGCCACGTTTCCGTAAAGGCGTCCAGAGCCACACCTGATCTCCAGGATTGAAGTGAACATGTCGGTGACGGTCGTCATAGCGGATCTTTGACCGGTCTTGCGAGGTGACGGTGCGTAGCCGAGCGAGGCGTCGCGCTTCTTCTGCTCTACAGAGAATCTCGTTGATCGGCTCACTGTGATGAGCAGAGTAGGGAAGCATAGTGTCAAGATTATAGCGTGGTGGACGAGCATAAAGGAGAAAGAAAGGTGAGTAACCAGTGGTCTCATGTCTTGCGGTGTTGAAAGCATAGGTGATGAAAGGCAAAATTGTGTCCCAGTTTTTGTGCGCGGAGTCGATGTACATGGACAGCATGTTGGCAAGCGCTCGGTTCGTGCGTTCCACTAGACCATTAGTCTGTGGATGGTATGGAGTGGAATGGCGGAAGCTTGATGAGCACAGACGAAGGGTCTCTTCGACAACATCCGCGGTAAATTGCCGCCCACGGTCGCTGATTACGATGCGAGGAGGTCCGTGTCTGAGGATAACTTGAAACAGCAAGAAGATGGAAACGTCTTTTGCTGTGGCCGACGGCAGTGCTGCCGTCTCACAATAACGGGTTAAGTGGTCTACGCAAACGATGACCCAACGATTGCCGTCTGTGGATCGCGGAAAAGGGCCCAGAAGATCTATACCAACTTGCTCAAAGGGGGTGCTAGGAGGCGAAACAGGCTGAAGGCGACCAGACGGCGCGTCAGTTGGTCGCTTGTAACGCTGACATTGGGTGCAGCTGGCGACGTACCGTTCGGTATCATTGCGCATCCGGGGCCAATAAAAGCGTTCCTGAGCACGGTAGAGTGTTCTTGTGCATCCAAGATGTCCGGAAGTTGGTTCGTCGTGCATGGCAGATAATACGTGACTGCGAAGGCTCTTGGGGACAACCAAAAGGTAGCGCGCACCGGTAGCCGAGAAGTTCGTCTTATATAGGGCGCCGTCACGTAAGCGAAAACGATTGTCTGCAGCGGACTCCCGCGCGGCCGCGAATAGCGGCTGTAAGCTGTCGTCTTTCCTCTGCTCTGATATGAAGGTATCCATATCCGGAAATCCCGTGGACACAAAAGCGATGTATTCATCAAAGTTGTCCGCGTCACATTCAGTCGTTGGGAGTGGCAGGCGAGAGAGACAATCAGCATCAGCGTGTCGCCGGCCGCTCTTGTAGGAAACAACGAAATCATACTCCTGCAGACGGAGCGCCCAGCGTGCTAGTCGACCAGAGGGATCCCGAAGATTCACAAGCCAGCATAGAGAGTGATGATCCGTGACGACAGTAAAGGGGCGCCCGTAGAGATACGATCGAAACCGTTGCACAGCGAAGACGACCGCCAGACACTCTTGTTCGGTGACAGTGTAGTTGCGCTCGGGGCGACTCAATGAGCGGCTAGCGTACGATATCACATGCTCGCTGTCGCCGACACGCTGAATTAGTACGGCGCCAATGCCAACACCACTAGCATCGGTATGAACTTCTGTCGGTGATGACGGATTGAAGTGGCGAAGAATAGGCTGGGACGTCAACAGTAGCTTTAGCTGCCGAAACGATGAGTCGCATTCCGAGCTCCACTCGAAAGGAACACCTTTTTGGAGAAGGCATGTGAGCGGATGAGCTATGTCAGCAAATTTGGGAATGAAACGGCGAAAGTAGGAGCATAACCCTAAAAAACTTCGTAGCTGCTTCACAGAGCGAGGTGCCTCGAATGCCTCCACAGCTGTTGTCTTTTGTGGATCTGGTCGTATACCTTCTTTGTCGATCAGGTGTCCCAGCACAAGTGTCTGTCGTTCACCAAAATGGCACTTTTTAGAATTAAGCACAAGGCCGGCCTTCCTCAAGCAGTTTAGTACCAAGTCCAGGCGCTCGTTATGCTCACGAAATGTTCGGCCGAAGATCACAACGTCGTCTAGGTAGCACATACAAACTTCCCACTTCAAACCGCGAAGTATAGTGTCCATGAACCTTTCAAACGTTGCGGGGGCGTTACAAAGCCCGAAAGGCATCACGTTGAATTCAAATAGTCCGTCGGGCGTTACAAAAGCGGTCTTCTCTCTGTCATCCGGGTGCATAGGGATTTGCCAGTAACCTGATCGTAAATCCACAGAAGAGAAGTAAGAAGCCGCAAAGAGGCAATCGATGGCGTCGTCAATTCGTGGGAGTGGGTATACGTCTTTCCTAGTAACGGCATTTAGGCGACGGTAATCGACACAGAATCGCCACGTGCCGTCTTTCTTCTTCACCAGTATCACTGGAGCTGCCCAAGGGCTAGACGATTCCCGAATTACTCCTTTACCCATCATTTCTTCGACTTGAGCGCTGATGATCTTTCGCTCCGCAGAGGACACACGATATGGTTTTTGACGAATCGGTTCAGCGGATCCTGTGTTGATGCGATGGCGAGTACGGGATGCAGGAATCGATGTGGGGCCGTCGTGCTGTGCAAAGTCGAATATTGAAGAGTGTTTCGAAAGCAGGGCCATCAAAACACGACGTTCATGGTCACTGAGCGATGTAGCTACCATTCCGAGCATGTGTTCGTTTGCGGTGTGCGAGACACTGGTTTGTGCTGTATCCGGTAGTTCTGTAAGCACTGCCATAGGTATAAATGACTCTCCCTGAAACGTAGCAAGTTTTAGGCCTTGAGACAGCACTACTGCTTCAGTGGAGCAATTTAGCGTCCATAGCCCTGCGCATCCATCGGTAACTGAAACCATACAATACGGAACCAACACATTTTTCTTAAGACAGTTTCTATGGACCGGTTCCACTGCAACATCGAACGAAGTACTAACAGAAGACGAACAAACAACAGGAACGCGCATCGCGGATAAAGCGGGCACAACAGTGTCTTCAGAAACACAAAACACACTCTCTTGCTGGGATGATTCTTCTAAGAGCGCAGAGGACACACTTCCGCAAATACTGAGTTCTCCTGTTCGGCAGTCAACATTGGCGCCACACAATTTCAAAAAGTCAATGCCGAGAATTACATCGTGTGTGGAACGCGGAAGCACGGTAAACTCAGTGTTAAAGGTTTGACCACCCAAGGAGACATCCACGTTACACACACCAACCGGGTATAATGCATAATTGAAGTATTTGCGCACACACACAAGGACACAGAAGAAGGGAACACAAGGACCAGCGCAGACTAACAACTGATTTTTATTCAGTAAGAAAACAGAATATATACGCTTCCTTGCACCCCATGATCACCGCGCATGAGCAAAAACGGCATCGTACAATCTTAAAAACATAAATATCACATGTTGTTCAGCAATTCAATTTCTTTTTCACTAAGCGATATCGACGGATGGCTGACGCACATATCTTTAAAAAGAAGAGGCACACAATATGAAGTGCTTCGTCCTATGTGCTTATTTTTTGGTCCATCCAGGAGTTTAACGTGACTTGGCCTGAAGTCCGCGGAAACTTACGGAAGGTGGCAAGCTTTTCTACTACATATCTTCGCCAGCAAGGTTTGACCATCGCTACAGAAAAAAAAGCGCAGCTGGGGATTTAACACGCAAACTCATGCTTTCTACCCAGTGAAATCGAACTCCTATCAGTAGCTGGTAAAAATATACCTGTTGGTTCTCAGGTGTCATCGAAGATCATGGCCTCCCCTGGTGCCTGCATGTATAATATTATCTGAAGAGACAGCTTGTCTGCATTGAGCATTCATTCAGGTTAATGAGAGCAGCATTTTGGACAATTGGTTGACTCATAACTCTCACAGACAGGGACTTGTGTACGTGTCTTCCTCTACGTGGAGTCGGTCGTTTTCACTAGCACTGTTTAATCGTGAATATCAAGCAGCTAACCGAAATGTACAGTTGGACAAGTTACATCCCTTCTCTACACGTATTTCCTTCAACCTGGCTTATCACGCTTCAATCGAGGCGGTTGCCTACTGCCATGGACGACAATTGACCATTTTCCGGAGACGCAACGTTTTTTCTCCTGAAGGCACAGCTCCCTTTGGCCACTCCTCCTTTCGGCCGCACACGGAAGCAGAGTCTGCAAGATTTTGAGATCCGAATGAATGCAGCAAGCTCGCCTGTCGAACGACTGCTTTCAATTGACTTTAACAAGGAATCATGCTGCGCGCCTATGAACGAAATGAATGTGCGGGGTGAGCACAGCCACTGAAGTACCGTGGCAGTAATTGCTGCCTTTACGTCAGGTGAGCTGAAACGAAAAATTGCTGTAAGCGGAAGCTCTCTTCACGCGACCAGCAATGCTACGGTCCCGGAGTCTACATGTGAAGCGATTGATGAGCTGTTTGTATGATTTCGATGGTGAGCCCAAGAAGAACCCTTCGGAGCTCCTTGTGAAAGCACCTTGTGTACGGCGCCTCCTCCTCGTCTGGTTCATCATCGATATTGTCCTTATTATCACCAATGCCTTGTATCTACTACTTTCTTTACCAACCTATATTCTTACCTAACGCTGAGTAGCAGGACAGAAGATCGAATCTGGTGCACCTCTCAGCTTTTCTCTCACATTACACCTTTCTTTTTTTTCCTTGTCTGGTCTGTCGGTTTCGCTGGCGCCGTTTTACTGTGAATGCGGACTGCAAGGAAGATTCACAAGAGCAAACTTTCAGTTATAATAATTGTGCTACTAGATCAGCTCCTACAATGACACAGTACGCATAATGCATCCGCGCACATGAACACAATAAGGACAGCGCACGTCTTTACCCTAAATAAAGCAAATATTTCCAAGTTGCAATCTAGAAGGTTTTAATTTGAAACATACTTGGCCTTGATATGCCCTTGCCAGCAAAACTTACAATTTGTCGGTGACGGCCAGTCATGGTGAATTGGCACACTGAACTCCTAACTTCTTTGTTGAATTTATATTGCATTAGGTATATCTACCTCTGAAGCATGCCTGCATACTCTGAGGGCATGCATTACCTCTGAGGGCATTCACAGTCGAATGACCTCGGATTTAGTTGCTGTTGTAACATTTCATAAATACTTTAAACATAACTTCTTTGGCGATATCATAATTTTCGTATTCATTTCTTAATTGTAGAAAATAAAAGAATCACCAACGTGCATGCATGCATAATATCTCAGTAACCCCATTTTGTGGTCTACCAATATGCGCACCTGCCCGGTTGAAATACGAGCAACGCAGACATACCACAATTTTTCCAACAAGTCATGTGAAATAGGCGTGTTTTAGTGCAGCTTGTATCATATATATTCTTTTTGCCCGAAAAAACTATGCAGATAATAAGACTAACGAGGACACACTTCGTACGTTGTCGGCCTTGTAAAGAATTCTGGACTTGCGCCATATCTTTCCTCGAAAACGGGGCAACCACATGATGGATCACTATACTACCACTTTCGCTGTCTGATGCTATTAGGCGTAATTGCTAGCACACCTTTTTTCACATATTCCTTGGATAAATCTTTCTTTGAGACCACGATAGTTGGCGAATATTCAAGTAATTGGGTGCCATGGTAAATTTCATACTAGCATGCCCGTTCATACAAACGTATATAAAACATCGTTCACAGGCTTTTTAATGACAGCTTCCTCATTTGTAACTTTTGTTCACTAACAAAAATATTGCGTGATTCGTAAAAGTATATTTAGGATATATTCAATTAGGATCTTTCCATTATGACTAAATACGCTGGGCTACCAGTCCTCGCGGTCCTAATCACGTGCACTGCCACATGCACATCAAGTGGACCTGAGATTTATCTCTTGGTTTTTATGGAGGTGCACTGTACTGATACTATACGCATATATCGTGCTCATCTACGTAGTAGCGTTCTTCATAATACGAGTGCGAGGACGGCTACTATTCGCGTACACATGCGTACACATGTACACAAGTACAGTGTGCGTACAAACACGCACGCTGTACGACTGTCAATAGGTACCTCGGTAAGCCTTCATTCATTCAAATATACCTAAATGATAAAGTACAGATGTTCTTAATAAATGAAAAAAAAAACAGAAACCCTGAAGGCAGAGAGGTTATGTATAAACGTCTGGCTGTCTACCCTAATTTGTGGGAGTCGAAAAAATTTTTGCAGGGTCAAATTCATTGTAATTGCTTTCGTAGCATTTGCTATTGTTTGAAAATCGCACTTTCATTATTTTGCCGTGCTCGACAAAGAGACCATTTTAATATGGGAGTTACTTTAGGCGTAAGACGACTCTATCTTGTGCGTATTTCGTAACACAATACAATAAATGTGCGCTGAAGCTGTAATTGCTGTTTTCAGGATAGACGCTTCGCGAGCATGCAAGAGCGATACTTTCATTGGAGGCACGTTGCAACATGCAGCGATCAGCTTTTCACTTCCCTGCAAGGTCCCTCCTTTGGGAAAGCGAACCCTTCTGGCCTCTCATGGAGAAGGCAGGTTGGACGTGTCGTAATGGGGCTTCGGGAGCTTTAAGTACAAGTTTCTTCACTGCGGCAGTGTCGGTCGCATGCGTTCGACCAGCTCGACGATAGTAGTTCACAGCGACATTTGCGTGATGTCACTGCAGGGACGTTTATGTTGCATGCAAGCCTACAATATGGTCTGCCAGGAGCGGTTGTAACCCGAAGTCGTTTAGGCTGTCCTGGGAAGAAGAGGGAGTCCGGGCGCTCATCGTCACGTCTGGGTTGTTGTTGCCATTAGGTAAGTGAGCTGGTGACATTGGTCTGTGTGGTAGGACGTCTTTGGGGGTGGCGAGCATTCTGATAAGTTGAGTCGGTATGAAAAAACCACGTTTCGTGTATTCCATGGTTGTTTCACTGTACAAAAGGAAAAGCAGCAAAAAAAAAAGCTTACCAGAAAAATCTGTCAGAAAAAGCATCTCGGCCTTGTTAGTACATAACGCAAGTCGAACAGTGCACACTTAGACAAAGACGGGGCAGTGGTTGTACCCGTACTTATGAGAATTTATCTGCACTTGACACTATTTAGGAGTAAAGAGGACGAACACGGACTAACAAATCACTCATTGGAGTCGCACAAGCTTGCCACCCCAAAAACTCGACTTTATATTATTATTATTATTATTATTATTATTATTATTATTTTCTCTGGCATTTCATGTCTTCAAACTTGATATGATTTTGAACGACGCCATAGAGCACGGCAGCGAAAGTTTCGACAATCTGGTTTTCTTTAACGCGCACGGGCGTGGCATGGTGCACGGGCATCTACTATTTCACCTATGCGAAATGCTACCACCGTGGCCGGTATCAAACTTGTGACCTTTGGTTAACACATGAATATTGTGTGGTCTTTCATCGAATATGCGACCAATAATATGTAGCTTTTTACAACTCTGGATGATATACTCAAATGCCCTGCTGACGCCCATATATGGATCATGTGTAGCTATGTATGAGGCTTCTAGGATTGCACGCGTACATTGGCTTTTCATTCATACTAACGCAGTCGTCCTACAAAAAAAAATGGGCGCGCACTTCTGAATGTCCTAGATTGAAATGGATTGTGCTTCCCTCTGTCTTATATGCTAGTGCAATAGGGCACTCTTTTAAACCATTTTAGTGCACCTGCTGGTCTGCCCTAAATAGAAAATTCTACAGACCACGGGAACTGATAGAGCACCCAAGTTTTGCACGGCACCGATACAGAGATGCACCCAAACAGCGCAGGAACAGAACACAGAAGAGACATATGAAACAGGCGCTGTATGTTATGTACTGCATGTTATGCGACATACTCCTCGAGTTTCGGCCTACTGACACACTACGCTTTTCGCAGAAACTAGAAGCTATTTTGATAGCAACTAAAATATATTTAGGCCAAAGATGCGTTGCAGCAACAGCTTCCGCAACTGCTGACAGTTTGAAAGCAATTGATCAGTGACCATTCTCATTGTTCTTTATTGTGTGATATGAGGGTATTCACTAGTATTTGGGAGTAGTGCACAAATGAATTTTCCTTCAATTCAATTCAATTCTTTATTCATCATTTGTACAGAAGGAGGTCCCGGAGCTACAAACCTGTCAGGGGGATCTCTTATTTGTCGTTTGTCAATACCAATAAGTTTAACAAAATGGCATAAATCTGTTAATGAGTAGAAAAAAAGTGTGAGAAATTGATAAAGCAGGGCAGATAGAAAAAAAGAAGAATACTAAAAAGAGCCCGCGAAGATAACTGTTTACAAGAAGCGCAATTTACGAGCACACGGTACAGAACCTATTTTTAACGATAAAATTGCTATCAACCTAACTTACATAAAGATAAAAATTTGACAAACTATACGACATACAATTGATATATAAATAAATGAAACACGCTTGCAACTGGCTTTAACGTAATGAAATCTTAAAATTCTAGAATAATAATGTTGTGCGGCTTGCTTTAATATCTGATGGCAATATATTCCAGCACTTATTGGCTGTGAAAACAGCAGTGAATTTCCAATAATTATTCTTTGTTTGGAAAAGGTAAATGTTGCTGGTGTATCAACATCTAGTCTGATCACCATTAGTTAGAGCATATGCATAGGATTTATCGACAGCGATTTCATAGTTAAGTGTGTGATATATTGTTCCAGATCATTCAGATGTGCCTATCCAGCGGGGTGAGTCCTATATGCGCAACAATGAACTTAGAGAATACAAAATATTTCATCATAAGAATTACTTTGTATATTATCTCGGCTACTTTTAAGGATGTTTCAAGTTCGGTCCCTGCCTGCGGCACAATGTCTTTTCATACGCTTTTGTTTATAAGCAGTTATATATAATTTATACAGTAGAGTGATATACAGTGATAGAACGCGTCTGTCACTACTAACTGTTTTTCGTTATATTTTCCACAATTCCTGGGACGCTCTCTGCGTCCCGCCTTGTGGCGATGGCAGCGGCGACTTCTACAGGCGCACGTGGTCAAATGTCAGCGCCCTCAAGCTCATCTGTAGCTCAAGGCTCATCACCAGCGACGGCTCAAGAGATGCTCCTGCTCTCGTGCCCAAGGACGAAGAACCAACTGCTGGCCCTCTGGCTACAGCTCAACATTTGTAAGCTCCACAAGGAAACGAGGCTCTTGGTGCAGCTCCAGTGAAGACACTGACATCTACTCAGTCGACGGCGACAACTCATCAGATGGCAGCTTCGTGTCTGTGATGAGCCGCAAGGCCAAACGTAGGCTCATCAAGACGTCATCACCAGCAAGCACGTCAACCGTGAAGGCAAGGAGTGAACGCTGGCCGCATACCATTCTCTTCATGCCCGTGGATCTGTCCGTCAGCCTTCGCAAATTGAAAAGGCAAGCTATTTCCAATGTTCTTGAGGGAATAGCACAGAATGAAATCAAAGAGGTCCGGCTAAACACACGTAAGAACGTTTTAGCTGTTGACACAACACATGCAGACACGCTGGAGAAGCTTCGAATGATGACAGAGTTTGGAGATGTCAAAGTATGAGTGGTCGTACCAATGACTGGGACCTGCACTGCAGGTGTCATTTACGACATTGACTTGGCAATCCCAAACACGGATCTACCCACTCTGATAAAACCGGCGTACGAAGGAGTGGTCATTAAGCATATAGGCCGCCTCGGGAACAACCGCTGCGTTAAGATAGTCTTTAAGGGCGACTCGATCCCTACGCACGTCAAGGTGGGACATTTCCGGCATGTGGTACGGCATTTTGTCCCAAAGCCGCTTCAGTGCCACAAGTGTTTTAAGATCAGCCATGTCAAGGGCGTCTGTGCGAACTCTACCGTATGCCCCCGGTGCGCGGAGGCGCACATGGTAAACATCTGTTGTGCAACAACCTATAGGTGCGGCAATTGTCGAGGTACGCATGAAGCCACGTCTAAGGAATGCCCAAGACTCAAGAAAGAAATGGGTATGCTGAAATAAATGGTCAGGGATAACTGCACCTATAGAGAAGCTTCACAGAAAATCCGGCGTCGACGTCGCCACCGACGAAAGCGCTCCAGTCATGGTAATATTCATGCACCACTTTGGTCTACACCACCATCAACATCCCGTAGAAAGCCAGAGAGTACAAGATTACCTCCACTGGCGAAGCCTCTCTCCCCTGAATACTGCCCAGTGCTTGCGAACGCACGGTCTTCCGAGCAGCCTTCCCGCTCTCTGCTCCCAGTGAAAGCCAATGCTGCTGATGACGAGGCTCCAACAGCAGATCGTCAAATTATTCTATGCTGCGATCCATTGTGAGTGTTATCAGAAGTCTTTTGACAAGCATCGATACGCCAACTGCTAGGAGCGGCCTACAGGTGCTGGACGCGTTGAGTCCGATCCTTGCAAGCCTCCAGTAAAGCCATGGCCGACAATCACAAGACGTTCCGTCAGGAGGTCTGAGAAGCGTCGATTTTTCAATGGAACGCAAGAGGCCTGAGGTCTCACATATCTGATTTTCGCCAGTTCGTTCATCAGTACCGATTTCCTATCATAATTATATGTGAACCGAAATTATCGCACCCTATCAGATTATCCGGCTACGAGTCATTTTTCCCTTCAAGTGACATCTAAAGTAGCAAGGTTGTTGTATTTATTCGCCGGGAGCTTACTTACGTCATCCAGCCAGTGCAACCTCCCGACGGCAATCAGTATGTGTGCTTGTCTGTTAAAAAAGGAAAGGTGACATTTGCACTTTTACGTGTGTATATATCCCCATCAGGTCAATTCGACGCTAACAAACTAGATGGCATATTAAGGGCACATCCGGGTCCGTGGGTTTTCACCGGGGATTTCAATGCACATCATCCCATCTGGGGAAGCTCAAGGCTTAGTTCAACGGGACGACGTCTAGCATCATTGGTTTCCAGCCATGGTCTCGTCCTTCTGAATGACGCCAGTCCTACGTTTTTACGAGGCACAACATAAAGCAGCTGTTTTGATTTGTCCTTTGTTTCACGCCAATTCGCTACACGGGTAAAGTGGTTTTTGGACATTGAAACACAGGGATGTGACCACATCCCCACACACCTGAAGAATAAAGGTATTTCGAACACGTACTCCTCTACCACAACACAAAGAATAGACTGGAGTGTGTTCAGAACTCAACTTGAGGATCCTTGTGAAGAAGGCCTGTCCAATGGTCTTCAGCAAGCTATTAGGGAAACTGCACATGCGGCTATGCGCACAATAATATGCTCTTCGAAGTACTCTGAATGTGACCTCGAGCTGGAGCGACTTCGTGCGATCCGCTGTCGTGCCGAAAAACGATACCGACGCACCAATTTCACAGACGATCTACGGATAGCCCGGCGCATTCAAAAGAAGATACAACGGCGCCTCGACAAATTAGACACCAAATGATGGAGGAAATTTTGTGCGTCGCTAGATCCTCATAAACCACTGTCTCAGATATGGAGAATTGTGCGAGGTCTACGTTCTCTTCCAGAGCAGCGTTTTCCCTTCAAAGCCCTTGCACTTTTTCATCGCCGGCATGAAATTGAGGTAGCAGAAGGTTTCTGCGCTATGACCGTGAGCCAGACAGCGTACACAAGCCTACATACAGTGAATCATATCCCTCACTCACGGGACCCGCGCATGGATCTACCGTTTACATCACAGGAGCTCGATGCGGCGCTCGTCTTATGTCATAAGTCGTCGTCAACTGGCCCGGATGACATCTCATACAGGATGCTGTGCAACCTTGGTAAACGGGCACGAGAAGCACTCCTTAACATCTTCAACGATTCCTGGCAAGCTGGCGTCGTTCCGCAAGATTGGAAGATTAGCCGCTTGGTACCGATTCTTAAGCCTGGCAAATCTCCCCTGGACATTGCCTCTTACCGACCGATCACACTCTCAAGTTGCGCAGAAAAGGTAATGGAGAGAATGATCTTGGCCAGGCTTGAATGGTACCTGGAATACTATGAGATATATCCGAACGCCATGGCTGGTTTTCGCCGTCACCGATGTTCGATCAACAATGTTATAGATCTCGTCACATATGTCCAGCAACAAAAGGAATGTAAACGACTATCTGCTGCCATGTTCCTTGTCGTAAAAGGAGCATACGACAACGTTCTACAAGACGCCATCCTCAAAGCCATTGAGTCAGTGGGCCTAGGCGGTCAACTCTATTGTTGGAAATGCAGTTATTTACAAGGGCGGACCTTATTTGTGAACACTGCAGATGGTCCAACCTCCCAACACGCAACGCATCGTGGAGTCCCGCAAGGTGGTTCCTTGAGTGCAACCCTCTTGAACCTCGTTCTCATTGGTCTTGTAGAACGACTACCAAGTGTGGTCAAGTTATCCATATACGCTGACGACATCTGCGTCTGGGCATCTGGCGTGACAAGACCTCAGGTACGCGCAAGTTTCCAGAAAGCTGTGACGTTGGTATTAGTGTACCTCAAGGACCAGGGTCTGAAAATTTTGCCAGCGAAATGCGCATTGATTGCGTTTAGTCGAAAGCCAATGAGACCATACGCTATATGAATCGATGGCCAAGTCATACCATATGTCAGGACGCACAGATTTCTAGGCGTATTCACTGATAGAGACCTCTGCTGGGGCCCACATGTGGCCCACTTGAAGAAGAGGCTGACAGAAATTGCTAACTTATTCAAGTATCTTGGAGGAAACACCTGGGGGACTTCAGTACATGCAATGATGCAATTGTACAAGACGCTTTTTCTTGGCTATTTGCGCTACAGTTTGCCTGTGTTGACCAACACCTGTAGAACCAACAATCCGACTCTCAAAAGCGGCCAGGCTATGGCTCTGCGAGTTTGTCTGGGGCTACCGCGATGTTCATCAAGAGCTGAGACAATCGAGATCGCTAATGACTACCCGCTAAAGACGCATATCATAATGGAAGTGCTCAGAGCACACGTGAGGCATCTTACTCGTGCCCCTGCCCATCATCTAGCTTCACTGCCAGAAGCCCGACCTTCGTGCCTCATTTTGCCAGACAGTCTTGTCATATCGCACACGCATTCCTACGGGATATACAACTTCATCGAGGATTTCAACTCCCCCATGGAGTATGACCTATGCACATGTTGAACTCATGGTTCCGGGCATAGGGCCAAAAGCCCGGCTCTCGTCTCCAGCGCTAAAGCAGCTTTCTCTTCTCTTGTTATATGAGGAACGCAGTGAGCATACTCATTTATATACTGACGCTTCAACTAAAGTGGATGGGTCTGCAGGGTCGGTGATCTTTCCTGCAACAGCGACAACGGTGAAGTTTCGTTTATCCCACCAGACATCATCGACAGCTGCGGAACTTGCTGCTCTACGTAGTGCAATTCAAGTCATTAAACACTAAGAAGCCAAGAAATGGAGCGTGTTCACAGACTCTAAGACAGCACTACAGTGTTTGATATTCGCTTAACGCCGGGGACCTCATGAACAACTAGTGGTGGAAATTAGAGAGCTGCTTCACCACCTCTTCGACGAAGGACACAGAATCACGTTTCAGTGGCTTCCAAGTCACTGCGGCATATTGGGCAACGAACATGCCGATGCAGCTTCCCGATCAGCACACGAAGATGGTAAAGAAAAATCTATACCATTTTCAAGGACTGATGCTGCAATGATCAGCCGAAAAATCGCTAATGCAGAATTAAAATCCCTGTGGAACGCCAAGTGCTTACGGCACACGCGACTGCATAGACTGGACACGTCTCGTCGACTCCGGCCTCCGTCTGGACTCTCTCGACTCGAGACAACGGTGCTTTGCCGACTATGGCTTGGTGTCGCCTTCACCAAAGCTTTCGCCTTCCGAATCGGCATGGAAGACAGTGCTGCTTGCGTCATTGCGGCAGCGATGAAACTATAGAGCACGTTCTCTGTCACTGCCCTCGTCACAGCGTGCAAAGGCGGCAACTAGCTGCTGCGTTAGCTCGCCTTGACAACAGACCTTTGTCTGAACAATCAGTGCTGGAAAGACGACATGATGTGTGTGCTCACAGAAAATCAGTGTAGGCCTTACTGATTTTTTGCGTGGCAGCGGCCTATTGTATAGAGTGCAGCACCCCAGCCCCCCCCCCCTTTTTTTGTGCGCGTCTATTTCTCTCTTCGCTTTATTTCCAACCTTTCTTCCCCATTCCCCCTTCCCCTAGTGTAGGGTAGCAAACTGGATGCTCCATTTTCTGGTTAACCTCCCTGCTTTTCCCTCATTTTATTCTCTGTCTATACAGTAGAGTTAAAAGAGTACAAGTGACAGCGCTATTGCCTTAAGTGGCTGCATTGACGGCTAATTTCCGTTATTATGGTGTATAAAAATTGGCAAGAAATACGTATAGTGGGAATCGATGATATGCGAAGCACTAATGAGGAAGGTTGATATGTAATGCTGTACATGAATTGCATGTCTTGTTCGTGTTAGCGCCTGGCATCTGTGTTCGTGGTCTAATCACGTCACGTAGTTCAAAATTTGGTATATGTTGAAGCTAGCGAAACAAATATGAGCCCGCTATTAGCATAGCGTAGCATGTACTCATGCTTTACATAGCTCGCATGTCATGATTATCATGTTTGGACATGTTATTTACCTCCATGTATTCGCGTCAAGTATTGCCAAATCCGGTATATCACAAGCTAGCGAAACGGCTGCGAGCACACTATGAGCTTAGCAAGTAGTGATGCTTTAAATTACATGTATGGCATGATTATCATGTTGGCACCAGTTATATATCTTCGTCATTCATTCACATCACGTAACACAAACTTTCGCAAATGTGAAGCAAGAGAAACGACCGCGAGCGCACCATGAGCGTGGTTTGTAGTCGTGACTTACGTGACATGCATGTCAGGATTTCCATGTTGGGCCTGTCACTTATGTTCGCCGTGCTGTCATGTCATATCATACCAATTTTTCAGTGTGTCATGTAAACTAAACCCCCACAGGAGCAACAAGATCATGATATGCAAATCATGACATTTATGACATGCATATATTGGTTTTCACGTTTGACAAGTCGCCTATGCTCGTTATTCATATTATGCCATACCAATTTTAGTATAGGCCCCATTATCGCAATGGCCAGTAGAGCTAAAAGTCATAGGCGGCTAGATAGATGGACAGAGACGGTCAAAGTCACCGAAGTTCCCTAAGAAATTCTTTGCATTACAGAAGCGAGCCGTCGAATTTCCTTCTTTCGCTAATGCATGACTATAGTCAATTACAGCAGACTAATCTAATTTGCTTTATGGAAGAAAGGAAGGAAGGAAAATAGAGGGAAAAGAAAAGCAAGGAGGTTAACCAGCCTATAGGCAGCCGGATTGCTACCCTGCGCATGGGAGAGGAATGCGGGAGATGAAAGAGAGCAGAAAAGAAGAGAGAAACAGCACATTCGGCAGCACACGCGCGCACACTCAATCATAATCCATGTCTTGTTTTTCGCGGTGTGTGACATTGCTGTTACAGTCGCTTGTTCAAGTCGGTGTCACGTAGGAATTTCAACAGAGCTTTCGTCGCCTTCCGTTGCAATGTCTTCTCTCGGGCACTTGACAGAATAGGGTCCACAGACATTTGGCTGTTGTCGATGCGCGCAAAAGCGGACGCCATTGACTGTCTCTGGATTTTATACAACGGACAGTCACACAGGATGTGGTGTAGCGTCTCTTCGCAATGACAGGCATCGCAGAGAGCGTTGTCGGCCATTCCTATGACAAAGGAGTAAGATTTTGTAAATGCCACTCCTAGCCGTAAGCGATGAAGAAGGGTGGCTTCTCTTCGGTCGAGTCCAGTGGGCATGCGGAGAGCCATCAAAGAGGACAGGTGGTGTTGACGATTCGTATCGATGCTTGGTGGGCACCATAGTGAAAACATGATTTTGCGCGCGATTCGTCGAAGATTACTGGTAGCATCGGTCCTCGAAAGTGGTATGGCTTCTTCTTGCGTTCCTATAAGGGCTGCCCGTGCGGCAGTATCGGCATGTTCGTTCCCTATGATGCCACAGTGACTCGGAAGCCATTGAAGCGTCACATGATGCCCTTTCTCGAGTAAAGTGTGGAGAAGGCATCGAATTTCGAAAACAAGCTGTTTGTACGGGCCGCGACGCAGTGCTCAGAGCCCAGATTGTAGGGCAGCCCTTGAGTCGCTGAAAATCGACCATTGTTGCGGTGGTTCCCGATTGACCACACAAAGTGCAGCGCGCAAAGCAGCTAGTTCCGCTGCTGTAGATGCCGTGGAGTGGTCAGTCCTAAAGCTGATGGTAACACCTCTTGCTTAGGATAACTACTGCCCCTGACGAACACTGGTGGTTTGTGCAACCAACGGTGTATACATGTATGCTGTCGGAATATTTCTCGTGCAAAAGAAGAAGAGACAGTTGTTTTAGCACGGGCGACGAAAGCTCAGATTTCCTCCGGTACCCTGGTACAGTAAGATGCACTGTGGGTCGAATAAGACAGCAAGGTGGTATGGATGGTTTAGATGCAGGAGTGAAGCCCGAGGGAAGTTTATCGTTGTATTTCACAATCATTTTGGCGAACGATGCTTGGCACCTCTCTGAAGGCAACAGTGCAAGGTGATGGCAGGGAGCACGTGCGAAGTGTCTGACGTGCGTTCTCAAGACTTCTACAACAATGTGAGTTTGTATCGGATAGTCACCAGCAATTGCAATTGTTGCTTCTGTTGACGTACATCTGGGCAGACCGAGGCACACTCTCAGCGCTTTTGCTTGTACTGCCTGTAAAACACGAACATTGGTCTTGCAGGTATTGCTAAGCACGGGCAAGCTATATCTGAGGAAACCGAGAAACAAAGCCCTGTAGAGCTCCATCATTGCGTCTACTGACATCTCCCACGTCTTTCCTGCCAGGAACTTGAACAGTTGGGAAATAGCGGTCAGGCGCTTCTTCATATAGTTCACATGCGGACTCCAACAGAGGTCCCTATCAATAATAATGCCCAGAAACCGTTGGGTTTTGGCGTAAGAAATCGGTCGCCCGCAGATTGAGATGACATAAGGGGTCATTGCTTTGCGAGTGAAAGCCACCAGCGCGCATTTTTCTGGTGATATGCTGAGACCTTGTTTGAACAAGTAGTTGGCAATCATAGTTGCGGCTTTTTGAAGCCGGGAACGTATCTGAGGACGTGTGACTGCCGATGTCCAGACACAGATGTCGTCTGCGTATATTGAAATTTTAATAGTGCTTGGCAAGTATTCAGCAAGACCAATTAGTGCAACATTGAATAGCGTCGGGCCAAGAGCTCCGCCTTGAGGAACACCCCTGGAAGTATAGCGTCGCGTAGTTGGGCCATCTTCGGTTAACACAAAGAATGATCTTGCAGCCAGGTAACTCGAAATCCACCGAAAGACTCGACCAGCAAGGCCCATCACCGCAAGAGCATCCAAAATGGCTTCATGTAGTACATCATCATAAGCGCCGTTCACATCTAGAAACAAAGCCGCAGATAGTCGCTTACGGGATCTTTCATGCTGAACGTACGAAACTAGATTAACGACATTGGCAATAGAAGAGCGGTCGCGTCAGAAACCAGCCACTGAATTCGGATAAATCTTGTAGTATTCAAGACACCACTCCAGGCGGCCTAGTATCATACGTTCCATTATCTTCTCTACGCAGCTGGCCAGTGCTATTGAGCGGTATGAGGTGAGGTCGAGTGGGGATTTGCCCTGCTTCAAGATGGGTAACAAGCGGCTTACTTTCCAGTCATCAGGAACATTGCCATCCTGCCACGAGATGTTGTAGAGGCTCAACAGTTCTCTCCTTGCACCTTCCCCAAGGTTGCACAAGGCTCGGTACAGAATACCATCTGGGCCCGGAGAAGTTGAACGCCTGCGGAGAGCTAGTGGCGCCTCGAGCTCCTCCATTGTAAAAAAGAGGTCCATGTGGTAGTCACGGGAACGGGGGACGTCACCTCTCACTGGAGAATCTGGACGAGTGGCTTGGTAGGCGATCTGCGCACAGAAATCTTCTGCGACATCGATGTCTTGCCATCTTTGAAATAGCGCGAGCGCTTTGAATGGAAAGCGCTGTTCCGTAGGGTGACGCAGACCTTGCACAGTTTTCCAAATGCGTGAGAGTGGCTTGCAAGGGTCTAGTGACTTGCAAAACGTTGTCCATCGTTCTGACGCTAAATTATCCATGCGACGCCGAATCTTCTTTTGAATCCTCCTGGCTGCCCTAAGATCGTGAATTGATTTTGTACGCCGATACCGACGCTCCGCTGGCGTCGCAGTGCTCGAAGTTGCTCCAACTCTATATCAAAGTCATTTCGTGTGGAAGATATTGTCACCGTGCGAGTGGCGTTTTGCATTGTGCTCTTAATTGTTTCCTCTAACCCAGATCGTAGGCTATCGCTGCAAGCATCTTCCATGTCAGATTTGAAGTTGGTCCATTGGACTGCTCGAATGGTCGTCCGTGGACCATAACTAGACAAGACTTTGATGTTAAGGTAGATTGGAATGTGATCACTTCCTCGTGTCTCAACTTCTGGAAACCACTTGACGTATCTCGCGAGGGAGTTGGAGACAAAGGCAAGGTCGAGACAGCTGCCGTATGTCACCCCTCGAAGAAAAGTGGGGCTGCCGTCGTTCAGGAGAGTAAGGCTATACTTGTAGGCAATGTTTGCTAACCTGCGTCCTCTTGCATTTGTCCTCGTACTTCCGCATGCGTGATTGTGCGCATTGAAATCACCTATGAGGACCCATGATGCAGGACACACTCTCAAAATATCCGCTAATCTCCTGGAATCGAGATTATTCGACGGCGATATATAAACGCCTATGAGAGTAAACATGAGTTTGTTCTTTTTCACAGTGATGCAGACATACTGATTGTCATCGTGAGGTGCAATTGGTTGCACAACATACGTCAGTTCACGACGAACAAAGACGATGATTTTCCTGCACGCACCGTTCGTTGAAGAAATGACAGCTTCGTACCCCGATAGTCTTATTGGTTTCGACAAATTGGGTTCACAAATGACGATGATTGGGAACACGTTGGTAAACACAAACTGACGTAAACCTGAGATGCGCGATTTTAGTCCTCTTGTGTTCCAATGGATAACGGATGCAGCCTTTACTTCTTTACGAATTGTTGAGGTGTGAGTAGCCATCTTCCTAATTGAGAGATTCAAGCACTGGGCTTAGGGCGTCCAATAGTCCAAGTGCGCTTCGAGCAGATGGGGTCTTCATGTAGACTAATATCGCTCGGATGTTTTCTATAAGGAAACGCAGCACCGAGATCACTTGACGATCAGTTTTAGGCAAATCTCTCATGGTTGGAGACGGCTCTTGTGTGGCCACAACCTGCAGAGGTTTCTTGGCAGAACAGCGCGTCGGGAGCATGGGCCATTCCTCCAGAGAAGGAGGCTTCACTGTTTGTTGCGTAGAAGTGGTGGGCCCTTTCGCGCTACTACTGGATGGAACCGCTAAAGAGTGGGAAGGAGCGTCTCGGGAATGTGCCTTCTTTGAAGACTTTCGATGATGTCGACGTCGACGCTGACGCCGGACTACTTCGGCTGCCTCCCTGTGTGTCGAGTTGTCTCGGGCCGTTTGTCTGAGAACCGCGTGCTCCTTTTGAATTCGAGGACAGTCTTTCGACGAGGCAGCATGAGGACCACTGCAATTGGCGCACTTCAGAGTAGTCGCCCGACAGGCGTCTTCAGCATGAGGTTCAGTGCAGCGGGGACACAGTCATAAGTTGGGGCATACGCCCTTGACGTGTCCTAGCCTGAAGCACTGATGACATTGAAGTGGCTTTTGGATGAATGGTCGAACAGAATGTCGAAAATGTCCAACTTTAACGTGGGACGGTGTGCAATCTTTCTTGAAAAACACTTTTACGCAGCGCGTATTTCCAAGGCGTCGCACTTGCGTAATGACAGTTCCCTCGTTTGCAGGCTTGATGGGGATAGACAATTAAGTCAGCATTAGGAATGGCAATGTCGATGTCATAAACTACACCGGCAATCGATTTGTCATCCATCGGGACAAAGGGGCGCATTTCAATGCCACCTAGCTCAGTCATTTGCTGCAGCTGTCCTAGCGCACTCACATCGTGCAAGTCTATGGCGAGAATGTTCTTCCTTGGGTTTACTCGTACGTCCTTAATGTTATTTATGGTATTTGGTTATATGGTATTTGGTATATATATGGTATATATATGGTACATAAATATTGGTAAATATATGGTATATATATGGTATTTGGTTATGGTTTATGTTATATAATTTTATGGTGCTCTATGGTATTTTTTATACGAAGTATATTGTGTTTCGTTCTCTCATACAGTTGTTTTCAAAGCTGTAAAAGCCACGTCCACCTTACAAACATCGAGTACAATCCACTCTAATCACAACTTGAGATCTACGAACTTGCTTTCTGCCATTCTGACTTGTGTATTGCCTATTTATTCATTTTTAACTGGAAAGTTCCCCAGTTCCCCAGTGCTACACGTGTGCATATACACACCTGCTCAATTTCTAAATATTTCGTTTGGGCTGCACAGTTTCACCGAAAGTAAATATGGCATTTGATGTTTCTGGTGATTATAGTGCACAATAAAAAACGTTGAAGCGTTTACGCAGGACATTTGTGCATCGAGGCGTGCGACATGCTCTGATTAAGGGCGGCTGTTTTCTCACAGAAGCGTAGAACTAAAAAAAGATGAGTACTCATAGTTTTGTATATTTACTGTTTCATTTAGCGTACAATTGCTAACCTAATGCTCGGCTTTGATAGTGCCTGAAAAGCAAGAAGTAGAATTAGTTTGCAAGCTTGCCTTTTTCGTTTCTTGCCGGACACCAAGCATTTCAAAGCAGCATGAATTGATAAATGTTGATTATAGAGGTTTCCAGCTCGCGCCACATTCTGCTTCAGTGACGTTCATCGGTTTCCTTGATTAATGATGCTTGATATTGGAGGCTGCGCACTCCGAGATGAAAAAAGAAAATAGAAAAATCATACACAACCAACCCAACTATCACAAAATGGTATCAATATGCAGGCTAAGTTTTCATTTGGATCGTCATATATTTTTGTTTTTAGGGCCATAGAAATAAATAAGTGAATGTCGTTTTACCGCAGCGACAACAAGAACACAAAAGTTTCAGTCACAATTTTTTTACGAAAAGACACAATGCCTTGATTTTTGTAACAATTTTTTATGAATCTTTTTTTCTTGTGGCGTCTTCCCATTTATAGGTTCACAATAAATAAAGCCAATTATACCAAGCCACAATAAACTCTATATAGATAATGTCTCGTTACGGAGTTTTTAGAGAAGAGAAATCTTTCAGCATCGAATTTCACCCGATCTAAAGCTTAGTGAAGTGTTTTTTTTTTTCAATTTCTCTATGTGTCATTGTACCCAAGTTTTAAAATTTTTCTACTGAACCATGTACAAAGAAAGAACTAATCACTTTAGAAATTAAATGACGTGTCGAGTCATAAGAGTATGAGAGTTGTGTTATGGTATGGTAGCCCAATGCAAGTATCTTTGTTTGTACGACATCTCTTTCAATCATGGACTGAAACGGATGTTTTCTAACGAAGATTCTTTAGGACTTCTTTGACATTTTAGCGTATTTTTATTTTTTCCAGGCATGCATATTTGTTATGAACTGTGTGCCGTTGTGGTGGAAAGCAAAGTTCACGTGAGGTGATAATCATACATTTTGTTGGTAGTAAGCAGTAGTTGAAAACACGAAGCCATCGTGTGTAAAAAAGAAGGTAATAGTCAAGAATGACAACCATGTCTGTAGTAGTTGAGTTAATATAATAAAGCAGTTGTTGTGCTACCGGAATTACCAACCAAATGAGTCTTATCGGAGCTGCAATCGTAATCAATGAGTATTTAGGATGATTGATTGATTTTGTGGGGTATAAAGTCCCAAAACCACCGTTTGATTATGAGAGACGCCGTAGTGCTGGGCTCCAGAAATTTTGACCACCTGGGGTTCTTCAACGTGCACTCAAATCTGAGTATACGGGCATACAACATTTGAGTATTTAGGATGAAGAATTTATATATGCAAATACGAAGCCCAGCCTATATCTGTTGAAAGAGACAACCGTTACTTCTACTGCGCCAAAGCTTTAGAAAGAGCTATTCTTCAACCAGTAAGTGTACAAGATAACGATGACTAAATGCAAAAGAAGGCAACATAAGAGTGCTGAATAGCGATTCGAATAAACTGCGCGCTTATTACTTCTTGCTTCAGAGATATCAAAGGGCACATTTTTAGGTATGCATTAGCATATAGAGGACGTAAATTCAGTATGCGGCGTGACCACCCATACTGCGCGTACGTAACAGCTGGCCCAAGCACTATCATAACGAGTTCATACACACTAGCGTGTTGCGGTGTGTGTAAAAGATGGGAAGGCGCGGTTTCCTTTGCCTGTTACACTTTCTCCACAATCATGTGATGGCGTCAGGAAACAAGATTATGCAGACGCGTGATGAACCAACAACTCGTTGGCTCATCACGCGTTATTGGTTCATCGATTTCGTCGTCTAGTCACGTCAAGTGATACCCCAATTTGGTATATGCGGAAATAGCGAATCGGCCGCGAGCACGCTATAAGCGTAGCATGTGGTCATGTTTTACTGACACACATATCATGATTATTATGTTGGGACGTCGGCCTTCACGTCCCAAAACACCTACTTTGGTATACTTGAAGCTAGCGAAACGGCTGCGAGCGTGTCGATGAGCGTGGTATGTTCTATTGTTCTTACATGACACGAGTGTCATTATTATAATGTTTGCACCAGCATAAACCTTCGTCATAAATTGACGTCAAGTAACACCAAGCTTGTACGTATTTGGACTGTGTAATTAACCTTCGTCGTCCGTTCGCATCTCGTAACAGCAAATTTGGTGTATGTGAAGCTCACGAAGCAGCCGTGAGCTCACTATGAGTGCGGCGTGTAGTCTTGACTTACATGACAGGTATGTAATAATTTCCACGTTACGGTCGGTCGCTGATGTTCACTATGCAGGGCAGGAGAACTTAAGTCATATGTGGATAGATAGATAGATAGATAGATAGATAGATAGATAGATAGATAGATAGATAGATAGATAGATAGATAGATAGATAGATACGCTCAATGTTGGTGAAGTTTTTTATATTATTATCACATGTCATTGGCCAAGACGGAGGCTTTACAGTTATTATTTTTTCTAAATGTAATTTTAACAGCTTATTCATTTCAGACTACTTGTTAAAAAAATTAGGTAAAGTCTTGAAATATTTTAGCGTGATCAGTCAAGTAATTATTCATAAAAGGTACATCAAGTTTGCAAAATTTTTAAAGCATTGTCGGCATCTGATCATGGTGGAATGAGCATGGCTGGCCTCTGTTGTTGCGGTCATGCGATCGACTGCCCTTTACGGAACGGTTTTTCGTGTGCATGTTCCTACGCAGTTTTCATTAAGGAAATACGTCACCCAAGTCTCGGGGGACTCTAGCACGAAAGTCTTTCTTCTTTAAATTATTTTCGGTGATTCTAGGTTGTGCCTAACACCCAAGCGGCCGTATGTGACCGACGCACGCAATAATTGACACCTCACACGCGCGTCGCTGCAGCAGTCGCGGGGGCCACGGTGCCTGTTGCCTGCTTTCAGCGCTACTCGCTTGCTTTGTGGTCGACTTGAGAAGTCGATGAAAGTTAATTATTCGTATAATACATGCTTTCCGGTGGCCGGTCGTCGGTTTTCAAGCGCTCGTCATGGCGGAAGGGAATGCTTACATTATAATTCCCCAAATGATAACGACATTGTCAGTCACTACAAACCGTCGACAACTTTTCATGAGATAGCAGTCTGCGTAGACTTTAGATACGTGATTCTCAATCATATAACGCCACTCCGCGGCACGTTTTTTTTTATCTATGACCATTTCGTCGCCTCAGTTAGCGGCACCGGAAAAAATGAAGGACCAGCAATAGCACTGAACCATGGCAACAACTAGCCATTATACGTTAAAATGAGGTTTTTATTTGAATATTAGGTGCTCTGAACCGTCAAAGAATCAAACAATCTTAATTATTTGAACCCGCAACTTGCCTGCATTAGCTTGGATGGTACAGTAGCTTCCATAAGCACACAGCTATGAAACAGTTTAGAAATTTCCACCACACGCGTTGCCTAGTTGCGCAAGAACCCACTCCGCAGCGCTAGAACGCAGACCTTATACAGGAAACAGATTGCCACAAAATGCAAAGCCTTGATTTCGCCCTAATAAGTGTCTGCTTTAACGACGCGAATGAAACAGCGCGTTTTATATTCTGCACAACATTCATTTATCTACTCCTACCGCTGCATGCTCGAGCATGTTGCTGGCCAGCACTAACTGACCAGCACGTCCGCGACCTTTTTCTGCTCTTCGTCTCTTGGCGCAGGAAGATCGTAGCCGTGAACAGCAACACTCCTTGGAAGTAAACTGGTCTTTATCATTAGAGGTGAATTCACTTCTTGTAGATGAACCACGACATGAATGTATATTGCGCAGGTGAACTGTGCCAAGTGTCAAACGAGGTTTTTGAGGCGTCATGCCTTCCAAGGCCGAGAGGCTTGCAGCACGCAAAAAAAACACCTAAACTAAGACCAACAACTGAAAATTCTCAACTTTGACGTCTTCTTTTCAATGGGATCGTAAATTCCGAAAATCATTTGTGAAAAACTTTCACATTTTTTCAGTATCTCTTTAACGACGACATGTAACGTTGAGAACGCCGTCTTGCGAGTGGTGAAACCAGCATGCGCTACATGGGCAAGGTATGGGCGCTGTTTTTTAATACAGCACGTTTAATACAACAGGTCATAATATGTTTCAAGTTCGCCAGGCAAGCTCGGCTTAAATTATCTCGGAAAGCTGTTCAGTGCATACGTAAATTCTAGATCGCGGAGTTTTCTGTAGCACGCACAAGATTACGCAAAGCATCGTTGATAATACACGGACGATCAGCGGACACCACCACCCTTCGTATTCGGCCGGAAATGAGGTAGCGAACATTCAGCCGTTCCTATAGTTTGGGAAAGTACTTTGGTGTGATATACATTTATTTGACGATCAAGAGTTCATCGAGCGACAGCGGCACGGAGAATACGTCCATGCGTCTAAAATTTTTTATGCGAGTTCCCGGGTTGATCCTCACTCCGCAATCATCTTCGATTTCACAGCGCGCCACCTATAGGCCGTGGGCATTGTGAACACCCAAGGCCTCAAGACTTCATTTTCAGCATAGTCTGAATTGTGTCACCTGATTCTATTTTATGATCACTACTTTTGCATTTTGTCACTCAAAATAATATAATATAGTGTAATAATAGTATAATATACTCTAATAATTTGTAATATTATAATATTATACTATAATATATTATTATATTACTATAAAGAGCGCCCTACAGTTCACCACACGTTCGCTTCCGGTGAGCTTATCTTGCAGTGATATGGACATTGATCTCATGGATATCGAGAAACTCCGAACGATTCGTCGTCGTGCAGAACGACGTTATAGACGCACGAAGTCATTTTATGGTCTGAGAGTGGCCAGACGCACACAAGTAATATACAGCGTCAAATAAACAAGTTGGATAAGCGACGATGGGTACCTTTTTGCGAGTCTTTGGATTTCAGAAAGCCTTTGTCACTAATATGGAGAACTGTCCGGGGTCTTCGTACAACCATAACTCAGCGCTACCTATTTAAATCTCTGGCACTTCACTTACGCTGCGAAGAAATTGATGTTGCAGATTCTTTCTGTCGAAGGATTGCCTGCGGGGCAAATTCAACTGGAACGAAGACGCCCGACTATCTGCATTCTCACGTGATCCCCGAATGAAGTGTTCGTTTTTAATAGAATAACCAAAGGCTGCGCTTGCTTTGTATAAACGTTCTTCAGCGCCAGGACCTGATGGCATCACTTACCGCACTCTTTGTCACCTAGTAGTTCAACCTCGAAAGGCACTCTTGCTGCTATACAACGAGTCCTGGCAAACTGGCATGGTTCCACAGGAATGGAAGTCAAGTCGCCTGATTCTATTTCTCAAAGCTGGCAAGTCACCTTTGGACATTTCCTCTTACCGCCCCATTGCAATGTTCTTGCGAGCTGTGTGGGAAAATTTATGGAAAGAATAATTTAACGCGTCTTGAAGGGTACTTAGAGTTCTACAAAATATATCCAGATGCCATGTCCGCGTTCAGACGAAGCCACTAATCAATTAACCATGTAGTTGACTTGGTGAACTGAAGTAGGTTTGGTAACTTAACATTGCTAAGACTGCTTAAACAGCAAAAGTGGTGGCGTCATATTGCTTTTTCATTGTTTTTCTTTGCTACCATACGCACTTTTTAACTGGTCTTCACGACTTGATCATCGAGGCTACTCAAGATTTCAAATTCATAATGGCGACGTCTATCCCCTAACTTTATTTGAGGCTCAATGTTCGAATCAAGACATTTACGTCAGAGGTATATGTCAGCGTCTCTCATTCATTGTTCAATACCTTTTGCCCTCCACTCGTGCTTGGCTTGTTCATTTGTTGTGCGCTCCTGCATCATAACGTCGTTGCTTCGTTAAATTTAAAATTCGCTCATTTCATTTGTTCTGTGCAGCGCTCTGCTAATTTCATAGCGATTGAATAGGTACCGAAACAAGGGCTATTTCCAGAAGCAATGTATCTAACTGGCGTGCAAGGAAGTACAGTAATGTCTTCAATATGAAGGAAAGTATCGCGACAAAAGAAAGAAAGAAATTGAAAAAGAACTGAAGAAAAATTAAATGAAGAATGAAAAGAAGAAAGCAAGGAAAAATAAAGAAAAGAAAGAAAGAAAAGAAAAAGGAAGTGCAGTAGTGAGTAAGCGTGCAGACGCCAAGCAGCGCGCTCCGCCATTTTTCCCAGTAGGGCTGGGTATAGTGAACTAGTATGCATTCTACTTCAATTGGAATCGTATTTTTTTTTGCTACATTCTTGCCTCGGGCCTAATGACTACCTGCAGTTGACGGCATGTTATAAGTATGCATTGCAGGATACTTGTCAGCGAAGTCTCTAGTTTCCATAGAGTCGCAGGATTGTTCACATATTTACTGACGCGAAGCTACGGACGACTACTTTGTGTGCTTTTCTAAAGAGCCTCTGCTGCCAGCCTCGTTGAAGTAAGAAAAGCGAGAATCTTCTGAGCGTTTATGGCCCACATTGAGCGCATTAAAGCGAACGTCGCACATTATTGATCGTCTCGAGACTGCGGAGGTCACCATCAGAGTGATATTGCGATGCGCGTTCGGCATGTGAGATTGGTCTACTATAAGAACAAAAACGTAAAGGGTGGAGACAAACACGGGGCTGGTGGAACCCTCCTTCAGGTACGGAGGCAAGCACTGAAGTGCGTCTTGTACGTAAGCCTCAGGCTTTCTCGCATATGTTTGGTTTACCGGAAGCAAATCCTGGTAATGCACATTTTATTTGGAAATCACTTGTACGCTGGCTTTTATGTGTATATATGCTGCCCAAGAGGAACTCAGGACGCTGTATTGACTTCTATATTATGCGTAGATTCTCCCTGAGACATATTTCCTTCTTTATTGCACAGGAACCAATGTACACTGACAACAGTGATGTCGGTGAGTTTTCAAGCGATGAGTGTTTTTCTGTTATTAGGCAATAAAAATTATATGTTAATGAGAGTAGAAGTATCATCGGTCGGCGAATGAGTTATGGTCAGAGTTTGAGCCGAGAAAGCAATGATGGAGGATAATTCTGTATTGAAAGTATCTTAAGTGCCAAGCATTTCCTAGTGAACTTCTGTGACTTTGAGCGTATCTATCTATCTATCTATCTATCTATCTATCTATCTATCTATCTATCCATCTATCTATCTATCTATCTATCTATCTATCTATCAATCTATCTACCTAGCCGCCTACAAGTTTTAGCTCTCCTGGCCGTCTCAATAATTTCATCAACGCCAAAGTTGGAATGGCATACAGGACTATATGACAATCATAACTGACTAGTCATAACATAAAAATCATGATTTGTATGTCTCGAATGTCACTATTTACATTTTCGGTCTTGCTGCTTTCGCTTCGGTTTCGTTACATGACATTTTGCAAAGCTGGTATGGTGTGACATGACTGCATGACGAACATAAGTGACCGACCCTATAACGTGAAAATCATGACATGCGTGTCATGATTTTTATGTTCTGACTAACCATGACTACACGCCACGCTCAAAATGCGATCGCGGCCATTTCTATAGCTTCACTTATACCAAATTTAGTGTTGCCTGCCTTCAGTGAATGACGAAGGTATATGACTGGTGCAAACATGATAATCATGACATGAGTGTCATGTAAGAACATGACAACATACCACGCTCATGATGCACTCGTGGCCTTTCCGCTTGCTTCATATATTGGTATTACGTGAGGTGAATAGACGACGAAACTAAATGACACGTCCAAACATGATAATCATGACATGCATGTCATGCAAAAAATGACTACATGCTACGCTCATAGCGCGCTCGCAGTTGTTTCGCTCGCTCCACGTATACGAAACTTGGAATCAGATTACGTGAGTAGACGACGAAGGTAAATGACATGTACAGACATGGTAATCGTAATGCACGTGTCATGTAAAACAAGAATACATCCTACGCTCATATGTGCTCGCGGCCGTTTCGCTAGCTCCAATATACCAAATTTGGTATCGCATGACGTGAATGGACAACGAAGGTAAATAACATGTCCAAACATAATAATCACGGCATGCTTGTGAAGTAAAACTTGACTTCACGCTACGGTCACAGCATGCTCACGACCGTTTCGCTAGCTCCACATATCACGTCACATGATACTAAATTTAGTATCACCTGACGTGAATACACGACGAAGGTAAATGACCCTTCCAAACATAATAATTATGGCATGGAAGTCATTTACGGCAATATTTACGTCTGCTTTTTAACGTTGTGCTGATTTCAAAGTGACATATCAACCTTCCTCATTTGTGCTTCAGATATCCTTGATTCCCATTGTACGTAAATCTGCCAATTTTCGTTATTTCTCCACTCCATATGTTGTACTTATAACGAACAGAGCAACGAATGTGAGCATATTAGATTAGTGTACTCATGAGCTGAATAAAGTGTTACGTCTGTCTGATATCCTAAGGTAGATCAATCTTCTGACGATTCTTTTATGATATAATGATCCATCGCAAGAATTGGGAAGACTGCTCCAGCTCCAGTGTGGAATAACAATGAAGAACAACACTTTATTTTGAGGGAAGGGTAAAAAAAAGGGGGGAAGGTTAGGAGCATGTTGGTTGGAGCCTGAAGTACACGGCTCCACTGGCTTGCACCGCTCTTCTAACTTGACTCCGACGCATAATTGCTTTTGTGAGTCCAAGCTGACAAGTTGTGTCTCCCACTGTATCAACCTTGTTGTAATAGTGTTGCCTAACAACATTGTAATTATCTGGCCTTCGATATCACTCCAAAGAGATGCAATATAATGTTGGCGAAACGCCGCACCACGGACAAGCATCACGGTACAACGTAGGATATGTCTTCCTAAGCCGCGATAACTTTGACAAAAAAAAAACACTCGTCTGCATCTTGTTGAGATCTGTATTGTGCCCAAGATCATTGACATCGTTACTTAACAATTGGCGCTTCAAAAAGCTATTTGATTGCAGTGGTGTCCAGCATTTATCGTCGTTCAGTCTTCGTAGGAGCTCATTATCATGTGAGAAGAAGCAGTCAGAGTCGATAGCTTGAGTGTATTGTACAATGTGCACTTGTATAATACTTAGCATTTAAATGAATATTGAAAAATAGAAGTATCGTTGCGGTTGATAGAGTGGCAGGCACACACTTTTCTCAAATAGTAGTAGTTGTACTAGTAGTAGTAGTAGTAGTAGAGTAGTAGTAGTAGTAGCAGCAGCAGGTAACCACCTCCAGGACCGATATAGAGGAGCGCCTCGCGCACACTCTTTTCAATTGAGGAGGAAACGCACGCAGGTTATTCACAATTAAAAAGATAGCTGGTCTCAGGAAATGACTTGCAGAGACGAGTACTAGTGACTTAGCTTCAAGAAATTTACATTGCGTTTGATGCGTATTAGGAAACAGCAAGTGTCACAAGGACGCACTTTGAGCCCTATCTGACCGGAAAGTGTTGTCACGTTAAAATGGCTGGGCGTAACCTCCTTGGTTTTAGCAAGGTTTAGCGAGAGTTGGGCCGCAGTGCCATGAATAAAATGAACTAGTATATAGCCATGAACTAGAGGCGATGAAAGGTGGAAAGTAGACACGAAGCGCGGGCCGTAAGAAATTGAGCGAGTGCGACCTCTCGTTTAGTCCATGGAATGTCCGCTGGACGGAGGTACTTCTATATGCTAAATATATGATCAAACGGTGCGAGATGGCGGTACTTGGAGTGTTCACTAGACAAACAGACAGAGGAATGGTCAGACAGACAGACAGACAGACAGATGCACGGACGGACGGACGGACGGTCGGACGGATGGAAAGACAGGCGGACGGACGGACGGACGGACGGACGGATAGATGGACGAATGGATGGACAGATGGACTGGCGGATGGATGAACAGACAGACAGACAGACAGACGGACGGACGGACGGACGGACGGACAGATGGATGGATGGATCGACGGGTGGATAGACATATGCACTGGCGGATGGATGAACAGACAGACAGACAGACGGATGGACGGACGGACGCACGGACGGACGAACGGATGGATGGACGGATGGATGGACAGATGGACTGGCGGATGGATGAACAGACAGACAGACAGACAGACAGACGGACGGACGGATGGATGGACAGATGGACTGGCCGATGGGTGAACAGACAGACAGACAGACAGACGGACGGACGGACGGATGGACAGATGGATGGACAGATGGACTGGCAGATGGATGAACAGACAGACAGACAGACAGACGGATGGACGGACAGACGGACGGATGGATGGATGGACGGATGGACGGATGGATGGACAGGTGGACTGGCCGATGGGTGAACAGGCAGACAAACAGACAGACATACAGACAGACAGACGGACGGACGGACGGACGGATGGACAGATGGATGGATAGATGGACTGGCGGATGGATGAACAGACAGACAGATAGACAGACAGACCGACAGACAGATTTTTCTAAAGATGTTCCATGCTTGGATGCCGAAGACGCTAGATTGTAGCGACTATAGCTCGACATAATAATGTCCTAAGTTGCATAACTTTTTCGGGAACACGAAGCATATAGTAGCGTGCAATGCGCACTTATTTAACTCAAACGAATCTCCTAATCATAGTAAACTAGACACCACAAATAATTAAAAGACATCACTGAATTCTAGAGGGGCATATTCTTTTTGCTATGTAGCTAATGACAATTTCTCATTACCTTTCTAATTGATGTGGTCCGGTGAACTATGAAACGCTTTTCACTTCAACTTTCCGGGCACATTTTATCAAGGACATTTCAATTCGTAGTTTTCTCTATTTCAGCTGCATTTTTGTGGTTTGTTCTGAAAATGTTACTTGGCTCAAGTAATCACGTGTATTGATTTTTTAAGATCCTTGCCCACTCCTGCCCACTTCAGTCTTGCCGAAGTCAGGCTGCGCAGTGCAGACGGAATTAAGTTTGAAAATTGCCTTTCCGAATATTGATGGCGTTTCTAGCGCCAGAGGACACATCGACTCTTCATTTATGCTCCGCTTATTTTTATGTCCTGAACCTGTGCTTTCAGAGAATGTTAATACCCAAAACAATATAAACTCAGCAGAGGGCAATTGTTCCGAGAGGCACACATACGCTTGAAAAAAGGAAATACTGAAATGTGTAATAATCTCACGCTTATTTATTCTCTTTTGAAACAATGTGAAGCATCTAAATACGAATAACTAAAACATTGGGATGAAGAGTCGATGACGCAACTTATAAGTCTGGCAAGTGAAGCATAACCGCACACACCGTCTACAACGTTCATGCACTGCTCAATCTTTAGCAGAACCTACCATTCACGAAAATATTTACAGTTATCGTTGCGCCAAAATTTATCCATCAATATTCCTAACGTTCAGTTTAGGCAATAACAAGATTCAGTTAACGATAGCCGTCCCGGCCACCAGAGTACCTGTACAGTAATAAAGTGCAATAAGCAATCGAGGCTTCCCGCTCAAGAGAAGCTATGAGCTTACTTTCTCAAACGTTTTTAATATTCAGTGTGGGGTCGTAATGGTGTATGTGTATTTATGCCTCTTCAGATGCGGTGAACATCTTTCTGAGTGCCGGTCCTTTAGTGTATAGAAGGTATTCTTGATGATATCAGGGACGTTCAGATAGCAAACTTGCTTCCAGGCTAAGTGAGGGAAATGTTCTTTTGCAGATACTACTTCAAAGTTAGGCACAACTTCATGGAACGGGGTTTTGTCTGGCAAGGGTCACCAGCTGCACTAATTGTACGTACTTGTGTATCGCGCTTTCACTACATTTCCTTGCCCAACGTGTTATCAATACGTAAATATTCTGATTGCTAAGAAGTTTAAAATCGTGAGATATCGAATATTAGAACCAGCACTCCTGAACTTCACACCAAAATTGAAAAGTAAGAACTGCACAGTAACAGTAGAAGGGTAATTAATCGGCGAGAGATTGCAATCACTGAATACTATAAGAGAAATATACTAAAACAAAGTTTATTCGTTTATTAAAACATTATGTATAACCCGAAAGAATGACGCACGCAAGTCAGATTTCGCAAAAAAAGGGGGGGGGGAGGGGGAGGAGTTCACGGCGGAGAGCAACGAAGGTGCTACTTTCGATTGTCGGGTGGTGTTAAACTACAGTGGCATTCAGAGTTAGCAGAAAGAATACGTTTTGTATAATGACAACTATGAGCACCCACTACACAGATGCGTCCCCATCTTTCATGTCATTATATTACAAGCTTCTTGAATTCTCATTCCATTCCTCTGATGTTGGAAGCGGGCGTTGGATTTGTTAGAAGTGGGTGGCTTATGATTTCATGATATACTGTTAAGTGATTAGAGGTAAAAAAAATTGGCCCCCATATCACAATATTTCACTGCAACTGTCGTGGAAACACGACAGTCTTGCGTCTGGAGAGAGTGAACAACACGTTTATTTGATGTTTTGCGCAAGAAATCTGTGCATTGTATTCTGGAGGCGCTGCATTAGAGTATCGATCCGTGCTGCGAAGGCGACGGAGCGCATCAAGGCACGTTAAGGCACGTTAGACATGAGTGCTATTTGTCAGTAATCTTCGAACACGAAGGAAGTATTGCGCACCCGTCTTGGAGGCGATAAGGTGTAGAACGCAAAGCGGCGGACAGGTTCCACAGCCGTGTCGTTTTAGCAAAGCATTGGAAATATTGTTTGGCGCTGCGGATGGGGTTGGCTGTTTAAGGTATCGTCAGGACCCGGAAACTCTCAAGTTCATGTGATCACATGTGGGTGCAGTGTTGCTAAGTATAGGGAAGTTTCTCTACATCTAGGAGATTTTGACTGTATTCTGGGGAAAAGGGAAGTTTCTCAACATCAAGGAAATTTTGCCGCGTTCACATGAAGCAAGCATATCAACGTAGGGACCTCCCGCCGATAATGTGATTTTGTTTCCTTCTGCTACATTTTTTTTCTTTTACACCCACTCTACACTCACCCAAAAGCGCTGCGTCATGCCTAGTAGCGGTTTTGCGGAGGGCAAGGGGGCGAAGGGGTTGATCTCCGTCTTTAACGCTGTGTCAGCGCTCTTCTCTCCCTCACTTCATTGCATTTCATTACCTGTCGTCCGTGTTTGACGTCGATTGCCTTATTCCCGGTGAGAACCATAGAAAAAGTGCTCTCTCTCGAGTCCACCAAGTATGTTTTCCTTCACACTAACCCCCCATTTTGTCGCTTTTCACCCGCGGCATTATTTCTGTGGTTTGTTGTTCTTTTTTTTTTTCATCAGTTTCCCTTCTTTGCAAACGCTGTCACGGTGCTAGTGAGCTGCCCGATGCAGCCATAGGGCTCCGCCAAGGTCACCGAAGTTTCTGTGAAAAGCGCGGCAAGAGAAGTAGGCTGCATGTATGCGGTTATTTGCAGAAATAAAAAAAGGATGGACAAAAAAGTAGCTGGTGGAAGACTGCAAGGATATGTTTCAAACGAATATATGGCAGTCAAAATTTCTAATAAACATATCTTCTCGTAACCATTCAGCAGCTGGTGAAGGGTGAACTGCCGCACGACATAATATTCTTTCGTGGTTAAACTATTTTTCGTCGCAGTATCCTGCATCAGATACCCTGGCAAAGCTTGAGAGTACGTTTTTGTTTTCATGTTTTATATGAACACCACCAAGCATTTTCAGAAGGAGAGTTGCAAAATAACAAGCTCGTTCTGATTATTATTATTATTATTATTATTATTATTATTATTATTATTATTATTATTATTATTATTATTATTATTATTACTATTACTATTATGAAATCTGCATGATATTACAAGGGCACTGTATCGTAGTGTAATGTTCCCACGTTTCGCATTGAGAAGCTCGGCTCGCAGTGTTCGTAAACATTATTTTGATATATTATCCATTCTTCGGTCAATATGGAATGCTTCTTTCTTGGGGATTTAAACTAAATACTGTGATAATAGGTGCCCCCCCAATGTGATTACCGCTTTACTTTGTGATTTCATTGAATAAAATGTCGTTTAAAGTTTATGAATGCGTACTGCAACATTTCTTCACCTTTAGCACAGTGATATAGGGGAATATTTTCAAACGAATGCACCAATATACCATGAAAGTGAATTTTAAAACCTTTTCCACAGCACAAATGCATTAGTCTTTACATATAGAGAATTTTCTCACTCCAGACATAGAAGAAGTGACTTCGCAGGTTGGCAGCCCTCGTAGGGAGTAAAACAATACACCACGGCACGTTTCACTTTCAAACTCGCGAAGTGGATCTACTGACCCTTCCGTTATGCAGCGTATGGGCGCCGCCATTCGCGCTATTGCACTTCGTTGTAGGTGCGTCTTCATCGGGACCCCATTTTGATTGTAAAATAATCGAATACTACATAATTCCGTACCGCTAGACACGCAAAAAAGAATTTGTTCTTATAGCAAGGAATTTTTTTAACATGTGCTGCGTCATCAATCTTTTTGTAATAGTTTTCACTCCAGCTGACTCGTTGTCAGCAGGAGCCTATCGACATCATTATTCTCATTTAAAAATATACGGCGTCCAACGGTAGTGACGGCAGGTAACGGCTCGCGGTACGTTCGGATGTGTCTCGCACTGTTTCGTTTTGCTGTAAACATTTCCAGCCACTGCCAGCCGTGACACTCTCTTTCATTCTGTTTATTTTGACTCATTGAAATACTTTCGTGAAGGGAAGTGACTTCCGGGAACAAAGTGACCGTTGAAGCTTTCCTCGGATGAACACCCGTTCCAAGCCGGAGAATTACGGGCCGGTGAGTAGAAAGCACTTCAGGTTTTTTTGTTTTTCAAGGACGCCTGTTTGCAGGGTTAGTTGTTTCATTTCAACACATGTAGTTTTCTTATTTTTCAATGACTGCGTAGGCGTCACATGGTGGCGGCGCATTGCACTATTAAATTTTTAAAATATTTACTGTGTCATTCTGTCACCAGCAAAACGTGCGTTACTAGCGGCGTGGCTTCACGTTGAAACGAGTCGCTGACTCAATAGTTACTTCTGAACTTCTATTGCCAGGTAACACAAACCAGGATGTTGCGATGAAAGAATGCGAATACATCACTGTCACTTCGCATGTGTCTTCGGAGCTAGCCCATATATAAGGGCAAAAACCTCACGAGTTAACAGTTTACCGCAGTCGCACTTGAGAAGCCTCAAATAATTATGGGCGTGGTTTTTCTATAAAGTGAGAGAGAAAACGTCACCTAAACCAGATGTAGTTATTTTTCTGCCACAGCCTCTTGGCCTACCAGGCATGTAAGCAGCTCTGTACAATGCTCAAGTAACCTGCTACGTGGCATGCCTTGTGAAGAAGCAGCCCCGAGTGACACATGTGTTGTGGGAACCATTACATACTGCCACAGGCATGGAACGAGGTTCAGCCATGCCAACGCGAGTATGTGCCATTTTGTGAAAAAGAAGAGGACAGTTTGTTGTGCTCGTGGTCTAACGTTCGGTTTGGCTCGACGTCCAGTGGTGCTGCTCCTACAAACAGACGTTGTGGTCTTTCTGTAATCACGTGACAATTTCTGGTGGAGGTGCGGGGTAGTGTTGTATGCATTGCAATCAGCAGCAAGATGCCGACACTAGTCGCGACTTGGAAGAACCAGCTGACCTATGGCGTAGCAGGTGACAACTAGGCCTACCACCTGAACTCGCACCGCTTCGACAACTCGGCAGTACTATGGCTAGTGCGGGAACGCGAACCCAAGAGACATTGATGCTGCCTCCTCCGTGATTCTTCAACACTCCGCGAACTCCGAAGCCGTTCCATGGTGACCCTTATGAGGACGTCGACGACTGGCTTGACGACTACAACCCTTCCTCCAGCGTCAACAAGTGGAACGAGCAGCGAAAGCTTCGGTATGTCTACATTACCTCGAAGACTCTGCGCGCACTTGGTTCGAAAACCATGAAGCCACTATGACAACCTGGCCAGAGTTTTGCAACCAGTTGCGGAATACCTTCCGAAGCTCTGACCGAAAGGAGCAAGCGGAACGGCTCACGAATTCCCGAAATCAGCGTCAGAACGAGAGTGTTGCCATGTTCGTTGAGGACATGTCGCGGCTGTTCAGGTGAGCTGACTCCTCAATGACGGAAGACAAGAAGGTGCGCCTCCTGATGCGGGGAATGAAAGAGCAGTTGTTCGCTGAACTAGTGCGCAACCCTCCCAGCACTGTGGAGGATTTCCTCCACGAAGCCACGACAATGCAGAGAATGCTATGGCAGTGTTCGTATCAGTATGAGCGTCCTGGCAGTCTTTTGTCACTGTCATCAGCCCTGCCAACACCCGACGTCACGACTATAAGAAACCTGACGGAGCTCGTGCGCAGTATTGTGCGCGAGGAGCTGCAAAAGCTGCACGCGGTCTCTTCCCAGCCCCGTGTTGATGCTCTAACAGATGTCGTCCGCGAAGAGGTCGGGCAGCTGGTACACCCCATGACGACTCTGCGTCCAGCCGAGGTCCAACCCATGACGGCCCCGCGTCCAACCAAAGCTCCTCTAATAACGTACGCGGAAGCATTACGTACTCCTACACCGGCTGTTGGCTATCCTTTCCATCCGTCCATCCTGCAGACGGCGCCGTCATTCTACTCAAGACCACCGCAGTACGGCAACCCAACCCTTACACGGAAATCCAGTGTATAGCATGCTCCCGACAACCGGCCTCTCTGTTATCACTGTGGTGAACCAGGTCACATTTACCGTGAGTGTCCATACAGGCACATGGGTCTTCCTGGCTTCCGTCCGGATGCTCGTCGACCCAGAGATGGAGGGCGTCCCCGTGCTATCGCCGAATACTTGGCAAGCCAGCAGTACCCAATCCTTCCGCGTCGCCAATCCCGCTCACCGTCTCAACGGTGCTCCACGTCACCTGGCACAAAATCGACCTTTGCGGACGTCCTTGCAGAAAGATCACCTGGATCCACGAGCCTGCGCCGGGGAAGCTAAGAACAGCGACCTCTGGGGGTGAGGCCGCTGTTGATCGACCCTTACAAGACCCTCCGCTGAACTGCCTGCCGACATCCGACGACATCCTTTCACCGACGTGTGCCATCGACGACAAACGTGTCTCTGCTCGCATCTCTGTCCTTGTCGACAACCACCCGATAACCGTTGTGGTTGATACGGGTGACTATTATTTCGTTATAAGCGCTGACCTCGGTGCACAGATGAGAAAGGTAACGACACCTTGGGGACATGGAACCAACCTCCGGATGGCGGGAGGTCACCTATTGACACGGCTGGGAGTATGCACAGCCCGGCTTCGAATTTGTGAGTCGACATACATTGCTTCCTTCGTCGTATTGCGCGAATGCTCCAAAAGCCTAATTCTCAGAATGGATTTCCTCCGCGAGCATGGAGCAGTTATCAACCTCCGCGACCTGCTCATTAAGTTCTCTAACGACCATACAGCCAGACATAAGAATGTAGTTGCGCAGACCACAACACTTTGAATTGCTGACGACACCATGGCACTTCCGCCGCGAGCCAGTATGTTGGCAACTGTGGAGAGTGACTGTGACTACAAGAGTAGTGACATCGCGGAAACTAACCTCTTGGTGCTTTCGGGTCGGCAGATTTGTGTCGCGCGCGCTATCGTCAAACTGAAACATCGGAGGACTCAGATTCTGATCACGAATTTCGGCGCCCAGTACCAACACTTGGCAAAGCGAACAGCGATCGCGAACTTTGAAGCCATTGATGACGAAGAATGTGCCACTATCGCTCCGATTGCCACTGCTGCCGAAGTTGACACTGCATTAGCCAGTACAGTTGACGTGAATTGCCAGCTATACTCTGCGCAGCAGCAGCAGATACGCATGATTTTACGTACGTGTAGTGACTGCTTTGCGTCCACCTCCAAAATCAAGCAGACCCCAACCGTGAAGCACCGCGCTTTAACGGACCCTACCGAACGGCCTGTACGACAGCACGCCTACCGCGTGTCGCAATATTTTGTGAGCGTGACAAGCGAATGACTCTTCATTCTATTTAGATATCATCATCACCTGTACATCTTCATCGTCTATAAATATCATCACCAGTGTGATTTAGCTCAAGCCTGGCTGAACAAACCGGTTCCTCACAAGTGGTGGACGGTGCTTTTCGTTCCCCCAAGTCATTTTTCTCGTTCTCGCAGGAGCTCCGCTTTGGTCGTTGCATACAACCCCCTGCCATGGCGGCCCAAAAGAAGCCTGGCCCATCCAACGTCGCCGTCCTACAGCATCCATCGGACAGCCAACAATTGCTCCAGAGCTGCCATTGAATTTGATAAATGTGTTTGTACAAGGTGTACGCGTTGACGCTTTTGTAGACACTGGCGCTGCCGTTTCAATTATTCATGCTAATTTTGATTCCCGCCTTCGAAAAGTCACCACGCTTTATGGCGGCCTACCTCTCCGTGCAGCGACCAATGCTCTCATTTGTCCACTTGCACAGTGTACCGTTCCTGTCTGCATAGAAGGCTTTCGTCATCAAATCGTTTTCGCGGTATTTCGTGAGTGCACCCACGCTCTCATTCTGGGGTGGGATTTCTTGTCTTCTGCGTCCGCTTTCATATAATGCCATCGGCGCCTCCTGCATCTGAATGTCACTGTCTCTTCGCTTGAACACGATGAACGCATCCGCTTTGTCACCACATCAGATATGTAATTTTGCCATACATCGAGGAAACTTAAAGTGTTAATTGCACCGTAATTGTGGATGGTGACGTACTAATTCTTCCTTAGGGTCATACTCTACGTAGGGGCATTGTGATCACACCAGGGCTTACTCTCGCTTCTTCTATAGGTCTACCTTTCTAACCGCCATAAATAAAACACCCGAGTGTGTACTGCTCCCCTGTGGCTCAACAGTATCTTACGCGGTTGACAGTGAGCATGTTGCGATTGTTGCTCTACCGAACAACAACCACAACGATGACCCAGAGTCACAATCACTGCCAATAAATGCCTCTACCGCACTTGTGTCGGCAACCATAAGCATTGACCTAATACTTGATCAAACTGAAGATTTGCTCGCCCTGTTGAATAGACACCGTTTTCTATTCGAAGTGAACTCGCCCGTCCTCAGCATGACTACCACCGCTACCTACAGATTCCAGACTGACGGCTCTCGTATTGTACAATGGCGTCCATATCGCGTGTCTCAGGCAGAACTCAAGATCATCGAAGAAAACGTCTCAGACATGCTACGTCGCAACATCATACGTCCTTTCTCGAGTCCCTGGTCATCCCTAGTTGTTCTTGTTGAAAAGAAAGATGGGCAGTGCGTTTCTGCATCGATTACCGTGCGCTAAACAAAATAACGCGCAAGGATGTTTATTCTCTTCCTCGTATCGACGATGCACTAGATTCATTAGAGGGCGCCAAGTATTTTTCAAGCCTCGACCTTAGGTCAGGCTACTGGCAGATACCAATTTCAAAGTCTGATAAAGAGAAGACCACCTTTTCCACGCCAGATGGGTTGTACGAGTTTAATGTGATGCCTTTTGGACTCTGTAATGTGCCCGCCACCTTCGAACGCATGATAGATGACGTATTGCGTGGTTTGAAATGAAAAACATGTCTGTGCTAGCTCGATGACATAGAAGTGTTTTCATCCATGTTCTTGCTGCATCTACAACGTCTTGACGAAGTCCTCATATGCCTTACAAAAGCCAGTCCACAGCTTAACACCCAGAAATGTACCTTTGCTAGCAAGTTAATCAAGGTTCTGGGCCACCTCATCAGCAAAGAAGGAATTCGGCCGGACCCCGAGAAGCTTGCCGCCATTCTCGATTTTCCTCGTTCACTACGTCAAAAGGACCTGCGCAGCTTTCTCGAGTAATCTTCTTACTTCCGGCGCTTCATACGCGGCTTCGCGGAACTTGCGTCTTCGCTCCATCAACTCCTCGCAAGGAACTTTACCTTCGTTTGGTCCGAAGACTTCAAAAGGGCTTTTACGGTATTGAAGCAAGTCCTCACTTCGGATACGTACTGTGCCACTTCGATTAAACCACACCCACCATCCTTCAAACCGACGCAAGTTGTCATGGTCTAGGTGCGGTACTCTTGTAGCGTGACAGAAACTCACGCGAAAGTGTCGTTGCTTACGCGATTCGTGTTCTTACCGCTGCTGAAAAGAACTGCACTATCACCGAGCAGGAGTGTGCTGGTGTTGTTTGGGCAGTGCGAAGATTGCGACCATATCTTCACGGCGTTCATTTTACCGTCGTTACCGACCATAACTCCCTATGCTGGCTTTCATCGATAAAAAATTTATCGGATCACCTCGATCACTGGATGCTTTGCTTGGAGGAGTACGATTTCGATGTCGCCTACAGATCTGCAAAGAAGCATCAAGATGCTGATACTCAATCGCGTTGTCCTTTTCCAGCGGAGGCCACTCACCATCGATACTCCAAAACGACAGGACCTCTCCATTCGCAGCGCTAAGTTCATCACCTGGCACCCTACCCGTCCTTGTTTCACAATAACGTGTCGACCCAAACTGCTGCACCATTGTTGACCACTTCACCGGGTCTACTACTCCTCCAAACACCAGACTCTGTTGAAAACTTAAACAATTTAAACTTGTCGGTGTTGCTTTATACCGCTACATTTACACATCGATCGCAACAAGAGGGTACCCGTCATCCCACGTTCTCTGCAACTTGAAGTTCTGGAAGCCTTTCATGGTGATGCAACCGCCACTCATCTAGGCTATCACATAACTTACGACAAAATACGAAGTCATTGTTTTTGACCCTTCAGCCGTCCCTAAGTACGTTTCCTCCTGGGTCAATTCCCAACGGCGAAAACGACCGACAACTGCTCCGGCTGGCTTAATGCAACTTCTTTCTTGTCCAGCTTCGCCTTTTGAAGTCGTTGGAATTGACTTGTATGGCCCTTTTCCTATATCATCTAATGAGAATCGCTGAATTGTCATGGCCGTCGACCACCTTACTCGCTACGCAGAAACAGCTTCCATACCATCTGGGACTGCCACTGAGGTCGCCGACTTCTTTCTTCACCGCATCTTTTTTGGGCCATGGAGCTCCGCGCATTCTCTTCAGCGATCGTGGCAAAGTATTTCTCTCTTCTATTGTCGAGCAAGTTTTGCGTGCCTCGAACACTGTTCACAAGACCACTTCTAGCTACCACTCACAGACCAACGGATTGTCTGAACAATTTCATCGGACCCTATCGGACATGATCGCCATGTACCTTCACCCCAACCACACGAACTGGGATGCAACTCTACCCGTGACTTTCGCTTATAATATGGCTGCTCAACGCACTTCCGGCTTTTCTCCATTTTTTCTCATCCATGGTCACTCGCCAAGTTTCACTTTGGACGTCTCTTTCCTCTGGCCCCTGCACCCTCAACGGCCCCTTTCTCTGAAGAATTTTTATCTCGTCTCGGACACCACCGTCATTTGGCCCACGTTAACACCGGCCTCTCTCAACACACTCGACAATCTGGCTATGACTCATCTCGCCGTGTTATGAGTTTTTCCCCTGGTGACGAAGTTCTTCTATGGACTCCACTGCACGTTCCCGGCTTATGCGACACATTCATCAGTCGATTCATTGGGTCGTACACGGTGGTCGAACAGACATTTCCGGTCAATTACCACGTTTCTCCTTAGCACTAATACTGATCATCGTTGCCGAGGGACAGCGATAGTGCACGTATCTCGTTTAAAGCCTTATGCGCGACGCATTTCATAACATTCTAAGGCGACCAGGTTGGCGCTTTCACCGCGCAGGGGAGTTAGTGGGAGCGCGACAAGCGAATAACTCTTCATTCTCTTTAGATATCTTCATCACCTGTACATCTCTATCATCTGTAAAGGTCATCAGCAGTGTGATTTAGCTCGAGCCGGGTTGAATAAACCGGTTCCTCAAAATATGTATAAAATGCTGCTGTATACTAGTTAACTGAGTTTATCTGTTTACTTCGAAAACTTTTGTGCATTGATTATGCTTAGCCATATCTGGTGATTTTACTTGTTTTTCCAGACTGCCATGCAACGACAGGATGACTATCCCAGAATGTCCACTCTGCAAGCACGTTGAAACATCTCGAAGTCCAGTGCAGCAGGTCATCTCGAACCTCACATATGCACTCCTGTATTTGTGAATGTTTTACCACGCATATCATAGAGAGGTGTTTTAGATTGGCAACAAGCATTGGCTGTCTACTGTGGCATGGAGTCTACAGTTCACTAACGTTTAAACTCAAACATTATTTGATTGTGTGGCACTGCTGAGCTCAAAAACACAGGTTTGATTTCAGACATAGTGGCCATGTTTCGATGGAAGTGAAATGCTAACATGCTCGTGTGCTTATTAAGGGTTTGTACGATTACCCTGCACCACATGATCCATTTTACGAGGTGCTGCACCTCGCCATTCAATTCAGTGGTGCAGCGCTGCTGTCCTGTAAACCATGCTATTTGTCTTAAGCAGCGCAGGAGAGGTACAGCACTAAAACTGGTTCATGATTTTTCTATACCTCTTACTATGATGGTGCTGGTTTGGTGCAGCCGCACGCACAGCTTAACGAACCACATAGCATTAGACGTAGGTACCGTACCTGCCTCTACAAACGCGGCATGCTTTTCCAAGACGTTTGCACCTCATTAAATTATGCGAGCAGAAATAAGGATTCCACATTGTCACTCACTTGTGATGTCACACTGCTGCACTCGTGCTGCACAAGTTCTGAACTTCTCGCGCACAGCTGTGAACTAGTTCTTATTGACGCAGGGGAACCAAACGAACCCTTAAAAATGGAAGCTTTAAAATATAAAAAAAGTTGTGAACACGAGCTGTCAGAGCAAATGTTTCGACAAAGAGTCTTATCTCCTGCTAGGCTACAATGTCATTTGTTTTTTCTCTGCAAGCCAGAATCAGTCTAAAGTTGCCCACTCCTGTACGACTCATGGTCACTTCATGGTTGACATGTGAATAGTCAGAAATAGTTATTTCCATTACAAAATGAACACCCTTGAAGTGAGGGGCATTAACAGGCTTTCCGACATTTAGTTCTGCCTTGTGACACAGTTTACAAGCTACAACCAAATTTGTTACTTAACTCTGCTTAGCTCATACAAATTTACAAAAGATGCGCCAAAGCTCATAAGGCTGCGCTCTATTGGATTAGCTTTGCACATATGCTCAATGTTCTCCTAAAATAGTAAATCATAAAGGTGATGAGTACTTGCAACACAGCTTCCTCAAACACGTGAGTGCTGTCCTGATGAGGAAGATTGCGTTCATTGGATGTGGTAGTGGTTTCTTTTTTGTTTTCATAGAAACGTCCCTGATTTCTTTGAGCGCATCTGCTTCTATTTAAATCAATTTGTCATAGCTATAATATCTGCCAATATGAAGTGAAATTCCGTGCCCTACTGTCACGAAACAATCTAGGAAATCGTACAGGTAGTGAAAACATCAATGGTCTTGGCTTATCCACAGCTATACTGCAAGATAGTACGTATTTCAAGTCCAACCCTCTAAAAGTAGCAGAGAGAAACCAACTGCAGCTTTCAAGCGCAAGTATGCTGCAAAGTAAACACAATAAGAAGAGTGTAATAAATGTGACCTTTATTGATCCAGTATTTGGACAGATTCACATCATGTGCCACCAATTGATTTCAAGAGTACTTGCTTGCAAAAGATTGCTTACGTTCTATCGATATGTCTATGCAAAAAGAGATTGTGCTTAGTACTGATCAGTTGTTTAGTGTACTGCAGAAGCACAAACAAAGATGTACAAACAACAAAAGCGTACAATGCATGCCTAAAGCTTAAAGAGTACTTGCTTGCAAAAGATTGCTCAAGTTCTATCGATATGTCTATGCAAAAAGAGATTCTGCTTGGTGCTGAGCAGTTGTTTAGTGAACTGCAGGAGCACAAAAAAAGATGTACAAACAACAAAAACGTACAATGCATGCCTAAAGCTTATTTTCTTTGAATTGGAATTTTTCGATCTGCAAGAACACACCTCATAACTTTGTTCTTTTAGCATACATGTTCGCTGCATACTAAGCAGATAAGTCATTACTTGCGACAAAAAATCCCAGCTGAACATACCATGTAACTTTACTCTAACAATAAATATAACAAGGCTGAAATAAATTTTAGGCCCGTTAGCTAAATACATATCACCTATATTATAGGCTCATGGCTGAGAACGAATTGCTGACCCTGTCGACACAACGCGACATTGCAGGATTGTAAATTACTCAAGGTAGCATTGCAGAGCGAGAAAGATTCAGAACTGCACGCAGCCGCAAATGTTTATTTAACAAATTTAGCAAAACTACATTGCTCTCACTGCGCGAGCTATCTATCGGCGATGTGCAAGTTTCCTTCCTGATACCACACTGTACATTCACTTCACTTCAAAATGAACGCTGCTTGTAAAGCACCACCTCTTACGGCAGAATCGGACCCTTGTTCTTAAGCCACACTATTAAACTCGAAGGCTGCAACACAATGAGAATGACGTTCATTCAGCGATTTCGATGCTCAGTTATATGTATCTGCTTGTTAGCTTTCTAGAGTCTTTACACAATGGTTGATAGCTCTGGATATGTATGAGTGACTTGTTTTGTTGGGATCCGACCGTATACATTGGTTATACCGGATTGTACACTCACAATAAATGATACAAACCTTACTTGATTCACGTTGTTTTTGCCAGTCCAGGCCAGCTTGGTCACCTGGCGATAATTACACACTCTAACCGCCATTTAGCAACGGGGGAAAAAAACAAAATACCAGAGGAAGCGAACAGCGCAAACCAGCAGCAAGCCCCCCACCTAAAGCAAAAAATGAACCTCTTTATTGATGATGATAGTACTACCAGTGCCATCTTGCCTCGCGGTATTGCAGTTCAGTACGCCACCGCTACCTATTTGCATGTTGTTTTGGTACAACAGCGAAAAGGTACAGTTTCCGTTCTCTAAACTGGTAGGTGTTCTGTGGTATTGTTAGGTGCCCTTTGGAATATCTTTAGGGCGGACAAACAGAGAGACTGACCAAAATGTTTGCGTTGAAGCACCCCAAGAAACAGAGAGAGAAATAAACGTTTATTAAAAAACAGTGTTCCGAGCGAGTCCTGGTTTCACCCTAAGGTGTGAGGACTCCGTAGTCCTAGTCAGGGGGTTTCCCAAGAAATACTATAATATTTAAAAGAGTTAACGATTAGACTGATTGACATGTATGAGGTTAGTGATGTGATGTCATAATCAAGTGCGCATAAAAACTAGCAATAATGAGTTTCGGGCGTGTTATCGCGCTCCGTGGCTAGAGATATGGATGCTCGATAAAATCATTTCTATACGCAAATATCCTCTTTGTTAATGAGAGGAAAAAACTCTGTCATGGTAAGACTAACCGCTATTGAACATTATTTAAATCACTGATCTGTGGGGTTTGACGTCCCAAAACCACCACATGTATATGAAATACGCCGTAGTGGAGGGCTCCGGAAAGTTTGACTACCTGGGGTTTTTCAACGTGCACCCAAATCAGAGCACATTGGCCTACGGCAGCTCTTGAATATGTAAAACCACTGTTAATCATTTTTTGTTAGACACAATTCCTAGTCATGCAGTGGGTAAAGGAAGAAAATAAATGCCGTACGAAAAAATGACCTCGCCTAAGCGGGGCTTGCGAAACTTCTTAGCTTGTCTAGGTTAACATTATAATCTGCCTATTCCATTTGTTTTGTCCGAAGCTTCGCCATTTTGATTGAAATTTGTTAGGGGCAGAGAGAAATGATATTGCCAGTGCCAATGTCTCTAAGATGAAGGAACGTGTCGTGACAAAAGAAAGCAAAAAAGTAACAAAAGACCTAAAGAAAGAAGGTAAGTGAAAATGAAGTAAAGAAATAACGAAGTAAGTGAGATAGAAAAAATTAGGAACTAGGAATTATAAAAAATTAGAAATTAGGAAGTAGGTCAAGCCTGCAGACGCCAAGCATCGAGTACCGTGATCTTCTCGATAGGGCTCGCCAAAGTGAACCATAGAATATATTCGAGTTCACTATACAGAGCTTGGGCTCCCAATTTTCTTGGCTACATTCTCTAATTTGGACAAATGACTAACTACATTTATTGCATGTTTATAAGAATGCATCGCGAGATACCGCATCGCCGAAGCCGCTAGTTTCCACGAAGTCGCGAGATTATGCACATATTTACCGGCACGAAGCTCCGGACGACCACTTCACGTGCTTTTCCAAAGAGCCTTTGCTGCCAACCTCCTTGACATACAAAATGCAACAATCTTTCTAGAGTTTATGACTCGTGTGCCTCTATTGAACTCATAGGAGTGGTCGTGGCACATTATTAATCGCCTCGAGACTGCGGAGGTCACTGTCAGAGCGAAATTGCGATGCACTTTGCGCATGTGATATTGGTCTGCTATAAGAACGAAACCGTCAAGGGTGGAGACAAGCACCGGGCCGGTGGTCCTATATTCCTTGAGGTTCAATGGCGAGCACTGAAGTGCGTGGTGCATGTTAGCCTCAGGATATCTCGCAAATGTTTTGTTTACCGAGAGCAAAGCCTGGTAACGCACAACTCATTTGGAAATCACTTGGACGCTGGCTTATATGTGTATGTATGCTGCTCAAGAGAAACTCATGACGATGTATTGACTTGTATATTATGTGTGGATTCTTTCTGATACAGATTTTCTTCTTTATAGCACCGGCACCAATGTACACTGAACACATTGATGTCGGTAAATTTTTACGAGATTACTGTTTTGCCTGGTTGGGCAAGAGAAAGTACATTTTCATGAGAACGAAAGCAGCTGCATCAGCAGGCGAATTAGTTATTAGGGATGGTTGCGCGAGAGACATAGGAGAGTCCTGAACAACAACGGTGCATATCAGATAAAGAATATTATCAGAACGAGCAATCCTAAATTTGACCGCAGAAACGAAAAATAAGAGCTGAAAATAACAATTGAAGGGTAGTGCCGCGACCAAAAGTTGCAATGACTCAATGCTATGAAAAATGAAGGTATGCGAAAAAATAAAATGAATATACGTATTCTAAAGAAAAGTAGGCACACGCAAATCAGATTTGGCAAAAAATAAAATGGAAGCTCATGGTGGAGAGCAGTGCAATTGCTCATTGTGATTACCGGGTCGTGTAAAATAACAGTGGCATTCACAAATAGCAGAAAAAATATGTTTATTATAACGTCGACAAGAAGCGTCCACTATAGCTATGTGTCTTCTTCTTTCATGCCCTTTAATTACAAGCTATATGAATTTCCGAACTGTTCCTCTGTTGTTGGAAACATGTGTTGAAATGGTTTGAAGCGGGTGGCTTAACATTTCATAATATACTGGAAGGTGCCTCGAGCTCTAAAAAGAATTAAGAAGCATACTGATTAACAAGCATGAGGTGAGCGGCGTGATGTCATAATCAAGCACACATAAAAACAAGCGTTAATGGTTTTAGGACGTATTATCAAGCTCTGTCACTCGAGATGTGGATGCTAGATATAATTAAGTAGAATTGTTCATCAGGAAATATCCTTTTTGTAATTGCAGCAAGAAAGAAAAACTCTGTTACGGTAAAGTTAACTGCTCTTACAAGATGTAAGGGGCTGTTCAGCAGTTATGGTTTTGCACAATTCATTATCATGCAGTGGGTAAAGCGAGGAAACATAGTAACTGAACAAACGTCCTTGTCACCGCGGGGCATGCAAAACTTTTTTGGGCTTCGTAGTTCTGTTGTACAACGAAACATTTTACAAAAGGTCTTCCATTAAAAATGCTCACCATCATTATTATAAAAACAATATGCCACAATCGGAAAAAATGAGATGCTCCCATACGTGCTATGCAACGGAAACAATGGACGAAAATATGTCCACTCTGGCTGCTACAAGTTTTGTCAATACAAGCAAAATAGAAAGACTTCAATATATTTTCAAGAGCCATGAACCGGAACACAGCAACGCGACCTAAAGCTTGCAAACTCACAAATGAGAACAGTGCATCGATGTGGTCTGTATTACTTTACTCATTTATTTTCCCTTGTACCTCAAATGTTTCAAGTTTAGCGCTAATACATTACTTTAACTATGCTTAAGATGGTAAATTAGAACTTTGCAAGCAGTGAACCCAGATATGAAAAACAAAATGATCTCACTAATAAATGAAACAAGTTTAGTAATGCGCAACGTAATTAAAACTAAGCATTTCTGCGTGCAGTTCACAGAAAATTCTGGTATATCCTTTTATGATTCTGATTTTTCAATTGGGCGAGAAATAGAATCCCCGCCTGATATATGGTCATACTTCACAGTGATAAAGCGGCATAGACGTTATGAAGAAAACAGGCATAGTCAGAGAAGCTCTATTGAGCTGTAGGTCTGCGGCGTCTGGATTTTAGGGAAGTATATTTTTAGTCTGGTTATCGGAAAAGCCCGGCGCTGGAGAAAAGATGAGGCCAGACTGTCCTGACAAACGCAAGCTACGTATACACTACATATCCAACTCAGCAAAGCCTCTTGTCGTTCGATTAGGTGATGAGCCAACCATTCCTCGCCACCACTAAGAAGAAGATTGGCACTTTCTTGTGCCATGAAATCGATAGAGCTAAGGGTCCGAGCAGTCTTCCTTGCTGCCCACGCTATCTCGTTAGAACTTTGGGGCCTCCTTGATCATAACAACAGAGTTCATTGCACCCCTGTCAAGACAACCTTCTATCTTTAAAAAAACAAGCTGATTAATTTGTTCTTCAGTACTACGCAATCATAAATCTAGTTTTTCCTTGTGCGGTTGCTCCTAAATAGTATACAGCTGTTTTTATTATTTCGCTGAATAGGTATGCCTATATCATCAAACAAAAACGAACAAAAACGCGAAATTCAGAGATTTCTGACGCCTTATGAAATCAGAATGCACGCGAGGGAATTGACGCATGGTTACGGGTGAGCTTAATTTTAAAGCTGAACGGCTGTCTTTTTGTACACAAATAAATACTATTCGAAGCTCTCAGTTCAAAAATTTGAGACTGAAACATGTGAATTCTGGACATAGACGGCCTTTCTGAGGAGAGCTTAAGTTACGTTCTCGGCCGGAAAAGCAATATCACGTGAACCTCACTCACGGCAGAATTTAAGGAATTCGAATTTTAAAAATTATCATGCACACGGCGCATGTTCAGCTGGAAATTGCGTTTGAAATTGCAGACATCAAAATTTTTAAAGTTGATTGATTAATTTGTGGGGTTTAACGTCCAAAAACCACCATATGATTATGACAGACGCCGTAGTGGAAGGCTCCGGAAATTTCGACCACCTGGGGTTCTTTAATGTGCACCCAAATCTGAGTACACGGGCCTACAACATTTCCGCCTCCATCGGAAATGCAGCCGCTGCAGCCGGGATAAAAATTCTAAAGTTCTAGACACCATTTAGAGATTACAGCTCTGCTGGGCCTTGACTGATTTTGTGAAGTTTATTCTAAATCAGGTCAAATTTTTACAGGCCGGGGTTTTATTCGAATGATCCAGTGTACGGTTACCTTAAAGATGTTCATGATGCGTTGACGCTACATAAAGCCGCCAGCCCCTAATATCTTGCTCCAAGCACAGCAAACCGTCGGCCTTGGTGGTATAGTCACTATCGTGTTTGGCTGCGAATACGAAGTTCGGGCATTGGATTCGGCAGCGGTGATCGCATTTTGATGGAGGTGAAGTGCTAAAGTGCGACACGTTAACAACACCAGTTGGTAAAGTTTATCGATCCCTCCACTGCGGCGTCCCTCATAATCATATTGTGTTTTCGGAATGTGAAAACCCTAGTAATGTGTTACGCTTCACTAGTACTCCGGCTATGGGTATGCACGTTTCGTGGAATCATTCTTCTTTTTTTGGTAACCTTGCTTGTGATAAGAAGGCTTAGTGGCAGTCATGCAGGTGTTGTTGAACACCCCTCTTACCACAATACTTCGCGTTGTGTGGTATTTTTACGAGTCACCATTTGTGTAAACATCCGCAAAGCAACAAAGAGCCTACACCATATCAAGACTTCCTAAAAACTGTATCATTATAAGTAAGCTAATGATTAGCGCTAGAGATTATGCCCGCCTGGACCTTTTGCATTCACTGGCTTTTGCTCTCATTCCATTTATTTGCTACGCCCTTTCATTATGTATTGCTACTAGCTGGGCTCAGTCTTCATAGTTAATCTTCTCTTTGTCAGTCCTATATATATACTACTCATTTAACTATAACATCATCTGATTACTTTCCCATGAAAATGGTAAAGACAGGTAAAGCTTGTCACTCCTACCAATGATTTTGTGGGCAGTGCTCTAGTAGCGTAAATATGCTTAGAATTCATAATGGTTGTAATTTTAGGTACTTTTTATATGCACATACTGGGTAACAGGCTTGTCCAAATGCGTTATATCTCTGTCGAGAACAAAGTCCCAAGTAAGTAAACCTGGAAATGCAGGCTGAACTCCTTGTCAGACAACAGAGTACTGTCTCACTTTATACGGATAATTACGTCAAGTATATTTGAATTTATATAATGTAAAATGCTAGTTGTTGAAGCTTATTACACATTAGGAATGTAATATTGCTGTTTTAACATGTGCACAGCCAGAAACGCTCTGATGTGCTGCAGTACGGTAATATTTTTGGCGTTGGACGCATCACGCTACTCTATTATTATTATTATTACTATTATTATTATTATTATTATATTCGATGCACAAGCACACAACGACAAAGATGAGGTGGGGCGATTTATGACGATGATGATGATGATCTGATGATGGTGGTGATGATGATGATGTGTCACGGCTGTCCGCTCTAGATGTGTGAGTGAGCTTTAGCCGGAGGAAAAGAGGCAGCAGGCTGACAGCAGCCACCTAGTAGGGATCCATGCCTGCCTAATATTCCTGGAATAAGAACGTGAAGACAACAGAAGACAGCAGAAAAGCGAACAGGATATTGAACGAACAACACAGTCAAGACCAAATGAACTGTAGCACGGCAGCAACGTTTGTATAAACAGGATAGCAAATCCTGTTTGTTCCCGAGAGAAAGGGAAGAATATACACAAGTGCAACAGCCATACAACAAACAATTGCTTGAGAATTACTTAGACGTGCGCAACGCCAGTGTCTTTTGTCGCTATTGAAAGCATTAAGTGTCGCACTTGGCACAATAAGAGTCACATTTAAGCGAAATGGGAGACAAGAACCTGTACTCTGTCTCTTGTCGTGTAAATTAGTCACATAAATTTTTCCCGACCAAAAACTAAAGAGTTTTTTTCTGAATTAAATGTCTCGTGCTTGTTCACCTCCCTTCGTGTCCTTTGAGGCATCTTTTATTCCCAGATTTTCCGCAATACTAGCTGCCTACTTCCGGGTACAGTGCACTTACTGCCTGCAACGTTGAAAAAAATCACACACGCCAAATAAGCTTTTATATGACTACACACATTAGCTACTCAATTCGAAAATTACCTTGTAATTAACAAAAACGAATGCCTAATTTTAACTGCCACAAAAAGCACATGTCAAGCTGTATTCCTTTGTCACTCGAAATATATGTCCCGGTTCTGTATCAAAATTCAATTTCATACCTTCTAACATTTGTCTGTGTCTTTCAAACAATTGTTTTTGTTCATTTATTCACCCTTAGGGCGCAATCTGGACCTTGCAATCACTTGCCTGATTGCTCATCGTAGATATGATATCAACCAAACCACTAACGTGGCAAACATTTTGGCACGCTTGATAAAACCGTGGCAGAAGAGACTAATTTGGCTATGAATAGAACAGGCGTTTCCTCTTCCATTCTAATTCTCCTCCCAGTAAAACACCAACGATTGCACCCGCAAGTTTGAGAGCAGTGTTTTAGCACTGATTTAGCTATCAGTGAACGCACAGACATGCGCTCTAAACGTGGTAACTGATAAATGTCATTTTGTGCACCAGCAGTAGGCGTTACCAAGTTTGGAATTTATGCTCTCTAACTGATGTAACCCTCACTTCATAGGGGCACAAAACTGCGCTTATCCCTTACTATGTTTAGAGTGTACATACATACATACATACACACATACATACATACGTACATACATACATACATACATACATACATACATACATACATTACATACATACATACATACATACATACATACATACATACATACATACATACATACATACATACATACATACATACATACATACATACATACATACATACATACATACATACATACAAAAATCTCGTCACAGAGCGGCTGGATGCATCTTCAGACAAGCGTCGTCGTGGACTAGAAATTGCAGAGGTCTCTCGGCTCAAGAAGTACCACAACTCTTCCCTGTGTATCTGCCCTTAGTCTGCCCTTAGGTCGCTAAGATGGCTCCCTTGTTGCCCGGGGGTGTTTGTAGCGACGACGGTGGACACGGAGCTGAGTAGAAGAAGATACACTGTCATCCCCTGCTTGCTTCGAGTTAGCCCTAGCGCTAAATAAATCTCACTTTCATCAAGTGTACTCCGGCTTGTAGAACACCCATTTCAATACATACATACAATATTCTCCGTAAACCACGAACGTGTGAAGGGGAGTCAAGAAATTTATTCCTCCGTCCACAAGCTTTTCTAACCAATAAATGTTGCGGGTATGGTGCGGGAACAACTGCGAGTTCACGTTGGAAAAGAATGGTGTCTTCGCGCGCGCGCGCGCGCGCGTGTGTGTGTATGTGTGTGTGTGTGTGTGCCCGCGTTTGTTTGCGTGCGCGTGCGTGTGTCTATGTGCATGCGTGCTTCGATCCTTATTTGTGAGTTTGTTAGTGTATCAATGAATAAAAAACTATTGCGGCACGAACTCTATGCATGAGTGCGGAATGAAAACATTTTCATATATAGAAGAGCGCAATTTTGCATCACACGTTGCCCCAAGATACCTATATTATTTATTGCTAATTATGCGACATGAGACGAAATATGAAGAAACTGATAGCAGAATTGAGTGAACTGTAAATGGCTTTATTGCTTCACTAGAAGTACGAATGACAGAAAGTTGGCTTCGTTGTTTGCAACGAAACAAATGCTTCACGATACGGCCGATAATTCGCAGAAGGCCGCATGGGTCTGATTCCATGAGCAGCACCGTTATTGAGTTTCACCTCAGTAATCTAATTCTGTGCCTTATGCGCTATGATTCGATCATATATACACACCCAAAATTTGATTTTCTATAGTGGAGCTTTTGTTGTAACACTCACTCACAGCCTCTAGCAAATTCACAAGATCATTTATATGGACAGCTTGCTCTACACTGCATTCTTTTTTGTTGTCTATGCTAACTTCCTGGAGTCCTTGCTTATCGAAAACCGAATTTTTTGAGTGTTTACAACCTGAAATTCGCTGAACGGGATATAAGAAGCGCAGTTGCTTTCAGCATAACAGGTACGAACTTATACATTCTTGATGGTGAGGTATGAAAAGAAACATGTACTTATACCGGAAGCAATATTGATAGTTACTTTTTGTGTAATTGACAGTTCTGTTGATTCTAGTAATGTTGACAAGTCCCGTGATGGATACTTAATTTAAATCATCAGTAGAGTTCTTACGGCAACGTGCAGTAAAGGTATACGCTTGTAGAACAAGAAGTCCCTTCGGCATTGTCAGAAGAACATGGTTGACGTGCTCTTGGCCATTTTCCAAAGCATGTATTTTTAGATAAGGTTCACTTGCGAAGTTAGGCCAAAGCCTGAAAGAACAGTGGGCAAAAGTCGACTACTTGTGTGCACTTATAATTACTCTAACGTGTCCGGATCAGCACCCAACTCTTTATCCGATTTAACTTTTTTTATCTAATGCGGCAAACTGGAGCGCAATGTCACATACTGAACATTTAACACATACACATGAAGACGAATACAATAAAGACACAGAGACCAGCGCAGCATGCCTCTATCGTATTTGTCCTCGTGTGCGTGCGCTAAAGCTTCAGTATGCAACAAAGCCAAATAGCCCGTCTTTCCGTAATACTGTAGGAAAATGCCAACTGCAAACTACCACTCTCAAAAGCCCAAGCGCCCCTGAACTTCTCGCTACAGTAAGTGGCACGAAAAATAAGTGAAGTACTTCTCGGCGAGTACACTGCCACCATATATATAAACGCCCGTCAAGCAAGCACGTCCATGCCCCAACATAATTCGCTCGCACGGCTCCTGACGGCGTCTCTTACCACACCATCCATCAGTGCTGCGTAGTTTTGTGGTTTATTTCGAGTCACCCATTTGTCATCATTCGAGTCACCAGCGTCATCATTCTCTCAATGTTCCCGAATCGAAGGTTCGTTCTTGATTACTGGGTTCTCGCAAACCACGGTTTATTTACACTCATAATAAAATGTGTTTAAAAAAAGTGGTTACATTAAATACATAAGCTGAGGCATCCAGTGAATGCCGAGAACATGAAACACCAAGGCATTTTAAGTACACACCCTAGCCTGCAAGTGGGCGCCGGCTTTACCATCAAAAGGAAAACGAAGCCTCCCCAACATGCCTTCTCTCCCTCAATTGTTTCAGTTCATATAAAAACAGGCCTTGCCATGCATATAAGAAATAAAAATTAATCCACTACGTGTATTTTTACGAGTACCTTCTTACGGTCTGCACATAATTGGCGCTAAATGTGTCGAGTGTACCGTTTTAAATTGGTATGCGACATTAGTGGTCCTCGGGCGCCATTATCCTCAAAAACGAGCATGCCCTTACCCATCAAGGATAACAATGACAGGAGAGTTCGACTGATCAACGCATTGTGCGTAATAGGCGTGCCCCCAGAGAATTAGGAATCGCGTCGCCACCCCTGTTCTCTGTCTGTGGAACGTTATATGCATAAGTCTCAAGCACTCGGTGCGAATCCTATTCTTGTGCTTGAGAGATTCATGCAGTACACTCTTTTTTGAAATAACTGTTTCTAATTTACATGCACTATCTGTCTGGTATTGGTGTTAGTTTACGCCCCAGCCATTTTGGGGAGGGAGGGCCTTTCAAGCAGCTCTAGACAATGCACCTTAAGATACGACGTGCCCTTCACGCTTTATGTTGTCTCTTTCCTCCTGTTGTATTCTTGACTCAACTCTTGTTATTTCAGTAACTCGTGTAATTTTTTCAAACTTGCTTCGCGAGATATACCGGCTGAGTACGTATTAGGTGGCCCGTAGATAATACCAGCCGCCACCTGAAATCATACATTTCTACTGTCGAGAAAAAAGTGAAGCGGCGAGGACTGCCTATTTGCGCTGTGGGGGCTTGCACTCCTCTGCAATATTTTGTTGTATTCTAGGGCAGATGTTATACCTTTGTTTCAAGTTTCTGAGCAAGACTTCAAGGCCTTGTTAATGCTCCACCTTAGCGTTCAGTGCATGATAATCTTGTTTTATATTCATTCATTCACTGAGTCATTCATTCGTTCGTTCGTTCGTTCGTTCATTCACCTATATTCATTGTAAAAATTCTTATACAATGGGGCCAAAATAAAAGCTTCTCTAGGCAGCTTGAGGAGCTCTCGGCCCCCTTTCTTTATGGTTTTTTGTTCCAGTTGCATAAGTCCTATTCGCAAGAAGCATTGATATACTATATTCATGAAAATAAAGGTACTGTGGCACAACGTGAAGGTTTGTTCACCGAGAATCCTAGTTTGTTAGTGAACTTGCCATAAGGACTGGGTGAAGAATAGAATATGAAGTTGTGTGATTGGAAACTAACGCCTTTGATGTTCCTATTAGCATGTCAGTATGATTTTAAATCTGCGTACGCTGGTAGCTGCTACTTCGGGGATTCCGTAAATGTGGTACATATGTTTTTGTAGACTTGGTCAGAAAGCAACAAGCGTCGGCATGTTTCTCTCACCATCAAAGTAACTTATTTAGATATACCGCTAAAATTACTACAATTTTTAGTTATTTTAGTTCATGCCCATGCAGGGGAATATATCACTAAGGTCGCATTTGCCCCTAAAGACGAGAAAGCCTTTAAAGAACTGTCTGCCTAAAAATAACATTACATCCATCTTTTGGTAGCTTAGAGAGAACATGAATTTAACGAAATAAAAAAGTTTGTCGAAGGCGCGCCGCTAGACATTGCACGCAATGTCCGAGAATTCTGGACATCAGAATCTCAACAGATGGTGTGCATGGTTATGTTCTTAATCGTTCAAGTGCGCACTGATATAGCAAGTGAGATCTACGGGGTTCAATAAGAGCTACCAAAAGTAAAAAAATAGGTGGCATCTAAGTCATTTCAAGTGCCTTGAGGCGTCGAAAAAACTAACAGAAGTAGTGCTCTAGATGCAGTCCCACTGCCTGTAGCTTATAAAATAACACTACTCGGTTCATCAGGATCCGCTTCTAGGGCATGGCCCCTTCAGTGTTTTGCGTGTAATCTCCGAGGGGCACCCACTCTGTCTTCGTTGTCGTTGACAGGCCAACAAAAAGAGGGACCTGTCCAGGAGTAGCAAATAAAGACGGTAGTGTGACAACGGTGAGAATGCTGTCACAAACGAACTTATCGACTTTTTCAAAAATGCCCCCGGGGTCACAGATATTGTGCACGAAGCCAAAAAGGCGACACGGATGTGTAGTTTTCGGGGCGTTCCTGGCCACTTACGCTTCTTGACAGTCGAAGATAGTTGCTCAATTGGCTTTTTCCAACGTTGACTCCTACTTCGAAGCACCTTTCACGCAACTTACATACAAGCGCTTCATTTTGCTAAAAAACTGGCAAGAACCTGCATCCTCCTCCTTTTCAATCTCGTAGCTCTTTCTCGCTCGCTTTCCCGTTTTCTGACACCGCACCACAGGTTCACGGAGAAACACTGATTGAACTGCAACACTGTATCTGTGCACCATGAACGGCCGTAAACGCATAAGGTAGCATGAAAATACGATAAAATCTATTGGATATTCGGCTAATGGAGTATGGAAGCGCCACCACTGACAGATAATCTCCTGGAGTGAAGGCTAATATAGCTGGGGAAGTCCGAATGTCAGACGAGTTACCTACGCTTAGGTAAAAAACGCTTTGAGGAAACAATTTGCTTTCTTATTACATCTCGTACCACATATATATTGTGGAGTTTAGCCCTATACATGCTGCAACACGAACGTAAGAAACCAAGACAGTGTGAGCTGTGAAAGTCAAAAGTGGTCAATGTTATGACAGTGATTTTTGATTGTGTACGGTAAGCATGACATTGGAAATATAACGGCGACGATGGCAGGAACGCGCACAGTAAAGTGGTTGGTGGTATATTGATGCTGTGAAATTATATTATTATTTATTTATTGCTTCTTACATAAGAGTTGAAAGATATGAAAATACTTGCGCACAAAAAACCTCTCAACCATGATATCCCAGCGTTGGCCAGTGGATAAAGCTTGAAATAGTTTGATGGCATGAACAAACTATCTCAAGCTTTATCTACTGGTTTGATGGCATGAACAAGGAGGAAGAAGTCGACGAAGCGGTTTGCTGCTTGGCTAAGTAGCTCTGTCTGCATTTATCGTTTATTTTCGTTTATATTACGGCTCAGCACTGCTCAAGACATCGGACGACTCGAAAAGGTACCTGCCGTATCAGCGACCGACGGGTGCTGCGCAGCCCGCCGCGTCGAAAGGTGTTAGAAGAAACGAAACAAGCATCAAGGAGAGCGGCGCCATGACCTTCCAAGGTGTGACACCAGTTCAGAAGCACCAGCTGGTTTGCGCAAGCATACCTGACTGCAAGCGACAACACAACGTTGAATCAGAGGACGAATCAACTGTCGTCGGGGACCACAACGGGGCGAACCTCACAGATCTAGACATGGACAAGGGTGGTTTCCGCCTTGTGCGACATCGCAAAGACAGGACGGTGGGCATTCCTGTGTTAATTGCTCCAACATCCGAAGGAGCTAACTTGAGGCAAGTGAATCCTATTGACCGATACTTGAAAATTGAAACAATTCTTGGTGGAGCCCTAGTTAAGAGCCGTTTAACAGCACAGGGAGCCCTGCTCTTGGATATAGAGACAGAACACCAAGATAATATGCTTCTAGAGACCAACACTATCTGCGGCCTTGCCATATCTGCCCGTGTACCACACAGCTACATGAAAAATACATGCATTATAAAAGGGGTCCCAAGATGGTACTCGGACGAAGAGCTGTTAACGTACCTGAGACCTCAGGGTGTATAGCACGCAAGAAGAATCATACGACGTGTCCAAACCTCATCCTCCGAGTGGCAATCAAGGCGCACTGACTCTGTGGTTCTCACATTTGCTTTCAATTCGGAACGTCCAGAGAAGGTCAGCCTTGTCTTCACCAGACACGAGCTGGTAGACTACGTGGAGACGCCGCCACGCTATTTTAAATGTCAGCGTTTTCGACATGTTGCTAAGCACTGTCGTGAGGAACAAAAGTGTAAGTGCTGTGGTGGGCCTCATGACTTTAAGACGTGTACAAGTAAAGAAAAACTTGTGTGTGCAAACTGTCGCGGCGACCACCCAGCTAGCTACAGCCGATGTCCAGCACGAACAGCTGCGCAGTGAAAAAATAAGACGTTTGTCCTCGGCCCGAAGACTGTGAAAGAACCATCGCTCACAAAGAAGACGACCGGCGCGCCACAACATGGCGGTTTGGAAAACGAGTACGCAGGAAATTTTCCGCGCCTAAATCCGACAAGAGCTGCTACTGAGTCAACGCAATTGCTCAACGCTGGTGAGAAATGTATCACGAAAGAGTCTGCCAAGCGCACCTACGCTGATGCACTGAGCCCACCTCAAGTACCATCTGGAAGCAAACAGCAAGAAAACCTCGAGCACGTTATTCGCGCTCTGTTCACCGCACTACGTTCACACGTCGCTAAGATGCCTGCAAGTTCAACGAAGGATATGTTGGAAGCAGTCCTGGCTCTAGAGTCAGTGTTACTTTGCTCTACTTCCACAAACACACAGTAGAATAATGGCTATGTCTCGCCCACCTGGTCTAATTGGTCCTGCAAAAGTACCCTTAATAATGCAATGGAACTGCGCTGGTATTCTCAAACGTCTGTGCGAACTCAACGTTTTCCTGCGCGACATTCCAATACCGATTCTAGCCCTCTCCGAAGCCCGTCTACCGAATGCAGGGACGCTCCCAGGGTAAACCCGACACGGCAACCCGAGCATAACGTCGTTTGCAAATGGAAGCGCAATGATATACATAAGGCGGGAAATACCTCACGTCGCCTTACCAGTGCAAGACCTCTGTTCCAACTCACTGGAAGTCACTGCTGTGCAAGTGTGCCTGGGAAACCGAAAACTGAGTGTGGTATCGGTGTACATAAGCCCACGAAAAAAGGTCTCCATGGAGACTTTCCTAAAGGACCTTTGCACTCGATGTCCCGCTCCTCGAATAATCTGTGGTGATTTTAACGCGCACCATCCACTCTGGGGAGATAAGAGTGTAGATTTTCGAGGCAAGGAACTTCTAGCGGCTGTGGATGCTGCCGACTTATGTGTGGCGAACGATGGCAAACCTACATTTTTCAGGCCACCAGATTCATGGAGTGCAATAAATCTTGTACTTCACTCCACGGACCTTCTGGTATCATCGACCACGGCTCCAGACAAGATGGGCAGCGACCATTTCCCCATCTTCACCAATATCTTGGGATTTCGAACTGCTGGTCGACAATTCTGCAGTGTAACACGCTGGGACACCTACAGAGAAGCGTTGGACAAATCCACTGGTGAGCTGTTCGCAGATATGTTGCAAAGCAAGCGAGCAGCAACTTCGTTGCTGAACTGCCCGACCATTTTCCTGCTCCTGATTTGAAATTTTAGAACCTCTGCGCAGCACGTAGACGGGCGGAGCGGAAAATAATGAGAACAAAAAGAAATCCGTCTGCGAAAACCGAATATAACAGGATAAACGCTGCGATTCGTCGCCATACAAAAAATTAGGACGAAATCAATGGGCCGCTTTCTGGGAGAGTTTATCAACGTTTACGCCCTCGACAAAGATATGGGCAGTAATAAATAGTCTTTCTGGGAAGATCCGAACACACAGGCCACTCGAAGCACTCGCTATGAAACAAGGGATAGATTTGCAAACCCTTGCAGAGGATTTCGCAGACGTGTACACATCTGGTAGATCAGCAGGAGCGGCGATTCCTCTGTCACCCCAGCTTTTTCACACGATGAATACGCCATTCACCTTTTGAGAGCTGGATATGGCACTTCGCAAATTAAGAAGACGCTGTGCCGTGGGTCCCGATTGGATCAGCAATCAAATGCTGACAAATCGACCATATGAGCGAAAAAGGGCCCTTTTGGACATATTTAATCATGTCTGGAGCACGGAAGAGATCCAATTTGTTTGGAAGACAGCATGGGTGGTGCCAGTTCTAAAGTCCGGAAAGGATCCTACGAGGCTCGCGTCATATCGTCCGGTATCTCTCACATCATGCGTATCCAAGTTGATGGAAAGATTAATATGTACAAGATTAACTTGGTACCTTGAACACGGAAGACGATGGCCATCGTGTATGACCAGTTTTCGCCCACGACTGAGTGCCCAGGACAGTTTTTTGGACCTATTAAGCCACATCGAGCACCACCACGTCAGCGGACTCTCGACACTCGCCGTCTTCATGGACGTTGCCAAGGCATATGATTGTGTGCTTCAGGCAGGCATCGTGAACGGGCTCCAAGCCATCGGTGTGTGGGGAAATTCTCTTCGGTTTGTACATGAATTTCTCAGAGACCGCTGCGTCCGCATTAAGCTTGGAAATGTAACGAGCGAAGAGAGACGTGTTTCCCTGGGCGTCCTACAAGGAAGTGTTCTATCTCCCTTGCTTTTTAACGCTGCCATGGCCAGCCTTCCCGACACTCTGCACTTAGCTCTGAAAGCAGTTAAAATATCCATCTACGCCGATGACATCTGCATTTTGATCTCAGAGTACCAGCACAAACGTTTGGCCCGGATAGCACAGAGCGCTATTTCAGTCATTGAGCGTCACTTGTTGACACTTGGCCTATCTTTATCAGTGGAAAAATCGGCCTTCATGCTCGTCCCGGGAGAGCGACGGAAGTCAACACGTCTGTCGCTGAATATTCGAGGCCACTCAATTCGTTTTGCAACAAGTGTCCGTTTCCTGGGCATTACCATCGACAACAAGCTATTATTGCGACGTGCGGTTGATGGTATAGTCACTGCATCAGTGCAAAGGATCAACGCTCTTCGTCACATGGCAGGGGTCCGTTGGGGCAACAATCTTATGTCCATGCTTAAATTGAATGATGCCCTTATTACAAGCCGCATTCTTTATCAGCTGCCCCTGATATCACCATCACCAAGCCAGGTCGAACGCCTAGAGGCAGTGCACAGAAAGGGTCTTCGCTTGGCGATGGGAGTCCCTCAGGCGGCTTCAAACACGAAGGTCACCAATGAAGCTGAGTGTCTTCCGCTCCGCCTTTAGGCGTCTCAGGCCATATTGACGCAGCTGTCAAAGCTGGGCGAGTCCTTCGCAAGCACGGCGCTTCTCCGGCGGCTAAGAGCAAGAACTGGCTCACATTTCAACGCGGCACTAAACACATTTCGATATTTAGGCTTGAAACTGCCAAAACGGCGCCCTATGGACCCGCCATGGTATTTTGTGGATGTTGCGTGTAACTTCAGCGTACCCAATCTATCAGCGAAGCGTATCATTCCAGCCGCGGAAGCAAAGTTTTTTGCGCTGGACCACTTGAGCACCATGTACCGCAGCCACCTACAAGTGTACACCGACGGATCAGTGTGCACACAAACGGATAGCTGGGCAACGGCTTTCTGCATACCCTGCCTTGGCGTGTCGTGGTCGGGCCACCTTGATCGGGTGGTTTCGTCCACAACGGTAGAAAGCGCTGCAATCACGGCGGCTTTGCGAAAGTTGCGATCCTTTTCTGCACGAGATGTTGTAGTGCTGACGGACTCCAAATCGGCGCTACAAAGACTACATCGTGGCCTACCTCAAGAAAAGTTCACCAGGTAATCTCTTGCACTAATCAAACACCTAAATGGCAAGAGTTTTAATATAAAGTTCCAGTGGATCCCATCCCACGTTGGCATTGAGGGCAATGAAAAGGCTGATACCCTTGCATGCGAAGCACGTACATCGTTTCCAAAAGTAAGAACTCCCAAGACTTACCAGAACAACAAAGATGTGATACGCAGTCATTTCAAGACGATGTACAAGTATCCACACCAATCATGTGTAATTCATGGACTTTCTCGTGAAGAAGCGACGCTGTTGTACCGCATAAGATCCGGCTCCGCATACACCCCGGCCTGGTCATTCAAGACTGGGAGATACGCTTCCCCGTTCTGTGCCTTCTGTGGTGACATCGGGGATATTGAACATTTGATTTGGCTTTGCCCACAGTTTGATGTGCAAAGAGCAGCAATGATCCGCACCTTGCGAAAAGGCTGTCATAGGCACCGGACAGTTGATGACGTCATCTTTCCTGAAGGACCCGCGGCAACTAGGAGGAACGTGCAAGGAATTTTGTTAGTCTTCCTGCGAGACACTGGGCTGTCTGACAAGTGGTGACATTTTCGAAATTCAGGAGATGCTCAGGCAGAACAATTTCCGGCTATGCAGGCAAGGCTAACCCCGCCTGCTGCAACACCACCACCACCACCACCACCACTGGCATGAACAAAGCCGAGGAAATCCATGTTGAGGCTGATTTTACTTCACATATCTTCGAGATATGATGACCTCAGGATCCCCAAAACATCGATGGTTGACCATTATCGGTTGACATGCTTTTTGGGTGCTTGCAATCAAGTAGACCTTGTATGATCTAGTTTTTTGTTTCTGTTGAGAATTCTGAGTGAGATAGGTATAGATGGTCGTCTTAAGGACATGTGTTATCCTGTAAAAACTTTGGCGCCTAGCACAAGTCACGGCGCCGTACAGTACCTTGGGTGTACAGTGCCTGATTGCGTCATACCCTACTGCCTTGTCATAACACCTCCCTTTTTACAGTTCTCTCTATTTACCTCTATTCCGTGCGAGAACTAGCAGACAAGAAAATTGCTTTGAATGCTGAATTTTCTTACTTTTTTTAATAAAAAGGTTGTTGCTCCTTATGCCCCAATGGCAGTAATTGAAGTTATTTACGCAATTAAGTACTCAGCGTTCAACTTAGGATATGCCTATATGGGTAACGTGATAAACGATGAAGGTGGACTGATATATGTGGCACACAAAAATGTGGCTCTGTCTCTTAATCGCGGGGGCTACGGTGAGCGCCGTTGTTTGTTTCTCTCATTTTGCTTGGCCTTAGACCTGCATGCGTTTGAAATGGCACTGGAATGTAATAGCCTTGCTGTGCGCGCGATTCCTCGCACGTGAAAGTCAAAACCATAGTCATTTGCAGCTGAAGAGAGAGAAAGCAACTTAGTTGAAAATAAACGAACTCCAGTCCAGATCCACTGAGAGAGTTTTTCACGCTAAGCTTCGTCATGAACATGACCTGTCAGATAAGAACATATGGTTGGCTCATACGGCACTATGTAATGAAATATGAACCACAGCATCTCCCACAATAGTTACTCTCTCCGAAAGAAAAACTGTAACTAAACTTCAATCCTTAATTTTCTGGGGGTTCACATCGGTTCAGCCAATACATTTTTTTCATCATCGATTTGAACCATGCGCGTTAAGTTCTGAGTAAATGGTTTTTCTACAAGGACAAATACCAGGACCCGGAAACTTAGTGCCAGCTTGAGCATTAAGAAACATCCGCGATCGTAGCCGTTCCGTGAATGTGAGGTCGATGTGGATGTTCGCATTAAATGAATTCGATTGACTGTGAACGACCCTTTTGTTTATTCGTCTTTAAAATTTCACGTATTACGAATTTCGTACTCAGCGACGCGTGGCAACTGGTAGACTTTAGGTTTTATTCCTTGCCTGCACTCACCCTTACCGCTAGCTCAGTGATAGCAAAAATTTATTGCGCTCTGTTATCTTGCTCGTTTGACGTGCCAAGAACAAATATGTGGAAAAGCTCACGAAGACGTGAAGCAAATTCTTCTGCATTGTAAAAATCATGACGTACCATGAAAGAATCTTTTCCAAAAACTCAATTCTTTGGATAAGCGACCTCCATCAATTGCAAAAATCTTGGGTCCATGGCCAAAAGGAAAGCTACAAGCCACTGCAGCACGTGCAGTCGTTCACTTTCTGGAGGAATCAAAACTAGCTCAAAAGTACTAAACAAAAAACTAGTCTACTTCACTGTTAACGACGGTATGTTTCAAAACAGTATTTTCGTGTTTCACTACGATCTTTTCGGGAAAACCTTTCTGAAAACAGTTCAGTATTTAAGCGACAAGATCACCTTAGACATTTTATTGAACGTTCACGTTTTTGTGTGAACACCTAAATTGGCGTGATTACTTGTGTTTTTACAAACTCAGTGGGGTGCGGACACATTTCTATGCAATGTGGACACATTTCTGTGTGGTGGGGACACTCGGTGTTGAAAAACGTGAACTCATTGTTTAAGCGTTGTGCTATGTACATATTATGTACAGCCTTGTGGTTGCTACAAAATGCGCGATGTTGACTTTCGTACAAGAGAAGAGGAGTAGCCGGTGCCACGCATTGGCGCCAACCTCTCCTTACATACATTTAATTACAAAAATAATAAGAAACCTCATTGGACTTGCTGCGAGTAGAAGCTGGAGTGGCCCACGTCAAGCAGGTGAAGCATGTACTCGGTGAAGTTTGCTTAATCAAGCATCACATGTTTTTCGCAGCAGGATGGTGTGTAAACTCAGCTATTTCCAGTTCCGCGAATGTTTTCCAGGTTTAATAATGACAACAGGTGAGCTCAAGTATCTAGGTTCATTATTTGAGCAGGTATTCCATTAGCATAACGGTAATAACGGTGACAGGTGGGGGGGGGTTAAAGTTTAACGTTTGAAACCGTCGATACACGTTGGGAGACACCGTAGTGCAGGAATAAGGAAATTTTTATCTCCTGCGATTCTTCATTATGCATTTCAATCTAAATGCACGCGCCTCGAAAAGTTTTGCTTCCACCGAAAACGCGGCCACCACAGCCGGGATTTGGTGACACATGCCCTCCCCCGGGTGTGTGTCACTGTTTTAACGCGAAGGCGTTAGAGAGCTTGTCTCGCAGAAATCTCACCGTCGGCATCGTTCCCGTTGGTTGCGAGTGAAAAATTGTGCGTTAGCGAAAAAGCAAGTTACAGAAATCGCCGCGGCAGGCCGCTACTCGTCCACGCGTGCGCGCGCGATCACACTAAAGAAATCGCGCATTCGAAAAACAAAACTAAGTGCCCAAGGGCACGAGGCGTGGTTAACGTAGTTTCTTTGCCCCTGCCACCCCTCCCTCCTAAGCTTCTAGTGCTTTCGCCGGGACTAGAGAAGGGATAATGCAATTGCAGCATGCGACAAACCTTCATATCTCCACCCGCACTGTACAGATTCTTAAAATTCTTGCGGCGTTGAATTTGTTAGGCAATACGCTCTTCTAGGGAATTCATTTCATGGTTACTTGAAGAAATGTTTGAGGGCCCTTCAACGCATTTTTTCGACAGGTGTCACTACAAAAACGAGCCTATTCGGTGATTTCTAGGCGCATTTAGGACGTCTGAAACTACGTCGAAAAAGGCCGGGATAGTGCAGCTATCATCGCTAAAAATCAAAAAAAACTTTCAAACATCTCTAAGAATGGACAACCATGTTCATCTAGTAGAAACAAATATGCCTTTCCAGAGGCGTTGTTCAAGCAAGCAGCAAACGCTTGATATAGTTCTGCTATCTGTGAGTGATTGTAATATTTTATGGCCTTTGAGATGGCGAGCGTCCGGTGTGTGCCTTGGATACCATGCGACTCTTGCTTTAGATCAAAAACCTGTATGTACCATTTGCGCGCGAGTGCTGGTACAGTCTACTGCATGCATGTATGTGTGCGTGCGTGTGTGTGTATGTAACAAAACATATTATTAGGTATGCACTTAGCGGTTGAAGGGCGCACTAGGGGCCGAATTTCGTTAACACGTTCAACTCCTAAAGGCAAAGCTTAAGGGTCCCGCACTTTTCTTAGAGTGTTGGACGACGTACGCGATGGGGTTGTGACATTATTCAAGTCATGACTAACGAATTCGTCTATCTTTTTACTTGAGAACAGGCCTATGCGCTTTTCGGTAGTAGTAGTAGTAGCCCTAGCCGTAGCAGCAGTATTAGAAATAGTAGTAAGTAGTAGAAGTAGTAGCCACAATATATGCCACAATACAAGGCAAATCATTTTGACCACCAACTTGACCAGTCGACGTTGTTGCCATTCGGTGCCGACGTAGTCGAGCCAGGTGGTGACCGAAAGGAATGGGGAAAGGTCAGAGGAGTGGCTGAGACATTAGGCATTAGAAAGGCAACGTAGCAGGGCGCCTATGCAAAGGGGCGATGGGTACAGCAATAGTCAGATCTATATTTAAAAAGAAAATTTGAGGGGGCTGACCGGGCGATTCCATTGGATACACCGAAGAATTCGAATATCATGTCATATTGAGTGATGAATGAGGTAAGGAACGGGATGTAGAAACACTTGTCGAGTCGAAGATGGAGTTGAACTTTCTTGATTGTAGGTGCAGGGGATCTTCCTGCCCGTCTTCGCGGAGCTCTTACTGAATGCTGAGGATGTCAACTTAAAGAAAAACGGTGATCGGTGCATCATATAACAATCTAGGCCATGTAATTTCACATTACAAAGCAATAATAGTGCTTGAGTCGCCACACATGTTATTTCAGATGCTTCGACATGATTATATAGAAGCTGATCAATGGTTCTAACATAAGGCACTTTTGAGAGAGTAAAATGCTGTGTCCGTATTTCAAGTATTCGCAGCTCCTTTCCAATTTTCCAAGTTTTTGTTGCTAGGTACACCAGTGTTCCGGGTGTTCGCTTTTTCTCTGGCTGTTTGTGAGATTTAACCTCTCTCACGAAACATCCTCCATCATGTGCGACGAGAGACAGGAATATGGATGATCGCCGGGAGCGGCCCCGTGTGATGACACTGCGAAGCAACTCAATTTTTGGTGTTCCCTCTGCAAGAACGGGTCACGCTTATAGCCTACAAGCACGCTCACGCCATATCGTTCGACGTTCGCTGACATTTTCACGTGATTTATGAATGCGATCAACCTGCGCAATCGCAACATCCGCTTTCGCTTAAGAAAACAGCGTGTCTATATATAAACGTTTGCATTTGCTTGTGTCAGCCAGCTTCGCAGCCTTTCTTCGCACGGTCGCTCGCGCTGTACTAACCTAGAAAACCGCTCATGCATTCCTATTCAGGTTTTGAAAGTTATCACTTTAAAAAGGTTGCATGGTATAAAATGACGCTGCAAGCACCATACATAGGCCCTGCTTACTTTACCATGCGAAGCAGTGTTGCCAGGTTCGTCGATGCGGCGTAAAAAAGCCAAACGAACTGTTGTCCAAATGAAAGCGAAGAAAAAAATTTGAAAAATATCATTTTCAAATATCGCCAATATGATTTGCAGTTTTATTAGGTGTTACACTTTCCCATTCGATCATTGCAATCCTCTTAACATTCATGTGGTACTATATAAACCAGTAGAGTTAAAGAACTTTGAAATATCAATGTTCGGGCACTTTTTAAACCACCACCCAATAGTTAAAAAAATACATGAATTAAAACTGCGTCTCACTTGTCTGTTGCGTTTGGAAATTGTCCTTCCGCGATGTGTTGTGGTCTATAGGACCAGTTATTACCAACTCTGCGTTACATTACACCTGACGCAAAACAAGGTCAATGAATATTGTTTGTGAACACGTGCAACACCTTTTGCTGCCTTTTTTGTGAATATTCGTTTCATGCATCTAGCACCGCCTAAAAAAAGACAGCAGCCTAAACGACAATTAACGCAGATTCTTTACGGCCGAAAACGACACGATTTTGTGAAACGTCGTAGTGGAGAGCCCTGAAAATTTTTTAGCCCTATTGAAAGTGCGGAAGCCAACACCAAGATTTCATCCCTCTACCTTATGGTTATTTTGCTCGACCACAGTCGAGCAAGTTAACAAGCAGACCGTTCCGTTAAGTAGTTTGGTAGATAAACAATCTCTCTTTTTTTTTTTGATAAACGCGTTCATGGCAACGCAAATGCCACGTGAAGCATGAGAGCTGAGCCCAGGTGCCGAAATCGAATGTCGAGTGAAACGCGTAAGCTCACTATTCATGACCACGGCCAGGTACATCGTTGATCAATCTCTGTAGCGCATCAGCTAAAAATTGTGTAGGTACTAAAGCCTACACCACTAACCGCGTCGCACATTTATTCTGGTTGAAACAAGATTATCCGCTACGTAATTTGTGAAGTTATACAGAAAACCTGATTAACAAACTGCCGCTCGTGTTTATACAAATAAATATTCAATTTCTTGGCCTCTGGTTTGAAGTTTGGGCTCGAAATCACGTGATTTATATGCCATTACAGCCCAAATATAGCTGCCGGAGAGGTCCAGCTGCTAGGGTTTGGCTGCCGCATGTATAGGACGGCTGTTACCCCGTCTCTATAGTGCTCACATTAAAGTGACTCCTCAACGTAGCGAGATTTCGGGCAAAAAAAGGGGGAATGACACGAGCAAGTACGCTGCTGGTGGAAACGCGGTTGTGTTCGCGTGTGGTTCTCTATGCCGCTAGATACCGGCAAAATAATCAGCCCACGAATCTTAAATTTAATGCGCATAACTGTTTAAAGATTGCGCCTGCCGGTATAGCGAAGAATGAATGAGAAGTTTGGAAGTGCGCACTGACATGAACCGAACTGCCGCCTAATAACATTGAGAAGACGAGCAGAAAAAAAAAATAATCGAGACATCTCTCTAGTGTGGAGCTCGACGTTCAAGCACCATATATGAACTGTCACGGTCGCGAAACCATCGTACCTTCATGTTGAGAAAGCATAAAAGTTCTATGAAAGGCTAATATGGGTAGTCTGCGTGTACCCATGCGTCGCTGACCTCTTCCTCGAGGCCTCCACCTCACTTAGAAAGTCGTGCAGTGAGAGGGTATGAGACGACAAATTGTGACACGTCGTGAACCCAGCTTCTCAGCTAATGAATGGTCTCGAACACAGTTTAGGCAAAAAGGCCCAATGGGAATTTCAATGATCTCCTAATGCTTAATTAAAAACGTTCTTAGCGATTCGTGGTTTATTCAGCGGTACGATAATTTTATGTTTGCCTTTTATTTTGTATATGCTTCGAGAGAATCAGCTGTTGGGAATCCACATTTACGTAATTGTGGGGCCACTCGCAGAAGCCGAGGCCACTGTATATTACGTGCATGTATTGTACTGCTAGCGTACAGTATACTATAAAGTAAATTTTTAATGAAGTGTGAGAGTAACCACATTTATTAAAAGCGGTTTGAAAAATCACAAAGATGAATCGCCAGCAGAAGTTTTAGTAGCTTTTTGTTTTATTGAAGGCATGACACCTTTCTTTCCATGATATTTTTTTTCACGCGTACAAAACAAAGCAATCATTACAATACACGTTTAAGAGAAGTGTCTGTTGGACAGTAAATTATGCAGTTCAACCATAAGGATCATATTATCAGACAATCCCGCATAACTGATTGTATGTACAACGTAACCAGATTTTTGTTCAAAACAAAACGGCTCTTCTCAAACCATTGCATTAATAGTCAACTCCGGCAATTTTTCGAGTTCAATGGATCTCAGTGAAATTCGCTATGTACGTTCCTTTGCACATTTTCGTTACTTATGCAATATTACAGACTTGAGAGATGCGCTGACTGTTTGCTAAAGAATTTCGAAAATTGCCTCAAAACGCTCATCTGGTCTGCCAGAATTATTGGCGACACTGTCTAGTTGAAGTCGTGCTTGGCAAGTTGACAAAATTGACGCAGTCGATGGCATCGCTTGCTTTAGCTTCTGTAGCGTTTACTGGGCTAACCATAAAGTGAAGGCGGTAATTGGCACGGAAAAGCTTCTTTCTTTTTTTGTCCGTGAGGCTTGGCCGGTGTTTCGCTTGTTTGGGGAGCGATTTTTCGTTCCCTGTGCATGGGGGGTGGTAGTTGGTGTTGCGTTTTTGGCTACCCCAACCACTAACTAACACGCAGAGAGTTTGCTATTTGGATTCTTAAAACGAGAGTGCTCTCCGTGAAAAGTGAATCAGTGCGATCAGGTGGAACAACTGGTTACCGAGCGAAACAGCACGTGTGTGTTCCAATCATTTCTCGCCGGAGACGTACACGTCTAAGTTACCGCTGTCCAATATCTCCGAGATACTGTCAGTCTCAAACATATCAGCTGATGCTCGGCGTGTTTATAACCTCTGCTGTGAGGGCCTCCTCGTCCCGGCTTCAATAGTTTTTCACACTCCGCGCCGGCGGTGCAAGCATGCCTTGTAGGACTTCGGTTCTTACCAAGTAATATGCCGTGCGTAGACACTGTGATCAATTGGGTATCGATTTTGGTATTGCGTATTTGTGCTTAATAACAAGTATTCTCAAATAATCTGAGCATTCAAGATATCGGGTGCTTGACGAGAGTACCTCAGAAGCCTAGTACCTTCATTACCACGACATTGTAAAACAACTACAGGAGCTTTTCGGGGAACGAATCACAGAACATGCAGTGTTGGCATCAGCGTCGTTCATGGTCCTCGAAAAATTGGCGTCGTTTGTGAGAAAAATTTTGAAATAGATGCAAAGTAAGAAAGAATAAACGTATTCTGTTAAGTCGTAAAGGAACTCAGAACTTCGCTGTCTGAAGCAGGTATTCTACCCGGGATTTAAAGCAGTCATGAAATTTTCTGGGAAAGAAACCCCATACAAATGCTATGCGATTCTAGGAGTCTCCATAAGGCATGTAGTATTGCGTAGTCGAAGCTACAAAGGGCGCCTAGCGTTAACACATGCAAACCTAGTCAGGTCTAGTTGGTTTAGAGAGTTATTATTTACAAAGCATATGGGCATAAATATTCATTATCAGCCACAGTGTACACGGCGTGTGCAGCTGCACGGGTGCGCGTGTTACCTTACCAAAACGTATAACGAACGTGTAATTGGCTTTTGCCTAGATCTCAAAACGAAGAATTAATACTTGGGTTGCCCTTCGCCATTGTAGGCATGGTAGGAATGTTCTATGATAGCTCTAACATCTCATGCTGTGCCACAGACACTCTTCTCATTGCAGCCAGGGGTCTACGGGTATGCGAAGTGCGGCTAGTGGTGTGGAAGGCGATGCGACTGGAATCTCTGTTCAATATTGATGCACAAGAACGCTGCACCGAAATGTCTAAGCAATCTGTACGGGGCTATGTGCCTCCTGACCTTAATGCGAAACCGATGGAATATATAACGTAGAAATAAGTGAAAAAATTGAACTGGCGGTGCTGCCGAGGTAATGGAGTCACGCATGTTGCCACCTCATGTTGCAGCGCAAATAAATTTTTTATGGTTATTGATGGCTTATATGTGAATATTGTTTGCATCAATCGTAACAAAGAAATGGTTTTTCGACTCAGCAAAAGTGAAGAGAAAACTAAAAGCCTTAAAGCCTCTCAATGCAGAAGCCAAATCGAAAGGGGTAAACAGAGAAGGAAGGGAGGATTCCCAGAATCTAGAATGCCAATGCGGTCGGTATTCATTTTCCCTAAGAACTTTCTTCCCGAAATGTTTTTCACGGTGAACCCAACCTCGACTGAAAATGGGATTTTGATTGAGCACCGACTTAGTCCGCTACACAAAATATGCAATAGCCAAGCTGAGTGAGTGTTTATGTTTCCTACATAGGCTTAAAAAGCTCTCTATTCACCAGTAGAAACACTGCCTACACCATTTGATTTGTTTTTCCATTGTGCGGTTATGTTCATGAAATCAGTACTTGCGCATTGAAGCTTTGCTTCAGTGGATCAGAAATAACGGCCACGACTAAGGATATAATGCAGGGCAGGAACATTCAACTGGCTAATGGAATCGGTATGGTGATAGGTCGTATACCACAACTGCTATCCCAAGTGTCTTTATTAAAAGTTAAGAATGTGTGGGAAGTATGTCACCTTCATGTACTTTTAAAAACGCTATCTTCTCACTTTTTCTTCATTAGCAAAGCAGTAAACCGGACTTCACAATTATGGCTGCGGTTCTGAAACTGCATGAGCGTCATATTACATGTCGGCACTATATAATAGTTGAGTGAGATTTCAAGCCAATAGAACCTTTTGAACTTTTCGATAGAAATTAAAATGCCAACATGTGCATAAATATGTTTATTGTGAAAATACATATAATAATGCAGTGTCATAAGACTATTCCATTCATTGATTGATATGTGGGGTTTAACATCCCAAAACCACGACATCATTATGAGAGACGCCGTAGTGGAAGGCTCCGGAAATTTCGATCACCTGGGGTTCTTTAACGTGCACCCAAATCTGAGCCCACGGTCCTACAGCCTTTCCACCTTCATCGGAAATGCAGCCGCCGCAGCCGGGATACGATCCTGCGACCTGCGGGTCAGCAGCCGAGTACCTTAGCCACTAGACCACTGCGGAGGGGAGTAATAAGACAATTCGAATAAGTCATTGAACAAATTGCCATTTTTGTAGCGTTAGCTACACTGGCCTCGCTGAGCCAATTTTGCGTGGCACTTGTCTGCACATGCGCAATGATACTCCGCCGCCGCCGCACGTGACTCGCCGCCGGTGTGCGCGCCATTCGATGCGCTGCGCAGACGATCAGTGGTGTCACGCACCGGAGCCGGCACCTCCCTCGCACTCGGCTGCGGCCGCGCGCGACTCACCGCCGCCGGTGTGCGCTTTCCAGAGGAGTGCCGTCATAGCCTTGGTAGACATATGGACGCTGACGCGCGCGCCTTCCCTGTGCAGTCGCCATCTGACATTGCGCTGAAGCCGTTGATAGCGCCTCTGACTGGCGTTTGCCACTGTGGTATAACCATGGAGAAGGAGAGTGCAAATGCTGCTCAACGGTGCAGCAGAGCGGAAAAACTTAACTCATCGGATCCCGAAGTAGTTGCCCGGCAAAATAAATATACATGTGCCACATAATACGTATACCATGTGAGTGTGATTGAAACAGCTGTAAGCATGATGTCTGGAAAGCTAAGAATAATCAGCTGAACCTTTGCTAACGCTACGTATATCCTGGCATAGCTGAGCTATGCCAGGATATACGTCTATGTGTATTTGTGTTTGAGTGCTATACACCCACCTAATGTGGGTGAATTCACGTTGACGCATAGTCGTACATCTTCATCCCGACAACTAACGTTGATCGTTAATGATTAAACAAGCACTTGGGGTCATAGATGAGTGTGAAGCCAGATAAAGCGATGTGACAGCCAGGAGAACGTGACTGAGTGGACCCCGAGTTAAGGCTAAGGTCGCCTACTGGCGGCATGTTGGAGTTATTGAACGCCACAGCCCGACCAGAGATTGTAGTTATGAAAGCGAAAAGAAGAGAAAAGTGAGCCCTGTGGTTGTCTGCACCCGGTGTGACACCTCAACAGTAGCTCACAAGGGAAGGGGGTAAGGAGGGCATAAAAGGATAGGATTAATGGTATAGAGAGACAGAGAGAGAGAGAGAGAGAGAGAGAGAGATGCACAGGGACAGGAGCGACGACAGAAGAAAGATAGGAAAGATGAAACACGGTCACAGGAGTCCGAGGACGGGGCACCACTGGCGAGAGCTCTTGTCGGCAACAGGAGATGGCGTAGGGCTAATCCGGTTGGCCAGAGCTACGCTGTCGTCGTCGTAGGGGACCGGCGGCAGGGGGTGGCGTAGGACCAACCCAGTCGGCCAGAGCTGCGCTGTCGTCGGAGATCGCGAGGGCAAAACCGGTCGGCACGGAATGCAGCGAGCGAGAGGCCCGGTAAACGACACATCCAAACATGATAATCCTGACACATAAGTCGTGTAAGGCATCATTTACTTCCACCTCGTACTATTGTGCTAGTATTAAAGTGACCTATCAACATTTCTCATTCGTGCTCCGCATATCATCGATTCCCACTCTACGCGGGATCTGCCATTTTTTTTCACTACTGAACACACATAGTTTTGAGACGTCAATAAAGCGACGAAAATACGTCATTGAAGTCTTGGTGTTCTCCGGCAAACTACGTTGCCCTCGGTCCGACTGCAAATTACTCTCCTTTTCTTTATCACTTTTTTTCTTTATCACTTGCTTTGTGAAGTGGACGTGGCAGCTTTGACCTAAAACGACATTTTTGCTTCTTACCTACGTTTGATTGCAACTTTTTGACACGTGTGTTGAAACTAACCATGGCTTCAAATGCAGGTTTGTAAATAACGGAACTTATTGTTCATTCTCCGAGTAGTTTTCTTTTGCTGCCTGATCCCCCCAACAGCCCATGATTTGCCACCTAGGATCCTGCTATATCAGCTTCATGCGGCCTGAAAGCCGGCAACCTGATTACGTTCCCGATCCCTGACCCACATGTCAGGTTCGGATGCGAGCGGAAGATAACCGAGGGTAATGTGGACGTTAATGGAACAAGCTGAGAAGAAACGCATATTGTATCTAAAAAAAGAAACGCTTTGAAATGCACAAAGAGTAAGCCAGAACATGTCTTCTTCTTGAGGGCGGAATTTACTATCTCTGAGTGGCCATAGAGCTGTTGCTATACCTTCAGCGGCGTTGCTTCAGTCGTTCCCCGAGAGATAGATGATGCGAGACATGACCAACCACGCGGAAGTGGAAAACGGTGTACGGTGACGTGTTCTGTGGATGCGTAACAATTCCTCCTGGCTTCTTCTTTTTCTACCACTTCTTAGTTAACGCCTCATCGCCACATTTTCCTTCTGGCCATTTTTATAATGCCGCCTTATTGTAAGTTTGCTTTTTTTTCACGTGTTGATTCGTTTACCCTTACCAAACGTTTCTTGAATTCAGATTTTCTACCAGGCATACGCCCTGGTTTATCATAGGCCCTCATACCTACAAAACTATCTTTTTGGGGCACCTCTTGTTATGACCACGTCTTTGCAGTTTTTCAGTCACTGGGATTTTTGTGTTCTCGATGAAGTTTTCTTTTTCCGGCAAATGAGCCGTCATCTATGAGCAAAGTGAATAAATAATCCAGGTTTCCCGTGCATCTATGCTAGAAGCTTTAATTTCTTCCATTCCTTAGAGAAACACTATTGAGGAAAATTAATTTTTCGTTATAGTAGTTTACCTATTCACAATTCCAAAATCACTATGTTTGTCAGATTACGCTTGGTAAAGAAGCACAGAGAGACATTGTGGATAACAATGCTGCCTTGAAAGTCTCACACCAAACACCATGACGTCATAAATTTGCATGGTGTCTACTATAGCCTAGCAGCTCTTAAGAGAAACAAAAGCATCCCACTGTCTGTTTATGGGCCCATAGATTAGCATAACAAGTTTCGAAAAGTTTTGTCTAGGCAATGTAGACAAAGTACCAGTCCGCTCTGAAAGTCGTGACGTGAATTTCAGCACAAATTTCAAAAACTAGTGCTTTGACATTGTTTTTGCCTTATAACAATGAATTTATGATGGTAGGACTGGTGATAATAAAATTCTCAGCGGGCACTTTATCAATGAAAACCAGTTCATTGCTGTTCATTTTAACCAACGAACATTGCGCCCTTTCCACTCATCGTTCTCCTGCTTATTTCCTTATTTTGCTCGGCGTTCCTCGAAGTTATTCGGTGTCTGTTTTAGAAGAATAACCTATAGTGACCATAGGATGTCATGCAATTTTGATAATATTGAGGGATATTCAATTGGAGTGTCATTGATGTCTTTTCTCATTGTTTTTGTTTTGGCCATTCAGTTTTCTGCTCTGTAGTAAATGGCAACGAAAAAAGTCAGTATGTTAAGAAGATCTGAATGAATTAAGGTAATGAAGGACAACCAACGTACGGACAAGAACCACAATCTGACAGTACCTGATGAGACTTAAACTTCAGCACTACACACACACGACGCGTTAATATTTTGGTGCACCAAAACATTGCAAATTAAAAGCTATGGTAACCACACTAGACTTACTTATAGTACTCCTGTTTTCAAAATTATCCTTTTTTAGATACTTGCCAAAGACCACCAGGTCAACACCTACATGTTTGAGTCTTCAGGCGAGACGAGTACCCTAGTAAACAAACGAGAAACGTTCTCCACCAAGTTTCGTCCATGGATATATGTAGTTGCTCTGTAGTGGCTGGCGGGACAGTCATGCCTAGTCGGTAGACTTCGCCTATCATGCCACGCAGTCCACTCACGAAGACCCCCTGGCACCCCGAATACATTTGTGCAGAAAACACGCAGCTAGGGGCCTTCGCAGCTAGGGGCCTTCGCCTGAAGCAATGTCGAAAACTTGAGTCATTGATAGCGTATCGAACCATCACCAATGTAAACTAGATGCATCAAGAAAGCTGCTAATTTCATCGTGGCTCTCCCATCGTGACGCAACTTCACTGTACTACCTATGGTTATGGGCTGCTTTCAGAAAGGCGCCACTCTTTTCGCATAGCGATTGCAGAAATATGCCTTCAGTTGCGACTGCTGGAACTGTGGTGAAATGATGGAGCATCTACAGTGCGCTTGTGGTTGTTTCGTGAGCAAAAGCAACGTTTCCACGCTCTACGTGGAAGGAACTACGTGACAGACCATTTCGGCTTGGGGTTCTACGTGTCGCGAATCAGCAAAGAGATGCAAGCAATGGTATTGTTTCAAAATTGACCGGGCTATAAGTGATCGCTTGCAGGCGTGTAATAGATAGGTGCACACGCGCCTTGACTGTCGTTTTTTCTGTCCTGATTTTTTTATTATTTTTAATCCAGTGTAGAATAGCATGCCAGAAGCGCATCTCGTTGACCTATCTGCATTTTTCTTTGCTTGAGTCCTCGTCCATCTTAAACACTACCTAAGAGAAGCAGCAATTCAAAAAGGCTTCACATATTTATAGCGCAAGAAAACTTTGTGGCAGAATGAATGCTTTTAGCCCTGATGACATATACTCTGGGAGAGCACATGGCTTTCTGGGCTTATAACATACGAACAAAACAAGTATATGCACCGGCAATACTGCCATGCCAATCTGGCAGACGCTTCTTCGATGTCTACGCAATGGTTGCCTGCGAATTCAATACTGTCAACGAAGACGGAACACCACTAGGCGAAATCGTGCAAATAGAAAACTAAAACACTTAGAGCGGCTGTAAGATGGCTCGAACGTTAGGTGCTAAGAATGAGCCTGCTCAGTATCAATGATGGAGTGGCCACCGCTCACTTTTTCGAACGTTTCTAGTACTGTCATCCATGTGAATTGCATTCTAGCCACTGCCTTTGTTAAAGAATGCTATAATACGCGCGCAGCGCCACGTTTTTATAAACATTTGTCATAATTAGGAAACTGCAGCTATTCCCGGAGCCCTCCACTACGGCGTCTCTCATAATCAAATATAGGTTTTGGGACGTTAAACACCACAAATCCACCAATCAAAACTGCAGCTCTTCTTAACCTTGTTAACCTGTTAACAAAGGACTGTTAACCTTGCGATGTTGAGTCTGTAACTGTTGTCTAAAGCTTATTCACACTCTTCAGCGACAGTTAAGATACTCACTAAAGCGACTTCTGCGCCCAGCTTTGTGTTAGGGCAAGGATGACTGTGCTTGATGATTTGGCATTCCACAAGGTATGGACTACGCCATAAATCAAAATTTATTTAATTAAGGCACCAGCCACTGCGCCTATGTTCGTCTTTTTGCGGTATAAGTGATATCCACACTACTCCTCTGTCAGGTCCACCTTCATAATGTTGCATGTGACGGATCACAATGGTGAACGACGGCTGAGAGGTGGGCGGGCAACGATAAACAACGCAGTAGTAGCGTAATTAGCACCGTGGGGTGAATAGAAATTTTACTCTTCTGCCATGATATATTACAAAGGCTCGCGCGATTTCTTGACTAACATGATACCTGTATAAGGAGTTTTCGAAATTATTTCTGAGCACCAGCGTGTCTCTGGCGTAGAGTACTCGGCTCAGCACGCACATTCAATACCGATGTTAAATCGAGTATAATTTTTTTCTTAATTTTTTCATATCAGTCATTTACTTGATGTCTATCGCTTGCGTCACTGATAGTGAGGAATATGTTCACTTCGACTGCGAGGGAAACGCAGCTCAATGCAAGATTGGGTGCCTGAGAATTGTGATCTATAATATGAACCCCTTGTACCGGCTGCAGATTTCAATTAAGTAACTTCCTCATCCTGATCGCAAAACAGTGGCGTAGGCACGGCTCAATCGTAGAATACAATTTTCGTGTATGACTTGAACAGTGTGTTCATTATTTCAGCATAGAGATAAAAACAAGAGCAGGGTTCCGAAGAAAACCGAGTTTGGAAGATATGAGAAATGAACCAAGCATTTGTCAGAGCAGAAACAGTAAGCAAGGGCAAAAACTCACAGGTCAGCTTTCCAGGCCGGTATCGCTCGTTGATTAAGATGCACCAACTTGTCAAAACGTTTGCTACAATAACACTCTCTATTAAACAACTTTATTTTGCTTTACCATGTGGAGTACTTCTACGAGCGATCACGTAATAAGGGTTAAATCTTACCAATTCCACAATTAGGCTCATTAAGAGACATGACGTTGTTTTTCGCTTTCTGTTATGTGTTGGCATATCAAGGGTATTTGTTGTGTCAAATATCTTTATGCCTCTTCTAAGTAAATTAAGTCGCTGCTCCCTATCTAATGCGTTAAAGCACCGTGTTTGACTAGATGCTGTGAGCAGGCTCTTTCGGCATCAGTTCTGAAAAACTATCTTTTTCGAGGATTACTTGATGCCTGCAGGTAACTATCGCATGCAGTTTGAGTGGGTCGTGACGAGGGCTGACAGAAAACTGCGTGCATTGCGCTTTCTTTCTTTGTGTTGTGCTATTTAGGGTATCACAGCTGACAGTTCAATTAAAAGTAAATATTTAGGCTGCAAATTCAAACAAATGGTGTCATATACAGTGTATATTCACTCTCAATTGGCCCATCTTCTCTCAAACACTCTCAATTGCTTTAGATTGAGCTTCCAGAGACTTGGCATCAAAATATGTTTACTGCAGGTAATTGGATACAGTAACCTATAATCTGCAGCGCAAAGGACTAAAACAGCACATGTGCTACATAAAGTGTTTAGGGCGTTTGGCATGGAAAACCTAATAGATGTGTGGCCCACAGTGTTCCTTCCACAAATGTTCGCGCAGTCATTGTGCCTACTTCAAACAAACTAGGCTGCCACTTTCGACAAAGACAAGAACACTACTGGCACTGAACGATTTACTCCAGACGTGTGACGTTGGGGTCCGCAATCATTTCATTGTGAGAGTATTTTCTCTGTCTCATGCAGAAAGCGATTGGTTACTAAGTGTCTATCAAGATGTGTCAAAAATAATTCAAGCATTCAACTTTGCTTGGTTGGGTCCTAATTGCGTTATCGTACCATTTACTGTTCTGTAAACAAAGCTTGCTTTTCTTCTCATATGCGTGGTGAATGCTAGTGACGAAAACTTACTTTGTATTGTTCCTTCGTTAATTTTTATCGTAAGGCAGCTATGTTATTGACAGAGAAAGAAATTTCACACGCACAAGCAAACATGTTCCGGTCTTTCGCGGTGCTCAATTACAATGTCTTCACTCAACTTGCCGACAAGTTTACTATTCAAAAGTTTTTTTTTCTGTTGAAACCAGGTTTTTCACAATTATCCAAATTTTAATTGATTAAACAATATTTACAGTATTTCGCCTCTTTTTTTTTCAGAGATTTACACCGCAGCGCCTGCTGACAGCTGCCTTGCAGAGGCAGAAAAATAGCTGGAGATGTACCCCCGTCAGCAAAAGTATACGGAAGGCAAGAGCGCGTGCCGCTACCACTATTTGCATCGCCTAGTATACCGAGCCATCTGCTGTAGAGAACATTACTCCCACGAATACCGAGACAGAACAATGGACTGTGCATGAGACGGCTCACCGCTAGGAGGCACAGGTGGCAATTTCGACCTGCGCTCTCGTGGTCTGTATGCTTTTGTTCACAAGTGACCGAGCCTTACAATGCATTTGCACGTTAAGCAAATTCAGGTCATAAATGCTTCCCTGAAATTATCAAGTACATGATGACATAAATGCCATTCGGCGGTCTGACCCCTAAGTACTGCAGTTTCTACGTATGAAGCCCCTATGGATACGTTGACATTGGTGGTAAATTTTCCAAAAGCAGATTTGCTACTTTGGCAGAAGGAGATGAAGTCACCAAGTGAAACACGCTTTTTTTTTCGTGGAGTCGCCTAGTAGAGCATCCGGGACAATCGTAGATAATGGGAAGAGACAGCACCCGTGTAACGCGCTTTGGCTGCTACCTTGGTGAATCGGACATGCTTTGATTCTTATTGAATCTAGAATAACTTTTTTTAACAGCAGTGCTGTTATAGTGAAGGTTTGCGGCGTATCGTATAAAAATCATCATCGTGAGCAGCATGCTCATTTTAAACTTTTCCTTCGTCCACGTCATTTTTTTTTTCATTTTCTCCTTTGCTTCTATAACGCATGCGGTTCGGTGTTGGATGCCATAACTCCGATGGGCAAGAGAACGAGTGCGGAGGGATAGAAAGAACAAGTAAAAGAGAAAAAAGGAACAAAAGGCAAGCAAGAGACAGAAATATTAGGAGAGAAATTATTGGCGAAAAAAGTTCATTGGCCAGGAGGTTCAAACTTGCGCGCCCACAATTCTAAAGCGTGCGTTGCAACGCCTCTGCTATCCAGGCACGCCAACAGTGAATTACATTTCCATGTAGAGAATAGTATAAAGAAAGTTGGGAAAGGAAAGGGAGATTGAGGCTGTGGAAGGGAGATAGCTGTTGGGGAAGGGTAATGCACATCATAGCCTAGTATAAAATAGCAAAGCAAGAGTATCTAAAAAGGAAGCCAAGGAGGGATGAAGAGGAGTGAGAGATAAGGAGGGGGAAGAAAAAATGGCTTCAGAAAGAGAATGGAAGAGGCAGAACTAAAGTGAAACAAAACAAGAAAAACAAGAAGAAAAAAAGATGGCAGTGAAGGGAAAGACCGACAGTGAGAAAAACGAACATAAATATAAAATGACGCAAACATGCAACGTCATAAGGGGGAGAATGAAAGAAAGATAGACAGACAGCAAAAACAGACAGAAAGATGAATACGCAGACACGTGGAATTTGGCGAATACCACACCATGTGGGTATCCGCTGCATGTGAAGCAAGTCAAGTCAAGTCAAGATCCTTGACGATGTGGCGCATACCCACGCTGGGGATTGGCCAAAAATCGGATAGTTTTCATGAATTTCTTCTTTAATAACAGATTGAAGCAGTCGGTGAGTGATTTTATATGCTGCACTTCTTCTTTTGTCACTTTGAGCCAAATATTACGACGTGGATTGATGCGTGTTTTTAAGTTTAGTAGCTACGTGCATGTGAAGGGCTTACGAGGAACGCGCATTCACACTTGCGTTCAAATCGCGAGCGATAAATAGACGTAACGTCACAACTCAACATAGAGCACAAAGGTTCTAAATATGGAAACGAAGTTTACGGCGCTGTGATGTGAAAAACATATGTAACTTTATTAGCGCATTCCTATACAGTCAAGGAACTCTTGAATGTGGCTTCCTGATTCATACGAACACAAATTTAATATAGTAGAGAGAAAGAGAGAATAAAGTTAGGGATAGGCAGAGAGGATTGCTAGAAATTGAAGCATCCTGTTTGCTACCCTGCACTAAGGGAATGTGGAAGAAATATGAGAAAGAAAACGAAGAGCAAACTAGAAGCACCGAAAGGAAAGGGCGGGGGTGCGAAAGCCTCTTCAATTGGCCACTGTGATGCAAAAAGTTCAATGAGGCCTTCCCTGATTTTCTGTGCAAAGACTGATCGTGTTGGCTTTCGAAGAATGACTGTTCTGACAAGGTTTCTGTCACCAAGACAAACCACAAGACCTACGCTAGCCATCGCTTCAAACGAATCTTCCAACGCTAACCGAAGCACTCGCGTCAGCGCCAATCAACCCATGACACCACCCATGTGCAACGCTGCTGCTTCGCATACCATCCGGGTTCCCTTTGGGAAGACGTTAATTTTTATTCTTTCATTCTATTTCTGGTATACATCTTGTCAGAAGACGGTCACATTAGCACACAGAGGTAAGCGTATAGATGGATAGATAGATAGATAGATAGATAGATAGATAGATAGATAGATAGATAGATAGATAGATAGATAGATAGATAGATAGATAGATAGATAGATAGATAGATAGATAGATAGATAGATAGATAGATGGATAGATAGATAGATAGTACCTGTGGCAGGTTAAGAAGTGCTTCGCACTTAAAGTAGCAACAAAGTCTTAAAACTTATGCATGCAGGGTATTGCAGGGGTACGAAAGAGAGAGGTGAGAATTTATGTCTGATCAAACCAGGACTCACTACATGCTTACTACGTCTGCTGCGACTGAGGCTTGCGTAACATATCGCAAAACTTTGATAATTTCTTGTTGTGCTGATTGTGTATAGGGCAGCAGTAATTTGTGTGACACATTCTGTGCGGCCAGTCCTGTGCGGTCCCTCAGGTATGTGCCAAAGATATTCTCTAGATCCGACAACTCACAATGGTCAACCGAAAATGAAGAAGGCAGAGATTAGCCCAACAGACAGGTATGTGGCACAAATATTTTTAAATTCGAAGCATTTCTTAGCGAAATCGGCGACATTGAGCATATCTATCTATCTATCTATCTATCTATCTATCTATCTATCTATCTACCTATCTATCTATCTATCTATCTATCTATCTATCTATCTATCTATCTATCTATCTATCTATCTATCTATCTATATATATATATATATATATATATATATATATATATATATATATATATATATATATATATATATATATATGCGCCTAAGACTTTTAGCTCACATGGCTGTTTCAATGATGTTATCTGTATCGAAATTCGTATGGTATAACATGACTGTATGAAGAGCATAATGGACTGGTCATAAAATGAAAAAAAGGCAGATCCCACATACAGTAGAAATCGATGAATGGAAAGGATACATGTCAAGGTCCTAGCAAGAATTGAACCAAAGCATTTTGCGTGGCATTGATGAATTTTTCCCCAGAGCTAAACCAGGTCTCATAACTACTTTTCAAATAGACGCTAATTTTCGTGAAACGCCAATAGTGGTTGCACTGCCTACTTCGCCCCCCAATGCCTGCCCCCGTACTGCCTACCCCCTCCCCAATTTTATAACATTACATATCTACTCCTTTGATGCAGCCGTCCCGTCAGATTAACGTCAATTGTAGTTAGTTGTCATGCGCTGAAGTTTAGTTATGTAGTGGTGTCCAGGGCCAGAATTCTTGCGAGCATCAGCGTTTTTATCAGCCTCTGGTGTTGGTAATACACATGTTCCTGTTGGCATCATTGCACAAGTGCAAACAACTGGTTACATAAACACCTGCAACACTTCAACATATACCTGTGCGTGCAACATTTTGTACATATATTTAGCATTATTTCGTGACGTGTCGCTGAATGAAAAAATTGCAACTTGGTCACATTCCCTCCCCATGCTTCGCATAACGTCGATTCCCAGATAGGTAGGGTCTGCCAATTTTTTTTTCGCCAATAAGCAAGCTATCGTCAACATAAATGGGTTTCAGCCAGTGAAATTGGGCAACGCTCTATTCGCTCAACTAAAACGGAATAATGCTACAGTAAGCACAACACAGGGGAATGATATGTGTCACATAAATTTGTGCGGCATTTCAGAAAAGTGTAATTTTTGACAAGTATGTTCTACCAAAATTAGGTTGATTCGATTGCTCCCCACCGGTCCACCGAAATATCAGAATGCAATAGGAAAATCTAAAACTAGGAAATGAAGGCAACGGTGACTTCAAAAAATCATAAGGTGGGATCCCTACGCCAACCAGAACACCGGCTCACTATAAAGGAACTTCACATCGCTATGTTTTTCATGCAGTAGTTTACCTTTGATATAAGAGCGGTGTGAACTTTTCCGTTCATGGTGTTTGAGCATAAGATTCTGTGAGTGGGTGTGGTTTAGGTCAAATTCTTTGTGCTGGAAGTAACCGCTGCGAAAATCTGAGGACCCCCTAGCTAAATACTGGGAATGACCAAGAAATGACCTAAAAACAGCCATCATCACCTAACTCCTATAAACATAAACATTTACATAAAAGCACGAGGAATCACATAGAATAAAGCAGATTAGTGTTCAGAATGATTATGATACCATTAGGTTAAGTAATCACTTTTTACGGAGACAACCGGGAGAAGAAAGACACAACACTCGCTACCCTAGGGAGTAAATTTTGTTTCAGAAAAAAAATACTTCGTATATACCGACCTACGCAGCCCCCCCCCTCCCCGAAAGACACAGAAATTGAATAACGGTCAATAAAAAGTTATCGATTAGCAAATTTGGCACACATATTGATGAAATTATCGCGGCACGTGTAGACATGAGCCTAACAGTTCATGCATTCTTATCCACGAAACATTTTTTGGGGCACACTCATGCGATAAAAATAGAGTCTGTGCATGTCCTTCTGGTCTCTGTCGTGCTTGTAATAAATTGCTCTACTTATAACCGTACGGTATAATGATCGGTCACCAACTAGCCCAGCTGTCAATCTTAATGAACTTCCGAATGATCCAGTTTCGATGTGTCGAGGCTTACGCGGCTTAGTGAAAGCTTCGGCATTTTCTTTTTCATGAACCACCTGACAGATAGAACCTCAGGCTACATTATGCTGCTCGACCATCCGTAATAAAGCAGGCTTGGTATGTTGTTTTTTTCTATGTCTGGTGTACATTGAGTAATAAAGAAGTCTAGTATTTTTTTTCGCATTCCGCCACCGATAAAATGCAGTGTCTATCAAACAAATTCCAGCCAGTAAATAGAAGATACCATGTATAAAATGAACAAAAGCTTAAGACACTGCTCCTCTACCGCCGACCTAGCGACACTATAAAAAGTTTGTACTACCCTGCTATTTTATTACAAAAAGCTGGAAATTTTTACGCGCCAGCTCTCGACATCGGAAGTGATTAAAGTAACGGAAAGTACGACGCGAAAGAATCGCACCGGTTGTACGGTTTTCTTCGAGAACTACTTTTATCGCTATTCGTTAGGACAAATGAACACAGAAGAAGCTTTGTCGAGCTCTGTAATGACAGTGCTCAGAAGATGTGCGTGCATAGAAGCAGGCAATTATTTTAGATACGAGATTTAGTTAGCGAAAAGAATGGAACGTCCCGGGTTGCTGAAAAGTGAGGTGGTTGGTATCGATTGCAGGACATGAAATTCTTTACATATTTCTTTTGTTTATGCTTAGGTGAAAAGGTAAAAACGCCCATGCCCTAAATTAGGGCTGCAGTAGTAAAAATGTGAAGAAAAATTAACTTTTTTACGCTTGTGTACTGAATTTGCGCAGTTTCCGAATGAATTGCTTCAAGTTTCCGTGTTTATTTCGTATTGAGAGTTTTCTCTCTACGTATATAGGTCATGTCAGCGTGGTCGTGCGTGTTCGAGTAAAGTATTGTATCACTTAATTGAAGGATCTACTTACGTGGATGGCTTGTGCTAAACCAATACCTGAAAGGAGGGTAAGAGTAGCCTCATCGTCATAATCCAGGTGCGTATAAGACCTAGGCATGCATCTGCTCTTGTACTAACTTGATGATGATGATGTTGGTAATGATGATGATGATGATGGTGATGATGATTATGATGGCTTCAGATGAATGGCGCTCACCCACAAAGGGGGATGGACCAAAAACCGGGTACCAGGATACTTAATTGAAACTAAAGCCAATCTGAAAAGTTAGTTTAGAGATCAAATTGCGAATAAACAAAAATGGTTGCTGAGCAAGCAGTCAAACCATCTCTACTTTCTGACAGACGTAGCTACGAATTGTAAACAAAAGATCTGAAAAGGTTAGGTTTCACTAGCACGGTAATCGTTTTCAGGGAGTTCACGGGGAGACAAAATGGAAGACTCAATATTTTCAGCACGTGGTAACATTTTTCGAAATCATAAAAATCTAAACAACGCTTTTTATTTTTAGCCCAAGAAACATAGTCAAATCATTTCATATTATAGTCATATTTTGCTGTACGTATTGTGCCTTTGATGTCTGCTCCTGCAAATTTATATTCACACCAATTTTTGAACATTGGTTCACCAGCAGGTCTTTTCATGCAGCTTTACGTTTTTTATAGCTCCTCATGCACTCTTCATTCCACCAGGGAGTAAAAAATCCACCTGTGGTCGAGTTTAATTTAAACGTTGCGTCTTTTTGCTGATCTTTCTAACACTGCACAGTGCTTCATAGCCCTTATATTACCTTGCATGTCCTTGCGACGAATAAAAGTAACCTTCAAGTCTTTTTCTAATTTCTTTATAGTTTACAAATGAGCTAATCTTTCCGGCGACAAATATTCTCGGAAAATTGAGGACAAAACTAATAGGCAAGTGATCACTGTTAGTAGCACAGTGTAAAGTTTGCCACGAATGTATACTTAGATATGAGCTTGAAAAGGTCAAGTCTATTTCAGATTTAGAGAGACCTCTGTCAGAAGTAGCAGCGTGCGAATTTGAACAAGATAAATTCTTGTCGAGAGCCCACTCCCACAAGCGTTTTCCACTTAAATCTGTTTTGAAACCCCAGGTCACATGACGAGAATAGAGGTCTCCAGTAATTAATATATCTTCTCTGCAGGCAGATAACATGTCGCCTAGACTTCATGTAACTTGCATTCGGCCGGGAAATATGCATTTACAAACTAAAATGGAGAACCATCGGGTAATATTATGTCTACTATCAAAATTTCACTATCTGAAGCCATACACCAATATGGAGCTTTGTGACTGAACTTAGTTCGTATTGAGACAGCAAGTCCACTACCTCTACTAGGTCAGTCCAATTAAAACAGCCGACACTTATTTAGGTAAAACTTGTGGTCGGTTCAAAGCCAGATTTCTTGCAGGGTTATGATATCCGGAGAAAGTTGTGAACAAAGAAATAATAGGTCTGTAGCTGCAAAAACAATTGATTTACAATTCCACTGTAATATAGGTAGTGAACTTAATTTTATGACAGAACCATAGCAGAAACTGCTTGGTTCGAAAGGTCGTTTCGCAGAAGTCTCTCTTCAACAGGTTCTCAAAAATTCTGTCTTGGACAGATACCTTTTTTATTTATGCGAAGAATGTTTTGATTGGGGAGATCGGGTTCACTTCAGAGTCTTATGGGAGTCCGTATCCATATCTCCGAAGGCTTCCGCATCATCCGTTAGATCATCCACTTCTGTAGTTTGGGAAATACCTGCCTTAGGACAAACCGGTCGCTGACGTGCTGTCGAACTGTCTATCTCCGTACGCTACGATACCACTGATGCCTGAGGATCCCAATCGTTCGTAAATGCTTCAACTAAAATTTGAGATAGTTGATTCGAAACCAGTTGTGCCAAGCTTTCAAAAAGGTTGTTTGCGAGGCATTCCATTGCCTTTTCCGTAACCTTCTCTATGGCCTCTATGACAAATGTTGCGAGTGATGCATCCATGGCGGTGTTATTACGTGCTGCAACACCTGCATATCTTTCGAATCTCTCCTGCATTTCTGCAACGGCTTCTCTCCGGGAGCACCGCTTGTATTCTACAATATTCAATATAGCAAGCTCCCTTTCTTTTGCTGCACAATCTGCAGAGTCTGCAGGGTGCGCCACATTACTTAAGCAGCACCGTTACTTCTCAGAGCTGCACACACTGCTGTCATGGTCCTATCCACATCGGCGGCATCTAATAATTGATTGGCACCCTCTCACGCTTTGTGCATATCGACAACATTTCAAGCACTGTAGAAGATTGGGGGAAAGTGGTTACACCTTATGAATCAGTGGCCATGCCTTAATTTCTGAAGGTCGGACTGTTCCTAAAAAGGTCACTATCACCAATTCCTTTGAGAATTTTCCGTTGTCGATTGTACGGGTGCACCTATACCCTGAAATTTCACCCACCATTGAAAACAAATCCAGTACTTCTGCAGGTGTTTGTCTTAAGTCTGCGCCACGGAATAATGCTTTCGGTCAGGCAAGGTGTGCTGGAATGAACGGGCTCACCGGATGCGCTGCAAACACGGAACATTGCAAAAGCTCACGAATGCATTCCTGATCTGCGGAACAGCACACGGTGTCTCCGCAATCGAACTGGCGGAGCTCGATCATCGGCTGGAAATGCGAAGTGGCTTTTCGAAGCCCCACTTGAATTGTCTTTAGGTTTTTCATCGGGATAGTGACCCCTTCGGTAGGTACCAGAGCCACATGGACACTGCTCGCCCGACTTCGCAACAAATAGTCAATCGGCCAATTCTTGACCAGAGTGGAAGCTAACCAAGGGGAGTGCCCTTGACCGGGAGATTAAATTGACATTGAGGTCGAATGACTCGCTTCAGCTCAGAAAAACCGATACAGTTAACAAAGTTAACAAAATCTCCAAGACCAATAAGGATACTGCCACCCGATCCTAAGCCAAGGCAGCAAGCTCACTTCAGGTAAGGGTATCTTATGATGATTCAATACTTTATTCAGTATAGTAGCTGAAAAACTGTTTTGGAACAACCTACTTTGTTAAGTGGCTCTATAGACAATTGAAGGCATTTGACTTGTCAGAGATACTGGTGGTTCAGTAGAATTTACTTCGCCGAGCGATACTGCTAACGTTTGCATACACGTAACCCGATAACTTTCAACATTTTGCAGCTATAAGGCTTCTGTGAGAGAAAAAAAAACAAAGCATTATCAATCAAAACAGTGCTCAGCCGAAGACATAAAATGTCTCCAATGTTGCAAACTACATGATTCGTAGTATTCGAGTCAGTAGGTCGGAACTATGGAAACTATGGGAAGATGAAGGCATTGGTCAGATGGTAAGAGGAATGTAATAGGAGAGTATGACCTTTTTTTTGGTCAGGGAGGCCCTATTCCGGGAATTTGTCACAGGGTGGTTGTCCTCCCAAGCGTCTATGAACTTTTTTCTACCGAGTATCAGGCCAGAAGTGCTCTTGTAGCTATTTAGGCATTAGGTGCCTCGGGCAGCAGTTCTCTGCCTTCCACAGCAGCGGCGGATGCTCAACTATTTCACCAAGGCTGTGGTGGATTAGGCTATTCGCACAGGGGTCCTTACAGTACCTTAACGGGCTACGTTTTGAGATGAGTACCCAGTGATAACCAAGCTCCAGGTCGGCGTACTCCTGAACCCAGTAGGAAAAACCGGCGAGTACCCGGTTCGCACTAGACATCACATTGTTATCTGAAAACAGCAAGTTGTTGTTTTCGGATGACAATCTGATTTTTAGTAACTATGACAACCAGTTACTATAACTGGTTAGAGAGCACACCATATCAATGTTGAAGCACGTTAGGCTGACGAGGACTGAGGGGAAGGCGAAAATTGGCTAAGACCTAACTCGCCTTGGCCCGGTTATGCACGCGAAATTTTATTACACTCTGTTATGCTTGTTTGCCTGTGTTTACAAACCACAGTGTTCCCCTATTATTGGTAAAAATGAATACAATGCTATCACTTACATAGAGCATTGGTACCAAGCGATTATCTCTGTGTTCTACACTTTAACCGATTCAGCTAAGGTTTATTAAGGACAATTTATGGAAAGCAAACCTTATCATATCAAATACCTTGTCTACTCGACAACAAAAGCTGTGCCCATAAGCTTTTAAAACAGAGTAATGATAAAAAAAGTCTAAAAAATAAAAATGTAGTTCCCCCATTTATTTATTTTTCGTTTGGTCATGCTGGTGCTGATTTTGACATGAAGTTTTAACATGATAACATGATGTTACCGTTACGCTTTCTACTTGTTAAATTTGTTTGTGTAATATAAAAAGAAAAAATCTCTCTCTTTATTTCTCTCTCTCTTTCTTTCTCTCTCTCTCCACATATATGTATTTATATATATATATATATATATATATATATATATATATATATATATATATATATATATATATATATATATATATATATATATATATATATATATATATATATATATATATATATGTGTGTGTGTGTGTGTGTGTGTGTGTGTGTGTGTTATTTATTACGGCGGAGCAAAAGTACGGTTGGATAGACAGACTAATATCAGGCATAGGTTATCTGCCTGCAGTCCTTTCAACTGAGGCAATTTTTTGTCTAATTAAAGTGAATGAGTTTCGTCAGTTTCTGAAGTCGTCGCCGATATAGAACGTAAAGCGTTCAATGCCTCTTCAAATGCTCATCGCCATCGTTTTTCTGCACCCATCTGCTGACATTTATCCCACTGAAATAGTCGTTCACCACTCTTCATGAAAAGCACGTCATTTCCCACGCTGGTACTTATACCTGTGTTTTAACTGACTAGCAATCCCTGCGACATCCAGAGGATGGTTCGACGATGAGGCTTGCCACTTTTGTCGCAGGAACCACGTGGAGAGCTTCGGCTCAGATTGGCGAGCGTCCCTACTCTCTGATTCCATCACGCCATCATGGCACAATGAACTAACGGAGTCACCCGCCCAATGACCCAGCAAGAAAAACAGCATCCTGGCACGGCAGTCCATGCCTAGAGCCACGCTGAGAGTGATGACGAGAACAGCATTTAGAAGGCCGTCGTGAGCAGTGCCAAGACAGCTCCTCGCTGGGCGCTTGGAACAGCAAAAGGTACAGCGACAGGAATAGCCGCCAGGTACTTCGCTCAAGACAGAGTCCGGGGACAGGCGGGGTGATGTTCAGCCCAGTAGAAAACTGGGATCATAAAAGCCGGGACGAGAGCCGCACCAGCAGGGTTGAATCAGGACGTCGGGGTGGGGCCTAACGTTCGAGCTCCGATGTCCGATCTCCGATGCGTCGCTGCCACTCGCCGAGCTCTCCCAACCACCCGAGACGTTTTTTAGAGACTCGGGCATGAACAGGCACGCGTAGTTGCGCTTCGTCTATATGTCTGCGCTCTTCAAATCAGTTCCTCGCGCCGAACACATACCAACGCCACCGCACACGCTCCAAGTCAATAATTTTACCACAATCACGTTCACTCACAACCAACTAAAATTACGTAAATCCATCAATCAATCAGTTATGGCATCAACTAAGCGGCAAGATGCGCAGGTGTGCCCGTTGCCTTACGGATGCGCAGTGGCTACTTTGGGAAAATATAAATGAAAGAATCTTGGCGCAGGGAGCAATTGACAGCTGTATTTGCAGCGGGCATTTGAGGGCAGTTTGCGGGAAGGGAAGAGGATGTGTTATGCTTCCAGCTGTTGGCTTCTTTGCGTCACGGCTAAGGTGCCCCCCGAGATGTCAAGGCAGGTTTGCGCTTGAGAAGAGGATACAAATAAAGCGCCATCAGGCAATGGCACTCTACTATTCAAAGCGCTGCTGAAAAATGAAAAAAATTGTAAACATGACGATTGGTATAGTGCGAGCTCGGAACGACGACAAAGGGACAAGAAGACGAGTGCGATATTTTACGGAAGGCCGACGCGGTTTGAACATATTTTCACAATGAAAGTGATCATGTTTCAGTCTATGGCACAAAATCAACCCATCTGGAGACCATAGGTGTGGTGATGATACGTTATAATGTCGACAAGACGCAGCGTCTTGCTTTTACTTCAATCACAATAAGCCTGTAGCCATACATCTATAACGGTAATAAACTGGTGGTATGCGTGTACATCAAATGAATCAGCAGACCGCATCTGCTCAAAGCTCAATACTATAAGCACAGCGTAGACAATCAGGGGCAATACAAAATAATTACGCTGAGTGCCACATCATATTGAGCACACAAAATTCTAATGTTCTTGTACAGGCGCACATCAAGGAAACATCCATTCGTTGCTTTGCGTCATCTGTCTGGTTGCTTCTTGTGCCTGTTCCTGACCTAGTTAATGTATTCTTCGCATACTACTTCTTGTACATTGCTTCCGTTTTCAAGCTCCTCGAGTGCAATTTTGGAGGTAGAACATTAAAAACATGTTGTCCTCCTGGGTTTAACTTCGTTTTATTTATGTGTGTTTACAGATATAAAAAATAATATTATACGAAGAAACAGGTTTATTTTCTGTCCAAGTCATAAAACGCTTGCATAAGCAACATGTAAAGCGCCGAGCTAATGTTAAATAAAGGTTTCGTTTTTCAGCCAGTGTTATATATATTTATACACAGAACGGCGTTGGGCCTCCAGTGTGAGTGGCAGTAAATGTTAGAAAGTTTACTGCCTTCGGAAGCACGATGTTAAAAGCCATGTACGAATGCAGAGGTCTGGAAAGTAAGACTCTAAAATGGGTCGTAAACGACTTCGAAGCGCGAGTGTACATCAATACCGAATAGTTTAGTGTGCCGTAATTCATGTTAAACTGCGCGCGTAGCGCAAAATCTGCAGTTCTTCAGTTTGCTAATTCTAGTAGCCAACATAAATTCAGGGGTGTCACTTATATTAAACAGGACTTGAGCTTACAGTGCATGCTTTATTAAATGTTTTAGTGTAAACCGTGTGGTGCAGATGCTCAAGAGACAACTTAGCTTTTTTTAAAGTAGCATCGTGTACAATATTCTTTCAATATAACCGTGTTTCTTGAGAGCTAGTTTCCAGAAAGAAGCTTTCTACATTTTAAAATGTTGGCACAGCTGAAGTGTCCACGGCAAAAGCTTTGTCTCGGAAAGAATAAGTAGTGTGTAAGAAGAATACGTCTGCTCACACGGAAGTTCATTGCTCTGTACTCTGAATAATAGATATATTAACAGATCAGAATCGATTGTAACCACGCAGTAAGCGAACAGGTATTTCATTCGCTCCGCAGTCTTTAGATGCTGACGCCTTAAGCTGCGAGTGAAAATTCTAGTTATATGGAAATAAATGATAAAAACCTTGTGTTTTAAGAGGTTTTCAAAGCAGGCATTTTGCGTGCTAATCAGAGTGCACTTCTAGAAATAAGTAAAGCATGTATACGGTTTTATTTCGGCAATTTCGAAACGTTTGCCTGGCTCTGTGGTGAAATTTGTTAACACGCATAGCATTGTGTGGCTGAAGGGCATAATCCTACAATGCACTCCGCTATGTGTGTTGGGCATGAAGTTAGCACCTTGATATCTGACCAATTACAAGACGTTCCTGCATAATTGGTCATCATGATCAGTGGCAGCATCATGAAAGCGTGTGGCTGCACCCATCGCTTTACAAACACGTGGTGCGTGATACTCAATATCATGAATTATGGTGCTGTGTACATTTCACGACTGCACTTGTGGTGGCCGTGAGTTACAGGATTTGTTCAAATGGTGAACAGTGGAGATACATTTCTTTCTTCACAGCAGGATTGAGACATCTACAGAGAAGCTTAATGTGGTAAAAAATTAAGAAAACTTTATAGACGGGAGTCGACCACGCTGTCACCCCGTACTCTTGAAAGAGGCGCTCAAGAATCTTGAACTTTATGTTTTCTGAAAAGCTTCTATCGGTAAATATCTCAAGAACAATATCGTCTAACGCTATCGTTTGCCTAAAATGAGAGTGTTTATGCAGTTGGCGTATGTCTTCTCAACGAGTGCAGTGATGACAAAAGATTGCGAATTTCACATGACGTAGTTTGTGAACAGGATGCGAACACCTGTCCAGTTTTCTGATAATTTAGCGTAGAAACAATAGGTTCCTTTGCTATTGCCAAGTTTGAACCAGTGGTTCTAAAAAGGAATATTTGAGCAAATAAGTGCAAAGGAATCTATTCTTCTCTACTTTGATCGCTTATGTTTGTATTGTTATACAAACACAGGTACTACACTTCATGAAGACAGGGCGCATGTAGTGGTGATGTATAGGTAACTACAACGCGTAGTAACCAGAACGTGTAAGGAAGTTATGTTAACGAGTAGAAAACATCAACGAAAAGTATAGAGCTGAAAGAAGACCAGCTATCTTACACACATAAAGTGTGTCGGTCTTCTATTTACCTCTTTGCGATCACCTCGAACAAGGACCAGTAAATAAGTGCAATAAATGAAAAAAACAAGGTCAATAACAACAGCAGTGTGCCGTTACAAACACGTACGCACGCACACACACACACACACACACACACAAACACACGCCCACACAAAAAAAACATGCTCTACGCTATTTTTGTTCAGTACAGCCGGCTTTCGTTACAAACGAGCAACGTATATTTTCGTGAAGCTAATGGATGCAAGAACTTCCGGTGTCAGTGAAATGTTTGCGTGAGAATGCGATAGCACTGCTGTCGTTAGACATACACAGTACAGCAGATACAGCAGGTAGAAGTCGCCACAAAGCATCACTTTTATAGGTAAAGCCAGGTATGTGCGAAAGGCATCAGAGATAGACATCTGTTACATGATCGGAAAACTCTAAAGCACTCTCACAAAAAAAATTACCTTAAGCATCAACCCTATCAAAGAATATATGCAGAAATAGCTTCGAGGTGTTCTCCAGGAGTCATTGGCTGTTCAGGTTCGATGAGTAAGAAAAGATGTGACAACGGTGTGGTGGTGTAGTGCGGCACAATCCTAAAACGTATTAATTTGTTTTGAATGAACTGAAATGAATAGTAACTAACCGGGAGCTATATAAATGAAAGGTCAACAAGACGGTAGGGTGGCATGATAGCTTATGATTTCATGCCCCACTCATTAAAATGTACTCTTATCACACGTACTTATGATTATAAGATACCATCCGTCCCGGTCGGTGAAATTTTTCATTACACATGAATTATTGAACTCTACCTTCTTCGAGCTTGCGTTATCTCGTCGAAAGTGTGAAAACGTCGAATCGGCTCGTGCGTGCAGGAAAGCACTATTGATGTAGAAACCGTGAAACATAATCGAAAGAATAAACACCGACAAGCCCTGAGGCATGAACTTCTCGTATCCGGACTAAAGAGAAAGCCTGCTCTCACAGTGGTTCCGCCACGCGTAATGGCGAGTGCAAGCCACCCTCAAGCTATGACTCTGGAGAGTGTTCAAAGGAGCTACAAAACAAAGCTGAAGCTGCAAAATAGACAGCAGACGTATTGCCATCATCAGGCGCTGGTGAACGCCGTCATTGCAGGCGCCGACTAGCGCGCAGTTCGCTCTGCCGCAAGAAGGGGAATCCGCTAATGGTTGTTCGCCTCGCGCTCGATGTAAGCACATTAGTCATTTCGCGCGCCGCCCGATAATTGCGACGAAAAACGCATGGGAAGGCACATTTCGACAGCAGTCCAGAATTCGGTGGCTATGGAACGTTGACGCTCAGCATAATCCGTCTTCATTAACGTGTTTGGTACGAGGCGGTAGTCGCGACAGCAATGTTTCTTTTTTAGCACGTGCAGCACTTTTCACTACACTGTACGGTCTCGATCACTTCGTCCGGTACAAAGAATAGGTTCATGCCAAGGTTTTTTTTTATCACAGAACGTTTTTCCACATTTTACGCAACTTGCAAACATATGCCATATGTAATGAAGGCTATATACAAGCTCATGTACATCGAAGTATACCACCCCGACTATGTTATCTTGAGGAGATTACAGAAATGAATGCAGACGAAGGGGGATGACAGCGATAACCCCTCGGTCCTCAACGAGCCCATTTATGAGTATATAGGCGGCAGTGTGGATTACAGTGCTGAATTAAAGAATGGTAAATATTGATTCAGGTGCAAAACGAAGCTGTTCAGCAAGTCCACACTGAAATTGTGCCTAGCGACATAAAAGTATAACTGCTTTCGGAAAGACAGAAACGTATGTTTAATACACCGGAGAACCAACACCTAATGAATGAAGGCCCATAGAAATATATCTCTTCTCAACTCGTCAGTTTAGGAACATGTTCATCAGTCGCCACTGGACCGTTAATACAATTGTCATCGTTAAATCTACTTTATACATTAGCACATATCTACAGATTTTTTTGTATTTACTCTTTGTAATAATACTTTAGATCACTATACATAAAAACAAAAGATGTGCTAGGAAAACTATGAAGCTTCACCAGATGGCACTTGGTTCCTTGTCCTTGCACGTGAAGGTGCATTAAAGGTGCAAAGTGTTGGAACAGAGTAGACATATGAAATAAAAATAAAAATATTTCACCACGCTTTCTAAGGTATCAAACTAAAAACTGTTTTCCCACTTGATACCTCCACTTCACTTCTCATAAAGTTGGTAAGAATGAGTGATATAATTGAATGCTTGCAAGGGGTGACTTCAGGGTATCGAGAACTGACTACGAGCTTCGTGCTGACGGTGTTGTCATTGAGTTGAGGGCTCTGCGTACTTTGCGTATCAATTACTTTAACACAGTCAGTAGTTTTAGGACTCCACCATTAGTGCAAGACGTTGTATTAACGTGATTACGTGATAGCGTTGTGGAGCTTCTTTTGCAGAAAAATCTGTATCGGCATCGTTGGTTTTGAGCGAAGCACCAGCCTTGTGCGTGGATGAAAATTGTTCTAGGACGTATCACTGCAATTTGACTCTGCGATGGTGGCTCTTCACGGAACCACGGCTTATTATACAGTACACGCCAGGAAAGATCAAACGGAATCCACCAATGACGTCGGTCTACTGCCAAGCTTTACGGCAATCTTCCGGAAACCTCTCGCGCACGTCAAGACAATGCGTACAAAAGCTCTCTATCTCATGTCCTCTTACCACTGAGGAACAAAACCGATCGGGCTTTGAGAGGATAAAAACTTCAACGTCCTTCTTTCAGCATGTTTACACAAATACAATATATTTAAGTAATGCCTTACTAATACTACATGAAGGAATCTCCATACAGTGTATTAGTAGCGCTGAATCGAACCATAGTTTCAGTCTGCGCCACCATGGATCCAAGCTTCCATGCCAAGTACTGTTACCACCCTGCCATGGTGGTGGTAAACTTTTCATTTTAAATGGACTAGAGAGTTCTTGTTGGCCTGAGTGGCATCCCTTAGTCCGGGACGTCAATGGAGATCGCCACTGCCCGGGCGTGCGCCACTAAGGAGCGTTCCGCATCCAAGGTAGAGCAGTCAAGCAGGTACTCTTCCCAAGCCTCTCTAGATGAGAAGCGGAAGGGGGATGAGAGAGAGAGTTCAATACAGGACACGAAGTCACAACGTGAAAGGTGTCGGGCCATGCGCTAACTGCGATCTCGAACCGAGGAGTTCGTTCTCGAACCGACAAATAGTTCCTCGTGGCAGCTACTGCACGAGCACATTCTATTTATTGCAACTCTTCAAGACTAAGCACGCAAGGTCTTGTTTTTACCCCGTGTAGTAGCAGTGACAGATGTATGAAAAATCTGTGATACAACCCTCTCTTATCAGTTGACTTTATGAGGATTGCTTGACAAATGTACGAGCTTGACTAGAAATTCTGCGGCATGTTACGATCTCGCTCTCTGTGAAAAACCTTGCGAGAAATTCAGTAAACGTTAGAGGAGTTGTGAGGCAAAATCCTAAATTTTTTGTTTCATACAGAATCAATAAAATTTGCCACATCACCTCTTATGACTTATAGAAAGTATTTGAAGTAATATTGATTTTCTTTTCACATTACTACAAGCCGGGCTGGTCCGAGCAGGAGCCTGTTTTTGACGGAATGATTAAAGTGAGCAGCAATTTTATATTTACGGAAAACATTTTTACTGAAACGTGAACGATGCATAATATGTGAAGGCATCTACTAAATAGATAAATATCTGCCGCATTTTTGCCATTACTTTGCGCGCTATACCTAATATTACGTTGCATGTCGTGCTCTCCTATTTAAAACATTTCTTGTGTTTTACAGTCATCGCAATCATTTTAAATGCCGCACATTATCTATACCCAACGTTTCGGTGCCCACTTCTGTAAAAAAAACTATCATTGAAGTGTTCTTAATCTTGTAATATTTTGATCTGCTACGTCATTTCAAATTTTTAAGGAAAAACTTTATGTGCACGAAACCTGCGTAAAGCCAGTCACCTTAATTTCTGAAGTATGTTCCTCGTAAACAGAAATCCATTTTTATGGTATTTTCTGGTTTTCATATTTAGAAATAGGTTCATCTCGCTTTCCCAGTTTACATTTTTGTGGACGAGTAAATCTATATACTTATAACAAAGTACTGCGTCATAAAGTTCACAGACCTCTCTTGCAATGTTCAAGTGCTTGTCATGCACCCATCCTTGTAAAATGAAGAAACCTTGTCAGAGCAATGTCAGACAACTGTTTACTGCCAACATGCGTGCCTTCAGCTTGCTGTTTCGCTGTTTTAATTCAATTTAGATATTCCGATGCCAGCTTTTCTTCACATGAATTGCCATTTTCATGTTTAGCTAATTTACAACACTTTTGCTGTAAGTGTGCTTTATTGTGTGTTATTTCTGCCTTATATTTAGCAGCTTTATCTCTGTAATTGCCGCAAGATGATCCGTGGTTATGTTTTTGGAATAAACTCTACTGAATATATATTTGAATTGTGGTCCCAGTGAAGTTCCTATTGCGCAAATTTTGCGCCTTTAAAGAAGAACAGGTGCGTGACACAGCTAAAAACATATCGACGCAGTGTTAGGTGGTTGATGCAATCATGTATAACTTCTGACTGTGTAGTGTTTGGCGATACTTAACGTAAGAAAGTTCAGACCAAAAATTTCGCTATGCTCTTATTCCTTTGTTCGAGTAAAAGTGCAAACTTTGTTGCCCACGCCGGTTCTTCTTTCATTGTGGGGTTTTAATTACGGTCCACGCAACTCTTTTGTCACGCATCCTTTCAGCTTTCACGGATCTGCTCTCTGGCCCAAATTACTGGCCCAAAGCCCTCCTGTGAAAGAATTAGGCACAGCTGATGGATTGAGCATTCATCACTAAGGAAATAACTGCCTTTCTTCCGAACAAAGACGAATGACACTGTCATCTTCGTAGAAAAGTTCAAACTTTACTTTTTACATCACTTTATTGAACAAAATGAAAATGTATTGAAACAGACATGAGTAAGACAGAAAAGTAAACCGCAACACTGAAAGAGGTAGCGCATCTGATAGGTGAAGCGATAGCAACCTGCTCTTACTAAAGGGTTAATAAAATACCTTGAAATACCGTATCTTTACTGAAAAAAATTACAGCCCAATCAGCCTACTGTACGCTCTCTAGAAACTCCTTATAAAAATATTAGCTAATAGAATTAGGGTGACATTAGAGTTCAATCAAGCGAAGGACCAAACAGGATTTTGCACAGGCTACTCCACAATAGCCCATATTCATACTATCAATCAAGTAATAGAGACATGGGTGGAATACAACCGTTCTTCAAGCATAGCCATCATAGATTACGAGAAGGCGTTTGACTCAGTCAAGACATAACCAGTATTGCAGGCACTGCGAAATCAGGGCATCAAAAACCTTACATAAACATACTGGAGGAAGACTACAGTGAATCCACAGCCACCATAGTTCTCCATGAAAAAAAGCGAAAAAAAGAAGCGAAGAAAAAAAGCAAGAAAAAAGGTGTAAAACATGGAGATACTATCTCCCTAATGTTATTTACTGCGTGCTTTGAGGTTTTCAGAGGGCTAGTAGGAGTAATTAGGAATAAGAGTTAATGAAGAGTACCTTAGCAACCTGCAATTCACTGATGGCAATGCCTTGATGAGTGACTCAGTGGACGAATTACAGTTCACGATTACTGAACTAGACAGGAAAAGCAGAAAAAAAAGTAGGTCAAAAAATGAATATGCACAACAGTAAAGAGATTTGCGACTGTCGCGGCAGAAAACAGCACTTTGCGATAGGTAGAGACACGCTAGAAGTTTGAAAAGACTATGTCCTATTAGGACAGGTAGTAACCGCAGAGCCGGACCATGAGAGTGAAATAATTAGAATAATAAGAATTGGGTGGATCAAATCCAGCAAGCATTTTCAAATTATGAATGGTAACCTGCCACTATCCCTCAAAAGGAAGGTATATAACAGCTGCGTCTCCAGTACTTATCCACTGAGCACAAACCTGGAGGCTTACAAAGAGCGTTCAGCTTTACTTGAGGACGAAGCAGGGAGCAATGGAAAGTAAAATGATAGGTGTAACCTTAAGAGACAAGAACACGGCAGAGTGGGTGAGAGAACAAACTGGGGTTAAGGATATCTTAGCGAAAATCAAGAAGGCGAAATGGACATGGGCCGGTCACGTAGCAGGTAGGCAGAATTACCGCTTGTCCTTAAGTGTAACTGACTGGATTCCAAGAGAAGGCCAACGTACGAAGGACAGATAGAAAGTTAGGTACGTGTGCCGACGAGATTAAAAAGTTTGCAGGGATAGCGCGGCAGTGGAAAGCATAACTCCAAGTTGAATGGCGGCCTATGGGAGAGGCCTTTGCCCTACAGTGGGCGTAGACAGGCTGATGATGATAATGATGATGATGATGATGATTATGAACAAAGTTGACAGAAAAAGGTAAGCGCAAGTCTAAGTTCAGCCTGAGAATAGCAGATATCGAGTAAAATTCTCGCTCTCCCACAATCATCATCGTTATATAAACGGTATTATCAAAACGCATACTAACCTTAAATATTGATGTTGCGAAATTCATTCCTGCACCAGCAAACTGACAATCGACGTCAGACATCTTCTGACATAAACTAGCTGTCTCTTGTTTTCACAATTGGGAAAAATTGAAGAAAGTCCTATTTATTTAGAACGTATAGGTGTATTTTTGTATTTTGTTATTCTCTTTTTAAAGAAACACACTTCTGCAGCGCACGATCAGAAATGGCCATTTGTCTGTCTTCTTTCCAACCGCTGTACAGGGTGTGATATTGCTACGTAGCCGACATATTAGCGATCAGAGATTCTGCACACAGAAGACGGCGCTGGTCGGTCCACTGTGGGTGATGTCCTGCATCTTAGTCAATTCTGCAATCATCAGTGCAAATACAGCTTGAAAATAGCTACTCCTTGTGTCAATTTTACATATCATCTTTGGGGTGGAGCTGCTTGGTACTTTCCCGTTCTCGACGCGAAGCTCCGAAACAGCCGCATCCTCGCCCGTCTGACCATGTCACAGGCTTAAGTACCATCGTCTGGACCGTCTGTACCTTCCGTGGCTTCTACCTTCTGCCCATGATCCTGGGATATTTTCCTGTCAGGATGTCATTGACATCGACAAACGGATCACCCGTAACGAATGAATGAGCCCCAGCAATAAGTGAGACCCGACACGCATGTTTGCCAACGTGTTTTTCTACCTCGATGGCCCACCGCACGTGTGGTTTGAGACGCACGAAGAGGAAATTACAAGCTAAGGCTTTTCTAAAGAGAATATTCGAGATCTTTTTGGCAACACCGTTTGACAGCAAATAGTTACGAGGAATCAACTGGTGACTCGTGCACAGAGCCTACCGAATCGTACATTGCGTAAATTCACGACGGCGTAGCCCTATTCCGCCAGATTGACGAGCACATGTGCGACTCTGATAAAGTAGCGCATGTGCTGAAGGGCATAGCAGAAGATGCCTTTCATCTTCTCGTCTATAGCAAGGTTGCTACCGTCGACATCGTTTTAAAGAAGTGCCGGCAGTTTAAAAAAGCCAAGAGTTGCTGTATTACTCGGTGATTCACTCGGATGCCGAGCGCGGCCACAGCCTTATTGTGTGAAGCCCCCCGTCAACCGGCCCATTGTAACAACGTCATGGGTACTGTTCGTTGGGCAATCGAAGCTGCTTGTCGTGGTCCTATTCAGCCAGCCATTTTGGCCGCGCTAGTTGACCTAGAAATGTTGACCTACACGCCTTTCACCTACAACAGTCATCGTTGGCGTTCATTCAAGCTGAGGTGACGCACACTCCAAGGCAAAAGTGTGTTAAAAGGGTGTGTGGTTCGTCCTTTTGGAGACTAAAGATCTGTCACAACCATTAATTCCTTTTAGGACTATTGGCACCGGGTTTAACAGTTCGTCCCCACAGACGAGCTCCAGGGACAAACATTTAGTCCTCACACTTACAACTTAGTGAGTAACCATTAGTCCTACAATTCACTTTAAAAGACCAACATTTCGTCATTACATTTGAACCTTATAGAACAATTGTTAATTTTCACATTTTCACATTACCAGGCAACCATTAGTTCTCACAGTTGCCCGTTGCCAGACGAACGGTTGATCCACTCGAATACTCCAATCGGATGAACTTTTTGTCCCGAGTTCCAACATTGTTTTTTTTTGTTTATTTTCCGCCAGGCCCAATACTTTTTTCGCCTGTTTTTCTGCGCAATGAGCGACAATTTGCACCGAAAATAACACGCGAAGAAGTAGTTAGCCACCTATGTGTAACTGCTTTCGCAGTCACGGGAATAACGAAAGACAAAATTTGAGACATCGAAATCTTTCATTTTTCTACATACACATGAAGTTTCTCCATTCTGCTAAGCGAATTCATGGTGAACTGTACAAGCCAAGTCTCGTCAAATCTTGTTCACTCCTAGGAGAGCTCCTCCGACGGAAGCGATAGATGACAGGCATTGCAGACGCCAGCGCACGCAGCCTTCGGCCTGTTGTGTTCCCACGGCTGCACGTACAATAATACAGTAAAAATAGTTAGACACACATGACAGAAGATGAAGATGCACGCATATGACAAGCACGTGCACGTTAATATAAAAACAAGCGTTAAAATATGACACACAAACAACTTTAACTTCACCTCTCGCACAGTCCTTCTAAAGCTGCTCTGACGAAAGAGATGGATGACAGGCATCGCAGACGCCAGCGCACACAGTTTTCAGCATGGTGTGTGCCCACGGCTGCACAATAAGTATGTAAAATAAAATAGCGAGTGATTGCCTAGAACCCAAAAGCTAATTATTATTGTCCAAGAGGGCACCAAGCAACTGTGCTTGCAGTAGATACCCAATGAGTGTTTTGAAAGGCTCTGAAAGACCGCTTTTCTAGCTTTCGCTGTGACTGTGCTGTGCCTACTGCACAGGCCTGGCGTTTTTATTTTCTTGAAGCAGTTTCAAGAATGGTACGGCTTTGTGACAGTACACCTTCTTGCAAAGAAGAAACCCTATAGGTTCATCAGATATACTTCATACCGTACAGGATACTTGGACGTCCCGGTGCACTCGATTGCGAGTTTGTACTGTCATGAACTTTTTCCGTTTCTATCCCTGCCTATCTCTTTATTTAGTAAGAAAGCTCACTGGACGAGCGTCTGCCCAGTACAAGAAAACAAAGGAATACAAGGAAAAGAGGGCAGTTATTTTTCGTTTATCATTTCAAGTTTGGCATGATCGGCCTTTTTCATTCTGTGATGTATTTCATGCTGCACGTGAATCATAAGGCGCAAAAGAATTATTTTCTAGTACGTGCAGGCCACCTATTGAAAGCATAAAATCTATTTTGGGCAGTTTCAAGTAACTTCTCTTCGTAAAAAATAGCACAAAAACACGTTGGCGCAGCGGGAACACAATATGGACAATATTTACTACAACGCAATACCAAGAAGCTCAGATTTGAGTACTATACAGCTGTTCATGAAAGGCCATTGCACCTACTCTATGGTTGCCTTTCTGTACCCTTCCTTCTTGTGGCATAAAGGCATAAATTATATAGAATAACAACACGCAAGGAAGATGACAGGAAGTGAAAATATACCACAAAATGCCACCATTTACACAATCTCAATCATCCAGCGCACATGGATGTCCATTTCCTTTCCGCGATGACCGCAGACAACAAGCAACCAGGAAATTACTGAAGCAGCTGAAAAGTAATGAAATCTTTGTTGCTGTATAGAGTCTGGTATCGTTCGACTCAGCAATGCACAGTCCTCTTTATTGCTTTTTCATACTAGTCCACACCATCAAGAAATCCTGTGTCTTCTTTCAGACAGAGCAATTTCACATCCCGATGCAGAAAGAGCATTTCCTGCCCACATGTTGAAGACAAAATGTTCAATGGCTTGTGAGCGTTACACTCATATTCTTGTCTGTTTTATTTCTATGTGACCTTTTTGTCTGTACGATTTTTGAAAAAAAAGTACATAGTTTCTGTAGACGCGCCCTGTGTTGTATGAATGTCTGAATGCACCAATATGTTAAGCTTTAGTACACTACACGTACATTGTAGTGCCACCTGCGGTTTAAAAACCGCCTTTATTTTTCGTTAATGATTTGATGGTTTGGGTACCTGTATTTTCATCGAATATATCCTCATTTCTGAGGTACATAATTTTGTGATTCTTTGAGATCCGTTAGTCGTTCAGATGCAGAACCCTATGTAAATTATCATCGAAGCATTCAATAGTGGACAAGGCAGAACGCTTCAGTTCAATCAAAAAATTTTTATTTGGAGAACCTGAGGTGAAAAGCCGAAGTACCACTAACAATTGAATTGTAGTGGTGGGTGCAGCTTAATGTTGTAGATAATCTGATCTGTCGGTCAATCGCTTCAATTCGGCTAAGAATCGTGTCCAAAATCTTCAAAAAATGAGGGAAACGTGAACTCACGTTGATATATTTTCAATGACTTCTCCCGAAGCAACATACTTCTCAAGAGACCTAAAGATGTCATTTTGTACAATAATTATGAAATTTAAGTTAACTTTCAGTCGGTGCACCTATATGGTTATGTCAAGTAGCAGAATGCAAGTTCTTTACGCGAAGAAATTCACAGCTGTGAGACAAGGAAGAGCGCGCTATCGGGCTTGAATAGCGAGTCACTAAGGCCCTAGCCTTCGGGCCGTGGGTACGCAGGTTGAAATCTCTCCTCAAGAAGCAACCTCTTTCTTCCAATATTTCTCTCAGTACTCGTTGTCTTGCCCAAAACAATTTTGCCATCCGGTGCAGGACAAATCGATGCACGCACCTTTGGAGTGTTGAAGTTGAAGCTTGAATTTATTTGCATCATCATGATGCGAGAATGCTCGAGCAAAAAGGGAAAATCAATTCAGTTGAGAAGCACCCGAGCGCCCGTACACAAAGCACACAAAAAAGGCGGCAATATACTCTAACAAGAAATTTTAACCGTTTCACATTGCATTGAACATTAACTTTGTTCTCACCTTCTGTACGTGGGACACACAATCCGTTTCTTCGAAGCTTACGTCGAGCATGTCCTAACTTACTCTAATAAAGGGCAATCAAGTGTAGAAATATCAGGGGCGTGCACTCCTCAATGTTTTACATTAAATATGTAGTCCGCACGTACGTTCTTTTTTTCCTTCTTCAATAAAAGTACACACACTACAGCTGCTAAAGCGGCTGCGCTTTGCAACACCTAAATGGACGAAGCATTTCGTGCCTTTGAGGTTTTTCTGTCCATGCACCTCATGACATTAAATAAATTATTGTAAATGACCGACCTTTTCAGTCTACAGGCAGTGCAGAAGACGAAGTATACTGTACTTGTAAATAATGGTAGCCGAAAAAAAAAATGAAAGCTATGCAGTTGTTTGTAAAAATGGTGCTTTAAAGCTTAAACGTTCCCACGTAAACAACCCTACTACCTGGGGAATTGACCATACAATTGTGCATCATCACTTGGGAAGAATAGAAGCAATAAAACAGCATACATATACTAGATAACGATATTCTATTCGGCTCACAGGATTATGAACAGGCAAGGGTGGTGGTGGCTGAAGTGACGTTGCGCGATATTGTAATCTGTTCCCATGTAACGAGCCTTGTCGGTACTCAGCAGCTCTGCTTTATTTATGCTTGTCTCTTTATAAGAACAAAGCATTCTTTGAAGTCATTTGCACAACTGTCAGGTGTTAGGTGATCTCTGTGGTCAGTTTTTACTATACCTTGATGCGATTTCTCAAGACAAGTAACCTTACGGTAGTGAAGTTACTGAGAAGTGATATATCAGTTAAAGTTTATCAGTTCCACTGAAGGTAACAATGAATGAAAATTTGTTATGTACTTCGTATTGCTACATGGGCGTCGTTTTTGTGTTCACAATGTTATCCTGTGTATTATCCAATGCCGCCCTTATAGCATAGTCTAAAAAATTCTTGCTGCTTAAAATGAAGGCAGCTGTTGTGTCACAACGAGTCAAAGAACTTGACGGCGTATATCTGATGCAATGATTTAAAAGTGTATGTATTGGATCTTTGTGTCTTTCTTTCTGTAGCCTCGTTTTTGACGCTGTTTCGCGTTGGTGACGCAATACATAGCGTGCACTCTGCTATGGACAATCAAGTGTTCGCCTCGATCAAAAAGTTTTGGTGGTAAACACTTAACTTTGCGAATGTTTTCCTAAGAGCTGAGACCTGCACACGAGCAAGCTCATCGCCACTCTATTTGGACATAAGCGATTGCTTAAGCTGTTACAAATGGTGTGGAACGTAGGCCATCATTTCGTCGGCGTCACTTAGTGCTTAAAATGCCTTTACGCAAGCGATACAAAATCGTGATAGTTGTAAGCACTCTGTCGAAAAAACCAGAATGTTATTTGCTGGTAAGTTAGTTGGGTGGATTGCGAAATTTTCGGAAAGAGGCAGAAATGTGATGTATAAAATTTTCACACTTTCGAACGGCGACAAAAAAAACAGCATTTCAAACCAAAGTACAGCTATGGCCTCACATAAAACGAAAAAAGCCATACACTCTCTAGCAAAGTCACATTGGCGTAGTTACTGAAGCATAAAAGCTTTACCAGGGCACGTGATGCCATAAAAACCTTACTAGGGCAAATAAAGAATAGTATGCAAAGCAAAGCAAACAACCAAGTGATCAGTGGACAAACAAAATTACAAAATTAGACACTGATACCGCGGGTGAAAATGTAAGGGGTATATCTCGTCCAACATATTGAACTGAAAAAAACAGTTTGTCAGCACTTTGTTCTGGCAATACGGTACACAAACACTCACCTGGGCCACCACATTTTCTCTCGGAATGCGTGGCTGCATAGCTGCGTTCTCGAAGTTGCCCCGTTCGATATATCTGGAAAAGCCACTTAAATCATAAGTGCAATGGTCGCAGAAAGTTTTGGCTGGAAGAAAGATTCTGGCCTTGTGGCCTAGCTTCATCAAAACATAAACAAAACCTTAATTGTGCACGTGGTAATGATGCATCTTTGCCAGTACCTCATGTTTTGGTAAGAACATAAAACAATCATCTACATACAAAATTTAAAAATTGCGGTGTTGGAAGCCAAGTTAGGGTATTACGCACCCAAACCACGATATGATTATGAGAGACGTCATAGGGGGGGGGGGGGCTCATAAAATATTTATCATCTTGAGTTACTTATGGTGCACTGACATCCCACCGCACACGGGCCTTTCCAATATCGCCTCCTTCCAACTGGAACCACCGCTGCAGGAATAAACCCACGACCTTCCGGTCAGCAGCCGAGCATCTTAACTGCTGCTTTACCGTGGCGAACTTTTGAACTTTTGTCTTGCTTCAGACGAAAGTGTCAGATAACGAAACACGTGCTGTCAACTTAAAATTAATGCAAAAGAATACTCTTAAAATCTTGTCTGGTATCTAGTGCTTAATACATGGAGATTACCAATTATTGCCGCAATAATGGCAGAAATAGGCTGCAATTTTCACTCTGGTTCGTGACTTCATATAAAACCAACTGTTTGGCCGGGCCATATTATACGGTAAAAAGGTTACAGGGCAGAAAAGAAGGGAAACAAATGGTAGGTCCACGTACAGTGCGAATCAGTGATATGCGAGGCATGAATCAGAAAGTTTGAATTTTCACAATAAAATCAGCACAACGTTAAGAGGCGGACGTGAATTATGCCGTACATGACTTCCACATCACGATTATTATGTTTGGACATGTCATTTACCTTTGTCATATATTCATGTCGCGTAATACCAAATTTGGTATATGTGAAGCTAACGAAACAGCCGCGAGCGCGCTATGAACGTAACATGTTATAATGTTCTAGGTGACACGCCTTTCATGATTCTCAAGTTTATACTAGTGATATACATTTTTCATTCATTCACATCACGTAATACAAGGGTTGATATATGTGAACATGCAGCAAAATGAGCTCGAGCGCATCATAAGCGTGGCATGTAGTCTTGATCTTACACGACACGCATGTCGTGATTATCATGTTTGCACCTTTCATATATACCTTCGTTATCCACTCACGCCACGTAACTTGTATATATAAAACTAGCGATATGACCGTGTGGGCATCGTGAGCGTGGCATGTATTTATGTTCTCACATGCATGTCATGATTATTATGCTTGCACCAGTACTATACCTTCATCATTCATTCATGTCACGTAATACGAGATCTCGTATATGTTAAGCTAGCTAAACCACTGCAGGAGCAGCAAGACCTTGACTATAAACCATGACAGTCATCAAATTCATGGCACTAATAAATGCGAAGCTGTTTAGCAAACTTCGAAGACTCTGAGCGTATCTATCTATCTATCTATCTATCTATCTATCTATCTATCTATTTATCTATCTATCTATATATCTATATATCTATCTATCTATCTAACTATCCGCCTACGACTTTAGCTCTCCTGGCCGTTTTGATAAAAGGTATCGACACCAAACTTGGTATGGCATAACATGACTGTATGAAGTAATGCATGAAAATCATGGCATAATGGCGATCATGTCATGAATGGTAATCATGGCATAAATGGCAATGAATGGAATCATGGCAATCACGGCATGAATGTCATAATTTACATTTCATGGTATTGAAGCTCTTGCGGTGGTTTCGTTTACATGACATGTTGCAAAACTGGTATGGTATGGCATTATTGCATTGCGAACACAAGTGACAAACCCTAACATGAAGATCATGGCATGCGTGTCATGAAACAACATGACTACACGTCACACTTATGATGCGATCGCGGCCGTTTCGCTAGCGTCATATATGCCAAACTCAGAATTACGCGACGCGAATGGACGACATAAGTAAATGACACATCCAAACATGATAATCACGACATGCGTGTAATTTAACATGACTACATGCCACACTGATGATGCGCTCGCGGTCGTTTCGCTAGCTTCACATATGCCATATTTGGTAATACGTGAAGCCAATGGATGACGAAGGTATGTGACTGGTGCAAACATGTTAATCATGAGATGCGTGTCATGTGACAGCATCACTACATGTCCCAGTAAAGGCGCCAATACTTTTCGACGTGACGCGGTGCGAGTGCTCGCCGGCGTTCACAGGCGCCGGTCCTGCCATACACTCGCAGGTGCACGCCGCGCTGCGTTGCATTCACGCATTCGCGTTTAGGGCGTCCGGCGTCCCTCCGTCATGAAAATAGGGAGACGCAGTGTCATCTGAATAACGCATCGGCGCAAATAGCAGCATCTCTCATTTCGCGACGGTTGCCGTCGGGCCGCGCCGATGGACGCTGGTAGTGCCTGGCGTCAGACTATAGAGTGTTCGCGTTTTGCAAACGTTGCGTCGCTGTGCCCAGAGTGCGCGTGCGTCAACGCTTCATTAGAGTATACTAGACCCTTCATGATGTACCACTGCCATTTTGCTAGTTACACATATACCAAATTTGGTGTTACATGATGTCATTGGAAGACAAAATTTATGACTGATACGAGCATGATAATCCTGACAAGCGTGTAATGTAAGAACATGACAACATACCACGCTCTTACCATGCCCCACCACGATGGTCTAGTGGATAAGGTACTCGGCTGCTGACCCGCAGGTCACGGGATCAAATCCCGGCTGTGGCGGCTGCATTTCCGAAAGAGGCGGAAATGTTGTAGGCCCGTGTACTTAGATTTGGGTGCACATTAATGAACCCCAGGTGGTCAAAATTTTTGGAGCCCTCCACTACGGCGTCTCTCATAATGAAATAGTGGTTTTGGGACGTTAAACCCCACAAATCAATCAATCAACGCTCATACCGTGCTCGTGGCCGCTATATGTCTAGTTTATTTATGTATAGTTTCATATAATAAATTTGGTATCACGTGACGCGAATAGATTAGGAAGGTAAACGACAGATCCAAACATGATAATCATGACGAAGGTCATGTACGGCATCATTTACCTCCACTTCGTAAGGTTGTGCTGATTTGAAAGTTACATATCAACATTTATCATTCGTGCCTTGCATATCATCGATTTCTACTGTATGTGGGATCTGCCTTTTTTTTCATTTTATTACCAGTCCGTTATGTTCTTCATACAGTCATGTTATACCATACGAATTTTGATACAGATAACATCATTGAAACAGCCTCGTGAACTAAAAGTCTTTGGCGCATATATATATATATATATATATATATACATATAGATAGATAGATAGATAAATAGATAATAGATAGAGAGATAGATAGATAGATAGATAGATAGATAGATAGATAGATAGATAGATAGATAGATAGATAGATAGATAGATAGATAGATAGATAGATAGATAGATAGATAGATAGATAGATAGATAGATAGATACGGTAAGACTCGGCGAAGTTCACAGAGAAATGCTTCGCATTTATAATAGCGCCTTTGTATCAATACTGCAACGCCATGAAACCTTCATTTCACATGACTTTCCAGCCATAAGTCTTATAAGGACGTAAAGCCGGAGAGAGGGGATCCCCATTGCGGTGGGTAATTTGTCTCAAAAGAAAATAGCGGGAGGGATATTCTGAAGGCCTGATTTGTTACAGTCGGATGTGCAGCCTTCGGAAATCCACTGTGCTGCCAGGGTATATTAGAGGTGCACAAATCTGATGGCCCCAAATTGAACTATAATGAGACGCACTCCGAAATGAGTTTTGGGCCGACTTGTTTGACGTAAGCCTCGTGAAGTAAGAGTCTCTCATACGAGTTCACATGTGTGCTTGAGAGTTTCGAGATAATTAAACTAGCCAAAGTAGGTTGTTCGTATATGTTTTTTTTTTGGGGGGGGGGGGGGCGAGGCTTTTTTGGAGTTCCTATGCCAGGCCTACGTTACATGCGGATGCACTCAGGCGACGTACAATAATGTACGACACAGAAAAAGGTTTAATAATGGACTGCTAGCAATTATAATTGCGTCGAAACAATATATCAACCTAAAAGCAGAAACCCTTTATACTAGTCAATGACTTCAACGTTATGGGCCTTACGACGTAGCTTCACCCACTCACCATGATTCACTTCGTAGGGATGGGTGCATTTCTAATAATTTTTCATTAGGTACATTTTCTGGCTGTTAATGCTACGTCAGGAAGATCCTTTAACCAAATAAACGTAAATTACTTCACAGAGGTAGTCTTCGTAAATATAGCTGCATTAGGTGGGCTCGAGCAGCTTGATAGACAGGACAAAAATGTACAAATATTCATTTACAGGGGTCGGCTATCGTATGGCGGCATGTATTTAGTTCTAGAACACGTACTGAACACAATTACAAGCTGGCTTGGTGATGCCAATCCTGCTCATCCGCATTGGTGTCATGCTGTCATCTTCCAGGTCACGTACCAAGATGTTCCGCACGATCACATTACCACAGGAGAGTGACGCGAGTTTCGGCTGACATTTCGTCTGCCAGACGCGAACTTGTATTTATGTTGACCTCAACACTTTCCGCCGTAATCAATGTCTACAAGCAATAAAATAAACGTGTAAAATGATATTTAGGGCAATTTCTCACGCCACGTATCATTCTGAATTCGATCTTCTGCAAAGCAGCAATTCTAAAATCGACGCCAGCTCTAGCAGCTGCTAGAAGAAACCAGGAAAGGCGCGCTTGGTCCATGCTAGCCGGCAAGAACTCGGAAAAGGATGAGTGTCGTTGACAGAATAGGCGCTCGTACCCGGTCCACAATATAAACACTCGGGTGGTTAACAACTAACGATTTTTGAACAATTTATTGCAGAATAACTACGACAACACTGTTCAGAGCACAATTAGTGTATGCGGATTCTTACATTAGGTGGGGAGCACCTTTTATTTTTCTCTCACACACATGCACACACACGCGCACATCACATGCACACGCCAAACACAGGGACAAACAAACAAAAGCTGCCAACACTCAGCACGCCTCCTCCCTTTCTAGACGTCTTGGTTTTACGCTAATATAGTGTGTCTTACAGCAAAAGAGTATGTATCAATTACCTACAATTCTCCCCTTAGCCGCCTCCGTTGAGGCTCTACAGCTGAGGAGTCAGAGGAGACCACCATCCCAAGCCTTTCACAACTCGAGGCGCATTACGACTGAATCAAAAACTGCTCTGTAAAACTATGCCGGGGAAAGGATACACCCTCCTGCCAGTCCGTTAAACATCCCCACCCAACGTTTACCGGGCATGGGTTGGTGTCGGCTCGTTCAGGGAACCCCGGAAACGAGGATGCCAATAAACTGGCCCAAGGGTTGATTTGTCGAGCTCTGTACAGCCTCACGTCGGATTTCTGGAAGGAGTAGGCGCACATTTTTGCAAAGCTCATTCAAGTAGACCGTTTCTACTGCCATAGTTACCATCCTTCAAATCTCTTTCTGACGCACTGCCAACATATCTTACGGTGAAGTCTCAAGACTTGTGCTCTCTTCCCCTCAGCAGCTGTCCTACTACTGTGGCTCTTTCCCTGAATACTCCCTATGCGTCGAACCACACGCCACTCTTTCGCATATTATATTTAGGTGTCCTGCTGATCCTCCCCCTCAAGGGCAGCAAGGAAGACTGAAAGGACTTTCTCTTGTTCGAACTTCCGGCATTGCAGCTTGCTGTGTTGACTTGAGCTGCTCATGTCCCCAGGGCAAGAGGCATGGCTGCGTACACGTAGCGCGAAACCGAGTGGTGGTCCAGGGACTCGGGGTCGAAACGCACTTGCTAATAAAGTTTTTCACTCTGTCTGTCTGTCGGCTGGCGTGTTTCGGTAATTACACTATCGAGCTTCAAAGAGCAACACAGTCCCTGGATCACAAAGACCCGTGGATTGACACAAATTGCATGCGTAATCTGAAAGGCAAGCTTTTAAGAACAACCTTTGCAACTGTCCGTGACAAGTACACTGCGTATTATGGTACATGTTGCCTACACACTAAACCAAATCTGACCCTTAAGGGTGTAAATGAGCTTGTCGCCAGACGAACACCTTTTGCTCCCTATTGGGTGTTCAAAAAAGGGTGCTGAGAAAGGGTGCAGAGCTCAGCACCCTTAAGAAAAGGGTGCAGAGCAAAAATTTTGAAGGGTGTAATGAGTGCACCCTTTAAAAAAAGGTGCTGTGATGTCATAACACCCTTTCAAATGGGTGCTGGAAGGGTGCTCCACATCGACGTACTAGTGGGCCAAAACTAGGATTGATGCTGTAGATGCCTAAAAATGCAGATTGCTGTATACTCTGTAGACCATGCTGAGTGACAGCCCACATACGGTTTGTTAGTACTTGAACACATGTACTAAGTCGTCCACTTCACCCTGAACACGTGCACCATGCACGCGGCCGGCCCTCCACAGAGTGCCTTCCGCAGGCGCTTATGAAACTAGCACTGAAACACAGTGACATCTCTAGTTGGGGCTTTTGCATCATCGTCTTTTAAAACATAGTGTCTCTGCAGTGAAGCTACTGGTAAGTTGGCTCCAGTGATTTGCTTTCTCTATGTGTAGGCAAATAGAGAATCCGGCACTGTTATCGAGAAGTGCTGCAATTGTGCCTTACCCTGTCCAGGTGCTGTTCCTTGGGTTTTCGTTATTGGCTGCTCTGGATAGAACAAGCTGCACTTCTGAAGAACAGTGTCGAATTTTAGATAAGCTTGTACTGTTGCAAGAGCAAAGTTAGCTTCACCACAAAGGAAGTGTGATTTGGCGAAGCCGCCGTTCTCCAGCAGTCAACAAAGTCGAGGCCCACTTACAGCTGTCTGTACGTTTGTGTACTAGTCACCAAAGTGCCCCCGAGAAGCGCTCAGCAGAGTGCCGGATGCATGGTGAAATGTTCAAGGTGGAAGTAGACAATATGTAAATATATACCTTAAAGCAAGCTATATTGAATAAATATGTGTGTTTCAATAATCATGAAATTGATCCCAGAGTGCGTATACGGTCTGTGCTACCCATTTTTGGTCCAGAATGAATGTAATCTATTCAAGGCCCCTTGCTGCACACATGCATGCACAATTTATGGATACTTGGTCACCATACAGACATGCATGCCTGCAAATTAAAATTCACAAGTTTCAAATACTGTTGATTATTTCAAATGCCATATACTCACTTTGAAAGACACACAGATAATATGCACTAAATACAGAACCTTACCACATTGCGCTCTTTTAAATTATGTGTAGCAGACGTGAGCTTTTATGCATGTGAGAATGCAAGATATTAGGCCCCAACAAAAATTTATGATAAATAAATTAACATGATGCAAATAGTCACTATTTTATTGTACAACCAAAAAACCGAAAAAGATTGGCATACAACCGAAAAGGATTGACAATAGTAAACATGAGCTATGACCTTCTACATCGATTGTAATGGTGAGATCTTTGTGAGTGAGGATCAATCTTCTGTTTTTGAAATCTTTTTTTCTTACGAGTAGACATCTTTTTTGTGACGAGACTTCTTTTTTAACTTTTAACATTCTGACGTCCCTCCTTGCATAGTAGGTAACAAATAAATTATTTAGAACAACAAAATATAAGTTAGAGGCACCAGCAGTCCAAAGGCGCTTATTGAGAGTGTTGCCAGTGCCCACAAAATTGAAAAATAGATAAGAAAGTAGGTGTGTGGTAAAACATGTGGGCTTATATAACATGCTTTGGTCATCATGCTAAAAGCCTTGACTACAAACTTGCTCAAGGCTTATTTACAGCTCTCCCTTTATATATGTGTGTGTGTTTCTAAACTTGTGTGTTACAAAATCACAAATATTGGCAAAGTAATGCAAGTGGTGTTGGATTAATATAATGTGATCATTGAAACACTTGCACAATCCATCTTCAGCTGCCCAAGCGACTTTGGTTCCTTTTACAAAAGTGTGGTCAGGGCGCTCCTTCTCTACAGCACATCCACACTCGGAAGCCTAAAATAAAGACAGAAGTAATCACTAAGAGTTTCACAAGACAGACTGTCCAATATACAATATGCTTTGTCATGCTGGAGTGTTCTTAGTACTATGTGAGTAGAAGTCAGCATCGAAATTCGCTTTGTTTTCAACGGAAAACATGCTTGTTGGAGGTCACCCAGGCAAAAAACTGTGTAAACAACTTGACAGTACCTGGGGGCCAACAGAGGGTAGCACGTACAACAGATTTCACATACAAAAACAAACAGCATAGTAGAAAGTAAATATATACACAAGAAACATCTGAGCAATGATTCAACATGATGCACACGTCAAACATGAGTTAGGTTTGAGTAAAAAAGCTATTCATCAAGTAATTGCGCACATCTGATTTGAGCAAACCGAATAAGGCACTGAAGTTAATTCGGGTTTTTAAAGAATTGTAAAATCCCAATAAGCAATAATCTAGTCTAGCTCTACAATAGTGTGTCATGTATGTAGTACTAGTATTTGCCTGTTAGGTATGCTGTAGTCATGAACATATTCAGTTTTCCTAATACCTAAAGCTTAGTATGTTGTAGTCCAGCTGTTCATGTTCAATAAATAATTGTTTATGGTAGCATTTAGGTTACAAAATTGATGCTAAAAATTTGGCAGACCCCACATACTTTGGGAATCGATGTTATGTGAAACACGCATAACATGTACTTTAATTTTTTTATTGAGCGATCTTATGAAGTGGAGCTCAATATAAGTACAAATTCTCGCACACACATACGTTAAACAGTCGCATATGTTTCATTTGTTATGGGGAGATGCCACACCTTTGACAACATTAGCAGTTATTCGCTGTTTCGTAACGATGCCAACAGAAACATGGATATTAGCTACACTAGAAGTGGTAGGCTCGTATAAAGCACTGGTGTTTGCACTGGCACTCGCGAGGATGGTAGCCCTCAACACTGCTACACAAATACTTCACAGGATGGTGCCCGACTACAATTGACTTTGATTCGACCTCACGGCTGCATCATAGGAGTGCACATGTAATAGTTATAAAATTTTATAGTCAGTACTGCAACAACAGTTGATGTTACACAAACATTTGAGACTATTTAGAAAGTATAACCGAGGCCGGGCATGGCTCTGCGGTAGAATACTTAATTACCAAGCAGAATACTAGGTTTCGATTCCTGCTAGGACACTTGACTTTATTCTTTGCATTCATTTGGTCAATGCTGCCTATGTCAGCTTTTTAACATGATAGCGTTGAAGAGCTTGTGTCGCAGAAAACCCGCCGCCGGCGTCTGCCCCGTTGGTTGTGAGCAAAAAATCGTCTGTGCATCTGTGACCGAAAATTCAAGTTACCTAGTTTCCAGAAACTCAAAATTCCTACTTATGACCTAATGGAGGCTTGCTAATTGCTGCAAAACAAAACCTCCAAGTCGTACTTCTAGACACTCAACACAGGGCTTAACACACGGAAGTCTATTGACATTGGCCAAAAATTAACGTTAGATGTTCAGCGCTATTCCTTTTCCCCATTTCATGAACTACACAATGCCATGATAATTGTACCCTGCTATTTTTGGTGGGCTATATCGCACAAAAAATACAAGGATTAGGTCAAAAGAATGGCATCAAATTTTACCGACATGTCGTCGAAATAGAGACACAGGCTACTAGTCTTATTTATAATGCTAAGAGCATTCAAGGTAAAGGCATTGAAGATAGCTGGTGGCCTTTTTCACTATCTAGGTATCAATTTTTCACTATTTAGGTATCAAAGTTCTGCCATGTCAGTCATAGTTTACAGACATTGCAAGCTCAAGAAAAGTGTGGCTCTGAAGGCATCAACACAGCGTTTGGCCAAATCTTCTAAGAAGGCAGTCTTTAAAATTGCTAATGTTTCCAATTTTTTTTGCTATAAATTTCGTGCCTTGCATCCAAATGAACCTCCATCCTACTTGTTTTTTTGCATTCGTGCTCTCACTAACTGCATACCTTGTCTTGTCAAGTGTTCGTTGACATAAATAGGACTACTTGATCTAAAAGGAAAGGCCACTGTAGACAGACGTAAGTTTTTTGTCTTATCCAGAACATTTCATTTTGTAACATCGTTCATAATGCACTACTATTTTTTTTCAAACTAGGCTTGGTTGTTCCTACTCTGTCTGCAGTGTCAATATCATCACGAGTAATGGTTTTTCCATCATCGCCCAAAAATTTCGGACAGCGTCAAAGGAAAACCCTCATCTGAGACGCCTTTGATGTCGGATAGTTCAACCTTGAATACAGTGTAAATTCTTCAATTTTCATCTGAAGTTGCTTACTTTCACCTGGAAGTTTTTTGTGCCTATTTCAAGGTGCGACAGGCTCTTCATGCAAAGCCTTTATTTCTAAAGAGAGCGCGTTGACACTGTCACCACATTCGTTCCACACTTCTTGAAGGACCAAAGTTCAGTATGAATTTTGTGCTTGAAGTCCTCTGTTTACCATGACAAACAATTCACAGGAAACATTAGTACTCTTGCTTGGCAGGAGTGCATGCAGTAATACTAACACAATTAAAGCAAGAAATAAGTGTCTCACCTGTTCAAAAATGATTTTGGCAAGCACTGTGAAGACCACACACACTGCTGCCAAACTGAGGAGAATATGGAGAGCACTTCATATAAGTAGGCAGCGTCCAGTAGCTTGGTGAGGCACAGCGCATAAGCAGGGTGAGCAGAGCTTATGCTTGAAACAATGGTTCAGAGTTCGCTGGTGCTTGGGCTCCTTGACCTAGTCAGGAAAATTCTTTGAGCAGCCTCACTCAAATGAAATGACAGACCCTGCCGAAGAATTTCTGCACCAGTGCAAAAAAATTATTTTAGTGAGGTTTGTCTAGACTGCATGCGCTGCTTGCCAAATTGCAGTGAATGGCTAGAAACACATGGCCAACATATATATAGTGGCACGCAAGTGAGAAATACAAAAAGGGCATGCTGCAGTATAAATACATCGAAAAGCATGCTGCTGCAGAGCTTTTCATGTCGATGTCATACGTGTGAAGTTTAATTCACCTTTATAGCTCACTCATGCACGAAGATGAAGTAAGAACTCTTAGATGAAGACACCCCCTTTTAGCTGTATCGACTGCGCGTAATTAATTGATAAGCATGCATGAGTAATGCTGTTGCCTGCAATCAATAAATTCTGTTCTTGAAGCTGACCAATTATATGCACGAGTGCATCCATAGAGGCACATTTGCATTTCTGTAGTTATGATACCCATGTGATGTGTTTCTTAAGCAAATGCCATGCAATATGCACCGTATGAATATTTTATTCCGTAAAATTGCAATACCACTGCATATACATGTCAGTATGCGCATATACATCCACTGCAGATAAACCATAAAATTAAAGCAATACTGACACATGAATTTTTTACCAAGGTAGTGGAGGGCTCCAGAAATTTCGACCACCTGGGGTTCTTTAACGTGCACACAAATCTGAGAACACAGGCCTACAGCATTTTCACCTTTATCGAAAAAGCAGCCAGCAAGGCCGGAATATCATCCTGCGACCGTCGGGTTAGAAACCGAGTACCTTAGCGACTAGACCACTGCGACAGGACTTCAATCTCCCTGTTCCCCCGTGTAGGTTGATAGACCGTCTTTGCTGGTCTGGCTAACCTCCCTGCCTTTCCTTCTCTACCATATATTCTCATGAGTTCAACGAATGAAGCTTCCTTCAAATGGCTAACATTCGGACGTTTATAATTTGCCTGAAATTGAGTTCACTAAATGAATATTGTGTGCTGCTTCATAGTGATCATTGATCTAAATTGTTCTGGTTGGCTAAAAAGGCACAACTCCTCACTTCTAATCAAACAGCACAAGCTGTCGGACCATAGGGGAGGAAAAGTGGAAACGCTAAGACAAAACATTAATCTTGAACCCCATGCCATCACAATGAAGCAGGCAAGCTTCTGCAATATTGACTGGCAACCAGGATCTCAGACACTGCAGATAGCTACATAACATAATGGTTTTCCAACATGACGTAAAGGCAGCAGAATCACATATTGCCTAACCTGCTTCATTATGATAACAATGAGGCCATAACGTTATTGGCCTCTGTATGCTAATAACAATTTACCTTGCATATCATGTGACATTAACATTCAATATGACGTCATGAATCTTGCATCCTACCATGTGGTCTAAGTACCAACAAGGTGGTTTTAGTGACGTCGGTGCAAGGCAATAAACAACAATCACTTGGTGAACATTGTTTTTGATATTATTCAATTGGTCTGACGCGTACATCTTCAAAAAACGGCAGTTTAGATTTGTTCATTCTTAGATAAATGCAATATCTAAGTTTGCATGTCAGCAGCAACATATGCATGCCTTTGGCACGCATACTGTGATGTATAACCTTATTGTGTTTTGAGCAATAAGTTAGGCATTCATACACTGCACATATCACAGGTCACTTGTAAATCTGCAGCGAGGTCATAAAGAATTTATGATATCAGATAAAGCGTTACACTTGTATTCGAAAGTGTCATTGGAAGTTTTGGTAGAACTTAGTTTCAGAATGTTTGTAGACGTATAGGTATTCGGCAAAGTTTTAACTCCAAATCGGGCTGCAGCGCCCACAATTCTTTTACAAACCAGAAGAATGCAATGATATGTGAACAGGGGGGAACAAGCTGTACCACCAAAATTGCACTCGAACGAGTGAACTACTGCTCAACCTAGCGCTTGCACAGCTAAGGTACGGCTATTCGGCCACTCATAGAGAAAATGTATTGACCCAGGCGTAATTGCACGCTTTGAGAGCCGCACCTACAGCACGCTGTGTCAAGTTTACGCACACTTAATTAAGCTGAATATCATGGTAATTTAATGTTATACGTGCCCGGAGGATGCAAACAGATTTGGTCATACAGGAAAACACATCTACCTTATAGTAGTCACACACATTTAATGATCATGTAGCTGTTGAAAAGAGGACGCGTAACATATAAAACTTTCTTCATATACTTCTTTGCCACAGAAAAAGGACAAGGCCGCGTAAATACCAACGCGGACACCACGTTATTCTTCTCCATTCTTCTAAATTAAATACGCAAAGATCTAATTCAACGCGAATCACCGGAATACTCCAACGCACGCGACACACAGACGACGCTTACGGCTTCCATGCGCAGTCCCCGAACGGCATCCGACGGCATTGCAAAAATATAGTGATTCATGCGTGAAGAGCATCGCCCGCCGACTCACAGCCACACAGCGCACATTGCTTTAACCTCCTTCCCCACAGAAAAATTTCATCCGCGCGTAACGTCCCTGAGCTTAGACTTGAGCCTAATGAAATCAGACACGCCAGCAGGCTCGCTACGTTAATAAAAACTCACTTATCGTCTACCAGCTAGAAAAACCTTAGTTCACAACGTTATTATACTATAGCGCTTTCGGTGTTAACTGCGGGAGGAGCCGAGGACGCGAGCGGAAGCACAACAGCCTGGATCGGCCATGCCGCGGCCTGGCCGGAGAAGCAAAAAACAAAGCGTCGACAGCAGAAACATCCACCTACCTTTTTAGTTTGGCGAGCGCTCGACGGTACAAAGCAGCCGGTCCTCTCTTGAGTATAGTGCATCTTCGTAACAAGCAGCACCGACAGAACACAAAAGACAGCGCAAGCACACTTTGAACAACATAAAAAATCGACTTTAAACACTCGGCACACAGCCGTTGCGGCCTTCAGGAAGATACCGCCATTTCTGTCCTGCTAGCGCCACCGATCCACATTTGCGCACATAATTTTTTATATGATAAGTAAATAAATTACATCTGCTTAAATTTTAAGTAAAAAATAGTACAATTAGAAAATACGCTAGCGTGTATTGCATAGAATATTTTTTACCTTTGAAAATGACAAAATCACATAACGCGTATTTGCGCGAAATTTGAAATGTGAAAGAGCGCGCGAAATTTGAAACGTTTGCTTGCTTGTGCATTTCTTATACCGATACCTTGTTAACATCTGTACATTGGTTAAGTGGTTAAGCTGGCTGTTAAAAACAGTGTTAAAGCGGTTGTATATTAGTAGAAAGTACAGGCAGCAAGCAAAATTTGTCACAACAAAATAAGCGTATTAGTTGGCAAACAATATTTTAGCTGTCTTTAGGGAATTTTTTTAGGAAAATGTTTTAGTCAAGGCTCATTTTAACTTGCTTTGATGAATATTTCTATGAACAAAATCAAGAAAACGTTTCTTTATTGTTATAATATTAGAACGTCAAAGTCCATTGCCCGCCATAGAAATTGGTAACACGTGTAAACTGATACATTGTATGGTTAACAAATATTTGTACAACACAAAAACTATTTTATCTACCTCGGTCTTGTTGGTTTGTATTTCTTTGCATTAACAAATGTATGATCTATATATACTGTCATGGACGAAGCTTTGTTTTCAATGTTAGGCGCAAACGAGGCCGAGAGCTTTATATGTGTAAGTCACAATCCTGTTGTAGCTCTACAAGCTGCGTACTCCGCCATTGGCTAGTGAGCTTGTAGCGCATGGCTTGGTCAGCGCCGGCCGTGAGGCAACGAGAAAAAGGCAGCAAGAATGCAAGAACCAGTGCAGAACTTACGTTCAGCCGGGCACTATCGCTATTCAGATATCCGTTACTGCGGTGGGGCTAATAATGAGACCATGGTGTCTAACCAGTAGACATATAAAAGCTGTTGGTTATGCTCTATGACCACGTTACTCACAAAACTTTGTCGGCGACTGTGCACCCTAATGGGTGCTCATCAGCACCCATTAGTTGTTGCACACTTTTTGCACCCTATTTTCCACCCTTTTGATGTGTTCACCCTTTAGGTTCCGCTTGTAGGGTGCTGAGACGCGAATAGGGTGCTCAAAGGGTGTGCTTAGGGTGTCGGCACCCTTTTGACACCCTTAAGGGTCAGAATCAGTTTACTGTGTACTTTGCGCAAGTAGGGCGATAATTATTTCCGACATCATCGTGCGTGAAGCTGATGAAACTGTCAGTCTCAATTATCACATGCTTACTAGCGCATGCCAAATCATTCCAAGAGGTGCGGGGAAGACACAAGACTTCACAGAACCGACGCAGACAATCAAAGTGAAGCCACTGCCATGCCCGGCCGCCAATGAGCAACTCAATGCCAGCAGTTTGATCGCTGGCGTTATCATTTATAGACATCGTCACTCACTGCCTGGGGCGTGGGCTAGAAACCTGATGAACGCGTCATTATACTGTTGATTTCGCAGAACACTGAACATTACGTTGAGCACTCGTTATCCCTGTTCGCTCTGGAAATTCTATAAACTCTACCTAAAGTTGTACTGACACTAAATTTCGGTCTCTCGTTTTTTTGTTTTTTTAATTTTTGGTGCAGTATGTTTCTGGATCCTGTAAGTAATAACAAGGCATATCGTTTGCTGCAGTGTGCAACATATAAATAAATACAGGCTCCTCATGACACAGCAGTTTCTGCTTGGTTTGAGATAACTCCAAAAACGACAGGTGTCAGAAGAAACTATCATCGCGTAGCTTGTGCTCTACGACCTCTGAATAGAGAACTGTGACACACTTATGCACCATTCGTAAGAAGAACTCTTGTGGTTGTGCCTGCTATCCCTCCCGCCTGAACGCACGGCAAGCAGCCGCCATGGACGCGCAGACTACGCTCTAGGGTATTCCCTTTCAAAAAAATTCAGAGTACACATTGATGAGTAGCACACAGATTGTCTATACTTTATTCTGGCGCACGTAAAGGTCAGATAAATTGTGTGCTATTTGCAAAAGACTAGTCATTGCGCACGTTTTTTGTACATTAATAACACTATTCTGCTGTAAAATATACTGCAATGGTCTTAACATGTTTCCCAGGACAAAATAGCCACCACCACATCTTTTCAATGCAATTAGAACATTCGGTGCACTCGTATGGACGTAGCTCTCAGCATGGTGGGAAAATATATTATTTTGTGATTACTTTATTTCGTTGCTCCTTGTGTGCTCAGGTGCTGAGATGTTAAAATTGGTATATAAATCATTATCATCATCCAGGGAAAGTATCTATGATGTTGTATTGGCTAGTTGGGCATTGACGAATAGCAAGCTATTTTTCAGATAACGTGGCCAGGAGCATCGCAACACAGAAGTTTGTTCCCACGTAAAAATGAATACCACCGAGTGATTCTACGACGTACCCTTTTCGATTTGGGAAAGTGCACGCGAAACTAGCTTTGTTCACAAAGGGTGACAGGGAACATTCATCTTGGTATAAGCAATTGTCAAACAGCTCGTTTGCGAACTTGCAGCTTGTGACACACACAGATATCTATTTATTTATTTATTATTCATTTTATTTTCTTCAATTAAGGGTCCCTATAGAAGAGACATTACATAAGGTGTGGGTATACAAGACATGGGTAAAGGCAAAGTTGGATGTGCAACAAAACAAAAAAACAAACTTTAGGATAAAGCTGAAGTGGCAGAAACAAACAAAAAAAGAGAGGAGGGGTGGAGGTAACAGCTACAATTGTTTGTGGACACTAAATAAAAACATTTTACAGTGACAAAAAATACCACCTATCAGGTACAAAACATTATTGCCAAGTACACAAAATATACATACACACCATACTAGGAAGATGACACTAGAAACCATTACACAAGAATATGCATGGCAAGTCACCTGAAAAAAAAATTATTACTGTTCAGTGATGTATGACAGAGAATTTTTAAAGGCTTCTGCGTCCTGAATGCTAACAATGGTATCCGGTAGAGCGTTCCATTCCTTAGCTGTTCGAATGAAGAAAGTTTCGGCAAAAGTGGTAGTTTTGGAACAAGGGTAATGTACTTGCACAGTTTTGCAACAACAATCAGAGAAATAGGGGCGTTGGGTGACGTAAATGCTGGATGAGGATGCGTGATAGAATTTGTGGAATAAGACGAGCCGCACAGTTTCTAGAATTTCAAGTGCATAAGCGTGAAGGCAATGAATATAGATTGCCGCTTTGGTACTCTTGCAGCCCTATGTCCAGAATTAAAGCCGCGTTAATATTTTAGACAACGACGCAACAGCATGGATCTCTTTAAGAATTTTGGCCACTCCGCTGGCTTGTGTGAAATATCTCACTTTGTCGTTTGAGTGGAAAAGTCTCAAGCAACCACTTTCCTTTTACAGTCACACGCTGTTTTAGGTAAGCCTAAAACAAAAGGCACGCTTTTGAGTTTTTTAACGTTTCTTTCAAAGTCTTCTCGAATAAGTTGCAAACCTAAAGTTGCCTATTTAGGCTTTAGTGTCAAAATCATATAATTTTCACTGGCTGAAATGCTGCAGACTTTCTTTACATTAACCATTGGGTTTAGGCACTGCGATCATCGGCTCGATGATTTACGTTCACTAAAATAATAGAGCGACTACGTAAGTACACGACGCCATTCCTTAAAACGAAGACGTGGTTATGGTACGTATAAACATGCGGTAAAAGAAAAAGACATCATCTTTCTAGTGCATTTACGCCTTTTAGATGTGAAGCAGCTCCTTTACTAGCCTGTGTGACGCTGTCCCTCCGTCCGCACCACTCCCCTCGCCGCAGGTGTTCGAATCGGTGCCAAGTAGCTCACGCCCTCCTAGCAGTGCGTGGTGACGCGTCTCTCCCTCACCTGCCGCGCGCGCACCCAACGCCAATTGGCTCACCGCTTGTCGACTCTCCCTCGCTTCACCCTCTCCACCACTCGAAACCCTCGAGCCCTCTCTTCACGTGGGCATCATCTCACCTGCGCCACTTCTCTGCATCTGTCGGCGAGAAGCCGTGAGCCAGCAGGTGGGCGCGCGTCTAGCATTTCGCGGCGCCGACAATGGGGCCAGCGCGAAGCTGTGTGCCAGCGATCACGCCAATGGGCAGGACGCCCTCGCGGCATGCTTTCTGCTAGGGTGCGCGAATCTTTCTCGGCTGTCACCGGCGTTGCTAGGGTTGGTGAAGCGGATCACGTTCAGGCATGGTGACGTGAACACCGACGAGGCGTGAGCCAGGGAAGCCGACCGCAAGCGTCGGTAATAGAAGACCAGACATACCTATACCAGGTGCGAACCAAGAACACTGTTCGCGTTCGAGAATACAGATGGCGCGCGGGTAACACCAGCGAGACGCGAGCCAAGGAAGCCGCGAGCAAGCGTCTTCAACGCGGCTCATCTCCCGTGTCTTAGCATTTTGAACAAACATTTACTAGAGTAAACGCTACGCCGAGTTTCGCTTCAAAACCAATTTTCCAGTGCCCATGTCGACGCCAATGTAAACCGGATCGACGCCATGCGCAACGCTGCTGCTTTGAATCCCATCAGGGTTCCCGAAGAAAGTGCTTAACAGCGCCAACGAAAGGAGGGGTTAGAAGAGGCGAGAACGGAGCGCTGTTCTCGTCTGTTCTATCCCGTCCTATCATTTGCACTGTTAAGCCTTTTCTTTGCCTACCATGCACCACTAACCAGCCCAATCAAACGCTTTGTCATCAGAGTTCCCTTCGCGGAAGTGGTCCATAGTTTTTCTTGCCTATTTATTTAACACACATATTTTATTTAACTGGACTTTCGTTGCTGATTTTAGTCAAGTTGGCATCGTAAAGTTCAGAGAGGAGAAATTAATTACCCATGCTGTTTTTATATTTCAATGCTGGACGAAGCAATAAGTAAGGAGTGATGAAAAGCGCAACCTCCCGCGAGATTCCACAAAAAAGGAACTCACTGCATGCTAAAGAAGTGCATGTCACCACAACACCAATAGAATAAAGAGGCGAGTTGGTACCAGAATTCTGGTGCACTACAGCACAAAAACACTATGGACGCAAGGAACAAAAATGACGGCAACAAATATTGCGTTCCCTCAGTCCGTACTCTTTTTTTGTGTTGTTATGTACCTGAACATCAAAAAAGGATGTTTAAGCTATATCTAATGACTAACTGTCACGTCGCTCTGAATCATGGTCTGCTTGTTCGAATGATTGAATGACAAATAACAGGTTAAATGAATGTACCGATCGGGAAATAGTACGTCAAGTAATGCTTCATGACAACAAGCAGCGTTTTACGTCAACAGCCAGTAATCAATGCTTAGTTATTTGTTTCCTTTTTGTGCTGATTTTCTTAAGTTATATACGCACTAATCAGTAGCAGACACACACAACTCCTTCGTGACCAGATAATACTGACTCGAGGCACCCGCAAACATTTAATCATTAAAGAAAATGTTGCCACTTTTTTATCGTAACAAATATGATAGAAATAAATAAAAGTGAACTTAGATTTTGTTAAGTGTGCAACAATCATAACCTCAATTCCGTTTGAAATGTGACAGGCTAAGAGAAACAATGATAACAGTTGCTCATTGTAGCGATTGTGATCGAAACAAATCAAGGTAGATATATATTTTATTAAAATAAGTGCTTCAATCATAACCTCTATTTCGTTTGAAGCTTGACAGGCTAAATAAAAAAACGGCAAGACTTGCACTCTGCCACCCCCGCCTTCAAACAGCCCATATTGACAATTCTGGATATTGATGTAGTTGGTTTCCACGCAGTCTCCAGGCCTAAGCTATGCGATGTGGCATTGTTCCTATGTTGCTTGTAGGTGATTGCTAAGCATATTGCGTAGGCGATTCTAGATTGTGTCTATATGGATTCTCCGAGGAGAGAGGTTCCGCTTTCACTGCAAACAGTCACCCAGACGACATGGATGTCTATTTTCAAGAGACATAAACTGGCCTTGAAACCAAAAGGCTTTCAACCTTTGATAGATCTAGAGGCAGGTCGTCGTTGGAATGGCCTTTCATTGCTTTGCGTTCTGCTCGCTGTCGCCGTTGCCTTTTCTGTCGCTAGTGTAATATCGGTAACTGCAGCCATTTTCTTTATTTTATGGTGAACCATTGATGTGCTGTGTGATTTCTTCGGTTTGTTGGGTGTGTACTTGTTAACCAGCCCGGATTATGCTACGCGAAACAACCCACACAAGTTACTTCTGCCTTAACGGCTTCACTAAATAAATAGTCTGTAGTCGTGGTTTCAGGTAACAGCAAAGTCTCATATGGCAGTCAGAGGTATAAACGTTCACGAAGACGTCCTTTGAGCAGCCGAACTTTACATGTGCAAATGTATATGGCCTGTATCTCCTTACGTTGGTAAACAAAAAGCCATTTTTTGCAATTTATTTTCTAATAATTGTAAACTAAATATTGTAAACGATCAAGACAATGCAATATACTGATACTTGGCTGAGCGGTGACTTATGCGATAGTGAATTTGTTCTAATATTACATAGCGTCTACAGGAAAGACCGTGGTAGCACGGTGGAGGGGGGTGGAGTTTGTATACTATAAAACAGTGCGCTTAAGGTATTCCTGATGTCTCATGTTTCCAACATTGAGTGTATATTCTGTAAAGCCTACAGTGGCGGGCTTAGGTACAATGTGGGTGTTATTTACAGAGCTTCAAACTCTCACGTTTTTACTATCAATGTGTTGAAGGAGTATTTATGTAACCATGCCAAACCTGATGATTGGGTAACTCTTTCAGGAGATATTAATTTTCCCAATGTCGACTGGATGTAAAAGTCTACCAAAAGTCACAATGACATAGTAGGAGAGTCACTACTAGATATTTCTTTCACATTTGACCATCAAATTATTGAAGGGTTCAGAAGAATTCAGGGCAACAGTTTTCTTCGTAAGTGGTAGCATTTTGGATAATGCCTCATCTCGAACTATTCCCGAAATTTCTGATCATCAAGCAGTTTTCTTAGACTCGGAAATGTTACTGTAAACAGGAGGAACTAGTTTTCTCTTTTTCCAAACTTTTCTAGAGCTAATGACGAAGCTATATTGGATGTGCTTTCAGTTCATCTAGATAGTTTCTCTTGCACTGATGCCAATGTTCATGGTCTTTGGGCTTCTTTTACAAAACTTGTTCATGAATGCACTGATCGATTTGTACCCTTGATACGTAAGAAAAACAAACATGTAAATGCTTGGATAAGTCATTCAACTTTGCAACTTAGAAAAAAATTAGAGTGCTTAAAAAAAGCGAAGTTCACTGGTCGACTGCATAAGCTAGGAACGGAAAAATCGCACATATGTCGCATTAACTTAAAAATCAAGTGTTAGCTGACAAGGAGAAATACTTTGCAGTTACTTTACCCAGTTTTATTAACAGTTCGCCACAGAAGTGTTAGCAAACAACTTACCCATCCTCAACACATTTGCATGTCTTTAACCTTAAATGGTATTCAAAGTACTGATGTCACGAAAATTGCCAATGCGTTCAGTGAGCAGTTTCAGTCCTTTTTCACTAATGATGATGGAAAATTGCCTAAGTTTGTGTTAGCATTACCACCGATGCCGGACAATGTCGTAAGTGAAGAGGGCATGTTGAACGTGCTCTTGAAACTTGATGTAAAAAAAAATCTGGTTGGGCCGACAAAACACCAAGTGCTTTTCTCAAAAGCTACGCCGAACGGGTTGCTAAATATTTGTACGTTCTTTTGACGTAATCGTTACATGAAAGACAGGTGCCAATATACTGGACAACTGCCAAGGTGAAACCGTTTCATAAGAAAGGAAAGAAGGTTGTAATGCGTAAATATAAGCCTATATCAGTAACGTCAACAGTTTGTAAGTTGCTCGAACATATATTATTCATAATCATAAATTGGAATTTCTAGCTGACCATAATTCTCTGTAAGAGTCTCAAAACTAACTAGGAGAAGGCTTTTCGACTTGCACCCAATCAGTTCTGACTATTCACGACTTTTCGGAGACAATTAAAAAGTGGCTAGACTGACGCCATCTTTATGGATTTTTCTGAAGCATTTGATAAATTTTCTCGCTAAAAATCAGTTTTCAAAATGCACACTACGCTTAAAAACAAGAAAATGACTAAAAGAATGGCATCCTATCTGTATAACCCACAACAATTAGTTCTATGCTCTGGGAGGGTTTGTGTGGATTATGGCGTACCCCAGGGATCGGTGCTTGGACCACTCCTGTTTCTTTTATTTATGGATGATATTGTAAAAGACATACCCGTTAACATAAAACTCTATGCTGATGACTGTGTTACTTACTCTTAAGTAGAAAACCCTAGCGATCAAAAAACGTTAAACGCCGTCTTTCGAAAAATTTTTGCCTGGTGCGACTCTTGGAAGATACCTATAAATTATGAAAAAAAAACGTGTTTATGCGCATTTTACAGAAAAAAGCCACTTTTTTCATTTATCATTGCGAAAACATCGCCCTAACTTAAGTAGAATGCTATAAGTATTGGGGGGTTCACATTATCAACAATCCGTCCTGGAATAAGCATATCAATTATGTTGTAGCGTGTGCTAACAGACGACTCTCGTTCCTACGGAGAGCTCTAAAGGAATCCAATTCTTCTGTTAGTTTTCTGGCTTACAAATCCAGAGATCTTCAAGTACTGGATTATACAGTTATAATGTGGTATCCTTTTACTATGACGAACACAAGCACAGTTCAAAACATACAAAAAAGGCAGCCCATTTTATATATAATTATGATGGCCTTACATCTGTGAGTGCACTACTGAAGAGAGCTTATCTCCCACCAATATCTAAAAGAAACCGAATCTTTCGTCTAAGATATTTTTATCAGTTATATAAAGAAGAGCTATAGACATTGGCCAACTACTATGTTTCTTTTCCGGGTATTCGGCAAGGCAGCGCCATAGCCTCTCTATCACACCATTTCAGTCTCGAAATAACTGTTTCATGTATTCATTTTCTTACGAGTACAGTCACTGACTGGAAAAACCTAAACAATGACGTTATTCCACAGCCAACCCTTGAAATGGTCACGTGACGTTTAAATGAATATATATATATATATATATATATATTTATATATATATATATATTTATATATATATATATATATATGTATATATATACTTTTCTTTCTCTCAATTACATCACAATTCGCCTAATACCTTCCCCTATACCTTCCTTTGCACTATTGTTTGTTAGATCTCATTATTATTGTGGAAAACACGAAAAACGAGCCCTTAAGTATACACTTGTTTCCCTTATTCATTAACGAGGGCCTAGTACTGGCAGACTTGGTGCCTCTAGGTTGTATCTATTGGTCAGCTGCCAGTTAGTAAAGTTCACGTGCTACGTGACACCAAACAGGCTCATAAAGAGTTTACCACACTTGCCGCCATGGCTACTAGTGGCGCTGACTGACACTCCCACGTTTAAGTTGACATAGATACCCAATAAAGTGGCTGGGGGAATGGCTGTCGTGGTAGATTAGTGGTAGAACATCCAACGCGTTATTCGAAGCTCGCAGGTTCAGATCCTGCCCACGGCAAGTTACCTTTTCACCCACTTTTTTTTATTCTCATTTACATTACAATTGGCCTAATAACTTCCCCTATACCTTCCTTGGCATCATTGTCTGTTAGATCTCATTATTATTGTGGAGAACACGAAAAACGAGCCCTTAAGTATACACTAGTTTCCCTTATTCATTAACGAGGGCCTCGTACTGGCAGACTTGGTGCCTCTAGGTTGTATACGATGGACTATTGGTCAGCTGCCAGTTAGTAATAGGTTCACGTGCTACGTGACGCCAAACAGACTCATAAAGAGTGTACCACACTCGCCGCCATGGCTACTAATGGCGCTGACTGACACTCCCACGTTTAAATTGACATGAATACCCAGTAAAGTGGCTGGGGGTGTGGCTGGGGGGATGGCTGTCGTGGTTGCTCAGTGGTAGAGCATCAAACGCGTTATTTGAAGGTCGCAGGTTTGGATCCTGCCCACGGCAAGTTATCTTTTCACCCAATTTTCGTTCTTCTCACTTACAATACAATTGGCCTAATAACTTCCCCTATACCTTCCTTGGCATTATTGTCTGTTAGAATCCATTATTATTGTGCAAAACACGAAAAACGAGCCCTTAAGTATCCACTTGTTTTCCTTATTCATTAACGAGGGTCTTGTACTGGCAGACTTGGTGCCTCTAGGTTGTATACGATGGACTTGTCGCGGAAGCTGCTCAGCACCACCGCATTCTTTTCTATCCCGTCTGCAGCCGGCCATCGACAGCGCGCCTACTCGCGGCGCCAGCGCCTCCTCCTCCGTGTTCGGGGAACAACGTGTTGTCGGGGCCGGCTCCGGGGATTAGCACCGGCGGCAGGCTACGTCTGCTCGCTCGGGGGGCCCCCTTTTCTTCTGTCTTGTAGAAGAACGCGGGGGTGCCTCCTTCTCTCCCTCGTCGAGGGGAGCTCTCGTCACTCGCACGGAGTGGAAATAAACAGTCTTGCCCTGCAACTCCAAACCAGCTTCACGTCTCCTTTCTCGCTGCCTCCGGCAGCCGACATTCCCGGCCGCTACAAAATTGGTGACCCGAACGCTTCAACGAACACGCCGCGATGAGCTCCGACGACAACGCTGCTGCCTCCACGCCTGCGGTCATCGCCACAGAACTGGAGCTACCAAATTTTTGGCCGAAAAATCCAAGAGTTTGGTTCAGCCAAGTGGAGGCTCGTTTTCAGCTCCGGCACATCACCTCGCAGTCGACAAAATACCTTCACTTCGTCGCAGCCCTGCCCCCCGAAATCGCCGACGCTATCGACGACATTTTGGTTTCACCCCCCGCGCAAGAAAAATATGACACCCTCAAAAAGACGGGGCTGGACCGCCTCGAGGCGCCTGAAGAAAGCAGACTGCAGCAGCTCTTGTGTCGCAAAGAGCTGGGCGACCAACGACCTTCCCAACTGCTGCACCGTATGCGGCAACTACTCGGTGGGCACGCGCGTCAGGACGGCCAGCTCCCACTTCTTCGTGAACTTTTCCTGCAACGGCTCCCCCAGTCGGTGCGCGTGGTTCTCGCGGGTTCAAAGGAAACGTCCCTTGATCAACTAGCGCAACTTGCCGATCGCATCACGGAATACTTAACTCCAACCTTTGCGCCCATAGCTGCTGCAAGAACACATGAGCAACCAGATCGACTGTCGCGCCTTGAGGGGAAACTGCAACACCTTACCGAGACCATGCAGAAACTTGTGCTATCTGGCGCTCCCCAACAGGACGAGCAACGACGCAACCGATCCCCTTCAAGACACCCAAGCTTTTACCAGAGTAGCCATGCACGAGATACACAGGACGGAGTTTGCTGGTACCACCGTCGTTTCTGCACGGGTGCTAGCCGCTGCACCTCAACCTTGCTCGTTTCCGGGAAACGCTCCGGCCAGTCGTTAACGGCGGCTGACGACATCGGCCCTCCACCCAGCCGCCTGTATTTCGTAGTCGACCGCGTAAGCAACTCGCGCCTGCTAGTCGACACGGGAGCCGAAATCTCTATTGTCCCGGCAACCCCGAGGATCGCCGACGTAGCAAGAACACATCGTCGCTGCAGGCAGTGAACAACACTGCCATCGCTACGTACGGCTTCCGCTCGCTGACAATAGACGTCGGACTCAGGCGCCTGTTTCGCTGGGTATTCGTGGTGGCGGATGTTAATTTCGCCATACTCGGAGCAGATTTTTTCCGCCACTTCAACCTGGATGTGAGCGTACGTGACCGTTGCCTCAAGGATAACAACACATCCCTCAAAGTACGTGGTTTGGAGTCAAACATCTGCTCATCTGGCATCTGCGCCTTCCAGCCAGTATCAGCCTACCACCACGTCCTGGCCGAATTCCCCTCGCTCACCAAGCCCCGCAACACGGAACAGCCGGTGAAACATAACGCGACTCACCACATCGTCACCACCAGGCTGTCAGTCACCGCCCGGCCACGACGGCTGTCCAGCAAAAGGCTTCAAGCTGCACGCAGGGAGTTCGAGCATATGCTGCAGCTGGGAATTGTTCGCCCTTCGTCTAGCAACCATTCATCGCCGCTACACATGGTGCCTACAGACGACGATTGGCGCCCGTGTGGTGATTACAGAGCCTTGAATGCATCGACAACGCCGGACCAGTATCCTCTGCCACACATTCACGATTTCAGCGCGCGGTTGGCAGGTACAAAAATATACAGCAAGATCGACCTTGTAGCGGCATACCACCAAATCCCCGTCGAACCGCAGGACATACCAAAACAGCCATAACAACTCCGTTCGGCCTGTTTGAGTTTGTCCGCATGCCCTACGGCTTGAAAAATGCCGCACAAACCTTTCAAAGGTTCATGAATGAGTTCACCCGGGGTCTTCCTTTCATCTTTGTCTACCTGGATGACATTTTGGTGGCCAGCAGAACGCCTGCGGAGCACAAAGAGCACCTCCGCCAGCTCTTTCAGCGCCTGGATGAGCACGGTCTGGTGTTGAAACCTCAAAAGTGCGTGTTTGGAGTAGAGGCGCTCAACTTCTTCGGCCACCACATCACTGCTCAAGGCATTATGCCATTGGAATCGAGGGTGGAATCCGGCAAGAAGTTTTCAGCTCCAACATCTTTTCGCAAGCTGAGGGAGTTACTCGGGCTCTTAAACTTCCACCGGCGCTTCATTCCGTCTTGTGCTCGAGTGCTCCAGCCATTGACTGACCTGCTGCGCCGAGATGACCAAAAGGCACCAGAATTTTGTTGGTCTGACGAACACCAGAACGCTTTCCAGAAAGCTAAGGACGAGCTAGCCGCGGCTACCCTCCTCATTCATCCATGGCCTGAAGCTCCTACACGCCTCATGGTGGACGCTTCCTCCACATCGGTCGGAGCAGTGCTGCAGCACCAGGAGGGCGCCCAGTGGAAGCCACTGGGCTTCTTTTCGAAACGTCTCAAGCCTGCAGAAGCACGGTACAGCACTTTTGGAAGGGAGACGCTCGCAATCTATTGTTCCATTAAGCATTTCCGCTACTTTCTCGAAGGCCGTGTGTTCTACATCTTGACAGACCACAAGCCCCTCACCTACGTATTCAAAAACAACAGTTCCTCCTACTCAGAACGAGAGATCCGTCAGCTCTCATTCATCTCCAAGTTTTCTACAGACATCCGCCACGTTCCCGGGGTCTAAAACGAAGCAGCTGACGCCTTGTCTCGCGTCAACGCTTCCGGCACAGAAGTCCTGGACTTCGAGGCTATGGCCGCAGCTCAGCGGAACGACCCCAAGTTGACAAGACTGAAGGGAGGGGGATCTTCACTCGTGCTCTCGGAGGTTACACTTCCCTACGTCCAGAGCACGATAACCTGCGATTCCTCCCAGGCAGCACCATGACCTTTCGCCCCACTGAACTTTCGCCGAGTGGTATTCAACACTTTCCACTCCATCAGCCACCCAGGTGTCCGCGCCACGCAACGGCTGATAACGCAACGCTTCGTTTGACCCGGAGTCAACGCGGACGTGCGACGATGGGCTCGGACATGTGAAACGTGTCAGCAAGTGAAAGTGACTCGCCACAATCAGCCTGCACTACAGGAATTTCGGACTCCTGAGTCGCGGTTTGACCATGTTCACCTCGACCTCGTGGGACCACTACCGCCCTGCCAAGGATTTAGGTACCTGCTCACATGCACCGACAGATACAGCCGGTGGCCCGAAGCTATACCAATTGTGGGCATATCAGCTGAGACCATCGCGCAGGCGTTCACTCAAACATGGGTGTCCCGCTTTGGCTGCCCCGCCCGCATAACAATTGACCGGGGACGGCAATTCCAGAGCAACCTCTTTTCCGCACTTTCAACGCTCCTCTGCACGAAGCTTCAGCATACAACCGCCTACCACCCCGCCAGCAACGGAATGGTCGAGCGCTTCTACCGGCAACTCAAAGCCGCACTGGCAGCGAAACTCGACCGCCAACACTGGGTGGAGAACCTCCCGCTCGTTCTTTTTGGCCTACGCTCAACGGTGAAGGAAGACCTCGGCTTCAGCGCCGCGGAAATGGTCTACGGTTCAACAGTGCGCCTCCCGGGAGAATTCTTCTCCGACCAGACACTTCCGCCCCAACAGCCTCCGATCACATCGAGAAGCATCGCGCATGGCTCGCGCAACTCAGGCCAACAGCACCTCGCATCGCCCGCAACAGGAAAGTTTTCACTTTTCCTGACATGGACTCTGCTACCCCTGTGTTCGTGCGACACGACGCAACGAAGCCGCCCCTGACTCCACCGTACGATGGCCCATTCAAAGTTTTGGGACGTACTAACAAAACCATCGCAATCGACGCGCGGGGGAAACGAGAAGTCATCGCCGTTGACCGCGCCAAGCCTGCTCATATTGAGGTTTCCATTCAAGCAGCCTCTCACGTACGATTTCAGTGCTAACCAGTGGACTGTGACCTTTCACTATTCAGCCCGTAACTGCTGTCCTTTAAAAGCTCCGCAATATAGGGGGGGAGCCTTTGTAGCGGAAGCTGCTCAGCACCACCGCATTCTTTTTTATCCCGTCTGCAGCCGGCCGTCGACAGCGCGCCTACTCGCGGCGCCAGCGCCTCCTCCTCCGTGTTCGGGGAACAACGTGTTGTCGGGGCCGGCTCCGGGGATTAGCACCGGCAGCAGGCTACGTCTGCTCGCTCGGGGGCCCCCTTTTCCTCTTTCTTGTAGAAGAACGCGGAGTGCCTCCTTCTCTCCCTCGTCGAGGGGAGCTCTCGTCCCTCGCACGGAGTTGAAATAAACAGTCTTGCCCTGCAACTCCAAACCAGCGTCACGTCTCCTTTCTCGCTGCCTCCGGCAGCCGACATTCCCGGCCGCTACAGACTATTGGTCAGCTGCCAGTTAGTAATAGGTTCACGTGCTATGTGACGCCAAACAGGCTCATCAAGAGTGTACCACACTCGCCGCCATGGCTACTAGTGGCGCTGACTGACACTCCCACGTTCAAATTGACATAGATGACCAATAAAGTGGCTGGGGGGATGCTGTCGTGGTAGCTCAGTGGTAGAGCATTGAACGCGTTATTCGAAGTTCGCTGGTTTAGATCCTGCCCACGGCAAGTTATCTTTTCACCGACTTTTCTTTCTTCTCATTTACAATACAATTGGCCTAATAACTTCTCCTATACCTTCCTTGGCATTATTGTCTGTTAGATCTCATTATTATTGTGGAAAACACGAAAAACGAGCCCTTAAGTATACACTTGTTTCCCTTATATATATATATATATATATATATATATATATATATATATGGCACTGACTGTCCTCCTACTTCTAAATTCACATATAAACCCCAAAAGTGGATGGAGGGACGGCCGCTGTGATAGCTCAGTGGTTAGAGCATCGACGCGTTATTCGAAGGTCGTAGGTTCGATTCCTGCTCACAGCTGGTAATATTTTCACCCACTTTTCTATCTTCTTTCTTCTTATTTACATTCCATTGGTTCTAATAACTTCCCCTGTACATTCCTTGGCATTACTGTCTGTTATATCTCATTAATATTGTGTTAAACACGGAAATACGAGCCCTTAGGTATACACTTCTCTCCCTTAATATATATATATATATATATATATATATATATATATATATATATATATAGGGAGAGAGAGAGAAAGAGAGAGAGAGATTATAAAGAGTGTAGCTTCGGTTGCCATAGAAATGAGGAAAAAAAGTAAAAAGTATACGCCTCTAAAAAAACTGTTTATTGGTGACGTTTCGATTGGATACCGATCTTCATCAGACCTGGCCGTCTATTGAAGATCGGTCTCAGATCAAAATGTCAACAATAAACAGTTTTTTAGGGGCGTATACTTATTTCCATATTATATATATATATATATATATATATATATATATATATAAGGGAAAGAAGTGTATAGCTAAGGGCTCGTTTTTCCGTGTTTTAACACAATATTATTGAGATCTAACAGACAGTATTGCCAAGGAATGTACAGGGGAAGTTATTAGAACCAATTAAACGTAAATAAGAAGAAAGAAAAGTGGATGATAAAGTTACCAGCCGTGAGCAGGAATCGAACCTACGACCTTAGAATGACGCGTTCGATGCTCTAACCACTGAGCTACTACAGCGGCCTTCCCTCTATCCCCTTTTTTGGGTTTATATGGGAATTTAGAAGTAGGAGTGACAGTCAGCGCCATCTATAAGCCAAACGACGAGTGTTAAAACACTCTTATGCGCATATTTGCCGTCGCGTACCACGTGAACCTATTATGAGCGGGCAGCTGATTAATTGTCCCTCTTATACAACCTAAACACACCAAGTCTGCCATTACGAGACTCTCGTTCAATGGAATAAGAGAGTGAAGTGTATACCTAAGGGCTCGTTTTTCCGTGTTTTGACACAATAATAATGAGATCTAACAGACAGTAATGCCAAGGAATGTACAGGGAAAGTTATTAGAGCCAGTTGAATGTAAATAAAAAGAAAGAAAAGTGGATGAAAAAATTACCAGCCGTGAGCAGGAATCGAATCTATGACCTTCGAAAAACGCGTTCGATGCTCTAACCACTGAGCTACCACAGCGGCCTTCCCTCCATCCACTGTTTTGGGTTTATATGTGAAACTAGAAGTAGGAGTGACAGTCAGCGCCATCTATAAGCCAAACGACGAGTGTGAAAACACTCTTATGCGCATATTTGGCGTCGCGTAGCACGTGAACTTATTATGAGCGGGCAGCTGATTAATTGTCTTTCTTATACAACCTAGACACACCAAGTCTGCCATTACAAGACCCTCGTTCAATCAAATAAGGGACAGAAGTGTATACCTAAGGGCTCGTTTTTCGTGTTTTAACACAATAATAATGAGATCTAACAGACAATAATGCCAAGGAATGTACAGGGGAAGTTATTAGAACCAATTGAATGTAAATAAAAAGAAAGACAAGTGGATGAAAAAATTACCAGCCGTGAACAGAAATCGAACCTACGACCTTCGAATAACGCGTTCGATGCCCTAACCACTGAGCTACCACAGCGGCCTTCTCTCCATCCACTCTTTTGGGTTTATAAGTGAATTTAGAAGTAGGAGTTACAGTCAGCGCCATCTATAAGCCAAACGACGAGTGTGAAAACACTCTTATACGCATATTTGGCGTCACGTAGCATGTGAACTTATTATGAGCGGGCAGCTGATTAATTGTCTTTCTTATACAACCTAGACACACCAAGTCTGCCATTACAAGACCCTCGTTCAATGAAATAAGGGAAAGAATCGTATACCTAAGGGCTCGTTTTTCCGTGTTTTAACACAATATTAATGAGATCTAACAGACAGTAATGCCAAGGAATGTACAGGGGAAGTTATTACAACCAATTGAAGGTAAATAAGAAGAAAAAAAAGTGAATGAAAAAATTACCAGCCATGAACAGGAATGGAACCTACGACCTTCGAATAACGCGTTCGATGCCCTAACCACTGAGCTACTACAGCGGCCTTCCCTCCATCCACTTTTTTGGGTTTATATGTGAATTTAGAAGTAGGAGTGACAGTCAGCGCCATCTATAAGCCAAACGACGAGGAGTGTGAAAACACTCTTATGCGCATATTTGGCGTCACGTAGCACGGGAACCTATTGTGAGCGGGCAGCTGATTAATTGTCTTTCTTATACAACCTAGACACACCAAGTCTGCCATTACAAGACCCTCGTTCAATGAAATAAGGGAAAGAATCGTATACCTAAGGGCTCGTTTTTCCGTGTTTTAACACAATGTTAATGAGATCTAACAGACAGTAATGCCAAGGAATGTACAGGGGAAGTTATTAGAACCAATTGAAGGTAAATAAGAAGAAAAAAAAGTGAATGAAAAAATTACCAGCCATGAGCAGGAATCGAACCTACGACCTTCGAATAACGCGTTCGATGCCCTAACCACTGAGCTACCACAGCGGCCTTCCCTCCATCCACTTTTTTGGGTTTATATGTGAATTTAGAAGTAGGAGTGACAGTCAGCGCCATCTATAAGCCAAACGACGAGGAGTGTGAAAACACTCTTATGCGCATATTTGGCGTCACGTAGCACGGGAACCTATTATGAGCGGGCAGCTGATTAATTGTATATATATAAATATATATATATATTATATATTATATATATATATATATATATATATATATATATATATATATATTATATATGTGACGCTATGAAGAATGAGAGACGTCGCCTGGCTCATACCCCATGTTTATTCTATTCTCACTTTTTCCTCTGCTTCTACCAACCATCACTTCATACGTCACACGATTCCCCCCTCCCCCCAAAGATGGCACCGTTTATAACCAACGAAAAATTGAAGAAGCTATAAACAGACAATGTCCAAATTCACAGTATCACGTCCCGACAGAGTTCCACAGTCTCTTCAAATCTTCAAGCCCGAGGTAGCAGTCCAGTGAACTCTATAACAACTCTGGTGGGCGAGGCTGAATGTTGCGTTTCCGGACAGAGCAGGATACACGTGGATACTGACAGTACTGCTAGAACTCTTGTTCGGGCTGACCAAGGTTGGAACGCCTTGTTGCACCGGCAGCTCGGATGTCGTCGGGGTTGTATTTTTTGCCGTGAACGGTGCCATTCCGATGCTTCTTGCTTGCGTGCTTCTCGCCAGACTGTGATGGAGTAGTGCCCGAGTGCTTGTGGTTTGCAAGCAGTGCTTCCGCGTCTTTCTCGGCGCTTTCTGTGGTGTTGCAGTCGGCGGAATAGCAGGCGCTGGAAGCGTTTCTGGCGACTTTTCTTTGTCCGAAAGTGTCTGAAGTCTTGTTGGTTTGCAGATCTTATTTTTCGATGTTCTTCAACTGGTGAACGCGCTTCCATTGAATTTGGCGTTCGCCGATGCCCTCGTTGCAGTCTCTCTCGTTGTTTTCTGAGTTTGTGAACTTCGTTTTGCTTGCTTTGCTGGTGCTGCTCAGGAGATGGCTGTAGTGGCACCCCTTCTGGAATCGCGCATTCATTTCCTCGAGGTTAGACGCGTCCTGTAGACTGCTGATGCATGGTGAGCTGGGTCTTGCTTATCGGGCATAGTTGGTAATGTGTCAACATTATGCTCTTCAAAGACTTCGGTAAGGTGTTCCCGTATGGACGTATCGGACAGACAGCTGCGTTCGAGGTTTGGTGTATGTATTACTTCTGCATTTTTTCGGTTCTTGGAGCTGTAAGCACTGTATAAGGATACCACAGGTGACGTGGCATTATTAGGTTTTAACTGCAGATTTTGGCAAGTCTGTGGTGCCGCAGAAAACAACGCGAAGCTCTTCAGGGGCTTCTTCGCAGTTCACTGCGAGTGGTTTTTGCGCCTGGTAGCTTGCGACGTTCGATGCGTCTGAGCCCTTCTGCTTTGCTTCGACTGTCCAGTGTGTGTGCGCCGCACGGTGATGAATGAACATGTCCGAAAGAGCACGGCTTGACAGGGTATTTTCGTGAAGCGTTAGGTCGTCTACCGAGGTCGCGGCGTCCTTATGAGGCGAATGGTGAGCGATAGGAGCGCTTGAAAAACCCCGTGACGAAAACCCATGTGGTGGACCACGTATGCGAGACGAAGAGTGAAGGGCATCAGGTGGTTTGAGCAATGTCTCGGGTCATATGCTGAAGCGCTGACTTAGGAAATGTGCTTTCGCTCAGAGGGGAGGCGCGCTTTACGGTTAGGTTTTTCCCAATATACGCCTCGCTTCTGTAAGTAAATCATGTGCCACTTCGTCTTAAGGCAGTTGTCGATTCGCGCTGGGCTTTCGAATGGTTGAGGGATGCTTAAGGAATTGCCGATAGTGTGCGGTGTCTATAGATGGTTGGCATGAGCAGGTCTTGGTCATAGTCGTTAAAACGGGCATCATCTCTTCTTGGATTTTTCGCCATCGACTCGTCGTTCCGAATATGTGAGTGAGGTACAATTTGAAGGCCTCACCGGAGATGTAATCAGTGAAGTTTACTTGATCATCTCCCGTCCGACCAGGATGCAGCGCGGCGTGGAGCTCGAAAAGGTTGAACCAGTCCTGTACGGGCCCGGTCGTCCCGCTGATCCGGTGTACTTGGGGATGTCAAGGTCGTCTGATGGTGCTGTCATGATGCCGGTCTTGGAGTAGCTTCGGGATGTACTTTCGTGGTCCACGTTCGGTCACTGCGTCTTGCTGAGACGTTCGAAGATGGTGGTCGGTTGATGAAGTGGCGACCAGGTCTTCATCCTGTCGACTCGTGTGACGCTATGAAGAATGAGAGACGTGGCCTGGCTCATACCCCATGTTTATTCTATCTCTCACTTTTTCCTCTGCTTCTACCAACCATCACTTCATGCGCACATATATATATAGATATATATATATATATATTGTAGCATCGATATTTGGCACAGGCCGGACGCCAGCTGAAGAAGAGAAGGAAGAGTGTTGTTGCTGCTCGCGCTCGCTCCGCTTGACAGCTGGTCGGTTCTACCGCTACGTTTTCCCACAAAGTAAACGTCTCTTCTGCTCACCACTAAAGGTGTACTATCAAGTGGTGGAGGTGCTGGGTATCGATCCCAGTACCTGGCAGGTACCCATGGATGAAGCTGACCGCGCCTAAGACTGCGTTTGTAACTCCGGACGGCTTGTACGAGTTTAACGTGATGCCGTTCGGCCTTTGTAACGCCCCAGCCACCTTCGAGCGTCTGCTGGACAACATACTTCGAGGCCTTAAATGGCAGACGTGTCTTTGCTATTTGGACGGACGTCGTCGTTTTTTCAAAAAGACTTCGATACCCATCTTCTGCGCCTCGCAAGTGTCTGCATTGCTTACACATGCTGGGCTCCAACTAAATTTGAAAAAGTGCCATTTTGCCGCCGGAAGCTCACCATCTTAGGGCATGTTGTCAGCAAGGACGGCGTTCTACCTGATCCTGGAAAACTCCGTGCTGTCGCCCAGTTTCCGAAGCCATCGACACTTAAGGAACTCCGGAGCTTTATCGGCTTATGTTCATACTTTCGTCGATTTGTCCGTAATTTTGCATCTGTCATGGCCCCTTTAACACGGCTACTTTCTGACACCGAGGGCATTTCGGCGTGGTCTTCCAATTGCGATAAGGCATTCGCGAAACTACGTCAATTGCTGACATCTCCACCGATTCTCCGTCACTTTGATCCTGATGCCCCTACAGAAATACACACCGACGCAAGTGGAGTCGGACTTGGCGCTATTCTTGCTCAACGCAAGTCTGGATACGACGAGTACGTCGTTTCTTATGCCAGTCGCACTCTTACTAGGGCTGAACAGAATTATTCAGTCACAGAAAAAGAATGTCTAGCCATCGTCTGGGCAATCACAAAATTTCGACCCTACGTCTATGGCCGTCCATTTGACGTCGTGACTGATCACCACGCCCTCTGCTGGTTATCGTCACTAAAAGACCCATCTGGCCGTCTCGCTCGTTGGGCGTTACGCCTCCAAGACTATGATATCCGTGTCGTCTACAGGTCAGGCCGCAAACATTCAGATGCCGACGCTCTCTCCCGCTCTCCACTTCCCCATGAACACGGAAGTACTTCTGTATCCAGCCTCGATGCTGTGGCACTTTCGTACGCGGACATGCCCTATGAACAGCGCCAAGACGCTTGGATAGCCTCTATGATAGAGTTACTGTCTCAGCCGTCCCAAGTTACGCCCAATCGTTCACTGCAGCGCACAGCTCGACACTTTACCATCCGCGATGGACTCCTGTACCGTCGCAACTACCTTTCTGACGGCCGCAAGTGGTTGCTTGTGATTCCTCGCCACCTACGTGCCGACATTTGCGACTCTTTTCACGCGGATCCTCAATGCGGCCACGCCGGTGTGATAAAAACGTATGCACGTCTCCGGCTGCGGTACTATTGGCGCGGAATGTACCGCTTTGTCCGACAGTACGTGCGTTCGTGCTCCAAATGTCAACGCCGAAAAAGCCCACCACACATAGCCAATGGACAACTGCAGCCGTTGCCTTGCCCCTCCCGCCCTTTCGACCGCATCGGAATTGACTTGTACGGTCCCCTTCCTATACGCCTAACGGGAACCGCTGGGTGATTGTCGCCATTGATCACTTGACACGCTATGCTGAAACTGCTGCGCTGCCAGAGGCCACATCACGTGAAGTTTATGATCATCTCCCGTTCCGACCAGGATGCAGCGGCGGCGTGGAGCTCGAAAAGGTTGAACCAGTCCTGTACGGGCCCGTCGTCCGCTGATCCGGTGTACTTGGGGATGTCAAGGTCGTCTGATGGTGCTGTCATGATGCCGGTCTTGGAGTAGCTTCGGGATGTACTTTCGTGGTCCACGTTCGGTCACTGCGTCTTGCTGAGACGTTCGAAGATGGTGGTCGGTTGATGAAGTGGCGACCAGGTCTTCATCCTGTCGACTCGTGTGACGCTATGAAGAATGAGAGACGTGGCCTGGCTCATACCCCATGTTTATTCTATTCTCACTTTTTCCTCTGCTTCTACCAACCATCACTTCATGCGTCACATATATATATATATATATATATATATATTGTAGCATCGATATTTGGCACAGGCCGGAACGCCAGCTGAAGAAGAGAAGGAAGAGTGTTGTTGCTGCTCGCGCTCGCTCCGCTTGACAGCTGGTCGGTTCTACCGCTACGTTTTCCACAAAGTAAACGTCTCTTCTGCTCACCACTAAAGGTGTACTATCAAGTGGTGGAGGTGCTGGGTATCGATCCCAGTACCTGGCAGGTACCCATGGATGAAGCTGACCGCGCCAAGACTGCGTTTGTAACTCCGGACGGCTTGTACGAGTTTAACGTGATGCCGTTCGGCCTTTGTAACGCCCCAGCCACCTTCGAGCGTCTGATGGACAACATACTTCGAGGCCTTAAATGGCAGACGTGTCTTTGCTATTTGGACGACGTCGTCGTTTTTTCAAAAGACTTCGATACCCATCTTCTGCGCCTCGCAAGTGTCCTGCATTGCCTTACACATGCTGGGCTCCAACTAAATTTGAAAAAGTGCCATTTTGCCGCCCGGAAGCTCACCATCTTAGGGCATGTTGTCAGCAAGGACGGCGTTCTACCTGATCCTGGAAAACTCCGTGCTGTCGCCCAGTTTCCGAAGCCATCGACACTTAAGGAACTCCGGAGCTTTATCGGCTTATGTTCATACTTTCGTCGATTTGTCCGTAATTTTGCATCTGTCATGGCCCCTTTAACACGGCTACTTTCTGACACCGAGGGCATTTCGGCGTGGTCTTCCAATTGCGATAAGGCATTCGCGAAACTACGTCAATTGCTGACATCTCCACCGATTCTCCGTCACTTTGATCCTGATGCCCCTACAGAAATACACACCGACGCAAGTGGAGTCGGACTTGGCGCTATTCTTGCTCAACGCAAGTCTGGATACGACGAGTACGTCGTTTCTTATGCCAGTCGCACTCTTACTAGGGCTGAACAGAATTATTCAGTCACAGAAAAAGAATGTCTAGCCATCGTCTGGGCAATCACAAAATTTCGACCCTACGTCTATGGCCGTCCATTTGACGTCGTGACTGATCACCACGCCCTCTGCTGGTTATCGTCACTAAAAGACCCATCTGGCCGTCTCGCTCGTTGGGCGTTACGCCTCCAAGACTATGATATCCGTGTCGTCTACAGGTCAGGCCGCAAACATTCAGATGCCGACGCTCTCTCCCGCTCTCCACTTCCCCATGAACACGGAAGTACTTCTGTATCCAGCCTCGATGCTGTGGCACTTTCGTACGCGGACATGCCCTATGAACAGCGCCAAGACGCTTGGATAGCCTCTATGATAGAGTTACTGTCTCAGCCGTCCCAAGTTACGCCCAATCGTTCACTGCAGCGCACAGCTCGACACTTTACCATCCGCGATGGACTCCTGTACCGTCGCAACTACCTTTCTGACGGCCGCAAGTGGTTGCTTGTGATTCCTCGCCACCTACGTGCCGACATTTGCGACTCTTTTCACGCGGATCCTCAATGCGGCCACGCCGGTGTGATAAAAACGTATGCACGTCTCCGGCTGCGGTACTATTGGCGCGGAATGTACCGCTTTGTCCGACAGTACGTGCGTTCGTGCTCCAAATGTCAACGCCGAAAAAGCCCACCACACATAGCCAATGGACAACTGCAGCCGTTGCCTTGCCCCTCCCGCCCTTTCGACCGCATCGGAATTGACTTGTACGGTCCCCTTCCCTATACGCCTAACGGGAACCGCTGGGTGATTGTCGCCATTGATCACTTGACACGCTATGCTGAAACTGCTGCGCTGCCAGAGGCCACATCACGTGAAGTTGGCTTATTTATCCTTCACAATCTCATTCTACGCCATGGCGCGCCTCGTGAGCTACTCAGTGACCGCGGCCGTACGTTCCTCTCCGAAGCGGTACAAGCCCTTCTTCGCGAATGCAACGTTGTGCATCGGACAACCAGCGCATACCATCCGCAAACGAATGGAATGACCGAACGGTTTAACCGCTCACTGGGCGACATGCTATCCATGTACGTGTCCGCTGATCACACCAACTGGGACCGCATACTGCCCTTTGTAACTTACGCTTACAACAGCGCCACTCAGTCTACGACAGGATTCTCTCCGTTCTTCCTCCTTTACGGGCGCGAACCTTCCTCATTCATGGACACCATTCTCTTGTATCATCCAGACGCTTCGGAATCCACAACTCTATCTGAAGTCGCCACCTATGCAGAAGAATGCAGGCAACTCGCGCGTTCCTTAACCGCACAAGATCAAGCGTACCAGAAGAACCGTCACGACGAAAACCTGTCTTCGCAGTCATACTCGCCTGGCGCCTTGGTATGGCTTCGGGTTCCCTCATCTGTTCCTGGTCTTTCCACCAAGCTACTGCCGAAGTACGAAGGCCCCTATCGAGTCCTACGTCAGGCCTCACCGGTTAACTATATTGTTGAGCCGGTTCAACCATCAACAGACCGACGGCATCGAGGCCGCGAGACTGTTCACGTAGATCGATTGAAGCCGCACTACGACCCACCCGTCGTACCCGTTCCATAGGTCGCCAGGATGGCTCCTTTTCTGAGGGGGAGTGATTTGTAGCATCGATATTTGGCACAGGCCGGAACGCCAGCTGAAGAAGAGAAGGAAGAGTGTTGTTGCTGCTCGCGCTCGCTCCGCTTGACAGCTGGTCGGTTCTACCGCTACGTTTTCCACAAAGTAAACGTCTCTTCTGCTCACCACTAAAGGTGTACTATCAATATATATATATATATATATATAATATATATATATATATATATTATATATATATATATATGCATATATATATATATTGTAGGCTTCTATTATGCGCTTCATCCTCACCTGAACAGCAGTCAAGCAACATCATATGTTCTGGCTGACAATCATCATCTTCTTGGAACGTGCGCTTCTTTTTCGGGTCCGTTGCGCTTGTTCGTTCCCGAGTTCACGACCAACAAACCTCGTTACAACCGAGTCGTCATACGTGGTGGAGGCGGAGTGACGTTCCCAGTACCTCTCCTTACAACGCCTACTCACTGGAGCTCCGTTCAGGCCGCCGCTTCGACCCTCAGTCCGCCAACATGTCTCAAAGTGAGTGGGTAGATGCCCTTTCTGCTCCCGTCTCGGCGCCGCAAGCCGTCACTGCGCCGCAAGCCCCTCCTCTTTACATCGTATACCACCAGCGTGACCCTCCGATCATCGCTGGTCTCCGCGGCGAAGATGTGGAGAACTGGCTCGATAACTACGAGCGAGTAAGCGCAACTAATCACTGGGACGACTCTAACAAGCTCCGCCGGGTGTCACTTTATCTCACGGGCGTTGTTAAGACATGGTTCTTGAACCATGAGATCGACCTCACCGACTGGCCTGCCTTCAAGCAGCAGCTTCGCCAAGTTTTCGGCACGCCAGCCGTTCGATCCGCTCTAGCGAGGAGGGCCCTAGATACTCGCCAACAACATCCCGGTGAGTCATACACATCTTACATGGAGGATGTCCTTGCGCTTTGCCGACGCGTCAATTCTTCGATGTCCGAGTAGGACAAACTGCGCCACAACCTGAAGGGCATCGGAAGCATTGCCTACAATGCCCTTGTTGCCCAGAATCCTTCTACTGTCACTGACGTCGTCCCTACGTGTCAGCGTCTCGACGAACTTGATTCTGTTTGCCTTCAGTCGGGCAATAGTGAACACCGTACATCAGACCGGGACCTGCGTGACATGATACGGGAGATCATACGAGAAGAACTTCAATCAATGGGCATCTCACAACCTTCTCCATCTGTCACACAGCCTTCAAGCATGGCCCTCCGTGACATCGTAATGGAGGAACTAACATCATTCACCGGTCCAGCCTACGTACAGCCACCTCCGTCTAGCCCTCCAACGTACGCGCAAGTTGCGGCCGCGCCTCCTCGCAACGTAAACTCTACTTCGCCGCTGCCATCATTCAAGCCGGTTGCTGCTGCACCACCGGTCCATTTCCGGTCAATCCCACCCGACCCTCCGTCTGTCCACTTGGGTGCGCTATCTCCCGGTGCGCCGAACGCCCTCTACTACCCGCCTTGGCGCCCGTCTCGTCCTACATGCTTTTACTGTGGATATCGTGGCCATATATCGCGCTTCTGCCGCAAGCGCCAGCAGGACGAGCGTCGCGGGTACGACATGCGCGAACGGGACTTTTCCAGTGGGGATTCTTACGCTCGGCGTTATTCATCTGGACAGCAGCGGTCTCTATCTCCGCCCGCGTCGACTGAGACGCGGAACACTTACCGTTCAAGCCGACGCCGATCACCTTCGCTCTTCCGTCACTCCTCCTCTCCTCTTCGGCCAGCCTCGTTTACGACTGACAACCGGTCGGAAAACTAAATGATGCAGTTTTCGGAGGAGAAACTGCATGTAACAGTAGGACTCAGATTCCTCCAGCACGCCCGTTCAACATGGTTTCTGTTACGGTGGAAGAAGTTCTTGTGAAAGCTTTGGTGGACACCGGTGCTACAGTTTCTGTGATTAGGTATGATTTGTGCAAACGCCTGAAAAAAGTAATGACACCTTATAATGGACCAAATCTAGTTGAAGCTCAGGGGAACACTATCCGCCCTTTTGCTCTTTGTACTGCTCGTGTGTTTATTGATGACATTTTGCATTACATCGAGTTCACTGGGCTTACCCGGTGCTCTCACCAGCTAATTCTAGGGTGGGACTTTCTATCTTCTTTTTCAGCCGCTATATGTTGTGGTGAACGAAATCTGCACCTAACTAATACGGACTCCATGTTCGACGAAGGCGTCTACTAGCCACTACGCCTGTTCGCTCGCGAAGATCTCGAACTACCACCACATCAAGAACGAATTGTGACCCTGATCTCTAAGGACATCGACCACGGTGACGTCTTGGTGTCCTCTTCGTCGACTTGCGTCGCAAAAGGCGTAGCCCTTGCATCAGGTGTCGTAAGCTTTCACCATGGCTCCGCGCTCGTCATTGCTACGAATGAAACGCCAGAGAAAGTTCTCCTGCCAGAGGACACTGCAGTAGCCTGTGTTTTAGATGCTGAGCCTGTCAGCGTCACGCCACTTAAACCTACCTCTACCAACGACCGTTCTATGAGTAAGCCTGGCTCATCCTCTCCCTTCACAGCTCTTATCAGTGATGACTTAACAGCTATGCAGGCGCAGAAGTTGCTTGCGTTATAAACGAAACAAGCCGATTCTTTCGACACCTGCTCCTCAACGTTGGGCCGAACTACCACTACAGCGCATCGCATTCAGACGGAGGGGACAACTATTGTACATCGCCGCCCGTACCGCGTTTCTCTCGCTGAGCGAAAAATCATCGTGGAAAACGTCGCTGACATGCTCCAACGAGAAATAATACGTCCATCAACTAGCCCTTGGTCATTCCCTGTTGTTTTGGTACAAAAACAATATGGCTCCGTGCGCTTTTGCGTTGATTACCGGGCACTTAACAACATCACACGCAAGGACCTATACCCCATGCCACGTATCGACGACGCCCTTGATTCACTGCAAGGCGCCGAATACTTTTCAAGCCTTGATTTGCGTTCGGGATATTGGCAAATTCCATGCACGATGGCGACAAAGAAAAAAACGGCATTTGCAACCCCCGATGGCCTATACGAATTTAACGTGATGCCTTTCGGGCTCTGCCATGCGCCCGCGACGTTTGAACGCATGAGCGACACCGCCCTGCGTGGTCTGAAATGGAAGACTTGTCTCTGCTTCCTCGATGAAATTATCATCTTTTCATCAACGTTTTCTCAGCACCGGAGGCGCTTGGATGACGTCCTAACATGCCTCGCCGGTGCGGGTCTGCAGCTCAACACTAAGAAGTGCCGTTTCGCCACCAAATCCATCAAGGTTCTCGGTTATGTCGTCAGGAAGGACGGTATTCGCCCTGACCCCGAAAAGATCGCTGCCATCCTTCGATTTCCATGCTCCACAAGACTTAAGGAGTTGCGAAGTTTTCTTGGCCTCGCATCATATTTTCGTCGCTTCATACGAAATTTCGCTTCAATAGCTGCGCCACTTCACAAACTACTTGCATCTAATGCACCCTTTGTGTGATCTGAGGAATGTCAGTCGGCGTTTCACCTATTGAAGAAAGCTTTGACGTCAGAGCCTGTACTCTGCCAATTTTTTGACACCGCGCCAACACTCCTGCACACCGACGCCAGCGGTTGCGGTATAGGTGCTGTTCTCCTACAATGCGATAACTCTGGACGGAAAAGAGTCATCGCATATGCTAGCCGAGTGCTTACTTCTACCGAAAAAAAAACTATACCATCACTGAGCAGGAGTGCCTCGCTGTGGTTTGGTCCATACAAAAGTTCCGTCCTTATCTGTACGGCCGTCAATTCGCCATCGTAACGAACCACCACGCCTTATGCTGGCTTTCTACAATGAAGAACTTGTCCGGACGCTTGGGTCGTTGGAGTTTACGCCTACAGGAGTATCAGTTTGAGATTATTTATAAATCGGGCAAAAAACATCAAGACGCCGACGCTCTTTCTCGTTGCCCACTACCTACGGCGTCGTTCGACACTCCAGCTGCCACCTCCAACGACACCAGTGCGGACATGACTCCCACTTCTGTTGCCTTGCTCGCCTCGCTGTACCAACCACCAATCGACGATGAAAAACCCTTCAGTTCTCGCCAGCAGGCTGACCCGTATTGTCGACGCATTATAGACCACCTCTCAGGAGCTACGCGTCCACCCAATGCACGCCTTCGTCGACAACTCGAGCACTTCGAATTTGAGGACGGTGTGCTGTATCGTCACATATATCATCCTGACGGCCAACGCTGGGTACCTGTTCTGCCACGCGCTCGTCAACATCATGTACTTAACGCCTTTCATGACGATTTGACAGCTGGCCACCTAGGCTTTCACAAAACCTACGACCGCATTCGAAGCCGCTTTTATTGACCTGGGATTTCTACCAGTACGTGGGTTCCTGCTCTCCGTGCCAACTTCGCAAACTTCCGACATCTCCCCGGCTGGTCAGTTACAGCCAATGACGTGCCCTACAACACCTTTCGAAACCATCGGTGTCGATCTTTGTGGGCCCCATCCTGTTACTGGTGCTGGAAAGAGATGGATAGTCACCGCCGTAGACCATATGACACGCTACGCCGAGACAACTACAGTAGCTACTGGTTCAGCATCGGAAGTTGCTGACTTCGTCCTTCAGGCCATAATACTACGTCATGGTGCTCCTCGTGTACTTCTAAGTGACCATAGAAGGGTGTTCTTATCAGAGCTTTTAGGTGAAGTTCTTCGCGTTTCTGGTACCACAAACAAGTCGGCGTCTAGCTACCATCCTCAAACAAACGGTCTGACCGAGAGATTTCATCGAACCCTTGCCGAAATGATCGCCGTAGACATTGAACCGGATTACAGAAACTGGGATAAACTTCTACCGTTCCCCACTTTCGCCTAAAACACCGCTGTTCAGCGCACAACCGGCTACTCACGATTTTATCTCGTTTACGGACGTTCACCTACTATCTTTATCGATGTTTCCTTCTTCACCAGCAATGGCCCTCCATCACCATCTTCTTGCGAAGAATATATTTGCCCCGCCGCGGTGGTCTAGTAGCTAAGGTACTCGGCTGATGACCCACAGGTCGCGGGTTCGAATCCTGGCTGCGGCGGCTGCATTTCCGATGGAGGCGGAATTGTTGTAGGCCCGTGTGCTCAGATTTGGGTGCACGTTAAAGAACCCCAGGTGGTCGAAAGTTCCGGAGCCCTCCACTACCGCGTCTCTCATAATCATATGGTAGTTTTGGACGTTAAACCCCACATATCAATCAATATATTTCTCGCCTTGCCCAGTGCCGCCAGTGCGCTCGTATGAACACGGAAGCTACGCAACAAGCAAGGAAGGCCGTCTACGACACCTCTCATCGTGTGGTATCATTCCGACCGGGTGACGAGGTGCTGCTATAGACACCAATTCGCACACCTGGTCTCTGCGACAAGTTCCAGCCTCGATTCATCGGCCCATATGTTGTTTTAGAGCAGACTTCACCTGTCAACTATCGTGTGACGCCTCTTGTCGTGCCAACTGACCGCCGTTACCGCAGCACCAAAACTGTACACGTTTCCCGCATGAAGCTTTTCACACGACGTTCTTCGTCACCTTGACTATCCGCCCGCAGCGGCCAGGCTGGCCGCTTCCACGGGGGGGGGGGGGGAATCAGTGTAGGCATCTAATATGCGCTTCATCCTCATCTGAACAGCAGTCAATCATCATCATATGTTCTGGCTGACAATCATCATCTTCTTGGAACGTGCGCTTCTTTTTTGGGTTCGTTGCGCTTGTTCGTTCCCGAGTTCACGACCTAAACCTCGTTACAACCGAGTCGTCATAATATATATATATATTATATATATATATATATATATATATATTATATATATATATATATATATATATATATATATGTGTATATATATATATTTTTATTTATATATATGTAATTGCATGTTGTCTTTATGGTTGTTACAGTTCTTTTTACTTATATTGCATAGGAGTTTTCTTGTTTGATTTTTCTTCTACTCAAGTATCTGTGAACTGTACCATACTTCCGCTATTTATGTTCATGTTTAGATTGATGCTTGTCTTGCTATATTATGATTGTAGTTCCTACCCTGCTATAATTCCTTGCTAGAGGTTGCAGTATTTAAAAATAAATATTATAAATCAAAATAATGGATCTGGCAATATCATCTGGTCGAGCTTTTAAATGGAAGCGCCATAGGAGCCCGGGCTCGAAGGCTGCAGGACGCAAAGCAAATAGACGTAGGCAAAGGGACGCCTAGCAAATTAATCTGTCGCATACTGAGTAGAGACTGTGCTAAAGAGAAGTCTTTTTTTTTGTTCCTCACAGCTTTGGTGACGACATTGCGTAGGGAGCACTTTAGCGCCCGGGCTGCCATATGCGGGCACCGCTTAGCGCAGTGAAGCTAAACTACTTATATATAATTGAGAAAAAACGTGGAAGGAAGCGACATGTAGAGATGAAAATGGACGGGGAAACGAAGCAAATAAGAATGAAGAGACAAAAAAAGACCGTATAAACATGATAAGAAAAATAGAAAGCAAAATAATTGAAGAACAAAGAAGGCTGCCCAACTCCACGTTTCTTTAGAGCTTAGTACTATACTAGTGCGATGATGCTTAATTCTGTAGTACACTCTTTACTTATCGTTATATATGGTGTTTACCACCTTAACTCAACGCAGTTGAGACAACCGCGGGTTTAGGCTTAGGAAGCCACGGGCTGCGTACACCGTCGCCTGCGAAAGTCGGTTCACCGTCCCTGTGCTTTCAACAAGTAATGATAGTGACCACAATGGTGCCAATTGCACTGTGTGCGACTATATAACACAAACGCTTTATTGCTGTTAAACATAATTACGAAGAGCGGCGAAGACAAAGAAAAGAACCAGAGCGTGTCCTGAGTGCACGCCCGCATACAATTTTGTTTTTCGTTTTTAACCTAGCGTCTAATAAAGAAGACGCTTCCTGTTTTGCATCAACAATTGCCTTTGGCGGCACCACAACACACCGCACAACGTCCGGTTCCTGCACGCTCAGAACCAAATTGCTGCTGCACGCGTATGGTACATGAAAGAGAGGCGGAAGCACATCGTAGCTGGCAGAGGTTGCTTTGATCTGAGGGAAGTATTATTACCCATGAGCAGCAGGCACTGCTCTTTGGCTTAGTAGGCGGAATTAGATCTAGCACAAATGCATAAACGCCTACAGATAGAGCCATGGCATCGTTGGTAGGCTGCACTCCGACGGCTCACAAAAGGCGACATAGAATAGGGAGGTATACACGTCTTCGCCTGGTGCCCTCCAAGAAAAGAAAGAGCCATCTCGAAGCACGCACGCCTACGTTCCGGCCAAACCTCGCCGCTACGAAATCGAAAGCGCCGCTCCCACAAGAAGGAGGAAGGGAGAAATGAAAGGCAGGGAGGTAAACCAGACGCACGTCCGGTTCGCTACCCTGCACAGTGGGAAGGAATGAGGGGATTAAAGGAGAAGAGAGAGAGAGGTGAAGGGCAACGTGTGTGTAGAAGTGACCTTGTTCATTGCACGCTTATAAGCGGTCGCGTAGTCCGGTCGTCTTCAGAATAAGCAATGCCCGCGTCGCTTTGCTGGCCTGTGATGCGTAGAGCCATGAAACAAGAATCTTCCTCTTCGGAAAAAGGTCTACTGTCTAGTGTGTCTAAGGTTTCGCGTAGCAAGTTGCGTTCGCTCGCAAAACGTTCACATGAACACAGTAGATGTTCTATTGTCTCGTCAGTGTCGCACAATTAACGTCGGAGCTATCCGCTATTCCTATGCAAAAAAAGTACACCTTCGTAAAAGCTACCCCTAACCATAGGCGGCACAGCAAAGTTGCATCCTGGCGGGAGAGGTCTGATAGAACTTGAAGCTTTCTCGATGGGTCCAATTTGTGTAGGCGGCGGTTCCCGACACTGGGGTCACTCAACCAAGTTTGCGACATACTGTTAGCGAACGAGCGAAGGCCCCTTGCAGCGTCGGCTTTCGACAATGGAATTGGGGTTGTCTGGGCGTCCGCGTGGGTGGATCAGACAGCATTATCAGCAAGGTCGTTACCGACAATACCACAATGTCCCGGTAACCACCGGAACACCATGTCTTGTCCTTTCGATAAAAATTCTTGAATCACTTCTCTGTTTCATTCACTAGTTGTTGATGCTCCCTGTGTCGTGAAGCTGATTGCAAGCTCTGAAGGGATGCCTTGGAGTCGAGAACACAGCCCATTTTTTAAGTCGGGCTTCCGCGATATGAAGTATAGCAGCACGTAAGGCGGCAGGCTCTCGTGCTGTGGATGTTGTCCTATGCGATAGTTTGAACTTATAGTTACCTGGTACGTTGAGATGACAACAACACCTGTGGAGCTGTCAACCGAGACCGATACATCGGTGTAAATGTGGGTCCTCTGGCCGTATTTGTCATTGAGTAGCGACAATGCCAACTGTCGTAGGACCACTGTTGAATGACGGCTCTTGTTTGTTATTCCCGGAATAGTAAGGCACACCTGTGGTTGTTGTAGGCACCGTGACGCTGGTCTTGTTGCTGGAGTGAAGCCAAAAGAAAGGCATTCTCTATGAGCAGAAATAATTTTTGAAGTGGCAACACTGCAACATGGAGATCACGAACTCGGCAGAGGTGTTTATGTGGGCTCTCAAATTGTCACTGGTGATGTATGTTTGAATTAGATGCTCTCCCTCCGATCTTAATTGCCCCGTAGGTTGAGGTGCATCGCGGCAATCCTAAGCACACGCGTAAAGCTTGTCCTTGCAGATTTTTGAGGGTGTGGATGTTCGTTTTGCTCGTACTTGCCAGTAACGGCAAGCTGTAGCGCGAAAATCCCAGAAACAGTGCCCTGTATAGCTGCACCACTGACCTTTTTGATGTGCCCCAAGATTTTCCTCAGAGGAACCGCAATACATGGACGATGGAAGTTAGCCTTCTCTTCAGGTATTTGCAGTGGGCACTCCACGGAAGGTCCCTGTTAATAATCACACCAGAAAGCAATGGTTCTTCTGGTATGGAATATTTTGTCCATTGATGGTAACGGGGTGTTGTGTCATGGCTCTGCGATTAAACGCAACCAATGCACATTTCTCTGTTGAGCCAGACAGACCTTGCTTGCGGAGATATGAGCATGTCAGGGTGGCAGCCTGGTGGACTCTTGCACGTACTTGTAGACGAGTTACAGCCGAAGTCAGTAGACCAATATAGTCAGATTTTATGGATATCTGGATGGTACTGGGCAGAATTTCACGAAGACCTACCATTACGAGGTTAAATAAAGTGGGACTTCATACGGCGCCTTGAGGGACGCCACGGGAGGTATAGTATTTGGTTGTAGGTCCATCTGTGGTTTGTACAAAAAAGGACCTTCTCGTCAAATAATCCTGGATCCATTGGAACATTCGCCCACCGATTCCGACAGCTTCCAACGAGTATAGGATGGCTTTATGTGTTACGTTATCACAAGCCCCTTTGACGTCGAGCAAGAGTGCCAGTGGTATGCGCTTGAGGCTCCTCTGTTGCTGGATAAACGCTGTGAGATCAATCACATTGTCAAAAGATGACCTACCTCGCCGAAAACCCGTCATGCAGTTTGGGTATACGTTTTAGCACTCGAGGTACCATTCTAGGCGTGTAAGTATCATCTTTTCCATGACTTTTCCTACGCAACGTGCGAGGGCAATAGGGCAGAATGATGTCAAATCAAGTGATGACTTTCCTAGTTTGAGTAGTGGCACAAGTCTACTTATCTTGCAATCATGGGAACAACGCCAGCCTACCATGAGTTATTGTAATAGCATAACAACTGTCTCCTGGCCTCCTGTTGAAGGTTGGCTAGGTTGGCGTAGGTGATGCTATCGGGTCCTGGTGAGGATGATCATCGGGAAGCCGCCAAAGATGCGTCGAGTTCAACTATAGTGAAAATATTGTCCATTTCAGAGATGCGGGGTTCAGTGATGACACTCTTAACGCTGCCAGCGGACAAGGCGGACACACCAGCGATTTGCGTACTAAACTCATTTGCCACTTCAAGTTGGGTGCTGCCTAAATGTAGGGCTAAATTCATCAAAGGATGTCTTTGTTGGGGAGTCGAGCACAGGCCAAAAATAGTGCTCCAGATGCTCTACAACAGCTTTGGGGGATACAATGATTCGCAGATTGATGTCCAGTGTTCCTGTTCAAGTTAGTCTAAACATCGTTGGACTTTTTTCTGTATGCGTCGTGCTAGCCTCAAGTCGCATATTGCTTTCGTCCATCTGTATCTCCTTTCCGCCCTTCGGCGAAGCGCACACAGTTTTTCCAGTTCAACGTCGAAATCTGAACGCTTGTCGGTGAACGGGAGAAGAGAGGAAGCTTCCCTCATTGCCTCTTTGATGACATCCTCCAAGTTCTTGTCAGGGTCTTCAAGGCATGTATTTTCCGTTAGTCGCTGAAATTCGGACCAATCAATTCTTCGTTTTGTGGTCCCAAGAGAGGAGTTGGTAAGACCCCTTATTCGCATATAATTTGGAATGTGGTCACTCCCGTGCGTTTCGATGTCTGAAAACCAGTGCACTTGCGACCGGAACTTTCTGGATACCAGAGTTAAATCTAGGCAACTGCTGTACTTAAGGCCCCGCAGGTATGTACGACTGCCATCATTTAAGAAACATAGGTCGTGCTTGGAGGCGAATGACACAATGTTTCTTCCTTTAGCGTTGATTGTCGAACTACCCAGATTAGGTGATGTGCGTTGAAGTCTCCAGTTATAACGCACGGGCCTATAGTTGTTCTCAGTATGTCTCGTAGTCAGTCTTCTTCAAACCATCCGGATGGTGATATGTAGACGCCAATGAGTGTGAATGACACTTTTTCCTTTTTAACACGTAAGCAGACATATTGATTGTCATCATGCGGTTGAACTGCGTGATGCACATATGTGAAATCTGTGCGAATGTAAACAACCACCTTGCTGCGTTCTTTGCACGTTGAAGAAACAAGGATTCATACCGTGATAGTTTAGGAGGTTGTTGCACGTTTGGTTCACATTACTATTACAGAAATACGATTCATGAATATATACTGACGGAATGAAGAGATGCGGGATCTCAGGCCTCTTACGTTTCACTGTAGTACCTACGCATGTCGGACCTCGTTGCGGAAGGAGAATATTGGTCCAGCCATGGTTGCTACTGGAGACTTGAAAATACTGGACTTACAGCATCCAGTACTTGTAGTGCACCCTGAGTGAGTGGAAACTTCAGACTGGTGCAGAGCTTTTTCATGGCATTCAACAGTGTTCGGAACATTCTGATGACTTCTGCGTCCTCCTCGGGCTGCTTGTCAACGGCTGGCTGGAGGGATGTGATTGTCGATGTGGTTTGGATTTTGCAGGTGGCTGTGATTTCGGCAATCAAGGCCAAACTGATGCATCTGCGGCAGTGCTGTTTTATTGGTTTGTCGACCGCACTGGTCGCCTTCGGTCTGGGAGGCAAGGACGGTGGAAGAGAAGGGTGGTGGAGTGACGCTATCAATGCAGCGTCTGCGGCATTCTTGATGAACTGCGGCGACGATGACGCCTCTTTCGAACGGTCCTGGTAGCCTCTCGATGCGACTAATTGTCTCTGACCATTTGTTTCAATACCGCTATTTATCTTTGGATTTCGGGGCATTCTTTTGACGAAGCTGTATGTGACCCATGATAATTCGAGCATTTGAGGGTAGTTGCTTCGCAGTCATCCGCAGAATGGGCTTCCGCGCAATGAGGACACACCGTCTTATTTTCTCATACGCTTCTCACGCGGCCCAGCTTCATGCACTTATGACACTGTAAGGGCTTTGGTACGAAAGGTTGCATAGAAGGCCGAAAAATGGCCCACCTTTACGTGTGAAGGAATAGAGTCGCCCTTGAACATGATCTTCAAGCAGCGTGTGTTTCCCAAACGGACAACTCTTGCGATGACGCTGGCTTCATTTGTCGGTTTGACCAGAACATCAAAGTCGGAGCTGGGAATGGCAGTGTCCACATCGTAGATGACTCCAGTGACGACGTTAGAGCTCACAAGAATGTATGAGCGAACTTTCAATCCCCCCAGCTCGTTCACGTTGCGCAGTATATTATGTGCCAATCGTCGATGGCCAATACGTTCTTACGCGTGTTCACTGTGATGTCTGTGATCTCGTTTGGCACGAGTTCTTCAGCATCACCGAAACACATTGCCTGTCGAGGCGCTTCGTGTTACCGTCAGGTACCTCAGGGACAAAAAGGATAGTGTTCGTCACGGGTCTCCTTAGCACTCTGTCGTTCAACATACTCGATGACGAAGATGTTCTGACGTTCCGCCTCTTTGCTTTATGGCTCAGCACCAGCTTAAAATCGTCGTCGTCGGAAGGTTCTTCGCTGCTCATTAAGTAAACAAAAGTGCCCTCACTGTCGTAGTCGCTGTATAGCCCCATACACTTCCTGGATGCGGCCACCGCCGACGCCGCCGTATCTGGCGGACGTTCGTAGAGGTCCACGTCCATCACCAACGGTCACGGATGTGATACTCGCGAAGTTCACTTATAATTAGGTGAAAAAAGAGGAACACGTACTGAAACAGTGATCTGCTAAGCAATCACTTCGTCGTCCGCTCCCACAAGAACCGATGCGTGGCGAAAGGGACTGCTATTTGGCATCTGAGGTAAAAAGTAGAGGTAAAAGATCAGCAGCAAGAATGAAACGTCCGTGCAGAGCCTTCGGGTACACTTCGGATGACCGAACGAGGAAAAAAGCAAACAAATTTCTGCAGATTAGGTTAGTGATAATGCGAAAGCGTGTCGCGTACTGGAGGCATCAGTTCATTTTGTTAAATTTCATGGTATTATGGACGGCACACGTGAGCACCCGGTTCTCAATCGAACAAGCATGTGTGCGAGACAGCTACGGGCTTTAAAACAAAGGAACCTTTTTTTCTGTACAGCCCAGTGTTGAAATGTCAGGCGTGTCGCAGTGCCCTCTAGGCTTTAGGCTATGCAAGAACACTGATATGATGCGATCGGTACTGCGGTGACAGCGCTGTGGCTTCGAGACTTATAATCCTACTCAGACAGCAGTTCACTGCATACAATTCGGGCGGTATAGCCTCATCTAATATGGACAGTAAAAAAACGAACCGAAAACATATGTTGTGTGTGTGTGTGTGTGTGTGTGTGTGTGTGTGTGTGTGTGTGTGTGTGTGTGCGTGCGTGCGTGCGTGCGTGCGTGTGAACGCCAGCTGGTCCTTAGGTATTCAATCTGACGAACTTGACCACTTTTACACAATACTGTTCAATAAGGTTCATGTCGCTACTTCATTCTATGGAAAGTGACATACAATTAAGTGTTAACTGATTGTCAAAGCTGCACTGATGTGAAACTGTGAAAGCTTCAATTTTGTAGTGGCCTCACTAAAACGTTGAAATTTGGCCTTAGTTCATCGCTTTTTTTTTCACTTCACTCTGCCCCATTTTCTCTCCAGTTATCCGTACTTGGATTTACAGAAGTGTGACAATCCTAAACGTTCGTAGTTATTTTTCATTCACTCACCAACCGCGCTTGAATATAGTGATCATAGTCGAAAAAGCACTGCCGTCTTAGGCCTAATTGCTATGCAAGCGAATGTGATTCAGCTTTCACAGTATGTGTTGCAGAATATCCCGCTGAACTTCCTGCATTGGCAACCATCAATCTTCAACTCATCCGCACAGAAGCTTCACTTACGAGAAAAAAGTAGTTCTTGTTTTAATCTGTTCCAGCAAAAAGAATTGTTTATACTGGTGCTTATTGTTGTTCACTTCAACACTTTATTGGGCTACTGCAAACCAAGATGTCATGTACTTTGTCATCGCAAGAACCAGCTGCCTCTCTTGATTCCATCGATATAATGAAGAGAGAGTGCCACGCATTCTATCAATTGCAGACGGAATGCGTGGCACTCTGTCGTCTTTCCAATCGTCAGAAATCAGCTATTGTACTGCCCCATTCCACTGCGCGAGATACTTTACTGACATTTGAACTCAGTGTTTGTTGTCCCGTGAAAATCTTATTAACCGTCAAAAAAAAAGGCACTCAGCACTGCGCATTTGCACAGTAATAACGCACTAAACCTATTGAAGCGCTCCATTACCACCTGCAAGTTTTCTACACAATTTGCATGTGTAGTATCATACAGTACTTTATAGTTAAAGCATTTTAAAATTTTTGCCTATTTTAACGCTAGTTTAAATGATATTGGCTGGTAGCCACTGTGTGACGCTGAAATTTTTCGCACAATATTTTAGTCTTACCGAATCTTGGAAGACCAATACCGAAGCTAGCTGACAAATCTAAAGATGCAATAATAAAGCGAATCACTCTAAACACATACCTTGTCTTAGCGTAATAGAGAACCAACACTTCGCTATGAAAAACAGCAGGTTTTACATCGTTTTTGTGCGAAGTTTTGGCGAAATTTATTACAATTTATTTAGTTGTCTTTCTACACCTGAAAGAAGAGACGTCTGTCGGTGTTGCGCCGAAGAGAGAGAAAGAGAGTGCAATTGAAAAAAAATAGAAATAGAAGAAAGATAGCGATAGAAAAAAGAAAGCATTAGAAAAAAAGAGACAGGAAGATGGTCCTGGGGACCTTTTTCGGTGGCAAATTGTGCAAAGTCGGTCGTAGGTAGGTGTAGCCGAGACTCTTTGTCGACAAACCGCACTTCAGCCTGGAGTACTTCCTTCGTGAGAGCAGTTCTGCTGAGGCGTGTAAATTAGGTCCTCCACTCCGCCGGTGACACTAAATCAAATCGGCTCAGAGATTCCGAGGTCAACGAGGAACCGATAAGGAAGTCACGTCATTATGTGGACGCACGCAAACTCCACATCAACTCATTTACTTTAGCTCTCCACCTTTCCTTTCATCTTCTCGTTTGTTTTCTCTGTATCTGGAGACTTTTTAATCATATAAAGAAAAGGCCAACTCCATGGTGAAATGGCTCCAGCAGTACGTTGATGAGCCCAAATGCCTGAAAGAATCGGCTGAAGAGTGCGGAGATTAAAAGAAAAAGGTGAAGGATAATGCGTACGCTCTATCAATCCTGTAGTTGCAGCGCAAAAATGTCGAGAAGAAAGGAGAGAGCACATTAGAGAAAAAAATATATTAGCGTAAAACAACTTCAGCCTGCACGCGTGTTTGTTTCAGCGGGTGAACAACGTGCCAGGAATGAAAGTAAGGTATTTCAAGGAGCTGAGAAAAAGCGATCGGAGATGCGAATTGGCCTCATTTAAGGTAGCGAGTGGTTAGGCCTCAGAAAAGAAGTTTAGAGCTCCTCGTCCACGTACTTCTACCTTAAATGAGGCCCATTCGCACCTCGCATCCTATTTCGTTTTAGAAGTTTTTATTTGAAATTTTTCTGGCATGTACTCCGTGTGCCTTTAGTAATCCTTCTCCCATGATTCAATGCTTCATGTCTACTTGTTTTAGTTTCTCTCTGCACATCTTCCACTACATTTCTCTATTGCTCAATCTTTATCTGGCACTCTTTACTATCTCGTCTTCTCTTTTCTCACCGTCTGACCACCTTATCCCTCCTGCTCTCTCACTCCCATTGACCCTTCACCATGGTCACTATTCACCATAAGGAACAAGCTTTTTCTTTGTTTCTCTCTCTCTCCGTACTTGTGCTCACCACGGTTACTCCATGCCTCACCGTATAAATTGGCCCCCGTAGTCCGTGAGCGAAGCAGAACAGGACGAAGATGAAGAAGGCGAGAGCTAATTGCTCATGATGATTCTTTTTTTCCGACAGACAAAAATCAGCGATATTCAACAGCTGTACAATGACTTTCAACAGCTCTTGGAAACTAGATTGAAGCGTCATTTCGTAAATAAACACTGCTGATACAATATAAGGAGACGCTGTGCCATACTACTGCGTCTGTATGGCCGAATGGGTAGGATGGCTACATTTAGGTCGACAGTATGCGGGTTTGAATTCCACCTCTGTTAAAACTTTCTATCTCAGAAAAAAATATAGATTTTAATATTTTTCTTTTTCTTTTTAACTCAAAAGTGTTCTATGGTAGTGTCCACTAAGGCTTTAGCAGTATATTTCCGTCATGGAAATGACGCCGAAAAAATACGAATGGTCAGAAGAAAAAGCTTCCGTCAATAGGAGTCGAAGCAACGATCTTTAGGTCTTTGATAACAGATACCAGATGCACTACCCATTGCGCCACAGTCACACGCTTCCCAAGCATTAAAAATACGCCTTTTATCTCTACCACTGCTTTTTGACAGCATTCTAGGCAAAGTGCAGTAATGCATCATGACAGTGGCATTCACGATTAGTTCTCACAATGCACACTTCCTAACTTCCTGTGCCGTTCGGTGCATTCCCAATAGCAGAAATGCAGTTTTGTCAACAGCCACAGGTGGCCGGCCACCTTCCTCCAAGCTTCAGCGTCGCTCATAGCATGTATTCACACACATAAAAAAATGTCGTTGTGACGCCACCCCGTGGCTTCACATGGCGGGTTTAACTTCGCATTCCACTTATGCCCGCCTCGCGAACAGTCGCGGTCGGTTCAGAGGGAAGTCACGACATGCATCGCGTACAACAGCCCCAACATGGCGCCAGTTGGCGATCTTAGCTCTAATTCGGCATCCAATCAGTCACGTTCTTCTGGCTGTCACATAGCTTTCTTTGTGTTCTTTCTCGCCATTTACTTCAGCTACCACTAATATCAATGTCCACAAGATTTTATTCAAACATTTATGATGTACGTTACTCCTCGCGATGGAGATGTATGAAGCGTCAGCATAAATGCATCCACATTAGGCGGTGATATTCTTGTCAAACATCTATAGGCAATTCGCAAGCTCTCCTATATCAATGTACAGTACACACTAAGCAGCTTCTGTAACGACATGAATTACTTCGTGTTTTATCGATTGCTAAGATGGAGGAATCAACCATGTTTTTTTTTCTCTCTCGCTCTGTACATGAAATATATTTTGCGCTTTAGGTTTCCTCGGACTCATGCTCATTGAAGTGGACTCGCTGAGACTCCAGCTAATTGAAATTTTTCTCAACCGACCTCACTCGTATTCATACTCACGGCGTGGTATAAGTGATGCTCAGTAGACTCACAAGTAACTTTAATGATCTATGGATACGGTATAATCGCCGTAAGCATTTATATAATTTAAGTACATGACTGCTTGCTTAGGTTCTTTTGTTAGCACTGTTCGTAGTGAAAATTGGTGGGCGCGTGAATGATGACCCTTCAGAGTTCTCAATAAAACAGACAGTGACTTGCGTCTGTCTAGTGGCCCGCAAAAGATTTTCGATCTTCGATACTGCAGCTTGTCTATTTTGCTCTGCATCTTTTTTTGCATACGCCTTGCTATTCTGAGATGAAGAAACAATTTAGTACACCAGTGCCTTCTTTCAGTATCTCTACGTAACGCCCAAAGCCTTTCTGATTCCTTGTAAATTTCCGCATTCTTCAGTTAGTGTGTGAAACGGCTCGTAAAATCTTGCAGTGCATTGGCAGTAACTTCTTCTAGCCTACACGAGCAATCATTCCTAATCGTGCCCTCCACTTATTCTTCATAAATTGTCCAGTGAATACACCAAGAGACCAGCGAGGACCAAGTCTCTTGACCATCAATTATGACATAAGTAGGAAAGTGATCGCTGCGATAGGTTTCTATATCAGTGAACCACGGCGCTTTTGAACTTGGATCATGGCATCAGTGTCATGTCGAGACAGCTGCTATACGTCGTACTTCAAAGGAATTGTCACTCTTGCACGCTGCCTAAACCGCCGTGAGATTCTGGTTGAACAAGATTTTTGTAGGAATATCATCGGCGGGATGGCCCTATCCTCCAATATGCTCTAATAGGCATTGGTGAAGGCTACGCCTAGACGCAGACAGAACAACACTGTACCTTCCTCCCTGGAAACGCCAGGGGGTATAAGTCGATGATGTACGAACTCTGACAATTGCCACTTCTGGAATGTGAGTTTTGCACTGGCTTAGTGAAGTATCTAGCAACGTCCGTCTTATAGAGAAATGTATAGAAACAAGGTTTCTTCGCACGAGTGCATTTTCGGCTGCTTCATCGTCGAGGTCGTGGCCGGAGTTACCACAATGACTTGGTATGCATTGAAACACATTTCGTCCTACTTCGGTCGCTTAATGCAGCATTTCCTTAATCTCCCACAAGAGTTGTTCGTACGACCCACGACGAAGTGCCGACGAAAGACACTGTATAGAGCCACCTTGGAGTCGCAACATACTGCCCATTGATTGGCCGGTCGTTGCTTTATATATTCGACGGCACCTCGCATGGTAACAATATTCAAACCAGTCGATTTGCTCACTTGACAAAGTTTGTAGGTGATGTTGATGTGTCGCGATGGGTTGACGATGGCACTGGTGGAGCTACTGTGGGTGGTAGGGTCATTCGTGTATACCTAAAATTTGTAAGCATAGAAATTGGAAAAACTATTTAGAGCTGCTTGCTTCGAGGCCAAGGTAGAAAGAACTTTCGTAAATTTTATTCCTGAAATGGCAACGCGCACATCGGGTTGTCGTAAGCACCACAAGGCGGACGATGAACGCGCCGAAGGCGTGAAACCAGATGGTTGCAAAGTGCGGTGGAAGCCATAATGCGAGGTCTCTTAGAAAGTATTCCACCTTTGGTGGCATGTATATTGGCGCAATGTTAGAGTTCAGCTGCGTCTTCTTTTCTGGCACACCTGTCTACAAGCTTGTTCATTAGCGCTCAAAACTATTTCATAATGAACCAACGCACCCAAGAAATCATCTTCCCAATTAAAAAAAGCCACAGCATATTCAAGAGGTGAATGATGGAGAGTGGTGCGAAACGGATGGACGGATGGGCACACGGGCGCCTGCATGGATGAACGGATGAATGGATGCGCGGATGGAAGGACGCACGGACGAATGAACGTAGGGATGAACGAACGCAATTCCCCACTTATCATCATTCACTCCATGGATATGCTGTGACATCGTTTTTATTGACATGCATTGCAATGCAACTGGCTACTATGATGACACATACGACCCACGGCGTAAGGAGCTTCATCCCTGAAAAACTTATTAATGACCCTCTCTAAAGGATGGGATTAAATTCATCACTTCTGGTGTGTTTGTTTCCCTTTAATGCTTCCGTACTGAGTTTTAGCCACAAAACCACTTGCAAGACCGTCAGCCATTTCCTACATGAGACGAGACGATTTGGATGCAAATGTTATGAAATCAAGTACAGCCTTGATCAAGGTTAGCTTTTTTTCTTTTTGTCGCGGGAAAACTCCTGAGTTATATAAAAACTTTACCAAACTAAACCTTTGTTTATATATATATATATATATATACCAAAACAAAAGTGATGCTGGGTCCGGGAAAATATTATTCGTATAGGAAAGAAGACGCACGTACGAAGTGATGATTCTGATGAAGGCCGGACCCACGGCCGAAACGTCAAATAAAATAACTTCGTACGTGCGTCTTCTTTCCTATACGAATATATATATATATATATATATATATATATATATATATATATATATATATATATATATATATATATATATATTAAGATAGAGGTGTTGTACGTCGAGAAAGGTTCAGACGCAGCTTGGCAAAATGTGCTTTATCAGGCAGGTCTGGCTAATGGCGAGCGGCGTGCGCGAGCTACTACTGCAGCCACCGATCATCATCGTCTTCTTCATTACCAGCAGAGCGTCCGTTATTTAAATTCATTACAATTACTCCCCGTGAAATAAGGAGCCATCCTGGTGACCTATGAACAAGTAAACACGGAAGAGTCATAACAGGGCTTAGGTCTCGAGACGTGGACAATTTCCTGGCCACGACGACGTTGGTCAGAAGATGGTTCCAGTGGCTCAATGAGGTAATTCACTGGTGACGTTTTTTGCAGCACACGATATGGGCCGTGATACTTAGGGACCAACTTGGTAGAAAGACCAGGTGTAGCAGAAGGGACATGCAGCCAGACGAGTGAACCTGGATTGTAGGAAGTAGTGTTATTTGATGTGTCATGGTGGTGCTTTTGGCGTCCTTGCTCTTGGGTTGTGAATGATCTTGCCAGTTGGCGGCATTCTTCAGCGTATGTAGCGGCTTGAGACAAAGTCGTGGACTCTGAGGAGTCATGTTTGTACGAAAGAATGGTGTCCATAGTGCAAGAAGGTTCGCGTCCGTAAAGGAGGAAAAAAGGAGAGAACCCAGTAGTGCTTTGAATGGCGGTATTATAGGCGAACGTGATAAACAGCAGCACTCGGTCCCAACTGGAGTGGTCTGACAAGATATACATAGACAGCATGTCACCAAGGGTGCGGTTGAAGCGCTCTGTCATTCCATTGGTCTGGAGATGATAGGCGCTTGTAGTGCGGTGAACGACTTGGCACTCAGGCAGCAATGCTGTGATGACGTCTGACAAGAATACGCGACCACGATCGCTCAGTAACTCCCGAGGTGCTCCATAACGTAATACGATGTTGTGAAGAACGAAAGTCGCAACGTCTTTTGCTGTAAACGAGGGAAGGGATGAAGTTTCGGCATACCGCGTGAGATGGTCGACGGCAACTATGATCCAGCGGTTACCGTCAGCAGTGTTGGGAAGGGGACCATAAATATCGATTCCGACGCGGTCGAATGGTCGGGATGGGCATGGTAAAGGTAGCAAGGTACCGCTGGCGTGATAAGGGGGAGTTTTTTGTCTCTAGCACGTCGAGCAGGCCCGAACGTATTGTCGTATAAAACGGTACATGCCAAACCAGTAATATCGAAGACGTATGCGAGAATAAGTCTTCAGGAAACCTGCGTGGCCACATTGGGGGTCGTCATGAAACGTGGAACAAATTTCGGAATGCAGATGACGTGGAATCACGAGTGGCCACTGATGTCCACCGGGTGCGTATTTGCGTCGGTGCAGCACGTCGTCGCGAGTGGCGAAGTGCTCGACTTGCCGACGCAGCGTGGGAGAAGGGGGGGAAGCCGTCCACCAAGCCAGGATGTCTAGAATCGAAGCAACCCAAGGGTCCTTGCGTTCCTCAGATGGCATGTCGGCGATGGTGACGGCAGTGGCATTACAGGTTAGACTTTCGCAGTAGTCCGGGTCAGGGGGTAGGGGCGAACGGGATAGGGCGTCTGCGTCCGAATGTTTCTGGCCGCAGCGATAGACCACGCGAATATTATATTCTTGAAGGCGTAATGCCCATCGGGCGTGGCGACCGCTTGAATCCTTCAGTGACGACAACCAGCATAGGGCGTGGTGGTCAGTCACGACGTCAAAAGGGCGCCCGTATACGTAACGTCGAAATTTCTCTATCGCCCAAATAATGGCCAGGCATTCATTTTCAGTGACGGAATAGTTGATTTCGGCTTTGCTGAGTTCGGCTTGCGTAGGCAACCACGTACTCTTGGAAGCTGTCTTTCTCTGTGCAAGAATAGCGCTTAGCCTGACACCACTAGCGTCGGTGTGGATCTCTGTCGGTGCCGATGGGTCGTAGTGTCGCAGAATAGACGGCGACGTGAGGAGGCGGCGCAGTTCATTGAAAAAACCGTCACTGGTGGCAGACCAGGCTGAAAGGTCTCTAGAGCCGGCGAGGAGCTTGGTCAAAGGAGCGATGATCGTCACAAAATTGCGGACGAAGCGCCGGAAGTAAGAGCAAAGGCCTATGAAGCTTCGGAGCTCTTTGATAGTGGTCAGTTTGGGAAACGCTGAAACGGCTGTAAGTTTGGCAGGGTCAGGAAGAATGCCGTCTTTTGAAACCACGTGGCGAAGGATCGTAAGCTTTCGAGCGGCGAAACGGCACTTCTTCAGATTCAGTTGTAGCCCCGCGGCAGAAATACACGCGAGAACTTTCTCGAGGTGGGTTAAATGGGCTACGAAATCAGTTGAAAAGACGACAGTGTCATCTAAATAACAAAGCAAACGTTCCATTTGAGGCCTCGAAGGATAGAGTCCATCATACGCTCGAAAGTAGCTGGCGCGTTGCAGAGACCGAAGGGCATGACTGTGAATTCGTAAAGCCCGTCGGGCGTGATGAAAGCTGTTTTTTCGCGATCGGCCTCTGCCATGGGTACTTGCCAGTATTCAGCGCGCAGATCTAAAGAAGAGAAAAATTCGTCTCCCTGTAGGCAGTCCAAGGCATCGTCAATGCGTGGCAGTGGATAGACATCCATGCGCGTGATTCGGTTGAGACGTCGGTAGTCCACGCAAAACCTGATGTATTCGTCCTTCTTCTTCACAAACACAACTGGAGAGGCCCAGGAACTGCTTGACGGTTCAATTATGCCACGTGTCAGCATGTCGTCAACCTGTTCATTGATGGCACGGCGTTCAGTAGTTGACACACGATATGGACGCTGCCGTAATTGCGTCTCTTGACCGGTATCTATACGGTGAACAACAGATGACGCTCGACCTGAGGAAGGCTGACTGTGGTCAAACGAGGCTCGAAAACGCTGTAGGAGCTTGATCAGCTGTTCCTGCTGCCCAGGCGTCAGGTTGCAATCAATGGACTTGCGGAATACATCCATAGGTTCATTAGCGTCAGTTGCGGGTGTAATGGCACAAGTCCGTAAAAATGGCTTGTCTGGATAGATCGGGTCTTCAAAAATACAATTTAAGGTCTCGTGGCTTCCCAGACACTCGCCGCGTAGCAGGATGTACGGACAAGCAGAAAAGTTTCACGCATAAAGTACCGCCGAACCACTGAAAAAGTTGATGACGGCAAACGGGAGGACGACGGTTCGGTGTTGCACAGTAGCTATAGTTGGTTGGAACAGGAGCGTCGAGTTAGTGGCAGCAGGGGAAGACACAGGCACTAGGAGGGTGGACAATGGCGCGATGCGGACGTCAGCTGCGGCAAACACTTTCGAGGGACTGTGGTGGTCGATATCAAGGCACGGATTCGTCAACGTGAGTTTGGCACGAGCACAGTCGACGAGAGCCTGATGGGTAGAAAGGAAATTCCATCCTAGTATGACGTCGTAGGATGAACGTGGGAGAACAACAAAGTTGACGGCGTACCAAACATCTTGAATAAAAACGCGTTCTGTGCACTGAACTGTCAGCGCGATGAAATGGGAGGTGGCTGTACGCAGAGCAAGATTTGTAAGCGGCTATGTAACTTTTCTCAAATCGCGACACAGTGTTTCACTAATTACAGAAACTACGGCGCCTGCGTCAACAAGTGCACGTACAGCAACACATTCTCCTAGGACATCAATTTCGTTGGTCGGACAAAAGGGAGGTTTTAGAAAGTTCGACGACGACGCAGTTCTTGCCTCCAGAACTGCGGCTGTCAGCTCTCCTCTCGAGCGGGGCTCGTGCGCCAAAGCATCGGGGAGACAGATCGGCGACGGGGTGGTAATGACCGGCGAGAATCGACAGGGTGTCGTGGGGACAATGAGTCGGTGATAGGAGAAGATGGTCGCTGGGGATTCTGGGCAGCCTGGTAATTTGCAGAATTCCGATGGTCTGGAGGCTGGAAGTTGTGACGGCGACAGTAGCGTGCTATATGTCCCACGAAACCGCATGCGAAACAGATGGGTCGATTATCCAAGGTGCGCCATGGGTTAACGACAGAAGGTGCAGGGGGCGAAACGGGATGGGGTGCCGTGTATGTAGGCAGCGTCGTAGGGTAGGAGGACCCGGTGCCCCGGTATGCGCCACAGACAGGTGGGGCTGGGGGTGTAGCAACGACGGCAGCGTAGGTCAGCGGTGTAGAAACAGATGGCGATGAAGGCAGTGCCTGCGTGACCTGTGTCTCAATGACCTGGCGTAGACGTGGGTCTAACGAGGTCACTGGCGCGGATGCTTCGGCCACAAGAGAAAGCTGACGCGCAACTTCTTCACGAATGAATTGTTTGATGTGGGGCAGTAAGACAGTGTGCTCAGCAGCGACGTTGTGCACGAGGGCGGAAACTTCAGCCGTATCTTCAGCGGCCCTGTGCGTCGAGACAGGCTCCTTACGCAGTTCGTCGTACTCCTGACAGAGCTGGACAACATCAGTGACGGTCTGTGGATTTCTAGTGACGAGCATCTGGAAGGTATCGTCGTCAACTCCTTTGATGATGTGCTTCAGTTTGTCGAGTTCAGTTAGAGATTCATCGACGCGCTTGCAAAGAGACAAGACGTCTTCAATGTAACATGTAGAGGTCTCGTCCCTGCGCTGCACTCGACTACGGATACGCTGTTCCGCGTGAAGCTTGCGCACGGCGGGACGACCGAAGACCGCGGCGATGGTGGTCTTGAAGGCGGATCAGTTGGTGATTTCGCCTTCGTGGTTCTTGAACTAGAGGCTGGCCACATCAGTGAGGTAAAAGCGCACGTTTGTGAGCTGGTCGCAGGCGTTCCACTTGTTGGAAGCGCTTACAATTTTGTACTCGACGAGCCAGTCCTCGACGTCTTGTTCGTCGTTGCCGCGAAAAATTGGTGGGTTGCGTTGTCGAGGCACGCCAGTACAGTAGACTGTCGTTGGTAAGGCAGCTTGAGAAGGGCCAGGAGCAGTCATGGTGAACGGTGAGGGTAGCGTCCGATTGCGAAGTTCCAGGTTGATGGGGACCTCGGCTCCTCCATTACTTAAAATAGAGGTGTTGTACGTCGAAAAAGTTTCAGATGCAGCTTGGCAAAATGTGCTTTATCAGGCAGGTCTGGCTAATGGCGAGCGGCGTGCGCGGGCTACTACTGCAGCCACCGATCATTATCGTCTTCTTCATTACCAGCAGAGCGCCCATTATTTAAATTCATTACAATATATATATATATATATATATATATATATATATATATATATATATATATATTTATATATTTATATATATATATATATATATATATATATATATATATATATATATATATATATATATATATATATATAACATTGCAGCCACTCTCATCAGAGATAATAGCATTGATGGCACATGAAAACATATTTGTTTACACAAAATCATATTCGTGATTATAAACAAACTATTTTCCTTAACAAGGCACCGCTCATTTCAAGGCCGATCTCCCATGGCAGGTTAAAACGGGTCTGGGAAGTTAATAAGGGCAATCATCCAACCAATATTCTCGTTATGCCATGAATTAAAAGGAACGTAAGCGCACTCGCACCCATGACAAGCAACGCAGACGCAGAAACCAAGCTAGCAAAGAAGCAAGAGGGAAGCAGTGGCGAAGCAGCGATGTCTACAACAAGCTCCTCCTCCGTATATAGGCGAAATCGCGGCATATATTGTCAACGTCTACGTATACAGCAAGCTACCTTGAAGTTTAGATATGGAGAAGCAGCGATTAAACGGCCCACGGCTTCCGTTGATGAGCATCGGACATTTAACGCACAGCAACGGGCAGTATGAAATCAAAGGTCAAGTGCGTGGACAATGTCCCAATAGGCATTCAGAAAATGGTGCAATGCCTTGCTTGAGAAATACCCGGCGACGCAGTTGTCGACGTGCACATAAAGAAAAAACTGAAAAGCAAGACCTCGTGCAAGTCTGGCCTAGTTACAAAGTTCACACACTTACTACACTTAGAGTCCGATTCACGTCCTAGTGCTTGTACCAAACAAAGAAACACAACAAAGCAGCATCGACAACTCAATTTTTTTCGTAGTATACCAGATTTATTTCACGTCTGTACGTTGCTAGATTGGCCAAGCCAGTGGCCGCCTGAAGGACCGGCTATGACAGTACGCATACTGGTGTACCCAGTCACCCAGCACTGCAAAGCGTGCAGTTTTTAGCCAATTCCAGAGGTGTTGAAAACGTGCACTGAGCAAGAAGGCCGAGTGATTATCGAACTATATCACATTCATTTATACAGAAATGCTTACGTTAGTGCAACCTCAATTTCACTACCAAACTGTAAAATAGGTTGCTTGTATAAAACTTGACATCGCCAATTTCCTGAAGCACCGCCTCTTTAATTTTTTTCAATGCCAGTGCAAACGCGCGATAATCGACGGGAGCTGTCGGTCCGCCTTAGTTGAGGGGTTGGTCGGGACGTGACGCACGCTACATTACCTTTACGCGCTACTTGTGTCACACGTGCTTCCGAGAGCAATTTCCCACGCAGATGCGATATACGTGTTTCCCACTCCAATAACATACTTCTGTAAAATTTGTTCTTTCGTGCTCCTTTTTTGTGGCTCGAAGCAATGTCACCCCCGTATCACGGCACTCTAAAAGTTTGCGCATGCAGTAGCGTTGCAGTGACTCTTCTCCGTTCGTTGCCCGTATAGCGCCATGAACGGAGACACGCTATCAAAAAAGCGTAAATTTTACAGAGGCAGCGTTAACGCTATCTCATTGTTAACACGGGGACTGCAAGACGCAACCCCACAGATCTGTACACAATTGAACAATATACTTACTTCTTGTGATTTCCGTCATAAGGCACTGCATGAGGGGTTCTCTCCCCAATCACCACAGAGCACGCGTGAAGGATAGGCGATGGGCGAGAGCAGGAAAGGGCGAGAGGAGAAGGTGGAAAACGGCTGGATCGGACGCGTCTGGCTGTCATTGATAAAATGGAGGACGCGTTGCGCGAAGCATGGGGCGGGCAGACATCTTGATTAACGCTAATATAGTGTATATTTGATGGCTTTCTGTGCAACGCCAAAGGCGTCTGGATATATATTGCGTTTCCAAGAAATATGGCAATGGTTAATAGTTTAGTGCCTGTGTCTGTCATTCTTCTCCATCCCTAAGTCCACCGCTCTTTCTTTTCATTCCAATTCTTTACATTAGCCCAGGTTAAAGGGCTGTACTCCATAAACATCACAAAGCTTCTCTGCACAATATCCTTTTTGTTTAGAAGCCAAGCGGGAGCCCTGTGCGAACAGATAAAAGCTTAAGCTAATTTATCGTCTTTAATACTTGCACCTCACCGCGGTGTTCTTGTGGCTAAGGTACTCGACTAAAACCTACATGTCGCAGGATCAAATCCCGGCTTCGGTTACTGCATTTTCGATGGAGGCGAAAGTGTTGTAGGCCCGTGTGCTCAGGTTCCGGTGCACATTAAAGGGCCCCATTTGGTCGAAATTTCCGGAGCCCTCCATTACGTCGTTTCTCATAATCGTATGGTATTCTGGGGATGTAAATCCCCACATATCAAAGTCTTCGAACGCTTTCGAAGGTGTTTAAACTATGGAGCCTATATCGGACAATGCAAGGAATGATGAATAATATGTAAGAGCGCACAGGAAGAAGAAATGCTTAAGACCGTTGGAGGCGCTAAGCAATGGTCAATGCCGATGAGCAGCCAAGCGCCATGAAAACACATATTATTTAGGGCACGATTATGACACATCTGGAAGATAATAAACTGCTTCACGACGACCAACATGTTTTGAGGTCTGGCTTAACCACTTCAACTCAATTAGCCGAGATAACTTGGGATTTCGTAACGTCACGAAATCTAAGGGCCAGATTGATGCAGTGTTCCTGGTTTTTCTAAAGCATTAGATGTAGTGCGACATGATAATTTAGTTACAAAACTGTACGCTATTGGTATTGACCAAAATATTGTCCGCTGGATTACATGCTATTTGGCTAGAAGGAACCAATATGTGATGGTAGATAAGTGCGCTTGGGACACATTATATGTACACTCAGGGGTGCCGCAGGGGTCAGTATTTGCACCATTATTAATTTTGATGTACAGAAATCATCTTTATTTTTCAGTTCAGATACTTGTGAAAATCCGTCTTTTTGCAGATGGTTGTGTTGTTTATGCCAGCATTTCTCAGACTTCTTACCAAGCCAGACATAACGATGCATTGCACTTCATCTAGACTTGGTGCAAGAAATAGGGCTTGAAGCTTAACGCATAAAAAAAACGGCTTTCCTTACAATTATGAACAAACAACATTGATTACATTTTTTACCAATAATACCGTAGGCGTTGAAAAGACTGCGCAAGTCTAATATCAGGGTGTCACGCTTACAGGTAATTTAAATTGGGAACCCCATATAGACAAAATCTGTGGCAAGGCGCTGGAGAAGTTAGAGTTTTTAAAACGCCAGCTACGTTGTACTTCACCCTCTCTAAAGCTAGCAGCTTACAAAGCGCTTATCAGGCCTAAGTTATAGTATGCAGACCTGGTTTAGGCTCCGTATCATAATTATTTGTATTAAAAAAAAAACAGGGAAGGTGCAGAACCTGGCTCTGAGGTTCATTTATTCAAGCTATTCTCGTTTCGTGAGCATATCTGCCCTTCGCGAGAGGCCAAAGCCAAAGACACTCGCTCATCCTTAATAGTTTCTCGTTATTAAATGCATTTATCAGCTATACCATGGCTACTTCAAAATACCACCCGATCGTTACATAACCTGCCAACCCATCCGCTTTGATCGCATTCATTATAACAAGACCGTTAAGCAACCATTCAGTCACCTCAACGTACATCAGTATTTATTAATCCCTCATTCTCTTTCATTATGAAACAAGTTACCAGGAAAAGTAGTTAATGCTGACACAACGCAACCGTTCACCCATCTCGTTAATAATCTATCGGTTGATTTTTGAAATGCTATTATAACTTGTTTATGTTCCTGATTGGTGCGGCGAATTGTATTTTTGTATTGCTATATATTTATTACATTCCCCATTCATGTTTCAGATTTTCGTAGCTTTTGTACCTTGCATTACTTTTGGTTACTATTCTCACTGACATTTATGTACCCACTCCGCTTGCGCCCGCGTATGGCCTGCAGTATTTGCAAATAAAAAACGATATGTGTTGTTCTGACATTGCCATCAAACCAATGCTGCCGTTAAAGGTACCCAAGCGAGGCATTCCATTATTTGATGAATCTTTTTAGTTTTTCATACGCTATCGATTTTGAATTCTGGCACTCTAGCAGACAGAGTAATCATTCTTGTTAAAATTTGTTGTAACAGTGACAGTTACTTTGAATCACCATCATTGCCTCGCCGCCGTGATGTTCACAGTGAATTGAAAGTATAAGCAGATGGAATATTTCCACAAGAGATCGAAAAATTTGATCACCGAAATCCAGGAGCTAACACCATTACTTATAAGGAAGTCATTACATGTACCCCTGCAGATAATACAAATACGAAAAGAAAATAATATACGCGGCACTTGTACTACATTAATCTCGCCTCTTGTAGCCGTGTTTGCACGCCTACCTTCATTGTTCAGGTTAAGGAGTACACAATACATACCAGACAGTGCCCCTGACTAATTTATATCTCCACTCAGCCTTGACTCAGACATGCCATCACACGCTCCGTCACCCCACAATGCATACGGTTGGCGACTGTTGGAAGAGTCTGTGCGTTTTCTAAAGAAGACTTAATTAAGCCTCTATTCTACTGGTTCCTATTCGAGTAGTGTTCTTTTAATGCGCAGGCAATGTGGGTGCGCGAGAGGAGATGGAACGTACGCCTTAAAGGTCGAGCTACCTTAGGTCGCGCTACTAAAATAGGTGCCATAGAAACGTTCTCCTAGGTTCGACGCTACGCATAAAACAAGATCAGGTCAGGCAATGTTGGAGGTGTAGTGTATGATTCCCATTTATTTACCAGCGACCCGAAGACTGACGACCTAAATTATTTTTCTTTGGTTATGGGTGTCTTACTTCTAGCAAAATGAAATTTTTACATCTCTAGTGCACCTATTTGGTATAAACGAACAATGATTGCGATATACCTTCATCTTGTGATCAATGTTTTCAGAGCTATGGCGAAACTTTTAAGTGTGAGAGAAAAAATTTACGGCAGATCGCTCGTACTATAGGGTTATGAGAAGCATTCGGAGAAAAAGACTATGGCGTAATTGATTTTATCGAGTGAAACGTCACCAAATCATCATCATTTATAAAAATTGAAGGCCCTTCAACAGGGAATTGCATAAGAAGAGAGAGAGAAAAAGTTTAAATGACACATTATTCAGTGAATGCTTATAGCAGAATCCAACAGTGCGACAGAACGTAGAACATGTAAAAATATTTTAGTGATCAATGTTTGTTGGGTGGAGGCGTATAACACACTGACTCTAAGGATTCGCAAAGAAAACATGGACGTCTAGGATACGTAAAAACGTTGTACGTGCAGATGTATATTGAACAGTCACGTATGTTTGATATGAGCAGCAGTTTACAGCTGCATATCGATGCCTACAGCAACATAAGTACTACCAGCACCAGAAGCGATAAGTTGATACGTAGCGCTTGCGCATGCCAATATGGTGACCCTGGATAGTACTACCTAGACCAACTACAGTAAGTGACACCTAAGCTCCAACTATATTTGCCGAACGTGTCGCCTGTTCATATGTTTATAGTTCGTAAAAACAGATCATAGGAGCACATCAGTGATGTTTAAAAATAAGATATCGAGCACTGCCTCCAGAATAGGTGTTTCACAAACATTATGCTTTCATATAAAATTTTTCCACAGTATTCTCCAGAGCTGCTATGGCTCTATTGTAGAATAGGTCATTGCCACGTAGCATGCCTGGGTTCGCTTTCGCCTGAGAATCTGATATTTATTATTAGCGTTCGTCGGGTCAACGCAGCTCGTGTCAGTTTTTTTAACTCTCCCACATTTAGATTACGAATGTTCACGCCATTTGTCCGAAGAAAGAGTCGGTCAACACCTTTTGCGCATACCCCGGTTTCACAGCCGACCATATACGGGAATGTGTCACATGTGTATGGAGGAAAGGGTTTCATGGCATTGTCGTCATGACCAATCAGACATATTTATCAAGCCCTCTTACCACCCAAGATTATAATAAATTACCCCAAAGTAAGAAGCAGAACGGCTACGAGAAAAACAAAGCACCAAATGCTTTATTAACGGCGCAACAAGAAACAACAGGAATATCAAGTAAGGCTGCAGTTTGTGGCTCCATACAGGTCACCCTCCTCCATATTGTTAAGGTCAATTGACAAGCTCTGTTCACGCACGCGTCAGGATAGCCACAGGAGGCTTTCTGCCATCCTTATTCAGTCTTTTGAAAGGACACGTTTTATTTGACGCTGCTTTCCTTTGAAACGTCTTATGATCTGACTTGCTAATACAAACTTTTCAGCACAACGATTGTGTTCAATAACTAACTGCCGACTTTGCCTCGTCCCAATGAATCTTCTTATTTATAACCAAAGGTTGTTACGCCTTTAGCTCTTGCCTGTAGGGCATGTTTTAACGCGATAGCGTTCGAGAGCTATTGTCACAGAAAACCCGCCGCCGGCGTCGGCCCCATTGGTTGTGAGGGAAAAATAGTCTCTGCGTCTGTGACCGAAAAATCAAGTTACCGAGATAGCCGCGGGAGGACGCTACTTGTCCACGCGTGCGCATGCGATTACACTGAGAAAGCCGCGCGTTCTAAAAAACAATTGGCCGCTTATCCACGGAGTGAATAATGGAGAGTGGGGCGAAGCGTTCGTTCGTCCATTCGTTCTTGCTTCCGTCCGTCAATGCGTCCATCTGCCCGTCCGTGCGTGCGTCTGTTCGTGTGTCCGTCTCTGCGTTCGTCCATGCATCCGCCCCTGCGTCGGTTCATGCGTCCATCCATGCATCTGTCTGTGTGTCCGTTCGTCCATCTATTCAACACTCCAAGTACCACCACCTCGCATCTTTTCATCATATATTACCCATATTGAAGCACCGCCATCCAGCGGACATTCCAAGGACTAAACTAGATGTGGCACACGCACACTTTTTTACGGCTTGAGCTTCGGGTCTACTTCCCACTTTTAACCACCCCGAGTTCATGGTATATACTAGTTCACTGTATTCATGGCACTGCAGTCCAACGCTCGCTAAATCTTTCTAAAACCAAAAAGGTTACGTACAGCGAGTATAACGTAGCAACCTTTTCCCGTCAGATAGTTCTCAATGTACATGCCAATGGCTGCTAATGGGAAATGAGAGACAGAAGGATTCGGCTTTTTCTTTCTTACGGCTGGCGCTTCGTATCTACTTCCCACATTTTACCACCTCGAATTCATTCATGATATATACTAGTTCATTGTATTCATGGCACTGCAGCTTAATGCTGGTTAAACCTTTCTCAAACTAAGGAGGTAACACCCAGCGAGTATAACGTAGCAACCCTTTCTTGTCAGATAGTGCTCAATCTACACGCCAATGGCTGCAAATGGGGATCGCAGCGTGCGCGTTAACTAAAAACCGAATGCTCCTGTTTCTCATTTCTCATTAGCAGCCATCGGCATGTACATTGAACATTATTTTTTATTGATCAACAACGCACAAAGAAATCTCTCTCCGGCACCACCTTGGAGGTCAAAATGTTATACTTGTTACATACTACAACGGCTACGAGGGATGAACTGGTATTGTTATAAGGAGTTTCGCCCCCAAAATGGTGCTCAAGGTCACGAGGCGTGGCTGTTTCTTTGCCCTGCCACCCCTTCCTGCTTAGCTTCCAGTGCTTTTGTTGGGACGAGAGAAAAGAGATATGCAATTGCAGCATGCGACAAACCTTTGTAACTCCACTCGCACTCGACGGATTCTTAAAAATATTTCGGCGTTGAACTCGTGAAGCAATAAGCTCTTCTAGTGAATTCATTCCATTGTTACTTGAAATAGTGTTTCAGGGCATCTTTAACGCATATTGTTCGTCGGGTGTCACGACGAAAACGAGCCCATTCAACGATAATAGCGCGCGCTGGTCCAATGTACTCTGTGCGTGTTCGTGTGCCTGCGTGTGTATGTAACAAAACATAGTATTAAGTATGCACTTAGCGGTTGAAGGGTGCACTAGAGGCTGGATTTCACTGTTGAAGGTGAAGCTTAAGGGTCCCCTAATTTTTTTTCATTCGCTTGTTATTCTTCCCAAGAAGGAAGTCGTGCCCTTATGCGTCGATGTTCTGTATCAAGGTTAAATTATCCATGCACTTTCTATGTAGTGTCTTTAGGCACGGGTATTTCTGTCTTATACGCTTTTGCGTAATATTTGCGTTGAATATGCAGCGTAACGTGTGCTGCATAATTTTACACCAACGCATGCGTACGTTATTACGAGATCTTTCCACTTACTTCTTCAGTTGTTTCGTGAATTTTCAATAATAAAAGCTCAAGCAGGACATTTGCGATGTACCCATGTCAGTAGTAGATATAGGAGGTGCCTATGTTGAAAGAAGTGAAGAGAACAGTGAGTCGTTAAATTTTTGAAATTTTATGCTGTTCTAGGTATTAATTTACATTTACTGGAAACATAGAAAATCTATTAGGCTGGAAAAACAACTATATGTGGGAAAAAACTGTTGTTTTTTTTAGTTCGATTCGGTGTAAGAAAATAGCCGTATGTTCAGCGACATTATTCTAGGTTTATCATTTTTTATAAGTACGTACACTTAAGGGAAGCAAAATTGCAATCATCATTTGAGACTGATAGGCCTAAGTTTAAAAGTGGCTTAATTATTATAAATATAAAACTTAGATAGCTAGACGTGTGGGCCAGCACCCAAAAAGAGAGTAGCACAATAAAATGAAGTAGGATAAAGGCATCTTTATTGTTAGCTACAACCGATTTATTTTGAGCCTTACATCATTACATAATCTCTCAAATGTCAGCCACCCGACATATACAATCAATATGTCTTATAAAGTTGACGGAAGGACGACCTGCGCCCTGGATAAATTGATAGAACATCACACGCGTTATTTTATATTTCAGGCTTGGTGCTTGGTAGCAGCAAACTGTCGTTTCTTTCAGTTTATTTATTCACATTTTTGTCATAATTGCTACAAATATTGTTCCTTGAACTGGGCTTGGTTGTCTGTCTGTACATGCTAAAGTTGTGTCTCGTGTGAAATACGTTTTCACTCACACAAACTTTTAAGCAACTGACAAGAACAACGTTGTTATTTTCTTTTACATACCTCATTTTTGTGACATGACCAGATCTTGTTTTTTGACTTCTAGACATTCCAACTCTTTATGCTCATTCTTCATTTTTCTTTAAGTTTTCGCTCAAGCTATCTGAGATGGTCAAACGATCAAAAAGTTATGCTAGATAAAATATTCTGAAATTACAATGAAACTTGGAGTATTTACTGATTATGGCCCACGCGACCCGATTCCCAAAGTTTTAACTCTCCCCAGCATGGCAGTCACCAAAGCTAGCGATCTATTCTTCATATTTTCTTCTTCAAACACTTGAGCCCCACATGTCGGATTTCGAATGGCGCGTATTTAAAGCAATTCGTAACCTGAAAAAGATGGCGCTACGTCATTCTGACTTCGAAATGTCATGTCACATTAGTATTTTCCCGCCTGCCGTCGTCCGCTAGGTGCGCTAGATAAAAAATACGTACTATTCTTATTACACTGATAGTGACGGAGAGCATGTTGTATGGGAAGCTAACCCTAAGGACTCTAAATCATGAACAGCTGTATTTCCACAGAAAGCGACCACTAAATCTTACTAGTCATGGGTTACCTGAGATGACCTGCTCATTACGTTTCTGCCAAAACTGCCACTTCTTCGCTTGTTGCGAAAAAATCACTTTTTAAAAAAATTTGCCATTTTTTTCCAAAAAGTTCTGTTTCTCGCCTAAAGTTCCGTGCATTGAAGAGTGAACGAAAAATGAAAATTCATGTCTAGTGTTAGTGAACTCACGGATAACTACAGCATCTGTTTAAATAATCACTCCTTAGCTAGCATAATGATGGTATTATTTCCGTTTAAAGGTTTGCCTAATAAAAAAAATTATCTTTTTAAAACAAAAGACAGAAATAAAAATTGAGTTTGTTGGTCAGCTTGTGTAAAGGCCCTTGAAAGCACACTCTGTATTTGCCTTTCAACCGTACGCGACCAACACATTACATTATCTATTCATCCACCGGCTATCGTACACCTTAGCCACACCAAAATCGACGTATGTTGGAAGGTAGTGTTTTGAAGTGCATTTTTGGTCTGATGCACCTACGTGGCTAGTTCCACCAGTGTGGTTTTCTGCATCGCACAATCTTTAGTGTCGATTCACTGAGTTCAGTGCACTGATGCGCATTTTTCTGACTAAAAAGGGCGATACACAAAATTTCCGCTCCCATCACGTGATGCCGAGACACGTGATCTTAGGAGAGAGGTTAAGCATACCGTCATTGTTAGAGTGTCAGCCCTTCAGCAAAATTTGCAGTCTGCAAAAATCGCTCATGGGGCCTCGGATTGTGTTCTTCAGCGCAAACCAGTACCATTTCACACTGTCACGTCGCGATATATTGTTGAATTTAGTTTGGCTTGATGTTGAAACAATATAGGTGGTATAAAAAAAGCTAATACCCATCCCACCCACTCCTCGCACTTTCTTCCCATATTTTTATTATGTTGAACGAATCTCCGAGGGGCAACAGTTGCCTTCGACGTGTGAACAAATACAAAACGCATTTTTTTCTGCGTCAAATCAAACGGGACGCGTTGTCAGAAAGCAATCGACCGACAGCGTACCAAATGTCAACTTTGTCTACGAGAAGGATTTCGACATCCCGATTCACTCGTTGATTGACGTCATGGCAGCTTTCGAATCGGAGACACGCACAAAAAAAAAGACTACGACACAGCGTTCATGTCATCCACCTGATGATGCCTTTGACAGCGACAACTTTTACTCTACGCTTTACGTGTAAAGGCAGGCTAGCGGCTCCGCCGTCATTTCCAATCGTCGATGTGCAGAATACGGTCAATGCTTAGAATATACATATTCTACGAATGTATGACAAACTGTATATGTCGGTCCAAAATTCATGTCAAAGGCAAAACGATGTGGTCGCTACTTTGCGGATGTACATCGTGTGTAAAATTTCAATTCAAAGCACCGATAGTCGCGTGGAAATAGACTCGTGAAGAGAAACCATGTGAAAGAAAGTCCATGTCACTGTTTTTTGCTGTGACAGGGCAACATCTTTTTCGCGTGATCATAGCGAGGCAGCGTAATAAATAGTGTAAAACCCATAAATGAATTGACGATGCCTGTAAATTTCGAAGACTCCACACCGCATACAGTCATGTTTGAAGACATTCGATTCATTACCAGCTAAGTGACTGCAATGTGCTTGTCCATTGGGTGGGTACAGAAGACGCAAAGCTGAAGCATAGAAGGATGTAAATGAGGACCTATGGGTGGCCCTCGCCGCGTTTTATCACATGCTTGTGACTCAGTCTCATGTGTTTGAAGTCGTCTTTTGAGGCACCACAAGGCCCACGTTTGCAACGCAATGCTGTCATACCGCCATTGCTGCATAACGAGAAGTGCCGTCCTGGCATGTAATTGTGGCGATCAAAACAGCCTTATTCATAAGACTTCCTACCGTAGTTGTTTGGCGCAATTATTGGCACGACTGAGTAGCCGTAGACTTTATTGTAATTTATGCTAAGTCTGAAACCTGTCGTGCGGTATGAAGGCATTGCTGGTTAACAAAAGGCTTTTTTATTGTACCGAACTGCAATGTTAAGATTATGTGTCGTTTGTCAGTTGTAGCTGCGTCATTCTATGCCAAATCAACCAGCGTTTTTCCGACCATCACTAGTATGGCTGAAAAAAAAAATTCGCAAAATTCTCGAAAACCAAAGCTCGACCTGCTCGTTTATTTCCGTTCCGAAAATTTTTCTTACATATTTATGAGGGCCTGTATTTTGCGCTGACTGAGCTAAAGGGCGTCTAACAACGATTTGTTTTTAAATTAGAGTTTTGGAAGGGATTATATAAAATATTCATTGCTGCAAGTTAACGTAAGAATGTTCTGTAAAATTAAACATGGGTACTTATATTAAATCTTAGGGTATATTTAGCGTGAGCTGAAGGGAATAACTTTGACGAATTTGATACTTTTTTATTAATGCAACACAAAGAACTCAAACAAAATATGTGCTGGTGGTCTGTTTAAAAATGTACAAAATAAAGAGATTTCAGGCTCTGAAGGTTTCATATATAAACTGAAAAATCTAAGTTCTCTTTTTTTTTGGGGGGGGGGGGGTGTCTCTGTTCAGCGTCAAAAAAGAAAACTTGCCTTGGTCGTCAGACTAAAAATCCGCACGATATCTTGATTAAAAGCTTCATGCATTAGCTAAACGTAAGCGTAGTTACAAGAAATATTATTCTTTTAAAGCGGAGAATACCTTTTTTTAAATGATGAGATTCCCCCAGATTTTTGTGTACTTCAATTATCAGGCGTGATGCACCGGCAAGAGCAATCTTCAGCCTTCAATCTTCAGGTATGCAAACGGTAAACTTGGTGCATTCTACACAGCATTTGAAATCGAACTGAGGCTATCATCAGTGGTCCATTGCCAATAGAAGTGTGCTACAAGGAATGTCTCTAGAGATTGGTACTTTCCAGATGAGTCATCCGGCATTAGGATTAATAGGCACGAATGCTACTTTCAAGGGAAGCTCTGCAAAAGCAAAATGTGTGTTTCATACACTTAATTACCATATTGAATCACCGTCTGTCATAATTATACGGTGGTTTGAGATGTTAGACCCCAAAATTTTATATTAAAGTATGAAATCTTATGCACTTCTCTCCACTCATAATCATTCACTCCGCGGATATGCTGTGGCTTTTTTAACATACTTTTCATGTGGAACATGACCGCGCCAGAAAAGTGAATCTGCAGTGCCTGCAATAATAAACGAACTTTGTGGTCAGTGCACTTTCCCGTTGCTTACTGCAATAAATAGACGTCTCATGACAGTGGGGGTGCTAACGAGATCTTGTCTACCTGGGATGAAACTTAAAATATCGTTAAACTGCATAAGAAATTGCGGACAGGCCACCAACGTGGAAATTTGTATGTCCTGAAATAAATTTGGGTCTTGAAATATTATAGAATTATCTACGTGAACCATAAAAAATAAACCAGTTTCTCCCTTGAACTCACTGACCAAATTTCATGACTGGACGCCGTATAACAATTGCTGCCTCAAGTACTTCATTAGGGTTGCAAAAAAAAAAGTTCATATTCATGTGGTTGCGGGCCTTCCTTTATGTAAAATTTGGACTAGAAAACGTGCTTTGCATCAGCAACAGAAATTTTTGCGCAGTGTCATCATAGATACAGAATAGCGGCAGTAGCGTGCGCGCTAGCCAGGAGTTTCCCTACTTGTGAGACACTTCAATCACTTCGCGGCCACGCCACCCAAAAGGTTGGCCTGATGCACACCACGTCATTGACGTGGATAGCAGGAGCGTGTACACCGGCAAAAATTGGCAGATCCCAAGTACAGTGGGAATCGGTGATATGCGAAGCACGAATAATGAAGGTTGATATGACACTTTCAAATCACCACAACGTTAAGAGATGGAGGTAAAGTATGCCATACACGACTTCCGTCTCATGATTATCATGTTTGGATGTGTCGTTTACGTTCAACATCTATTCACGTCACGTGATGCCAAATTTAGTATATGAGGAGCTAGCAAAATGGCCGCGAGCACGCTATGAGCATGGTATGTTGTCATGTTCTTACGTGACACGCGTCTCATGATTATCTTGTTTGCACCAGTCATATACCATTGTCATACATTTACGTCACGTAACACCAAATTTGGTATATGTCGAGCTAGCGAAACGGCCTTGAGTGCATCATGAAGGGCTTAGTATACTCCAACGTAGCGTTGCCGCACACGCACGCTGGGCACAGCGACGCTTCGTTAGCAAAACAAGGGTACTCTATAGTCTGACGCCAAGCGTGACCGGTGCGACCAGCGTCGAGCGTCATGGCCTGACGGCAATCAGTGCAAATTGCGATATGCTGCATTTGACGTGAATGTGTTACCAAGACAGCACTGCGTCTGGCTCTTTTCAAGACGGAGGGACGCTGGACGTGCTAAAACGCTCCTGCGTCTAAACAACGCAGCGCACGCCTGCGAGTATATGGCAGGACCGCCGCCTAGCGTGGCAACGGAAGGTTCACGCGACGAAATGAACGCCGGCAAGCACGAGCACTGCGTCACGTCGAAGTGTATTGGCGCCTTGACAGTGGCATGTAGCTATGTTCTCACATGGCACGCATCTCATTATTATCATGTTGGTAGCAGTCACATATCTTCGTCATTCATTGACGTCGCGTAATACCAAATTTGGCATATGTGAAGCTGGCGAAACGGCCGCCAGCGCATCATGAGCATAGCATGTAGTCATGTTGTTACTTGAAAGGCACTTCATATTTATCATGTTTGCACCAGTCTCATACCTCCGCCTTCCATTCGCGTCCGGTAATACCAAATTTGCATGAGTGAAGCAAGCGAAACAGCCGCCAGCGCATCATGAGCGTGGCATGTAGTAATGTTGCTACACCACACGCATCTCATAATTATCATCTTCGCACCAGATACCTTCTTCTTCCATTCACGTACCGTAATACCAAAACGTGACGCTAGCGAAATGGCCGAGAGCACATCCTAAGAGTGTCATGTAGTCATGTTGTTACATGACACGCATCAATGATAGTCAAGGTAGGGGCTGTCGCTTGTGTACGCCATGCAATCATGTCAAACCGTACCAGTTTTGCAACATGTCATGTGAACGAAACCACCGCAAGAGCAGCGAGACCATCAAATGTAAATCGTGACATTCGTAAAATACATGTCATGATTTTCATGTTATGACTACTCAGGTATGCTCGTCGTATAGTCATGTCATGCGATATCAAGTTTGGTATCGATTGTATTATCCACACGACCTGGAGAGCTAATAGGCCTAAGCGGTTACATAGATAGATAGATAGATAGATAGATAGATAGATAGATAGATAGATAGATAGATAGATAGATAGATAGATAGATAGATAGATAGATAGATAGATAGATAGATAGATAGATAGATAGATAGATAGATAGATAGATAGATAGATAGATAGATAGATAGATAGATAGATAGATAGATAGATACGCTGAAATTCGCCGAAGTTCGCTGAGAAATGCTTTCCATTTAGAACGGTGGAAAAGCTTGCAAACAACGCGTGGGCGTTGTGGTCACTTGCAGCTGCATTTGAAACACTATTACTGGAAGCATGTGCGTTTAGAGAAAGTGTTTAACGAGTGTTTAGAAAAATTATAGTTTACAGTGCGTACGGAGCACAAAGCTGTCACAAAGTTCCAGTAATTGGCCACATACACATCGGCTCATCCATGTATCACGACCAACATCACTACGTTGCAGTGAAGGCATCATTATTCTAAAACACATGACAAGCTAGTGAAATGACCGCGAGCACGCTATGAGCGTGGTAAATTTCAATGTTCTTACATGACACGCATGCTGTGATTATCATGTTTGCACCATCATATATTTCGTCATCCATTGACTTCACGTAACATCAAATTTGGTATATGTGGAGCAAGCAAAATGGCCGCGAGAGCATCATGAAGAGCCCAATATACTCGAATGTAGCATTGATGCGCGCGCACGCTGGGCCTAGCGACGCCACGTTAGCAAAACGCGAGCACTGTATAGTCTGACGTCAGGCGCGACAAGCATCCGTCGGCGCGGCCCGATGGCAACCGGCGCCCCGCCGCGGTGGTCTAGTGGCTAAAGTACTCGGCTGCTGACCCGCAGGTCGCGGGATCAAATGCCGGCTGGGGCGGCTGCATTTCCGATGGAGGCGGAAATGTTGTAGGCCCGTGTACTCAGATTTGGGTGCACGTTAAAGAACCCCAGGTGATCAAATTTTCCGGAGCCCTCCACTACGCGTCTCTCATAATCAAATAGTGGTTTTGGGACGTTAAACCCCACAAATCAATCAATCAATGGCAACCGGCGCGAAATGCGCCATGCGGCATTTTGCGCCGATGCCATACAGTAACATTACTCTATGCCGATGCGTTACCCCGACAACACTGCGTCTCCCTCTTTTCCTGATGGAGGGATGCCAGACGCGCTGAAACACGCATGCGTCAAAGAGACGCAGCGCGGCGCGCGCCTGGAAATATATGGCAGGAGCGGCGCCTGGCGTGACAACGCCGGCGTGGCGCGACGAAATGAACGCCGGTGAGCACCGCGAAACGTCGAAATGCTTTAGTGCCTTTACTGTGGTTTGTAGTCACGTTCTCACATGACACACATCTCATCATTATCACGTTGCCATCAGTCATATACGTTCCTCATCCATTGGCGTCACGTAATACCAAATTTGGTATATGTGAAGCTAGCGAAACGGCCGTGAGCGCATCATGAGTGTGGCTTGTAGTCATGTTGGTACATAACACGCATCTCTTGTTTATTATGTTTGCACCAGTATCATACGTTCGTGATCCATTCACGTCCTGTAATACCCAATTAGGTATACGTGAAGGTGTCAAAACGGCCGCCAGCACATCATGAGCGCGGCATGTAGTCACCTGGTTACATGAGACACATCTCATTATTATCATGTTTGCTCCAGTCACATATATACATCATCTATTCACGTACTGCAATACCGAATTTGGTAGATGTGACGCTAGCTAAACGACCACGATCGCATCATGAGCGTGGCATGTAATCATGTTGTTACATGACACGCATGTCATGATTTTCATGTTAGGATCTGTCGATTGTGTTCCCCATGCAGTCATGTCATACCATACAAGCTTTGCAACATGCCACGTGAACGAAACCACCGCAAGAGCTGCAGAACCACGTAATGAATATCATGACATTCTTGACATACATTTCATAATTTTCATGTTATGACTAGTCAAATATGTTCCCCGTACAGTCATGTTATGCCATACCAAGTTTGGTATCGATACCATTATGGAAACGGCCAGGAGAGCTACAAGTGATTTTGAGAAATACTATAGCATAAATGAAAGGATGTTAGGTATCGTACTTAAACTCAATAAAAGATACAAGATGAAGATGATACAGGCTTACGCGTCTACATCCAGCCATGATGACGCTTCAGTTGAAAGCTTCTGTGAAGACGTGGAATCGGCAATAAATAAGATAAAAACACAGTATACTATACTGATGGAAGACTTTAATGCAAAATTAAGGGAAAAGCAGGTTGGAAATCAGGCAGTAGGAGATTATGGCATCGGTACTAGAAATGCCAGAGGACAGCTACTAGTAGAATTTGTAGAATGCAAATATTTACGGAGTTTGAATACCTTCTACAAAAAAAGGAAGAAACCGTAAGTGGTCATGAAGGAGCCCTAATGGGTGAAAATAGGAACGAAATAGACTTTACAATGAGTGCACACCCTGGCATCGTGCAGGATGTGGAAGTGGTTGGCAAGGTAAAATGCAGTGACCATAGAATGGTGCGGTCTCGAATTCGCCTAGACTTGAAAAAAAGGAACGACAGAAACTGATACGCAAGAAGCCAATCAATGAGCTAGCACTGAGAGGGGAAAAACAGGAATTCAGAGTCTTGGTTAAAAACAGGTACTCGGCTGTTATTGAGAAAACCAGCCTTAGCGTTAAAGCACTGAATGATAATCTGACGAGTATCATTACGGAGTTGGCAGTGGAAGTTGGAGGCAGGGTAGTTAGACAGGACACTGGCAAGCTTTTCCAGGAAACGAAGAATCTCATTAGGAAGCGCTAAAGCATGAAAGTCTCAAGTACAACAGAAAACATAGAACTGTCAGAGCTTTCTAAGTCGATTAACAAGCGTAAGTTATCCGGTGTAAGAAAGTATAACATAGAGAGATTTGAACACGCTCTGAAAACCGAGGAAGCTTCAAAGCAGTGAAGAGGAAACTTGGGATAGGCAAAAGTCGGATGTATGCACTAAGGGACAAAGAAGGCAAAATAACTACCAATATGGATAGGATAGTCAAAATAGCGGAGGAGTTTTACATAAATCTGTACAGCAGCCGAGACAACCACGACCTTAATACGATAAGAACTAGCAGTAACCCAGATGACACCCCACCAGTAAAGATAGAAGTTAGAAAAGCCTTGGAGAGCATGCAAAGAGGCAAATCTGCTGGTGAGGATCAGGTAACATCAGGTCTGCTGAAAGATGGAGGACACATTGTGGTAAAGAAACTAGCCAACCTGTTTACGAAGTGCCTTCTTACGGGAAAAGTACCAGAGTCTCGGTAGAATTTTAACATCATCCTAATACATAAGGAAGGAGATGCCAAGGACTTGAAAAATTACAGGCTGATCAGTTTGCTCTCCGTAGTATACAAGCTAGTTATAAGGGTAATTGCTAACAGAGTTAGAAAAAAACATTTGAGTTCAATCAACCAAAGGAACAAGCAGGATTTCAAACAGGCTACTCAACAATCGACCACATTCACAGTATCAATCATGTAATAGAGAAATGCTCAGAATATAACCAACCACTATACATAGCCTTCATAGATTACGAGAAGGCGCTTGATTCAGTAGAAATGCCAGCAGTCATGCAGACAGTGTGGGATCAGGGCGTCGATGAAGCATATATAAACACCCTGGAAGAAATCTACAGGGGATCAACTGCTACCATAGTGCTTCATAAAGAAAGCAACAGAATACCAATCAAGAAAGGTGTAAGGCAGGGGGATACAATCTCCCCAATGCTATTTACCGCGTGCTTACAGTAGGTTTTCAGAGGCCTAGAATGGGAACAGTTAGGGATAAGAGTTAATGCAAACTACCTGAGTAACCTGCGCTTCGCCGACGACATTGCATTGCTGAGTAACTGAGGGGACGAATTGCAACTCATGATTATGGAGTTAGACAAGGAGAGCAGATATGTTGGTCTTGAAATTATTCTGCAGAAAACGAAAGTAATGTACAACAACTTCGGAAGAGAGCAACGCTTCCAGATAGGTAATAGTTCTCTTGAAGTTGCAAAAGACGGTGTCTTCTTAGGGCAGGTAATAACCGCGGAGCCGAACCATGATATTGAAGTAACTAGAAGAATAAGAATGGGGTAAAGCTCATTTGGCAAACACTCTCAAACTAAGACAGGTAGATTGCCACTATCCCTCAAGAGAAAAGTATATAACAGCTGTATTCTGCCGGTACTTAGCTATAGACCAGAAACGTGGAGACTTACGAAGAGGGTTCAGCTTAAATCGAGTGCGACGCAGCGAGCAATGGAAAGAAAAAAAATTGGCAGATCCCACGTACAGTGGGAATCGATGATATGTGAAGTACGAATGAGGGAGGTTGATATGCCACTTTGAAATCACCACAACGTCAAGAGGTGGAAGTAAATTATGCCGCACTCAACTTCAGTGTCATGATTGTCATGCTTAGGTGTGTCGTTTACCTTCGTCATCTATTCACGTCACGTGATGCCAAATTTAGTATATGTGGAGCTAGCAACACGGCCGCGAGAACGCTATGAGCGTGGTAGGTTGTCATGTTCTTTAATGAAGCGCGTCCCATGATTATCATGTTTGCAGTAGTCATATACCTTCGTCATCCATTGACGTCACGTAACACCGAATTTGGTATATCTGGACCGAGTTGAAAGTCAAGCTTTCACGCCGTTCACGCATCGCGATAGTATGGGTTGCAGTTGTACTAAATATGCGTGGTGCGTGCATTCACGCGTAAGTCGTAATACGTATATCTTATTATTGACATGCGGCCTGCGGAAGAGTACGGCAATAGCTCTGTGCCTCATACTACAGGCACATTGGACGCAAATCGCTGTTGTAAAGCGAAATAGCTGGAGTCGCGCTTGATTACACGCAATAAGTATACTTACTTGTTCACTTCACTGGGCTGATAGTTTTTTCTGCTGATTGCGATTATATCCTAAGGCTGCGGAGCTCTGCGTTTGTCGTTGTGGAAGAAAATCTGTGCCATCGCAAAACACCGCACTGGCACGATTACCGCGATGCGCTGTGAACTTCACAAGCAGTGCTCAGCAATCCCTTCTTGCGCTGGTTGCTGTCGGATCAGATGACCGCGCAGTACCCAGATGGCATTTTATAAGCGGGCGCAGCGTGAACAGGCGCTTTTTGCATTTTAAACTCCCATAATCACTGCATTTCAAGGTAGCGAGGCGCGCTTTGGCAGTTGCAACAAACAAATCTGGTGATTCTGGGAGCGAGGATATACCGCCGAAGGCGCCTGGGTGCGAGGTAGGCGTGCTCTCGTCTATAGATGGGGGAATGAAGGCGGCCGGCGCACGGACAGAGCCGCATGCACCCCGGACAATGCTGGATCCCTGACATAGCCCGACTGAGAAATGCAATCGCATTAAAAAAATCACAGCATATACACAGAGTGCATGATGCTGAGTGGGGATCTGTTTTCGCTGCCGTCAATCCGTTCGTTCTTGCTTCCGCCCGTTCGTGCGTCGGTGCGTCGGCACACCCGCCCATTCGTCCGTCCCTCTAATGACAGTGACACTCCAAGTACCACCATCTCGCATATTTGCATTATATATATATATATATATATATATATATATATATATATATATATATATATATATATATATATATATATATATATATATATATAAGTTCCGTCTTTCGCCGACTCTAGTTCATGAAATTGCGGCCCAACACTCTCTAAACCTCGCTAAAACCTGGGAGGATACGCTACGCCAAGCGAGTTCAACGTGGCAACCAGATAGTGCTCAAAGTGCGTCCTTCAGATAGTAGTTTTATATGCAAAGTATTTCTTAGCGAACTTCGACGACTTTGAGCGTATCTATCTATCTTTTAGATCCTGAACTTGGCAACGTTTAACGCTAGAACATTATCTAGTGAGGCAAGTCTAGCTGTACTATTTGAGGATATATAGGGTGTTAAATGGGATATAATAGGCCTCAGTGAGGTTAGGAGAAGAGATGAGGCCTTTACGGTGGTACAGATTGGGCACGTCCTTTGGTATCGGGGCTTGGCTGACAAAAGAGAACTGGGAGTGGGGTTCCTAATTAACAGAAACATAGCTGGACATGCAGTGGTTCTCGTAAACTGGGTGGCTAGTTTTTTTAACACAATCTGTCCTCCATCTTTCAGCAGACCTGATGTTACCTAATCCTCACCAGCAGCTTTGCCTCTTTGAATGCTCTCCAAGGCTTTTCTAACTTCTTCTATCATTACTGGTGGGGTGTCATCTGAGTTACAGCTACTTCTTACAGTATTTAGGTCGTGGTTGTCCCGGCTAGTGTAAAGCAGTGGTTCTGAGAGTTTAAAATGCAAAAAGCGCCTGTTCACGTTGTGCCCGCCTATAAGATGCCGTCTAGGTACCACTGCACTGTCATCTGATCCGACAATAACCAGCGCAAGAAGGGATTGCTGAGCACTGCTTGTGAAGTTCACAGCGCATCGCGGTAATCGTACCAGTGCGGTGTTTTTTGATGGCACAGATTTCCTTCCAGAACGACAAACGCAGAGCTCCACCGCCTTAGAATATAATCGTAATCAGCAGGAAAAACTATGAGCCCTGTGAAATGAACAGGTAAGTATACTTATGGCGTGTATTCAAGCGCGACTGCAGCTGTTTCGCTGTACAGCAGCGATTTGCGTCCAGTGTGCCTGTAGTATGAGGCACAGAACTATTGCCGTACTGTTTCGCAGGCCGCATGTCAATAATAGGATATACGTATTACGACTCACGCGTGAATGCACGCACCACGCATGTTTAGCAGAACTGCAACGGCATACTATCGCGATGCGTAAACGGCACGGAAAGCATGACTTTCGACTCGGTCGAACTGCGGCATGCCTTGACTGTCACTTGGCAAATCAGCACGTGCTTTCGGCCGACGCCATCGTAGCATTTAAAATCTTCTTCTGCCTGGCACATTTGCAGCGCGTGCGTGTTCCGAGTGCCCGGCAGGACTGGCAATGGATACACATGCGGTGCATGAGCGTAAGTTAGAACGAGATTCTGGCGCTACGTTGACGCTGGCTTACTGCACAAATTCTGCCTTGTCACAGCTAAGGCACGCCATAGTTCGACTGAGTCAAAAGCAACGCTTATGCTGTTCACTTTTCTTTCAATCGCAATAGTTAGTACCTCATGAAGCTGCTTGCGTAGTCTGCAATGCGCGTGCTCCAGACATTTCAGGCGGTCAAGAAAGACCGTTCAAGGAAGACCGGTCGAGGAAAATATTTCACACGAAATCGGCATAAATTCCAGCACAGCAACACCGCGAAACATGCGTACAGCAGGACTTTGTTACGTTTCGCGTTTGATTTGCAGAGCATCTGCTAGCCTGGCAGTTGAGAGTGTTGCTTCGCCACGCTTGCAACACACGGCGCCACGCGCTTTTCAATATGGCCGCAAACACTGAGCTCGCTGTGTTCTGATGTATAGTAGAGTGTACTAGAAGCTTTTGAGTGGCGCGAGCGGCTGCCTGGGAGCGGCCGTTTCGGTGTGGAATGATGCGGTGGCGCTGGCGTCGACCATTCTACCCAGGCGGATGGCTGGCAGGCGTTCCGCGTACGTGTTGGTACCTCTCTATCGCTTCAAGTGTGAAGATGATCTCCCTTTTTTTTCTTATTCACATACCTCCCTTTTCCGCGCAAATAAACGTTATTTGACATTATTGTCATTGAAGTTGCTGCTGACCGCACTGCAGCCCGAAGCAGCATAGTACATTGTACAATATAACGAGTGCGTTTTTTTTTAATTTTTAAAGTGTACATATTTTCTACGAGAAACCAGCTGGCCGGTACACACCAGAAGCGCCCCCCCCCCCAAAAAAAGAAAAGGAATATGCTGCACACAAAACGAAGAACTCTTGGTTGATTCCACGTAAAACACCAAAGCTGGACTCAAATAAAAGGCTCGTTGCTTGTGGCTGCGTGCACACACGACAAAAAAGTAGGCTTTATTGATATTATTTGAAGAACAGCAGAGTTTTTCCAAACCTATTTTTGGTTTTGAAATATGGGAATAGATTCATTGTTGTAGGACCCACAGAAATGCAAATACGTAATACTGCAGAAGAATGTCTTAGGTGAAACATAGTAGTCGAAGGTTTTGAGAGTTTAAAAAACGCACCAATACTGCAAAGCAAAGTCGTAACTAATGATAATCTTAATTGATAATATAAAAATGCAAGGTTTACATATTTAAAAAACAATACATTTGGACTTAGGTGAATTGTAAAAAACGTAAAATATAGAGCCAGGATACAAAAGATAACATAAAACAAAGCAAACAAAACGATAGAGTTTAGGTTGTCTTTCCAAAATGCATTTAAATAAAAAAAAGTTGTTATGGTCGAAACATCATTTGAAGGGACACTGAAGTGTAACAATGAATTAGCTTAGATTGATTAATTATGCACCGAGATCCCTAATGCTGCTAAATTTACCATCACAGGTTTAATACAAAAAGATTCAAGATCAAAGATTTATTTTGAGATTTCGCGTCATTATTTGCACGTTTTCTCGCTTACAAGCCTCTCCTAGGAAAAATTGTTTTTCTTCTTGGTGTACCGTCCAAAAATTAAGTGTGTAAGAAAATATTCACGAAAAATGACATCCTTTTTACGCCACTGTAGCAATTTATAACCTACTCAATTTTAGGTGCTGCTGTGCGCTTCTTCGTTTCTCATTCCGCGATTTCTTCAAACCCTTAACATAAAATTGCATACGTGTGACCACATAAAAGCTGATCAGCTTAGCAGTTAATAGCCTGTAATGTCCGTTGCAGCCACTACCCCCAATGCTTCTCCTGTTGATTATTGCCAAGACATCCAAGATGCTGTCTTTGTGCAAGTCACTTTTACTAAAACAACCAGTGAAAATGTCCTCAAGTTCTCTAATAATACAAAAAGTTTCACTGAAGGGTACAGAAGACCACCGAATCGCAAGATTTTGTGAAAGCAGCAGCATACAGGGACTGGCCATCTGATGCATGCAGCAGAAGCTCATTCATGCATGCACTGCACTTTGTTTGGAGCACACATTTTCTAGCAACATAGCCTGCCACATAGTACGTAAGTCTCGAGTCGCTATGCTGGCTGACGTATGGGTGATCTGATGCAGTCAAAGAGCTGTCATGAAGCGAACCTTCAGCACCTTCCAAGTCTCCTTCATCAAGCAACAAGTCAATCAGTTGCTGCTGCTTATACGCATTAACAGACTTGTCTGTGACAGTCAAAAGCGAGCTTACAACCCCCTCTGTAACGTTTGATCCAGGAACACTTTTGGCAAGTTTATAATAGCTCAGACAATTAATAGTCGTGAGAAATTGTTGAGAAGTGGGATGAGCATTGCATCCAGATGAGAGCCTGACAATACCGAAGAGGTTTTCAATTTTATCTTGGCTTAAGCGGCTTGTCATCAGGTATGCATAGCCAAGCTCTTCATGTAAGTAGCTTAGAAGACCCAAGGTACTCCTAATAGTGACCCTCAGTCCTTCTGTCGTCGATTCACTCAGGAAGTTCTTTTTATCAGCAGTCTGTTCCCATCTTGTGATGAATTCCAAGAATTCTTCGAGGTCTCGTACTGCCGGAGAGTTGGGCTTCAACGTCTCCGCTGGATAACGCGTTGTCATAGTTGTGATGAGAGACTTCATCCTCCTGCAGATGCATGAGTAAGGAGGTTACCCTAACCGCTAAACAGTGACACAGCAAAATTGTCTAATGTGTGGTCTTGGTGCAGTCTCTGAGTTATGAACGTCATAATGCTCAAGACTTGTCCAAAATATAAAAAAAAACCTCCACAATACTCAGTAATAGGTGAACTGAAAGTATTGTTGGCATTATGTATTATAGTCACTGCATTACACACTGCATCATGTTATGTGTATTTCACTTTAAATATGCATTGAAGAATTGCTGTAACAATTTACTGTGAAAAGGGGCCGCATCAATATTTTAATGTAGCTTCACAATATATGCTTCACCACAGTAAAGGTCATGCTTGAGTAAAATGAGTTCTAAAAAATAGCAATGACCTGAAAAATTTCATTGTTGGCTCAATGTTTCCACAAGATTTCTCAAACTGTGGTTTGTAAAGCTGAAGGCCTCTCAGAGAATCAGAGCCGAAAATCTGGAAGGCGAGGGACACACGCATTTTTTCAAAATCATTTGGCTCTAAGTGGGTCTTCGTAAGCCGAGGCATGGCTTTCAAGGTGAGGTTACTCTCGTCAAGCTTCAAAGCTTCTCGCAGTGGCGCCATAGAAACCTGGAGTAAGAGAAAAAAAAAATGTGGCATGCAGTGCAATTATCCAATGGCAGATACATGAAAAATGTAGCATAAAAATGACATTTGTATCTGACATTTACTTTGCTTTGAACACCAAGTCCTGTTACCTTACTATATTTATGCAATGGTTGCCAAATTTTCAGGCAAGAGTTCTGTAGCTCTTCCATACTGCATGCTCGACATCGTTTTCAGAAACATGTCAAGGTGCAAGCGAGATCTGAAGGGCGTCTCAAGTAAATTTGCAGCTTTCTAAAAGAATAACATATTCACCTTTCCATATGGTGTGTGGAAGCTTGTTTGAAGAAGTCTGTTGCGAATGTTCTTCACAAGGCGCGGAAAATCCGATAGGAAGTACAGAGACCTCTTGTCGTCAGAAGGATGCACTCTCTTAGCAATAACTTCTTTTGAATTCGCCTTCACACCCATCATGCGCCACATCTTTCTGTTCCATGTCGCGGCATCGCATGTGACATAGTTGACGAAAAGCCCTGCTTTCTCTGCCAGAATTGTGGCCTCCAGCACTATCTTTGCAAGTAACTCCCCCTTGATGTTGGTGCGTGTGGCAAATGTTCCCAGTATTTGGCTCCAGCTACAAAAGAGGGGCACAAACATTACCACAAGACCGCGGTCACAAGGCAGTTGCTTTTGTTCTTCAGGTGTGTAGGCACCCAAGTCGACGAAACAATTGACCTTGCCAGCTGTGTTGACAGACAAGTGCTCAGACAGTTTCATTTCATCTATCACAACACCTCCCTGACACTTGAATCTGTCCATTGTGGCAGTCTTCTTTTTTAGTGTTTGCAGCATGTTTTCATTAAAGCAAAATTAGCCATGTAGCCTGATATATACTTTCTTATAGTTGTGTTTCCAAGAAGCACTAGGGTATTTTGTCTCCGGATGTAGTCATACAGTTTGGGACTGCGCATTCGAAGAAGTATGCACTCCAGCATCCATTCCTTGTTATATTTCATGCCCCGTGTGCTTTTTCTTTTTGCAGCTTCAAAACACTGTCTCACAGCTAGCTGTCGCTTCTGCGACAGACTTTGCAACTTCTGTTGTAAAATGTCCTCAGCTGTTGCATCTTTCATTCTGGAGATAGTGTCACTCAAACAATGCACCTTTGAGGCCAGTCTCTTGACCTTCTTGGTAACAGTTTGGAGCCTGTTGACCCTCTTGCAGGTTCTCTTTGCTGCTTTTCTCTTCAGCCACGATTTCCTCGTCTGCAGAGCTTTACGGACGTATTTACATGACACGCATGGGGATCCTGAAAGAAACATTTAAATAGGAATGTATTCCCATTCTTAGCCACACTGCACACAGCTAAAGATGCCAAGAAAAAAAATACGAAGAACATTTTGGCAAACATACACAAAATGTATCTCAGCTAGAATATACAGCTTGATTTTCCTCAGTAACTATCACTAAGCTATGCTAAAGCAATCGAAACTTGTCCCAATAGCAAAAAGTCAGAAATTCTTGTTCACTTAGGACTGTCACGCTTAGTGCTAGGGCTTTATGCTAGACAATTTTCATATCATACACTCACCTTCCTTAGCTGATTTTTCGATGCATTTGACACTGTAGAAGATTTCTCCTTTTGACTTCATTTGCGCGTGTAAACCGTGGGTTAGGTCCGATGGTGGCAGAAATAAAGTTTCTGCTGCTCCAAAACAGAGTGGGACGCTTGCAACAAGCTGCAGAGCATCCGAGGCTTCTCGAACAGTTACTAAACTGGACTTACTGATCAGTTTCTCTTGCACGAACGCTTCACATTGCACGCTTCTATTGTGTGCAGAGGTGAAGTATACGGCTCGTGGAATGCAAAGTTCGCGAGTGCTAGGATTCAGTGAGCACGCTACGTACGACACGCCGTCAAATCCAGAAAACTCGTGCAGCGCCCATGACTTTGATGGTAGGACAAGACCACGAAGGTCCCCGAGAGTGACAACCGCGTCAGACGAGTGACTTGAGCTTGTCTCGTCAGCTTCGTCGCCATCTGAAGAAGTTGCACCGTTGGTATCAACAAGGAGCTGTGTAGAAGTGCTAATACGTCGCCGTTTTCTGTTGTCATTCTTAGCCGGCACACACTGATGCCGCCGCTTTGTTTGGGTCCGTGGAGCCGGAGTTTTGAGCGTCAAATATGCAGGCAGGTTGGGCAAGATCGTCGAGACTGCATCAGGCGCAAGTGTCGGCGTTCCCCTAGGAATTCGGACTTGAACACCATTGATTACATGTACGTAGTCTCTCACAATGAAATGTGGTTCGAAATGTAACTCGCACACAGCACAATCGGCGTCAAGTGGCTTGTCAAGCCGATGGAGGTTCCGCTCCCAAAGAAGTCGTCGTTATTCGTCTTTCCGGGCCTTAAAAAGCGATAACTTCCGACTTTGTTGCACACGCGGATATCCAGTTGTGCAACCTGGCGCGTAACAATGGTTTAGACGCTGCTTCTTCGTCATTTCGCGACTAAAACCGAGATGCCGGCCATGCCGCCGAGCCAGCCGAGTAAACCAAGTGGGTAGATTGGGCGATGGCAGCGCTGCCGCTACTTTCGCCACAAGTTTGGGATTGAGAAAGCTAGGGGAAAGCGTTTCGGTCGCACCACTCAAAAGTTCTAGTACACTCTATGTATAGGGACCCGAAGCTCAAGTTTGCCGAGTGATGACAACGCCGCTCCTGGCCCTGGCGGCAAGCTCTGAAGATACACGGCAGAGGCCGCAGGCGAGTGAGTGTGTGTCGCCGAAACGGGAGCGCGTGCGAAACGCACTCAACGCGTTCTCGAGTCGCTGCGGCGAACCTGGGCGCCGTGTCGACAGCTTGGCGCGCTAAAACGGGACGCTCGCTGCGCGAAGTTCCCTTTCTGCGATGGAAGAAGCAGCGCCACGGAAGCGTCACCGAGGTTTGAAGTATTGTGTTGTGGGCTGCCACTACAATGCAGAAAATACCAAGGAAGGCTCTCCACGTGAAAACCTGTATCAGTTTCCCATCTAGTGACAGCCGGAGAACACAGCCACGTTCGCGAAATATGGAGCAAGCATGACGCGTGAGCCGAAAAACAAACGTGCACTTCAAGTGCACTCGCTGTTGTTAAACTTAGCTAGGTGCCTCGCGGTGACGTCAGTGGGCCATGCATGGCACGGAGGACGTGACTCTAAAACTTCTCGGACATTTTAATATCATCATCCTATAACTTTAGTTTTTAATTATTTTTCAGCATACCGCAAATGTTTGCACACGACAGTACATGGCTTCTACAGCTAGATACCACATCAAAACAACAATTATATGGTTTCCATAAACGTAAACACAACACACCGATAGAATACGAGGCTTCATGTCAGCAGAATGAGACTTATCTTGAGGCAAACGTCGTACACGTTATTATCACGGAGGACCCGAGAAATGCATTTCGCAGTGCCTCGGGCGTCCTCGGCTTCAGTCGTCTGCTCCACATCATAACTTTGACTAACGAACTTTGCTCCTTTGTTTCGATTCGCTTTTCGGAAGTGCTTGTCCAGCTGAGAGGTCTTTATAAGTCCGCACTGCAGGCGGTTTATTGTGAGGTGACTCAAACGCAGCCCACGCTCTCTGCACGAGCACGTAAGCGAGTGGCAGCGCATTGGAGCGAAGGAAAAACGCGCCATCTGCATCCCCTGATTTCTACTTTTCTACCAAAGCTGGTGCATCCGATGGATAGTTAGATATGGCTGTACCCTTCAGATCGAGCTGCGGCTAACGCCACCTAGCCGTAATACTTATTGAGCCAACGACTAAATTGATCTTTTCTTTCCTTTCAATAGAAAAGATGAGGACTGGTACTTTTCAGTAAAGGATTCAATTTTCACTCGTGCCTTGATTTCAGCCACCAATCTTATCACGTCTTTCTAGTTATTTCTACCAGCTTAAAGTTTATTTTGCCCTCGCTGCCCAAAAACCAAGTGCTTTGAACAACTCTGCGCAATCATCCTCAAACATAGGGTGAAGCCCTTTACAGAACATTATCAGGTGTTCGGCAGTTTCCTCCTCCTCTCCACACGCACTACATACCGTGTCTACCCCTTCGTATTTGGCACAATAAGTCTTGGTTCGCAATACTCTCGCCCTGGCCTCAGACAGTATAAAAATACCCCGAGTATTATTATATATCCTTTCCATGGCAATAGCAGGCCTAAAAGTTGGATAGTTCGCGGACTTCTTAATCATATCTATTCTCCACATATCGGTTTCCGTTTCCTTCACCTTCTTAAGCAATAGTTCGTTTTGGTTTGGCCCCCTGCTCTTTTCTAAGTACTTACCCGTCAATTTTCTGGTTTGCTTCCTACATTCTGTATCGAGGATCCTTATGTACAAGTAGCTGAAAACCTTCCTAGTCCAACGCTCCTCCTCCATTTCTGTCAATCTCTTCTCAAATTTTATCTTGCTGCTAGCTTACCTGCCCTTAAATGATGTTCAACCCATATCACCTTGTACTCCCTTATTTGGCGTATTCCTGTGAGCTCCAAAAGCAAGCTACCTATTCCACCATGGTTAATTTCTAATCTTGCTTGAACTTCCGGTTTCATGCACGAGACTGTATTGCTGAACGTCAGACCAGGAACCCTGACCCCTATCCATATTTTTCTCACAACATCCCAACAATTGTAATTCCACAGTGCCCTATTTTTCATCGCCGCCGCATTCCTGTTACCTTTAGTCGTTACGTATATTTCGTGAGTCCCTTAGATACTTGGTCCCATTGCTTATTCATACGCCTAGATATTGGTATTCATCTGTTATCTCTAGCTTGACCTCCTCTATCCTAAGCTCATTACCTTCATTATCATTAAAAATCATGACTGCTGATTTTTCCTTACTGAATCTGAAATCTAACCTATCACCTTAATTACCGCAGATGTCCATCAATCCCTAGAAATCTTCCTTGTCAGCTATTAGCACTATATTATCTACATACATCAATGCTGGTAGTTCCGGTTCAATAGGCTTTCTTCGTTTGACGAAAGAGAGGCTGAAGCCAAGTCCACTCGACTCTAATTTGGCCTCTAATCCTTGTAGGTACATTATGAATAACAAGGGTGACAGAGGACACCCCTGCCTAAGCCCCTGTTTTATCTCTGTGGGCTTGGATACCTGTTTTTCCCATTTTAAACTACTTCGTTACTTTTATGGATATTTTTTGAAAGATTAGTGACTCCATCTTCCACACCTAGTGTGTCCAGTCTTCCCCACAAGTCCTCTTGAACCACGCTAACATACGCTCCCTTGATATCAAAAAATGCTAGCCACGGGGGCCTGTGTTCCTTTTTGTGCTATTTCGATGCACTGGTTCAGTGAGAAGAGATTGTCTTGCAACCTCCCGTGCTTTCGAAACCCACTCTGGAGTTCCCTTAGCACCCCATCATACTCAATGCATGTCTGCAGTCTTTCCTTTATAATCTGCATCACCAGCCTGCAGACTACTGACGTCATTGTTATAGGACGGTAGTTGTTTATATCCGCTTTGTCCCCCTTTACTTTATAGATCATGCTCATCCTTCTAAGTTTTAATTCCTCATGGACTTCACCATAGACCATTGTTTTCCTCGCTGCCTCTCTCAAAGTCTGCTTAGACTGGGGTCCCAGTGCTTTTATCAGCGTATTTGCTAGGCCATCCGGGCCTGTTGATGTAGTACAAGGAACCCTCTTCTCAGCTCTTTCGCACTCTCTTTGTGAAAATGAAGCCACTGCACCACTTGATTCATTCTTGTCTATATAGATGCAGAGAGCACTTCTTTGTTGAATTTTTTCTGTCACCCTTTTTCTTATATATTCAATTGATTCGTCCCCTTCGAGCCTAGCACCTTTAGCTGTGGTTATAAACCTCTGCTCTAGGCTTTTCTCATTTCTTGGGGAGTTTAGATGGTTAGAAAACTTTGCAGCTGCCTTTTTATCCTTTTTATATACTTCTGCCAGCCACTGAGCCCTCTTTCTTCTAATTCTTTCATTGATCAGAAGGGATGCTTCCCTTCTACAGCTTAGAGAGATGTTTCTTTTTCTTTCCACATCATCTGTTGCTTCACCCCGCTTCTTAGCACGTCTGTGTTCCCTATAAGCTTCCTGACGTTTTGCTATGGCTCTCTTAACTCCCTCATCCCACGAACTCTTGGGTTTGTGTCTCCTTTTTCGGGGTGACTTGTCGCGTGCCTTAGCAAGCTCTAGCTCAAACAGTTCAGTTAGATTCGTGTACGTCCACACTGTTTTATTATCCTCAGCGATTAATTTCTCAATATCTTTAGTAACTATTTTCATTTGCCTTTCTCAATAAAAATTCTCCTGTAGTTGCTCATGTTCTCGCCTTCTCACTTTAGTTGCTCTCCCAGAACTTAGCTTGATACGTTTGTGATCACTACTCAGACTCCTGGAACCACGTTCATCTATGTGCATTCCCCTGAGCTTATCATACATCCTATGTGAAATCATTGCATGATCTATCGTGGACTTCAGCTTTCCTACCTCTCTTGTCAACTGCCCGTCACACATCTCAGTAGTGTTGCAAATGATCAAACCATTCCTTTCACACATATCCTTGATCATGTTGCCAGTTGGGTCAGTAACTATCTATATCATCTATGTGCGCATTCTTTTCTCCTAGTATAATTATCTCGCACTCGCCTTCTAATCCCTAATTGTAATTTATTATGCATTCTACCATTGCATGGTATGCCTCCCTGGTCTTTGCTTCCGTCCACAAGTACACCAAACCAAGAAGTGCCATCTGCCCAGCTACTTTCTCTTTTAACCATACATGTTCTGTGCATCCATGCTTGACCCTTTGCCAACACATACGCTTATGTGTAAATGCCCCCATTCCACCTCATTTTATGCTGCATTCTGTTCAATTGCAATATCCCTATACGTAGCGCGAATGGCAATGTGGTTGCCCCATGTCTCGAATACGTGTCTCCAAAACCCCATATACCATCAGCTACTCCTGCCTTAACTGCTCTTCCATCTCTTCCCACTTCAGCCTATTTCTACCACCCTGCATATTAATACAGTCTATGTCTGATTCAGCTCGGCCCTTATGCTTACGTCGATTTCTTTTTTCATGGACCCCACGTGGCTTGAATATTGGTGTTTTTCTAGAATTGTCTTTGTCCTATTCGGAGTCACAGCGCCACAATGCGTTGCTTTGTTTCCTATAGCAACAGCTGCGAGCACGTGCGCTTATCCTTGCCCCAACGAACTGGATCATGTGGTGCGAGAGAGTGTAGGAGAGAGTAGGTGCACTTAAAGCTCCTAGAACAGAGTTCTAGGGGCTTCAGGTTCACTGCTTCGTCGCTCCTTCTCTCGCCGTTCACTCTCTCTCCTCCCTGCACCCCCTTTCTCGTCCGCTCGTGCCTCTATCACGACTGTTCGCTGGATAGGTGCCCCTCACGAATGTCCGGCAATGTGGGCTCGCGATGTTGCTGTTAAGAGCCAGTGCCGAGCCGGGAACAGTGTTTGATATGTTCACTTCATAGTAAAATAAATGCAAAGCATTTCTTAGCGAAGTTCGGCGACATTGAGCGTATCTATCTATCTATCTATCTATCTATCTATCTATCTATCTATCTATCTATCTATCTATCTATCTATCTGTCTGTCTGTCTGTCTGTCTGTCTGTCTGTCTGTCTGTCTGTCTGTCTGTCTGTCTGTCTGTCTGTCTGTCTGTCTGTCTGTCTGTCTTGTCTGTCTGTCTAGCCGCCACGACTTTAAGCTCTCTTGGCCGTTTCAATAATGGTATCACTACCAAACTTAGTATAGCTTAACATGACTGTATGAAGAACGTGTTTGACTAGTCATAACATGAAAAACACATGTTTGCCATGAATGTCATGATTTACATATCATAGTCCAGCAGCTGTTGAGGTGGTTTCGTACACATAGCATGTTGCAAAACTGGTATGTTATGAAATTATTGCTTGGCGAACACAAGCGATAGACCCTAACATGAACCAATAAATGCTTCTCATGTAACAACATGACTGCATGGCATGCTCATGGTGCGCTCGCAGCTGTTTCGCTAGCGTCTCATATACAAAATGTGTTATCAATGTACGTGAATTGATAACGAAGGTATGTGACTGGTGCAAACAAGATAATCATGAGATGCGTGTCATGTAACAGCATAACTAACCACATGTCACACTTATGATGCGCTTGCGGCCATTTCGCTAGTTTCATATATGCCAAATTTGGTATCGCGCGACGTCAATGAATGACTAAAGTGTGTGACTAGTGCTAACTTGTTAATCATGAGATGCGTGTCATGTGAGAACATGACTACATGCCATAGTCAAGGCGCTTAAACATTTCGGCGTGACGTGGTGCGCGTGCTCGCTGGCGCTCTTTTTGTGGCGTAACGCCAGTGTTGCCATGCTAGGCGCCAGTCCTGCCATATACTCGTTGGGGCGCGCCGCACTGCGTTGCTTTGACGCGCGTCCGGCGTCCCTCCGTCACGAAAAGACGAAGACGCAGTGTTGTCTTAGTAACGCGTTGCGCCGGTTGCCATCGGGCTGCGCCGACGGACGCTGGTCGCACCTGGCGTAAGACAGTATAGTGCTCGCGTTTTGCTAAAGTACCATCGCTGTGCCCAGCATGCACGCGCGTCAACGCTACATTGGAGTATAATGGGCTCTTCATGATGCATTCGCGGCCATGTTGCTAGCTCCACATGTACCTAATTTGGTGTTACTTGACGTCAATGGATGAAGAAACATATGACTGGTGCAAATATGATATTCCTGACACGCGTGTCATGTAAGAACATGACAACATACAACGCTCGCGTACTCACGGCTGTTTCGCTAGCTCCACATATTTTAAATATGGTATCACGTGATGTGAATAGATGACGAAGGTAAGCGACACATCCAAACATGATAGTCATGGCACGGAAGTCATGTACGGCGTCTTTTACCTTCACCTTATATAATTGTGCTGGTTGTAAACTGACATATCAACATTTCTCATTCGTGCTTCACATATCATCGATTTCCACTGTACGTGGGATCTGCAAATTCTTTTTATGGTCAGAAGCAATTAGCTGCCGCGCTTCAGTAACCGATGGGGGGGGGGGCAATGTGCGCATTCTACAAGGTGCAAATATAGCAGACGACTTTATATGCACTCAGCTAATGAAAATACAGCACAACAAGTGGCGTTTCGGTGAAAAGTGATAGTAGTTCTTATTCAGCTGATTTGAAAAAACATTCACTCAAGCAAAAGTTGCGAGATCGAGCCATTCATGCCATTCAATTTGTCATTCAATATCAGAAACATTTTTTTTCACTTAGTCAACCCTGCTTTTACCATGAGAATTGTTCCAAGTTTATTTAAGAAGGCGAAAATAGTCCCTGTTCTCAAGAAGAGGGATAAGCTTCCCATATTTAACTATAGTCTTATAGCTCTACTTTTATTCTTTAATGTTGTTGTCAAAAAACTAATCGTAACGCACTTGACTTCTTATTTGACAAAAGTTTGTATCCTGTCAATAAATCAATCAGGATTTAGGGAGGGCTACTCAACTGACTTAGAAAAATATATTTGACAGATAGCCTCCTGCAGGCAATTGATCCACACAACTTGGTTGGGGGGTTATTTATTGCTCTAACTTAAGCATTCGATTCACCTGTTCACAATATATTGTTTTGGTAAATTAGGTTCTATTGGTATAACAGGCTGGGCACTCGAGTTACTACAGCACAGTTTAGAAGACAGAAAATATATTGAATCAATATCTAACATTTACACGCCCCTTAAAATAGTAACACTGGAGTTCTACAGGGACTAATAATAGGTCCTCTCTTATTTTTAATACATATAACGACTATTCACAATGTCTAAAATCAAATTACTCTATCTTTACGCTGACTTACACTACTACTTTCTATTCATATAATAACAATAGTTCATTTTTGTGTAATCTTAACCACGACGCCGATAACATATAGTTACTGAGTGTCAACAAAATAAACTATAAAGCTACTAAATCCAAGTTCATCATTTTTTCCTTAAGCAAAATCATTTCTCAAGATCTACATCAATAACCTTCGCTTGAAACGCAATCTATCCTACTAATAGTGTCATGTTTTTGGGGTAACATAAAAAAACCTAAAATTTGAGGAATATGTTTTATCGTTGACAAAAAGAAAGCTTATGGCAGTAGAATATTTTTTAACGTTCGAGATTTCTTCAATGGAGAAGTACTAATATTTATTTACTACGCTCTCATTTATACGCATCATATTCATTGCATATTGTCATAGGGAAACACGTATCCGGTTTATTTATTGCCCTTGCAGCACGCTCAAAATCAAGCTATTCGTATTATGAAACATAGCAGCTACACACCAGAAGCATCACCATTGCTCATCTCTAAAGCCGTTTTCTCGGTGAGAAAACTTCACGAGTACTCACTGGTCATCCTGATGCACAAATTTATCAACTAAAATCTTCCGTTCTCCGTAGTCAGCAAAAGCCAGTATCCTCATTCTTTTTACCCGATTCGCTTCCAACAATAGCTATTTATCATAGAGACCAAAAACTAATATGCTAATCACTTTTAACTTCTCAGTCACACAACTGGGGCGCTCATTACCATTCCAGGTTAAGACTCTTTAATTTGCACACATTCAAGCTCAACCTTCGGTCTTACTTGTATTCAGCATAATCATTTCATCATCACTATTTTTAGCCTTTTTTATGATCAAATCTTGTTGGTATTACGCCTATTTTGTTACAGTGTTTAGTTTGTGTACATACATAGCTGCGTTGTACATGCTTTTGTTACTTATTCCTTATGCTACATCCCTTGTACACACTGTTGAGTTTGATACCTACCTCTGTATCTGCATAATCCCCAAGTGTAGCTACCATTTCTGTGCAAACTAAATGATTGAAATAAAACAAGGCCAAGTGGCTGAATACAGATCCGCTTCAGCGGTGGTCACTACGCTTGTGTCTGCAGTGTGCTTATGCTAGCTGTTTCTACTTGTTGCCAAAAAAGAGTGAGACCATTTTCTACATACTTATTATGTTTTTAGTTAACCTCAGATGGGTGCGTACGACTGTAGCCGATCGCTGAGATAAACAAACTGCTGTTCGTGATGGCTCCTTCAACCTGCCACGCTGAAGCAATAATTCTTTCCGTAAGTGAAATAATAATTTCTTTTCGCCAAATGAACGAAACTGAAGACTTATTCTGCACAAATATACGCCTATGATTTATTTCTTTTTACGTGAGAATGTAACTTGAATTGCCGCAATTATACGAAGAAATGAATTACGTGTTACTTCCTGATAATGACTGAAACTCAGGCGAAACAAAACGTTTATTCTTGAGTGTTTTGGAGTTACCATATGTGAATTTGCTATTTGAAACGTACGTAAGCAGTCCATCATAAATGGCACCTTTGTGCGATCAAATAAACATAATAATGGAGTCTTCATTCTTCAAAATTAAGTAGTAAACATTTAGAACAAGCAATATGACTGATCAAAAAGAACCTATTTATTCTAACTTCATTTGCATTAAGTCACTAACCCTGCAGCATTCGTCAATAAACTTATCACTGCGTCAGTACAGATTAAAGTAGTGTGAAGTCCAGGTAAAACTGAGCATGACAATTTTCTCCTTTTGTTGAATTTTGCTTTTCTTAAGTTCATTCGCGAACACACGCTGCGCGTAAAATTGAAAGTGGCGCGCAGCGACCGTAACAGATAGCAGGCAGTGCTCAACAGCTTGCCGAAGCCTCTATTGCTTAGATGCGCCCAGCAGCTATGCGCAGCCGTCCTTCGAGTTGCCTACAGCTTTAAAAATGGCCTAGATGCGCACCAGGCCGCTGGACGGCAAGCGATCGCATGGAATAATACAACTCCTGAAAACGATGGTAGTCTTTAGGCTTTAGGCAACTGCCGTTATGTTATGGCGTGCGTGTGACGTCACAGGAAGCAGGGGCAGAGCTGTGGTACACCCAAGTTCGGGCAGCTCGAAATCGTTCCATCGCAGCGCCAAACGAAAAAAAAGGACTCAGCTATCCCTGTTTCACGCACTGCTGACCAAGGAACAGCATCGTTTGCCACCGGAATACAGACGCTGGCTCAGCTAGCTGCTGTTATAGCTCGCGAGGGAAGCAGTGTTGCCCGACTGTCTGGCCGCTGATGTGTTTTTCAAAATAGTTATTTATAGTATACTTGTTTAGAAAATTGCATCAAAATTTCGCTACTTTGTTTGTGTATGCACAAGAATGAACCAGCATTCGTGCAGAGAACTCGCAAAAGTCTACGCCAGCTCTTACCCTATTGTCATGACGTGATCAATTCCTCCTGCGCATTCATAATGTATGACCCCCCCCCCCCCCATTGGGTCAAAGTTAAAACACGCGTTTGAGAAGGAAGCGCGGAAGCTCTGAGCAGGTTTCTTGTTCGGCCCCGGGTCCTGCCTTTTAATGCAAAGGCAATCGAAAGGCTGCGAACAGTGTCAAAGGCGCATAAGAGGATCAGCCGAGATTTGTTCACTAAATACTTGAGCAAGCGTGACCTCTCCTGCAGTGCCTGTGTTTGCGAAGTCGTCTGCTGTGTGTACTTAAGGCACATAGTGTTTCAAGTGTCCTCGACTAGGTGGCCTTAAATTTTGTATATTTAATAGGAACATGTGCTGCTTGAAAGTATAAAAAAGGAGCCGTCAGAACTCTACCTTAGTGAAGGCATTGACATTCGTGAAGAAGGCAGGTGCATTTCTTTTTATCTTGTGAGCTTGCGGGAATTGTATATATGCGTACGAATTATTTTATCGTGGATTCGTTCATTGGTTGGCCCGTAAAACTCTATAGATAGTCCCTAGATATGCTATTGCCGCACAGTGAGATCCTCCTTCGTTAGGACAAGAAAATTAAGCCAGGCTGCCACATCGTGTTCTCTCTTGATGACGCAATGTTAGCCCGCCTCGTCGGAGAATAATTTATGTTCATTGGGATATAAACTTCAGCACATACATTCGCAGCATAATGTTGCGAGAGATGGTTAAGGAAGTATGTTGCTTACGTGATTCGCCACTGGATACATGAAGATTCAGAATGAGTGAAGTCGAATTCAGTCCTGTTGAGAATGTTCTAGAATTGTGTCACTCGGCCTTATGCTAATAATTTGGCACATATTTGCATAAGGAAGGTGTTCTCATAGCTAAACTTTGCACGAGTCCCGGGGAACATGACACCGAGTTTATAAAATACCCCATACATGCTACTTGTATAAAGCACACGTTTAGGTGTAGAGACGTATATCGTCTCAAAAGATAACTTACTGTGCAACAAATCGTATTGCGATAGTTGCATGATAACCCTCGTCGGATTTTCCTCTTATGTATTGCCGTCCCCCTTTTTTTCCGTACAAAGTTTACATAGACGACACCTCCTTGAACAGGTGTTCCACCCGCGAGAGTGATAATATCTGGGTCTTAACGTCTCAAAATCATATTGTTATGAGAGAGAGGTCTCCAGAAATTTCGACCACCTGGGGTTCTTTAACGTGCACCTAAATCGGAGTACAAGGGCCTACAAGCTTCTCGCCTTCATGGCAGTGCAGCCGCTGCAGTCGAAATTTGATCCCGTGACCTGCGTGTCAGCAGCCGAGTACCTTAGCCATTGGGCCACCGCGACGGGGCAATATACGAAAGCATGCGATATTTTTGGCTACACTTCCTTTACTAAGTCCTACCTATGGCCTATTTGGCGTTTAAAATATTCTTCAGGTCGAATTATGCAAAATATTGAATACTATTGATCAAAAAGTTCAGTTGAATTGTTTTTAGTGTATATGAAATTGGTATTCGAAATTAGAGTATTCACGCAGTCATTGTTTTTCATTTTTTTTCTTTTTCTTCAATCGTGAAGCTTCCATATGAAAGTGGGAGGGTTCCTTGTTTTAGGAACCATCTGACCTAGACCACCCGCTTCACACAGATAATCTTCTCGTTATCTCTCTCTCTCTCTCTTTAAGCGCGCATCTTTCACTGTGATCACGAGTGAGTGCATGGGCACATGGCACCTTCCCGCGGTGGTTGCACAAAATTAGAAGCTCACAATGCTCAAATCAGTCAATGACTGACCATAACCTTTGGGCGTATAACACAAGCATTTAGATTTTCTGCATCATCTGTGAAGAGAAGAAGGAGAGATTTTTAGCTTACTTTGAGAATTCGTTCAGATTTTTATGCCACGTTCTGCATGATAACATTCGGCTCACACGCTCTCTTGAGCCTCGATTACTGATTGGTACCATTCTCTGGCCACGTTTGGGTGCCCTCGTGGTATCCCTCTTACCTTGGAGTGACCCAAAATTGGGATGGGAGGGTAAGATGCTTTCAAGATGATGACGCGCTGGTCAAGGCATATTTATTGTCAGAATCCCATCGCGTACGTCGTCAAACACTTTCCGTCAGACAGTGGCACATACCCACGGGTGGGTATGTGTCGCTGGTAGGTGGGTATGTGCTACAGGTGATTGACGCTTAGTATCTACCCGGGAACGACAAAAATACAAAAGGTCAATTTTTAATGCGCGAGTGTTAGGAAATACCCGACATCGCCAGTGTCAAGCCGACAAATGCAATACATAATTGTGAGTGTCCCACCTGGAATGTAACCCACGAATTCTGCGTGGCAATGAAGCGTTTTACCACAGAGCTATGCCAAGTCTCGGAACTAATTTTCGAATATACGCTAATCTTCGTGAAACGTCAATAGTGGCTGTAGCGCTGCCTACCCAAAATTATAACACCACATATGTACTGCTTTGATACAGCCGTCACGTCGGTTTAACGTCAATTGTGGTTAGTTGCCATGCGCTGAAATTGATTTATGTAGGAGTGTTCAGGGCCAGCATCCTCACGAGCATCAGCGCTTCTTATCAGCTTCTGATTTTACTAATACGCATGTTCCAGTTGGCAGCGTTGCACAAGTGCAAACAGCTGAGAAGTGTAGCAGCTTGGGCTCGTTGGTATAGCATGACGATAGTTAGAGCGCGAGAACAAAACGACGACGCAGAGACAAGAAGGACACGAAAGACACGAGCGCTAACGAGGACTGAATGATGAAGATAAACACACGAAGAAGAGCCCGAATAACTAGAAATGTAACTTAGAAGTGTGGCAGCTTGATCTAGTTGGTATGGCATGACGACAGTTATAGCGCGAAAACAAAACGACGACACAGAGACAACAAGGACATGAAAGACACGAGCGCTAACGAGGACTGAATGATGAAGAGAAACACATGAAATAGAGCCAGAATAACTAGAAATATGACTTAGAAGTGTGGCCGCTTGGGCAAGTTGGTATGGCATGACGACAGTTATAGCACGAGAACAAAACGACGACACAGAGGCAAGAAGGACACGAAAGACACGAGCGCTAACGAGGCTCTTTTTCCTGTGTTTCTCTTCATCATTCAGTCCTCGTTAGCGCTCGTATCTTTCGTGTCCTTCTTGTCTTTGTGTCATCGTTTTGTTCTCGCACTATAACTATCATCATGCCATACCAACTAGACCAAGCTGCCACACTTCTAAGTTACATTTCTAGTTATTCGGGCTCTTTTTCGTGTGTTTCTCTTCATCATTCAGTCCTCGTTAGCGCTCGTTTCTTTCTTGTTCTTCTTGTCTCTGTGTCGTCGTTTTGTTTTCGAGCTATAACTGTCGTCATATCGGCAAACAGCTGGTTATGTAAACATCTGCAACTCTTCAACATGTGTCTGCGCGTGACACATTTGTAAACATTTTTAGCGTCATTTTTTTGACGTATCGCTCAAGAAAAAACATTGTTGCATGCTCACCTTGCCTCCGCATGCTTCGCCTAACGTCGATTTCCAGGTACGGGGGATCTGCCGAACTTTTTTTTTCTTTTGGTTTGGCATTTGTATATGCAAATGCCTAATAACATTTGTACTGTGTTTGTAACTGAGCCATTGCAACAAGTATTTTTACAAAATATTTTTATCGGGTATACTTAGCTCTAAATGTTTCATAAGCCTATTAGTTTATACAAATCGTCTTGACATTTGTATTTAGTGTCTTTATGCTTGTTTTAGTTTCACTACAGGGTTAGTTGTAGTTGTCACCACCTAAATGAGAGTGGAGAAGGTTAACTGTTGACGTAGTGCTGTCTCTCGAATTCTCCACAGGGTCAAGGAAGTTACTCTCTGAAATCATAGTTGTCTTATTTTCCTAAAAAAGGCCAGCGGCTGTGAAGGTTTCTCAGTGTGAACGTCCCACACTTTGTCGCAACTGGAACCCTCACCTATGGCAGGAACTCGCCAAGCTGGTTCATGCCATTCTGTACTTTAGTCAAGAAATTTTCAAGAGACCTTCAAGTCAAAGTTGTAGTAACATGTCGTTGCAAGACCCAGAAAATAGCGGAAGCAGTCGTCAACCATGTTACTGCCTATGCACATCATCGCACACTTCCAGACATCAACATACAAATGTACCTGGAAACTTCTATTCACGGTATGCTGCTTTTTCGCACATAAAAACGACACGCTGACTCAATTACCAGTTAGGACGGGTCACTCTGACTTCTTTACACAGGCGGTTCTCCTACTCAGCTAATAAGCGTGCCTCGCACTCTCTGGTACATTCTGCTTGTCTACCTCGAGTTTTTTTATGAGACACAGGCTGCAAATTATACGACACATCCACTGCAACAATTAGGGAAGCATAGGTTGGATACTTTAGGACAGGTTTGATAGCAGTAGTTGTAATTTGAAAAAAGTAGAAAAAACACAAAGAAAAACAATGTTAGACGTTTTCACGTCGTGAAAGGAACAAAGCGTATAAAGAAAAAGCCATTATGGACAAGGCAGAAAAAATTTAGTCAGTTGTTGGTTTTTTACAAACGTACAATAGCAAAAGTGTGCAAGCTGCCAAAAAAAAAAAAAAAAAACTGGTCCGTGTTGCTGTTTCTAAAGCAGTGCAATCGAAATTTTGTTGATTGTGACAGAAATGTAGTGTGACGTTTTTCAACTTCCTATTGTTGTAAAGATCTATTACGTTTATTTAATTTTGTATTTGTGAGCAACTGGTGAGAACTAAACATTTGAAAAGTCTCAATAAATGGTTTTTATAATATAAAGAAGCAGAACAGAAACATACCACGGTGAACTAAAAGGTTTTTTTTTCTATCATAGAGACCTATATATTCTTTCCAAGTGTGTGATGAGGCTTATCTTAGTGTTATCGAAAGTATTTTGTGACATCAAGCATGTAATTCACAAGTGCACATGGTTAAAACCTATAATTAGCTAATTGTCGCTCTGGTGTTCGGGGGCAATAAATTAAAGGTTTCATGTATTAATCGTTCGTATGCTGCATTTTACTGTTAATTAACAATCAACTTGAGCATCTCTTTGTTTCGCTCCGCTATGCTCGGATCATATTCATTCTAGTAGGATCCCACTAATGCAAGCATTTTAGGGGCCCGGCTGTGCTATACTTTTATATACATTCTGTACTTATCGCTTCGCGTAACGCAGGGAAAACACATATAGTGTAGCCAGCTGTAGAATATTGAGTTCTCACTGAGGCCTGGAGGTCTTCTTGTTCTTCGAACGCTTTGATGATGATATTGACATGTGACGAATAGCATAGCCAGCCGTGGCATATTGAGCCCGCCCTTGTACTGTACTTGTCCCCAAGAAAGGTTTTACTTCTCTTGTTGGTCGAGCAACCTAATGATCATATCCAGTGCAGACATCACGACAATGGGTATGAAAACACAGCAACACCAACCTTGAATCAAAATATATATAGGCGATTCTATTGAGAAAAAGGAAGAGCGGTTTGGTGAGCAAGGCAACTGTCTTTCGAAGCGAGACAGTAACCTCAACTTGTAAAAGCACGCGAAAGGGGAGGAAAAGGGGACAAAAAGACAAAAAAAATATTCAACGGAAGGGCTTAAAAAGGTCAAAAAGACAGCAACCGAGTGATAGAGAAAACAAATAGAAGAAAAAATTGACATAAATAGTAAAAAGAAAAAAAAACGGGAGTGTCTGAAGAAGAGAACAAGAGAAGTTGGGGAGGAAAGAGAGAAAACTGAAGTAGTGCCTCCTCTATTTTTCCTAGAAGAGGTGCTGGCTGAAGAGAAACAATAAAAGGTGCTTAGCCCTCTCCTGCGTCTTGGCATTAGCAAAGCAAAGCTCTCTCTATCTTTTTTTCCTAGTGCAGGTTAGCCAGATGAGCTCAGTTGCACATAGCTTTTGTATTTCAAATATTTTTCTCATTCGCTCTACTCCTCAACGTTTCTTTATAACAAGTTACACAGATTATGAAAGTAATTCAATTATATGATAATTTCCAGTAATATCACTATACATAAAAAGCTTTCTCGTGCTGGATATAAGAAACAGTGTGACAGACTCGTCACGAGAGAAGCCATTTCGGTCTACATTCCAATCTAGTGGGAATTAAACACTGTACAAGGGATGCTGAGTAACAAAATAGTTTCAATGTGGGCAGATTTTGTGGTACTACGCGATCGAAAGAGCGGAGTAATTTTTGGTGAAGTGGAAGATAACATGAACCTGTTTGTCTTCGAAAACCCTGCGAAGAAGCTCTCTGCACTGCTCACGCCAGCGAAAAAAAAATGGCTTTTAATTTTGCCCCTTTTCATCACTCTACACGAGATCAGGCACGCAAGTAATTGCTAATTGGCTGATGCATGTATCCTTGCCTGGGTGATGTTGCCTAATTATACTAAAGTTTAATAGCTTTCAATGCATGTACCATACTTCTGTGAACCGAGCCGGTTACGATTAGTGTGACAAAGCTGTGCGTATTGAGCAGTGCAATTGCGAGATAAAGAAATCTAAAATAATAAAAAAAAAACAACCAGCTCATATTTTATGTTAAAAAGCCCCCTACACATTTTTTTTCTGCCAGCGTCGCGCTACGTACCTCCACAACGCTATATATTTCTCCTTCGCGTACGTTGACAAAAACTTGTCGAAAGAAGACATCACCCCGGGTGTCGAGCTTTTTTTTTTTTTAAAGCTTTACCTGGTTTTTTAGGATTTATGTAAATTTTTTATATGCACACCAAAGATATCCTCCGGGATAAGCACCGTACTGTTAGCCATCGCTAAATCAGCAGTCCATTGACATGTCATCTTCATCGAAATCGCCCACAATCAACCCCGTACTTAACGCGACACAAGGAGCATCTACGTACAGCAAGTTAATCTATATCAGTTAAGCCAATCGACATTACATATTGACGGAGTACTTTCACATAGCGGCATGAAAAACAATGCAAATTTCAGGACAGCAATATGACACTTGAGTTGACATAACACGCAGTGACACAATTAAGTATGTTCTAAATGGTGTTTCACACAACATGCAGTTACATACCTGCGATAAAATAGGCAAATCGCATATGCAGGTACCTCGACGTACGGACTGAAAAGGCACGCGAACGTTCGAAATGCGCGTTTCTACTCCGGCCGTAGTATTTCTAATGAATTTGACCTTAAACGATAGATAGTGCGCCACGCTTTGATTACAATGTGTGCTAATTTACCTGCTATGTTCACCATATACCTAAAATATACAAAATATTTGAATTTTCATTATTAGCAAAAAAAGTTTGTGCAAATATTTTGTTACCTTCGATTTTAATACACTGTGATAAATCCATGCCGTTTAACCTATTTCTTTTTTTCACGATTGTTATTTCCCGAACCAGAGTTTGTTGCTGTGTTATTTGCTAGTTTTTGATTGTTATCCTAGCATTGATAGTGTAGTACTGCTTTTTCTATAGCAGTATTATTTTGTATTGGCCTATATGTTACCGTTTATATTTTTTATATTTTTCAATATCTTCATGCAACTTGAATTTTTGTCCTTGACTTAATTATTGCCCTAAGTTCACATGAACCAATGACTTCTCATCAGCCAGCTTTTTATGGTAATCACAGTACTGTTCTTCTGGTTTTTGCCTTGTATGGTCTCATTGTTGGAACCCCTCAAGGTACTTTCGTAGCTTCCAATGCAACAGAGCCATGCAGCCTGCACATACTGGAATATATATTCGCAAAGAACACAGAAATGAAAACCAAATTATTGCACAAAGTTTCTCGCAATAACTACCAAGTATTCCACTTGGTTCTAAAAAATGAATGTGATCGAATAGTGATTGTTTTTGCTCACCATGTATAGATCATGCACCTGGAGAGAGAGAAAGAATACAAGTAAGGTACGGAGGTTAACTAGAATCAGTTAAGTTTGCTACTGTACACGTGGGAACAGGGAATGAGGGAGTAAAAGTGAGAAAAAATGAGAAGGAGGTGCACAGTACCCACCACACACACAGTGCAGGGTTTCACTGGTGATCGCTTAGCGCTGTTGCCTTCAAGAATTTAAAACGGCTCGTGTGGCTTTCTGGCCTGATGTACTTCAAGCATATGCACCCAAGAATTTTTTTCTGGTTAAAGTAGCAATAATCTGAACTCCTCAAGGCACACGGGAGAGTCCGGCGATCTTGCCTAATGTCAAGACAGTGGCACAACACGAGGTCAAGAGTTTCCATACAGTTCCACTTGTCACACTTTGTTGTGTCAGCCATACAAATGCAACAAATGCATGAGTCGGTAAAGACTGTGCTGAACCACAAGCGTCACAGCATTGTAGCGTCAAGTCACGAAGTTTCTGATGGAAGGAGCAGTTTTAATAGTAAATTGAGGTTCTGTGGGCTGTGTGTGGAGATCAGGGGAGAATTCCAGTGTGTAAGCAAGGCAATATGCGCGATGTCGTGAACTTCTCTAGCAGTGTTGTTGACAGGTGGTTACCACCAATCTCGCAGTGTCTGTGCAGTCATTGAAATACTGCGGCTCGTCCTTCGTTAGTGGCGCGATTACTAATTTCGTTCATTTTAGACACCAACTAATGTCATTTTTTCGTGTCGCCGACCTCCCACACGTTGAAGGGCCGCCTCGAAGTGACCGATTATGGCCTACTTACCAGGAGATTTTTGCATAAGAAATTTCATTGCGGTTGGAACGATGGCGAGCTCGGAGCCAGTAGATTTTGTAACATATGAGGTCTTGAGCTTGACGGTGATTAATTGAGGTGAAACCTCTAATGCGCCCAAATAAACTTGGCGAGCATAAGCCATCCATGAAACGGGATCTTTGACTAGAATATGATATGCTCACAAAGTCCAATGAGATCCGTTTGAGGGCTTCGCGGCCACCACTACAGGCGTAGTGCTGCGATTGCGGGTGAGAACCAACAGGGAATGGAGTGCTGGTTACCAGCAATAATTGTGGAAAACTCTGCCTTCGGTCTTCATAGTTGCAGGCTAGCGAGGTGATAGTCAGGCACGCTGGATCAGTGGTTAAGACGCACCAGGAGTGTGTCAATAGTTATATGTCATAATCTGGTGGTTTTGTCAATGACAATTGTTACGACCGTATTAGAATTACGTGCCCCGAAGCATGTGCGAAAATAATGGAATTGAACGCTTTGCGGAATCCACATGTTAGCTTTCCCGGAATTTGAAAGCCCCGGTATAATAATGCAAATACCCCACGAAGACCACCCTTAACATCTGAAGCAATGCTGATACGGAGGTGCCTGACGTTTCACCAGCGAGAGATTACAATGCGTGAGTGACAGAGGTGAGTCGTTTTTTCAAATATGCTTGATGTGAGCGCTCCACAAATTATTTTTGTCGTTAATGACGCCCAAGAATTGGTGACATCCCGTATACAAAATTATTGCGTTACCAATTAAAACGAGATACCGGAACATCTGTTTGCAAGTATAAGAGGCCAAGGCACACCTGTCTGTGAAAATTATGTGGCCTCGAACACAGAAGTACTTCGACAATATTCTCGCTGCTTTTTGAAGCCTCGCACGAACCCACAGTCACGTCACTGCCGAAGACCAGATGCGTATATCATTGGCATATACAGAAACGTTGGCTGATTGAGGTGTAACCTGGACAAGTCAAATGATCAAATTTCCTTAAGACTGAACGACGTATACGGCCCAGTGCAAATGGACATACTGTTAGTGCTTTCATTAGGCATTGTACCCCGTGCATTCTAATAAACTTTCATCCACGTGAATGCATTTTGCAAAGTTTATTGCAAAGTTTTCTGGAAAAAAAATTTATTGGGTACTCGTTACCAGGCCAGCCAGAGTGCCACTTTGTCAGTTCTTGTTTAAGTGGGTGATTGGCTAGAGGGCTATAGGTGCGGGCACATAAGAGCACGATATTTAAAGGTCCCGTTGGCTTAAGACTCAAGCTCAAAAGGAACGCGTGCAGGTGGCATGAATAGCGCTCCCCCGTCTGGGAAATGAGCCTTAAGACTATTGTTCACACACTAAGCGCACGCTTTTACAATCACCAGCACCATGAAATACAGGCACCCGTATTTGTCCGGCTAGATTCGTTGGCGTGATAACGTCCTGTGAGTAAGCCCCGGGGCGTACGCTGTCTGTCAGCGAATGACATTCTCAGCTCTTAGAAATCGGGGCGCGCTGTACTGTCCCTAAAGTCAGGTTACCAAAGGCACCAAAAGGACGCTTTTGTCATCCTACGCAATTGATGATTCATATATTTGACGTAGACAAACTTGTTTCCTACTAGTAATCGCCTGATGCATATTTTCAGCTAAGGGCAGAGATATCTTTCTGAACAGCTCAAACCACCCACGCGACTGCTTCAAAGGAACAGTTTGTAAAGATAATGTATGTTGCCTTGGACCATGAGGACCTGGTTTTCGCAAAAAGCGCAAATAAATGGTACGTGATAACAAGAAATTGTGTGAATAATGACAATATAAGAATGCAAGTATGCCTGTATAGAGGTCAAATAATTTATAATGTAAAATCGCAGCTTAACTCAAAATGTCGTATACTAGAGCTCCCTGATTAAAGTCGAAAGACAATGAAATCATGCTTCCTGTTGACTAATAGCACATAAAAAGTCTTTTTAATTTTTCAATAAAATTTTCATTATTCAAAGAAATGAATGATGTACCTAGAGTTGTGTTATGTTGCTGGTATGAACCTATTGATAAGTGCCAAGGGACTTAATTGCCAACACCAGCGTTCTATAGTTATCTTTATCGTACGTCTCTGGAATCGCCCTGATTTGATTACGAAGTTTCAGTACACTGTACGCTTATTGAAAGCATATATAGGCTATTCTATGAACCTTCAAAGCTACCGATGATGGTCCTAAGGTTTTACCTGAACTTATTGGGAGGATCTTTACTTGATCAACTTCAGGCGCTGCATTTTTGTGTAAACCCCTTATGATACCGTGATCAATGAAATAACGGATAAAAGGGAAGAAGCAGGGGTATTTTGTTAATTATTTTTTTTCTAGTTATGAGACTTTCTGTACGAAGCTTTCATTCCTGCCTGCACAAAATGTTCCTTCTTACCTATTCAACCTAATTACGAAAATTATTTGTTTAAATAACATTTCTTACAACACTCTCACATGTATGGCATAACGTATCGCAGCCGACCTAAGTACTGATCTTTAACAACTCGTCACGTACAAAAGCATTAACATTTACTATCCATGACACCTTAAGTTGTAACAATACAAAAAGCGTCAGCGAAGGTAAGCGAACGTGTCCAGCGATTAGTAAACTCTGCAGTTACTAGATTTCTCGCTGCTTTCTTTACGATGATATTCACAGTAACTAAACGTAATATATTTAAACTTAATATATGTGTGCTAATAGTGCAGCGCTGTCAGTTTCCTAGTACCGCATTTTCATATGGCCCCTCATTTGGCTTACTTCGAGAAGAAAGGTACAAGGCAATATTAAGGAACGCCATCGTTCCCTCGCGTGGTGCATTGAGAACATGAAGCGATCGATCCTCTGCAGCGCCTGGGCGCAAGTATGCACATTTGTGGAAGAGACAGCTCCAACAATCACCGTTCCCACAAGGATATACCGCTGAATCGGTACCTTCGTCGCTAATGCATGGGTAATCAGCGTACCGGGACTGAATGTAAGCCACGGAAGGAGGTGATGACGAGGTTCCCATCACACAATTGAATCTCTGATGCAACGCGTTCCAGAGAGGATATTACGAAGTTATGCATTGAAGAGATCGACCATTATATTGCGATTGACAAACAATATAGCAACCGCCAACTTTTAAGCGGCAAGTATTGATTCTCTACGTCTATTCTAAAGTGTTCCTCATCATCAAGATGAGTGGTGCTTACTGGTGCAATTGCCCTTTACGGCCTAAATGTGCCGAAAATGCGTTTTGCAAGTACAAGTGTGTGAGAGGAACGCCGCTTGCTAGACGCGAGCCGGACGCGCTCGCATCGGCTCCTGCTTTTTTAAATGTTTTTGACCGCAAATTTGCCGATCGACCTCGGTTTTTCGACTCATCTGATCCAGTTTCTTTCAAGGATCGAGTGGATACCCGACTTTTGCGGGTAGGTCAAGCTTTCGAACTTTTATTTGGGTGTTTCACCCTGTGCCACGTTGGCGCTCAGCTCGGCCTGCCGAGCGAGACGCTTCGAGGATGCCGCTCGAGGAGATGGTCTTCGGCGAAGAAATCTCCAGACAGGAGGATGAAGCCTCCGGATGGATTGTTGCCCACTCTCGGAAGAAGCAGCGTCAGGATTTTACGCCCGGCGACAGCCCTGGCCCCAGTGCCGGTCATCATGCCGCCCGTCCAGCGCACCCGAAGGGGCCGATAAACAAGCTCATCGCCGCGTCGCGCCTGCCGCGATTGCCTAAAGATCACTATCGGGTTGTCGTACGTCCCAAGGGAGGCATGGATGTGCGCAAGGTCAGTGGAATCAAGGTTACCCAAGCTTTGGTGATGGCTGCTTGTCTCGGCCCGCCGCAGGCTGAGGAAGATATTGTTTGTGCCAATGAAATGCAGAACATTTTTGTGATCAGCACGCCACACGCTAGGAACGCAGAAGCCTACGCTAAAGTGAAGCAAATTCGAGTGGGAGAAACGCTCCATGAAGTCTCTGCTTACGTGACGCCACCCGGGGATACGTGCAGAGGAGTTGTTCGCGGTATCGACCCTGAGCTCTCTGATGACCGGCTTGGTGAGCTCTTCGTGCACGCAAGAAATCCGAAGGTTCTTGGAGTACGGCGCATCAAGAAAACGCCCACGGTGATCGTCCTGTTTGACGGTATGAAAGTTCCAAACTACGTCATGTGTGGGACGAACCTGATCCGGTGCACGCTCTACCGACGACAAATCGACGCCTGTCGAACCTGCGGAAAGCTGGGACATCGCTCGGACGTTTGTCCCACTCCTACAGTCATCACCTGCCCGGACTGTGGGGTCTCATCGCCCCCTGAGAATCATACGTGCCAGCCGAAGTGCTCCATCTGTGGAGGAGCGCATCCGACGGCGGATCGGGCCTGCCAAAGCAGGTACCAGGTTCCCTACATCGTTCGGCGTAGAAGGCGACGACGGAGAAAAGCAAACAAGCGGCGCGCGGAGTTCGTGCCACAGCAAGCTCCCGGGCTTGGGTTCAACCTTGATAACCCTGGGCGGGGTGCGGGTCACCGCTCTCGCTCGAGGGATAGGTCTGCCTCCTGTGCCCGGATTCAGCAGGAACCTACCTGGGCTGAACGAGTGGGCCCAAAACGTGAGTCTCGCACTATCGTGCAGCGCCAGTTGCCAGAGCAAGCTACGGCTAGAATACAGCAGCTAGAGCGTGAGAATGCAACTCTGAGGAGTGAGCTTCAGGAGATTAAAGCATTAGTTGAGGAGCTTAGGCAGCGCGAACGCACGCCGGAAGGGGCGGTGAAAGTGCAGCAGGCCGAGGCACAACCTAGAGGCGGTAAGCGAAAAGCCGCTGACCCTCCGGTAGATATCGAGAAGGAGTTCAGTGACTTTAAACAGGAAATTATGGGGGTGGTCCATGAAATTAAGGAGGCCATTGCTGGTGTCAGCTCTGTCATCCAGTCCCTTTCTGCAAGGGTGGTGGTGGTGGAGCAAAACTTAAGTAGCAATCATGGCGAAGCTAAATAAAACATTTGTCATTTGGCAATGGAATTGCGCGAGCTTCCACAGGAAGAAGGCAGTCTTGCAGCAGTTCGTCAGCTCACAGGAGAATAAGCCAGCCGTAATACTCCTCCAGGAGACCCTTAAAGGAGAGGTGGCCCTCCGGGGTTATCGCTCCGTGGCCTGCTGGGGGGAAGGAAAACGCGGGGTCGCCACCCTCATATCCAAAGAGTTCTCCTTTGAGGTTCGCGATGTACGTCCAGACCTAAAGGTGGAACACATACTCATTGAGTTAATCCCAAACTCTCGGCTTAAGGAGCACCTATTCATTCTCAACGTTTATAGCTCACCATCTGATACTCGGGAGACTTTTAATGCGCTTCTCTGCAAAGCCTCCAAAATTGCGGGCTCGGCTCCGTTGACAGTTGCTGGCGACTTCAATGCGCAACATCAGACATGGGGCTATATCAATAATACGGCTAAGGGGCGGGCGCTTCTGCAGCATACTACCAATCTTAATATGTTACTAGTTACTGATCACAACTTTCCCACACGTCTCGGCAATTCTGTAGCAAGGGACACCACGCCGGACCTGGCTTTTGTCAGGAACGTCGAGTGCCCTTTCTGGCAGAACTTGCATGAGAACTTGGGGAGCGACCATTTCATCGCGTCTATCTCCCTCGATGTTAAAGCACCGCCGCCGCGGGTTTTCAAAATTGTTGATTGGGATGCCTTTCGGGAACTCAAAGCGATGAAAAAGAGTACGATGACCTTGGCCAGCTACTTGAGCGTCTTAAGGCAGATGTTAAAGATGCCACTAAGGTGGTGGAGACGGATCTTAAAACGGAACGCATGGACAGCCGCCTAGCGAGGCTCCTTGAAGCCAAAAACTCCTTACTTAACAGATGGCGTACGCAGCGACTCAACAGGCGGCTCAGAAAGAAAATTGCTCTGCTCAAACAGGAGATTGAATCGTACAGCCAAACCCTGGCCAGACAACAATGGGATGAGGTCTGTAACGCTGTCGATGGGCAGATGCGGTCAGGGGCGAAATGGAACATTCTCAAGCACCTCCTGGGAGATAAGCAAACTAAAGCTAATCAGAAACACATTGTTGATCGGCTCATTCACAAGGAGAGGTCTGCTGGGCTCTCCAATGATCAAATCTTACAACAGCTGGCGGATAGGTACCTCCCCCTGGGGGCTACCACGGATGCAGACTACCCGGATTTCTCTGGTCTGGAGGATGCGGAGCTGGACTCCCCCTTCGGCACGGCAGAGATCAGGGCGGTCCTTTTTGATCTCAATGGAAAATCGGCTCCCGGGCCGGATGGTATCACTAACAGGCTACTTAAAAATCTGGACGATAGATCCATTGAGCTACTAACTGACGAGGTCAACCGGGTTTGGGAGTCGGGGCAGGTGCCGAAGGAGTGGCGAACGGCCTCTGTCGTCCTCATTCCCAAGCCTGGTAAGCCTCTCGGGCTCGGCACGCTCCGACCGATCTCGCTCACGTCTTGCGTGGGTAAGGTCGCGGAACATGCAATCCTTAACCGAATCTCCCATCACATTGAACAAAACGAACTCTTCCCTTTCAATCTCATTGGCTTTCGTCCCGCGCTCTCTACGCAGGACGTTATGAAAATGATTAAACATCAAATTCTCGACATAGACACCAGAGATGTCCGAGGGATTCTTGCACTCGATCTGGAGAAAGCTTTCGATAATATCTCACATCCTCACATACTGGATTCGATCTCTGAGTTGGGATTGGGGGCCCGCTTTTACGGGTTCGTCCGCTCTTTTCTCAGGGATCGCGTTGCCACCATTCGGCTCGGGGACCTCTGCTCCAAGGAATTTCACCTTGGACCTAGGGGAACCCCTCAAGGATCGGTCATTTCGCCGCTAATTTTTAATATCGCGATGAGGAAACTCTCGCTCGAACTCTCTCGTATCGACCGCATCGGACATGCGCTGTATGCGGACGATATTACTATATGGTGCACTGGGGGTAGGGACGGAGACGTTGAGGAGTCCCTCCAGCAGGCCCTCAGGTGCACGGAGGAGTTTTTGGATAGCACGGGGCTGCACTTGTCGACCGCCAAGTCGGAGCCCCTCCTGTACACACAGCCGGAGAAACGCAAGTTCACCACTATTCCATTTCCGCCGGAAGAGATCAGGATCGAAATTCACACACGGTCAGGGCAGGCCATCCCCCGTGTCGATAAAATTCGGATATTAGGCATGTTCCTGGAGGAGCACGGAAGTAACTCTCATACTCTGACTCGTATTGCGGCAAAGGCGGAGAGCATGGTCAAGCTTATACTTCGGGTGTCTAACAGGCGTGGAGGGCTTTGTGAGGCCAACCTCATGAGGCTTTTCCATGCCTTTCTTATGAGTCACATTAATTACATTGCCGCAGCGCATAGGTGGGAAAGGAAAGAACAAGGGAAACTGGATGCGATTATTCGAAAGTGCATTAAGAGGGTCTTGGGCCTTCCAAACAACACAAATGAGGAAAAGCTCAAGGCTCTTGGTATGCATAATACATTTAGTGAGATTGCAGAAGCGCAACAAACAGCACAAGCTGCACGACTGTCCTCCTCCAAAGCTGGGAGACGCATCCTGGAGTTTCTGGGCTGCGAACCAACTATGGTAGCAGACAAAAAGATACAGCTTCCACCCAAATTGAGGGAGCAGATTACGGTCTCACAAATTCCTAGAAATGTTCACCCTCTCTACAATGTCGGCCGCCGGGCCGCTAGGGCTAGGTCGCTCCTCAGTTCCGCCGCTGCCACCCCTGAACTGGTGGCGTTCGTTGACGCAGCACAGTATCCCGGCACATCCAATTTCGTGGCTGTGGTCACTGACCTTCACGGTAAAATCCTCACAGCAGCATCTCTTCGAGATACCACGCCGGCTAGGGCAGAGCAGGCTGCTATAGCAATGGCCGTGGCGATTCCCATGCGCACGCGCATTTTCACTGATTCTCGAGCTGCTGCACGAGCGTTCATGACCGGGTCAGTCTGTGAGCAGGCGGCCCATCTTCTTACCAAAAGACCACATTGCACGGAAATCGACGGCCACATCACCTGGTTTCCTGCCCACATGGGCAAGGATGTCCACCCTGTTATCCCCAATGCCAATGAGCTTGCCCATGCCCGAGCACGCGAACTGTCCCACCGTGACGGGCAATCGGCATCTAATTTTGGGGATGGCATCCGGCAGCTTGATTCGCTCCTCACCTTTAACGAAATTTGCAAAAATTATCAATTGGCCAGGCGTAGCTTTCCGCTCCCGCACCCGCAACTCTCTAGGGCCCAATCAGTCACTTTAAGAATGCTGCAAACGGGTACTTACCCGTCGCCTTTAGTGTACAGCAAGTTTATCGACAGCATAAAGCCGCAATGCCCTCATTGCGAAGAGAGACGTTGCACGTTACCCCACATGCTCTGGCAATGCGCGGCGCTGCGCGATGGCGAGCCTCTCAGCACAGAAGCTGCCTGGAGGACGGCAATTACCAGCTCGGACCGAGAGGTCCAAATCCGGGCTGTCCAGAGGGCCCGCACTTTGGCGGAGGAGCTCGCTCTTCCTGTCCCCACGTGGGTGCGGCCCGCAGCCGACCCTCCCTCTTGAGGGGAATCGGCTCCTCAGGACAATTTGTAAATAAAGTTCATTGACTGACTGACTACAAGTGTGTGATTTATGACAATTGTTATTTATAGAAAAAGGGCCAACTCAATGAGGCTGCTTAAAATGGGCATAAGTGCATTTATCTCTGCAGATAAATGCACTTATGGCTCGCTATGCTGCAGAAAGGGTATCAGATGCATAGTTATAGACTAACACAGTAGCAACGCTGATTAGGCATAACACCAAGAGCGAGTGTAAGAAAGCGTATATATATATATATATATATATATATATATATATATATATATATATATATATATATATATATATATATATATATATATATATATATATATATATATATATATATATATATATATATATATATATATATAATGAGATCTAACAGGCAGTAATGCCAAGGAATGTACAGGGGAAGTTATTAGAACCAATGGAATGTAAATAAGAAGAAAGAAAAGTGGATGAAAAAATAACCAGCCGTGAGCAGGAATCAAACCTACGACCTTCGAATAACGCGTTCGATGCTCTAACCACTGAGCTACCACAGCTTTTTTTTTCTTTATTATCTGTTTTTCTTTACAGGTGTTCACACAGAAACAAGAATGATGAAATACACTTGGACCAATATTTCATCCGAAGTGCTCACATTAAAATTTTTTCGGGGTGCACAATTCCTCTAACATTGTTAGCCAGCTGGGAGGTTCTTGTTGTTGTTTATGCACCTCAGTGATATACCGCATATTTGCAATGAAGTTCTCCCGGACAAGACGTATGTTCTGGTCAAGATGTCTGTAAGCCATTGTTGTCTGCCAGATGCTGTGAAGGCTAATTAACATAACCATGTCGTATGGTATGCCGTCGTCATCATCCACACACAGAAAACGAATGCCATGGCTTGTAATGGGGAGATCTTTTTTCTATGTTCTTTGAAGGATGTTCCAATGAAAGACAGCGTGCCAGCAATGAATAAACACATGGTCTATTGTCTCAGGTGTTTTACAAAGTAAAGGATTATTTGTCCATGGCACATCGATTCCCTTGTCCGCTAGCCACTGCTTCACGGAGAGAGTCCCGGAATGCAATTTAAAAAAGAAAGTTTTTGCCCCCTGCTTTTACTTTCATCCTTTTGACCCTTTTCAAAACGTCCTTTCCGGGTCCTCCATTGAACATAGATCTGTGCAAAGGTGTTGGGATTAAGACATCACGGAGATCCCTGTACAGATTTTTTCGCTTAACATTGGCAAGATATTCAGCGAAACCACTGAGCTACCACAGCGGCCTTCCCTTCATTCACTTTTTTGGGTTTATATGTGAATTTAGAAGTAGGCGTGACAAAACACGGAAAAACGAGCCCTTAGGTATACACTTCTATCCCTTATTTAATTAAACGAGGGTCTCGTACTGGCAGACTTTGTGTCATTAGGTTGTATACGAGGGACTATTAATCAGCTTCCCGCTCATAATAAGTTCACGTGCTACGTGACGCCAAACATGCGCATAAAAGAGTGTTTTCACACTCGTCGTTTGGCTTATAGATGGCGCTGACTGTCACTCCTACTTCTAAATTCACATATAAACCTTAAAAATTGGATGGAGGTAAGGCCACTGTGGTAGCTCAGTGGTTCGAGCATCGAACACGTTATTTGAAGGTCGTAGGTTCGATTCCTGCTCACGGCTGGTTGTTTTTTCATCCACTTTTCTTTCTTCTTATTTACATTCCATTGGTTCTAATAACTTCTCCTGTATATTCCTTGGCATTACTGTCTGTTAGATCTCATTATTATTGGGTTAAAACACGGAAAAACGAGCCCTTAGGTATACACTTCTTTCCCTTATATATATATATATATATATATATATATATATATATATATATATATATATATATATTATATATATAGGTGTGTGTGCGTTTTCGAATAAAGAACATGAGCGAAGCATGTCCTTATGTCCTTTAATCAAGCGTCCTTATGTAAAACGCATGCATTACAGACAAAGGGTGGTCCCTGGCCGCCCCGTACAGAATGAAACCTCGTTTTAGGGGCAAAGCTCCTTATAGCAGCATCTGTTCGTCCCTCGTAGTCGTTGTAGTAGTGTGTAACCAATCTTATATTTTGACATTTTGACCTCCAAGGTGGCGCCCGTGGGAGATTTCTTCTGTGCGTTGTTGAACAATGAAAAAATCGCAGTGTGCGCGTTAACTAAAGTCTCTCATTCCCCCTTTAGTAGCCATTGGCATGTACATTGAGCACTATATGACAAGAAAGGGTTGCTACATTATCCTCGCTGGGAGTAACCTGCTTGGTTTTAAAAAGCTTTAGCGAGCGTTGGGCCGCAGTGCCATGAATACAGTGAACTAGTATATACCACGAACTCGAGTTGGTTAAAGGTGGGAAGTAGACATGAAGCGCAAGCCGTAAGAAAGTATGCGTGTGCCTCCTCTCATTCAGTCCTTCGAATGTCCGCTGGATGGCGGTGCTTCTATATGAGGAATATATGATTAAAAGGTGCGAGATGGTGGTACTTGGAGTGTTGAATAGGTGGACGAACACACACACAGACAGATGCATGAACGGACGCACGGATGGCTGCACGGACGCATGGACGCATGGACGGACGCAGGAGCAAATGCATGGAAGAACGCAGGGATGGACGCCCAGATGGACGTGCGTGCGCACGAGCAGACGCACGGACAGACGGGCGAATGGACGCACGGGCGGCCACACAGGCGCACGCTTGCATGGACGGAAGCAAGAACGAATGGACGGACAGATGGATGCTTCGCCCCACTCTCCATCATTCAGTCCGTGGATATGCTGCCATTTTTTTTTCGTTCACTCGTCCACTTGAGCACCTATTAGCCCCGAGAACAAACACTGATGTCGCTGCGATCACGGCAATGTGACGTCACGGACCGGACTCGCCTGCTCCGCCGGTGCTTGTAGCCTTTTTTCTGCGCCCGCCGTGTACACGCTCTTTAGCGATACGTTGGTGATTATTCCGCACCTTTGTGACGGAAGTTTCTCAATGTACAAGGTGCAAGGTTGACAACTAATGAAAGGTTTTAAAGCTGTAAGAGGTTTCCATAATTTAGATTAGGATGGACAGACTCCCGTCCGAACGGAAGATTTATTGTGAACATGAGGATGTAGGAGAATATGTTCATTGTTTTTTATGCGTACACTACAGAATGGGTGCTCTGAAAATATGCTATATAGTAATAACGTTATAACAAATAGGGATAGACTCCATGATAAGAACATGTCTGTGCCAGAGTAGGGTTAAGGTTATGGATGTTGTAGGTAGCTGGCGGATCTAGCCTTGCATAACTTGTAGGAAATTGTCCCGCCCGGTTTCCTCTTTGTTACTTGTAGCTAATGTGTTTTGTTTGTTTTTAACTAATTACGAGCAGGCTTTCAAAATAAAAATCGTGCCTAGCGCGACCTAAGCCAGCATAGGACGGCGGCCTTTGTGCTATTCCACGTGCAAAATTGTGCCGGTACTCTGTCTCGCTGCACTATACCCCAAATATAATTGTCACTTATCACCAGTCACATTCGAGGTATGTAGCAATCAAAATTTCAAAAGAAGTCACGACAGCTATTTCCTGAAGATCTAGGAATCACGCGGAAGCACAATATCAGTCATGCTATCACATGGCGAACCTAATTAGCTATTGTCAAATGGCAGCGAGCAATATTGATCAATATAGAGAAATGATCACTGCCAATTCTGTCCGGAGCTCACGTGTGAGACGTTCACGTGTGAGACGCTCACGTGTTGCACACGTTCAACTCACGTGTGCAACACGTGAGTTGAACGTCATTTGAATGCAACGTCAAGTCAATATGACTTGTGCCTAAGTATGAGAAATGAAAATGGAACGTTTTCAATTCACTAAATACATTGCGCTTTACCGTGCAAGTTACGCCTGCATCTGCGAATGATCTAAATGATGTGACAGAACTGTGCTTTCTCTAGCAGGAGACATCACAGAAATATGACTGTCACGAGCCTTCACGTAACCAATTCGTCAAAAAAACAAAATAGTACTGCCGCACATACAATGATTTCCGCCGCAATAATGAGATGATTCCGTTCATCAGGATAATAAGTACAGGTTTGTTTTCAACAGTCCCCAGGGATTATGTAGTCTTATACCCTCATTTGCATGACATGTTGGAGTGTTCTGCCACCAGGTCACAGATAATCATGGGAGCTTTACGTGGGAGGATCGCTAATAGTAACGATTTCAATACAAGTGTCAGAAAGTCAAAATGAACTCTTTGTATAGCGCGCTCATGGAAGTGACCCAAACATTGGCGTAACCAGGAGAAGGCTCATGAGGCCTGTTAGCTCTCCCAAATTTATTTTCCCATGCAGAGAGAGAAATTACCATTTCAAGTAGGGACGCTCCTCCAACCCTGAACAACATTTAAACCTATAGGCTTCTGGCCCCTATGTAATAAATAAACAACTTTCACCTTGATGAAGCTACAGTTGGTCTCGCACGTCATGTCCGCTAACAGGTAATGAACTGCAAGAAAATTGAACATACTAGGTGGCTATCTCAACTGGTAGTTCGGTGCGCGACCGTGTCCGTTGCTACGATTCTGCACAAAAACAGAATATGACCGCAATAAGAATTTCCGCACTTAACATCAACCACACCTAACCTCAATGATTTCGGTCAGTTATATATTAAAAAGTATTGCGAGAGAAACATGAAACTAAACAACGTGTTGAGTGAGCAAGTACACGAGAAAAAGTCATAACAGTGGCGGTGGTATTCTAGGGCGAGCCCTTTCCGGTTTATGTTGCGATACTGGATGCCGCGCGCTAGCGTGGGGCTCGATACACTTCTGAAAGCACTGCCCATAGATACGTAAACTTCTTCTGTACAAATTATTCTAGCGGAGGAGAAGCCCTGATATCCCCGAAAAGATTCCCTGATGCACATTTCAAACCTATATAGTAAATATTCCGTTTCAATTTTTTCGCAAAATCGCTTCGTTATGCGTCAATAAGTTTGTTGCATCTTAACAGAAGCGCGTTCTTGATATTCACACCCGTCAGAATGCGGCTGTCGTCATCAAGAATGGAATCCATCATGGGGGTTACCAGTGCGACACAGACCTTTTCAGTCATCTCACATTGCTATACGACCCTGCGCGTGATTGTGAGGTAGCAACACTAAACTTTTTTTATTGTTTTACCTGAAACATTTTAAACCTGTTTTTTGCATTCATCTGCAGCTTGAGACAAGCAAAAAGTGAACGCAAACATAGGAACAGCGCATGAAGCGAGCGCATCATATTTATATATATATATATATATATATATATATATATATATATATATATATATATATATATATATATATATATATATATATATATATAATATATATATATATATATATATATATATATATATATATATATATATATATATATATATATATATATATATATATATATATATATATACTATGAAATAGATGTTCAGTTACTTGCGGCTACCGTAATAAAAGTTATAAACTTCGAAAATAGTGCCGTATAGGAAACAATATAAAACAATACATTGCATTGTTTGTTCGTATGCAGTAACAATATATATATATATATATATATATATATATATATATATATATATATATATATATATATATATATATATATATATATATATATATATATATATATATATATATATATTGTTACTGCATAGGCCTCTGGTGCACGACACCTCAAAGTATACCTGTACGCCACAGCGTAATAGACGTAACACAGTGGTGGAGGTGCTGGGTAGAGCGCGTCGACGAACCACTGAGCCACAGTTGCTTGCACTTTGCTGGACCCGTCGTCTTGCCGGTCTGCCACCGACAACAAACGCCAAGGTCGCGAGCGAAGGTCACGGCTTCTCACATGTACAAGTAGCTGAATACCTTCCTACCCCAACGCTCCACCCCATTTCTCTCAATCGCTTCTCAAATTTTATCTTACTGCTAGCTTCCCTGCCCTCAAACGATGTCCATCCCATATCACCTTGTACTCCCTGATTTGGTGTATTCCCGTGAGCTCCTAAGGCAAGCCTACCTATTCCTCGTTGCTTAATTTCTAATCTTGCTTGAACTTCTGATCTCATGCACAAGACCGCATTGCCGAACGTCAGACCAGGAACCATAACCCCTTTGTATATTCCTCTCACAACATCATACCTATTGTAATGCCACAGTACCCTGTTTTTCATTACCGCTGCATTCCTGTTACCTTTAGTCGTCACGTATGTTTCATGTTCCCTTAGGTACTCGGCCCCATTGCTTATCCATGAGCCCAGATATTTCTATTTATGTGTTATCTCTAGCGTGATCTCCTGTATTCTAAGCTCACTACCATCGTTGTCATTGAAAATCATGACTGCTGATTTTTCCTTACTGAATCTAAAATCTAACCGATCTCCCTCATTACCGCAGATGTCCATCAATCCCTGCAAATCTTCCTTGTTCTTGGCCATTGGCACTATATCATCTGCGTACCTTGATGCTGGTAATGCTTGATCAATAAGTTTTCCTTGTTTGACTAAAGAGAGGTTGAAGCCCAGTCCACTTCCCTCTAGTTTGACCTCTAATCCTTGTAGGTACATCATGAATAATAAGAGTGACAGGGTCCCCGTTTTAGCTCTGCAGGCTTGGATACCTGTTTTTCCCTCTTTATAACTACCTTCTTACCTTTATAGATATCCTTTAAAAGATTAGTGACTACATGTTCCACGCCTAGTGCGTCCAGTATTCCCCACAATTCCTCTTGAACCACGCTATCGTACGCTCTCTTGATATCCAAAAATGCTAGCCACAGGGGCCTGTGTTCTTTTTCTGCTATTTCTATGCACTACGTCAGTGAGAACAGATTGTCTTCCAACCTCCTGTGTTTTTAAAACCCATTCCGCGGTTCCTTCAGCGCCTCCTCTTCCTCTATCCGTGCCTGCAGTCTTTCCTTTATAATCTGCATCGCCAGCCTGTAGACAACAGATGTCACTGTTATAGCTGTTTATGTCCGCTTTGTCCCCCTTTCCTTTATACATCATGCTCAATTTGCTAGGTTTCTATCCATCGGGAACTTCTCCATCAATTATTATTTTGTTCACTGCTTAAACTTCGTACCTAATGTCTTTAACAGCATAATTGGAATGCCATCTGCACCTGCTGATGTACTACTAAAATCCCTTTCTCAGTCCTTTTCCACTCTCGTTGTGAAACTGGAGCCTTTGCGCCACTTAATTCATCCTTGTCTGTAGTGGTGCATAAAGCACTTTTTTGTTGAAATGTTTCTGTAACCCTTGTTCTTATATATTCAATATTCTCGTCCCCTTCTAGCCTAGCACCTTGAGCTATAGGTATAAACCACTGCTCTTGGCTAGTTTCGTTTCTTAGGGAGTTTAGATGGTTCCGAAATTTCGCAGCCGTTTTTCTATCTTTTTATGTACTTCTGCCAGCCACTGAGCTCCCTTTCTTCTAATATTTTCATCTATCAGGAGGAATGCATCCCTTCTACAGCTTAGAATTATTTCCCATTTTTCAACATCATCTGTTGGTTCACTCCGCTGCTTAGCATGTCTGTGTTCCCTAGAGGCTTCCGGATGTTTTGCTATGGCTCTCTTAACTTCCTCATCCCACCAACTTTTGGGTTTGTGTCTTCTTTTCCGGGGTGACTTGTCACGTGCCTTAACGAGCTCTAGCTCAAGCTTTCCAATTAGATTCGTGTATGTCCACACTGTTTTATTATCCTCAGTGATTACTTTCTCAATTTGTTTAGGGGCTATTTCTATTTGTCTTTCTGAATGAAAATTTTCCTGTAGTTGCTCATCTTGTCTCCTTCCCACTTTCACTGCTCTTCCAAAACTTAGCTTATTACGTTTGTGATCACTACCCAGACTTCTGGCGCCACCTTCATCTATGTGCATTCCTCTGAGCTTATCTTACATCCTATGTGACATTAGTGAGTAATCTATCGTCGACTACAGCTTTGTTACCTCCCATGCTATTTGCCCTTCAGACTTCTCGGTACAGTTGCAAATGATCAAATCAAGCCTTTCACACATATACATGATCATTTGGCCTGTCGGGTGGGTATACTCATCTATATCTTCAATGTGCGCATTCATATCTCCCAGTATAATTATCTCGCACTCTCCTCCTAGCTCCTGAGTGTCATTTGATATACACTCTACCATTGCCTGGTTTTCCTCTCTGGTTTTTGCTCCCGTCCACAAGTACACAAAACAAAGGAGTGTCATTTGCCCTGCCATTTTCCCTTTCAGCCATAAGTGTTCCTTGCACTCCTGTTTGACCCTTTGCCAGTCTGTACTTTTATGAATGAATGCCCCAATAGCACCCCCCTTTCTGCTGTCTTCTGTTCTATTACAATATACCCACGCGTAGTCTGCATTGTTAGGAGGTTGTTCCATGTCCCTGAGATGTGTTTCTACAAAACCGTATACCATCGGCCTCTCCTCCCGTAGCTGTTCTTCTATCTCTTCCCCCTTCAGCTTGTTCCTACCACCCTGCATGTTAATATACCCTATGTCTGAATTGGCTCGGCGCTCGTGGCTATGTCTATTTCTGTCCCGGACTCTACATATCTTAGATATTGGCGTCACTTTGCAATCGTATCTTTCGATACCACCTGTCAAAGAGTCTCCCTGGTTGTTATCCTCGTTACAAGTTATCCTGCACCCGGAAGGGCCCGCTTGCCCCCCAAAAAAGCTACTGCGCGCCCTTCAAGTCGCACAACCCACCTCATGACCTAGCCGCCCATTGAAGTGAATTCTGTTTCGTTGAAAACCACCCCACCAATGCACCTCTCTGTTTATTTCCACCACCTCAAAGCCTTTCTCTCGACTCATCTGCCATATCTTTTGGTTTGCGTTGACAACCGCTTTTTGCAGGTTGCCATCACGTACAGGTACCTCCGGTATTGTGCATATCACTACCTGTACCTGAGGAGAAGTCGCGCGCATGTCATCGACGCCTTTCGCCAGCGTGGTTGCTAGTTGTGCTGTATCTTCATTTAGGACATCGTTTAAATCACCTGAAATTATCACGAGGTTTTGTCTATAAGCTGTAGTTTTGAGCTTTGCGCTCGCTTGCCTCAAGACTGCTTCCAGCTTGCGTCCTGGGAACGCCCCTACTGCAACCCTCTTGTCACCTCTTACCCTCTTTTTGATGGCTTTTGTGCATCGATTAAAATTCGAGTTCGCGGCGATTATCACATGCTGTAACTTTTCAGCTGGAGCGTCCTGCCCCTAGGGTTACTTGCACCTGTGACGCCGGCTGCTATGTCCCCTCCCAGCCCCACCACTACTTCGCTGATGCTAGGCCTTGTGACAATTGAACCGGCTTAACCTATTTTTTCCGAACTTGCTTGCTCTTTCTTTTCCGCCGTTCTGGTGGCTTGTTCCCTACTGTTCTCTCCGTAGGCCACTCTTCTGTTCCCCTTGGCTAGTGCTTCCTTGACAAACTGCAGCTTTTCTCCCATAGCCCTCGTTTTCTCTTGCTCTGTCACCAACGCAGTCTCGAGCTCGGTGATTCTCATCAGCAGGTCACTCTGGGCAACCATCATTCTCTCCATTTTTTTCTCGACCTCACATTGCCTACACTTTGCGTCAGCCTCTTCTCCTTCCGCTTCTACAGTGGGGTCCACTTTCAAAGCCACCCCATATCCTGAACACTTTACAGTATTTTTAACCATGTCTTTTCGACACCAAATGTCCCTATGACTTGTCTCACTCGATTATTACAAAACCCGAGCTCTGCCCTATGAAAAAGAGAAAATATAAGCTCTCCTACAAAATTTTGCGTGTTCAATTCACGTGCACCTCCCCCGTGGGGTGGCAAAAAAAACAAACACACACACAAACGCACAAACTAATAAATACCTCGTGGCTGACCTCCGAAAAAGCCGTACCATAAAATAAGTGCTAGAGGGATTTTACTTGCTGGCTTATAATTATAAAGACAAGCTCAAAACATGCAAAACAACTTATCTGCGCAGTCGAATGGCAGCGCTCATAAAACACGTCCATCCACAGTGGCAGTCCGATCCGAACCATATGCTGGTGCCGCTATCCAGCGGATAATCCATAAACTGAATGAGAGTATGTACCACATTTCCCCCGTCCACGCTCTGTCAACACCGAGATCGTGATGACGACGCCGTGTTATGTTTTTTGTACCATGTGGATATGCGGATATGTCCCCGAGGGTGGGTATGTGTCACTGGTGTTGGTGGCTACCAATTACTACTAAAACTATATACGTCAGAGGATGTACAGACCCACGCGCCAAGGAGCTTCGCCCCTAAATATTATCTATAAGGTTCCTATGTTGCACACGCAAACAGAAACACGCACACACGCGCAGAAATACAGCCGCCACCCCAATTTTTGTGTGCCTTCGCTTTCCGGTGAATACCTAAGATCCTCTGCAAGGAAAGCAATGTGCAAATGCGCTCCAGGTGCAAATTTTATGTTTTATTTGAATATACCCCAAATTGTTGTGACTGTTAAAGCTGCGTTTTCCCCTCGCCACAAAAACGTTGCCAATACCTCTGATTTCATACGTTCTTAAAACCAACTCTCTATTGTGTGAAAAATCACGTAAAAACTTTTGTATTTGAACGTAATAAACTCAAGCTTGACGAGTTGTAGCATAAACTACCAACCGAGGAGCAGCCCGCAGCAATGCGCCAGGCTGTTCCTATTTCCGCGCATATTACCTGTATGCCAATCGCGTGACAGCGCTTGAGGACTCAAGTGTCGTGCTCCCACCGTCTCGCGGCTCTCTCAGACCATGGCCTTCGAGATGCCGGGCGCGTGGCGCGTTTCTCTCCGGCTGTCTCAATCACACGGAGAGAGCATGTTCTCCACAGGTGGGCGTGATGCACTCTTTTTACCGCACCAGGGCGCTCCCACAGAGGATAGAAAGGCAGCCGCGGAGTAGGCGCAGCTTGCATGTGGCGAGAAAAAATGGTTTCGTGCTTTTATATAACTTCGCATTCATTGGGAAATAGCGGCTCAAGGTGTACAAGAGGCAAAGTCAATGCTGAGAAGTATATATTCTGAAAAGGACTTTCTTTCTTTTGATTTGCGGTACCCACAGTAGACCTCTTATAATTGCGATCCCTCTCCGCATGTGCATGTGCTGGAAACTTTCTATACTTCGAAGTTTACGGGCTGTATAGTATTGGGGGCACTGCACAAAAAGAAAAAATTACAGCTAGATACGCAAATGAAGTCAAAAGAGTGCCGCGGTCCACGCTCACGAGTTGCGCTCGATTAAGTGTATTTTTTTCTCCATTCACTGAACTAGCACTGCTTTTCATTGTAACGCTATTTCAAGAATTCTTGCAGACGCGCCGATGTAATGAGCGCTTGCGCGCAAGCCATACTAGCATATTCCACAATGATTTGCACTAACCCACGAGGCTTCTGGTTTTGTTTCCCACTACCTCCTTTCATATCGCCTCATTAGGAGGCAAGGATAATGGTGCAGGCGATCACCATGCGTATAGACTTCGTCTAGAGTTAAGTAGTGACGACCACGGGCTTGTTACATGCGCATTTTGGTCACTTATGGTCGCCCATTGACACTGCGAAAACTACGGTGTTCAGAGGGAAACATTTTGCTTCTTGACGAAGAACGCACCACATGCTAAGTGCTTAGTGTACGTGGAATGAACTTTGCACATTACATGGCAGTGATAATTTGCTTTTTTTCTTTCTTTAGTAGTCAACCTCGACGAATACTTGCTTTTTTTTAAATACTCCATTAGGCTGCATGTGCGACTCTTTGATTGGAATGCAGTCGAGAGTACAACTAGTGAACATATTGCCATTGTGCTACGAAAACATAAACAAAATTCAGATGACAAGAAAGGAGACGTTGACCATATGCCATATGATCCAACGACGACAACTAGTCCACTTTTCACCCATACACGTCTTCAGAAAGGCGGAATGATAGAGTGCCTCTATAAATCTTCAATAGAAGTATTTAGCAAAAAGACAAAACGCACCGTATTGAAAAGAAATACGGCCGCAGGTGAGATGATACCTGCTTACCATAATCTATATGAGTAAAATTCAGCAGTTGCCAGTGTTTTTGTTTTCTTTCGCTAATCGGACCAAAATAGAAGCAGCAACGTGAGAAAATGCTTGCATTCAGAGCAGACTTGAGGTTCTGGTGGTGATTCTTGCTAGAACGCGAAAAAAAGAAACCTTGTGCACACTGGAATCCCATACGCCCTGCTTTCTGCCAAGATCTCCGCCACCGAAAAAAATTCACATTGCATGCGCTTCCTCCCGGTAACCGGGCGCGCAATGTGAAACTTGTTGGTTTGACTGGGAAGAGTGGCGATCGGTACGGCCGGCGAAAAACACGCTGCGCACCCGCTATCTCGGAGGCCATGCTCAAACTAAAGGAAAGGGGTGAGTGGGAGTAGAGAACAAACATGCACTGTAGGTGTTCTTAGATAGAAGGCAAGCATGGGAAAAGAAGGAGGAAAAAACAGACGTCCGCCGATCTTCAAACGGAAATGCATAAGCAACATAGTTGTATACATTTAGAGCGGGAGGAGTAAAGCTACTATTCATTCAGAAAACTCGATTTACAGATTCCTGAAGACATCCTTTTTCAGAAGCTTCTGCCACGAAAGTCAGATATCTGGCGTTGTCAATATAAATGTTTGCCAAAAAATGACATCGTAGTAATAAACGTCGCACTAAAATAAAATAATATTCTGAGTATACAGTCAAATACTCCTCACTTTGCAGAGCAGGTGGCACACGCTGCGAGGATACATTACCTGCTGAAGGTTATACCGCCACACTTTTAACAAACACTTTTGGAGATACTGATCTATAGTTTCATGATAATCACTGACGTACTCCTACCTTGCTCTCGGAAGAGCTGCTCCAGGCGCCGAAAGTTACTGCTGCATCGCTCACAATTTTACAGGGAAAGCTGTTATGAGACAAAAACTCAGGTCACGCCCAATTGCATGTTGTCCACCGCCGCCGCAGCCACCACCACCGCCGGTGTCCATAACCACATCGCGCGAAATCAGAAAAAAAACTTTGCACCAATGACACAGTGGGGCTGCAACCCGGGTCCACTGTGTGCCAGCTCAATATTCTACCACTGGGTCATGCCGGTGCTTGTAACTTGTCAAACTTGCCTTAGACAGGCTTGATGTCGGGAAAGCAATCGCACTATTACGACTTATCAAGCGTTTTGCAACAGCGTAAGAACAACCAGTCGTCGCACAATGCGATTAGAGTAACGGGTGGGCCGTCCAATGCTCCAAAACAATACATAAGCTTGTTCTTGTTTCCCTATTACCTGTGGCGCATACCCACTTCAGCAGTAATTCCTCATCGTCGTCAGCCACTGCAAGGACAATTGTCACAAAATTCCTAGCAAGTCTTTAGCGGATACCACGTTTCTCATAACAATGATGAAAAACAGCATAGCGAATGCCTTGCCTACTGCCCAAAAGTTTATTTTTACTGTCCCAGTGGGTACCAAGCAAGTGCGCTTGCAGTAGTTACCCAATGAATGTTTTGAAAAGGCTCTGAAAGCACGCTCTTCCAGCTTTCGCTGTGACTGTGCTGGGCCTACCATGCAGGCCTGGCGTTTTTTAAATGCTAAACATTTCTTAGCAAACTTCGGCGACTTTGAGAATATCTATCTATCTATCTAGCTGCCTACGACTTTTAGCTGTCCTGGCCGTTTCGATAATGGTGTCGATACAGAACTTGGTATGCCACAATATGACTGTATAAAACATATTTGACTAGTGATAACATGAAAATCACGATATGGATTGATTGATTGATATGTGGGGTTTAACGTCCCAAAACCACCATATGATTATGAGAGACGCCGTAGTGGAGGGCTCCGGAAATTTCGACCACCTGGGGTTCTTTAACGTGCGCCCAAATCTGAGCACACGGGCCTACACCATTTCCGCCTCCATCGGAAATGAAGCCACCGCAGCCGGGATTCGAACCCGCGACCTGCGGGTTAGCAGCCGAATACCTTAGCCACTAGACCACCGCAGCGGGGCAAATCACGATATGGATGTCATGAATGTCATGATTTACATTTCATGGTCCTGCAGCTCTGGCGGTGGTTTTGTTCACATGGCATGTTGCAAAACCGGTATGGTATAACATGATTGCATGGCGAACACAAGCAAACGACCCTAACATGAGAATTATGACATGCCTGTCATGTACCAACATGACTACATGCCAAGATCATGATGCACTCACGGCTGTTTCGCTAGCGTCACATATACCCGATTTGGTATTACGGTACTTGAATAGATGACGAAGGTACGACACTGGTGCAAACGTGATAAACATGAAATGAGTGTCATGTAACAACATGACTGCATGCTGCGCTCATGATGCGCTCGCGGCTGTTTCGCTAGCTTCACATGTACCAAACTTGGTATTACGTGCCAAATATGGTATTACGCGACGTCAACGAATGCGAAGGTATGTGACTGGTGCAAGCATGATAATTATGAGATGTATGTCATGTGAGAGCATGACTACAAGCCATAGTTAAGACGCCAATACATTTCGACGTGACGTAGTGCGCGTGCTCGCTGGCATTCATTTCGAGGCGTCACGCCGGCGTTGCGGCGCCAGGCGCCGGCACTGCAATATGCTCGCAGGCGCGCGCCGCTCTGACGCGTGCGCGTATCAGCACGTCTGGCATCCCTTCGTCATGAAAAGAGGGAGACGCATTCTTGTCTGAGTAACGCATCGGCGCGATATGCAGCATGTCGCATTTTACGCCGGTTGCTGTCGGCCCGTACCGACAGACGCTGGTGGCGCCTGGCGTCAGACTATAGAGTGCTCCCGTTTCGCTAACGTAGAGTCACTGTGCCCAGCGTTCGCGCTCGTCGACACTACATTGGAGTATTTCAGGCCCTTCTTGTTGCGCTCGTGGCCGTTTTGCTAGCTCCACTTATACCAAATTTGGTGTCAAGTGATGTCAATGTATGACGAAAGTGTATGGCTGGTGCAAACATGATAATCCTGACATGCGTGTGATGTAAAACATGACAACATACCACGCTCATAGAGCACTCGCTGCCGTTTCGCTAGCTCCACATATACTAAATTAGGTATTACATGACATGAATAGATGATGGAGGTAGACTACGCATTCAAACATGATAATCATGACATGGAAATCACGTACGGCATCATTTACCACTACCTCATAACGTTGTGCTGATTTTAAAATGACATACCCACCTTTTTCAATTGTGCTTCGCATATCATCCATTCCCAGTGTACGTGGGATCTGCCAATTTCTTTTTTTTAACAAGAAAGTGTTATTTGTCGGGAACACCAAGACTTCAGGGATGCACTTCCGTCCCAGAAATAGGGTCGAAAAAATGCATGACGGTTTCGATATAAGATCGTACTGCTTTCTGTCCGCGTCTAAGTAGTGCGCTCTCATATCAAAACGATCATGTATCACCAACTCGCCCAATCAACCATATCGAAAAAATGCACATGATCAGAGGACAAATGTTCCGTTAACAGGAGTTGATTTGCCAACTACTGGGTCTATGACAGTAGCAGCCGGGGACGCTATTCACTGCGTCATTGTCACATTCTCTGAACGCTACGCGAACGCGCCTTTTATAACTACCACTGTCCTCTTTTAGTCCTCTGGCTACTGTGAAAAAACGCATCATGACGGTCAAATCGACGATTAGTTCGAGCAAAGCGTCTCACCTACGCGTCTGACTGATGCGGCGCGCTTATAATAAGACAAGAGCAGCTTTTACGAGACGTTACTACACTACAAGGTGGGAAAATTTCGCTCAGCGTCGACCTCACTCGTACCATCTATCCATATAAAAAATATTAACGTCATCTCTCGCTAAATGGAATCATGTGTGGATGTGAAGCAGCGTGGAGAAGGCTCTCTTAAGTCTCTGCTTGCGCTAACGCTGTCACTAGCGAGGGTGCGGACGCTGGCACTTATTCCGACATTGCACAGGAGAGCATGCGATGCAGGTACTCTGCCGTTTTACACCGCTGACATACCATGGCACCCTCAACAAATATGCACAATGCAGCTGTCGCACCACTGGTCGTGCGGGCCACTTATAGTGAACCAGAATATAATCTAGTTTCTCGACCGGCTGGGCTCTGGCATCAGCTTTCACGCGAAGTTGCCAGGTGGCGCCGCTGATACCTTTCATGCTGATATAAGCAAAGAGTTTCCTAAAATTAACTAGAGGGCACTCTGGCGCTGCGATCGTTCAGAGACCATGGGAATGATGGGTAGCACATAGTCTTCGTACTTGTGGGCGGCGAATCGTACTTGCGGCTTCGTTTATTGCTGTGTTTCGGTTTTGTTTTGAAAGAAAGATTGAATGGACTTCGTGAGCCGATTTGGAAAGTAAATCTAAAAAAAATAAAATGATGAAGCGCGACCGCTGAACATTTGCTAATACTTGTTTCGTAAGAAAACTCCAAGCCACACGAACACACACGGAGCCAAAAGCAGGCCAGAAGTACGAATATTAGAATAATGTGTATACTACCCATCACTCCCATGCTCGCTGAAGCGCCGTGTGTTGCAGTTCTCATAGACACTAGCACCAGAGTTTCCTCTAGTGTATATAAGAAACTCTATAGATATAAGATGGACATCATCCGATGGCAGGAAAGCTAGCAGCAACATAAAATTTGAGTAGCCACTGAGAGAAATGAGGGAGGAGCGTCGGGCTTGGAAGGTTTTCAGCTACTTGTGCATGAGAAATGTTGATACAAAATGGAGGAAGCGAACCAGAAAATTGACGGGCAAATACTTAGAAAAGAGCAAGGTGTCATATCTTAAAGAACTATTGGTTATGAAGAAGATTAGGGGAACAAAGAGGGACATGTGGAAAAATGGAATGCTTTCGAAATCATCACTGGACTCCTGCGGAACTTTCAAGCAGAAAATTGCAAAAGAAAAGATCTACGATATTTCTCGGGGCAGTTCTCTGCTTTTCGGGGCTAGAACGGGTGTATTGCAAACCGAGACTTATCGCGTCAAATACGAAGGAGTAGACACGCTATTGTTATGAAGGTGACGACGCCAACATGGTCCCGAAAGCGCCACTGCTCCGAACTCCACCGCCAAGGCCACCAGCCTTTTGGTGGCATGTGTTACTCAGCTCACGACTGCTTCTGCGCAGAGCTCATAGACGAGCGGACGAGACGACGGTGAGTTAAGGCAAGGTTTATGTACAGCATAAAGATAGACGCGCTACATATTCGGCACGAGGGCCGACAGCTTAGGGACTCGAAGAGCCGAGTTGTCTCCTCTGACACATAGGTCAACTGCTGGTGACGCGCAACTAAGCTTTTTTATAGGCACCGGGTGGATCTTGGGGTCACCAACGTCCAACCAGAAGCGCCGCTGGCCGTGATGTCAGAATCCTCCAAAGGGGACCCGCCACTGCGCATGGTTGCACCCAAGTACGAGGGATGTTGCCACGCATTGCGTAAGACTCGCCAGACTGGAAGGCACCGATTGCTTCATCGGGCTCATGGGCTGAGGGAGCTCGCTGTGCGTTGCGTGACAGACCGGCGCCGCCGCTTGATGACGTCGTTGAGTTGATCGCATCAGGCGGGCTGGATCGCTGGCCTTGAAGAATTGCCTTTGCAGAGGCATTGATGTTCGGTGTGGACTCCCACGCGGAACAGTATGCAGTGCCAGTGGAGAGGAAGAAGAAACTGCCGAACACTTGATAATGTTCTGTAAAGGGCTTCATCTTGTAGTTAAGGATGATGGTGCACAGTTTTTCAAAGCACTGGGGTTTAGGGGCATGGAGGGTAAAATAAACTTTAAGCGGGTAAAAACAACTAGAAGGTGGTTATCTGATTGGTGGCTAAAGTCAAGGCACGAGTGTAACTTAAATCATTCACTGCAAAGTACCTGTCCTCAACTTCACTATTTAAAAAGGAAACAAATTGGCAGGTCCCAAGTAAAGCGGGAATCGATGATATGTGAAGCACGAATGGGAAATGTTGATGTGCCACTTTAAAATAAGCACAACGTAACCAGGTAGAGGTAAATGATGCCCTATATGACTTCCGTGTCAGGATTATTGTGTTAATATGTGCTGTCCACCTTCGTCATCTATTCACTCCACGTGATACCAAATTGAGTATAAGTGGTGCTAGCAAAATGGCCGCGAGCACGCCATGAGCGTTGTATGTTGTTATGTTCTTACATGACAAGCTTGTCAGGAGCATCAGGTTTGCACCAGTCATTAATTTCGTCATTAATTGACGCCACGTAAAACAAAATTTGGGATATGTGGAGCTAGCAAAACGGCAACAAGCGCATCATGAAGGGCCCAATATACTCTATTGTAACGTTGACGCGTGCGCAGGCTGGGCACAGCAACGCAACGAGCGAAACGCGAGCACTTTATAGTGTGATCCAAGCGCGACCAGCGTCCGTCGGCGCGGCCCGACGGCAACTGGTGCGAAATGCGACATGCTGCCTTGCGCGCCGATGCGTTACCCAGACAACACCGCGTCTTCCTCTTTTCGTGAAGGAGGTGGTGGTGGTGGTGGTGAAGGAGAGACGCAGGACACGTTCAAGCGCGCATGCATCAAAGCAACGCAGCGCGGCGCGCACCTGCGAGTATGTGGCAGGACCGGCACCTGGCGTGGCAACGTAGGCGTGACGCGACAAAATGAACGCCAGTGAGCGCGCGCACCGCGTCACACCAAAATGTATTGGCGCCTTGATTGTGGCATGTATTCATGTTCTCAGATGACACGCATCTCCCGACTATCATGCTTGCATCAGTCACATACTTTCGTCATCCATTGGCATCGCGTAATACCAAGTTTTGCATATGTGAAGCTAGCGAAACGGCCGCGAGCGCATCATCAGGGAGGCATATAGTCATGTCGTTACATGACACGCATGTCGTGATCATCATGGTTGGATGTGTCATTTACCTATGTCGTCCAATCGCGTCGTGTAATACCGAGTTTGGTACATGTGTAGCTAGCGAAACGGCCGCAAGCGCATCATGAGCGTAACATCGTAACTTGTGGTCATGTTGTTACATGACACACATCTCATGCTTATTATGTTTGCACCAGTATCATACTTTCGTCATCCATTCACGTCCTGTACGTAATACAAAATTTGGTTCATGAGAAGCTAGCGAAACCGCCGCGAGCGCTTTATGAGCATGGCATGTAGTCATGTTGTTACGAGACACGCATCTCATGATTATCATGCTTGCACCAGTCACGTACCTTCGTCATTCGTTTACGTACTGTAATACCAAATTTCGTTGATGTGACACTAGCGAAACGGCCGTGAGCGCACCATGAGCGTGGCATATAGTCATGTTTTTACATGACACACATGTTATGATTTTTGTGTTTGGGTTTGTCGGTTGTGTTCACCATGCAATCATGCCATAGCATACCAGTTTCGCAACATGCCATGTGAACGAAGCAACCATAAGAACTGCAGGATGATTAAACGTGAATCATGACATTCATGACATGCATCACAATTTTCATGTTATGACTAGTGAAGTTTTTCTTCATACAGTCATGTTACGTCATACCAAGTTTGGTATTGATACCATTATCAAAACGACCAGGAGAGCCAAAAGTTGTAGGCGGCTAGATAGATAGATAGATAGATAGGTAGATAGATAGATAGATAGATAGATAGATAGATAGATAGATAGATAGATAGATAGATAGATAGAGATAGATCGATAGATATATGGATAGATAGATAGATAAATAGATAGATAGATAGATAGATAGATAGATAGATAGATAGATAGATAGATAGATAGATAGATAGATAGATAGATAGATAGATAGATAGATAGATAGATAGATAGATAGATAGATACGCTCAATGTTGCCGAAGTTCGCTAAGAAACGCTTCCCATTTAAAAGATAAATCTAGTAGTTGGTTCACTGAGTAATACGGCTAGGTGGCGTTGGCCGCCACCCGATCGGAAGGGTACAGCCATATCAATTTATTCATCCATCCATCCATCCATTCATGCCAGCTTCGGCTGCGTTGTCGGGCCAGCGCGGACTCCAGCAGAGCTGCAAATGTAATTACCGCGTTTGCTTTCTGGTTAGTACTAACGTAAAATTACGAGGTTGTGTGAGTGAGGATTTATTAGAAGGCAGAGAGGTCGGCCTGAGCTAGTTCGCTCTAGCCTGCTACTCTACACAAGGGATAAGGGAAGGGGGAAGGAAAGAGGAATCAAGGGTGATGATGGGGACAAGAAGAGGTGGTGCGTATGTACAGTAGCCACTTAGCGTAGTACCCTACAGTCTAGTATCTAGTCCAGTGCTTTTTATAAAGTCTAAAACAGCCTTTGTAGCAGTTTTTGACAATTTTTAGTCGTTCATTGGTGACAATATGTGGCTTTCACTTAATGGCATTCGTCCGATGATTGCCAACGTTGCAGTGAGCATTTTTCTTTGTGCCCCATATAATGCACAGTCACAAAATATGTGAGCTAAAGTTTCGCGCACTTGGCAGCGCTCACGATTCGGGCTGGCCGCACGGCCGATTAGGTGGGTGTAGTGGCGAGTGAAGGTGATGCCCAGGCGAATCCGGTGCGGTATATTAGCATGTCTTCTGCTGATTTTATCTGGAAGATGAAAAGTCATACTGGGGTCTGTTTCCCGCAGACGCTTGTTCCGGTGATCTGGTAGCGATCGGTAAGTGGCAGCGCATTCGCGCATGAGCGATCTGAACAATGTGTTGACGTCACTTTGCGAATACGGTACTTTGACGTACATAGGAGTGTTGTATTTTGCCGCTCTTGCTCCGCTATCGGCTGTTTTGTAGCCAATCAGGCCACAGTGTCCAGGAATCCATTTGAGTGTTATCAAGTGACCGCTCCTGTGTGTTAGGTGAAATGCTTGGACGATTCCTAGCGCTAACTCGTAAAATTGGCCTCTTCTTGAGCAAAAATGAATGGCTTGAAGCGCTAATTTTGCATCGGACAGACTCGTCCATTTACGCGGTTCTTGGTCGTCACAAATTTTATGGCTTCCTGTATAGCAACAAGTTTTGCAGGTGTCGAAGATGACCTGTGATCTAATTTGTACTGTCGGGAAATACCGAGTTGAGGGATCACGAAGGCTGCAGCTGAAGCGAATAAAGTTACGGAACCATCGGCGTAAATGTGCACAGAGTTGCTGTATCGGTCATCCAAATGTGCCAAGGTGAGTTGCTTGAGGGCAATATAAGAAACACGTGACTTATACGAAATTCCACGTATGTGAAGGCACACCAGCTGTTTAGTCAATGTCCATGGAGGCACTACAGGGATAACGGCAGGGGCAAAGCCTGAAGGGATCATGTGTCTATGCGTATCGAGGCATCACGAATAGGTACAGCCTGGTCGGTCCACTTGTAGCGAAGACAACGGGTGTTGTGCATGTCGTGTGAGCAGACAAAGGTGCACTCGAAGAGGTTTACAGGACGCGTAAACCTGTATAGGGTAGGTGCGGGACTCCTCTATAGTGCCAGAGGTTGACGTGCACCATGGCAGGCAAAGGCATATTCTCAGTGCTCGTGTCTGAAGACTCTCTGAAGTACAAAGACACGTTGCCCGCATGCTGGAAAGTAAAGGAAAGCTGTACCGTATATAGCCCACAAACAATGTCTTGTAAAACTGCAAAAAACTTTTCCCTAAAGGGCCCCATCTCAGTCCTCCTATAACTTGAAGAACATTCACAAAACTGATTAGTTTGTTCCGCAGCACAGTCACATGCTTTGACCAGGACAGGTTGCGATCAATGACGACCCCTAGATTGCGGTGGTGCTTGATCGCGGGAATCACTGCTCTGTATCCGGAAATCCGAAACGACGACATCATATTCGGCTCACATATAACAACCAACGGCAATTCGTACTTAAACATCCGTTGTCGAAAGTCAGACAATCGGCTTCGCAAACCTCGTGCGTTCCACTGCATTATAGCAGAGGGGCGCACACGTTCATCAAAGAAATTTGCCATATTGTTTATGGAAGGGCCAGTAGTAGCGGTTCCAGCACGTTGAGGATCTGCACTGCTGTTTTTGAACTTGGCGTAGGTAGCTCGTTGAGAATGGCACGAATAGATTTTAGTAGATGCTTCAGCATAGTTTGGTTCTTCTCAGTGTCTTGCCTATCATTTTCCGTCCTCTTTGAAGTTGCAGCCTATAATGTGGTCTTTTTTATTGCTCCGGTCGGTAGCGAAGGCCACTCAGTATCTGAAGCATCGGCTTGCAACGTGGGCGTAGGTCCACCTTCTGCTTCTCTGGGACGTGGTGCGTACAATGGCGTAGCAGCCTAATAATGCGCACGCGTATGTTCATCTGTTGCTGATGGTGATGCATCGAGGTTAGTTGCTGCGTGGACAATCTAGTAAAAGCGTTGGTATCACATCAGGAACCCATGATGGTTTTCCTCGGGGAATGTGCACTTCACTGCCTTTATTGCGTGCACATATTCATGCAGGATGCATCTTGGCTCGAAATGAAGTTCGCACACCGCTGAAGTTTCGGTCAGAGGCTTGTCAACCTTCCGGAAGTTGCGCTCCCACTTTCTGCTGAGATCGTCATCCCTGGGAGCTGTGAACAGTGACGCCTTCCGAGCACCCCGGTTACCGATGTGGCAACCCGGAGCAAAGCAGTGAGAATATGTTCTCCGCTTCAACATGCCACGAGCTACATGTTTGTTGGTGCGGGATATCCCACAAAGTACAGACTCCACCCCGGTACTGGCAAGAGAATGCATCAGATTGCATCAGCACACGTGCAGTAGAGTAGCTTGTTGGAACTGGAAATCAATTATCCGACCTGCAAGTGACGCTCATCGGCTTCGCTCTCCTACGCGTGTCGCGGCCCACAAGAATGCGGTACGCGTCCTGAAAGAACACCTGTTGAGGAGCAACCACGCGGACCGAAGTGCGTCTCGTGTGCGCTAGGATTTCCTGCTGGGTGTCGCTCAACCTCTCGTCTATATCACTCTTGCTAAAAATTATTTCGAACAACTGAGAATGACAAAAAAGCGACAGCATTATGCTTCCCCTTTTATTATTATTATTATTATCTTTCAATACCGCCAGTCTCATTCCGAGACCATAGCAGGTGGGCGTACAGATTGTACATGCAGGTGGTATATTAACAGCGCAGAAAACAGAAACAGGAATGTAGTAAAATGACAGTCATCACAAAGCATAAGAGCGAAAACTATACAAATTGTTTACATCTGCAAAGTCAAAGAAACCATCACCAAAAAGAAGAGAAATTTTGCATGAAATGCAGTCGTACACAGGCAAACAAATAGCAAACTTCCAAACACTCCAGTGAACACTTGTACACTTCACTGATACGCTTTCACTGGTGGCGCAGTGCTTCTGGTAATGCGAGTATTGCCGCATTAAGAGAACATATTTTCTAATTTTAGTGCAAAGTCGGATACCGATTTCGCACTAGTTATGGAGGAATCCAAACAGTTCCATTCCCTTATGGCAAGTTGAAAAAAGGAGTGCTTGAACGTGTCATTGCGGTAAGAGTACTCTTTCAGTGTGTGTGAATGTTTGTGCCTAATAACGCGGGAGTCTGACGGACGGATGTACAATGATGGGTCAATTTTATAATGGTTGTGAAGTAGCTGAAAAAGAAATTTAAGGCGCGCTTGTTTTGCTCGAATCGCAAGTGTTTGGAGGCCAGAGCTTGGTAACATATTTGTAGGAGAATCCGTGCGCTTATATTTTTTGCAGATGAATCTTGCAGATGAATCTTACAGATGAAGTTGCGTTTTACAGTGCCCAAGCTCTACCTCAAGGACTGACAGAGCGTCAAGTTTGTTATCAATGTCTACAAGCCGTTTTTCTTTTATTTCCTTAATGTCGCTAGCAATGTCCTTTAGTTGGTTAAAAACTTCTTCAAGGGTAGGGCCTGGGTTAGCTTCAATGTCTCCTCCCAATAACAACAGTTTTTTAAGACACTTCGTGCTATCTAACGCCATGCTAAACAGCCGTGGGCACGGCGACACCAACAAGAAGCGGTCACTTGAGCGAAAGCATTTACCGTAGTTTCTGCTCACCTGCAGAATGAAGACAAATGGGTTAGCGAACCGCATTCCGCTGGTGAAGCCGTGCCCAGTGACCGTCGCCTCAGGGAGGCTGGCCTTTATAGGTGGTCTGGAAGGGGGCGCTGCCAGTTGGTTCTGCGCACCGAGATGCGCTGACGTCGTCTTGCGTGGACTGATTTCATTCAGCAGGCCCGGCACGTGTAGGACCCTCTTGTTCAAGATTAGCGCTGTTCCGTTTATGCTCAGCCATCCAGTGTCGCCATTGCTGGTGGGGTACAGCTGGATGAGGCAGAACTGCAGAATGAAGACAAATGGGTTAGCGAACCGCATTCCCCTGGTGAAGCCGTGCCAAGTTATGGCATTGGCCTTAACGCGTACTTCGACACGCACGCGTGGGATAAAATTTGCACGGAATAACACGATACTAGATGTGCACTCTAAACCGCAAAGGAGCGAGAAGGCAGCGAAATGGGAGTAAGTGCTGCATTTCGTCTCTTCAACCAGCAGTAAGTCGGGGGTGGGAGTAAGTGAGAGACTGCCGTGTGCAACCACATGGAGAAACTGTTAGACCGTGCATGTGAAGGAAGGTTAACTCTCATGAAACTTGCCGGTGCCGTGGTGGATTCGAAGAGGAATGGTTAGCGTGTGTGTAAGTGAATAGTTTCCTAAAAACATGAGCTGTTAACAGGTGGAGTTAGTGTAAATTGCCGTGAGAACGACGACGAACACACTAGGAGCAAAGTAATATTGTTTATATATTAAAAAAATAAATCAACGTGTAAGCTTCCGTCCTAAAAAATGGCCCATTATCTGCATGTTAATCTGCAAATGTCGTCGAAAGACGATAGTGTTGCGTGTGCAGCGAGTGAAAAAAACATTTATTTCATGTTCTGCGCTAGAAAATTGGTGAATGGTATTCTGGAGGCACTACGTTAGAGTGCCTCGAGCATGCAGCCGAGGCGAATGAACGCATCAAGTCACGTCACAAGTGAGACACGAGCACCATCTGGCAGTTTTTTTTTGGAAAACAAAGCACGTGACCCTGAGACGGGTGTGCGCGCCTGTCTCAGAGGTGATAAGGTGTAAAACGCAAGGCGACGGGTAGGTGTCGCCACCGTCTCGTCTCAGCAAAGTGTTGGAAGCACTCGCGTTTTCGTGCAGGCATTCCATGGTCAATTCAGCGTGACAATCGCTACGGTCCTTAAGATTACTTATGTATGCCTTTTCTCTTAAAATACACACATGCAGAATATATACGTGTTCTTATGGTACCCCAGACATGCACAATAATTGCTTTTTAATTGACAATTGCACAAGTATGAACGCTGAATCTTGAGCAACATTGGTGGGCACAGTGGATGGGGTCAACCGTTTCAAATACCCGATGCCGTTAAGAGTGGACAAATAGATAAATGTACAGACAGACCGACAGGCAGACAGGCCAAAATTTTTGCGTCAAAGGTCCCCAAGAGAGACTATCGTCTTAAAAAAAAGAGCTCTCACTCACGCTGTATCAGTGCGCGGCTTGGTTTTTCCGGCAAGCTTACCCTCGTCTGTGTAAAGGTGTGTTGTGGATGTGTTATCGTTACGTGGTTGTGATTGCTGTCTCTTGTGGGGCACTGATTCATCCATGTGCTGTGTAAATTGTGATCCGCTACAGAAATAAAGTGCTACGCTATCAAAATGCTATGCGCCGACTGGAATATCTCTTGAAATGTGAGTGTAAACAAGACTGCCACCACTCCGCGAGATTTACCTCTGGGCTGTTGATATTGATACACAACAGCCGGCACAGCCTGGCTGCAAGAAAGACAAAGACGACGTTGGTGGCTTGTTGTTGATGAACTGTCGCCATCTTGTTCGCGGAGCATGGTGCATCGTATTCAATTTATTAAATCGTCGAGCACCGTCTGTTTAACACTCACGTTCTTCGCGAACGAAACCGGCATAGTAATGAGTTCACGCTACATAGCATTACGAGAGCTGCACCGTGCGCTATAAAATAAATACATAATTACAGAATTAGAATGGCCACCGAAACGCGGTAGTCATGAGCTGTAGCAAGTACAGCGGTTCATGAATAGTTTTGTTTTCAGTGCAGTACGAATAAGCATTGTTCATCAGACATTGCCGCACTTCTAAAAAATCACTTCTAAAAACTCCACACAATGTCATCTTTTACAAGGTAAACAACCAATTTAGAAAGGTCAGCTGTTAACAATGCATGTCTAGCTCGGCTTGGCACCACTAACACAGGCAGTCGGTGACCACGTCGGCGATTTCGCTCGTTTTAGTGGCTAGGTATGTGTTAGTTTTAGCTATCTAAAATCAAGCGCTAGCTTGTTTGATAAATAAGTGGGCCCACAAGCGTATCGTACACTCTAAGGCAAAATTACCCGAAAAAGGTGTAACGGAGCCCAATAGGCGCATGCGATGAACAGATAGACAATTGAGGAGCAACCACCGAGGGAAGCATGCCACGCGAAACCACTTAATCTCCAAACACGCTCCAAAGAGATGAACCGCCCGAGGAATGTGGGCAGTGCGCAAAGAATTGCCAAGGTCACTAGCCGTCCTCCTCCTCTCCTTGCTCAGTCTTACGCCGTATTTTGCCGGTGACTGTTCGTGTTGCGTCGCGCTCAGAGTGCTCGACCACGGCCGCCTGGATTCGACGATCTATAGAAATTATGACGTGGTGCTTGTATGTACGCTTGGGTTAGCGTGGGCTGCTGCTTTTACGTATTGCCGCACCCATGAAGTCTAGAGCGAGTCTCGACACGTCACCACGCCGCGCTGTATATCTCTGGCTTCAAGAGAGTCACGACCAACATACGACAGCAACAGTTGGGAAGGCCAACATAGCGGTCGAGAAGACAGCAGGCTTATCGGATATATACTTCAGTCCGACTCAGGGCAGAAAGCAGCGCTGGATTATTTCGCAAGTAGGTTATAATTCTTTTCTAATGTACTTGTCGCGTGTGCGATACGGATCGCACTTGCCGACAACGGGCTCGGTCGTGTTGTATATTGCACGCACGAAATGCACCACGAAGGTCAGCTTGGGTGTCTGCAGTTCACCTGTGCTTTGCGACCGCATGGATATTAGCCGGCATTGCCGTCGGCCTCTTGTATGATCGCTCATCGAGTGCCCTCCTGTCTTCGCCACCGCGATGAGCTCCAGGCTCAGGATATTGGGCTGAGACCTCGTCGCTGTGTTGGGAGTCGTCGAAAACGTGTAGCGGGTTCTCGTAACGAGCTTGGATGTAGTATGTCGCGCACTCTACGTGCACCAGCACGGGCTGGCGGGGTTTTCACTATAGCGTTGGAACTCAGTGAAAATTGGTCGCCATTACAGTTGGCTTTCCCGTCAGTCAGTCGCAAGCAGCTCGGTGCCGTCCGTTGGCCGTGGCGATGGACTCGCGTTTGCACGCTGCACCCGCTCGAGTTTGTGAAAAAGGGCCGCATTACCATCGATTTTTTCGGCGCTAGCTCCAAACCAGCTCGGCGCTGTTCGTGGTGGCGGCCAAGCGTACGCTCGCTCTTCTGTTCGAAGTTCGCTGGCGGCAAACACTCCGCGTGCTGCGCCGTGGTTGGTCTCGCATTCGCTTGCTCAAGCTGAACAACGTCGCACGCTTAGTCACTGACTTGTTGGCGGCACGGTGGTTGGCAGAGTTGTGGTGGTGGCCGCTGCTTCTAAGCTGTTGCGCTACGGGGATCGAAGTGAGTATTTGACGATGTGTGACATCATGGTGAAATTATTAGCATGTCATATCTCACCTATGTTTTCATTTCACCTTACACCTATTTCTCATATTGTATTTGTATTCATCCTCTGATTGTGCAGCTGTGAGGACATACCGTGCTGAAGACTGTGTGCGCTGGCGTCCGTGATGCCTGTTATTCATCTGTTTCGTCAGAGCAGCTTCAGAAGGATTGTGCGAGATGTGAAGGTAAAGTTATTTGTGTGTCATATTTAATGCTTGTTTTTATATTAACGTGCAAGTACTCGTCATATGCGTGCATCTTCATCTTCTGTCACGTGTGTCTAACTATTTTTACTATACTATTGAATGTGCAGCTGTAAAGACACAACGGACAGAAGGCTGCGTGCGCAGGCGTCTGCAATGCCTGTCATCTATTGCTTCCGTTGGAGGAGCTCCACAAGGAGTGAACAAGATTTGACAACGAGACTGGACATGTACATTTCACCATGAATGCACTTAAAAGAATAGAGAAACTTCATGTGTATGTAGAAAAATAAAATATTTCGATGTCTCACTTTTGTCTTTCATTGTTGCCGTGACTGCGAAAGCAGTCACGGCAACAACATTACACATGGGTGTAACTTTGCTGCAGGTGTAGGTGTAACATAGGTGTAACGTTGCTGTGTAACGTTGCGGTAGTTACACAGAGGTGGCTAACTAATTTTTTGTTCGTTCTTTTCTGCGTTCTTTTCGTCGACCTTCACGGACGCTGCGCGTGCGGATAGGAATCGTTATGTGGCCGTTGCGGTCTCTGAGCGAGGTACAGTAATGTCGGCATGCTCTGTCAAGACAACCTCCCCAGCAATAGCTGAACAGGTATCCATCGCACTAGGGCTTTTGGATTCATCCCGTGTTCAGATCTATTCTGATTCCCGTTCGGCGGTTAGAGCCTTTGCCTCTGGCAGGGTCTCCCCACCTGTTGCTAGAATTCTCAGAGGTAGGACCATCACTCCACACAAGATCATTTGGTTCCCGGCCCATATGGGCTCCACGATCAGCGGCATCACCAACTCCAACGAATTGGCCCACGCCCGGGCGCGAGGACTTGCCTTCCGCGCGGGGCTTCACGGCCCTGGCACGTTGGACCGCTCCGCCCCGCCCGGGGCCGATCCTCTGGATGGGGGAGTGGCTGATCGAGGGTCGCGGGACGTTCTAGCGACATTTAACGAAGTCACTTCACATTATCGTTTGAGTCGTAGGGTCTTTCCTCCACCCCATTCGCATCTTACCAGAGGACAAGAAGTCACGCTCAGACTTCTACAGACAGGGGTTTACCCCTGCCCAGCTAATGTATCTATTTATATGGATATATCTCCTGACTGCCCGGATTGTGGGTGTGTGTGTACATTCGAGCACATGATGTGGGACTGCCCCCACATACCCAAGGAACTCAAGGCGCAAATCATCCCAAGACAAGGGTTTTATTCCGCCATCAAAAGTACGGATCGTCACCGTCAGCTTCGGGCAATCCAAGGGGCCCACGATGCCGCAGGCAGGTACTCCCTGCCTGTTCCAACGTGGGAGCGGCCCGCAGGGGCGTCGGGGTAAAACCCGGCTCTCCTCCCTCGGTGTACAATAAAGTTATCTATCTATCTATCTATCTGCGCAATTTGTTGCTCACTGCGCAGAAAAACAGGCGAAAATCTATTAGGCCTGGTGGAAAATAAACAAAAACAATGTTTGATCTGGAGTAAAAAAAGTTCATACGATTAGAGTATTTGAAAGCATCAACCGTTCGTCCGGCAAGGTGCAATTGTGAGGACTAACGGTTGCCCGGTAAGGTGTAAATGTGGGCATTAACATTTGCCCTATAAGGTGTAAATATGAGGACTAAATGTTAGTCCTTTGAGGTGAAAAGCGGGACTAACGGTTACTCAGTAAGGTGTAAACGTGTGGACTAAATGTTGGTCCCTTGAGCTCGTCTGTGGGGACTAACTGTTAGACCCAGTGCCGTTAGTCCGTAAAGGAATTAATGGTTGTGGCAGCCCTATTTTTTCCCAAAAGGACGAACGACACACCCTTTTAACACACTTTTACTTTAGAGCGTAGTGAAAGGTTGAACCATTAAACTTGAGAACAGGCTTCTTAGACTTTCATAAGATGCTTTGAACTTTTTTATTGCATTATGACTGGTTCTGTGAAAAAAGCAGTTTTCCTCTTACTTTATGGGATCGGCCGTAACTACAAGTACATGAGCAGTTTTGTCTGAAATAATCATATTCCTCTGCAATTACATTTTAAGTAAATTGATGAGTGAAAGCAATGCGCCTTTCGAGGGAAGTCAATATCTTGCAGCTACAAACACGCTCTCAGCAGCTGTTCATGGGGTGGTTGCACTTCTTGAAGTTGGCTGAACAGCATCTCTTCCAATGAAGCATTGTTTCTTTTATTGTCTCTAATAGAGTGTATATTTTGTACTCATAAAAGTCGCTAAATTGACGTGTACGCACAATCGCGCAGATTTGGCACGAGTCGCTGAATAAACTTTGTTTCTTTAAACGTATTCGTGTTTTTCTTTGTCAATAAACAGACATTTTCTTAGAACGGCATTGCCCACCACTTTCTGTACTATATGAAGCGAGCAAGCTTGGCATATTGACGGCAACATATACGGAGACATTTATATATACGTATACGCTCATCAAGCACACAAATGCGCCCGAACAAACGTGCACAGAAATTCAATGCATCCTATATTTTCACGCAAGTGATCACCGAATGGTTGCTTGTCAAAGACTTAAGGCTTAAGTCCAATGTAAGGAATCTTCTATAGTTTGTGCAACATGGCAGAATACGCAGCTTCCAGGTAGTGCCTACATATGCCCTGGTAATCTTCACTCTGCTAATAACTGGGGTGTGGTATATTGGTTAGTGTGCACGACGGCTGATGCAATGGTCATGAGTTCAAAATCTGTGTATTTGTCATGAATTTTCCGTAGTTGATTTCTGAATTTACTTCTTGTGTATTGATTGTATATGCCAATAAATGCATTCATCAATCTTTAAATTTTAGGTAATTATACCAAAAATGTAATAAATCGCATTTTTTCTAGCTGGAGCAACTTATGGAACTAAGAGTTTGTCACTACACAGTCAATTCCTCTTATACAAGGTTAACTTTTACTCCTTGGCATTCTGTCCTCAAAACTTCTAAGGACTAAACAGTTCATCCCCTGACAGTTACTACCTAAAGGACAAATCGTTCATCCTTTGGGGAGTAATGGTTATGGCAATGCAGTTACTCCCTAAAAAGACAAACCACAGACCCCTTCTCGTCCTTTGTGGCTTCGAGTGTAACAAAATACACGAAACGAAGCATATTTACTTTTTCATGTTTTGTTAGGCTCACACTATCACTTCGGATAGCCTGTATCTATGCCTTCCACGCGCCTTGGTCAGTCGGAAATGCAAATACATATACTTGTGGCCCAGATTCATAGTTTTCACATAAATGCGGACACAACACTTCCTTGGCCCCACAGCTGCTCGCAAGCTGGTCACTCACCAACGAACACGAGCACAACCACAAGCAGCACACATCACAACTCCGAAGAGCCCGATGGCACCCAGAGAACGATGCAATTGTAGTCTCTCGTCGAAGCGCAGTGATGCTGCAGGGACTACAACGCCGATGCGAACGTGCCGCCGAATGTCGGCGTCGGTTGCCTTGTGTGCCACCACAGCGGACAACGGAACCAGCGTCGTCAGCCCCTTGACATATGCGGTAAAGCTTCAAGGCCTTGACGAAGTTTCTTCGGGAGGTGGTGGCTCAACGCACCAAACTCACACACATACATACGCACACGTACCGATTGACTTCCGCGCTGCCCGCGCTATCCAGAGAAGACGCCGCCGATGCGCGCTCCCCTCGCGCACATGGCAGGAAAAGGCGCAGTGGCACCGTGAGAAATCCTAGCAGCCGTCCGTGTCGTTTTCGACCGCCTAGACAGCAGCCGCGGTCTGCCGGTCGTGCCACTAGATCATATTCTAGTTCACTATATAGTGCCGTTCCTAGAATCGAGGATTCTTAAAGAGAGAGAGGGGAAGCGTGGAGAGGCTAGAGAGTAGGAGGGGACGCTCATGTGAAGTGAGGGAAGGCAACCGCGGGAAGAACAAGGTAGTAGCAGAAACAGCTCCCCTCATAGGCTGCTTCACATCTGAAATAGCTCTGTCACACGAGACTGCTTCACGTGGCTAGAGTTCACTAGAGAGTCACTGCAACTGGACCCGCCTTAATAATTTGCGCTGGCCCCACGAAAAACCAATGCGCGCCAAAGGAGAGACATGACACGCGTTGCAATTTCTTTAGGTCGGGCAGTGGCGTTCAATAACTCTAATTTCTAGCATGTTGCCTTCAGGCAACCTTAGCCTTAGTTTGGTGTTCAATCAGTGACGCACTTCTTCCTGTGACACCGCTTTTTCTGAATCCGCTCTCACAGCGCTACTACACAGCGCAAGGGTCGGTTTAGTATGTCGTCATGAACATTATTCGTCGGAATACTTAGGCACCTTAAAGCGTCAACGTAGATGCACCATGCAAAGTGGCGCTATCACTGTCAAACATCTCTAGCATTGTGCAAGCACTTTTATTTTAGTGTACGGATGAAATTCGACTGTTACTTTAAGGACCCGTTCCACTATCGCATGATACCGATTCCTGTGGCGGAAGGATCAACCATGTTTTTTAGCGCCATTGAAAGTTCATGTTAGTCAGTGAAGAGCACGATCGTATAGCCCCTTTTCGCAAGATCGAATCCTACTCTTTGGTATTTTATTTTTGATGTTGAACCAAGCCATGCCGAAAGATTAACACAGAAATACATCAGCATACAAAAAGTAAGCATCGAAGCTCGCAGACTTGCTCATACGCAAATGTATTCGTCGAAACTTGTTACAGAAATGGCGCTAAGCCTTTCATTAAATACGTGCAAGGCATCACTTCTTAGCTCAGCTAGTTTCCCTTCTCATGCAAGTGGAAATATTATAGCCACAAAGGGCCCCGTCCCCCCGTCAGACCACTCTCGATGGATGAATGCGATGCAGCCACGCATGATGTTGGTGTATCGTACTCACATGGCGGGTCAAGGATAGTCGTCCACTAGATAATTAAATTCTTTTCTCTCTCTCATTCTCGATCTGTCAGGAGCACAGCGACATACACCCAGGAGCCGATTTCTAGATCTTCAATAAAAAGCGCAAATCAACCGTTTCTATTAACGGTGCCTTCAGCAACAAAACTGTAACAATCGTTGTTTCCACCGAAAAAAATATATTGGAAGTAAGTTTTGAGCTGATACTGCCAAAAAAATAAACGCTTGATGCACTCTATGTGGAATGTGTTCTCGCGATCAAATTTTGTCATGTGTTAATAACTTCCCTCGCCCACCCTTCCTTCGCCTCTACGTCAAAATATGATACTTTGCGCTGGATACGAGGCCGTCAATTTCTACGCAAGTTTTAACAGGATATTTCTTTCGGCTTTGGCGCGTTTTTAATTCAAAATGTATGAAGACTGTCGAAGCAGCATGGGCATGATTCACTTACTCTGCCGGTTGAAGGGACTGCGTAAAATAGTTTTCGTAAAGAGCGAGACAGTCACGCTTCCAGGGCTAATTAGCTCACTGTGTTCGATCTGCTGTTGACTTCTTTGCCAGCAAATAGCGGGAAAAAATGTGGAATATCAGTAAACCTAAACAAGCCAACAGTGAAATACTCAATACCAAATATGTAATCTTCCACTAATTTCAAAATATACTACGAGGCCCTCGAGGCACAAGTGTGAGTAGTCCAGGAAGTAGGGAGGCGTTTCTTTTATGACTCATCACTAACAGTCAAATGGATCATTTTAAGCCTTTTTTTAAAGACAAGTGATGTTGTTTATTTTGTAAAGGCAAACACAATGTTTTTTGTATGAATGAATAGTCACTTGATATATAACGTAAAACGTTGGAGTACTGCATCAAGATATTCATGCAACGTAAGGGATATCAGATGATTACCTTTTGTTTTCAAAAAAAAAGGAATGATTAATTTTGTACGCTTATGTATTCAAACGAGAGTATAAAAACTAGGCGTGAAAGAAAAGAAAGAGGGAACTGTTTACATAAGTAAAATCCGGCTTGCCGCTATGAATTTAGGGCGTCCACAGTACTGTAGATAATGTCAAAATCAGTTAATTTACTGCTATTTTTCTTTTATATGTGTTTTGGGGTTTAACGCTCAAAACCACCATGTGATTATGGGAGACGCCGTAGTAGAGGGCTCCGGAAATTTTGAGCCCCTGGGGTTCTTTAACGTGAACCCAAATCTGAGCACACGGGGGTACAACATTTCCGCCTCCATCGGAAACGCAGCCGCCGCAGCCGGGATTTGATCCCGCGACCTGCGGGTCAGCAGCCGAGTACCTTAGCCACTAGACCATCGTGGTGGAGCCTATTTCTGTTTTCGTAAATAGAAAAAAAAGGAAGATAGCACTGTGAAGTATATCGAGACAACGGTCTAGGTGACTAACAGCTCTGGGTGGTGCAGCATAATGCAAATAGTAAAGAACACGTACCGAAATCAAGGCAAAGTTATCTCTTTTACTGCACTGCACCTCTATCGCAGGTGACCGATGGCTGAATAAAATACAGCCACAGGCAAAAGAAACAGACGCGTCTACATTTTTTACAGCATTCAGCCTGTCCCGCGGTTACGCAAATGTCATATTGCCTGGCGGCATGTTTCTTGCCAGCAGTAAAACCTTGAAAGAAAAATTTAGTCATGTTTTTAATTAACTAATCTTATAGAAAAACCCTTGCGTTACTGTAGAAAAATAACGCATGTGTTTAAGCTCATTTTGTTTCCGCAAATATAGTCAAAACATTCTACAGTCTCAGAAGACAGCACAAATTTTTGCTGTAGGTTGAAGGGCCACTTCTCCGCAAAGCCCTCTCTTCCTTTCGAACTATTCTGAGACGTGCTTGGCCGATTCATGAACTAGCTACATGATTGCCTGTGGTACCTGCTGCCATGGTGGTACCTGCTGCAATTCGTGAGACACCTGTGGTACATGCTGCCATTCGTGAGACATCATTTAAAGCAAATAATGAATATACTAAAAATGGCTTCTTCTTCAAAGACAGCAGCTGCGGCAAAGCTAAAAAGAAAGACCACGTATTCTAGCTTTTTCAACTTCCACATGTCGGTGTCCAGTTCATGTTGCTTTCAACCACTTTCGGTTACAAAATATTGTATGGAAAGCGCAATTTTATAGAACGCATCATTTGTTGGCGGATAAATATTTTACTAACAGCAAGAAAGCACAAGTAGGTGTGTACCACCTAAATATAGGTGAGCCCCACTACCGAATAGAGCAGGCGCAGGCGTTAAATACAATCTTCGCTCGCTGAAATGAAGAATGTTATTCAAGCGAAAAAGAGAGCGAGAAAGAACAACATCATCTTCCTTCGTTTCAATGATGAACGCTTCTACGAGTTCATGAACACTCGTGTGCTTGAACATTTGGTAATTGCATCAATGCGAGGTCCGTTAAATGCATCAATGAGAGAATTCACCAACACAAAATTGCATTATTGGGAAAAGCTGACACGACTTCTTTTGGCCTATTGCAGATCATGTGAGTTGAGCCTATCATTATGCAAGAGCTCCAAAACAAAATGACTCGTGATCTCATGCAAGTGTTCTTTACCAAAATTAAGAATGAAAGCTGCGCAACAAGACCTTTTGACTGTTTCCCAGATTACCAGGTACGCAATTTTAACAGTTTCCTAACGTCACTTCCTTTTCCGTTATTTTTCTGGTAACTACTTGTACTTGAACTAAATGGCGTCTTTCTAAAAGGTACCAAAGGAATTAGCGCCGAAAGGTGGCAGCTTTTTCCAACGATAAGGATTACTGCTGCTGACTATGCAGTATTCGTAACATGCAACAGCTTAGATCCTCGTTTTTTTCAAAGCGTTCATCATGTAACTTCTTTTCCATTCATCGCAACAAAATGTTCAGAGGGACCCTCTTAGTGACGTCGATATAGCGAGGCTATCATGAAACTGTGAACTCGTTTACCTCCGAATATTTTGCGTTCCCACTGTTAGGCACACGGAGTGATTTCAACTGTGAGCGAAACGGAACTTTAGTACCAGCCATAAACGACGCGTACAAGGAAGTATGTTGTCGTGGTACCTAGTCTTGCTCTCATCTTTTTCTAAGGTTTGAGCGCCACAAACTGTGCATGATGCCAGGAATAGTGTATAAGCTGGAGATTTCATACGTCACGTCCCGTGGTCAGAAAAAGTACCTAAACTAAAGGACAATTCAGTCACGCTGGCGATGTTAATGCAGAAAGACTATTATTGACATAAGACGTGAGTTCTAGCTGCCATTTTTGTGACGAACAATTACAGGTATAACACTAAGTTACTTGCGAATGAACTGGAAAAAATATGCAGATCCCACGTGCAGTGAGAATTGATAATATGCGAAGCATGAATGAGAAATGTTGATTTGCCACTTTAAAATGAGCACAACGTTGCGAGGTGGAGGTAAATGATCCCATACATGGCTTCCGTGTCATGATTATCATGTTTGGATTTGTCGTTTACTTTCGTCATCTATTCACGTCACGTGATACCAAATTTAGTATATGTGGAACTAGCGCGAAACGGCCACAAGCACACCTTGAGCATGGCGTTTTGTCATTTTGTCATGTAATCTTTTACATGACACGTGCATATGTCATGATTTTCTTGTTAGAGTCTGTCGCTTGTGTTCGCCATGCACTCCCGTCATACCATAAATGTTTTGCAACTTGTCTTGTGAACAAGACCACCGCAAGAGCAGCAAGACCACTAAATGTAAATCATGATATCACGACATATTTGTCACGACTTTCATGTCATGACCAGTCGCTTATGTTCGTCATGCATTCATATTATGGCGTATCAAGTTTCTCATCGATACCATTATCGAAACGGCCAGGAGAGCTAAAAGTCGTCAGCGACTAGATAGATAGATAGATAGATAGATAGATAGATAGATAGATAGATAGATAGATAGATAGATAGATAGATAGATAGATAGATAGATAGATAGATAGATAGATAGATAGATAGATAGATAGATAGATAGATAGATAGATAGATAGATAGATAGATAGATAGATAGATAGATAGATAGATAGATAGATAGATAGATAGATAGATAGATAGATAGATAGATAGATAGATAGATAGATAGATAGATAGATAGATAGATAGATAGATAGATACGCTCAAAGTCGCCGAAGTTTGCTAAGAAACGCTTCGCATTTAAAACCACCAACCCTTCCAGTGGGACGCTTTCAGCCCTTCCAGATCCCATCCCAACCATATTATAGGGTAAGTCTTGACTTAATTGGACCTTTCCCTTTATCGGCCAGCGAAAACAAGTGGATAGCAGTCGCCACAGATTCCACCATTCGGTATGCCATCACACGGGCCATTCTTACCGGCTGTGCGACGAACGTCGCTGACTTTCTCCTGGAAGACCTCATACTACACCACGGCGCTCCTTGGCAACTGCTTACCGATCGGGGTCGCTACTTTTTATCACAAGTTATCCAAGACATATTACATTCTTGCGCTACAAAGCACAAGTTCAAAACAGCGTATTACCCTCAAACCAACGGGCTTACAGAGCGGCTACATAGAACCATCATGGACATGCTCGCGATGTACTTTTCTTCTGACCATCGTTACTGGGACTCGACCCTCGCATATGTGACATTTGCCTCTAATACGCCCCGGCATGGTACTGCAGGTTTCTCGCCATTTTTCCTCATGTATAGACGAGAAAGCACCCTGATTTTTGACGCGCTCATTCCTGCCGTTAGTCACACGTCAAAATAAGGTCGCAACGTGATCTCTGGAGCTCTGGAAGCACGTGATTGATTTGTGGTGTTTAACGTCCCAAAACCACCATATGATTATGAGAGACGCCGTAGTGGAGGGCTCCGGAAATTTCGACCACCTGGGGTTCTTTAACGTGCACCGAAATCTGAGTACCCGGGCCTACAACATTTCCGCCTCCATCGTAAATACAGCCGCCACAGCCGGGATTCGATCCCGCGACCTGCAGGGTCAGGAGCCGAGAACCTTAGCCACTAGACCACCGTGGCGAGGCCTGGAAGCACGTGAGATTGCTTGCCTACGTCTGAGTGATTCACAGGAACAACAGCAAGTGGTCTACAATGCGTGCCATTGTGCTGTCCACTTTACCCGTGGTGACACAGTTTTTTTCAGGACACCGTCACGGCGAGTTGGCCTGCGCGAAATGCTGGCTTGACCGCACTCGAGTCCGTACCGTGTGGTGCGCCAAGTCACTGAGTTGACATATGAAATTGAACCTCTTAACACGAGCAGCGCGCGATCGTGTTCTGACGTTGTTCACATCACTCGGCTAAAGTGATATTTCTCGGACCAACCAAGCACCAATACGGTGCCTAGACCACCGGGGATGATGCTACGGCACGCCCCAGATGAACGTAATAGGAAAGAGGATGATGTTTACCGTGGGCTCATGCAGAGTGGACTCCTTATTGGAAGCCTGCCTGTTTATATAAAGTATATTTACTTTAAATGTGAAGCATTTATTAGCGAACTTCGGTGACTTTGAGCGTATATATATAAATATATATATATATATATATATATATATATAAAGGCAGGCATGGTGGTTGAGTGGCCGTAGCGTTGCATATAGTCCAGTAGATCTTCCGTGAGCGGTCACAACGTGGTTTATTTCGACGTCCCGGCCTAGAGTCTGGCCTTCATCAGGAGCCTTCATCAGAAACCAACGAATAGTTTTAAGCGCGACATGTGAACAACCTCCGTACCACGAAAACGGCCGTCGGAAGGGAAGGCAACAGTGGTCACTCGATATTTATCAGGAGATGTCTGCTCGACTATAGCGTAAGGGCCGATGAAACGTCAGTGAAACTTATCACACAGGCCGGGAACTCTCGTGTGAATCCACAACAGTACTTCATCTCCAGTGTTGAAGTGAACTACGCGGTGCACGCCATCGTGGCGAGTCTTTCACTCTTGTTGGCTTGCCTGTGTATTGACGTGGGCGCGTCGGCGACAATCGGCCAGGCGAGAGATTAAGTACTCCCTTGATGACGATGACGAGTTCACAGGGACCTCAAAAAAAGAGATGTCGAGTGGAGATTTCGGTTGACGGCCATAGACGAGAAAGAATGGGGAATAGCCCGTGGTGCGATGCGTAGCGGTATTGTACGCAAAAGTCACGAATGGCAGGATGGTATCCCAGTTGGTGTGGTCGGCGTTGATATACATAGATATCATGTCGGTCAAAGTTCGATGGAAGCGCTCTGTGAGACCGTTAGTCTGGGGATGATAGCTGAATGTCGTCTTATCAATCGTATTACATGCCTGGAGAACTTGTTCGAGTAGTTTCGAGGGAAACGCCTTGCCACGATCGGTCCATAAGATGCGTCGTGCACCATATATTAGAAAGATTGCATCCAGAAAAAATGTGGCAATGTCCTCTGCTGCTTTTTAAGGAAGTGAAGCTGTTTCGGCGTACCATGTTAAGTGGTCAACTGCTGTGACAATCCAGCGCTTGCCGCTAGCTGATATTGGTAGCGGTTCGTAGAGGTCAATGCCAATGATATCGAAGGGAGCGTCCGGACACGCAAGAGGTTGTAGAAGACCGGCCGGGGAGGAAGTGGGTCGCTTGTGGCGTTGGCATATCGAGCATGACGCAACATATCGCGCTACGCAATTGGAAAGCGCAAGGCCAGGCAAAACGACTGCGGATGTGTTCATAGGTTTTTTGAAAACCGAGATGTCCAGCCTTGGGGTCATCGTGAAATGCCTCTAAAATCTGCACCCTTAGGGAACGAGGAGCAACAGGAATTCAGCGCTGTCCTTCGGGGTTGAAGACAAAGCGGTAAAGGATTGAGTTTTAGGTCTTGAAGTTCCGCAGCTGTCTATGGGCGCGGGCGTTGGGAGGACGAGAGGAGCCTTGAAAGCGCTGCATTATAGAGCGACAGTAAGTGTCGCTGCGTTCGTGGGATGCAAACGTCTCGTTGCCGAAGGTAGAAAGAAAATTAACAGCGGCGAGTGAATGAACTGACAGAGACACTTTGATGGGTTCACTCACAGTTGGCGACAGGCCAGGAGTGCCTGATGAGAATTGTAAAGGACAGCGGCTAAGGGCATCGGCATCGCTGTGTTTCTTGCCGGATTTGTAGATAACGTCAAACTCGTATTCTTGGAGACGAAGTATCCAGCGATCGAGACGTCCAGACAAATTCTTCAACGTCGACAGCCAGAACAAAGCGTGGTGGTCAGTGACGACGGTAAAGTTGCGGCCGTGAAGATATGGTCAAAACTTCTGGACGGTCCAGACAACGGCGTGACACTCCTGCTCGGTGATGGTGTAGTTTTTCTCTGCTGCTGTGAGGGTGCCACTTGCGTATGCGATCACACGTTCGTCATAACACCCTGTTAGTTGCAGAAGTACAGTGCCGAGTCCATGTCCACTGGCATCAGTATGTAGGAGAGTGGGTGCGGCGATATCAAAATGACAAAGCACTGGCTCAGACGTGAGGGCACGTTTCAAGGTGTCAAAAGTCATTTGGCATTCGTACGACCATACGTATGACGCTCCCGAAGAAAAGAGTTGGTGAAGTGGCGCAGCAATGGTGGCGAAGTCTCGTATAAAGCGCCGGAAGTACGACGCAAGGCCAAGAAAGCTTCGGAGCTCTTTGACACGTTGAGGCACCAGGAAGTGAAGAACGGTGGTAATCTTGTCGGGATCAGGCCGGATTCTATCTTTGCTGACGAGTTGTCCGAGTACTTTAATACTTTTGCTTGCAAAGTGGCACTTCTTGGTGTTCAGCTGAAGGCCAGCAGATGCGAGACACGTCAGAACTTCATCCAGACGCTGCAAGTGCTGTTTGAATGTTGAAGAAAATATTACGATGTCGTCAAGGTAACATAATCAAGTTTTCCACTTAAGGCCCCGCAGTACAGTGTCTATCAGTCGTTCAAACGTTGCTGGCGCATTGCAAAGGCCGAAAGTCATGACGTTAAATTCGTAAATATCATGCGTCTCTCGCATATGTATGAGTCGTTCTCGACAAGAGATGGAAGCAGCAGCATCAGAAAGAAAGTCCCATCCAAAAATAAGCATAAAAGCACAAGAAGCTAGCACGGCAAACTGAATATAATGCCGGATCCCTTCAATGAAAACTCTAATGGTGCACTGTCTGATGGCCGTATCTGCGAGTCATTTGCGTTACGTAAGAAAGTGCCTGCATCAGGTGTGGTAACCTTACATAGACGAGTACACAAATCCGCATGAATAACAGAAATAGCATCCCCCATGTCCACCAATGCCTGAACTGGTACCCCTTCCACATACACTAATAACAAGTTGGCTGGGCGCATTGGAGGTCCTGGTGTTTCTTCGAGTGATGCAGCTTTCCCTCCAAAAACTGCACCAGCTAGTTTTCCGAGTGGTAGTCAGAAGTAGGTACAGTCGGTCTCAGAGGAGATGTTGAGCGTCGTAGAGGGGAAGAGGACCGGTGGCGTCCGGGTAGCAGGGGCGAGGTGCGGCAAGTGGAGAAGTCGGAGAGAAAGAACGCGTCGTAGGGCGTCGCTGGTACTGGTTCGAGAATGGCTCCGAATCCCTTTCGTAAACATCGTAGCCACGGCGTTCGTCCTGTTGGCGCTTGTGGCGAAATCGTGAAATATGGCCCCGAATGCCTCAATAGTAACGTATTGGGCGAGGTGAGCACCGGGGTGCGTAGTATGCTGGAGCTGTAACTGGCGCTGGTACTGGCGCTGGTACTGGCGCTGGGACAGGCGAGTGTGGTGTAAATGCTGCTACGTTGGACTGCGCAGGAACAGGATGCGAGTGCTGAACCAAGGCAGGTGGCATGGCAGCGACTTGCGCATGGGTGAAGGGTGGCGTTGGTGGCGCCGTAGTGGTCGATGGAAGAGCGCCAGCCACGCATGAGAGCTCCTCTTTGATGATGTCGCGCAGACCAGCAGATTGAGAGTGAGGCCGAGGGGTGGGTGCACATGACAACCCTTGCGCTTGAAGTTCCTCGCGAATCAGAGTGCGAATCAGCGCGCGCAAATCCGCATCCGAGGAAGGTCGGCTGTCACTGGCGTCTGGGTAGTCTGGGTGAAATCAAATGGCTTGGAGTTCATCAAGATGCTGACATGTCGTGATGACGTCCTGAACGATGGTGGGGTTTTTAACAGCCAGAGCGTTAAACGCGACATGGCCTATCCCTTTAATGATGTGGTGAACACGATCAGCTTCTGTCATCGCCAAGTTCACGCGGTGGCAAAGGGCAAGGACGTCTTCATTGTACGAAGTGTACGTCTACCCGAGAAGTTGGGCACGCCCATCGAGCTTTTGTTTCGACACTGCGGAATGGAGGTTCGGTTTTTCAAAAATCCTACGGACTTGTTGAGCAAAAGTAGGCCTATCCGGGAAGCTGCTCTCGTGGTTAAAAAAACACGTTTTCGCGACATCGCACAGATAGAAGGCGACGTGACGAAGTTTTTGAGGCTCATCCTATTGGTTATAAACACTGATCATGTCGTATTCTTTTAGCCATACTTCGACGTCGTCGCGTGGAAGACCACAGAAGATGGGTGGGTCGCGCTGCCGGGCGTTGACGATCCACGCAGGAATCGTTTGTTGGACAGGGATTCTGGATGTTCCGAGCAGCGGTTCTTGAGCCATGAGAGCGGACGGGGAAAGCAAGCGGCGACACGAACGAAGCTCCAGGGGAACGTGACGTCGGAGAGGACTTGTGGATCGAAGCAACTCCACCACTCTGTAAAACAGTAGCAGCGTTGGAGTCTCGACGGCGTTTATTAGGCCGAATCGCCTGATCAACCCTTCGAACGAAGACGACGTTATTTGTGATGATGATCATATACAGATGAAGGTCAAACCTTCATCTGTATGAAGGTTTGACCTTCATCATATAAGATGAAGGTCAAACGTTGTCAATATTGTGCTTACAATATATATATATATATATATATATATATATATATATATATATATATATATATATATATATATATATATATATATATATATATATATATATATATATATATATATATATATTCCTGCTTACGACTCTTAGCTCTCCCGGCCGTTTCGATAAAGTTATCGGTACCAAACTTGGTAGGGCATAACATTTCTGTAAGAAGAACATATTTGACAAGTCATAACATCAAAATTATGATATGCATGTCATGAATGTCATGATTTATATTTCACTGTCCTGCAGCTGTATTTTTGTTCACATGGCATTTTGCAAAACTGCTATGGTATGGCATGATTGCACGGCGAACACAAGCGACAGAACCTAACATGAAATTCATCACATGCGTGTCATGTAACAACATGAGTACATGGCATGCTCATGATGCGCTCACGGTAGTTTTGTTAGCGTCAAATATAGCGAATTTGGTATTACAGTATATGAATGAATGACGAAGGTATGTGACTGGTACAAACATAATAATCATGAGATGCGTGTCATGTTACAGCATGACTACATTCCACGCTCATGATTCGTTCGTGGCCGTTTTGCTTGCTTCACTTATACAAAATGTAGTATTACGGGACGTGAATGGATGACGAAGGTATTATACTGGTGCAAACATGATAAAAATGAGATGCGTGTCATGTAACAACATAACTATATGCTATGCTCATGATGTCCTTGCGGTCATTACGCTGATTGATTGATTTGTGGGGTTTAACGTCCCAAAACCACCATATGAATATGAGAGACGCCGTAGTGGAGGGCTCCGGAAATTTTGACCACCTGGGGTTCTTTAACGTGCAGCCAAATCTGAGCACACGGGCCTTCACGTTTCCGCCTCCATCGAAAATGCAGCCGCCGCAGTCGGGATTTGAACCCACGACCTGCGGGTCAGCAGCCGAGTACCTTAGCAACTAGACCACCACGGTGGGGCTGCGGTCATTACGCTAGCTTCACGTGTACCAAACTCAGTATTACGCGACGCGAAGGGACGACAGAGGTAGATGTTTAATCCAAACATGATAATCACGACATGCGTATCATGTAAAAACATGACTACATGCCACACTCATGACGCGCTCGCGGCCGTTTTGCTAGCTTAAGTGTACGAAACTCGGTAAAACGCGACGCCAATGAATGACGAAGGTATGTGACTGGTGGAAACTTGATAATCATGAGCTGCGTGTCATGTGAGAACATGACTACATGCCACAGTCAAGGCGGCAATGCACTTCGACGTGACATGGCGCGCGCGCTGCCCGGCGTTCATTTCGTCGCGTGACGCTGGCGTTGCCACTCCAGGCGTCGGTAGCGCATCGGCACGAAATGCAGCATGTCGCATTTCGCGTCAGTTGCCGTCGGGCCGCGCTGACCGATGCTAATCGCGGCTGGCATCAGACTATAGAGTGCTCACGTTTTTCTAACTTAACGTCGCTGTGCCAAGCGTGCGCGCGCGTCAACGGTACATTAGAGTATATTGGGCCCTTCATGATGCGCTCACGGTCGTTTTCGTAGCTCCACATATACCAAAGTTTGGTGTTACGTGACGTCAATGGATGACGAAATATATTACTGGTGCAAACGTGACAATCCTGACACGCGTATCATGTAAGAACATGACAACATACCACGCTCATGGCATGCTCGCGGCCGTTTGCATAGCTCCACATAAACAAAATTCGGTATCACGTCACGTGAATAAATGACGAAGGTAAACGACAAATCCAAACATTATAATCATGACAAGGAAGCCATGTACGGCATCACTTACCTCCACCTCGTAACGTTGTGCTGATTTTAAAGTGACATATCAACATTTCTTATTCGGGCTTCGCATATCGATTCCCACTATACGTGGGATCTGTCAATTTTTTCAGACCGCTTCTCTCCGTAACAATATGGACACTCTCGACTGGATTTCGCCGCTGGCATCGATATTGGCGTCTACGTGGACGTCGAGGTCATGCATATATATATATATATATATATATATATATATATATATATATATATATATATATATATATATATATATATATATATATATATATATATATATATATATATATATATATATATATATATTAGAGCATCGAACGCGTTATTCGAAGGCCGTAGGTTCGATCCTGCTCATGGCTCGTTAATTTTTCACCCTCTTTTCTTCCTTCTTATTTACATTCTATTTGTTCTCATAACTTTCCCTATACATTCCTTGGCATTATTGTCTGTTAGATCTTATTACTATTCTGTCAAAACACGGAAAAACGAGCCCTTAAGTACACACTTCTTTCCCTTATTCATTAACGAGGGTCTCGTAATGGCAGACTTGGTGTCATTAGGTTGTATACGAGGGACTATTGGTCAGCTACCCGCTTGTAACAGGTTCACGTGCTACCTGATGCCACACCTGCGCATAAAAGAGTGTTTCACACTCGCCGCTTGGCTACAGAGGGCGCTGACTGACACTCCCACTTCCAAATTCACATATAAATTCAAAAAAGTAGGTGAAGGGAAGGCCGCAGTGATAAAGCATCGAACGCGTTATTCGAAGGTCGTAGGTGCGATTCCTGCTCACGGCTGGTTATTTTTTCACCCTCTTTTCTTTCTTCTTATTTACATTCCATTTGTTATAATAACTTTCCCTATACATGTCTTGGCATTATTGTCTGTTAGATCTCATTATATTGTGTAAAAACACGGAAAAACGAACCCTTAAGTACACACTTCTTTCCGTTATGTATCTATATATATATATATATATATATATATATATATATATATATATATATAAGGGAGAGAAGTGTTTACCTAAGAGTCCTATTTCCGTGTTTTAACACAATATTATTGAGATATAACAGACAGTAATGCCAAGGAATGTACAGGGGAAGTAATTAGAACCAATGGAATGTAAATAAGAAGAAAGAAGAAGGAAAAGTGGATGAAAGAATTACCAGCTGTGAGCAGGAATCGAACCTACGACCTTCGAATATTGCGTTCGATGCTCTACCACTGAGCTGTCACAGCGGCCGTCCCTCCATCCACTTTTTGGGGTTAATAAGAAGAAAGAAGAAAGAAAAGTGGATGAAAGAATTACCAGCTGTGAGCAGGAATCGAACCTACGACCTTCGAATATTGCGTTCGATGCTCTAACCACTGAGCTGTCACAGCGGCCGTCCCTCCATCCACTTTTTGGGGTTTTATATGTGAATTTAGATGTAGGAGTGACAGTCAGCGCCATCTATAAGCCAAACAACGAGTGTGAAAACACTCTTATTCGCATGTTTGGCGTCACGTAGCACGTGAACTTATTATGAGCGGGCAGCTGATTAATTGTCCCTCTTATACAACCTTAACACACCAAGTCTGCCAGTACGAGACCCTCGTTCAATGAAATAAGGGAGATAAGTGTATACCTAAGGGCTCGTATTTCCGTGTTTTAACACAATATTAATGAGATATAACAGACAGTAATGCCAAGGAATGTACAGGGGATGTTATTAGAACCAATGGAATGTAAATAAGAAGAAAGAAGAAAGAAAAGTGGATGAAAAAATTACCAGCTGTGAGCAGGAATCGAACCTACGACCTTCGAATAACGCGTTCGATGCTCTAACCACTGAGCTATCACAGCGGCCGTCCATCCATCCACTTTTTGGGGTTTTTATATGTGAATTTAGAAGTAGGAGTGACAGTCAGCGCCATCTATAAACCAAACAACGAGTGTGAAAACACTCTTATTCGCATGTTTGGCGTCACGTAGCACGTGAACTTATTATGAGCGGGCAGCTGATTAATTGTCCCTCTTATACAACCTTAACACACCAAGTCTGCCAGTACGAGACCCTCGTTCAATGAAATAAGGGAGAGAAGTGTATACCTAAGGGCTCGTATTTCCGTGTTTTAACACAATATTAATGAGATATAACAGACAGTAATGCCAAAGAATGTACAGGGGAAGTTATTAGAACCAATGGAATGTAAATAAAAAGAAAGAAGAAAGAAAAGTGGATGAAAAAATTACCAGCTGTGAGCAGGAATTGAACCTACGACCTTCGAATAACGCGTTCGATGCTCTAACCACTGAGCTATCACAGCGGCCGTCCCTCCATCCTCTTTTTGGGGTTTACATGTGAATTTAGAAGTAGGAGTGACAGTCAGCGCCATCTATAAGCCAATACATATATATATATATATATATATATATATATATATATATATATATATATATATATATATATAGGAAAACGCAAGAAATATAAAAAAAACATACAGAAGAAAAGAGTACGGCATGGGGAATCGAACGTGGTATCTCCGCGTCTTGAATGCGAGTGCTAACCAGTGAGCCAGCGTTAAATTATCTGGTTTCTTTACCACTTTCGGTAGTCAGACGGTAAGCTATTTATATCTACCACTTACCACAGTTTGGGAACTATCGTGTTTTCGGCATTGTCTGCAAGATGGCGCAGTGTGCACGTGGCGGCTCTAATTCCTCACGCGTACTTTGGCCCACGTAGAAAATAAGGGTGTGTACGCCCGATCGCGCGCCCTTATCTTGCAGTCAGGAGAATCGTACGTCTCGTACGTATTCTTCTGTGGTTACAGCGCGCACAAAGGTCACTGCAATCGTTGCACATCCTCCGTTTGCGAAAAGGGTGCGCTTTTCAGACAGGGACGCTTATTCGCGTTCATCTGTAGCTGAGAGTACGTTTCGTACGTCATTTGGGCGTGCAAAACGCGGGTAACGTTTCGATCTGCTTGCCCTTCTGCATGTGACCTTCAAATTCGTTGCTATCATGTTCATTGCTGCTCTTTGTGGCAAGGCTGCGACTTTTTTTAATGCATCGCCAAGACACTCTAATATTTGAGCATTATCGATATAACACCGCTGCTTTGATGGTTAACATTCGCTGTGTTAGGAAATACTTAAACTGCGAAATTACACACCCACAAGGCAAATTATCACTAAGCGATTCATATTCAACGGGCGGTACCAAGCGGAAGAGGAGACAGTGGCGACGTTTGCAGTTGCACTGAAGCAAATTACCGCTCAATGCATACGGCGCATCTCTTGAAGACGCACTGCTCGACCGGATCGTCGCTTGACTGTGGAAGCCTGCCATTCAGACAACTCTAGTAAAAAACAAGGTGGTGTCCTGTCAAATTGCCTGCGACTTTGTCAAATGCGCCGAAATGACGAATTAGGTTTGGGGGGATTTCGACCTAGCAGTGAAATGGAATCCGACGTTCATGCGATAAGAAAGTGAGGCAGAAAAGCGGTATTTGCGGTCAAACCATGCAAGCAAAATATACGAGGAAACCAAGACAACGTGTCACCATTGTGGGTAAGGGCCACAATGATGATTTCGTCTTGTTATCAAAAAAAGGCGATGCAGCTGCACACGCATGCGTCACTTGGCTCGAGTATGCGGACAACATCCACCGGGTGAGGGGAAAATTCACGCCGTGGCCGAACAGCAAAAAAGTAATGAGATGATGATCCACGCCTTGGATCACACCGGCCTTACGAAAAAGCCGTACCAGGTACAACTTATGCTCGGACTATGCGCGCACAGAGAAAAGTCGACACGAGCTGCTTTTTCTCGGATATCGGAAGACCTACGAAAGCCGGTAGTGAATCCTCCTCCGCTCACAGCGTCTGCGGTTAAGCTGAAGGCTTACGCACGAGCACCTTTCGAAGTGAAAGGGAATGCCGAGGTACCAATTGCATACAGGCAACGCAAAATAGCTGAGGTGCCAGGAAACGAGCCAGCGCTACGTGGACGTGTTGTGATTGAAAACCTGTACGTTGACTTTACGGCATTCTCACGTTGCAAGTGCAGCTCATGGCGGACAACCTTGTGAAAAGGTGTGCCACTGCTTTTACTCTCAGGTTTGGACTGATAAAGGGCTTTCGAGCAAAACTTTTTCAAGGAGAAGGTAGCCTTCCAGCGTCTTCTAAATCAGTGAAGGCCTTATCGACCTTTTTGTGTGGAAGTGGCTTATTGAATAGACTATAGCGTCCCAGCTCGCTTTTTGTCTTTTCATTTGCGCTCGTCTATTTCGCTTTTCGCTCTCTTTCCCATCTTTATTCCCCATTCTACTTTCCCTTAGTGCAGGACAGCAAACCGGATGCTCCAACTTCTGGTTCAACTCCAGTGCCTTTTTCTCATTTTATTCTCTCTCTCTTGACACCAGTGTAAAAAGCGAATTTGTTCTCAAAAAGCCGTTTTAAGGGTATGGCTTATGTTACATGCGTCATTTATAAAATTATAACCGTCATTCTGGTACACAAGGCTTCGATCTACGCAGTCTCCTTCAAAAAATACCAGCAAAATTGTTACATTCCCCATCATACTATACGAAACTAAAACTTACAGTACAAATTTGGTGTTCGTCTCAGGACTAGCTTTATAAGTAGTGTTTAGTTTGCTATTCAAGAATCTTCAAGTGAGAACAAGCCATAATGCTTTAAAGAATTGTAAAGACATCATTTTATACATAAAACTCATGAAAATCTCGCTCTAGGTTAAGTATTTTGGGTTTTTCACGCCAAAGGACCCTTGTGTGAGCCTGCAAACCATCAAATTTGCTTAGTTAGACTATTTGTGTCATTAAAATAATGGCAACAAAAGCCCTTGTATTATTTTTAGTCAAATTGGGATCGTGCCTGGTTCCGACACCGGAGAAAAAGTGTGCCTCACAATTGATCAGCACAGTAGCGTGAAAGCGCCCCGCGATGTCACCAATACTGCATAACAGGCTAGCAAAAAGAAATTGCGAGTTAAATGCACACAGTATTCAAGATGGAACTGGTGGCAAATATTGAGTGTCTTAGCCCTCATGAGAATTTTGTTTAAAAACGGCACCTGTTTTAAATATTTTTTGATGACCTTCTCGAATTTTTTTTTCCTAGTCTTTTCCTGTACGCGGAGCGTCGCAGCTCTTTTCCTAACAAACTTCTTTTATTAAAACTGGGCACACTTGTTCATCGCACTAGTAGGCCGCAATAGACTTCAATTTGCAAAATCGTGCCCAAAGATATACATAAAGATGCTCCTTGTACAAGTGCATACTTGAACAAGTGGCTGTAACAGCAATGTCACACACCGCGAAAGACAAGAGTGGACAATGACTGAGTGCGCGCGCGTGCGTTGCCGCATGTGCTGTGTTTCTCTCTCTTCCCTTTCTGTTCTCTACCTTTCATCTCCCCCATCCCCCTCCCATGCGCAGGGTAGCGAACCGGCTGCCTATAGGCTGGTTAACCTCCCTGCCGTTCTTTTCTTCCTATTTTTCATCCTTCTTTCGTTTTTTTCATTTATATGCTATGTTTCTCCAAATCGCTAGATTTGATTTGATTTAAATGATTGCCACGGTAAAGCTTTCATATTGTTCTGGAAAAGACTAACGCCTTTCATTGAGCGCGACTCGAGTTAGGAGTGTTCGCACAAGGCATACGTTCATTATTAATTTTCTTTTTAAAAATTTTAAAAAGTATGACTTGCCTTATGATTCTCACATCTGCCAAACATATGTGGTTTATATAGCAGAATGACAATTTTAGTAAATATTGCTTTCAATTTTTTGTCACTTGGCCTCCTACCTTAAAAATACCTTAATATCCTTCAAGGTGATAGGGTTGGATTGGACAAACTTTCATTTGGTCCTCCAAAACACAGATCACTGTGTTGCGGGCAGCTCCCACGTGGGGACTGAGATGCCAACCTCCTCAGCCACCTTGCGGGCTTGGTGGGCAGCCCAGAGCTGATCTGCCAAGGACGAGCTGTGGATTGCCGCCTCCCATCTGGCAAAGGTGATGTTCGATAAATGAGCGATTTTGGTGCACTGCCAGAGCATTTGTTTTTATAAAGCTATTTCCCCACAATGTGGACAAAGAATACTTGGGTATAGGTCAGGGTACATGATGTGTAACATTTTCAAAGTAGGGTACATCCGCGTTTGCAAAAGCCTTAAATCTTCTAGACAGGTAGAAATGTTTAGTGAGCTCGTTTATTTTGTAAGAATTTCCCGTTTACCCGTTCACCGGTAGAACGCATTCCCGGGGAGGCGCGGTTGGAGAGGTCTGCGCCGCCTCGTGTGCTGCTTCATTGAGATTGAGAGGAGAATCGTTGATCTGTCCAAGGTGAGCTGGGAACCAACTCAGAAGATGATGCGTTATGTTCATGCCTTGCAGTATTCTCAGCGTTTGTTCAGAGACCATCCCCTTGGTGAACGCCCGTAGTGCTGCCTTGGAATCACTGTAGACACCTTCAATGTTATCCATCTTGAGTGCTAAGGCGATGGCCACCTGTTCCGCAATGATCGGGTCTTTTGTCCTGACCGTCGCTGAGTTGACGACATGGCCAGCTCTATCGACCATCACTGCCACAAACGCTTTCCCATTGGCGTAGGAAGCCGCGTCAACAAATACGACTCCTCGTTCCTCGTTTGAGACTTGACGAAGTACAGTCCTGGCCCTCGCTACTCTGATTCCAAAGTTGTGATCTGGATGAATGTTTCTTAATATAGGAGATATCGTGATATTTTCCCTGATGTTTTTGGGGATATCATTGTAATTGCATCTGATTGCCATTGGGTGTTGGCCCAGCTCCTGCAGGATCATTCTCCCCGACATTGTTGTAGATAACCTTGCGAACTGTGCTCTCTCTTGGGCTTCTTCTATTTCTTCGAGCGTGTTGTGAATGCCAAGCTCAAGCAGACGCTCGGTGCTGGTATGTATGGGTAGGCCCAGGACCTTCTTGATAACTTTCCTGAGGGGCACATTCAGTGTCTCAGACTCTGCTCTTGACCAGTTGTGCATTACTGCCTCGTACGTGAAGTGGCTTAGAACAAACGCGTGCATCAACCTGATGAGGTTGTCTTCCTTGATCCCATTTCTTTTGTTGGCCCCTCTGCGTATGAGGTGCACCGCACTGTCTGTTTTCCAAGTTAAGTCGGCTATAGGTGTTCTGTTGGCGCTGGTAGACTCTATCAGCATGCCCAGGACTTTGACGGAGTCGACCCTCTGGATGGCATCCCCTTGATTTGTACGGAGGTGGATGTCTATCTGGTTTAACGGCTTCCATCCCCTGGGCTTCGGTCCCCGGCGGGCAGTCCGATACAGTAAAATTTCTGACTTACTCGAGGAGCACTTGAGCCCGGAAGGGCGAAGGTACTATTCTATGGTGTCAATCGCCTCTTGCAGAGCGCTGTGCATCTGCCCCTCGCTTCCACCTGTGCACCAGATGGTAATGTCATCTGCGTAGATGCTGTGCTTCAATGCTTCAAAGCTCGATAATTTCTTAAGACAGTCCAATCATGGCAATGTTGAACAGCATTAGTGAAATCACTGCCCCTTGCTTCTAGTTCGATTGCTGCGGTCTCGATATCTACAATCTTCATCACGGCTTTCCGATCTGTAAGAAAGGACCATACGTATTCATAGAAGGCTTTCCCCAGACCAAGCTTGGAAATTGCTTCGAGTATGAATGAGTGGTGGATGTTATCAAACGCGTTTTCTAGATCTAGGCAAAGAATGGATCTGACGTCTCTAGTTTCATTGTCGATCACCTGGTGTTTGATAACCTTCAATGCATCTTGTGTGGATATCCCTGCCCTGAATCCAACCATATTGTGTGTATATATGTCGTTATCTTCCAAGTACTTGTTTATCCTGTGCAGTATGGCATGTTCTGCAACCTTGCCGATACACCATGTCAAGGATATTGGCCTCATGTTGTCCAAGTTAGGGGGCTTTCCTGGCTTAGGAATAAGCATCGTGCTGGCCAGCTGCTCTGGCACCCTGCCTTCTTTCCACGATGCGTTGATCATATCCTTCAGGGTTTCAATTGAATCGTCATCAAGGTTACGAAGGGCCTTGTTTGATATACCGTCCGGGCCAGGAGCCGACCTGCCGTTGAGATAAAGCAAGGCTCTTCTGATCTCCACGATGTTAAAGTCACCCTCAAGACCTGGATTGGGCGTGCCCTGGTACTGTCTACTTGGTGGTGCTAATCCTCTTTTGATTGGGAGGTAGTTATTCTCGAGCCGCTGCACAACTTGCTGTTCTATAGTGCGCCCTGTCTCTTATGCAAAGTTCGAGCGATAACATGCCTTTGATTTGTTTTGGTGGTGTTTTCGTTGAGATGTTTTAACATATTCCATGTCTTGCCATTGCGCATCTGACTATCGACGGAATTGCAGATTTCATGCCATTGCTGCCTAGATAGTGCGCGACAATGTTCCTCGAGTGATCTGTTTACCTCAGCTATCTTCTTCCGCAGTCTTCGGTTCAGGCGCTGTAACGAGCTGTATAGAGAGACAAAGATCTAGACGAGACGCTCGTGTTTCTGTACGGAAACCTGCGATGACTCAATCGGCATCGGGCAATAACGATGCCGTTTATGCAATCACACAAAAAATGTATTTACAAAAGACATGAAAGGTCTAATAATAAATGAAGTAAGAGAAAAAATATAACATGCTCGGAATGCTGGTGTGAAAGTCACAAGGGCATAAAAACAGAAAGAGTTCACCGGAGAGGAAGGCGGTGATAAAGTCCTGGCGGCAAACTCAACGCTAGGAAGGAACGGCCGATGCTTGGGTAGCCTGGTGAGTCCAATGACAGCCACGTCCAAGAACGCGGCTCACTGTGGAGGTCATTGACCTGAAGCACGCATGGCGTTTGCCATGCCTATCTCGAACGCTGGCTGGCGCTCGCTGCCGTAGGTGCCGTACTCGCCTGACGGAAACGTCCTGGTGACGTTTCGCCCACGCCAGGCCCGAACAGCAAGGACGGCTGATATGGCCCCGTGGGAGCCCGCTGAGACCTCGAGTCCACAACCCGACGGGTCACTGCTCCCACGCCCTGGTTCTTCAACCTTGCTTCTTCCTTCCAGCCACGTCTGCCTGACTCCTTCTTCTTCATCGCACCACCCCACTACCCTGATTTTCCTGCGTCGTCTTCTTCGACTGTCTCTGTGGCGCGCACTTCAAACACAATTCTATCTTCCCGATCACGCACGGCCACTTCACTCATCACAGGCGCTGACCCTTCCAACAATTCAGTAGTGCTTGCTTTGCCTCGGGAAGATGAGCGAGCCGGCTATCCATTCTTTCAACCGGAAAATCTGTTGTAATGGTGGAGGAGACGAATTTGATGTCCTCTTTAATCTGTTTGACCCACTGCTCGAAGCCTTGTCTGTGGCCATCTTGTTTCCTTTCCATCCTTATCTTCCTGAACTTATCCCACTCTGTGAAGTGGAATTCTCTCTGCTTTTTACGCTCCACGGAAAAGGTAGTGGCAAGAATGTAGTGGTCACTCCCTAGGTCTACAGCAAGGTTAATCCACTGGGCCTTCTTTATGTTCCTTACAAATGTAAGGTCCAGGGTGGAATCCCTGCAGCAAGATGTACCAAGCCTTGTTGGTAGGCTGGGGTCTGTGATTAGGGTGAGATCAAGTTCACTGGCACTTTGCCAAAGTCGATTTCCTTTCCCAATGTTGTACTTGTAACCCCATGTATGATGAGGGGCGTGGAATTCTCCTCCTATGATGAGTGGACATTCCCTGGCGATATAAACAGCTTTCTTTAGAACCGTCTTGAACCCTTGCTTTCGTTCCTTTGGACTGCTGTATATATTAAGAATGAAAATGCTCTTACAATTGCTGGTACCTGGCACGATTTCCACCATGACGTGTTCTAATCGGCCTCCTTCTATCTTGAGGTCGTGGGTTACGTGCGTTAGTTTGTTGCATACGAAGGTGAAGACTCCCCTCCCTTCAGTATCCCCTATTACAGGCCAGAATCCAGTCAACGTTGCTTGCGGTGAAAGGGTCTCTTGTAATAATATAATATGAGGCTTTTCTTGGCTGCTCCTGATATACTGCTGCAGGGTTGCCTTCTTTTTAAGGTAACCTCTACAGTTCCATTGCCAGATACGAAATGCTTCACGTAGCGCTGCCATCATGGTTATTACATGGGCGGCCAAAGCCTGATGCTGCACCTGTAGACAGGTTTGGCACCACTAGTATTGGTGGCCGAAGAGGTGAGTTTGGTGCATGAGGAGGCCTTGCTGTGTTGTGCAGATGTGCTTCGAGCTTTGTAATGCACAAAGTCATATGCTCTTATATATGCTCTTCCAGTGCCGCCAGGCTTGGTAGCAGCCTACCCATCTGCTCGCTAAGATTGACTACTACTTTGCTGAACGTGTCAGACCTCTTTCATATCTGACATGGTCGTTTGGCTGGCTTCCACCTGTTCTGCCATGACTGCCCTCTTTTTTGTGGTTCTTGAGTCCCTCACGTTTTCAGCCACAGGGACATCAACTGGCTGAGGCATTGGCTGTAAAGACTACGCGCTGGTTAGCTTAGTGAGAAGAATTTTTATTTCCTTTACCTCAGCTGATGGCCTCTCATTCAATTTTGTAAGTCTCGTGTTTTCTTGCTCTAGCTGAGCAATTATATCATGCTCTGGCAGCTTACCTGTCATCACCTCTGCCGCGCCGTTGCGCACTCGCTCAGCCCAGCTGCCTTTCGATGTAACTGCAGGCGTCCTCCCCGGGTCGGAAGCCGTGATCTCGAACTGAACGCCAGGCAGCTGGCCATTCGGGTACCGCCCAGGCTGACCCTGACCCTGATGGTGACCTAGAGAACTCGAGCACCGCCGTGATTGGGAGCGGGCCTTGGGTCTAGAACCTCTTCTCGAACGCGACCTCCCCCTGGAGTGAGGCCGCCTTTCCTGTTCTTGTGTAGTCTGGATGCTCTGGGTCCCGTAGGCTGGAACAAGCTGCTTGTCGCTGATGTCTTGACTCGAAGCGATTGATGCGTCCCGGGCTTCTGCGGCTGCTCACGATCTTTCCCAACGTCTGCGTCTGACGACGTATGGCACTAATAACCTGTTCTTGCACTCCTTGTCTGCCGTGGGACGGTGGCCGCCGCACAGCCAGCATCTTGGATTGCACTGGTGCAGGCTATTTGGGTTCTTGATTACGCAGCCGCTGCAGATGGTTTCAGCTGGGTTTGGACAGACGTCAGACCGATGTCCCAGCTTTCCACAGACATAACAAATATCGATGTTCTTGAGGTAAAGGGAGCACTGCAAAAGTGAAGGTCCACATCTCACGAATCTGGGCACCTCGTGTCCTTCAACGCTATGATGATTGTCCCGGTGTCCTTGATTCTCTTGGCCTGCAGCGCGAGTGGGTTGTTCGCGTTTACAATCTTTCGGGTCAAAATGTCCTGAGTATCACTTACGGGGATCCCGTGAATCACTCCTTTAAAATTATCGTGGAGGCCGTGGCGTATGCGCTAACCTCGAAAACTTTGCCTCCAATGTCAATTTGCTTGACCTTGAGGTATCTTGAAGCTCTGTCTTGGTCCGGAGCGCTTGCCACCATATTGTTCTGCTGCAAGTTGGTACAGATGATGTCCTGCATGGCCTCCTCGTCTTTGACGCCGGCCGCCAGTACTATCGCGTCTGCCACGGCTTCAGTGCCAATTCTCGAGATATTTGATCCTCCACGTGGTCGTAGCACAAATTTGCTGAAGTCCTTGGGTAGTGGCGGCATGCGTACAGCTCGCACGATTGTATGCTTGGTGTCATACCTACTACGACAGGCTCGAGCATCTCCCGCAACGCCAGCCTTGGTCGAACCCTTGGCAGCAGGAACGCTAACAGGGGCTAGCTTAATCCTTGAGCATCTCGTTTCGGTTTCCTTCCAACCCATGTATTCCGTGCAATCCTCTGGAGAGATGTCCTCGTATTCCATTTTCAGTTGCAGGTCCTGGAATGCGCAGAGCGTTGAGTCACATTGGCGCCGGGTTGGCGCATCGGCGACAATCGCCTCCGTGGTTAAGCTCCGGTGGCGTTGCCGTGTGAATATGTCCCAAAAATGGTTTGAAAGTCCACTCACCAGCACAAAGGTGGTATCTGCTGATTTCTTGAGAACTTAGGCACACGATGGGACTGAAAAATCGGCGAAAAATTCGCGAATACCTCAAGAAAACATTCTTGAAAGCAGGAGCCGATCTTCGCGCGTCCGCACTGGTCGGCACCTCTAGGTGATAGGATAACGGTGGGTAGTTGACACGCCAATGAAGCGAGCTAACTGAGCGTGATACAACTTTTAATATCACTGAGCGTGGGGCGAGAAAGAGCGGAGGCAAACGCTACGAACGCAACTCACTTCCCGCGCTTCGCCTGATTTTAAATTAACAAAAAAGAAATCAGGAAAGACATATAAACAAAAAAGAACTTTTTTCGAGGTTAAACTTTTTTTATGTTAGAAACTTTTGAAAGTCAATAAATACGAGCCTTCACATCTACCTCACTTCATTCAGCTGGATCTTAGGATGCCCGACAACCGCATTGAGAGAGCAATTTTCTTGAAAACAAAACTAAAGCGCTGAGTGTCCGGGCACACCAGCCGTATTTACCAACTTCATTCACGCTCGATTCTTATCAATCATATGGAGCGCAATTCCGTCACAAAGAAATCAGAAATGAAAAATAAATGTTCATGGTTTTGCACTGGCTGTGATTTTGTCAGACGACAATCACATAGCGACTTCACCTAAAGGTACTGGCGCGTTTATTGTGACCTTACCTCATTTTCACTTGAGTAAAAGCTGAATTACTTCTATAAATAAACAGAAGCAACGTCTCAGGTGAGCACTTCAAAAAACATCTCATCTTCCGGTTCAAGAAAGCTGTCAGTGAAGCATTTGGCGCTCCCTGTGTTTTTTTACTTTACTAGTAAATGTATACCTTAAACGTGTCTCTACGATAAGAATTTTTTTCAGGTGTACAATCTACTTAACTTTAATCTGAATTTCGGATTTCCTAATGAACTAAACAACATTTGTTGGGATATACTGATTTACCTGGTTTACAGTCCATAATTAGGTGCCTTAGACAAGTGTGCTTTCTTCTAAAGTGCATGAAATACTGCAGAGTCCCGTGAAGTACTCAGACAAGAAGGTGCTCATTTCCCACACTCTGTGATGACCCGTAACAAAGAGGAAGTGTGAATCTTGCGTCATCAAAAGCCGCGTAGCTGGGTGTGCGAGCGTTTATTATAACCCACAATTATCTTGGAAGGACAGGCACCAAAAGTCAACAGGGTGCGTCTAATTAGATTGCGTTGACTTTCGAGGCACCTTTCTTTCCACGAGTGCCACGCCCTTTTGCACAGTACTTGCTGGATCATGGCTGTATTTTCTTCTCCCGGAACCGACAGACAAACTAGGAAGAGGTCGCAATCACGCTGCCAAGAGCGGCATCACACGCGGCCGCCCTGTGAGAAGTGTCACCCGAAATGCGGCCCGACAGCTCCGCTCGATGGAGCATGCCTGCACCTTGCACCGCGTTGCACTGTCTTTGCTCGCAGCGATAGTGTGAAAAAGAGAGGGAGGCTGTCCTCGTGGCTTCTGAAACTATTTACGCTATTTGTTTACTAGAGCTCCTCTGCTTTAGTTGCCTTCCAGCCACCCTCTATATACTGCGGCGTGAATTGAGGTTGCTTGGTCTCGTCGCTTGGCGAGAAAGACCTCGCGTCACATTGTTTCATTTTCTCTGTATCTTGCTCTTTTTCTAAAAGGAGCTTTCACAGGAAGACGACGAGGTCGTTAACCCCTCTATTCGCTGTTTTCATAGCAGCGCTTCTACGCCTGGTCTTCCAGTTGAAGAACAGCTGTCGCAGCGTCATGGTCATTAGGCCCAACACAACGGCTGCCGCGCCGTCTTCAATAACCCGTGCTGTCGGGATTCGCCACACCCTTTGACACGAATTTTTGTTTCGCGATAACAGCATCACGCTAACTTTGCATTCGCTGCTTTCCTGGTTTCTATTTCTAGCAAAAAAAGTATGTGAAACTTGCAGAGAGGCTCTATGTAACCTCTGATGCATTATATATACCCATGATTGCCCAGGTAAAGCTTCTCTTCGCAGATAATGCAATATATTCGTCTTTTCTGTCTATTTTCTTACCTTAGAGAGCTCTAATACTGTTCATATACTTTACATAACCCTGTGTTATCAAACGACGGAAACGGGAAACGGTGCTCAACAGTTTCCTCGCCTTCATATACTGCATGAGCATCAGGGCAGAGGCTATAGTATTCAGATAAGAGTATTATAGCCAAATCAGCCAAGTAGCAGAAAGAGAGCGTATAATTTAGGTGAAAGCAGGAGAATAGTATGCTTGAAAACAAGCACTACCGTTGAAACATTTTTAAGGTCTTGTTGCAATGCCATGAGCTAGTGCAGAAACTCCTCAAAAGAACGGGGTATGAACTGACGCAATCAATGCCTGGAGTACGTACCACAGCCAGGTTGGCGGTGCAACTTTTGCGGGGCTGAAAAGTTAATGCATTGGGCGCAACTACTTGGCATATTAAGTGCATTCTCACAGCACCGAAAACAAAGATAAAAACACCCACATACCTGCCATAAGGCGAATAAATCATGTAATCTGTTAATTTCTATTCAAAAGAGCACTGGCACAAAATTTTGAAGGCGAGCTAATGAGTTAGATATATACTGATACATAGAGAAAACTAATTAGGAAGGGCGATTATGACGCAGAAAATTGTCGAAAGCAATTTTAATCTGCATGCCACGCGAGCGAGCCAGACGTGGAGTCCCTCGCGAGGCCCACATTAACAGGGCGGGAGTGTATATAAGGTATAGAGGGCTAAAATGACACACGGGGCAATACGCGGCATTTACACTTTGCTGACTTTTGTGGCTATAATACAAAAAAAAAGTTTTTTCCCTTCTTTCTCTATTTCAGTGATGGGTGCTGGTAGTTATCTATTTATGTGTATAAATTTATCATTTCTCACAGCGTACGTGTAGGAAAAATTACGCGGCCGGCGTTGGTGTATTCGCGACCCGTCCAAAATTAACGAAATTGCGCTCGGTCAAATTCATATGGATCTGTGCATGAAGCTACTCCGACGTCAGTACAGAAATTTACGTATTTACTTTGTTACTGTATACTACTATAGCTATACATACCACGAAAATTTTCGTTCATTTGGTACATGGCCCCAAAGCAGAATACGTTTTTGAATTAGGGCATGTGGAAGGGGTAATAGTTCAGGAAGAGGCATTGAAATGCCTGTTTCTCAAGTGAACTAGTCGATGAACCATTTTACATACTGGTTAAATACTATATTTTTGGTTTAGAAGAGTTCGGACGTACAAGAAAGTATCATGTAGTTTCCTGAGTAGAAAACCATCTAAATAACATTGACTATTGCTGCGCACTACAGGGCTGACCTCGTAACTGCTACGTCGAGGCTGTTCCAAGTTGCCAAAAATGCTCTCAAGATGCGCATAAAAAATTGAGAGAATCTCCAAGTCATGCCGCTCCCAAACACGTCTTCGTATCAAATTTTAATAAAGAGGAAAGGAAAATAACTTCATTTTGGCCTTGCGAAATAGCTCTGCGTCACGCACCAGGCTAACCCCCCTATTCTAGAACGTCCCTTCACTGAACGCTTCACCTTCACTTGAGAAATCCGATGGAAAGGCCGTCTCTAGACACGCCAAGTCGATGTATATCAGCGATAATCTGCTGTGATTCATGAGTAGCGCAGCGTTGTTTTCAGTCGAGTAGCTGCACAGTACTCAACTCTGTCAAGAGAAGGGTGCAAGCCGAATCGAGGAGCGTTTGTGAATACGGGGGTAAGTCCCACGTATAGAAACGAGTTTTATTTAAATTTTTTTCATGCCGAAATTTGAAAAGTAACAAGCAATATAAAATACCAAATTCATCGCCTCACAAAGTCCGGCTGACTAAGTTGAAAGCTGCGCAATGCCCAAGCAGTTCTGCATCAAACAGCAAAAAATGGTGAATAAGGTGCGCCAGAACTGATCTTGCCTTCAATCATTGCATAATGTAATAAAGTGCAAGCATTCAGCACAAGACACATTAGGCACAAAGAAAGACTGGGTGTGCTTCATCTGCTAGTAGGTTTGGAACAAAGCAGCACCAGATTTTGTCTGGATACATTGCGTGGAGTGCAAGGAGTGGTCTCAAGAAGACTGCGGGGTGCTCACGGAGTGAATGGCAGGTGCTTCTACCGCAAAACCTCTCAAGGGATAACATTTTAAAAGCGAAGCATTTCTTAGCGAACTTCAGCAAATTTAAGCGCACCTATCTATCTATCTATCTATCTATCTATCTATCTATCTATCTATCTATCTATCTATCTATCTACGACTTTATACTGTAGTGGCCGTTTCTATAACGGGATTTATACCAAAATTTTTATGGCATTACATGACTGCATGACAAGCATAAGCGGTTCATCATAACATGAAAATCATGACATGGATGCCGTGAATGTCATAATTTCTATGCCATGGTCTTGCTGCTCTTGCGGTGGTTTAGTTCACATGACATATTGCAAATTTGGTATGGTATGACACGACTACATAGTGAGCATAAATGGCCAGCCCGAACCCGGAAATCATGACGTAGATGTCATCTGATAAATCGGCAGATCCCACGTACACTGCGAATTGATGATATGCGAAGCACGAATGTGGAAGGTGGATATGCCGCTTTCAAATCACCACAACGTTACTAGCTGGAGGTAGATTATATCGTACACGTCTTCCGTGTCATGATTATCATGTTTGGATATGTCCCTTACCTTCGTCATGTATTCACGTCACGTGATGCCGAATTTAGTATAAGTGGAGTTAGCGACACGACCGCGAGCAGGCTAGGAGCGTGATGTGTTGTCATGTTCTTACATGACACGCGTCTGAAGATTATCATGTTTGCACCAGTTATATACCTTCCTCATCCATCGACGTATCGTAACACCAAATTTGGTATATGTGGAGCTAGAGCAAGAGCCTCGAGTGCATCATGAAGGGCGCAATGAACTCCAACATAACGTTGACAGCGACGATTCGTTAACAAAACGCGAGCACTCTATAGTCTGACGCTAAGCGCGACGGCGCAATCAGCGTACGTCGGCGTGGCCCGACAGCAACCAGCTCAAAATGCAACATGCTGCATTTGGCGCCAATTCGTTACCATGACAGCACTGCGTCTGCCTCTTTTCGGGACGGAGGGACGCCTTACGCTCTCAAACGTGCATGCGTCAAAGCAACGCAGCGCGCGTCTGCGATTATATGGCAAGACCGGCGCCTGGCGTGGCAACGCTGGTGTGACGGGGCGAAACGAACGCCGGCGAGCATGCGCACCGCGTCACGGCGAATGGGATTGCCGCCTTGACTGTGGCATGTAGCCATGTTCTCACACGAGACGCATCTCATAATTATTATGTTTGCACCAGTCACATACCTTCGTCATCGATTGACGTCACGTAATACCAAGTTTGGCATATGTTAAGCTAGCGAAACAGCCGCGAGCGCATCATGAGTGTGGCTTGTAGTCATGTTGTAACAATGCACGCATGTCGTTATTATCATGTTTGGATGTGTCATTTACCTATATCATCCGTTCCCATCACGTAATACCGAATTAGATATATGTGAAGCTAGAGAAACGGCCGTGAGCGCATCATGAGCGTAACATGTAGTCATGTTATTACATGGCAGGCATCTCATAATCACCATTTTTGTACCAGTCAGATATCTTCGTCATCCATTCACGTACCGTATTACCAAATGTGGTTTATGCGACACTAACAAGATGTCCGAGAGCGAATCATGAACGTAGCATGTAGTCATGTTGTTACATGACAAACATGTCATGATTTTCATGTTAGGTTCTGTCGCTTGTCTTCGCTGTGCAATCATGTCATACCATACCAGTTTTGCAACATGTTATGTGAACGAAACCACCGCAAGAGCAGAAAGACCATAAAATGTAAATCATCACATTCATGGCATACATGTCACGATTTTCATGTGATGAATAGTCGAATATGCTCGTCATATAGTCATTTTAGGCGATACCAAGTTTGGTATCGATAACAATATTCAAACCGCCAGGAGAGCTAAAAGTCATAGGCGGCTTAGATAGATAGATAGATAGATAGATAGATAGATAGATAGATAGATAGATAGATAGATAGATAGATAGATAGATAGATAGATAGATAGATAGATAGATAGATAGATAGATAGATAGATAGATAGATAGATAGATAGATAGATACGCTAAAAGCCGCCGAAGTTCGCTAAGAAATGCTTCAACATTTAGCAATGGCTACACGCCACACTCATGGTGCGCTAGTGGTCATTCGGAGTCTGGCTCTAGCGTTCGTGGAGAGCGGACGTGCTGTTCGGAGCTCCTGTGTTTGTGGGAGACGCCGCGGCGTCTCGTGCAACACCGCGCTAGTTCAGCGGTTGCGAGACGCAGCAGCAGCTGTTAGAGTTCAGGACTGAGAGTTCCACCCGACATTTCTCTACGATTAAAATAAAAATTTCTCTATCTCTCCCCCCCCCCCAACTTCTTCACCTGCATCATGCGCATTTTGTTAAGAAAAAAGTTATTGCCACAAACGTCAATAACACTCAACAGAACATTTCCTTCTTAGACATACTCTAACGATGATGACAGAACAGACGCCATATACATGAACATGGATATGAGATGACGTTAAAAGAACATGCACATTCTTTGGTTCACATAAACACAACCACAAAAAATTACTTCAAGGTAAACAAGAGACACAAATTAAACATAAATATGTACATTTTGCATATTTACATATTGGCATGCCATTTCTGCCGGCGCATTGACAGATCAGCCTACCAATACCAGGCCGGCCGAAAGACAAGTTTCACTCGTTCGTCATAGACCGACACAAAAGGGCAAGACCAGGGCTGAAGAAATTCCTCTTCACCGACAAAACAGACAGCAGCTCCGAGTACAATCGTTCTAGGATCGGGTAGAGCGCGCGGCGGTGGCGGCCCGCTGCAACCGCCTCGCAGCGGTTGCGCCAGAGGCAGAAACAGCCGGCAACAATCAGAAGACAAGCGAAGTGGCCTCGCGAACAACGCCCAGATGAAACGAAGAGATTTATTCTGAGGCAGTGAAATTCGGCATGTACGGCTCTCCAAAAGACGCGAGCAATGACACAATGCCTCAGAAAATGCTGATTTGTTCCCCGAAGGGAGCAGTTCGGACATGTTGCGAACTGGACTATTCTCCACCTTTTGAGGTGGTCGAGAGGGGGAAGTACACCCCATCCCAGGCGCCACATAAAGTCCCGGAGGTGTCCAAGCAGAAAAGAAGCCGTTAATGTGCTCCAAGTCACCCGTCTAGAGCGAGCACGGTGGGCTGGCGGGACCAACGGAAGCAACAAAGCAGCAGTTGTCTCAACTATGTGGTTGTTCAAAACATCTATGCTAGGACAGCTCGACTCGACATGGCGAAAACATGCAACAGTTGTTGCATAAAACGTAGGAAGTGTTACTGACTGCAGCCCCCTGTTAAGTTGCACATTAGGCATCAAATGCCGAAGGTGAGTACCCAGAAAGTAATATGCAAGCGTTCGTGCGGGAGATTCCTCCCCTTGTACTAGGCGCAAAAGGAAGCGCAGTGCCAGCAGCCGACAGCGTATGGACACTGAAGGAAAAGGAAAGCCTCCCTGAGAACGCTGCTGTCCCAGTGCCGCGCGAGAGACCAACTCAGTGCCGCCTGACCGAAAAAAAGGAACACAAAGCAGACTGCAGTGATCGCACGATACGTAAAGATGGTTGCACGACGTGAGAAAGGTACCAAATGCGACCGCAAAATACAGTCTGTGCTAGGTACCTCCGCTCAAGAAGCGGGAAGTCGAAATCCCGTGCATCCTGAATTTCCAGTCTTACTTCTTCGAGAGCGTTTTATCAAACAGATTCGCAAATGCCGTAGTGGTTGTATAAAGTACCTAAAATACAAAGGGACCCGGCCGGCTGAATGGGAAAACCAGAGCTAAGCCTGGAGTTTCGAGAGCCAATGAAGAAATACCGGGATTTGGAGATGTTCAACGCTGCACATGAAATGTCGCCATACTGCGAAAATACACGCAGGCTGCGTGAAATGCTATCTTCATCTGAAAGGTACAAGGTTATACCATCCGCGAAATCGGTGACTTTCACGACACCGCTACGAGGAAGTGCAAGACCCCGGACACGAGAATCCGCGTCAAGAGCACGCAAGTATGGCTCAAGGCTGAGGGCAAATAGCACAGGAGACAATGGACATCCCTGACGGACCCCACGTGTTATGTAAAAGGCGGCACTTTCCCAGCCATCCAGAACTAGTGTGCTTTTCAAACCAGTGTACGTATTTTTAATCATTTCCACAAACGAACAAGAAAAGCCGAAGGCTGTGGGCACATTAAGGATATACGCGTGCCCTAGTCGGTTAAACGCTTTTTCCTGGTCCAAAGACACAAGGATACCACGCGCAGATCGTGACAGAGTATAGGCTATGATATCCCGTGTGGTATATGAGAAGCTGTGTATTTCTCGTCCAAGCACTGATGAAGTCTGGTGATGACCTACCAGGGTGTTCAACAGACCCTTCAAACGTTGAACGGCTACCGCCACGAATATCTTATAGTCAACGTTGAGGAGCGTGATAGGTCCCCTATCTTCAGGATTAACAGAGGAAGCATCACCCTTTCGAATAACCACAATGCGTCCATCTAGAAAACTTGTTGGAAAGACACCGTCCTCGTAGCATCGCCGGATTACCGCGGTAAAGGTAGCACCAATCTCATCCCAAAATATCAAGTAAAACTCAACAGGAAAACCGTCTGGCCCAGGGGCCGTTCCACGTTTCATAGATTTCAGTGCCGCCTTTACCTCTTCAACCGACAGAGGGATGTGCAGGCAATCCGCAGCTTCTTGAGGAATACGGGGCGAATTTCTAAGCATTGGCGGTGTTTCATCACAGTTAGTCCGCATAGCCGAACACGACATTGCTTCAAAATGAGCCAAGAAAACAGATCGATCACGCGTAGGATGCCGCTGCGCAGGTGGTATTTGTGCTGTCATAGAGACAGATGGCTCTGATTGCCTAAAAACGAATGTCTTGCGTAGCGCAGCACCTCGGGATGTGCACATGGGTTGTGTCTACAGCGCCATGCTGCTGCCGCCAGGAATGAAGCAGCAGTCAAGTGTTGAAAGCGTTCACGCAGTTCACGCTGCCACGCTCGCATTAGAGGAGAAGGCGTCTCGGCGCGCAAAGCAATGCGTAGCTTCATCGCAGTGTCAGCAAGCTCTTCAGAAACGCGTCGACGAAGCGAACGCCCCTCTACTGCTCAGCGCAGGCACCACTGTGTTTTAAGCGCATCCCAATCTTCAGGACCAGACGCCGTGAGGGACACACATATTGCGCGTGACCAATCTGATCTTGAGAGCGCGTCCTGCAGGACGCGAACATCAAGACGCCATGGCTTTTCCGAAAAAGAAAATGGAACTTCGAGCTTCAAGACAATAGGCCGATGATCAGATACGTACACTGGAGAAGATGGGAAGGACGGAACGCATAAATCGGAGACAAACGCCTCTAACGCTCGTGGGATATAAGCTTGGTCGAGCCTGCTGGAGGATCATCCACGTCACCATGTCCAAACAAATGTATTCCCGTGCACTAAATTGTGCACGTCTAGTAATAAAAAGTGGTGGACAAGGCAACGCAGATCGCGTGAATTCCAAGCAGACCAGCCCCAGCCAGGACCTTGTACATCGGTTCGCGTATTTAGAAAGCAGTTGAAGTCGCCAATCAGAATGACATAACGACCGTCAAGAAAAAACACATGCAGGTCTCCAAAAAAGTCAATAGACTGTCCAGCTTGCGCTGTCCCATACACACACAGTATCCTTAATCTGAAAGAAAAGTAGCCACAGTCTAAAGCCAAAACCCTGCCCACGCCATCGTAAAAAGCATGATGATCCTGTAATAGAGCTCGATAAAAATTATAATACCTACTCCCGTAAAATGACATGTAGTGAAAGAGAAATAACAATCAAGTTTGAACTTTCGTTTAAAAGCAAGCACGTCGGATAGCGAGAAGAAATTGGTTTCCTGGAGGCAAAAAACATCACAATTTGCAGCGCGGGAGACACTAATCACTTCAGCCTGCTTTGCCGTACTACGAAAACCCTGAACGCTGAATGAAATAATATGCAGTGTAGTAGCCATAATAAAAAGTAAAGACTAACCTGGACGCATAGTTTTAGACAGTGTCCTGGAAAGTGTCCAGGGCACACTTGTTCAACCAAATTACAACGCAATGTTCGACCCTCCAGAAGAGGGTCGAGGTTTTTTTTGGACCGTTAGGATTTACCACGGCCACCACTGCGTTCATCGGGGCAAGAGCTGGAAGTGTGCTTTCGCTTTGTTCCACGTGGAGCTCCGATTTCGACGTCAAAATCGGCAAGGCTAGACAGTCCGATGCTACTATCCAGTCCCAGGCTAAAGCCGTCTTCCGAAGACGTGTCCTGAGGAGGTAGGGACTGAGCCGCCGGCAAGCTTGAATCCTCATCCTTGATGCTGGCAGCACTGTCCACGCCTCGGCAGGTCGGTGTAAGCACTCTTTGTGTAGGCGATTTTTTACGTGTACGACGCGATGTCGAAATGGTTGGAGCGGCCGCAACAGAAGAGTCTGTGGTATTTTCGCCACTATTTTCCGAAATAACAGTGCTCGTAGGGTCAACTCCAACAGCAGCAGCCTGAGAACTGGGGTCATTTGCGCACTGAACATCAAGTGGCGTCAGAGAAGAGACGCCGATGCCGTTTTCAGGGCAGTGCGTTGAGTCTTTCTAAGCACACGGTTCCTGCGCCAGCGGGGCGGCCGACGCGCCAAGCGTCGCATCGTCAATCGCGCTTTCGTTGTGCGCTTCGTTTGAAGGAACTTGTAGGGGTGAGGCCAGCACAGCGTCGGTGACCTCCTTTGCGCCCCCCGAGTCGGTAGTTGGTTCCGTTGCCGGTGTCAGTGGTGGAAAGGCACCAGCGGCAGTGCCTGAGTAAGAGCAGCGGACAGGGCAAACCACAGTTGGGTGGTCGTCCCCGCAGCGTCGACACGGGCGGTCACATCCTTCACTAACGTGACCGTGCACACCGCAGCGACCACAATACGGTGTTGTGCACTGAGCTCGTAGATGGTCCCCTGAGCCGCATCTTCGACATTAACGCTGGAGACCACGGTAGTCAAACAGCACGGTGACCGGAGATGCGAAGGTAGTTCGGCACAGGATTAGCAGCGTTCATTTCCATTCGAACATACCGCGTTCCAGGGAGTACGCCTCGTCACCCGCTTATCAAACCACTGGTGACAGTGAGCCCCTTGCCATATGGGGATAACGCTTGGACGAGAGCTTCGTTTGAGACGAACGATGGCAGGAACAGGCAGGCGACGCTGGTCACTTCTGGGCCAACGGGAACGACTTGAACACGCTCGCCGCCAATCACCAGGCAGCTAGCATTGACGATTAGATACATGGAGGCCATGCTCTTCACGGTGACTTGGAAGTTTCGAGCTCCCTGATGCTGCATGCAGTATACCTCTGAGAGGCCGACTATTGAGGCCCTCGCATCAACGGTGGTATCGGCACTAGTCCCCGTAGGGACAACAACGTCGACGACAAGCGCTTTCGAAGGCGTCCAAGACGCGACGGGCACGCGTACGGACGGATGCCCCTGACGTAGAACGGTCAGGGACGTCCTTAGCACTTGCAAACCGTGCGAAGCTCTTTACAGCGGCACCCGTTCGTCCCTCGTAGCCGTTGTAGTGTGCAACAAGTATAACATCTTCACATCCAAGGTGGTGCCGGTGAGAGATTTCTTCTGTGTGTTGTTGAAGAATAAAAAATAGTGCTTAATATACATGCCAAAGGCCGCTAATAGATAATGAGAGACAGGAGCATTCAGCTTTTAGTTAACGCGCACGCTGCGATCCCCATTAGCAGCCATTGGAATTTACATTGAGCACTATCTGACAAGGAAGGGTTGCTACATTATACTCGCTGGGTGTAAACTCTTTAGTTTTAGAAAGTTTTAGCGAGCGTTGGGCCGCAGTGCCTTGAATACAGTGAACTAGTATATACCATGAATTCAAGGTGGTTAAAGGTGAAAAGTAGACCCGAAGCGCAAGCCGTAAGAAAGTGTGTGTGTGCAACCTCTCGTTTAGTTTTTGGAATGTCCGCTAGATGGCGGTGCCTCTATATGGGGAATATATGATGAAAAGATGCGAGATGGTGGTCCTTGGAGTGTTGAATAGATGGACGAACGGACACACAGACAAATGCATGGATGGACGCATGAACGGACGCAGGGGCGGATGCATGGACGAACGCAGAGACGGACACACGAACAGACGCACGCATGGACGGGCGGACGGACGCATGGACGGTCACACAGATGGACGCATGGACGGACGGAAGCAAGAACGAATGGACGGACGAATGCTTCGCCACACTCTCCATCATTCACTCCGTGGATATACTGCCAACTTTTTTCGACTGTGAGACTTTTCTACTAACTAGCAGAACCATTCATCTCAGCAAGAGACAGGGACCTCACCGAAGTCAATCTTGTCGCAGTGAGTTGATCATTTGTCCATCCATCCGTAGGACTCCTACGCTCTGAGGCTGCTGCTACTGCGGCGTGGTTTTCGCTTCCTATATTATGGGCCCCAAGCAAGCATCAAAGCGAAGGGTTCTCAGCCAACTCACGACTATGCTTCGATGGAGCATTCAACCACCGTAATGCCGTCATTCAAGCAAGGGTCGTCGTCGGCGTCGGAGAACGACACATGAGGCGCACACCTTGGGGCTGACATCTGATCCAGCTTTCACCAGTTCTCTTTCCGGACAAAGAAATTAAATTTTGACTGGAGAAAGAATGAAGAACGATGCTGCGTCAAACTGTCCTGCTGACCACACCGATGACAATGATACAGGTGGCTGTTGGAAGACCGCCATCAAGAAGCGAAGCGCCCACAAAATGATCGCGCGCAAGGAAAGCCAAACAACCGAGAGAATCCCTGGCGTCTCTCAGCGCAATGTACACAAGCATAGTGGGAACCGGCATCTGCCTCGACTTCCTATACATGATGAAAAGATCATTCTACGCCCTCGTGGAGGGCTTTGCCTGGATAAATGGACGCACCCTGAACTCCCCGGCGCTCTCTGGAGCGCTGCTGGTTTGACTACCAAAGACCGCGAGGACATCATATTTCGCGATCATCAGCATGCCCCACTCATCAGCGAGCATCAGCACGCCCCAGTCACATGTGTCCGAAGCATTGTACAAGGTGTGGGAGCTGAGACTCGGTGAGCTTGTTTATCCCATCACAACATACTTCGAAGCTCCGGACAACTGTTGCAAGGGTATTGTTCCTGGCATTGTGCCCGGTACGTCGTCTTCAACGCTAGTAGATGAACTTGTGGCTCCTGCAAACCGAAATACTTCAAGCACGCATGATGAGTCAGACCAACAATGCGTTGGTCACTTTCGAATGATTGAAGGTCCCTCGATACTTAAGCTTCAGCGGGGCCGAACTGCGTTGTTACCCTCATCGCGCCCGACATGTTGTCTGCAAGATTTGCCACAAGCTCGGTCATCGCGATGACCATAGCCCTACACCAGACGTTATCATATGCCCGGCGTGCGGCACCGACAACCCCACGCAGTTGCATTCGCACACTCCGCACCTCAAACCCTGTGACGGACCTCACCCTACGACGCATCCAAACTGCATTCGGCGTGCACTCTAAGGCAAAATTGCCCAAACAAGGAGTAACAGAGCAAACACTGCTTCAATATTTGCAAAATATAGAATTTTGAGAATTACCTGTTATTACGAATACTAGTTTTGTCAGCTTTTAAATCAGAAATACGCAGAGGAAGTATCTTTTTACGCACCTTGGCTACCTTGCAACCGAATCCTGCCAGTCGCGTTACTCGGTGTACGGAGACTTGGCACGTACCTTGTCCTCGCACAAACTATGGATTTGAAACACGACGTTACCGCCTTTCAAGTGTGATGAACAAATGGAAACTAACAACTGATAATCTGCGTATATTGTATGAAACTTAAATGTTAAATCGGATGTGCTGATTGTGTTGTAAATGAATGTTGGGTGATTTCTGTAATGGTTATTTAGTTTTTATTCTCTCATACATTGCTTTGTAATGAATATTTTTGTATGTATTTCACAGTTGTCATTCTATTATTTGCTGTCATGGGCCACATGCGTGTTTCTTATTGTATTGTCGCTTTCCGCTGCCTGTATTGTTTGTATTTTTCTAAATTTGTAGTTTAGATTTTTTTCTGGGTGAAGGGGCCAGTCAAGCTGTGAAATGCAGCTTTTTCTCCTTCGCACCAAACCACGTGTACAGTGTATTTTCGTGTGCTTGTCACGTGGTTAAATAAACTCAAACTCAAATAGCGCGCAAGATGAACGGATAGACCATTGAGGAACAACCACAGAGGGGAGTGTGCGGTGCGAAACCACTTACCCTCCACTAGAGATGAACCGCCCAGATATTACAGGCAGCGCGAAAGGCGTTGCCAAGGTGACCACCGTCCTTCTCCACAGAACACATGTCCTTCTCCTCCTCTCCTGACTCAGTCTTTCCCCGTATTTTGCCGGCGGTGGTTGCGTAGCGTAGCGTTCGGGGTGCTCGACCACGGCCGCCTGGATTCGACGGTCTAAGAATTACGACGTGGTGCTTGTGTGTACGCCTCGATGAGCGTGGGCTGCTGCTTTAGCGTTTCGCTGCACCCATGAAGTCTGGAGCAAGCCTCGACAGGTCACCCCGCCGCGCTGTATATCTCTGGCTTCAAGATAGTCACGGCCAACATGAGACAGCAACAGTTGGGAAGGCCAATATAGCGGCCAAGAAGAGCAGGCCTATCGGATATATACTTCAGTCCGACTCAGGGCAGAAAACAGCGCTGGATTCTAAGGCAAGCAGGTTATCATTCTTTATTCTACTCTACTTGTCGCATGTGCGATATGAATCGCTCTTGCCGGCAACGGGCTCGGTCGTGTTGTATATCACACGCACGAAATCGATCGCGAAGGTCAGCTTCGGCGTCTGCAGTTTGCCTGTGCTTTGCGACCACCTGGCAATTTTCCGCCATTGCCGTCGGCCTCCCGTACGCTCGCTGATCGAGTGCTCGCCTGTCTTCGCCGGCGTGATGGGCTCCGTGCTGACGATACTGGGCGAAGACCTCGTCGCTGTGTTGGGAGTCCTCGAAAACACGTTGCAGGTTCTCGTAAAGAGCTTGGTTGTAGTATGTCGCACGCTGTGTGTGCACAAGCACGGGCTAGCGGGCCATTCGCTAGTGTCAAAACTCACTGAAAATTGGTCGCCATTACAGTTGACTTCCCCGTCAGTCGATCGCAAGCAGCTCGGCGCAGTTTGTTGGCCGCGGCGGCGGACTCGCATTTGCGCGCTGTACTTGCTCGAGTTTGTGGAAAATGGCCGCATTACCGTGCTTTTCTTCGGCGCTAGCTCCAAACCAGCTCGGCGCTGTTCGTGGCGGCGGCCAAGCGTACGCTCTCCTGTTCGAAGTTCGCTGGCGGCAGACACTCTGCGTGAAGTGCCGTGTTAGGTCTCACGTTTGCTTGCTTGAGCTGAAGGACGTCGCTCGCTTAGGACTCGCCGTATTGTTAGCGGCACGGTTGTTCACAGAGTTATGACTGCGGCCGCTGCTCCTAAACTGTTGCGCTACGGGGATCGACATGACTTTTTGGAGATGTGAGACATAACGGTGAAATTATTAGCATGTCATATCTCACGTATGTTTATATTTCACTTTGCACGTATTTCTCATATGCATTCGTATTCATCCTCTGTCACGTGTGACTTACAATATACACAGTTATCGTGCAGCCATAGGCACACAGCGTGCTAAAAGATGTGTGCGCTGGCGTCTGCGATGCCTGTCATCCATCTCTTTTGTCAGAGCAGCTTCAAAAGGACTGTGCGAGATGTGAGGGTAAAGTTATTTTTGTGTCAAGTTTTAATGCTTGTTTTTATATTAGCGTGCACGTACTTGTCATATGCGTGCATCTTCATCTTGTATCACATGTGTGTAACTATTTTTACTACATTATTGTACGTGTAGCCGTGGGAACACAACAGACAGAAGGCTGCTTGCGCTGGCGTCTGCAATGCCTGTCATCCATCGCTTCCGTCAGAGGAGCTCCCCAAGGTGTGAACAAGATTGGGCAACGAGACTGGACTTCACACTTCACCATGAATTCACCCAAAAGAATGGGAAATCTTCATGTGTATGTAGAAAAATAAAATATTTCGATGTCTCACTTTTGTCTTTCGTTGTTCCCGTGACTGTGAAAGCAGTTACACATAGGTGGCTAACTGCTTTTTCGCGTGTTCTTTTCGGCGGAATTTGTTGCCGACTGCGCAGAAAAACAGGTGAAAAAAGTATTAGGCCTGGCGAAAAAAAAACATTGTTTGAACTGGGACAAAAAGTTCATGCGATTGAAGTATTTGAGTAGATCAACCATTCGTCCGGCAAGGTGCAACTGTGAGGACTAACGGTTGCCCGGTAAGGTGTAAATGTGGGGATTAGCAGTTATCTATAAAGTCTAAATGTTAGTCCTTTGAGGTGAACTGTGGGACTAACGGTTACTCGCCAAGGTGTAAATGTGAGTACTAAATCTTAGTCTCTTGAGGGGACTAACTGTTAGACCCAGCGCCGTTAGTCCTTAAAGAGATTATTGGTTGTGGAAGCCGCATTAGTTCCCAAAAGGACGAACTACACACTCTTTTAACACCCTTTTGCCTTAGAGTGTGAGAGGCAGGCACTCAACAAGGTATGCAAGTGGAAAGCCCTCGTCATTGAACTGCGTCAATTCCAACCCTCCACTGACCATACCGCGTCAAGAAAGACGGCCGAAACCTGCCATTTACGCACCCCGACGAATGTAGAAGAGTCGCTCTCCAAGAGGCGATTGGAATCGCGTCGCAAGTCAAAGACACGCTCTAAGTCCCGAACCCGCTTAATCCTGGACCTGCTCCCAATCTTGGACTCGCCTCAAGTCCCGCTCCTGCTCCTGCGATGAATCACGGCGTCCATCGGAGAAGCGCACTCCTTCCCCATCCACACAACAACCCTACAAGAAGGCTTTGCGGGGCAAACCTGTTGGCAAGGAGGTACACGTCTTCTCCGAGTAGCAACTGGTCCCGGAACGGAACGCAACCAAGGTGGCCCCTCGGGAGGTAGGTCAGGCAGAGGATCCCCCACAGCCTCCTCAGCTTCTTCAATCGCTCCCTAACACATCCCCTCTGACCAGTAGATCCTCGACCCCTGATCCTCTCACAGAAGTAGCACGCCTACGTCGAGACATGTAAGCGCGTTGCGAACGCCTGCAAAAGCAAATTAACGCGCTGGTAGCGGAAACGGACACCAATATGCAGGCTGCACTCGACAGGATAGAACGCCGCAGGGAAATCCTTCAAATTGAGATGATGGAGAACGTCCAGTCAAGTATATAACGCACGCTCGCACGTACCACCGCCGTGCACACTACCGAGACTAAACTTGATCAAATCTCTCGGCTGTCAACATCGAATGCGAGCGCACGGCGCTCACGCTCTTAAACATGCCCCACAGTTTCCTCCCGCGATGAAGATGGCGTCGCGTGACACGCCACGACTAGTAGTGTGGCAAAGGAACTGCAGGGGATTCCGCCAAAACCGGAATTTCCTGCAACAGCACGTACCCGCGTTCACTGACACTGCCGATGTTATCCTTTCACAAGAATCAAATTGCCCGCCTTCTTCATCAGGCTACAAGACGCTCTTGAGTGCGTCTCCTCTTGTAGGAGCCCTAGTTTCGAAACGAGTCACATGTCACGTGCATACCACTATAGGGACATCGCTCACCAAATAATCGAAATAATTACGCAAGGCTCAAACAGCGAAATGTTGTTTTCACTAGATGTGTACACTTTTTACCGTTCGTGTACGCACTGCTTTCACCACCTTCTCGGGGAATTCGGGAGTTTGGGACGGGTTCATGTGGTGTGCGGGGATTTTAACGCTCCACATACAGTTCGGAGTTACGTCAAATCACAGGCCAAAGGGATGCGCTTTTGGAACAGTATTTGCAACATGAGATACACTCTTACTCACTGACCCAGAGTGCCCCACTTATATTGGCAACAGTATAATACGTGACATCTTGCCCGACCTCACTTTTATGCGCAATACGGGCCTGGTGGTAGCGCATGGTCCTCTAGAGGAGCACCTTGGCAGTGACCACTATATTGTGGTGACCATTCTAGCACTTAGTAGTGCCCGGAGAACCGAGTGGCGTTTACGCATTACAGACTGGGTCAAATTCAGGAAACGTCGCCAGGACCTGCCTGAGGGGCAAAGGTACGAGCAATGGCTTGACTCTCTTACTCAAGATATAAAGGCCACCACGCGCGCATTATGTACTGCCACCGAAACACCGGGAATTGACCCACAATTGCTTCATCTTTCAGACGCGCGGAAAGGACTGACACGGCGATGGAAACGCCGACGTCTCAATCGTAAACTGAGGAAAAGAATAGATAAAATGACGCAGTAATCTCAAGAATAAGCAGTGACCCTCACCAGAAATAACTGGCGAGGAATCTGCAACCGGCCTTCAGGGATATTAGGCACCACGAAAACATGGTCGATTATTTGATCCCTCACAGACCCCATCACCATGAAAACAAAAGCACTTCACGAGTTACACATCCTAATCTAATGCTCGAGTATCAGAACGACCCCTGAAGATTTCTCAGGGAGCTCCAAAAACATTTTATTCCGACAGGCCCAACAACGCATTACCTTGACTATCCGCACGTAGGCGAGACAAATCGATTGTTGGATGCAGATATAATGGTTAAAGAAGTACGAGTAGTGTTACAAGATCTACACTGTAACACGGCACCGGGAGCCGACCACATTCGGTTCACCACACTCCGCAACCTAAGTGACGCGGATATCACCCACCTCACCGGTATAATCAATAAATGCTGGTGCCAAGATACGCTTCCCCGAGCGTGGTGACACGCCGATATTTCATTGATTCCAAGCCGGGCAAACCAGTTCAGGTTCGAAACCTACGTCCCATATCCCTAACCTCCTGCATTGGCAAGCTGATAAGGCGACGTCTGCAGCCCTTCTTAGAACAGCAATCCTTCTTCGCGCATTCTCAATTGGGATACCGAGCTCATCCATCGGCCAAAGATGTACTGTTACAGCTATAGGAGAATTTTCTAGGGCCTCCTTCCCGCGCCAAAACGAGAGAACTCAATGCTTTAGATTTGAAGGGGGCCCTCGATCATGTTAACCACGACCTCATATTTCGCAATCTAGCCGAGTCGCATTGTGGAACTCGAATGCACAACTACATCCACTCATTGATTCGCGATCGGCTGGCTACTGTGGTATTGGGACCACATTGGTCTGGTACAATTCACCTTAAAGGACATGGGGCACCAAAAGGCTCTGTTCTTTCTCCTACATTATTTATTATCGCACTGGCAGGGCTTCCCCACTTGCTCGACCAGATCCTCGATGTCGTTTATGCAATTTATGCGGGGACATCACTATCTGGTCGACACGGGGCTCTGATAGAGCCATCCAGGACTGACTGCAGAAAGCAGTAGATGAGTGGATACGGTCATTGAGTACGCTAAAAAAGGAAGCTTGCAATGCGCTCCTCAGAAATCAGAGCTCATAATCATTCGCTGCCAATGCAGCAGCCCTCCTCCCCTAATCTTTGTGCATGTGGATGGCATACCTATACTACATGACCTTTGATCCCGCATCTTTGTACTACATGTTCAAGCGCATGGCAAAGCTAACTACACCGTTGACCTTTTATCTTGACAAGTTGACCAAATACTGTCCATGATCCGGCTGCTTTCAAATCGGCACTCAGGGCTTTAAGAAGGAGACCTCCTGCAGCCGGTGGAGGCTTGCGTGATTACCCGGCTGACATATCACTTGGCCTTCCAGCGGTTGACCAAATCGCAACAACTACGCATAGACGCTATGAACCGCAAACGACAAAGCTGGCCCACAGCGTTCCGAACTACCCTTCCACACGTCTTCTTCTTAAGTTCTCACTTACAACGACATTCTTCGTCACTACAGGAACGTCCGTCGCACTCAGAACGCCCTCCCCCTTCCGCCATCTTCCTCGCGAGAGGAGGCAGTAGCGTTACGCCAGCTACAGACTAAACCATTTCCCGATCTGGTATCATTTCGTAAATACTACCCACAGTACTATGCAGACCGTTGCTCCGGCTGTGTAAACTCACCCATGAACTTCCATGTCTCGATCGAGTGCACTGCGAACATCTTTTCTGCCTTATCTGCTTTCAATAACTCTTTACGTAACGAGGAGCCGTGGGACGATGGTCTCCGCGATGGACCACCCGAGGTCCTCTGAGCTCTGATACAGCGGGCCCGACTTGTCGTTGGAGTCATCCTAGGAACTCCGGCCGAGGAGTTCTCCCCACCCACTTCTTCTCCATGCCTTTGTGAATAACGACGTTTCTCTCTCTCTCTCTCTTTCTTGTGGACATTTCACTGTCTTTCACGTATACCATACTGGGTAATACGGGGCGTGAATGAATGACGAAGGTATTGGACTGAAGCAAACATGATAGTAATCATGATAGTAATCAGATGCATGTCATGTAAGATCATGACTACATGCCATGCGTATGATGCACTCGCGGCTGTTTCCCTACCGTCACGTATACCGAATTTAGAATGGTGTGATATGAATAGGCGACGAAGGTCACTTATGCTCGTCGTACAGCCATGCTCTGCCATACCAATTTCGGTATCGATACTTCATCTAAATGACAAGGAGAGTTAAATATCGTCGGTGGATGGATAGATAGATAGATAGATAGATAGATAGATAGATAGATAGATAGATAGATAGATAGATAGATAGATAGATAGATAGATAGATAGATAGATAGATAGATAGATAGATAGATAGATAGATAGATAGATACGTCCTTCTGACGGCTTCTTTTCGCGACTCTTTTTGTCTCGCATGCGAACGTCATACTTTGAACTCTATGGGACATGAATAACTTGGCGTAAATAGTCAACAACTTGTGCTGCTGTGTAAGTTTTGAAGAGTATTTTGTATACGAAATAACTTCTTCACTGGGCATGTGCAACTTTGAGGCACTGGAAGCCTGTCTGTCAGCTGCCTCTGGCTTAATTCAGGAACCCTGTTCCCGCTGCCTCCTTCTCCCGACCTCTTCGCAGCTTATGACGGCTATTTCATTGAACACACTCCACTGCCATGCTTCATTAAAAATGGCATAAATGACGTCAGTTTGTTTGATTTTTCTCAATTAACATAAAATGCAGCCATAGTCACCGCTGGAGCTGCAGATCGTATCCGTGCACTGTAAACACGTTTTAGCCTTTTAGGGAATTTTTGGATGGTGTTCAAGCGTGCATTCCAAAGGTAATAAGTGAAACGGCTTTTAAAATGATGTTTTAGTTAACACCCTTGTCTGCGGTGTTTTTTTAGGGTCTCTGGGAAGTTTTGTTTTTCTCGTTTGGACACCAGCACTGCGAGGTACCTTTTTGTGTTTCTGTAGAGTTTCTGGGGAGTTTCGTTTTCCTCATTTGAACCCCATGCTGAAGCGAGAGCCGTCCACTTAGAATATTTCTAGTGGTCAGCCTGCTTTATTAAACTCATTCAATTACAGATATTGCTCGTTTTTTATTTAGAATTCAGTATTAAAGCTTCGCTACCTGCATATCACCGACTAAATAGCTCCGTTTTTGAGATACACGGTCGATTTTCGGCAGGAGGTTTAACAAGTTTGTTTACGAAGTAAATTGGGTGAAAAGAAGGAATTTAAGAGGTAACGTTGCTGTATTTATTTAGCTCGATTTGAGGGTTGAGTGTACTACAGCGGAAGTTTTTCTGCTTTTCTTGAAAGCCTTAAAAACCTTCTTTTATACGCGGCCAAGGGGAAAAAAGCATTTCAGGCACAAAATTAATCTTTCGGAGATTTTTATTGCTATTCTTCAACACAGGGGCATATTAGAAAATGTACATCGACGTACACACGCACATCCATGACATTTGCATACAAGTACGCACGACTCAGGAATCAAACTCGGGACCACACGCAGTGAAAGCACACGCGATAACCATTACACCACAGTACCACCAGTAGATTGCATGGTTTTTCACAGGGGTTTACATGCACAAAGTGGCTACTACCACGCCGGCGACACCTCAAACTTTCGATCTCGTAGCAGCGACATGTGTCAGCGCTTGTACAAGGCCACTGCATAAACTGAATGGTGTCATGCAGACCACGATGAACCCCTTCGGCTTGTTGTTTCGTGCCGCTAGACAAATGGTAAACGTGTGCTCGCTGGAGCACTTCTCCATACATCGACAGAGCTTCACTCGCCCGAAATTCATGAATACAAGCATGACAAAAGGTATCTCCAGATGGCCCAACATATGTACATCCCATGGGCGATGCTGTGGAGTTATATTCGCTATTTCTGCCTCTACCTGCACGCATCCCATGTCAGCGGCATGTTTTGAGCGGTTCTAGACCAACTGTGTTTCCATTGTAGATAGATATCTGCGACTGCCACCAAAAAAATTGTCAGAGACGAGAACGAACACTGAGCAACACATCTTTATCACTTCAAGACTCTGCTGCGACAGAATATGAGCGATCAGCGCGAGCGTCTATTTTATAGTGTTCTCGTCTGGCACCAGCGCGTTCACCCCCGCCGCCGTTTCCCATAGCATATATATATATATATATATATATATATATATATATATATATATATATATATATATATATATATATATATATATATATAAAGTAAGCGTTACACACGTAGATGCCCATAAGCGTGCCCATGGTTACTGTTCAGTGGGAGAGGGGAGGGGCGAAGGTTTTTCCTGGCGCCCACCCTCCCTATTAAGTCAATATACGGAGCGGACTTCGCACCTCTCCCCCTAACGGGCCTACACGAAATGTCTTTACTGCACGCGCATACTGTCGCGAGCAAAACGCAGGGGCAGCAGCGCCTGCATTCTGAGCAGCTGAACCATAGCCTGTATCCGCAATTAGCACTTATTCGCAACTCGTATTTTAGCGTGGAACAGTGTTTCTCTAACCCAAACTCAATATTTACTTGAATTAGCACTCGTTGAATCCCCACAATCTTGCTAATCAACCTTTATTGTATATATTACACAAATGGATTAAAGGAATTGCCTTAGGCATGCCCCAACGTCAAACACAACCACCACAAATTAGCAGTTGACAGGTATCCCACTAAATATTGAAGTTAATTCACAAGCACTTCATCCTTATGAGTGACCATGTGTACTTGGCACTCCTGTTGCCCAGATGAAGTAGGACGAATTAAAGCAAATGCAGAGTTACAGTCTTCCTCTACAAAACAGCTGCTCTTCATTGAAAATTCTTTTTTTTTTTGCTAGTATACCGTATGCACAGAAGATGGCAGGTTGCCTTCTTTCTCATTCAGAATTTTGTAGACATAACAGAGAAACCCCAAGAAGTGTAGCAAATAAACACAAGACTGAAAAATCCTACTCATTGTAGTGCTGTATCATCACCTTCATAATAGGTTAAATTTATTTATGCAACACGCCACTTGAATTATGCTACGATTGAGGAAGCACCCACTAATATATGCATAAACACAGCAAAAACTTTTTGCCTGTTTGCCTGTCACCTATTTATTTTCCACAATAATTCTGTACAGTAAAGCATCTGCTCTACTTGCTCAGTAATCAAAGCACACGCCATAACATTGAGCCAGCAGCATTTCAGCAATTCCTATTTCATACCTCAAATGATTGAAGACACAGTGTTCATAACAGCATCAGTTGTCATGTCAGTGTAAGAATGTGTATATTTACATAATTGCATACAGTACATATACCTAATACAAATATTAGAAACATACGCAGCATCGCCCAAGCACCTTATATCATTCACCACACTATAGTAAGATGAAACTAGAGAAAAAACTATCATCATAATACACACTAACATGTGCACTTCAAGGAGCACAATCCAAAGAATATAAGCACAAGACTAACATCAAGAAACTTGATCGTAGTCTTCACATGAACGTTAGCAAATTAGTACAATAAGGCTAGCATTACTTTTATGAAATACTCAACCACCCAGGTAGGCATGTTGTTTTTTATTGCATTAGCTTGACCTAAGGCATAAAAACTTCGGTGATATCATAAGTTCTGTTTTCCGCATAAATGTCCGAATGAGACCTGTTGAGTTCATTGTACATCCACTTCCCAAAATTTGTAAAAATGTTCAGTCGTAACGGCCAGAGTAGGGGCTAGTTGGTTGTACTTGGTTGACACTCACGACGCACTACAAATGAAAACTTAAAGACACAATGAAGGGTCAGGTATCCGAGCATGTTAAACAGCTGCCAAAAGTCGTCTGACCTCTTGGTAACACGAATTTTGATGAAGCAAGTTGACAGACTCAGGGACAGCGATTAACCTGATGCCTTGATCACTGCCTTGGCGGAGAGGGTCTTAAAAACCGTCATCAACAGGTATAAAATAAATGCAGGATTAAAAGACAAGTAAAGAGAGAGGCCTATTGTTGTGCCCTACGCTCATGGCATTTCGCACGGACTGAAAAAATTGAGAGTAGGCATGGCATACTTATTACCTTCATGGCACCTCACAATATAATTTCACTTTGTCACCAAGTAAACGGCAACAACCAGAAGAACAACCATACGTATTTTGTTAAGCATATCAACAAGTTTGTATCACGTGAAAAAAATTTTGTATATACGTGGAAATCAGTACATTAGGCAAACTGGCAGGTGTCTTAATTCTTGTTAACATGAGCACGATTGCAAATGCAAGCACATAGTCACCCCAGAAATATACCTACCAATTGCAGGAAATTTCATCGTAAGCCGAATTCATAAAACGCCATTATTTTATCAAGATCCAAAGACACAAAGGAAACAAAAATCATTGAAGCTTTCATTATGTGCAGGCTTGGTGAATACAGGTGTGTTAGTGTGCCATCTATTCATTTGTCCAACGATGAATATGCTTTTTATGTGGATATTTTAGATAGTTGACAAGGCCAGACTTGATGTTGCGCAGATGGTTGTTTGTTGTGGTGGGCAGTGCGCAGATTTACGCCGTTTACTTTTTTGTTTTCCTATCACCCTATACATGTTTGTTTTGTTACCATCGAATAAACAGTTGTTAGTTCGCGTTGGTGTGTGTCCTACCTGTGCTTCAGTGTGTCTTTTGGTGTTCAATTCTAGCGCGTCGTGAGTGTCAACCGTGTTTTGTCATGCCGACAAAACAACAACATTGCATTTATATATGTGGCCTCATATGTTTACTCACACATATCTGAAAATAACTCAAGTTTCTGGAAATACCTAGGCTTAGGTTATTGTTGGCATTATCGCACAGCTGTAATACACCGATGGTTTATTTGTACATGATTATTACAGAAATGTTTACAATATTTCTATGCTAAGCAATGTCATCTGGAACCTATGAAGTTCTTCATCTTTCATTCCTCACTTCATAGCTAATGCTTACTGACCACATTAAAATGATTCCAGGTACCTGGGCTGCATATAAAATAAACTAATCAATCACAAAGCTAAAATTTAAATCTTCCTATATATAGCAGATGGTGGTTAGCATATTGTCCTAGAGCTTGGTATTCTATGAGGTTGAAGCTAATTTGAATATAAAAGAGTGTAAAGCAGTTAGCACTTCAGTCCATAGTTGAAAAAAGCAGAATAACAAACCAACATAGAAATAGAAATGAAGAGAACAAGGCAACGCACTACTCTAAACTGAAGTTCACAGCAAGTATGGTTATTTTAGTCACGTTCGTACTCATTCTGCAACTGCAAGATACGTTCATCTTGTAATTTTTTCGTACTATGTGTGCGTATTCTTTTTGTGATTGGCATCACACTTCCCTTTCTAGTAACCCATTTTCCTGTGCATTTCACTCTCATTTCATTAGGATATGGGCCTCTTTTTTACTCTTTCTTTAACTCTTATTACTGATCAACTTGCCCAACTGTCCCTCTAAGGATTAGGTTTGCAGTATAAAGCCAGTTCCACCTAGTCTAGTTTCTAACAATGCGAAATCTTCAAATGGGCCCGCTATTGAACGGGTTCCATACAGAACCATGTATAACACTCTGTTTGTATAACAAAACACAGTGAGAGTATTATCTCAAATGTTTTAGGACGTACGAAATGTTCAAGTCAGTGCACATTGAGGCACGGGAGTGTTTCCACAATACACTGTGTTGTAAACAAACAGCTGGTTGAGCAACTCCTGCAGCTTTCCCATAAATGTCTTCCTGAAAAGGATACAAATGTCCATGAAGCTTTTTGTATGCATAAAAATGAATATCTTACCACTGACTCACACTTGGCACAACCATTGCAGACTTTTTAATTAAACATGATACAAGTGTAAAATTGAGATGTTCTTAAGTAGGTTTTTGTAAACTTTCCACCTATAGTTTAGAGGGTGAAGAATACATGATGCATAAATTCAAAACAACATCAGAAGTGAACCCTTGTCCTGTGCGCTACTACTATGAAACTTCTTGATCTCAGTATAACTAGTATTGTAGTGTAAAGGAATGTAAATGTTAGTAAAATTCACTTTGTTATTAAACCCATTCTCGATTAAGAAAAAAATGCTTGAGGACCTTGTCCTTAGATTTATGTGCACATCATTGAGCTTCAAGTGATCAAAATTTCTGTACCTCCCCAACAGTGTCACAGATGATCATAATGGTATTTAGATGGTAAACGTCAGCAATTATACCCCTTTGTAATAAAACACGTGGAACACTAGCTTATTGAACAACCCCAGCTGTTCTGTTTATGTTTCTATTTTGATGACTTGTTATTGATTCATGGAAAAAATAAACAGCACACTTGTAATGATGGCAAAATAAGAGCCAGACACAATACCAGCAGTTCCTACCTTGCCAGCTATTGTGTCAATTGTGAGAATACTCTGTATTGATCACAAGCACTATGGCAACAAAATGCAAAACAAAATAACCAAAAGGAAGGATCAAGGTGAGTAATAACAAGGTTCAACACATTCAACCGCCTGATATAACTGCAATTAAATTAGCTATGTACAAGGAACACATCTCCTAAATGCTATAATTATTCACATTTGTGGCAAGTTCAAGTGCTGATATGTAATTAATGAAGTGACAATACCATAAAATGCACGTTCTTCTTCAAAAACACAGTGTCACTAACCACAAGTCGGTGATATGATATGGTCATGATTATGTCTATTTAACATAATTTACTTTTCAAGCTAAATCAATACAATCTTATGATTCTACTGTACCTTGATATGCAATGTGTTTTTTTTTCTACGACCCAGTTATTGTGAATGATGCAAAATTGTTATCGGGAAGTCTTCTGACTAGCTCATATTCTGGGCATAAGAACAGAATAAATAGAAAACAACTTTAGTCTTAATACACACTTCAATACATGGCAGCACGCTAACAGCGGTTGTTTGTTTGTTTTTGCTTAAGTGAATACTCCTTGAAAGCGCTGTTGCATTCATGCTTTATCGCAACCAAAGAAATTAGGTCGCACAAACTTGCCTTTTTTAATGTGCACTCACTTGAATCGGCTGGCTGCTCAATGCTTGTGAGATATTCACAGGAGTTTCAAAACACGCACCACCCATAGTTATGTGAAATTACTGACTTAGTTGCTTTTCATTGCTCTTTTCACGAAACGCAAATCGCAAAATGCCTCCTACTGCTGCTCAGCGACGATAAAGATGCGCGAACAGAGGAAACATAAGTATTACCTACCATTTGTGTTCCTGATTGTGCCACGAACGTGGTGCGCCCATAAGCTGCCTGGTTGTACACGGCGACATGCTCGCATGCTCGCTTCTGTCTCAGGACAATTGCCACACAATCGCACTCGCACTGCGACGTGTTGCACCGTCGTTAAACCACACATTTTGCGGCCAGCGACGAGAACACAGCAACGCTGCGGCACAAAACACGCGCACAACAACGTGACACAGCCGTGCAGCTCAAATGCGTCGCTCAGAAGGCAAATGTTATCCCGTGACGGTTTCGCTTTGCTATCACTTACTATGCTCACCACACGCTCACCACTCGCTTGAGTCACAGGGCCATTACCACAACATCGCACTCACATTTCGGCGTGTTGCACTGTCACTCAGAAGGCGAAGCTTCGCTTCGCTATCGCTCACGCACGTCGCTGGGGTCGTCTCCTGATCTCCGCTGGCATTTTGGAACTTGAACGGCTCTTTTTTCGCGTGTTTTTTTTTTAATTTCTCGCCGTGCGTCGTTTTCCCTCTTGGGAGGTGCCGCCGCTGTTCAAAGGCCGAAGCAGAGATTGGTCGAAGGGCATATTTTCTCGCTTCATAGCGGCCGCTTGAAAATAGTTCCCTTCACTTGTTTCTTCTTTTTTTTCTCCGGGCCTCCTCAACAGCTGGTTTCATTCCGTGCGTTGATGCACGCCGGGCCTGCCCGGTACGTTATCCCAAAGGGTAAACTGAGTGTGCGTGCGGTCGCATAGGTCTGCAGGCTTTTCCGTTAGCAATATAAGGATTTGATAACAAAACAACATAAGCGAAGTTATGTGGTCACCGTTCTGGCTGAACCCGAACCCAACTATATGAAATGTGCCCTCTGCAGCATTCTGTACAAAGGATATCGTTCGACGATATGAAGAAATAAATAATTGATTTGCGCGTTGTGAAATTGTCAAGAGCTAATTTCCTCCTCCTCGACTAGCTTATACACCAGCTAAGGAGGGAAGATGTTTAAGGTTTGGAATGGGTCCCCTCGATGACTCGAGTGCAAGGTGACAGCGCAAAGGAAGAGCCGTAGTCCAGTGAAGAGACGCTCTATTGCAGCCTCAAGCGTTTTCCCGAGTCCAAGCCCGAGCCTCCGCTCTTTCATTTCAGATTCAAGCACCCTTTTTCAAACCCTCGGTTGAACAAAGAGTCTTCACACAAGCCAATCACACATTGGGGCTCACATCATCACACCCAATCGCAAAAAACACTTTCACAGCAAGCACTGCATTGGTAAAAATGCCGTTACGAAACACAACACGAGAGGGGATACGTTCTCCGCGTGTCACACTCTCTCCCATGCCAGGCCGTGTATCGGCCGACCTCTGTCGGTAGCCGTTCTCACGCTCGGGCTCCATCAACTTTCTCATTAACGTCACTTCGTAGAAGCCTCCGTAAGCGCGGAGAATATACCGTCTGGCCCTGTGCGCTGACCAGGTGTGCATGCGACAGCGAGGCCCCCGCCATCCTAACAACACTCGGTAATGACGTATAGCGGGGGAGGACAAGCTCGTGTCCGTGCCGCCACTATGTCTCGGTCAGCCCAGTGGTTGCGTACCCGCGTCATTCTCAATGGCGCGCGTGCATGCCAACAATGAATTAAACTCAGACGGCGGCGCCTGGCCTGCTTCTTGCCAGACGCTCTTCCGGGTAAGCCATCCCCTTCTAGTTAGTCCCTAACGGGGGCGACCTTCACGGCTCCGCTCGTGAACCGTGTGGACGAAGGAGTCTCCTTCATTTCCCGTGCGCAGGTCTCCCGCGTTCGCATTCGCTGAACCGATCAGCTTCGTTAGTTGACGGATCAGGGACTGGCTCGGCGCCCTGCATCAACTGTATTATTGCGCTACACACAACGCGCCGGTAATTGTTGCCTCATACTAGCTTCAAGCATTCCGAAGAATTTGTACTTTCGTGTAACAACGCACTTCTTCCCCTGCACAGCAGAACGCATGCCGGCCAGCACTGAAGGCAAATTGCAGAGAGATTAGGAAACCAATAAAAAGAAAACATACGATAGGGATGAATTGGCAGTCTTCTGGTGGTTTCGTTCGTGATAAATGACGTCAGATCATGAATTTACCTGCTTTTGCCCCTCATTTATCTATGTTATTTCCTAAGGAGGTAAAATAGAGGTTGCAGAATCATATTACTCTTATTTTGTTACACCTTATGGGTGTAGAAGTGTGAATCCAGGTAATATGATGCCCTTAAAACCCCCAATTTGGCTAGTTTGTGTTTACAGTGTGGGCATCACTGCGGCTGGCAAGCGGCACTCATCATCGACAATCTAGTCGACCAGCCGTGGGCCGTCCTGGAAACCGATGGTGGACATCTGGCTCGAAAGAGTTCGAGCTGGCAACTCAGGCACCCTCACGATCATTCACTGGGGGTGGGACGGAACAGAGGTAACCTCATCCCCGCCCCGTCCAAAGAATACAGTAGGACAAACCTTTATTAAAGTTTATTCATTTTTTTTTCATTCATCTCCACTTCGCACATCGAAGAAGGTAATGCATCTGTAAAATCACCCTATCAAGGAGCATGGTCAGCAGAGAATTTCCACGTGATGCTATGAACAGACAGACAATCGCCGACTTTACTTGCCCTAATAGTGTAATACACAGCACGAAGTTCGCGAGAAGCACGTTCAAAGCACAAAGCACTGTCAGAGTAAATCACTAAAGGGACTCCACAACGTGCAGTGAAACGCCGAAAGGCTTCCAAGAAACTGTCCGCTGTGGAGCGTAAAACAAGTTCTAGATGAACAGAGCGTATTACCGCGCAAGTGAATAACACGATGTAAGATGTCTGTGTTGGCTCACTTTTCAAGTACACTCGTCCAATAAAATCTACAGCAGTAACGTCAAACGGTTTGGACACATTCACTAGGTCAGCAGATAGCACTGCCATAGGAGCTGTCGAAGACTTCACCTTAATCGCGCACACCAGGTACACCGCACGATCACTCTTTTCCCTCACTGTTTTGTTTTCGTCACCCAGAAGCGCTCTCGGAGTTCCTCGGTGGTTGTTGCGACTCCTGCGTGGAGATGCCTCAGGTGTTAGTCGGTGGCAATGAGTTCAGTGGCGATGTGGTCACCGGGAACCAGAATCGGGTGTTTGATGCCCTCCTGGTACACGACATTCCGAAGGCTTGTTTGAACTCTCAGCTATTCATCCTCTTCCTAAAGAAAAGGGTGCGAATCCCGAATCATCGGTGCCTTCGGTAGATCTCGCCCAGTTGGAGGGCTGCTAATTCAGAGCCAAATTGTTGCCTTTGAATAATTGACAGCCAATATACCTTTCATAGGCGACAAGCTCCTCCGTCGTTAGGTGTCCTTGAGGGGTGGGCTGGTCAAAGCAGGCTGCGACAAACCACAGTTTCGAAGCCGCTTCGTGTAGCACTCACACCAGGAAACTATACTTTGATAGGTTCAAAACAGCGTTCACCTATGTCGAGGACGAATAAAGCGTAACGGTGTTTACTTCTGACTTCTCCTTTAGATCATCTTGAAGAGCATTCAGACAAGTATTCGTGTGTTTAGGCTATTCTTCGCTTCTGGCCAACCAAACTGGTCCTCTCCACCAAATCTCTTTGTCAATCAGATTTTCCACCGATGTGCCCCGGGAAGCTAGGTCCGCTGGGTTCTCTTTTCAAGAACAATGGTTTCATTGCGAAGAGTCGGAGATGTCTTGGATTTATGTGACCCTGTTTTTTACAAACTGCTGCCACCTTGAAGGGATGCCTCGGATTCAATTTATAACCACTGTTGAATCGGTCCAAAAATAGCATTTAGAAGAAGTTATTACCATTGCGTCAGTTATGAACTTTGCTAGTCGGGCACCCAATAAAGCATGAGGAAGCTCAATCCGTGAAAGTGAAAGCTGCTTTATGGGAGAAACTCGACCCTTTGCTCGAGTGTCTAACTTGGTGCGACATCGAGGTTGTGCCACAGATAAGCAACAGCCCCGTAAGCGGCTTTGCTTGCGTCAGTGAATACAGGCAGCTCATAATCCAAATCACAAATTGACAAACAAAACCTGAGAACTGAAAGTGTCTTGATGTCACGAACTTCTCTGCACAAGATATCTCATTCTAGGGCTACTTAAATTAGAGTTTCACAATCCCAATCAACTTGCATTTGCCAAATGCACTGAAAAAGTATTTTAGCGCGTATTAGGAATGGTGCTGCAAGGCCGAGAGGGTCCAACAAGCGAGCGGAGGTCTGTATATTGCACCGTTTCGTTGGCTTATTTCCTTGTAGACATTCAAGAACAGGATCGACGTTTAAGCTTAGCCTGTCTGACTTGGTGTTCCACAGTAGTCCAAGTATCTTCGCGGGGTACGGTTGTTCTTCGAAGTTTTCTATGTCGGTGCCTACTTCTGTAACTTCATTCCAGTTTTAGCGAAGATTTCTGTAGCTTGGTCGTATAGCTCACAGGCGTCCGATGTGGTAGGAACACTGGTGACTATGTCATCCACGTAAAAGCAACGCACCAATTTTTCAGCTTTCCGGCGATACTTTCCGGACACGCACTGCAGATGATACTGCAATGTCGCACTCAGTAAGAAAGGGCTTGTCATAGTGCCAAAGGGTACGCTAGTCATGCGGTATTTGCAAACGCGATTCATACCCTGCACTCCTGTTGGCGTTCTTTCAAACCACAGGTATCTCAGAGCGTCCCTGTCACTCGGCTTAATTCCTATCTGCATAGATGCTTTCTGGACGTCAGCCGTGACGCCGAACCGATGCTGACGAAAACACAGAAACATCTTCAACATATCGTTGCTCAGTTTCGGGCCTTTTTCCAAGAGGTCAATCAATGAAGTCACTCCTGAGGCATGGGACAAGGCATCGAAAACAATTCGGAGTTTCGTTTTGGTGGATGATTCTCTAATTACTTCATGATGGGGCATGTATTATTTAGTGGTGGTCGCATCATCAATGACGGGAACTGCCTCAGCATGACCATCAGTAATGTACAGCCTGACTGCTGCATCGTGGTGATGCAGTATTTCTTTGCTCTGAGACAACTGGTTAAGTAAGAAGCGAAGCTGCTTGATTGCTACCTCACGATTATCCTGCAGGTCTGATTCTCTGTCTTTACAAGGCAGACAGACTTTGTACGTTTTGTCTCGCAGCTCAGTTGTTTCATTGAAAGCTTCTAGCACCTGCTTATCGTGGCAGGATGGTTCATTTACATCTGTGATCTCGAAACTTTCGAGCTGCCAGAAATTTGTAGTTGTGAGCCTATGCGTTCCTGCATCAGGGCGCCACTCATGCAACAACTTGTCCGTAGCACACAAACGTTTGCCTTTGTGAGTGAAAGAATGATTGCATCATTTAAGGGTCCTTGTACTGTCCAACCTGGTGAAGTCTGAATGGAAAGAAGACGTTTGCGATATTTATGCCAAGTGACTTCACTCCCGAGAATCTTTCCCAATTGGTCTGAGCAAATTGATAAGCTAACGCCTTCTTCCTGGGTGATATGCGGAAAGCAAAGTTAATCAGCTGATTGTTGACGACGACTTCGCAACTCTTTGATGAATTCGTGGTTTTCGGGTACTTCAGCACCAACTTCACAGATTTGCTAGATTTCTATTGCTTCCATGACATGCTGAATATTATCTTATTGACTTTGTAAACTTACTTTGACTAGTCTCCGACGTGCACTGTGACCATGTTTGTTTCCGAATAGGTTGACGGTAATGTTAATTTATGCTTACACCTTCAGGTTCAATTTCCTTGAAACGTCTTCTTTAATGAAAGAGCACTGGCTACCATTATCCATGATGCCTCTTATATAGCCGCTGCCCTTCGCGCCTTTCATCCATCCTCTGAAGGTTTACAATAGTATTGCATCAAGGCTCCTTTTGCAATCTGACACAACGTACATGTAGGTACTGCTCATAGCGTGCTGTGGTGGCGTCATTATTTCAACAGCTGTACTAGCCTGTCAAGAGCACATCGAAGAAGCGTGTCTTCCACGACAATGTGAGCAGCTCACCTTCCGTCGACATTCTCTTGCTCGATGTCCTTTTGTGGTACATGTTCATTTAATGCACAAGTTAAAAGTGATAGGTCTTCCAGCTTTTGTAACCAGTTGGATCTCTTCCTACTTGTCGAACCACTTCCAATATGTTTGCATCGATGATCATTCCTCTACTCGGCTTCCTGTTCTTTCGGGAGTTCCACAAGGCAACGTATTAGGCCCGTTATTATTTCTAATTTATATTAACGATCTTGTATCCCTTATTAGTGATCCCGTGAAAATTAAGTTATTTGCCGATGACTGTATTCTATACAACAACTTGCCCTGAAGACCAACAAATGCTAAACACAAACCTTAATTATGTTCAGGCGTGGTGCGATAAATGGGGAATGAAGCTCAATGCCAAAAAATCCGTTTTTATGAACATAACTAACAAAAAGAATAAGCTGTCCTTCCCTTACAATCTTCCGTCACAACCGTTAGAACAAGTACCAGAATATAAATATCTTGGCGTCACTATAACAAATAACTTGAGCTGGAACAAGCACGTAACAAACACATGTGCAGCTTCATTCCGAAAACTTTGCTTCCTTAGACATAAGCTTAGAAAGGCCCCATCAAACGTTAAGCTACTCGCCTATACATCCATAATTAGACCACGACTGGAATACGCCTGTACTGTCTGGGATCCTCCCACAAAAAGTAATAATAATGCTCTTGAAATGATACAGCGTAAATTCGTTCGATTCATTTTTTCAAGCTATCCTCCCAGTGACTCGCCGACAAATTAATGGAAGAGCATGGCATTCCAACACTTCAATCACGCGTCAAATTCGAAGGTTAAAATTTCTATTCTTGCTCAAAAATAACAAACTTTCACTTAAACCCGAGGAATTCCTTCAGCCACTCACTTCCCGACAAACACGGCATAGACACCTCGAATCTCTGACTCCGTACAGCGCTCGAACTAATATTTTTAAGTTTTCCTTTTTTCCGCCTACTATTACAGATTGGAATAAACTAACTGAATCGGCTGTGACCAATATTCACTCCTTTGAACAATTGGAGTTCTGATTGCTTTGTTTTGCAACTTCGATATACTCTTGTGTATGTGTACAATATATTTCCTACAGTGTACCACGTGTATTGCGGATTTTTGTAACTTTGATGCATTCCTGTATTTGTTCAAACTATTTTAATCAGTGTATCATGTGTATTCTGCCTAAATTTTGTTTTTCTCGTGATGCCCTTCCTGCTTGGGCCCTTCAATGGGCTTGCAGTATGTCTTAAATAATAGAATGAAATAAAATAAATAAATAAATAAAAATCTGAAGCAGCAGCCAGTCGTCGACAGAAGACGCTTTTTCTTCGAGTCAGGAAGCGATGCATCGCAGTCGAACGTTGGGTGTGATTTCTGGCAAGAAAGGCACGCCTCCTATGTAATGGAACCGTTGAAAACTGCTGCTGGTGCCATAGGCTGATTCTTGCGGCTGCCGGAGGTCTGTAGTTCTTTGCTGTGCGACATCCGTCGTTGGTAGGTGGTCTGCTCCCTGCACTCGACCTGAATGTGGAGTTACTTGAGCAATTCTCGATGTTCTTCTTCCGAGCTTGACGGGTCGTTCGTAATTGACGCTTCAAGTCGCCATCGTCGGTGATATTCCATCATGTCTTGTGGAAACGCTTTCATTAGTACATCGCACAACATGACAAAGTAGCAGTATTCTGAGACACCGAGGCCTTTGAGCTCTCTTATGTTATTTGAAGAAAGTCATAAAGGCTTCTCAGAGCACTAGGATTGGCCGACGTAGTGACGAGATGTAGAGTGCGAAAGGTCTCTGGTTCGCTCCCGGGTTTCGGCACCAATGTAAAATCCGAAGACTTCTTTCGTCGAAAATCGGGTTCTTGGATCTACGCCTCAACAAATGGGCATCGAGACGCTCTGCTCTTCATTTTCAGGCGTATTGGTCCTTTGAACCCGGTTTTCTACGAAAGAAGTCTTCGGATTTTACAGCCTCTCCTTCATCACGCTGACGCACTTCCATGTTCTGAGGTATTTAAAATTCAACCTCTCTCACGCAAACATCGTTGTTGCCTCAGCGCATGCCCGTGCCCACATCACCTATCGTTTACGCTCGCGGTAGGCGGCTTCTTTCACGACAGCGTTCTTGGCCTTTATGAAAGAACGCCTGCCCTAAACGAGCAAGGAATTTCTTTATGTTCCACCTATACTCTCACTGAGCTACTTCCCCCGCGAAGTTTCGCTCTCCCCACTTTTCGCGCGCCTATCATTCGTACACTCTTCTCGCAAAAGCTCGCTATTACCATCCTAGTGAGCCTGTAGTTGATTCACCTGTCTTTATCCACCCTCAGCACACTTCGCACGGCACAGCCCTCTCTTCCTATTGAGCCTCTCCCTCGCCACAATACGATGCCAAGTAATCAGCACTCCGTCATTGAACATGCAAGTAACACTACGAAAAGATTTGCTGTGGAACGTTGTTGTCGCCGCAATGCTTTTTCTAAGTAAGCGTAAGTTTATCAGTGTTACGCAACTGACATCCGTTTAAATATAACCATATTTCTCATAACACCAGCTTTTGGTATTCAGGTAATCAACTTGTAACTAAGCGTCTGTCATAGTTCTATCATAGACTTGGGACGTAAGACCCTTGATATTATCAGTTCGTAAATAACTTCTATCAGCTTTATTTCTTGACGCATTCTCGTTATTATACCATGAAATTCGAAAGGAAATTTACCTTTCCACATCATGAAACAAATATTATAATTGTAGAATAGGAACAAATTATCAGGTGGAATAACGAATTTCAATGAACTTTTTTTTTTGTTGCACAAAAATACAAAACAGTCCTGTGAGCTGTTAATTATATAGTGAGAAGCGTTAAGCAAAAATTTGTTTTTTTGCAATATTTTGTTCCCTTGTATTATGAGCTGTACGTTAACAGATCATAACTGTGAGGGTAAACTTGTAAATAGTGCACGTTATTGTTGTCACTTTGCCTTACAAAGAGGTGAAGTCAGAGAATTTTGCCTTTCAGTAAATAACACGATTGATAGCACGCAATAAAGCAGTACACTATGCACAAAATAATTGACGCATCAGACATATATAAATTAAGCTCGAATTAAAATATTTTACGCACACAAATTTGCGAATACGTAACTGCACAGAAGGCAGCGAATATAAAAATGCCACAAGTGAGGGTATTTCTGCTACATCTGATGGCAGTCTTTCCTGATGGCAGACTACATTTTATGGCAGCCTTCCGGGCAAAAATGGAAAACTGTAATGTTTTAGTTGCGAGTTTAAGTTGTTTTTATTATTTGTATGGTCATGTCGTAGTGAAACGCAATCCGGTTTGTGAAGGCATCACGGGGAGTCCACGGCTGTTCTGTTATGACATGTGTCGAGAAAAAAGTTTCAGCCTGAAATATTGCATTCACATGTGCGGCAGTTGACCGATGCTTTCTGTTGTTTTTGGCACGCTAGAATAACTCACAAAATCCAAGCAAATATTCAAAATAGCCATGTTTCGAACTCTTTTTTTTTTCATTGAACTCTTCTCATGCCATCTTTTGATTCCATACAGATCACAAGGATAACCTAAACATATTGGACGTCCGACGGGCATACGTGAGCCTCAGCATCCAGCACTGGCAACTTTTCTGCGTTTTTGCGCAGGAAACCCACAAGTCATGGCTTATTTCTAACTTGGTTCATGTAACGGCTCTAGGAAATAACAGGTGTGAAATATAGGATACGTTTGTATCTCTATACTGAAAATAGACCGCTTGAATCTACCGTAATAAGATATTCGTCCAACGTGGTGAAACAGTGGTTGAGATGCTCGGCTGCTGAGCTGAAAATCGCGTGTTTGACCCTGGCCGTGGCAGGCGCATTTGAATGGAGCCCAAATGGTAGATGCCAGTGTACTCTGCAATATCAGTGCACATCAAAGAACACAAGATGATCCAAGTATCTGCAGCCCTCCATTACTAGTTTCTAATATTCAAATTGTGGTTTTCAGGCGTGAAACACATTTTGTTATTTAATTATTCAATACTGCAGACTCAAGGTCCAAGCAAGACGGTTAATACAAGTAAAATACAAATATAAATAAAATAACAACTGAAACAATAAGGGCGAAGAAGGTTGTCTGGTTAAGGTGATTCATTCACAACAGGTATTAGATATTTATTTACTAAGTGACTTACTAGGTCTCTTTTTTCGAGTGAAACACACGAGAACTGCTTCTTTTTTACTTAAATGGGAACTCAGGCGTTTCTTTTTTTTCTTGATATTCACTGATTTCAATAAAACTGTGAACATGTGTTGGCATTGCTACCGTGTTTATATGAGCCAAATTATACAACCATTTTAGAAAACAAATTTTAAAGTATTAGCTTATTTTGGAATCACACTTGTGAACGCAAGCCTCCCCGTGTATATGGCGTCAGGGCCTACTCTTTTTTTAAAAAAGAGTAGGCCCTGCCGCCATATACACAAGTTCTTCTTTAATACACATACGCGACATTGAGTGCCATTGAGAGTATCTGTCTAGATTGTTTTGTAAGGCATTGTAATAATGAAAGATATGTATAATTGTGTAAAAACACAACCATCAGCAAATAATTTGACTTGCAACAAACCAAAGTATACATTTTAGTTTTTCTCTCAATTACGAATTTTATAAGAAAGACTTTCGTACAATCGATTGACATCAATCAACCATGAAACCGTTATCCGTAGTACACAAAGAATTGTGTGTCCGCTAAACTAACGGAGTCGTAGAGGAAAAATGACCACGGAAGCCGTGATAGTATCAAGTATAAGTAGCCAATACTTGTTGGTATGACACATAACATTTTCAGGTTATTAAATTGCCAGGCCAAGAAATGATAGTAAACATTTTTAGATTATATAAGCGTGATACTAAATCAATATGAAATTGCAGACATGCAGTGGCTATTGTAGTCGAATATAAGTGTCCTTGAAAGAAGAATGACTCCTGATAGATTGAGCGTGGTATATGCGAATGGTGAACAACAACCCACACCCTTTATCAAACTTCCGTTCAGAGTGTGCCTTCATAAATAAAACGGCGCCCTAAAAAATCTCCTTATTATGGCAGCGGAGACACGAATGCTTTTTTGCTTATCGAAACAGAGACGGAAATGAAGCGGTTCCTAGTCACTTCCAAAATGACACATTAATGATAACATAGCCCTTTGTTCGGACTATCCCATACATTCAATAGTCCCACGCTTCCGCTTTCTGTATATACTTCCATCTTCCACAAATTGATTCCTATTTGACCCATTCAACCAACCCTTAAGTGTAACTAAGCATGGCGTGTGCGAAAACCAGAAGAAATACAAGAAGAATGCAACCATGGCAGAGTGAACAGCAATAAATTTGCAAAACAAACGGCACCGCAAAGCAATAAGACACACTCCCGTGGGACACATAGATTACAAAGATGCGTAACGTCTCATATCAGTCGAGTAGCTATCGACCATTTTTTCCTTCCATGTCAAGACAGCCCACGGCCTTTCTGAAAAATTCGGGGCTTCACTTGAGTGACGACGCGCAGCGTCAACAACGCGCTGCATTTTGTCGGTTTTCGTTTGCATGCTTGCCTTACTTTATGTCTTTACTATCCTACCTTCTTCCCTCTTTCTCTCCTTCAACTTTTATTCCTCCACGTGCCCCCTCCTCCTTTTAAAGTAGGAAAGTGTCATGCTCTTTTCTCCACTTCTCGCCTACGTCCTTCTCCGCTTCTGTGTCCTAGTGTACATTTGTGTGGAGGTCACGCGCTCATCATAATAGTGACATGCCTCTCACCTTTATAGTTCGTGGTTAGTTTAGCATGCTGCAATCTTATTTTACTTCTCTTTTCTCTACTGATCAAATGGTTTTACTCACATCTGTTTCAGATATCCTTCTTGCTGCCTGAATTACAAACTGATATTCTCCGAGGGAATTGGCAAAACATCGCTAACAATATTTGCATAACCTAGTGGCTAAAGAAAAAAACCGAACCACCAAGAAAGAACTTACCTTTATGCAATTAAAGCTTGGCCAATTTTTGTATGACATCAAAAAATAGCCTGGCTTTTGCGGAACGCGCAGGAAAGCCCCAGCGAAAGCTGCAAGAGTGACCTTTCTAGAGCCTTTCAAACGCTTTTTGGGTAGCAACTACAAACCCACTTTCATGGTACCCACTAAGCCCCCCATCATTTTAAGTTTTGTTTGGTAAGGAGGCATCTGTTTGTTCGGCGGTAGCGTGGATACTATGGCACATACCCACTCTTCATCGGACAAGAAAATATGTAGTTGCTTATGAATGGTAAATCAAATATTGCTTACCAACAAAAATATTTGAACTAAGAAAACATTACAAAATAGAGCACAATGAAGTGAGAAACAAACAAAAAGAAATGAAATAGGCACTATCCCAATCACAATCTTCTGATATTTGAAGCCGACCAGACAGCTGCAGTTACCTAGCCCGAATAATTTGGAATAAATTTCTTATACTTCATCCAATTTAAAATTACTCGCCGAGTAATTTTCGAGTATTTATACCATGGACATTTTGTTGAAATACTTTTAGTCGCTTGAATGAATTCCCACGCCGCATCAAACACACCTCTGTGACAATGTCCCGATGCAGTGGCACTGAAATTAACAACATGCAGTTTCTGTAGTTAAGCTTAAACCTTAGCTTCGCACATGAAATAGCTAGGTTGTTTTTTTTTCAAGTTACTGAATAATTAAAATAGGATAAAAGTAACGTTTAACAGTTTCCGATTGCTCACAGAACGATAAAAGCGAAGAAATCATCAGTTAAGTTCTGTGGAAATACAAGTTTAGTGGAGGCAGACCGCAGCGAATTCTGGAGATAACTTCTTTTTTTTTTTACTGTGTTCGCTGAGGTTTCCATGAAAATTCGAGGTGCTGGTAATCCGTGAATTTTATGATATTTCCCATCTTACCTGTACAATTACCAAACTTTCTGTGTTTAATTTCTGCTATGAATTCTCACTCTTAACATACCGAAGTTATTGGTCCATCAAGTGATGCTCGTTCTAATAAATCGGCCGACTCATTCAATTGTAAGCCGCAGTGACCTGCGACCCACCGATAATTCAGGAGTTTCAACAGAAGTGGTACTAACGTGGGCAAAGTCAATAGGGCTCTCGAATATTCCGAAGCTGTAAGAGCTGTTCACACCGAAATAGAACCTGTTAGGATGGTTGCACTTATTTCGCTCGAAGGCCGTTTTCAAAGTGCCAAAGTAATAGCAATGAATTAAGCTTCATAAACAGGAGTGAAGTGCCCAAGCCTCATTGAAATTCACCGTGGGATCTCGGATTGATGCCCCCTCGCGTGTGGCATCATTTTGTGGACTCAGCTCTCAACCGCGCTGCAGCAGGCGCTGCTCGAAAGTCCCTACATGAAACTTGTTTCATTAAGAACCTTACGCTGCTCGAGTGCGCGGATCGTCTGCTCTGGCGGGAACTTTGTCGAGCGATATCCTTGAGAGGGTCAACTCTCGCCCGCAACGAATGTTTTTGAGGGCAATCGTGAGTTTGTTTTAGTTCCAGCCCAATTGACAAGGCCAAGAAATCTCCGAGATGACCGATGAGCACACCGATGCCGCCAACCGCGTGAGTGTTCTCGCTCTTCTGTGTCCGCGAATATGATCCCCCATGGGGGATCATATTCGCGGCGAAATCGGGCTATAGATGGCAGTACCGTCTTTGCGGAAGTGTGAATAGGCGGTTGGCGGATCTTATACTAATACACGCATCGACGCTTCGTTGCGTGTGGTCTGAGCCGATATTAGGCAAATGAAATGCGTTAAGTGCACTTTAGTGGTGATATCTACGCTCCTCTCTACTGAATCGATGCGCGAAGCTTATGAAACGTTTCTTATGCAACGAAGCTGACGCACGAAGTTATAGCAAGGACGCATTGCAGGAGCCAATGGCGCAGACTACGGTCAGGAGGCAGGAAACCGCGAGAAGACATTGAGAGACGAAAAAAAACGCGTTGGTAAAGACTTCATGATGTGCGACTGCAGCGCAGTGGCTAGCACGCCCGGCCTATGTTGTCATAAACAGAGTGGTCGGGCGTTCGACTGCTGCTGATTTACCTTGCCTTTTTAGCCACCCGCGACGTTGCTACGCTACATGAAGTATGAGTTATGCCTTGCACTCTAATTTCCGTCCTTTCGCCCTTAATTCTCATTTCAACACCACCGCTATATTCTTACTTACAAGGCTTTGATATTATTTAGTTTTCATTTCTTTCATCGTTCCCCTCGAACCATTCTTTCACACCCTCGATTACCTTTGACACCCACTTGCAATATTGTACTCTGCTGCTTCCTTGGCGTTGCGTGTCTTGGTGGCACATCTACGCTTCCACAGCAAAGCTGCTTAGCTTATTCTCCACAGGAAAGCCTTACAACTGGCGCTTCATGTGTATTTTCTCTCGTGTTTGGAGCACTTTTAAATAAGTGCGTGATTATTTCGTACGTCATATAATGTTTATATCGCTGTCATATTAGTGGCCAGCATCACTATATAGGATGTCTATCGCTCTTAACTTTCATAACTGCAGCGAAACTTCTCAATACAATAATATATTTTAATAATCTGTTCATATTAGAGTTAATCATCAGACGAGTGGCGACAGTGGCACACAACAATCAAAAAATGTGTGCTTTGACACCCCAAAACAATATAAGCATTAGAAACGCCTCAGTGGAGGGCTCCGGAAATTTCGACTGTCGTGAAATTTTGACCAGCCTCTTCCATTAGGCCTCCATTGAAATGTCACTGACGTGGCTGAGATTGAACTCATGACATTGAAAATGGCAACGAGCAATATTTCATGTCTCTCTCAAGGCCGTGTCCCGTCTGTATACTGTTTATGCTACACGCTTTGAAGAACTCGCACTTCACAACGCTGGAAGAAAACATTACTGCCAGCCTGTAAATGTGGCTAGGATACATGTCTTCTCGTTGTTGCCTTTGCGCAATTCTGATGAGACTACGGCTTCTTTCTGAGGCAAAGCAGCACGTTTTCGGATTTATCAAATACCACTTTGTGCAGTACACTCTCTTTTTTTTCTCGCATTCCCACTGGCCCCTTTAGCAACTGAAGATCCCAATTTTTTCGGAAGACAAGCGGAAATAATGTGGATGCGAATTCAACACAGCGTGTCGAGACGAGCATCATTTGTGTTCCCTAGCGGAAAAGGGAATACGAAATGAAGAAGATTCTCCCTGATATTTGATGTAGAACGGCTGACATGGCGGACTTGTCTTGTTCTGCATTCTAAAGGATGGCTTGAGATGTTTCTCTGGAAATCGATAAAGCGCCAGTTGCGGAATAAAGTAAAGTAACTGTATCGTTGCATGTTCTGCGGGCCTGTCCCACTTCTTCTTTCCTTTTTTTTTCTACATTTCTGTCTCTTACAGCACTCAATTTTCTTATTGTTGGTGTCGCTAACGCGTTTTTTTTGTTCATCCTGGATCTATTTACTAGTTCTTCATCACTGCAGTTTTTCTTCTCTGTTTCTAAACTCGAGCCGCAGGTGCATGTAGAGACATATTTAAGAAGCCAGTTTTGTGGAATACCGTAATGAATCTTCACGGCTTTTTATCGATAATTATACAAACAAATACTTTATTAGGCATTGGATATAGGTAACAAACTACTCTACTTTCGAGTCAAAAAAAAAAAAAGAAAGACGAGGTGTGCACGGAGCACGCGGCGCAGTCACCGCGCAAGATGGCAGAGCGACATTTCTGAGCCCGCTGTAGGCTCTCTTGGAGCAACTAATACAAGTACACATGCGAGGTTACCACTGCGCCATAAATCATCGCAAGTTTTGTAAGCACACAAGCAGCCACTCTGCCACCATTCTTCATTCTGCTCATAATTCTAGTGCCCGGTACACATCTAAAAGAAGTTATGTGCACTTTGTCGGTAATGGAGCTCAGGACGAAGAATTGTGGCTAAGAACTTATAGCGAGTGGAAAGCTTCAAAACACACTGATCGCGTAGTTCCCATTATGCGACATATATAGTTATGACTCATGGATTAACGGGATTGATTCTCGGACATATGCGAGACATCATGCCGGTGCTGTATGCTATTTTTGGCAAAGAGCATCTGACCCCAGCATGGCTCTATCGCGTAATACACGGCTCTCACGCATACAGCCAGGGGTTTTTGAAATTGAACACGAACAGGTAATATTATGTGATCGGGTAGTACCATCGAAAAAAAAATTGCCACGTCCCACGTATCTTGGAAATCGGTGTTATGCGAACTTAAGCATCAGTGATGTTCCGTACTACGCCTGAGAATTCCCATTCAGAGACATGAAGCTTCTCTATTTTGGGTATCCTTTTTTTAAAACGTTGACGAAACTTTCAGCCAAATTCCCGACACAAAAGTAATAATTTCCGCCCAATCCACGAGCACACATACCATAATTAGGCGTGTCTCACGTACTGGGGACTTTTGAAACTTGACGAGCCCCACAACTCACGCACTACAAAAGCATGACTTTATTCATTCATATACTGTTAGTAAACTGCACATTCTGGGCTTCCAAAGGCCATGCTTGCGTGGTGCATGCGCCAGGATTACAGCGGAAAAGGCGCAATGTGACTGCTAATTATCGGTCTTCATAGCAGAACTTAACCATGCCTGAAATTCCCTGCAATATCAAAAAAATTCCCTTTCTCCTTTTGGTTCGAAATGACAGGCGAAAATTCTCCTAAAAGGAAAAAAATCACAGCATATCCACGGAGTGAATGATGATGAGTAAGGTGAAGCGTCCGTCAGCCCGTCCGTGCTTTCGTCCGTCCACGAGACCATCCGTGCGTCCATTCATGAGTCCGTCCAGCTGTCCGTACGTCCGTCCGCGAATCCGTCCGTCCATCCGTCTGCCCGTCTGTTCGTGCATCCCTCTAGTGAACACTCCAAGTACCGCCAAATCGCATCTCTCATCTCCTGTGGCACATATCTGTCAGCGCGCCCTTCCATCCGTCCACCAGTCTGTTAGTTTGTCTGTCCATCCATCCGTCCTTGCGTCCGTCCGCAAGTTCATCTAGTGAACTCTCCAAGTACTGCCATCTCCCATCTCACATCCCTTGTAGCACATACCCACTCTAGAGCGGGTATGTGCCACTGGTGGCTACGTACGACAACAACGGAGGAAGGACAGACCCACACTCTAAGGAGGTTCGCCCCTGAAATTCCCTGCACGAAACATCTCGGTGAAGCATGTGATTCCAAGTTGAATGTGTTTCCCCTTTTTTTTTTATTGCGCGAGACGTTGTGAGGTGGCGCTCAATATATGTACGACTCCACGCGCACGCAAACAATTGGCAGCCGTATATGTTTTATATTAGCAGTCGTTTGCAGTTGTGTAACAATGCCAACAGCAACATGAATATTAGCAACACCAGGAGCGGTATGAACCGCTTGGCGATAGCCCTCCACACTGCTACGCTAATCAACCTCAGCGGATGTTCTCTGAGGTTGATTTACGTCGAACGACTATCACGTGAATGTAGGCGTGAGAACACGTACCTGGGCATTGGCTGTGTTGACGAAGAAACGGATGTACAACCTGGCCGAGGGCATTCCCATGCCTAAGTGATGTCTGCAGGGAGGTGAAGAAATGCACCTGATATGTCCGTGTATCTGCTGATACGACAAAATTGTGGATGCTTAACTCGTCGGGACATCTTGCCGTAGGATTTGTTCCACGAGTAACCAAAGTTGAAGTTATAAAAGACGATATCCGAAATAAAAGAAAAACAGGCAGGTCAGGAGGGACAAGCGTTGTGTTTGCCGCCCTGCACTGGGGTATCGTCTAAATTATTTAAAAAGACTCTATCAGAAGGCAAAAAATAACACAAGTTCAAAAGAGGCTTTCGAATGGATCGCAGCTGTGAAAACTTGTCTCGACCTTGGGTGAGCCCCAAGGTCGAGGTAAGGTTCATGAGGGATTCCAAGTGAGCGTGAGCCCAAAATTATTTTGCCGACCACTCGTCTGATTTGCACTGCTTCATCAGTACTATCAGTCTTACTTCAGCTCACATTTATAACTAAGATGTCTGCACGCACATAAGTGCAGTAGCGTCCGTACGCGAGCTCAATATTATTTCAACAGGTGGGCGAGTTTCGGAGGGGCGGAAGAATGTGGGTAGACTTACCCGCATGCTTTCCCATACGAAGGTTCTCATAAAATATTTTAATAAAAAAGTGCTTAGTGGATGGCAACCACTGATAACTCGTATCTAAAAATGGCTTATCAAAAGTGCCCAGTAGACCACCGATTATAGTTGAATGTGGCGTTAAAAAAACATTGAATTGCTGAAAAGACAGCAGATAGTACACTAAGGGACATGTGATGCGACTCACTCATACTCGTATAGAGTCGTTGAGCGTGAGCCTGACTGGGTCCAAGTGAGGGATATTGTGGTGAGTGCAGTCTTTGTGAGTCCGTTTGAAGAACAAATTGGTAGTGTGTGGGTCAGTGAGCCCTAAAAGGGAGATATGTTTTGCGAGTGAGTATAAGTGAGCTCTAGAGCTTTGCCGACCTATGGTTAAGAAGTTTCAGTGTGTGCGTGTGTGTGTGTGTGTGTGTGTGTGTGTGTGTGTGTGTGTGTGTGTTTGTGTGTAGAGCATTGAAAAATCCGTCATCTGTGTTTGAGAGTCTCCTTTTTGAAATTACCATAACACGTCCCTTTTCTTTAGTCTGTTGCAAGAAAACTAAAAACGGACGAAGCAATGGTATTCAAAAAAACTATCATGAAAGAGCGGCTAGGAAATGAAAGGCCGAGTGAAAACACACAGGAAAACGGGTTATGCGCCGCCGCGATTCAAGATTACGGATATTCCAAGACGCAGGTTGCAATATCAAAGGAAGAATAAATTTACACGCTTTGCCTTTCCTACTAATTCATTGAAGTATGATATGGGGGGTTTAAGGTCCCAAAACCACCATATGATTATGAGAGATGCTGTGGTGGATCGAGGGCTCCGGAAATTTCCACCACCTGGGGTTCTTTAACGTGCACCCAAATCTGAGCACATGGGCCTACAACAAATTCATTGAAGTAAATCACCAACTAAACACAAAAATTGTCATGCCTGCGTGGAACGCGCAGCTTAGTCACAACAAAAGATAGAAGAGCAACAGCCTTTTTAAAACATTCATTGATATGTGGGGTTCAACTTCTCAAGACCACCATATGCTTATGAGAAACACCCTAGTGTAGGACTCCGGAAATTTCCACCAACAGGGGTTCTAGAGCACATGGGCCTACTGCGTTTTAGCCTCCATCAAAACTTCAGCCATCGCCACCGGGATTCGATCTCGAGAAATGCGAGTCAGCAGCCAAGTACCTAAACCGCGAGGCCACCGCGGCAGGGCGTCTTCTTTTAAACACTTTTTGGATAACTTCTGCAAGCACACTTGCAGGGCACCCGCTGCATCATACAATTGATATTCCAGTGGAGAAACATTCACTATGTCATTGTTCGTCACTCTTTGGAGAAGCGTGGTGCCCGCTACAGAGTTGCAAGAAATTTTGTGCATTTTATTGATGGTGTGCCTGAGGAGTTCGTCATGAATTGGAGCATTTGACGATCCACTCGTTACGCAATTCTCATTATGTACGTCTGCCTGTTCCTTTTCTGTTCTCCAACGCTTGAGTAAACCTACTTACGCAATTTATTACCCACCATGCACCCTGGCTAAGATTCACTTTGCAACGGAGTTTCAAGCAGCAGCGTAGCTCAGTGGTGGAATATTGAGTTGGCATGGAAGGCACCCGGTTTGCAATCCTAAGTTCTCCACGGCATTTTTTTTCATTTAGTTAATTTTTTCTTTATTTCGCGCGAAAGTGGTTATGGACGCTGCTGGCAGCGGAAAACTACGGCGCCACAACGATCCTTGATGTTATCTCATGACAGCTTTTGCTGTAAACGTGGCAAAGGAAGAAATGAAAACTCACAGGTCCTTTATTTTGAAAGCATTGGCACAGATTTATATCGCAACACAAAGGTTGAGTTTACAGGTATGTATTTCTAAGACAACACATAATGTTGGTCGATGTAGCCATGGAGCACATAACTGTTTACGTGGCTGAATTCTTTTGTTAGATTTAGTTATTATTTCGTACGTACGCCGAATGAAATGTCTGATACATGAATAAACGTAATTTGAACAAATCCCACCCGCCAACGCTCTCTGCAGCACTACTCCCGTTTGTTTTGATATTTAAAATTCGTGTTTGTTTGATATCTTGTAGAATGGTTGTTGCCAGTTGTTTCATCTGCACAGTATAACTATTCTCATCGGCACGATTACTACCAGCTGCAAGGAAATTTAGGTGTAGAAATTGCGCGAGTGAACTCTAATGAGTTATGAAGTAAGATCTCAATAATTTTTCATTCATGACGCAGACACGCCACCGATAATTGAAACGCGTGCCTTTCGAGTTCTGACGCGATCCTCAAATCTTTGTAATATAGCGACGATGGAAATTCGAAATAAATGGGCAGTACTTCAGAGGACCGCTAAGATATGGGCAACAAATTAGCTAAACTGCTTAATTTCTACCACGCCTTTCATCCGGAAGGAACTAAGACCCTCCCAACTTCTATCCGTGCACTCCCCCGAAGATCGGCTCGATTCACCACTGCTCTGCTCGGCTGGAGACCGCAACGACACGATCGAAGGCAGCGCCACCCTGCAATAATGACAGCGCGTGACATTGGTGCGATAATGTCAGTATTCGTTTCTTCGTATATTTTCCAGCCTTAGCAGAGGTCTTAAACTGTTTGTAATGTATTCTTGCAGCATATAATGTGTTTCGCTTGAACTAGAGTGCGAATTGTTGGCTAACACAGCGTAATTGATACCAGCTTACACTGGTTAAATGATACCAGTGGCTTAAATCTAGGAAAATCTGACAGGGGACCACACATCTTGCCATGATGGTGATTTTCTTTTTATAAATGTTGTAGATTCTATTTTAGCTTATAAAATATGGAATAATGCCTTGAAAAGAAATTGAACTTGTTCGTGGCTCACGTGATTCCAACGTTCTGTTGAATCTTTTCTGAAACCGATCGGGCGGCAGTTGCGATCCCAATGGTCTCACATAGTTTAGTGGTATAGATGAGCAGTACACTTCACAAAGAACAAAAAAACAAAACGCGCCTTAACGGTTTCAACGCACCATACGTAGCAGTCAAGCCTTTCAGATATATGATTTGCGAAAGGGAAACTTCAAGTGGGGGGGGAGGCACTTGCAAGGGGTGTCCCTCCAAGCCTGAGCACAAGGAGGGGGGGGGCAGGACCCTCCTTACTACCCCTTGATTTACGTCCCGGCTCTCAAGAAACAATAAAAACCTGAGGTGTTTCCATTCTTCCTGTCATTGAAAGCTTATTTGATCACTATAGTGGCCCATCTTGCGAATCTTTCTATTAACAATGCAGATACGAGGTGCGATAAGTGCGAGGTGTGAATAGGTGTGAAAGTGCGAGGAGGGAATACGGGAGCGCGTCGCGACTGATATGAGCCGTAAGATATGTGGTTCACTTAGTGACGAAAACGGCACTTGCAGCGTCATTTATCTTAGGAATATTGCTGGTAGTTCAGCCACCGCAAAGCAATTTTTTAGCAATCGACGATACAGGTATTATTCTACATTATATATTTAAGCAATACAATACTGCAACAGTCCACCCCGCGTACTTCTCCGGCATCAGAAACGCCTAGGAGAGGCATCAGATCCTTATTCATGGGACGACATCAGAAAATACCCGTGCAACGCATATTTGGTGACATATTTTTGGACCGGAATAGCTGCTAGAAGCTGCTTGATTTAACCTACCTGTCTACAAAAGGAGTGACAGGCATGTTTGTACGAGAAGGCTTGTCGCAAATTACATGAAACGCAACTTTATTTCGATTTGACTCAGAGGCAGCATCTCTGAAGGTCGTCAAGAATATGTAAACTCAATTGTAGCACTACACGTCTTCGAAAAGTCAGGAATTGCCCTGTCATATGACATATTTGTAAAACAATAAAATTGGCCCCGTATCTTCATGTCTGACTTCAAATGCCGTCGAAAGACGATAGTCTTGCTTCTGGAGAGAGAGAATAAAACGTTTATTGTGTGTTCTGCGCGAGATAATCGGTGAAATAGATTCTGGAGGCAGGACCTCGGTACGCGCAACAGAGGCGAACGAGCACCTTGAGGCATTCTACGATGTGAAACACGAACGCCATCTGAGAGTTACATGGCGAAACAAAAAGATCGCCTCTGAAAAGGCATGTCTGCGGCGTGCGCGTTATCTCTGAGGCCAATTTGGCTAACATGCAAGGCGACGGGTAGGTGCCACTACCGTGTCGTCTTAACGAAGCGTACTAAACACTTTCCTTTTCGTTAATAGCGTTGTATTGTGAGCGCAGCGCGATAAACACTACGGTTTTTTTAAATACTTATGTCTGCCTCCTCCGGTATGAAGAAACACACCGCATAATATTGGCATGTTGATACCGCGCTTCAGATAAGCAGAATATTTTTCTTTTATCCAACAGTTGCAAAAGTATGAACGCAGAAACCAGAGCGATATTAGTGGGTGCTGCGCATGTGGTTGGATTTTGCCGTCTCAGATATGCTTTCTTCAGACAACAAGATAAAAAGACAGACCAAAGTTTTTGCTTCAAACTGCCCCAAAAAAGACGCTCGCCGTCCATCCGTGCACAAATGACGAAGTTCACATCGAATTGTATGACTATTCGAATGCAGCGAAGATACATTCAGGTCGTAAGCTGACGACAGACACAGACTGAAGGCTCTTTGACGCATTTCACTTTCCGCCCATCGGTTGCGGCTTAGAGCTGTTGATGACTCCACTTTACTGAATTGTGTGAGCTCTGTTAAATCCTGCATTGCGCGATCTCGCTGTACGATACACAAGCAAGCAAGCAAGCAAGCAAGCAAAGAAACAAAGAAACAAACAAACAGCCTGGCTGGTAGCTCAGTTCAGAAATACAAGCATATGCAGCAGCATACCGGCTTTCTATCCAAGGAACGAAAAAAAAAAAAAAAGATTCGCGTGCAGAGCCCGTAACCACCGCAGCTGATACGGACAGGGAAGGGGATATTGAGAGTGAGAGTGGCGTTTCTTTCTTGATTGGTCTTTGTTCTTGCACAGCAAGCAGAGCGGTCTGTGCGAATCTTTTCCAAGCACCGCACCCAGAAAAGCCGGACGCCTAGCCGGGGGGCTGCTTGTACCCTTCTTATAGACCGGTGGGTGTCCGGCGGTGGGGTTTGAACCACGCACCTCCCGCAGGCGAGGCGGACGTCCAACCCGTTAAGCCACGTCTGCGGTGAGGGTTGGGGGAGTCAATATGCGTATTTGACAACAACTACGTGAGTTTCGGTCGCTACCAGACCATACACAATCTCATGTCTCTCTGATCCGCTGTTTTCATGGAATACCTTAAGTTTAAATCGTCGGCGCCGTTGAACATGAAAGGCTTGGTTCGGTACAATATTCGATGTGACCTACTGTTTCCGTCTTCTTCCGCAAGCTGGCAGCACTGTAAACAGCAGCCTTAGAGACTCGAGTGCATGTCGCTAACTTCAGAGCCTATGCCTGATCATGCAAAGTGCGTACAGAGCGCAACAGGTGGCGGCGCAAGCCACTGAGTTGAGATTTCTGGACATTTTTTTTTTTTCACTGCTTCAGACTTCAAAATTTCGTGTGTATTATGGGTACATATATAGAATCTCAGGTACTGTAGGACCAAGTGCACTGTTTGATCAGTTGTTTCTAAAAGAACTATGTTTATTGATTACCATAAGTAACTGGGGCTCACGTGAGAATGAAGTAGGTGAATGTCACGATTTCCAGAATTGGTTTTGCCCCCCTTAATCATAATGTGAAGAGAATAGGCGTCACAGCCGAGGGGGGCAAGGGGGGCTTGAGCTCTCCCAGTGAGAAAAGTTGGGAAAGCTGATCCACCCTCTCCCTCACTCTCGACAGTGCCCTCTCTTGGCTGCACGCTGGGGAAACCACGATGTAAGGTGAAGTTGCCGCTTACAACAGTAATCAGCCAATTATGTTCTTACGAAACGATGAAAGTGTTACGAGGCCGTGTTACAACACAACGAAATTTCGCCAACATTTCCGATGTGCTTGCTTTCCGTATAGGCTCTTCGCAGGGCAGGTCGCCTATGCGATGCTTTCCTGTCTTGTGCTGTAGTATTTCAGAGAATGCAACCGCTGAACAGGGGCCTTCTACTATTACATAACACGTTCATGTTTTTATCTTTGCATTCTCCATGCAGTAACGGATATGTTCGAGCAAACTTTTTATGAACCAGTCAAAGCAACTGCTGCTTCCGGAAGATAATTTTCCTCGAAAAGGATATATCATCCCCGCTGATCTGTCGAAGCTGTTGCAAGCCGATAAGTGTGAAGAATCCTTTTAAATGCGAAGCATTTCTTAATGGACTTCGGTGACTTTGCGCATATCTATCTATCTATCTATCTATCTATCTATCTATCTATCTATCTATCTATCTATCTATCTATCTATCTATCTATCTATCTATCTATCTATCTATCTATCTTTCAGCCTACGACTTTTAGCTCTCCTGGCCGCTTCGATGATGGTATCAATACCAAGCTTGGTATGGCATAATATGACTGTATGACGAGCATAAGTGACTAGTCATTATATGAAAATCGTGACATTGATGTCATGAATGTCATGATTTACATTTCATGGTCATGCAGGTCTTGCGGAAGTTTCGTTCACATGGCATGTTGCAAAACTAGTCTGGTATGACATGATTCCATGGCGAACACAAGCGACAGACCTTTGAACATGAAGATCTTGGCATGCGTGTCATGTAACAACATGACTACATGCCAAGATCATGATGCGCTCGCGGGCATTTCGCTAGCGTCACATATGCCGAATTTGGTATTACGGCACCTGAATGGATGACGAAGGTATGTGACTGGTGCAACATGATTACCATGAGACACGTGTCATGTAACAACATGGCTAGATATCACGCTCATGATGCGCTGGCCGTCGTTTCGCTTGTATCACTTGTACCAAATTTGGTAATGCGGAAAGTGAATGAATTACGAAGGTATGATACTGGTGCAAACATGATAAACATGACATGCGTGTCATGTAACAACATTACTACATGCTACGCTCATGATGCACTCGCGGTCGTTTCGATAGCTTCACATGTACCAAACTCAGTATTACACGATGCGAACGGACGACTTAGGTAAATGACACATACAAACAGGAAAATCGAGACATGCGTGTCATGTAACAACATGAATACATGTTACACTCGTGATGCTTAAATGGCCGTTTCACTAGCATCATATATGCCAAATGTGATGTTACATGACGTCAATAGATGACGAAGGTATGTCACTGGTGCAAACATGATAATTATGCGATGCGTGTCATATGTAAACATGACTACATGCTAAGTCAAGGCGCCAATACATTCCAACGTGACGCGGTGTCTGTGCTCGCCGGCGGTCATTTCGTCGGGTCACGCCGGCGTTGCCACGCCAGGCACCAGTCCTGCCATACACTCGCAGGCACGCGCCGCGCTACGTTGGTTCGATGCATTCGTGTTTCCGTACAACCGGCGTCCCTCCGTCACGAAAAAAGGGAAACGCTGTGTTGTCTGGGTAACGCATCGGTGCGTAATGCAGTGTCGCATTTCGCGCCGGATGCCGTCGAACCGCACCGACGGACGCTGGTCGTGCCAGTCGCGCCTGGCGTCAGACTGTAGCGTGCTCGCGTTTTGCTAACGTAGCGTCGTTGTGCCCAGCGTGCGGGCGCGTCAACACTACGTTGGAGTATATTGGGCTCTTCATGATGCGCTCGTGGCCGTTTTAATAGCTCCTCATATACCAAATTTCGTAATAGGTGAGGTCAATGGTTGACGAAAATATATGACAGGCGCAAACGCGATAATCCTGACACGCGTGTCATGTATGAACAAGACAGCATACCACGCTCATAGCGTGCTCGCGGTCGTTTCGCTAGCTCCAAATATAATATTTTTTGTATCACACCACGTGAATGGATGACGAAGCTAAACGACACATCCCAACATGATAATCATGACACAGTAGTCTTGTACGGCACCATTTCCTGTACCTCGTAACGTTGTGCTGATTTTAAATTGACATATACATTTCTCATTCCTGCTTCACATATCATCGATTCCCACTGAACGTGGTATCTGCTAATTTTTTGGATGTGTAAGTTTATCCGTGAAATAACGCCAAAAATAATTTCCAGTTTAGTCTCTGATAAACCTGATTATCCTTGCTTATGGTGACGTGTTTATGGACTCGAGCTTAGTAGGAGGCTCAGCTTTTAAGCTTGCCCCACCACTTGACCCAGCGGAGCAGGGAGAAGGTGAAAGACCGTGGTTTTTAGCACTGTGGAGGCTCACTTATGAATCGGGCTTGTTGCTTTTCACTCAAATTGAATTGTTCTTTACAGCTCAAAATACATCTCGGAGAGCAAAAAAGGACACACGTTCAGCGTTCCTTATTTCTCTTTATTCCTGTTTCTCTCAGCAAGTATAAGCTCACAGATATGTATACGCGTACGAACTACTAAACACTCTGATGCTGCAAGTGGAAATAGTTTATTCAACTCATAAACCATCTCACCAGCTGCTATATTGTCACTTGGCTGCTAGGTACGGTGAGCGCGAGCCATGGCTGCCCGCTAGAATGGACGACGATGTTCTGAAGAAGCGCGCTCTGGTTAGTTGTTAATTATTGAAGCAGCTATGTTGCCAGTTCTCGGTGTGTCTCCCCACCGGCTCAGTTCTTCCGAGTTGAAGACCTTTTGTAGCACGTGACAACTGGTGGAACTGCTGGGTAACCCCCAGTCGATGTTGCTAACGCTTCTAGGTAACCCTGTATCTGCAGTGACAACACCTGTTCACTGCTCAAGAAGAAGACTCCGATGACTACCTCCTGAGCATGGGCCTCTTCCCGAGATGACGTCTGTCATACACCCGAACGCTAAGGAAGGTGCTGCAGCCTCCAACGCACTGGAAAGCGCTGCAGCCACGCCTCATACGCTGTGGAAGCCACGTGTGCCGATGGTGTTTCATGGTTCCGACTTGGAGGATGCCGAAGACTAGCTGGCTCAGTTCGAACGTGTCTCTGATTACAATGGTTAGAGCGACTTCGACAAGATGAAGAACTTGTATTTCAGCATGGAGGACGGAGCTCGTACGTGGTACGAAAACTGTGAGCCTTTTCCCTCGTGTAGCGTCTTTCGTCGATACTTGCTGGTAACTTGGCCCCTTCCGATTGCCGTGAACGAGCCGAGCGAGCGATTCAGTTCCGCCTCTAAATGCCGAATGAAAGTGTCATGATGTAGGTCGAGCACAAGACGAGCCTCTTTGGTCGAGCCGACTCCGACCTGGCGGAAGAAAATGAAGTCCATCATTTAGTGCGAGGAGTGAAATAGCAGCTTTTCGCTGGCCTCGTTCGCTGTCCCCCAGAGACCGTGGCGGAATTTTAGACCGAAGCCACAACCATGGAACAAGTGCTGCAGCACCGCTCTACTGTGTATGACCGGCAAGTGAGTGTCGCTTGGGCAATAGGTCAGATCGGAGGTGCAGGAAGCAGAATCGACATCGAGTCTCTCTTCGAGCTCATTCGATCAGTGTTGTGCGACGAACTACAAAAGACTCAGTGTCAGTCCCAACCTACTGCCGGGTCAATTTGCAGCCTCGTCAGAAACGAAGTACGACAGGCTCTCCAAATGCCGCCTTCCAGTTATGTCTTGCCTGTTCCGATAGAGCCACATCGTGCATCATACGCAGGAGCTGCCAGTCAATATATTCCTGCTTCCCCGTGCATCGTTAATCATATGGCTCAGGATGCGCTTCTTTTGCTGCAGCCATTAAGCACTTGGAAAATCGACAGCCGCTTCCGAGAAAATCTGATGTACGGCGCACACTGGACAGATGGCTACTGTGTTATCACTGTTCTGAAGCTGGATATGTATACCGGGAATGTTCATATTGCTACGGAGAGGAAGAAAAGGAAGAGGTGCGACTGACAGGCGCGCGACTGGGCCAATCAGCCATTGTGTCTCTTGCCTGTAGTTTTTACTCTGCAAATACATCTCGCTCAGAAGCAACCAACCTCGTAACATATTGGTGAGAGGTGCTGGGTAACCATCAGGCAACGGAGCTCCGCAGCGGACGTCGCATCGCCCTTCCAGCCATGGCCAATGCTCAGCCCTCCGCGTCAACGTCAGCGTCTCCGACGAACATGGCGTCGCAACCGTACGTTTTCACGCCTCTCAAGGATCCCGGTACATTCTGCGGAACCGATGGCGTCGACGTTGACGATTGGCTGGCCATGTTTGAACGAGTGAGTGTGCCGAACAGATGGGATCCCACACTTCAGTTGGCTAATGTGCTGTTCTATTTGAGAGGCACGGCCAAGGTGTGGTATGAGAACAATGAAGAAGAACTCACAAGCTGGGACCAATGCAAAGCAAAGATGCGGGAGGTGTTTGGCAAAACCGCCAGTCGGAAGATCGCCGCCAAAAAGGAATTGGCCTCCCGTGCCCAATCCCCTACGGAGTCATACCTCGCTTACATTCAAGACGAGCTGGCCCTCTGCCGAAAGGCCGAAAGCGACATGACAGAAGGTGACAAGGTGGGACATGTTCTGAAAGGGATTGCCGACGACGCGTTCAATCTCCTGATGTGCAAGGGCTGTTCCACCGTAGACGCGATCATCAAAGAGTGTCGTCAGTTCGAGCAAGTGAAAAGTCGCCGCATTCTACAAACATTCGCTCGACTCCCAAACACCGCTGCAACATCTACTTGCGAGGACCAGTCAACACCACAACGTGCATCGCCGCCGGGAGACCTTACACGCATTGTTCGTCGTGAACTGGAAGCTATGGCGCCCTCGGCGTTCTATTCGCGCAGTACCGATGCCACTCCTGTTACTGTTCCTCTTGTTCAAGCCATCGTGCGCCGGGAGCTTGAAAACATCGGAGTGCATTCCGTGTGCCATGTCACCGCGCCTAGAGTCAGCGAACGCCCTTTCGTGATGCCCTTCTCCGACCGACGGTCTTCTCCACGTACTCGCAACCCGGCTGAGTGGCGAACTGCAGATGACCGCCCTATATGTTTCAACTGCCACCGCGTTGGACATATTGCCCGTTACTGCCGCAACACATGGTCCTCGGCACATCGCGCAACGACCAATATGACCCGTTTCGACGATACCGCCCGCACCTTTCCACCTGCCGAAGAGCCCAATGCCATTGACCATTCTCGGAACACTTGGTACAGCCGCTCGCCTTCACCACGTGGGCACCAGTCTCGATCGCCGCAAACACGTCGCCCATCGTCCCGTTCGCCGCAGCCACGGCGCTTCTCGTCCCCCGTGGCTTCCGGCCGCGTTGTCTCGGAAAACTGAGAAATGCAGCCCCCGGAGGTGGTGCTGCATTGACGACTTCCGCAGCAAATCCTCTTTCCGTTCCCACCAGACGAAGTGTAATAGACGTTAAAGTAGACGGCGAACCTGTACAAGCACTTGTCGACACCGGCGCAAGCATTTCGGTCATGAGTTCAAGCCTACGCACACGTTTAAAGAAAGTTCTGACACCAGCGGCTGCACAAATGCTCCGTGTGGCCGATGGCGGCACGCCGATGGTTCTCGGTCTGTGCACTGCCCGCTTACGTATAAAGGACCACACTACTTCTGTCATTTTAGCCGTGATTGACCACTGCCCTTATGACATTATCCTAGGCCTGGACTTCTTGTCGAATCATTCTGCTCTGATCGATTGTGCTACAGGCGTTCTTCAGCTAGAGTTGCCTCAGATAGTCGCTGACCCCCCCACTGCCCCGCCGCGCCTGTGCTCTCTTCAGGATGTGCGGCTGTCAGCTCAGGCAGCCACCTTCGTCGTTTTGACCGCACAGCCCCAAGTTCCCGATGGTCAATATGTCCTCCTTCCTCTCGCCGACGTCCTCTTGAGCCGCAACATTGCCATTCCCCATACGCTTGTGACTGTTACTGACAATTGTACCTCGCTTCCACTTCTCAATTTCAGCTTGTGCCCTCAAGTGCTTCCTCGTGGCATGTTCTTGGCCAGCGTATCTAATGCTGACGAATTCGAAATAGCAGCGCTCACCACCGAGATTGATTTACTTCAGTCTCCAGTAGCGAACAGCACCTGTTCTCGGCCAGATCGTTTCTCGAAGATGATTGCACCCGACCTCAACCCTGCGCAAGCCAATGACATCCATCGCCTTCTCGCGTCATATACCGACATTTTTTCTTTCGACGACAGACCTCTAGGGCAAACATCCACTGTTCAGCACCGTATAAATACTGGTGACGCCAGTCCTATTCGCCGACGCCCCTATCGTGTCTCCCCCACTGAGCGTAGAGTTATCCAAGCAGAAGTGGACAAAATGCTCAACAAAGGTGTCATAGAACCATCAAGTAGTCCTTGGGCCTCCCCTGTCGTCCTTGTGAAGAAAAAAGATGGTACCTGGCGCTTCTGCGTTGACTATCGCCACCTAAACAAGATCACACGAAAAGACGTGTACCCGCTACCACGCATCGATGACGCGTTGGACTGCCTACACGGGGCTACATACTTCTCGTCTATAGATCTCCGGTCCGGCTACTGGCAGATTTCTGTCGATGAAATGGACCGCGAGAAGACGGCCTTCATTACACCAGATGGTTTATACCAGTTTAAGGTCATGCCTTTTGGACTATGTAACGCCCCTGCCACATTCGAACGAATGATGGACTCTCTCCTGCGTGGTTACAAGTGGTCTACTTGTCTTTGTTACCTAGACGATGTGATAGTCTTTTCATCTACTTTCGATAGCCACCTGACCCGTCTCGCTGCAATTCTCGCAGTCTTCAGAACAGCTGGGCTACAACTCAATTCCAAGAAGTGTCAATTTGGTCACCGTCAGATTGCCATTCTGGGCCATATTGTAAACGCCGATGGTGTCCAACCAGATCCCGAAAAGATCCGCGTCGTCCGTAGCTTTCCAGTGCCCCGTTCTACATCCGACGTCCGTAGCTTCGTCGGCTTATGTTCCTACTTTCGCCGTTTTGTGAAAAACTTCGCCGACGTTGCCCGGCCACTGACAGATTTGCTGAAGAAGGATACCACATTCTCATGGGGCCCTGAGCAGGCTCAAGCGTTCGCCGCTCTCATCGGCTACCTAACTACGCCCCCCATACTTGCCCACTTTAATCCTTCTGCTGCCACAGAGGTTCGCACCGACGCCAGTGGCCACGGTATCGGCGCAGTTCTCGCTCAGCGGCACCACGGTAGACAGTGCGTGATAGCTTACGCCAGTCGCCTGCTTTCTCCCCAGGAGATGAATTATTCCATCACCGAGAGAGAGTGTCTAGCTTTAGTTTGGGCCGTCGCCAAGTTTCGGCCATATTTATATGGTCGCATTTTCACTGTCGTTACGGACCACCACGCCCTCTGTTGGCTGACTTCTCTGAAGGACCCGACTGGACGTCTGGCTCGCTGGGCTCTGAGGCTTCAGGAATTTTCGTTTAGCGTCAGCTACAAGTCTGGCCGTTTGCACAAGGACGCAGACTGTCTTTCTCGATATCCGGTAGATCCTCCTGATCCCGTTGCGCCTGACCTGGAGAGCAGAGTAATGGCGTTTACAGACGTCAGCGATATGCGCATCGAACAACGACGGGATGAGTCATTGCGCACTATCATCGACGCCATCCAGTCTGACAGCCATGACGCTGAATCCCGTATGTTCGTGCTGCATGACGGCATCCTCTACCGCCGCAACGTCACCACTGAAGGCCCTGAGCTTCTGCTTGTCATCCCTCGTCATCTACGGCCTGCCATACTTCAACAACTTCACGACGCACCAACAGCGGGACACCTCGGCGTTTCCCGCACATACGACCGCGTGCGACGTCGATTTTTCTGGCCTGGATTGTCCCGCAGCGTACGTCGATATGTCGCCACTTGCGACCTCTGCCAGCGCCGGAAAAGACCTTCTTTGCTGCCAGCTGGATATCTTCACCCAATTGAAGTCCCCTCTGAACCATTTCATCGCGTGGGACTCGACCTTCTTGGCCCTTTTCCGACGACGACACTAGGAAATAAATGGATTGCCGTCGCCACAGATTATGCGACCCGTTACGCGATAACAAAGGCCATGCCAACCAGTTGCGCCACTGACGTCGCGGATTTTCTTCTTCATGACGTCATCTTACACCATGGTGCACCCCGACAGCTGCTTACGGACCGCGGCCGCTCTTTCCTGTCCAAAGTTATCGATGACCTCCTTCGATCGTGTGCTACAGCCCATAAGCTATCTACCGCCTACCACCCACAAACTAATGGCCTAACTGAACGTCTCAACCGCACGCTCACAGAGATGCTTTCGATGTACGTCTCCGATGATCATCGAGACTGGGATACAACGTTGGCCTATGTGACCTTCGCATATAACTCCTCTCGACATGACACTGCGGGATTCTCGCCTTTTTATCTTTTATATGGTCGCGACCCCATATTGCCGTTTGAAACCACCTTGCCTCTCGTGCCATCTCCTTCCGAGTACGCGCGCGAAGCCATTGATCGGGCTCACATGGCTCGTCAAGTTGCCCAGTCTCGCCTCACCAGGTCACAGGATATGCAAAAAGCCCGCTACGACCACCGGCATCGAAATATAACGTTTGCCCCAGGTGACCACGTGCTCCTCTGGTCACCGTGTCGCCGTGTAGGTCTCTCCGAAAAACTTTTGTCCCGATACGCCGGACCCTACCTAGTCTTACGTCAAGTTAGCGACGTAACCTACGAGATAGCGCCATTGCACTCCAATACGTCACCAAGTTCGTCACTAGTTGACATTGTCCATGTTTCGCGCTTGAAACCCTACTTCTGTCGCACTTCTCCGGACTCTCACCGAGACGGCGCTCCAACGCCCGGGGGTCCTGCTACGGAGAGGAAGAAAAGGAAGAGGTGCGACTGACAGGCGCGCGACTGGGCCAATCAGCCATTGTGTCTCTTGCCTGTAGTTTTTACTCTGCAAATACATCTCGCTCAGAAGCAACCAACCTCGTAACAATATCGTCACCTCGGACTACAGGGTTTTGCCATCAACTCGCCACGGCCGAGATTCAGTGAAAGACCAAAAGCTATTCAAGAATACTTTTCACAACAGCGCATGCCACTGCGGCGGCCGTTGCGGTCCGCCTCTTCAAGGCGATCGTCTCCAAATTTTTGGAGCCTCCCAGGGGTGGCGTCGGTGCGCTCGCCAAGCCCCAGGCGGCAAAACAAACGACAACGATCTTCGGGAGCGAGGCCGCTGACACTCGATGCAAGCAAGGCCTCTCACCGACGCAAGCACGGACACGGAGCGATCCCCCGACGACAGCGATGAAAGCCAAAAGCAGATTTTTTTGGATATACGAGTAATAGTGATTGGTCACCATGACGTTAGTGCATTATTGGACACAGGTGCCGACTATTCGATCATGAGCGGAAAACTAGCAGCGCACATTAAGAAAGTTGTTACGCCTTGGTAGGAAGCTCAAATTCGTACTGCCGGCGGGCACGTAGTCACCCCAATCGACATGTGCACTATCAGAGTGAGCATTTGGAGAGGTACGTTTCTCGCCAGGTGACTCGCACTTTGTGACTAATCCCGATACCTAATCCTGGGAGTCGACTTTTTGCGGGAGCAGGGCGCTATTATCGATCTTCGAGAGCGTACCGTGACGTTTTCGACAACTGGATCCTTCGACAAATCTGACGACATCCGTAACAGCAAGTTTCGCGTTTCTGCCGACACATCGCGTTGCCTTCACGTTCATGCTTCCTAGTTGATATGGTTTCAGATAAGTTGCGGAATGGAGAGGTTGTCGCCGAAGGCAACTTGGCCCTTTTGTTTGCGCTAGGTGTCTGCGCTGCACGCAGCCTCGTCACACCTAATGACGGACACTGTGCCCTACTTAAGACTAATTTCTGTAACGAGTACTGACACCTGTTTCGTGACATTGTCATCACTTTCGTCTACCGTATTGCAGACGCTTCTGAATGCTTTTCATCTACATCAGCCGACAACGGGCTTCGACCGACACCAAGCGACCTGACTTCTCTACTTGCAAAAGTTGATGTCAACTCGACCCTCTCGGAACAACAACAGACAAGCTACGTGATGTGCTATATCAATTTAAAGAGTGCTTCGCGTCCACCTCGTAGGGTCGTCCGACACCGATCACCAAACACCGAATATTTACGTATACCGACGCCTCGCCCATAAAACAACATCCTTACCGCGTTTCGGCAAAGGAACGTGACTTGATAAGTACTCAAGTATGAGAGAGGTTACAAGATGGCATTATCCAACCTTGGAAGAGTGCCTGGTCATCTCCGATCGTGCTACTGAAGAAAAAAGATGGATCAGTGCACTTGTGTGTGGACTACAGGAAACTTATCAGCGGGACTAAAAAAAGACGTCAATTTGCTGCCCCGCATGGACGATTCCCTCGAAAGACTGTGGCAGGCCAAGTATTTTGCATCGATTGACTTGAAAAGCGGCTACTGGCAGATCAAACTTGAAGAACAAGATCATGAAAAAACCGCCTTCGTTACACCGGACGGCCCATATGACTTCAAAGTGCTTCCCTTCGGTCTCTGTTCTGCACCTGCGACATTGCAGGGAATGATGGACACTGTCCTTACCGGTCTAAAGTGGCACACGTGCCTAGTTTATCTGGATGATGTTGTGCTTCCTGCGACCTTTCAGAAGCACCTGAAGCATCTGCAGAATGTGCAGGAAGCACTCCGCTCTGATAACCTGACACTGAATCCAGAAAAATGCCCCTTCGGTTACAAGAAACTTTAGTTTCTCGGCCATGTTGTCAGTGCGGATGGTATTCGACCAGACCCTGACAAAAGTACCGCCGCGGCCTCATTACCTGTGCCTCGTAATAAAAAGGCAGTACGTCGCTTTCTAGGGCTCTGTGCGTACTATCACAGCTTTATAGCCAATTTTTCTAGGATTGCTTAACCGCTCACTTGACTCACTCGTTAAGATGTTCCATTCGTCTGGGAGGAAGAACAGGACGCAACTTTCTCTGAACTACGGGAGCGTTTGCAGTCCTCGCTCACTTTGACCAAGACGCTGATACTGAAATTCATATTGACGCCAGCAATGTGGGTCTTGGTGCTATCCTCGTCCAACAACAAGAGGGCTCAGAGCGGGTGATAGCGTACGCTAGTCGCACTCTTTCCCGCACTGAGGTCAACTACACTCCACGTCAGAGAAAGAGTGCCTCGCTGTTGTATGGGCCACGATAAAATTTAGGCCTTACGATTACGGACGCCACTTCAAGGTAGTGACCGACCATCATTCGTTGTGCTGGTTAGCCAACCTACGGGACTCATGTGGGTGACTGGCACGATGGAGTCTTCGTCTGCAGAATTCTGATGTCACGATCGCTTACAAATCGTGTCGCAAGCCCGAAGATGCTGATTCATTGTTCCGTGCACGTGTCGAAGTTTGTGGCCACGACAACAAAGATGACGGCCGTTTCTTTAGGGCCCTTACTACAATGGATCCGATTACACGATAGCGCGCGGACGAAGAAATTACCGCAGTTATCGAAAACCTTGAAGGACGCAACTCTTCCATACCTTGATGTATTTCTCAAGGTCTGTCGTCATTCTGTCTGCAAGATGGTTCCTGAATGAGAAAAACTCCACCGGCAATGAGAGAACCTTTCTTCTAGTTGTGCGAACTGACAAGCGTGACGAAATTCTTCTCGCCTGCCAAGATGAGCCGACATCTAGTCATTTAGGTTCCTCTCGAACTCTCGCTCGAGTTCGACAAGCGTACTACTGGCCTAAGCTTTCCGCATCCGTAAAGCGATACGTGAAAAGATGCCGGGAATGTCAACGCCGAAAAAGCCCCGCCAATGAAGCCCGCGGGGCTTCTTCAACCAATAAAACCACCTAGAGCACCATTCGATCAAATAGGAGAGCAATTACTGGTGCCCTTTCCGCTATCATCTTCCGGCATCAAGTGGATCGTATAGCCACCAGCTATTTGACGAAGTACGCCGAAACAAAACACTACAACGCGCTACGGCTTCCGGCGTCACCCAATTCTTCATGAACCAGATCATTCTTCTACATGGCGCCCCGTCGTGCGTAATCACAGACAGAGGAACAGCATTCATGACCCAGCACATTCATGACGTATCCAATCTCAGCTACACGAGTCATCGCAAGACCATGGCATATAATCTGCAGAGCAACGGCTTGACAGAGCGACTCAACCAGACCATCCCTGACATGTTATTTTTGTACGTGGATGTCCAGCATATGACCTGGGACCAGGTGCTACCGTATGACACATTCACATACAATACGGTCGTCCAGGAAACCACGCGATTCACGCCTTTCCGTCTTGTCTATGATGTTGCCACAGAATTGCGACGCTTTGATCACTCCTGATGCTGTGCAGCTTACCCAGTACGCCGAAGAAGCACGCCTGTTAGCACGCCTACACATTACGCACCAGAAGAGTACAGACGCATGCCGCTACACCGCTCGCCATCGACAAGCTTAATACCATCCAGGCGATCAAGTTTGGGTGTTGACTCTAGTCTGACGCCAGGGATTGTCAGAAAAACTGCTCATACGCTACTTCAGACCGTACTAAGTGTTGCGACGCGTGAGCGATGTGAACTACGAAGTAGTACCCAATGGCGCCTTCTCACCACGGCGGCGAAGGAACTCCTCGGAGATTGTGCACTGTTATGCCTGCGAGTCGACAGCGAACGTCTGTGCCTCTGAAAAAGGCAATCTGTGTCAACGCCAGCCCGCGTCGCACGCCTGACGCGATCAACAACTCAACGGCGCCTTTCTGGCGTGCACATGCATTGAGTCATCTCGGCAAGCGAGCCCGTCGAGTAAACAACTGGCGTCTTCCGTCTGGTGGCTGACGCAATGCGCGGCGACGTCACTCGTCCTTGGGTGCAGCCACCTGCAGCGCAGCCTCTCCAGATTCGATGAGAAGGAAAGACGTGGCCCAGCGGCGACCTCATTGGAGGATTCTGACCTCGCGACCAGCGGCGCTTCGGGTTGGACATTTGGGTTGGACCCGGGGCAGATAAAAGAAGTCCTGCGGTGCGTCGAGAGAGACCCCTTTGACAGCAGACCCATTTTAAAGCAGACCTATGTGTTACAGAGGAGCGCTCGGCTCTTCGAGTCTCTGTCGGCCCCAGTGCCGAGTTTGTCACGCCTCTGTATATATGCCGTACATAAACCTTGTTTAAACTCACCATCGTCTCGTCCGCTCGTCTATCAGCTCTGCGCAGAAGCAGTCGCGAGCTGAAAAACCTACGCTACCAAACGGCTGGTGACCTTTCCGGCGGAGTTCGAAGCAGTGGCGCCTTCGGGACTCTGTTGGCGTCGCCGTCTTTCGAAACAGTGGTTGCCGTGGTGAGATTTCGAGGCGCCCTTCGTAACGTCGTCGGAGGGGCGCTTCGTAACAGTGGTGGCATCGGCGGGATCGGCCCGCTTCGCAACAGTGGTGGCGTAGCGGTGGGATTTCGGAGGCCGTACGTCGCAACAGTGGTTGGCAGCTGCGGGATCGGCCGGCGTCAGCGACATCAATGCGGTGAGTGCCTGATATTTTCCCCTCAGTTCACCAGACTACTCTAGCTCAGGTTGTAGTAGTTTAGAGAAGATCTGTGTGAAGCATTGGAGTGAGCTTTGATTGTTTCAAGCAAAGTCTAAGTGCTTTGAAACCGAAGTTAATGTGGAGGGGGTAAACACGGGAGTGTGAAAAAATGCTTGTGCGTCTTGCTAGTGGACTTAAAGTGGGTACGGCAAGTAAATTCTTACCAGGGGCAAACCGCAAGAGGCTAGTGTGAACAATGGAGAACCTTAAAGTGAAGGAACTCATCGAAATTTGTGAGGAACTCGGCATTACTTTGGGTCGTGTGAAACGAAAGCAAGCGATCCTTGAGATCTTGAGGGATGAAGGAGTGTCGGCTGAGGAAGTTGATGAGGCCTGGGCAGATATCAAAGCACGCCGCGAGGAGACTGAAAGGCGAGAAGCTCGCGAACGTGAAGAAGCTAAAAGGCGAGAAGCTCGTGAAGAAGCTGAAAGGCGAGAAGCTCGCAAACGTGAAGAAGCTGAAAGTCGAGAAGCTCGTGAAGAAGCTGAAAGGCGAGAACGTCGCCAGCGCGAAGAGGCCGAGATATAGGAGCGCCTCGAGTTGAAACGAATAGATTTGGCAATCCTACAGTGTTCGCAGGCGCCTAACGTAGCTTCTCCGACGATTCAGGTCAGTGGTTTTAGAATTCGGGACCAATTGCCACCGTTCGTAGTAGGTGAGGACATGGCGAAGTATCTCGTCAAGTTTGAACACGTCTGTGAGCGAAATGCTTTGAAGAGGTCTCTTTGGGCGCGGAACCTGTTAGCTCTTCTTCCCGGCGAAGTGTCCGACGCGATAACTTGCTTGTCGAAGCAAGCGTTTGACAGCTATGACGAGGTTAAAAAAGTGCTCTTGAGACGTTATAAGTTGTCACCCGAGGCTTTCAGGCAAAGGTTTCGGGATGCTAAAAAGGGGAATGAGTCACACGTTGACTTCGCGTTTCGTCTTAAAGCCGATTTATTTGAATGGCTCAAGGGCGATGGTGTTTATGACGACCGCGATAAAGTAATGGAATGCGTTGCATATGAGCGATTCTACCGCTGCATCGAGGAGGATGTCAAAAACTTTGGCTGCAGGACAAACTTGGGGAAGTACAGCTAAACAAGGCAGCAGAGTTAGCTGAGGAGTATTATACTCGCCGAAAGTTGCATAGCAGGGCAGTGCGCGTTGAAAAGGATGACAGGAAAGAGGGCTTTTCAAGGAAACCTCATCAACGGAAACCCGCTCCGCACCGTAATTTCAAGAAGGACCCGTCTCTTACGAAGGACAGTGTAGGAAAAGGGCAAACAGAAGCGGAGAAATCGAGTGAGGTTTCTACCACACGGGCGTTTGAATCACGGAAGCCGCTAATATGCTACAACTGCAAAAAGGAAGGGCACATCGCGATAAACTGTCAGCAAAAGTTTGCAGCTATCCTAGAATCGAAAAACAAACGGAAGCCGCTAATGTGCTACAGCTGCAAAAAGGAAGGACACATCGCGATAAACTGTCAGGAAAAGTTTGCTTTCGCAACAATCCGAGAATCAGAAAAAAAAACATGCGGTTGTTGGAGCCCTATCTCCAAGAAATTAGGGTGAATAGGAAAACGTGCCGAGCAGTTGAGACTCAGCGGCAACCATGGATGTTGTCCATCCTTCATTGGTGTCTCCGGATGACTTTACAGGAGAATGCGCGCGGATCAGGCAAGTCGCCGAGGAGCAGAGTGTTTGCTTACCAATCGCCACGGTTGTCATGAAGGCCCGTTCGGTAAGTTTCGCACCGAAGCGGCTGTGTCTGCCGCGCTAAACGATCGTTTTCCTTATCTTTTCTCCAACAACTCAGAGCAGCTTTCAAAGAGCAAGGTAAATCGTTCTTCCCCAACTTAGCGTACATGGCCCTCACGCGATCGCAAGCGCGTAAGCTTTCGCGGGAGCTTGATCTAGTTCTGTGTGGAAAAACAAGTTCAAAAGCAACAGATCTGTGTGACCTTGGTAACGAGTCGACGGAACCTCAGACACAGGATTCTCCGTGTGTGTCATGTGAGCAGTCACGCGAGCGGCCTGTCGCCGAAGCGACCGGCGCAGTTTCCGTAGAAAGGGGAGACGACATGGCGCCATTGAGTCAGAACGAGAGGGCTGCAATGTTCTCGCCTGTAGCGGAAAGTTGGAGCGAGCTGTCGAGGGTTGATCGAGAGACGCTCATTCAAGAGCAGCATGAAGACCTCTCGATTAAAGCGCTAGGGGAAAGCCACATGAAAGCTGCACAAGTGTTGTCGAACGAGTACTACGACAAATCGGCGAAGAAGCGTGCTTTTGAAGTAGGAGGTCAGGTAAAGCTGCTGCAGCCGTCCAAAAGGAACAAGCTTGAGGCTGATTGGAAAGGGCCTGCCAATGTAATATCGAAGCTTCCCGATACGAATTATGAAGTAAAATTAGGAAGGCGGCAGAACAAAATTTACAACTTGATGAAACCCTACGTTCAACATCAAGCGGTCGTAAATCAGCTGTTGAATGCTTCAGAGGAAGATGAAGCAGAAATTTTTAGTTCTTGTGAGGTAATCGAAGGGGGATCGAAAGTAATCTGGGAGCAGATAAACCTAGAGCCTAGGTTAAGTGAAGTCCGGAAGGAGGACCTGAGAAGGATTGTTTCCGAGTTTGGAGACGTGTTTTCGGACCGCCCCGGACACACGAGGGTGATCGAACACGATATCGAGCTAAGCGGTGAGGAGTCAATCCGTAGCAAACCGTATCGGTGTTCCCCTGTGCAACGTCGCAAGTGTGAGCCGCTCTTGTTACCGCATAGGTATCGTCGCCTAAAAGTGACCGGTTACTGAGATGGAGTGTGATACTCCGACAGCGCAACTTTGACGTTCGCTAAAGAAAAAAGGAAAGGTAAACGTTAATGCAGGTGCATTGAGCAGTGCGTTCTAGCTAGTACCTTCTCAACTTTTCGGTTTCTCGCTGGCAATTCGGGGCACCATTTTGACCTCATCACGACCTGGGCTGAGCGCTCTCGTCCAGAGTGAGCTTAAGGATCCAACTTTATGTTATATTCTAATTCGTTACGTTGTTGTACGAAAAAAAATTGAGCTCTCATTTTAAGAGTCTTGTGTCCCACATGTGCCTCTTGATGTAGAGGGAATGAAATTCCGATAGACACGTAGCTAGGTATATGTTGTACTATACGTTGTCTGGTGTTCTGTCGGGTGACCGGGGGCATTTGGTTGTGTCGTGTGTTGTCTGTTGTCGATCCGTTCTTGACAAGTTGCAGAACCATCGACAAGTGCTGAAACCAAATATGGTCAGAAGAGACGAGCGAAGCTGGTGGACAAGTTGTGGCGACAAACCAGTGGAGCTTGGATCCGTCCTCAAGAATGGGATGTGTTCCCGGAACGGAGTCTGGAGCTGCATTCTCCCCATGGCCCTGGAGGCGAACCTGGAGGGACCTGGTGAACGAGCGCGCCTGTCATAGCCCCGTGGAAGCAGCTCGTCTTTCCGGCGCATTGTCTGGCGGCGGGGGTGCTGTTATGCCTGCGAGTCGACAGCGAACGTCCGTGCCTCTGAAAAAGGCAATCTGTGTCAAGGCCAGCCCGCGTCGCCCGCCTGACGCGATCAACAACTCAACGGCGCCTTTCTGGCGTGCACGTGCAGTGAGTCATCTCCGCAAGCGAGCCCTTCGAATAAACAACCGGCGTCTTCCTGTCTGGCGGCTGACGCAATGCGCGGCGACGTCACTCGTCCTTGGGTGCAGCCACCTGTAGCGCAGCCTCTGCAGATTCGATGAGAAGGAAGGACGCGGCCCAGCGGTGACCTCATTGGAGGATTCTGACCTCGCGATCAGCGGCGCTTCGGGTTGGACATTTGGGTAAGACCCGGGGCATATAAAAGAAGCCCTGCGGCGCGTCGAGAGAGACCCCTTTGACAGCAGACCCATTTTAAAGCCGATCTATGTGTTAGAGAGGAGAGCTCGGCTGTTCGAGTCTCTGTCGGCCCCAGTGCCGAATTTGTAACGCCTCTGTATATATGCTGTACATAAACCTTGTTTAAACTCACCGTCGTCTCGTCCGCTCGTCTATCAGCTCTGCGCAGAAGCAGTCGCGAGCTGAAAAACCTACGCTACCAAACGGCTGGTGACCTTTCCGGCGGAGTTCGAAGCAGTGGCGCCTTCGGGACCGTGTTGGCGTCGCCGTCTCTTGAAACAGTGGTTGCAGCGGTGAGATTTCGAGGCGCCCTTCGTAACGTCGTCGGAGGTGCGCTTCGCAACAGTGGTGGCATCGGCGGGATCGGCCCGCTTCGCAACAGTGGTGGCAGCGTCGCAACAGTGGTGGCGTAGCGGTGGGATTTCGGAGGCCGTGCGTCGCAACAGCACGTAGTACGACTGAAGCCGTACTTCACGCGGTAGTGCAACTGCACATGAACCCTACTGCTGTTATTTTTATGCGTGTACGTTCTGCTGGTTCGACCCGACATTCCCTTTGTACTTTCCGAGCATCAAAGTGATGCCTATTTTTTTTCAGAGGGGAAATAATGCCACTTGGCTACTAGGTATGGCGAGCGCAAGTCATGACTTCCCGCTAGAATGAAAGACGATGTTCTGAAGCAGCACGTGCCCTGGTTAGTTGTCGATTATTGAAGCAGCCATCTTGACAGTTTTCGGTGCGTCTCCCCGCCAGCTTCATTTCTTCCGAGTGGGAGACCTTTTGTAGCACGTGACAATATGTAGCTGCTGCTTATGTGATTTGCAGCTAGCCCACGAGAATTACATTTTGAACGAGATGAGCTACAGCTTTGTGACGTCATGTAACAAGCAAGTGATTTTGTGGCGCACCAAAAATTTTAAATGCCGAGGAACCACTGGCAAACTATATGCCGTATCAAGAATTCTTTATTGTTTTATTTTTTTCGCGGTCATAAATAAATGGTCATTACGGGATGGATGACCTTAACGTCATTCGTTGCCTCGGGTGCCAAGCTTTGCTGTGGGCATGACAAACACTGTTTGCGCTAATTCTATACAGCTAACAACCATTTCTAAAGGAAGCAACGAGGAATACTTCAACGTTATAATCGCCTACAATTTGTTCTTTCAAAAGAAAATTTTGTTTACACCGTTTGTATTGGGGTATTTATGGAGGTACCTAAGGGCCATTTAAGGATTTTGAATGAGAATAAAATAAAAGTAAACAATGTACAACGGCCCTGGCACCACAAATTATACAACCTAAAGAAAAAAGTTGAGAAGTTGATAATAGGATAATAACAGTAATATAACAATAGCAATACAATAATAATTGTGCGCTATAGAAACAGTGTTCAGACTATTAGCAAATAAGGCAAAATATAATACACACATTCTTGAATATCTGTAAGAAAGTGTAATACTTAATAATAAAAAGTATAACAGCTACACTTTGTTAAAAAAACATGGTTGATCCTTCGGTCGTAGAAAGTGGGGTATAACACGAAAGTAAAACACGCCTTTACAGGGGTAAATAAATGTTTATTTCAGATTCATAATGCAAAACTTGCCGAACGTATTTTTGATGTTTGGCAGCTATAGCCACCAACGTGGATGTCAGTGTGGAGGAAAGGGCGCCTCTATTCTATTCAAATTCCATTCCGGAAAATGAGAACTTCCCGCAACTCCATTCTTTTTAATTACTCGCAATTAAAAATTTTGCCCATTTCCTCTGCGGGAATTACCGGGCTGTTCCTTTTCATTCCTGTAATTCCTCAACGTGGGAAAGGCATCTTGACAGTTTTATTCAATTAAGAATAAATACCCCATAAAGCTGACCTCATTCGAATAAACAAAATATTCAAGAAACAATTTGCCCCGTATCTGCATGTTAATCTGCAAATGTCGTCGAAAGACGATAATCTTGCCTGTGGAGAGAGTGAACAGAACATTTTTTTGATGCTCTGCGCAAGAAAGTCGGTGAATGGTATTCTGGAGGCTGTGCGATAGAGTGCCTCGAGCGTGCAGCGGAGGTGAATGAGCACATCAAGACACGTCACACGTGAGACAAGAGCACCATCTGGCAGTTTTCTTGGAAAACAAAGCACGTGGCTCTGAGACGGGTGTGCGCGCCCGTCTCAGAGGTGATAAGGTGTAGAACGCAAGGCGACGGGTAGGTGCCACGACCGTCTCATCTCAGCAAAGCGTTGGAAACACTCGCCCTTTCGTGCAAGCGTTGCACGGCAGTGCAGCGCGATAAGCGCTATGGTTCTTAAAATTATTTATGTAAGCTTTTTCTAGTCAAAGGTGCACATGCAGAATATATACATGTTGTTATGGTGCCCCAGACATGCGCAATAATTGCTTTTTATATGACAATTGCACAAGTAGGAATGTTAAATCTTGAGCAACATTGGTGGGTGCTGCGGTTGGGGTCGGCCGTTTCAAGTACCCGGTGCCGTTAAGAGTGAACAAACAGACAAATGTACAAACAGAAAGACAGACAGACAGACAGACAGACAGACAGACAGACAGACAGACAGACAGACAGACAGACAGATCAAAATTCTTGCATCGAAGGTCCCAAAGCAAGACTATCGTCTTTAAAAATCGGCAGATCCCACGTGCAGTGGAAATCGATGATATGCGAATCACGAATGAGGAATGTTGATATGTCACTTCAAAATCAGCACAACATTACGAGGTGGAGGTAAATGATGCAGTACATGACTTCCGTGTCATGATTATCATGTTTGGATGCGTCTTCACCTTCGTCATTTATTCACGTCACGTGATACCAAATTTAGTACATGTGGAGATAGAGAAACAGCCACGAGCATGCTATAAGCGTGGTATGTTGTCATGCACGCATGTCAGGATTATCATGTTTGCACCAGTCATATATATCGTCATCTGTGGAAGTCACATCACACCGAATTCGGTATATGTGGAGCTAGCAAAACGAGCGCGAGCGTATCATGAAGGGCCAAATATACTCCAATGGTGCGCGGACATGCGCGCACGCTGGGCACAGTGACGCTACGTTAGTAAAACGCGAGCGCTCTGTAGTCTGACACCAGATGCGACCTGCGTCCGTCAGCGCGGCCCGACGGCAACCAGCGCAAATTCAGCATGTCGCATTTCGCCCCGATGTGTTACCCATGCAACAATGGGTCTCCTTTTTTTCGTGACGGAGGGTCGCTGGACGCGCTGAGACGCGCATGCGCCAAAGCAACGCAGCCCGGCGCACTTGCGAGTATACATATGACAAGACCGGCACTTGGCGTGGGAATGCCGGCGTGACGCGACGAAATGACCGCCGGCGAGCACAGACTCCGCGTCACGTTGGAATGTATTGGCGCCTTGACTTAGCATGTAGTCATGTTCTCATATGACACGCATCTCATGATTATCAAGTTTGCACCAGTCACATACCTTCGTCATCCATTCACGTCACGTAATACCACATTTGGCATATCGGAAGCTTGCGAAACGGCCACGAGTGCATCATCAGTGTGGCAAGTAGTCATGTTGTTACATGACACGCATGTCGTGATTATCATGTTTGGATGTCTCATTTACCTATGTCGTCCGTTCGCGTCGCGTAGTACAGTTTGATACATGTGAAGCTGGCGAAACGGCCGCGAGCGCATCATGAGCGTAGCATGTAGCCATGTTGTTACATGACACGCATCTCGTCTTTATCGTGTTTGCACCAGTATAATATCTTCGTCATCTATTCACGTTCCGTTATACCGAATTTGGTATAAGTCAGCATCATTCCGAGCGCAGTCCGAGCATCATTCTCCGACTGCGCTCGCGGTTATATGAGGATAAGGTGTTCGTGGAGAGCGCGAGTGGCCCCACATGTGTGCCACAGAGAAAAGGCAGAGACGCTTTGACAGTCGCGTGCCCGTGAGTGAGGCTTGAATATGTCTTGGGGCGGACAGCCGTTTTAGCACAAACACTACACCGCAAAACGCCACATCCCCCAGAACATGGTACGTAACACTGCTTACCAAACAACGTTGCGAAAAGGTGCTAAGCTCACACATACAGGCAAAACAAGTATTACGTGCTCACTTGATAAGTGCGCCAATTGCAAGTGAGCATTACTTTTAACAAAATATACCATAAAATTTATATCTTCATATTAGATTGCCTAATTTTTGTATACGAGATGCAACAACATTGTCAGGGCCATGGGTCAGGGCACACAAAAGGGAGAACACACAACTTCTGCAAAAATAAACTTTGCTTACCGAGATCAGCAATCCTGATGTGGGTGCTCCGACTGTGGTAACATAGTCGCATTCAATGCGAACCTTGGCATCGTCGGCGGCTCACACGACCATATATTGCTTGCAATCGCATTGGAGCTCATTGCACCAGCCGCGTAACACGCCACCGATATCTTTGTGCTTGACGGGCGTTCTAAAATCATTCCGAGCATGCTACCACAAGTTTACAACGATTGCGTCACGTTCAGGAGACGATGGTGAAACATAGTTGCTGTAAGCGGGCTCTTTGAAAGACTCAATATGCCATGAGAGGGCGCTGAGCGCAAGAGAAGTACTGTAATCGCGAAACAGCTTCGTGAACAGCCTCTGTAGCAGTTATTTCCGCGAGACTTCCTATGGCACAATTCCGTTGCGATTGTACAAGGCAAAATAAGTAAATTGCTTGTTTAAGCCAACATAGGCTAAATTTAGAGCATAAGTGCGTGCCTGTGAGCACATTATGGGCGTAGTTCCCTGCAGTTCTGGCTGTTGGTCGCTAATGTGTGCTTCTGTTCGGCGTGCGTGTGTATATATAAATTAATCTATATATATATATATATATATATATATATATATATATATATATATATATATATATATATATATTGAGAGAGAGGCTTGTCGACGGTGGTCTGCCACCGGATTCGCGAACAAAGATACAACTATCCGCACGAGGGACCATCGCTCTTGACGCCCGTCAAAAGTAACGCCTCGTCTCCCTGGACCCGTCATGTTTTCGCAGTTCACTTCGGCAAACACTGCTCCGAATCACGACCGCAGAGTAGCGGGATTAGGCAGCAAACGATGCAGGAGACGAGGTACAGAAGCAGGTACCGTACTTTTTTCTCCTTACCGCAAACGTTGTGGTAGAACAACTCAGAGTGCCAGGGCCCTCTAGGTATTTCATCGCTATAACAGCCACCTCACCCACATTGCCGCGCGCCGTGGACGGCGCACTTGCCAGTATTCTATAGCACACGCAAGCACCAAACCATTTCAGGGCTGCTTGCGCGCGAATGGAGCAATAGAAATTCCTCTCCCGATCGCCTTCGCCAAATCTGTAACCCTTGCCCATTGAATATAAATGCCCAAAAGTATACGGTGAAGACTCTGTCAGCTCTAAAGGTCATCGTTAAAAGTATACACGAGCCCTATACCTCTAAATTTAGATTGTAACCTCTGTAAATCAGCATGTAAACCTTCAAAACTTGAAAAGACAAAGAACACAGAAACTTCGACCCATGTAACCTATAGGATAAAGGATAAATTTTGGTAAAAAATATACATAGAAGATACATATCGTCAAGAGCGTAGAGAATGCGTAGCGATCTTCGACTTCAATAATAAATATTGAAGTGCCGCGTCCCAAAACCACCATATGACTATATGCCTGACGGCGTAATAAAGGACTCTGGAAATTTCGAGCACCTGGGGTTATTTACCAGGCACCTAAATATAAGCACGCAACCCTCAAGCGTCTTCACCTGCGGCTTCACATGCGGTCGCTACGGCCGGGACGTGTGGCTTGCGGGCCTGCAGCCCAGTGCCTCAGCCACTACACCACTGTGGTGTAGTGGCCTCCGCCACTACGCCAACCTTTGATTTCATAAAAAACATGTACACAGGCCTAGACCAGTAATTTGAGCATGATACTATGTAGTAGCATTTAAGGGTATAGCAAAATACATTCCTCCTCAATGCCCTCTGCTTTGCGATGCGCACACGGCTATGCTCAGCTGCACCCAAGTGAGAAGCTGCAAAGAAAGATGAGAATGATAATTTTCAAATATTTTCGATATTATTGTAGCCTATAATAAATATAAAGACTATACTGTCTGATATGAATGGTAAAATAAGTTCTTTCTTTTGGTTTAGAATATTTATTTGAAATGCTTAGGAAAAAAAAACGCCAGGCCTGTGTGGAATGCGAACCACAGTCACCGCGAAAGCTGGGAGAGTGGCCTTTCAGAGCCTTTTCTCAACACTCTTTGGGTAAATGCGGCCACTTGCTCGGTAGCCACTACCCCATAAATATTCATAATTTTTGTGTAGTAGGCCAGCATTCCAAATGCTATCCTCCGTCAGTCTACGGAGAGGCGTGGTATCGGCTACACACTTGCTAGGAATTCGGTGCAATGTTTTTTATGCAGTGGCTGATGCCGATGAAGAATTATGCTCGACCTGGGTATGCGCCACAGTTAAGAGGTGATCAAGAACATGTTTTTAGATGGGTTGGAGCACTGGACGACCCACTCGTTACGCAATTCCCATTGGGTGACTCCTGGTTTTTTTTTTTTTTGATGTTATAAAACACTTCATTTGTCATTAACGCGATTCCTTTCCCGACATCAAGCCTTCCTAAGAGCAGTAGTGGTTGCTCGCAGCTAGCTGAACGTAAAACACCCCACCCACAATTTAATGATACAGTATAGCTTTATGCCTTTTCATCGGCTCAAAAAATGTTTCTACAAGGGCAACACGTCCTGCAATTGGTCACTAGTTCTTTGGTAACCACTACGCCGGAAAAAAGTGCTTACGCAGATGTCCCCGTGATTTCTAAAGGCTACAATAAAAGTAGCGAGCGGTGCAAGATGCAAAAACAAGCTTTATTTGGTATTATTCGTCGAAATTTTACAAGCATATTTTATGAGCTCACTCGGCGTTTCACGGTTCAGTTTTCTAAAACTATAAATGAGAATGAAGGCTGCTATGGTCAGTTCTAAAATAATGAATGAATGAATAGATTTTATTTATTGTCCGGCAGTTTTACCGGGCGAGTTGGGGGAAGAGGGGATAAATCCCTGTCCCTTACCACTCTCCATTGATGATGATGGTACTTCAGGTAGCCGCTCCAAGTACTTGCACCCGGGCGGCATCTTCAGCTTGCCGTACGGCCAAAAGCTGGTCGGCCAGCTCGTCCTTTGTGAGTGCCGCCTTCCAGTAGCAGCGCAGCTGACGCCCCAGATCGGCGACAGTGACCGCAGCCGCGGCGGAGGCCGGCCCCTGCCCTCGCGCGGTGGTGGCAGCAGCAATTGGCCTTGGATTACGTCCCTGCCTAACATGCGTCGCGAAGGAAGCGGCGGCAGTGACGTTAACTCTTTCAGCACACTCCCAAAGCATGCGCTGCAGTGTGGCCCTTTCCCCGCACGCTTTACACGCGTCCGTCGGGTATAAGTGAGGATCACACAGACATAGGATCACCGGGCTGGGGTACGTATTTGTTTGTAATGAACTCAGAGCTACGGCCTGTTTTTTGTCCAATTTGTTGTGTGGTGGTGAGTATTTCCGTCTGTTTAGTCTGTAATGTTGTGTAATGCCGTTGAATGTGGTCAGGTGATCACCCCACGACCATTCCAGTTGGTGTTGTGTGGATAGGGCCATCACCCCGCTCTCGAAGGTGAAGGCAGCCACCGAATCGGCCGCGGCTTGGTGAGTGAGATCTCGAGCCACGGTGTGGGCCGCCTGGTTACCTGAGAGTGAGAAGCTTGTGTGAGCCGGGGTCCACAAAAAGAGGACATTCGCACTTTCAGTTTTGAGAGACGAGGACGACAACGCCGAGGCCATCGCTCCTCGAAGCTCGCCGCCGTCCTTGTTGCCATTACTTGATTGTAGTATCCGGGCCGCCAGCCACGAGATGCGACTGCGCGGGAAGCCACGGACGACAGCTTTCGAGTCGCTGATCACGACCGCAGCCTAAAAGAGAAGAAAAAAAAATGGTATTAACAATTGCGTATACCTATAGCTGAGATTGGCGCTTCATAAACATGAGATGCTCGAAAGAGATGCTTGACAGCCGGTTTCGCTTCGCTGTCATGATCAAGGATGCCGCAGAAAAAAACGCGTTCCACGTCAGGTGATGTCGAATTCACAGTGAAAACTGCCCTTGTGAGGCAGGAAAGCAGGAGAAAGCGGCTTTCCTATCTGCACATGTTCCCTTTCAAATGTAAAGCGAAATTTCTCCTGAAATTCATTCCAGGCATATTGTCTTGGTGGGCACCATCACTTTGACTTATATTTTTAAACATTAATCTGCTTGGCTCTGCTTCGATTTGTGCATTCGAGACGGCGCTGGCGCTGTCCTGCCCCAACAAAAGAGGTCCCCTCCCCAGCCCAGCAGAACGCATCTGCTCGGTTGTTGCAGATGAACACCAAGAACACTTAAACTGTGGGTCTAGGAGAGCTCCCATAAAAAAAAAAAAAAACAGTCTGCCCACGTGCTTGCGAACCACTTTTCCAGGCTACGTTGTAGGACTTTAGCTGCCTCTTTGCAAAGAAGTGTGCCTTTGTTTCAGGTTTCCGTGAGGCCAACCTCAATATTTCACAACGCAGGAAGTAAAAGACCGGCTGTCTCCTGCCTTTTCTGCAACAACTCCGTGGCTTCCTCTACAGGGGAGAGAAGCTCAATCAAGTCTGTTGCCAGCCTCAGTTCATATTCTGACAGTTTAACTTTCTTGCACGCGAGCAGGTTTTCTGTCAGGCCAGGTTGGCTGGAAAGAGTGGTTACAAGCTTTCTCATCATTTGAAACTGCGAGTTCCACCTCGTCGTGTTGTGTGATTCCAAATGCAGACCGGCCACATTAAACACGTCTTCCGTGTCGGCGGTTCTCTTGCGTACAGATGCAACGATGGCATCACATTTCTGTACGACTTCCTCGGCACTTGGATCCTACAATATAGTTGGGATGACAATTAGTGAACATTAACATTTCAAGTACAGGTAACGCAAACTATCAATGCAACAGAAATCCACAATGAGAAATACGACATATGCAATCGCAGGATATCAAAGGAGAAAAATAGCAAAGTACCCAAAATACAATGAGGCAAAAAAAGCTTAAACAGGGAATCAACCTAACCCAAATTCTTAAAATGTAGCTTCGGAACACCACGGGCTTTCTTTGCGTGGTGTGACGGTTTTGTTCATTTTTGTTTGTTTTTATACGCACTTCAGAACAGTTTATTGATGTGTTAGGAGCTGAACTCAAACTGACGTAATCGTGCTGCCACACCTGCGGCAGAAAAATGATCCGCAGTCACTAACTGATGGAAAGCAGAGGTCGTGACCTAGGCTATGGCAGCAAGTGATCCACGAATCCATGAGATGAAACAGTGAAGCACGCACAATATTTCGGCTAAACATCAGGTGGGGATAGTTGCATAATAAAGGTTTCGTGCATCAAAACTTTAATAAGTACAGTTGTCCGCCCGTTTCAAACTACGTACAAGTATTGTATTCCTATATTGTTTTCCCACGCATTCATGAAAAATTATTTATCAAAGCTTAGCTACATAAAATAATAGTGAATAGACGATGTATCTATTAATGTACATAAGATGAAATCATATTGTTACTTAATGGCACATAGCTGTCGAACGGCGTCATTTACGGCAAGCTGCAGGTGTGCGCGGCGCAGCCAAATCGAAGTTTCTCCAACTGATGGAACTCGCTTAAAAGCCACTTGGTAAAGCGTTCTGGGCATTCGTCAAAACTGCCATCTTCACTGTCCTTTTCCGTTTCCCACCTGGCAAATTCAAAAGCAATTATCATTGATGAAGCGTTATCTGTCACCATGCGAATTACCTAGAAAATGAAATGATAACAGTTAACGCAGGCGAAAATAGTGCGAAAACACATAATTGACCTTGTCAGCGATTTTACACTGCAGCCACATTGCGTCGTACTCGCAGCGGATCCGTGCACCTGTCACGTGACTCCCCGTCAGGCGAGCGAAACTGAGAAGGTATGGGTGATCCGCGAAGTTGCTGTCCGCGAATGTTGCTTCGACAGGCAGGAAACCCTCCACAGAACGCAACGGCCACACGTCGAGTGCGATACAGACGTACTCCGCTCCTGCCAAGGACGATGATATTTTGGTTTTCAGCGCTGATACTTTCTCGGGCAGCAACTTCTCTTTGAGGTCATCCGGCGATGGCAACTTGTAGCTCGGGACGGCGACTTGGATTTGAAAAAAAAGACGAAGCAAGTAAGTTTATCAAAGGCGACCTATAAAATGGTTAAACTTACGTTTACGATTGTTGGAATGCCTCTCTCTTGACGACACGAAAAGTCTTCATGTCCGTGCAAATCATGTTCAGCATGGCGTCGTCAAGAGCAGCCTTTCTATGCGCATGCACAGAGCTGCAGCCAGCGGTGAAGGCGGACGTTATATTTGGCTGGTTTACCAGGCCTTTCTTTCGTGGCGTATAATCATGCTCGTGCTTTCTTTTTATGTGCCAAATTCAATTTGGTGATACTCCTACTACAGCAAGTATGGTTTCGGAGCTAAGTTTCTACGCGTGTAATTTCAAAAACTCCCAAGCATTTCCCCGAGGGTGAACATGGTTAAGTGCGAATACACGGGGTGATGCTATGAGGGGTATTTATTAATTAACACTATTATATTTATTAATCACACTAGGGTGCCTTTATGGTGTAATGGTTCCTGGGAATCGCAATTTGATCACACGGGGGAGTTTACGTTAACTCACTGGCGAATGCCAACGGATTTTAACTCTACTCCCCCTCACGACCCGCTCTCGACAGGAGACTGAGAGAGAAGGCGGGCGCGTGAGAGAGAGGGGTGCGCGCGCAGCTGCAGCGAGCGAGGAGAGCGGAGGAGCGAGCGAAGGGGGAGGGGGTATAAGGCGCGTTACTGACACCGATATCAGCGTCGCGTCCGTGGCTCATTCGGTAGAGCGTCGCGCTGCGGCCCGCCAAGTCCTCTTTCTTTTAAAGATAGAGAGAAGACTGCGGACGCCGCCGATGGCGGTAGATGGTTTGGGGTCGCTTATAAAGTGTATTCACACTTAAAAAAACTGTCTCCAGTGTACCATGTTCGCGGACGAAAACTGCGTGGACGAGCAGCTGCGTGCACGAGCCAGTGTAGTGCCAGAGAACACCTATATACCACCGTTAGTGTGCGTTACGGTAGTAGTTCCCTAGCCAGCAACGCGAGGCGGCGGCGGCGCCGCCCGGACTCCCCCCTCCCCTTTCCCTAGAAACAGAGCGAGCGAACGTGGGTTTTCTTCCGTGCGAATCGTCGCATCGGAATTCAGGAGAGGCGCCGCCGTGTCAATTCGTGGTTACGTGTGCTCCCCTGCTTCAGCTAAGAACCTATGCTTTGAAATGCTTATTCTCTCTTCCTCGCACAAAGCGAGAGACAACACGGTTCATCGTGTACGACTGCGCTGCGCTGACCTGCAGACCTTCGCCGACTGAGTTTCGGGCAAAGGCGCTTATGTGTCTAGATAGGAATGACAACACTGCGAAAAGGTGTATGAGGGGGGGGGGAGGGTATGAGTAAAGACGGCACGCAAGCTTGCAGTCAACAGGAGCACTGCGCGAGCGTCAATACGCATCACAACCAAGACAAGCGCTTTTTCATGCCAGTCGCAGGTGGCGACAGAAATAAAAAAAACAAATAATGGGCGGGGAGACAGCCGGCGGCTTGGGCCGGCTTATAAATGTACCGTGCTTGTGATCAGCCAAGTCATTTTAAAAATACTGCTTTATTGCTTGATTCGAGGCTCTGGTTTACTAATGTATAAAATCTTAACAACACTGTATGAAGTTACTCAAGGGGTTCCACAAGGTAGCGTACTAAGCCCATTTTTATTTATTTGCGTTATAGCTGAATTATCCCATATCTTACTTACTAGTTTGAAATTTTCCCTATATGCAGATGATCTGTGCATTTGGGCATCAGACACGAGCATTCAAGCAGTTCAGCAAAAACTTCAAGATGGGCTGACAATAATCAATGACTTTTTTAAGAGCAGAGGCATGATTCTTTCTCATGAGAAAACATCTGTACTCCCATTCACAAGGAAATGCCTTAAGAAATTTAAACTTCAAGTAGACTCTCAACGCTTACAACTTGTGTGACAGCACAAATTTCTAGAGACTATTTTAGAGAGACGTCTGTCTAGGGCTCCACAGATAAAATCATTAGAGCACATAGTCAACTCCCTAATTATTGTATTAGGTCGACTGACCGGAGTGAGATGAAGTCGTTCATGTTCTTTTTTATTGCGTGTACATTCAGCAATCATTCGACAAAGAATAGCTTACTCTGCCCCGGTTTTATTCAAGATATAACGTAACTTAATGGAGAGGGTTCAAAGAATGTTGGCTAGATGCCTTCGTATATGTCTTGGTGTAGCGCGAGCGTCCGCCAGTGCTTTGGTAACTGCTGAGTCTCATCAACCGCCTTTCCATGCTATGAGATTTATGGAAACTTGCCTGCTTTATCTTCGGTCGGCAGCTCAACACAATATTCATCCACTATGCCGAGCTATTCAGGAGAGATCAGATGCAAGAATATATAAAACTATAGTATAATTGAAGAGTTTACTGCCTACGCACGAATACTGGCCTACATGTGCATCCTACCCACCATGGCGACTCTCTATCCCAGATATTACAACTTCGATTCCAAGATTAAATTGTAAAAAATTATGCCTATCATTGTAATAAAGCAATGAACTTTAACACACCTTTATACCAATTATGAAAACTATATCCACGTGTACACCGACGGATAATGTCTGAATCAAAGCTCTGCGTCTGTACCTACATACCCAGCGAGAAAAGCTTTTAAACTCAGCCATTTCACAACATCGACAATGGCAGAACACTATGTAATACTCTGTCCTTTACGCTTCACATGTTTACAGCCAGGTCCACTTCGATGGGTAGTTATCAGTGACTCACAGACATCATTAGTTTCTTTAAAACGAATCAGCTTGGGCAACAAAGCTAGTGTGCTTGCATATGAAATACAGAGGACGTACGCTATAGCAAAATATTTAAACCATTTTCTGCCGAACGCTACCTATTTCGTTTGGTGTTTTTTGTGTGAATTTACGTTCTATCCGAGGATCATCGCTCCCCTGCGGGCAGCGATGGATCCAGGCCCCACCGTACGCAATCCGGACTTGGCGTCACCTTCGACGTCAACCTCAAGGAAGCGCAACAGCCGGGAGGACGACAGCACCAGTGACAGCACTGAACTGTAAACGGCGAGTAGTGAAGAGAGCGACAATGATTTCATCCCTGCAGTGAAGCGTAAAGCTAGAAGAAGAATGGTCGGCGCGTCTTCGCCAGCTAGCGTCTCTACCGTGAAGGCAGCGATCAGTTCTGAACGCCATACCATACTTTTTGTTCCTGTCGACTCTTCGATCAACCTGAAGAACATGAACAGGCAAGTGATATCAGCGCGTCTTGAAGCTATCGTGCCTAATGAGATAAAGGATATTAGACTCAACCCACGGAAGAATATCTTGGCCATAGACGTTGAGCACCCGGCTGTGCTACATACCCTGCGAACTGTCACGGAGCTTGGAGGAATCTATCTCAGAACTTACATTCCGCAGGATAGTGACACGACGACAGGCGTCATTTATGACGTTGATGTTTCCATACCGAACGCAGACCTTCCTGTTCTGATAAAGCCAACTTCTGGGGCAACGGACATATTGCAAGTATGCCGGCTTGGCAAATCCCGTTGCATCAAGGTGACCTTCAGAGGTGATTGCATCCCATCATATGTAAAGGTTGGTCATTTTCGTCACGTTCTTCGACCATACATCCCAAGACCACTACAGTGCCACAACTGTCTAAAACTGGGTCATGTTAATGCTGTGTGCAACAACAAGCAAGCATGCCCACGTTGTGCCGGACCCCACAAAGCAGACGCTTGCCAAGCAACTCTCCTAAAATGCAGCAACTGCAACGGGAACCATGAGACCTCGTCCAAAGACTGCCCAGCACTGAAGAAAGAGAGGAGCAGTCTGAGACAAATGGTTAAAGACGGATCCTAACGAAAGGAAGCGGTAACGGTTGTTCAACGACGGCGTTCCCGTCGATGGCGGTGCTCGAAGAAAAGAAAAAGCAGTCCTGTGCCGAAGGTGCCTTCACTAACGCCGCCACCGCCACCACCACCGCCGCCACGACCACAGAGACCTCCCCCGCCCCCGCCAGCAGGTGGGGTACGTCCAGAGGCGCCGGAAGACACTGTGGCGCTACAGAGAACATCCGGCTCTGACTGGCCCACTTTACCGTGGGTACACGTGTCTACGGAACCACAATATCGACAGTCAAGAACGAATATGCCCCCAGCAGGCAGTCTGTCCGCTCAAGAGGTACAAGTCTTTTCTGTAATGAGGTCGTTCATGAGTGTTATTCGCACTCCATTGGATAGTCTACAGATCCCTGCCGCTAAATGCGCGCTGCTAATCTTGGACACACTAGAACCAGTTCTTGCCGGACTTCAGTAACAAGATGGCGCACCATAGACCGCATCAGCCTTTCCGAGAAAACGTGAAGCGTGCTTCTGTGATTCAATGAAACGCAAGAGGTCTACAGTCAAGAATGCCTGAGTTCAGACAATTCATTTTCGAAAATAAGTTTCCCATCATCATTATTTGTGAACCGCATTTTTCAAAAATACCTCGTCTGTCGGGCTATGAATCGTTCGTTTCTTCATCGTGCATTGAGCGAAGTCAAGTTGCTGTGTACATCCGTAAAGAACTCACTTACGTTCTCCAAAGAGTAGGGTCTCACAATGGAAATCACTACGTGTGTCTACATGTTAAAAAGAAGAAGTTGCCGTTTACGCTGATAGGCGCATATATAGCGCCGTCAGGTCGACTAGATCAACAGATATTGAATGGTATATTTGCAACGACTCCAGCACCTTGGATATTGATGGGTGACTTCAACGCCCATCATCCATTGTGGGGAAGCATTAGGAGAAATCGAAAAGGCACGGACCTAGTTGATCTCGCATCAGAGCACGGGCTTCAGGTGCTGAACGACGGCAGCCCTACTTATCTCCGAGGAGTAACTTACAGCAGTTGCCTGGACTTGACATTAGTGTCGCATAGCATTGTCACGAAAGTCCAATGGTTCAAAGATATTGAAACACATGGCAGTGACCATATCCTCACGTACGTGACAGTCAGAGGTTTGGACGATTCTCCTTCCCCTGGACATTCAAGACTTATTGATTGGGAAGAGTTTCAGATATCAGTGGAGAGCAAGTGCATGCACAAAACACCGGAATCCATTGAAAAAGTGATTAGTTGTGCAATGGAGACTTCCACGAAGATATGTTCGAAAGAATCGAGACGCACGGCACTCGAGCAAGAGTTGGAACAACTTCGAGCTGTCCGCCGACGTGCCGAAAGACGATACAGACGCACGAAATCTATCTCTGACCTCAGAGAATCCAGACGCATTCAGAAAAAAATCCAGCGTCGAATGCACAAACTTCATGAACAACGGTGGAAGAATTTTCGTGACTCGCTAGACCCTCGAAAGCCCTTGTCTCCCGTATGGAGGACTCTTCGAGGTATTCACTCGCATCCGCAACAGCGTCACCCCTTCGCCGCTCTGGCGCTACATCAACGTCGCTCACAGCTTGATGTTTCTGGGGAATTTTGTGCAAAGATCACCGGCGACATCTCTATACCGATCGATCTATTGCCACAGGATGTTCCAGTCGCACGAGATCAGCAAATGGAGGTTGCATTAACCATGGAAGAACTTCATGCGGCATTGAACACATGCAGACGCTCATCGTCCCCAGGTCCGGATAGAGTGACCTATACTGCCCTATGTCACCTAGGCCCGAAGGCACAGCGCTGTCTCCTGGACATTTTCAAGAAGTCTTGGCATGATGAAATGGTGCCTAATGAGTGGAAGTGTAGTTGCCTGGTGCCTTTGCTGAAGCCCGGAAAGTCTCCATTCGATTTGGCATCATACCGGCCTATAGCACTAGCAAGCTGCGTTGGCAAGGTCATGGAGGGGATGCTGCTTACACGCATGGAATGGTACCTGGAACATTATAACATCTATCCTGATGCTATGGCTGGTTTTCGACGAGGTCGATCCTCAGTTGATAGCGTTATTGACTTAGTGACCTCTGTTCAGCATCAGAAAGCTCAGAAGCGGCTGTCGGTAGCTCTGTTCTTAGACGTGAAGGGTGCCTATGACAACGTGACGCACGAGGCTGTTCTCAATGCTCTTGAAGCAGCTGAACTTGGAGGTCGTGTCTTTCGATGGGTAAGAAGCTACCTCACAAAGAGATCCATGTTCGTTTTAACTGAAGATGGGTCTACGAATAAGTATTTCACAAGTCGTGGGGTGCCACAAGGCGGTGTTTTGAGTCCAACACTCTTCAACTTGGTGCTCGTGGGGCTCACCGAAATGCTGCCACAGGCGGCTTATATATCTCTCTACGCAGACGATATCTGAATTTCGGCGTTCGGCGTGACACGGCCTCAAGTGCGCGCAAAAATACAGAAAGCGGCAACAATGACATCGACATACCTTCGCCAACAAGGTTTGACTATCGCCTCAGAAAAATGCGCAGCGGTGGCGTTTACACGCAAACCGATGTCTTTCCACTCATTGTGCATCGATGGCAGATCAATCCCATATAAGAGCACTCATAGATTCTTAGGCGTCATCGTAGATCGTGACCTAACCTGGAGCCCGCATGTCACATACCTGAAGAAAATGCTCATTGGCATTGAGAATGTATTCAAGTTCGTCCGCGGAAAATCATGGGGCCCATCCGTGCACTCCATGTTGCAGCTTTACACAGCCCTATTTCTCGGAACTCTCCGGTACAGCCTTCCTGTCCTGTCCAACACGTGCAAGACTAACATCCGTGCACTGCAAAGCATACAAGCCCAAGCACTTCGGACATGCCTTGGCCTTCCAAGATGCTCATCGACAGTGTCAATTATTGTTATTGCACAAGAACAAACGGTCACAACGCACATCATTGTCGAGACGCTGAGAGCGCACATTCGGCACTTATCACGGCTACCGTCACATCATTTAGCGTGTTTAACAGCTCGGAGGCCCCATTCTTCGTACTGCGGTATCGTGACAAAACATGAGGACATACTACCGCCTGGCTTCAAACTTGCGATGCATCCAGCAACTGCGCCATGAAGTCTTCGTCAACCTGACGTGCGCTTATCAGTTCCTGGAATCTTTAAGAAGGCACGCATGTCAAAGCTAGCCCTGAAGCAATTGACTTTGCGTCTGTTGGACGAAAGGTACTTCGACTGCATACATGTTTACACCGATGGCTCCACTAATTCCAACAGCTCCACAGGAGCAGTGGTTGTTCCATCTGAAAATGTGTTGCTTCAGTACAAGTTTGCTCACACCACAACGTCGACAGCAGCAGAGCTCGCAGCACTTCAAGGTGCAGTAAAGTACATTCTTCGCCAGCAACCTAAGCAATGGGCCATCTTTTGCGACTCCAGGTCAGCCTTACAGTCACTACAGTTTATTATGCAGCACGGGTTACATGAACAATCAGTATATCAGATAAGGCACGACTACCACGAAGCGCTCGCGGAAGGTCACGATATTGTATTTCAGTGGTTGCCGAGTCATTGCGGAATCGTCGGCAATGACCGCGCGGATGAAGCTGCTCGATCGGCTCATGACCAAGACCAGCGCACGCCCATACCACTCTTGAGAACGGACGCTGCAAGGCTACTACAATCACTTGCTCGCCGTATATCTCTCCTACGATGGAATACGCAGGGTTTCTCCAACACGCACCTGTATTCGATCGACCCAAACTTGCAACTTCGTTTGCCATCCGGGCTCCCACGATGCACTGAAACTTTACTGTGTCGCATAAGGTTGGGCGTGGCATTTACGAATTCGTACTCTCGTCTCTTTGGAATGACGAGCACTTCGGCATGCAACATCTGTGCCTGCGAGGAAACGCTTGAGCACATTCTATGTCATTGCCCAGCATACCAGACCGAACGACGTATTATGGAAGCCAAGCTCTGTCAGCTGGATTCACGGCCGCTTACAGAAGAGAAGATCCTGGGACCTTGGCTGACGGCTTCCCATACGCGCAAAGCCACGAAAGCCCTCTTGTACTTTTTAAGGACCACCAAACTTCACGACCGCTTGTGAAAGAACTGTGCGAGGCCGTGCTGTGTAGTCTCGAGCTGACTATTTATGCTTTTCTTTCTTACTCCTCTTCTTCTCTGTCTCTTTCCGTTCTATTATTCTCCTTTCCCCCCCCAAGTGTAGGGTAGCCAACCGAGCCAAGCTTGGTTAACCTCGCTGCCTTTCCTCTCTATTTATCTCTCTCTCTCTCTTTAAACCACACCATAATGATCCAGTAGGTGCCACGCCACTGTGGAATCACCGGAAACGACATAGCTAATCATATTGCACATGCAGATCATCAAGAAACTAATACATCAGTGCTACCTTTATCGATGAGCGATGCACGATGTCTAGTAAGTAAGCTGAGCTGTCAATTGTCTGTGGAAACCTGGTTCGAAAATGGTGTGCAATACTCTCAGTTGTATAACATCCATCCCAGTATAAAAATTAATATTCCAATAAAGCTTAGCCGATCGGTAGAAACACTCATCCATAGGCTTCGACTTGGTACAGCATACACGAAAGCCTTCCTGTATAGAATAAGGAAAGCTGGCAGTCCTACCTGCTCATATGGAGAAGCTCAAGACGCCGTGGTGCACAATCTTCTGCATTGTAAAAAACATAACGTACCTCGAAAGAACTCTTTACAAAAACTCAATTTTTCGGATAAGCGATCTTTATCAATTGCAAAAATCTTGGGTCCATGGCCGAAAGGAAAGCTACAAGCCACTGCAGCGCGTGCAGTCATTCACTTTCTGGAGGAATCAGAAATAGCTCAAAAGTACTAAACGAAAAAAATTGGCAAATCCCACGTACAGTGCGAATCTATGATATACGAAGCATGAATGAGAAATGATGATATGTCACTTTAAGATCAGCAACCGTTACGACGTGGAGGTAAATGATTCCATACATGACTTCCGTGGCGTGATTATCATCTCTAGATGTGTCGTTTACCTTCCTTCATCATTCATTCACGTCACGCGACACTAAATTTAGTATATGTGGAGCGAGTGAAATGACCGCAAGCACGCTATAAGTCTGGTATGTTCCAATGTTCTTACATGACACGTGTGTCACAATTATCATGTTTGCACCGGCCATATATTTCATGATCCACTGACTTCACGTAACATCAAATTTGGTATACGTGGAGCAAGCAAAATGGCCGCGAGCGCATCATGGAGGGCCCAATATACTCAATTGTAGCGTTGACGCGTGCGCACGCTGGGCACAGCGACGCTACGTCAGGTGATTCGACAGACGAATACAAACGTATCGTATCAACAGAACTCAAGAAACTGTTGAATGCAGAAAAGATAACCAACCCTGACCACAAACTGATGCGAGAAGCATACCCTCGTCCAGGTCGCTTCTACATCCTCTCAAAAATTCATAAAACAGGTAACCCAGGTCGACCAATCATATCAGGCATCGGTACAATAACTGAACCCATATCAGGGTACGTGGACAAACCAATAAGCCACATTCCATGCACCCTCGCGTCGTACATAAAAACACCACACATTTTCTTCGAGGCATTGCAGGTCTGTGTGTGCCGAAAAACTCGTACGTGGTTACCCTTGATGTCTCTTCATCGTATACAAATATTCCTCACGATGACGGCATAGCTGCATTACAAAACATGTACACAGACCATATACAATCTAACCCTCAGATTTCTCAGCCATTGCAACTTTGACGAGGATAGTCCTCGAATTAAATTCATTCGAATTTAACCAAGAGTATTCTCGACAAATCAGCGGGACCGCTATAGGCACCAAAATGGCACCTAATTATGCCAACCTATTTATGGGAAAGCGAAAATCAGAGTTTCTGGCTCAAAGCTTCTTGAAACCACTGTTGTACAGAACATACATAGACGACATCTTTATTATTTGGACCCACAGCGCGAATGAACCTCTCAGCTTTATCGACACTTACAATGCTGTACACCCGTACATACACTTCAGACACACCTACTCGCAAGCAACCGTAAGTTTTCTTGATGTTACCATAACGATAGATGAAGACAAGCTTTCTACAACCCTATATCGCAAACCAACGGATAGACAACAATACCTCCATTACCAAAGCGATAACCCGCGCCACTGTAAAAACAGTATTCCATACAGCAAGGCTCACCGGTTTAAGCGAATCTGCTCAAGAGACGCTGATTTTGCCACGAGCTCACAGAGGCTAAAATTTATGCTCGATAAACAAATATACCCCCCACATGCAATTGATGACAACGTTCGAAAAGCGAGAAAACTGAAGCGTGATGACTTACTTATGAAGCGACTACCGTAAGAAGACCCACAACGAACAAACCTCTGCTTAACTTACAGCACAAATTTCCCCAATGTAAACAAAATCCTTAAACGACTATACAACATTCTGGAACAAGGTGAATGTCTGAAACGCGCATTCCCATCCGCTCCTGGCGTCGTTTACCGACGACCACGCCACCTCAAAGACAAACTTGTCTACTCTCAAATCAATACCTCACCCCCTAATAATTCATGCCGACCTTGTTTAAAGTCACGATGTCTTTTATATAAAGCGACGCGAAAAACACACAAAGCAACCAGCACTTAATCAGGGTTTTCGATTAACATACGAGGAAACCTAACATGCGATTCCTCTAATGTGATATACCTACTCGAATGCAACGTGTGCAGTATGCAGTACATCGGACAAACAGAAACACCATTTAGGATTAGCTTCAATAATCACAGAGCCCATGCGAAATCAGCCCCAAATCTACCCCTATAAAAACATCTCAATCTTCTCGACGATGCATTCGACAAACTATCAGTAACGCTCTTAGAGACGGGATTTAAATCAAACCGAGAACGTGAACAACAATAGTCGTACCTTATCTACCGATTTAACACCCTTGATAGCGGAATAAATGAGAATCCGGGTACACTTGCAGCAATTAAAGCAGTAGAAAACAATAACGGCAATAATGAAAAAAGTAACTGAGAGCATGGCACTGCAGCTCCGAAGGGCAGTGGACAACTCAAAATATTTCCAAGTGTAACTACTCTTCCTATGTACAGCTGTCATCTGTTTCTGTTTTTACTGCAATATCCAATCAATTGTGCCAAACATGACATGCCCAACAGCAACACTGTGCACAGTTGCGAGGCCCCTACGTCACGCGTAGTCCAGAAGCGGGCAAGAATTGCCATTGCACCTGCTTGTCAGCCTCTGCGGCAATACGCGGCGCCCTTCTTTCTACCACGAGATGTCGACGGGGCGCTGAGTAGTTAAAGGCTTAAACTTTTTAAAAAAGCTCTCCCCCCCCCCTGAACATCGAGAGCCAGGAGGCGCCATCTTGTCGGGATAGTGAAAGGAAGGATACACAAACGGCAGACATCCTAAAGGTGAAAAGGAGAAAAGGGAAAGAGTGATAGAGGGAGAAGGGGAAAGAAGAGTGAAAGGGGGCACCCGGAAGATTCCAATATATATTGTCCTTTTTTTTCTTTTTGTTTTTTCTTGCTTCTTTTTATTTTTTCCTTTTTTCGTTTTTTCCTCTTTTTCTCTTTTCCCTTCCGATTTGAGATTGTATGAAGCTGAGCACCAACAAACTGTACCCTTAATCCTGATGAAGGCCACACTCTGGGCCGAAACATCGAAATAAACCATGTGTTCACCGCTCACGGAGGTTATACTTGACTACTTGCAACGCTACGGCCACTCAACCACCATGCCTGCCTTAACCACCAAGATCGGCCACAGGCGCACCTTCAGTCGAGCAGATCTCAAGGAAGTTCCCTAAACATACACCAACATCAGCCATCATTGTAAACTCGCAAACAAGGTATTTGCACCGGCATTTCAACCTGCATGAGAAGGCGACACCTACGATCATTTCTATCCGCGGAGCCTCCACATTCGACATCGAGAAAGAGCTGGCTGGCATACCACGATCTGTGACCACGCTCGTTTTTCACGTCGGTAATAGCGAGCTGGCGTCGTATGGACTAGAAGATTCGCTACATCGCGTTCGTCGCCAAGCAAACAACACGTTTCGGACACGCCAGGAACTCGAAAGGCTCGTTGTTTCATGCGTGCTGCCCCGTTATCTCAACCAGCTCCTGGAAAGATCGAACGAGCAATTCGTGCACCGCTTCAACCGGGACGCTCGTCAATTCAACGAGATAGTCAAGGCCTACTGCCGAAGACCCAGCAAGGTGTCATACATCGACTATCAATCCGATCAGTTGCCACCAAGACGCTCTCTTTCTGCGGATGGGCTTCATCCGAGTTTTACGGGTGTCACGTTGATTGCCGAAACCCTCAAGAGTGCACTCAGTCGCGGAGACCTCGAAGCTACCATGGGGTGGTCGACTCAACCAGTAGCTCCCGTCAACTTCCGTTCATCCCAACAAGACACCCACGACAAGAACATTGCATATCAACATAATCCAGAAGCCCATGACAAGAACTCTGAATATCTACATACTCCAGGAGCCCCGCACCCACCCAACATCACATACGAGTTCCCGACGATCGACGAAACTGTGACTCCCGCGAGCCACAAGCACCCCTCACCATCATCAACAGCGCACAACTACTACGGGGAAGTCTGCTGGACAGACAACACGCGTCCCTCCATTGCGGATGTCGAGACCAAAAGCACTACATGACACCACCACTACACTACTCTTCAAAGAGAAGCCTGCCGAACTGGTGCTCCGTCAAGTGGGGACACGTCAAGTGGTTTCTAGATGTTCAGACACGAGGAAGTGATCACATTCCAATCTACCTTAACTTTAGAGGCTCGTCTACACAGTAAAAATTTTTACACCCAGAAGGGTGTAAATGAGCTTGTCCCGTGGACGACACCCTAAGGGTGTCAATTCAGCACCTTCCAAAAAAGGCGCTTTACCTTGCACCCTTAGAATAGGGTGTACATGCAAAAAAAACTGTAGGGTGTTACAAAAACACCCTTAAGGAAGGGTGCCTTCGATGTCCATCACTTTTTTAGCACCCTCTGAGGAGGGTGCGAGAAGGGTGCACAAGGGTGTTGAGGGCCCATGGCAGGGGTGGCAGTATTCTTTTAGACTGCACTAATAGATATCAGCATGCACTGATTACACACTACTTGAAGAAAGTGGTCCTGATTATCGATGGTGCGCCACCTGTCGAGCTCCATTCATTGCGTGTGGGCAAAAATATAAACGCGTACCATCATGTATGAACTTGTGCTGGATCTATATATACTTCAAAGTATATGCATAATGCGCGTTACAGAAAATGAAGCCTTGCTGCCCTTGCATATTGCGTTTATTTAAAAGGCAAATAAAACAAACTTTTCTTCTGCCACACAACTTTTTCACCAGAGATACGTTCACGTATACGTACACTACACATGCAACACCTGAAATGTTTATTATATTCTTTCAGTTTCACTTTATTGACAATTCTTTGCAACATACAATTACACTGGTTTCAGTTTAGTATACTGCTTCAAGTACATATAGAGACTACAAATGAAATACACGCTAATATATCCCTATAATTCTTTCAAGTATCTACAATCCCAGTGGTTTCCAGTTTAATACTCCTTCATGTACACAATCGGTTAATAGGAATGAAATACAGGCAAATATATACTTATGATTTCTTTCAAGTATATTCAATCACCACGATTTCACTATATATGCCTTCATGTACACAATCGTTCCCAAGAAGTGATGCACACAAAAATATATATGGATAGTGTTTTCAAATCTATACAATCACAGTGGTTTAAGCTTTGTATTCCTGGATGTATAACAATTGGTTATGAGAAATGATGTACATGCAAACATATACGGGTTTTCGCACATATAACTTTAGCGAATAATTAAGAAACCAATACAATGATCAGAAACACACTAAGCTAAAAACGAACACAAAACTGAGTCAGGACACACAAAAAACAAAAGAGGTAATGCATAATTATGGCTAATGACACAGCTGGGTCACTTTATGCCAAATGTCCCAGCAATTTTGGCCACCATCTCAAATGTATTCGAAAAACTCATGCTGCATTGAAAATAGTGAACTTCTGGAATATTTAGGAGAGAAAAAATATTTGGTCACGTGGCTGCCTTCTGTACTTCCTGGAATGCCGTCTAGGTGTTGTATGTGAAAAATTTTATTTTAAAAGCACCGCTCCTTCTTTCCATACGAAACACGGTCTACGTGTTACGTAACAAGAGGTTAATTTGGGAGAGTTGGTTCATCGTGGTTGTGTGCTAGTCACATCGCGACAACTTTAGGAAGAGACAGAAAGGACAGGAAAGAGCATCGACTGTCAACTGAATTTATTGAATGTGCTACGAGCGCTTTTATACGGAGTACAAAAACCGTGTTCATGCGCAACGACACATGTGAGCACTAGAAAATAATCTTAACTGTGAAAAGAATACTCCCCCTCGGAAAGGATAAGTGAACCTGTAGTGATGCACTGATCATTGGTTTACCTGATAAAAAATACTTCTACAAACGTTAAATTGGCACTAGGTACACCTATTCTCGTGACGAATGGGGCAAGATTGACTATTCCTGTTGCTGTTTAGTACACACACTTTTGAAAGCTTGCATGGGGTGGAAAACAACACGCTAATATCATATCTGCTGGCTATTTTTTTAATTGTGAGACACGTGATGTGGTATAACATGCAAAGGTTTTGGTCATCGTTTTTTGTTGGTCCTGTCTTCTTTACTTTCTGCAGGAGGGTTTTGCAAACGGGTGTGATAATTCTGTTGGGATACCCAGCATCTTTTAGTCTTTTAATCTGGTTTTTAAGCCTGACCTCACCCTTGTGCTAACATGACTTCTGAAGGGTGGCCTGAATACATGTGGTATCAATTCCTCTTTCTACTAATTTTGAATGCCGCCCCGCCGCGGTGGTCTAGTGGCTAAGGTACTCGGCTGCTGACCCGCAGGGCGCGGGTTCGAATCCCGGCTGCGGCGGCTGCATTTCCGATGGAGGCGGAAATGTTGTAGGCCCGTGTGCTCAGATTTGGGTGCACGTTAAAGAACCCCAGGTGGTCTAAATTTCCGGAGCCCTCCACTACGGCGTCTCTCATAATCATATAGTGGTTTTGGGACGTTAAACCGCACATATCAATCATCTAATTTTGAATGCCCACTATCAAAAGGCAGAACATTCTTAGCACTCCTAGGCTGATAGCACCAGCCAATACCCCAACAGCATCATCACACTTGTTTGCGAAACCCTCCTGCAGAAAGTAAAGTTAAAGGAAACAGGACCAAAAGAAAAAGAGAATGACCAATAACTTTGCATGTCACACGGTACTACATACATAAGGTGTCTCACAATTTTAGGAAAAGAGCCAGCAGATATGACGTTGTTGTTTTCCACCCCTTGCAAGCTTTCAAAAGTGCATGTACTTACAGCAACAGGAATAGTCAATCTTGCACCATTCGTCACTAGAATAGGTTTACTGAATGCCAATCTAATGTGTATGAGATACTGCTAACACGTGGAAAAGTAAACATAGGACAAACTGGGCAATGCTTCGATGATCAAGCAAGACAGCATGCTTTAAATGTTAAGAAGGGCTATAGTAGTCTCATGGCCGAAAACCGTAAAGAATGTAAGTGTAGTCCTAGGTTTCATAAAACACGGTTTTTGAAAAAAAGCAAGCAAAAAATGAGAGATTTTAGAACTCTTCATCAGGAAGGCCAAGGATCAATGCATCAGTACACCTTCACTTATCTTTTCCGAAAAAGAGTATTCTTTTCTCGGTTAAAATTATTTTGTCATGGTCACACATGTGTTGTTGCAGATGAGCCCTGGTCTTGTGCTCAGTACAAAAACGCTCGTAGCACCTTCAATAAAATTCAGTTGACAACGCTCTTTCCTGTCCATTTTGCGATAAGATTTTTATTACAGAAAGAATTTCATTTTCTTACAGTTTAGGTATAATGATGAGTTTTCATTGTATCACAACATGGAGCAAACTGCATCTCAATACGGACAAAAATCACGATTTTGTGAAATTTGTGATATTTGCTCGTATATTTCAGCAGCTTGAGAGGTATAAAGATATTTTTTCCTTAAAATATACCTTCTGTGGAGTAAGTATTCACTGCTCAGATATTCATACAAAGTGCAATATTGCAATAAAAATGCAAACATAACACAATTTGGCTTTATTCTTGGAAGCGAATGTGGCAAAAAATTGCACTATTATTATTGAGCATCAATTATCTTACAGAAGCACACTTACTTAACAGGTAGACCAAACTTGCTTTAGAAAAAATAAGCGGTAGTTTTAAAACGAAATTTTCCACAAACAGCACACAGACGGCATTATGCCAGGAAGTTATAAGCCAGCCACATGAACAAAACTTTTTTCTCGCTGAAATATTCTAGCAGTTCACTGCTTTCAACGCAGTAAGTCAGCACATTTTTTTTGAAATACAATTCAGATGGTCGCCAAAGTGGCTGGGATGTTTGGCATGAAATGGTCCAGCTATATTTAAGCAAAATAACTTACACAAATAACAATATTTGTTCATCTACCATGACCACACTAGAAAAAGTTGTTCAGGCATTGTGACACTAAAATTTTCAGCGTCGTACTGCCTGAACAACTTCTTTGATAAACTCCAAACTCACGCCGAGAAAAAGCCGCTCAATCACGGTGGTTGTTAAAGGCCTTGCGGCCGTAGACAATGTTGAAAATAAAAAAAAATCAACTCATCAGTGCTGTCACTCCTTCTTCGTCATTACTGACCCGGAAGATTTTTCGGTTATCCATGTGGAGGTTCAGGAAGTAGGCTTGCTCTAGGCTGGGGCCAGGGTAGACTACGTAGGACGTCAGCGGCACCCTCTCATCCTGTAATAAGAGCAAATATGACTTCTCATAAAAGGATGTTCGTGCTGTTCTGGCAGCACCATATATAAAGAATGTGTGGTGTGTATCCTTCGAAATGGCGTGTAATTGACATTACACTGCACTCGAAGCATACAATCCATACTTTCCAATAATTTCGTATGATAAAGATAAGAGTTTTCCAGCATACAGCAAATTCCCGAAATGAGGTGAAGTGTAAGACTACAGCTCAAAAATGGCACTTACGAAAGCGTGAACTCACCTAAGAATCAAATTCCTTCTAGGGTAGTGAGCCAGTGTGAAAAACACTTCTTAAAGTACAACGTTCAGAACATGCAGCATTAATCAAAACGCCTAAGAAACTTACCTCTTCATGTACAAACAGTGAAGACATCTATATCTGCTTTCTCTTTTACATGAGAACAAATGATCTTGGGCGTGGCACTAGCGAAGAGGTCTGCAAAAAAAAGTAAAAGATTTGCTGACTTTTATCACGCCTCTAACAATCTCAGGAATTGTTACAAGTCACCAATCAGTGCAATCCTGACTGCCTCTACAAGGGCATCAAAAATGAACAATTTTCTCGCTCTTTCTACCCTCACAAGACGCTCCGTCAATGGAATCTAATCCAAATTTGACGCTGTGCTTCCTATTTGCCTGATTTCTAGACGTAGGGCGGCGAACATGTGTTTTGTGCACCTAGTATAGCACAGAAATTCGTCATCTATAATTCAATCATCTTAATTCGTTGTAATTTGATAAAAGATGTGATAGCTCGTCCAGTTTTTAAGGAGTTGCGGGCCTGCAATAGGCACTGCCTAGCACGTATGAAAGTATTTCTTTAAAAAGTTTTTTTCAGAGCTTGCTTTCAGAAAAAGCGTCTGGCATATTTCGACAAGCAAGCCCATCCTCTGATGGCAATCAGGGGCACGCTATTAGCGATTATTGACCACGGGATTTACAAACGTAACCCGTGCCTAAATACTCAGTTAAACACGATCAAGCAAGTAGGAGTGCTCGAACGACACCAACGCGCGCGGACGCCGTCTACGTTGCAGCAGCCATGGCTTATGCTAGAGCTACCGCACATAGCTCCCACAGTCACGTATACTCTCTCGATTCTGTTATAACGCCGAACGTTATCGCAGATGAAGGCAAAGCACGAAAACAGCAAGCAGAAACGAGGGAAAACAACGCATGGCGATGGCCACAACAACGCGCCTTTGGAAGTCTGCTAGATCTTTCCCTGTTGCTGGTGACACTTGTCCTAAATAGCTTAAAAGACCGAGGCGCACGTTCTGGGAGCATCGCGGCATATCAGCACCTTCAACTATACCGTCTTTAAGCAAAAAAAAGCCATTTCGTACAGTGGCCTCTGTACATAATTTTTTCTTTTTTTTTACGCTTACACCTACAGAAGCACGTTGCACATTTGAGTATTAATAGAAATGTTATTACGATGTAGCCCAAAGCACATCTTAAAACAATATCAATCACTTTGTGCAGTGTAGAGACAATGTGCGATCAGCAACTAATCCCGCCCTTGTTAAGTGATCACATCACTCACTGTATGAGTGATGCAGGCACTTACACAACATCGCGCATAGCAGTGTGAACTCGTTAAGTCACACGTTTAATCGGGCATCTGCAACAGGCCCGCGAACGCATGCTGTTGTAAATGGCTGGCAACCTACTTCGGCAGACCTGCTGCAAGCGCCCAGCTAGCGCTGTATGATTACTACCTACGAAAACAGTACACTCACTGTTAACAGGCCCACGTTGTCCGTGTCCGCCACTCCACGCATATTTCTTAATCCGAGCGTCACTTCGAACACGGTGTCATGCGTGACCACCATTGAATATGCGCCTGTTCGCTAGAACACACACAGCGGCCAAGACCCCAGACCAACGCAACGCATTTGAAAGACGATGAGACAGAGAGACTGAGAGAGCAACGATGAGAGAGAGAAGGAAGAGGCACTGGCGGCGGTGCCGCGGCTGTCGCTGTCGACGCAGGTGTTCGGTGACACAACTATTCGCTTATCTACGCCGCCGTTGTGGGAGCAACGCTGGCCGGGGTGAGCGGAGGGGGGGGGGAGGAGCGGGAAACCCGCCAAGGCGGCGCCGAAAGGCAAAAGCTATGGCGCATACGGCGGACGGCCGTTCGACGCGCAATGACTCCTTGTAAACGGCAACTCTCCTTCCAGCCAGTCGCACAGCGACGCAGGTTATTTACCAGCCTCGGGTTCTTTGAGTATTTTGACGGAATGCGATTGCAGTGGGCGAAAAATAGTGAAGCAAAACTTGCGGAAAACAGAGAGCACCATGGAATGGCCAGAAACAATAATTATTTCGTCCTCCGTGGCATTTGCGGGAGAGCATCGCTACACCTTTTTCCAGAGGAATTTCTTTTCGCATTGTCTGTGTCTGGCAATTCCGCGTATGGTGCCGCAAACACTGAATGCGTAGTCGAAGCAGGAACAAATTAATCCACAGTCGCGGATGTTTAGAAGGCTTGTCACGCACCACGAAACGTGCCGAGGTTGTTATAACAGACTTTTTGCTGACCACATGATCAGCACATAATTCCATATGGTTGGCCAATGAGCTAGCTAAGCACCTGTAGCAAAGGCAGGGCACGTTCTTGTTAAACGTTGTTAATATAAACGATGGTTGTGCATAAGTGCAGTGACAGCTTTCCGTGTGAATTGGTCATAACCCACGTTTTCGAGCGTAGAAGCGCCTCAGCGGACCTAATCAGCTACCACAGCAAGTTCGTAAGCAATGATGAGGTATGAAAATGTGCAGCTGTTTTCCATGCACTGAATAGTCCGTGTACAGTGCGTTGACCACCGCCATTTCTTAAGCCACCTCCCATATAGACTCCCAGTCTGAACAGATGTGGGACCTTAAACACTAAGAAGCAGTGCCCCCCCCCGCACACACACACGAAATTTGAGGGTGCACGGGCTGATACACACGCATACTTATTCACAGGCGCACACACATACACGCATACACACATACGGCAACACACACGCGACCGTAAACAAACGCATGCATGGGCGTACACATGTGCACAGGCACGCTTAACACAAGCACGGACTCGCACATACACGCGCACGCACACATGAACGGGTGTACACACAATCGCGCTTACACGCGAACACATGCGCAGGCTCACGCACACACACCCATACTCGGGCGAACATTATGTTCCTGTATATAACCCACAGCAAACATGTAGCTTATAATTAACGCTAAGGTGAGCTTTTGTAACGTGGATTGCAGTTAATTGCCATTATAGATAAAACGCGATTTGCTTCTGCTGGCATTCTGCTGTATTCGGAGAGCACTTTCACACATTCTAAGTCTAGGCCGTCATTTAACGCAAGGTCCACATATTCATGCAGTAGCTACACTGCTCGGCCGCCAATCCGATGGTCGCGGGTTCGATGCCGGCCGTGGCAGTCGAATTCAGATGGAGGCGAAAAGGTAGAAGCCTGTGCACTGTGCGATATGAGCGCCCATTAAAGAACACCAAATGGTCAAAATCTCTAGAGCTTTCCACTACGACGACCCTCATAATCATATCAAGGTTTTTGAGACGTAAAATCCCAAATATTACAATTATGTGTTCTTCTTATGCTGCATATTCGATCTGATGAATCGTCACCTACACCCTTCTCAGGCACAAAAGCACCCTCAGAGCCTATTTTAGGGTGCTATCGAGGCAAGCACCCAAAGAAATGGGTGCTTTTTTCTCAATCGACCATTTATGGGTGTTAAAGGGTTTTGCAGAGGGTGCTTTCTTGTAAAAGCACCCTTTTTACACCCTTTTGAGTGTAAAAATTTTTACTGTGTAGTTCTGGTCCACGGACGACCATTCAAGCCGTCCAATGGACCAACGTCAAATCTGACATGAAAGATGCTTTCAGCGATGGCCTACGATCTGGGTTAGAGCAAAAAATTAAGACCACAATGCAAAACACCACTAAAACGGTGACAATATCTTCCACACGAAACAACTTTCACATAGAGTTGGAGCGACTCCGAGCACTTCGACGCCAGGTGGAGTGTCGGTATCGGCGTACAAAATATATTCGCGATCTAGGGCAGCCAGAAGGATGCAAAAGAAGATTCGGCGTTGCATGAATAGATTAGCGTCGGAACGATGGACAATGTTTTGCCAGTCACTAGACCCTAGCAAGCCACTCTCACACATTTGGAAAACAGTGCAAGGTCTGCGTCACCCTATGAAACAGCGTTTTCCAATCGAAGCGCTCGCGCTATTTCAAGAGAGGCAAGACATCGATGTCGCAAAAGAGTTCTGTGCATAGATCGCCAACCAAGCCACTCGTCCAGATTCTCCAGTGAGAGGTGACGTCCCCCGTTCCCGTGACTACCACATGGACCTCCCTTTTACAATGGAGGAGCTCGAGGGAGCACTAGCTCACGGAAGGCGTTCAAGTTTTTCGATCCCAGATGGTATTCCGTACCGGGCCTTGTGAAACCTTGGGAAAGGTGCAAGGGGAAAACTGTTCAGCCTTTGCAACATCTCGTGGCAGGATGGCAATGTTCCTGACGACTGGAAAGTAAGCCGCTTGTAACCCATCTTGAAGCAGGGCAAATCCCCACTCGAACTCGCCTCATACCACTCAATAGCACTGGCCAGCTGCGTAGGGAAGATAATGAAACGGATGATACTAGGCCGCCGGGAGTAATATCTTGAATACTACAAGATTTATCCGAATTCCATGGCTGGTTTTCGACGCGACAGCTCTTCTATTGACATTGTCATTGATCTAGTTTCGTGCGTTTAGTACGAAAGATCCCGTAAGCGACTATCTCCAGCTTTGTTTTTAGATGTGAAAGGCGCGTATGATAATGTACTACATGAAGCCATTTTGTGTGCTCTTGCGGTGGTTGGCCTTGGTGGTCGAGTCTTTCGGTGGATTTCGAGTTACCTTGCTGCGAGATCATTCTTTGTGTTGACAGAAGATGACCCAACTACGTGATGCTATACTTCCAGGGGTGTTTCTCAAAGCGGAGTTCTTAGCCCAACGCTATTCAATTTTGCGCTGATTGGCCTTGCTGAATACTTGCCAAGTACCATTAAAATTTCAATATACGCAGACGACATCTGTGTCTCGACTTCGGCAGTCACACGTCCTCAGATACGTTCCCAGGTTCGAAGATGAGCAACTATGATTGGTAAATACTTGTTAAAACAAGGTCTCAGCATATCACCAGAAAAATGCGTGCTGGTGGCCTTCACTCGCAAAGCAATGACCCCTTATTTTATCTCAATCTGCGGGCGACCGATTTCTTACGCCAAAGATCACCGGTTTCTGGGCATCATTATTGATAGGGACCTCTGTTAGAGTCCGCAAGTGGCCTATATGAAGAAGCGCCTGACCGCTATTTTCCAATTGTTCAAGTTCCTGGCAGGAAATACGTGGGGAATGTCAGTAGACGCAATGATGGAACTCTACAGAGCCCAGTTTCTCGGTTTCCTGAGTTATAGTTTGCCCATGCTTAGCAATACCTGCAAGACCAATGTTCGTGTTCTACAGGCAGTACGAGCCAAAGCACTGAGAGTGTGCCTTGATCTGCCCAAATGCACATTAACAGAGGCAACAATTGCAATTCCTGGTGACTATCGGATACAAACTCATTTTGTTGTAGAAGTCCTGAGAACGCACATAAGACACTTCACACGTGCTCCATGTTATCATCTTGCGCTGTTGCCTTCAGAGAGGCGTCAAGCATCGTTCGCTAAAATGATTGTGAAGTACAACCAGAAACTTCCCTCGGCCTTCACTCCTGCATCTAGACCATCGATAACCCCTTGGTATCTTATTGGACCCACAGTGCATCTTACTGTACCAGGGATCCGGAGGAAATCTGAGCTTTCATTGCCCCTGCTGAAAGAATTGTCTCTTCTTCTTTTGCACGAGAAATACTCAGACAGTGTACATATATATACCGATGGATCCCCGAACCGCCAGTCTTCGTCAGGTGCAGTAGTTGTCCCAGCAAGAAGTGTTACCATCAGCTTTAGGACTGACCACTCCACGGCATCTACAGCAGCGGGACTAGATGCTTTGCGAGCTGCACTTTGTGTGGTCAATCGGGAACCACCGCAACAATGATTGATTTTCAGCGACTCAAGGGCTGCCCTACAATCTGTGCTCTCAGCACTGCGTCACGGGCCGTACGAGCAGCTTGTTTTCGAAATTCGATGCCTTCTCCACACTTCACACGAGAAAGGGTATTATGTGACGTTTCAGTGGCTGCCAGTTTACTGTGGCGTCATAGGGAACGAACATGCGGATACTGCCCCGCGGGCAACTTGTGAAGGAACACGAGAAGAAGTCATATCACTTTCGCGGACCGATGCTACCAGTGATCTTCGACGACTTGCGCGTGAGCTCATGTTTTCACTATGGTGCCCACCAAGCAACGAGACGAATCGTGAACACCACCGGTCCTCTTTGATGGCTCTCTGCATGCCCACTGGGCTCGACCGAAGAGAAGCCACCCTTATTCATCGCTTATGGCTAGTAGTGGCATTTACGAAATCGTATCGCTTCGTCATAGAAATGGCCGACAACGCTCTCTGCGATGCCTGTCATTTCGAAGAGACGCTACACCACATGCTGTGCGACTCTCTGTCGTATTACATCCAGAGACAATCACTGGCGTCCGTTCTTGCACGCATCGGCAACAGCCAAATGTCTGGGGACCCTATTCTGTTAAGTGCCTGAGGGAAGACATTGCAACAGAAGGCGACAAAAGCTCTGTTGAAATTGCTACGTGACATGGACTTGAATAAGCGGCTGTAACAGCAATGTCACACACCGCGAAAGACAAGACTGGACAATGACTGAGTTTGCGCGCATGTGTTGCCGAAAGTGCTGTGTTTATCTCTCTTCCCCCTCTCCTCTCTTATCTTTCATCTCTCCCATCCCCCTCCCGTGCGCAGGGTGCCTATAAGCTGGTTAACCTCCCTGCCGTTCTTTTCCTCCTATTTTTCTTCCTTCCTTTCCTTTACTTCACCGTCCATGATTTCTCGCCCCGCTACCGTGGTCGAGTATAGCTAAGGTACTCGGCTGCTGATCCGCAAGTCGCGGGATCGCATCCTGGCTGCGGCGGCTGCATTTTCGATGAAGGCGAAAACGCTGTGATTCAGTCTGCTCAGATCAGGGTGCATTTTAAAGAACACCTGATGGTCAAAATTTCTGGAGCCCTCCACTACGGCATCTCTCATACTCATATAGTGGTTCGGATACGTTGAATCCCGCTTATCATCAGCGTCATCATTCATGATTTCTCTATCTCTATTCGCCCTGAACTCGTTATATCCAAACGTATTTGTTTGGGGACTACAAAACCACATGTTCATAAATGGAGACTAAAAAACCACATAATCGAAATTTTATTGTGTAAATGGAGATAACAAAAAAGCTAGACATACCACCTTTATATAAAGAAACCTTTTGCCACGGAAAAACGAACGTAGCAGACGTGTGCGATATTGCAGAATTCTTACTTATATTTCTGAAATGCTGTTTATTTGGAGCAGTCAACTCTTAAAAATAAACCGCGTGAAATGAAATCACTGGTTCAAAACTTTATTTGCATATGAGATGCCCATTTCAAAGTTTGTCGCTGGAAAACAATTTTGAGTAGTTCCTGAATATTCCCATTAACATGCTTTGTTTCAAGCTTGCCTAACTGACACGAAAGTGCTAAAATGTTTTAGTATTTAAATATTGCTTCTAGAGTGGATCTGAATGCTATCCTGAATCTCGGATATTCGTAGACAAAACATTGAATTATAGTAAGGTCATCACTCGGCCTCTCTTGCATAAGCTTATTGTATTGTACGGTTGATAATATCACAACATTGGGTGGACATGAAGAAAGGCATCGTGCTTCTTCTCGGCTCATCACTGCATGCTCTGGCTTGGAACCTTAGCAATCGCTATGGGTATCGTTCAGCTTTATTAATATTTCGGCGCGCTTGAAGAACACAGTGAACTGAAGGACGATAATGGCGATGATGGTAAACTTCACCGGAAGTGTTGATAAAACTTCTTTTTTGTCATATCATCAATTTTACGATGAAGAGGCAGAAATACAATCTTAGCGGCTTCTCTTCCTAGCACGCTATTTACAAACAGAAGGAAAATAAACGTTCGCCACGGGTGCCACTTTGATTTCGACTCAATCGAAAAGAAGTCCAGGTTAATAAAACAAACTCAAATTAGCGAGACCCATAACATCACGGAGAGCCTCAGAATTATATCGCGTTTGGACCAGCGACCTCCCAGAATTATTTTTATAAGAAGAAGCGAAATTGGCCAGCCAAGTAGCATCCGGAAAAGCAGCTATCAAGCAGTACTGGCGAACGTAATAACCGAAATCGGCTACTAGAAAAATGGCAGATTTCACGTTAGGTGGGAATCGATAATATGCGAAGCACGAATGAGGAAGGTTGAATTGCACTTTAAATAAGCACAGCGTTACGAGGTGGATGTAAACTATGCCGTACTTGACTTCCATCTCAGGAATAATATGGCTGCCCTTGAAATTTGTGATCGTCGTAAGTTCACGTCACGTAACACCAAATTTAGTATATGTGAAGCCAGAAGAACAGAAGAAAGCGCACTATGAGCGTAGCATGTAGCCATGTTTTTTAAGTTACATGCATGCCATGATTGTAAGTGTCATTTACCTTTGCATTGCAATCACGTCACGTAATACCAAATTTCGTATATGTGAAGCTAACGAAACGGCCGCGGGTGCATCATAAGCGTGGTATGTAGGGATGTTCTTACATGACACGTATGACATTATTATCATGTTTGCACCGGTCATATACCTTCGTCTTCTATTCGTTAACGTAACATTAACTTTGCCATATGTGAAGCTAGCAAAATGGCCATGAGCACGCTATAAGCGTAGCACGTAGTCATGTAGTTACATGAGACAAATGCCATTATTCTCATGCTTGCACCAGGCATATACCTACGTCATCCATTCACGTCACGCAATACAAGATTTGCTATAAATGAAGCTAGCAAAACGACAGTGGGCTCACCATGAGCGTGGCGTGTAGTCATGAGTTACATGACATGCATATCGTGATTTTCTCCGTAGGGCCTGTCACTTATGTTTGTCATGCAGTCATGTCATACCATACCAGGTTTGCACTATGTGATGTGAGCGAAACCTACGCAAGAGCAGCAAGACTATGACATGTCAATCATGATATTCACGACATACATGACATGATTCTCAAGTTATGACTAGTCACTTATGTTCGTCATGCAATCATGTTATGTCATTATATTTTGGTATAGATTCTATTTTAGAATTGACCAGGAGAGCTAAAAGTCGTAGGTGGCTAGACAGACCGACAGACAGACAGACAGACAAACAGACAGACAGACAGACAGACATATAGATAGATAGATAGATAGATAGATAGATAGATAGATAGATAGATAGATAGATTGATAGATAGATAGGTATGACCAAAGTCGCTGAAGTTTACCAAGAAATGCTTCTCATTTTAAAACTGGCAAAAAAACTGAAAAAAGAACTAGCCAGTATATGTATTAAACTTGAGCCTGATGCAGTAAAGGTATTCAAAAATGGCATTGCGATAACGGAAAAGTCGGCAATGGTTTTATCAAAGCGACAAAATGCAAAATCGTTTTGCCTTAAAAAGGAGAAGTACCGCCTGAACGCCTCAAAATTGAAATCGCGAAGATTCAAGCATGAAATGCTGGCCATAGCGATCATTTCGTGCATGCTGACGAAATTTCGTTCGATGTTTTATAAACGGTGCCTTCTTCGCGTGTATTGCGGTACTTTCCTTGAAAGGGGTGCATGTCACGGCTTTGGCGACAAATATATGGTATATATGCTATGAGTATTAGAAATCAATGTATCCAAAATTGGGCACAAATTGCACTCACTTTCGGAGTTATTTCTTGCGTGTTGCCAACCTCCAAGCTCATACGATACCATTGATGAGTCGCAGTGTGTAACTAATGCGGAGAAGTGACTCAAGGAATCCGTGTAATATGATATTTCCAATTCTGTTCAATGCAGAGGGCTTTCGATTCACGGTGTTTCTCATTGTCCCGTTTACTTTCATTTAAGGTATATTCTGCTGCATACCTTCTGAAAGATAGTGGTGCGCAAATCGAGACCCCGCGCAAGAGCTTTTCCCATGTCCCAGCCATATGTCCAAGTCGTTTGCGTCTTTGCCATGCAAGAGCAAAATGAAATGTCCGGAGCTCGAAACCATGACCTACTGTACTCCTGACCTGCCCAGATGTCCCCTTTCCAGCACCGATGTCTAGTTCATACTTTCTGACACTAAAGGGTCGTAACCTACGGGCAGCGCGGTTACGTCCCCACAGTTAGCACTCAGTCAGAACCTGCTCGTTTACGCAAGCTTCAGCGTTCGTGGTCATATTTCGACCAACAGAGAGCTTATATTGTGCATATAAGCATAAATGCTTTATTATTCGAAATTTACGAGTCATAAAGGCATTGTTTGCAAATGAATGAATGCGACGCCACATACGTGTCCTGCACTTTGCAAATTTACGGCTTCCCACGCAAGTCAACCATTGGGAAAGAAATATACTTAGCCACACTGAATAGCTAGCTTCGCCAGCCGCTTAACTTTGCAGAAACTGTCACACCCGGCAGTTCGTCACAAAAAGCAGGCGATCTTACTACAAAGTTCTTCAAACAATCCGCATGGTGGCAGTTGAATTGGTTATACGCATCGGCACCAACTGCGAGTGGTTCAACGAGATGGGGACATGCACTCCCACAGAAATCCGCTTGTCTGGAAAGGTGAGGAGTGCAGCAGGTATTGCTCAAAACACGCTTAGATGACATGTTGCACGACGTCACAAGATATTCATAGCATGACTAAAATCTATGACCAAAAATAGTAGCCAAAATTCAGCCCAGTAACCAAGGCGCTTTTCACTGCCTCTAACAGTCTAAAAACAGCGACTAAACAGAAGAAATGTAGCCAATCCTGGCAACTCTGGTTGAAACAGCAGATCAATAGGTTCCAATAACGAATACCGTGCTTCCGTTTGGTGAAATACATGGTTGCAATTTTCTGAAATGTTGCTTTTTCTGAAGCAGTGATTCTGGTGATTCTGTCGAAATGAAAAAAAGGCTACAATATGATATAAGCTAGTCACCTGACAAGCTTCGGTATAGGAAGAAGCTAGTCACATGTGATGTCGTGGATATGAAATTGCGTAATTACACTGCACGGCAAGCTTTCACGTTGCTCCGATTTTGTCGTCTCTGCTATGTGACGTGCATGCTCTGTTTCTTTTTCTTGGCTTTCCAGCTTTGCAGCTAATTACTGCGGCATAGGAACACCGGCACTTATATGTCTTGAATGACACAGATATTCAATGGACACTACAACCAAATAACAACTTATGTCACAGTGAAAGCTCAATGTATGGCAACGTCTAAAATGACAATATTATCAATAGCAGTGCCCTATATATATACTTGGCAATAAATTAGTGTAAATGCACGAGCACATATGCGCCATGAGTAGGAAATTCGCAAACTCATCCCGATGATATTATACTTACCACCTACAAATAAATACTAGTGTTTGAACTAGCTGTACTAAATTAAGAGCCTTCCATGCGTCATTAGACGTAATAAAAGGCTGCTTGTTTGTCTCTGTTTGGTTTATGAAAAAAAAGAACCACTGGACGTTACTACGGGGAATGACGTAAGTGATTCAAAAAATCAGTTTGAGCCAGATTAAACTGTACAAGTCATGCCATATGGCGGATCCCGCTGAACCAAGCACGTTCGCCACCTGAGAGGCCATTGCAGGAAATTGTTCAATGGCTGTCGTTGCTCCTGTGGCTCCCGATGCTGTCTCTCGACTTCTATTATAGTGTATGGGCAGCCGCGCGGTAAAGCCGGGCAAGAGAAACGAGAACAGAAGGAAGGCAGGGAGGGTAACCAGATTCTAATATCCCGTATGCTACACTACAGTGGGGTTGGGGAATAGGTGGCTGAAAGAGAGAGAGAGAGTTAAATAAAATATAGAAAAGCACGGACACACACGTACACCCAAAATCAGTCCACTCAGAGGCGTTCCGACAGGCCAGTAGTTCGCAAGAAGCCCACTAGCGCTTGCACGGCCTTCTTCTGCGATGATGAGTCATGATAATGGCGCAGTATACTTTCTTCTGACAGCGGTAGGCCATCAAACTTGCTTAGTGTATTAGGAAAGTATTGTCTTTCTAGGTTATATTCTGGGCAGTCGCATAGGACGTGTCAAACTGTCTCTTCATCTCCGCAGTGTGCACATGCGGCAGTGTTGGGCCTACGCGGAACGCGTTCGCAAGGGTAAAAGCGACTCCCAATCATAGTCTGCACAGAGCAGTCACGTCACCTCGTCGAAGTTTTGTTGGAAGCTGTCAGCTTAACGTAGGATCAAGGGATCGTGACCTTGAATGCGTAAAAAGATGCTCAGTCCAAAGTGACATAAAGCGCTGGCGAGCAAGCATGTGGATCCTCCTAGCAGTGTCTGTCCTAGAGAGAGGTATTGACTGGTAGCTGACTTCTGTATGGGCAGAAAGAGCAGCTTGACCAGCCCGTTCATTACCGATAATTCGACAGTGGCTTGGCAACCACTGAAATATAACGTGGTGCCCTTCCTCTGTTATATGTTGTAGCATTTCTGCTGTCTCAAATTCCAACTGCTCGTGCGGAGCACGGCGTAGATTTGACAGAAGCGACTGCAGTGCCGCCTTGAGGTCGCAGATGATCGTTCACCGTTGCGTGCTTTGGTCGTTTATGAAACGCAGCGCAGTGCCCTGCCAGCTCTGCGGCCGTTTATGCGGTTGCATGAGCTGTCCTAAATGTGATGGTTGGGGCGTGCGTTGGAATAACGACCGCCGCTGTTGAGCTGTTTGGCAGGACGGAGCCGTCGGTGTAGACATGGCAGCAGTCTTGGTACTTCTCGTACAACAGAAGTGAGGCGAACTGCTTGAGGGCTGGTATTGACAAATATTGTTTTTTCTAGATGCCTGATATTGCCAGTTTGATGACTGGTTGTTTGTGGAACGATGGAGAAACTGAAGGTCTCACCGTGGGCGTAAAACCAGTTGGTGGAGAATCACCATGTGTAGTTCAACAAAAGGAAGTATCAGGTCTATCCGCTGGTAGAGAGGCTTGGTGGTGGCGGGGAGTCCGGGCCACATGCCTTATGTGTGTCCTCAGAGCTTCAATTTCAATATCAGTCTGCATGAGGTGGTCTTTGGCTAAAGCTATCGCCGTCACTGTTGAGGCAGCCTGAGGCAGACCTAGACAGATCCAAGGTGCCTGTGCCTGAACGCTCTGTATCATGCGCCGACCTGATTTGTGGGATTTAACGACCCAAAACCACCATTTGATTATGAGAGACGCCGTAGTGGAGGGCTCCGGAAATTTTGACCACCTGGGGTTCTTTAACGTGCACCCAAATCTGAGTACATGGGCCTACAACATTTCCGCCTCCATCGGAAATGCAGCCGCCGCAGCCGGGAATCGAACCCGCGACCTGCGGGTCAGCAGCCGAGTACCTTAGCCACTAGACCACCGCGGCGGGGCAAAAAATAACCAGCCGTGAGCAGGAAACTGTTTTGCTGGCATTTGATAATGCGGGCAGACTGTATAGTAGAGAGCTAAGAAAAAGCACTTTGTACAGTAGTAACATAGCATTGGACTGCATTCCCCAAGTCGTTCCAGGGAGAAACTTCAAGAGATGGTATATGCACGTCAATTGCTTTATTCAATTACGACATATGAGAGCTCCATGATATGTCTCTGTCAATTATGACACCCAGACAATGGTGAGATGGACAGTATGGTATATTTTGACCATTAAATGACACTCTGTAATTCGTCTTGGGTTTGCGAATCAATGCCAGAAGAGCGCTCTTTCCGGAGGAAGTTTCCAGGCCCGATTGCGGAGGTACAAATCCGTTGCAGTAGCCACTCTCTGTATTCTTGCTCGCAACTGCGGGTGATTTACCACAGATTTCCAGATGCAGATGTCATCTGCGTATGTTGATAGACAAATATTGCTTGGTAGGTGCGTATGAAGACCGATCAGTGTTAGATTACATGGCACGGAGCTCAGTACACCACCCTGAGGGACGCCACGAACACTGAAACGTGCGGAGGTGTTCCCGGCCTCCGTACTCACAAAAAGGATCACATTTGGAGATAGCTGCGTATCCACCTAAACATTCGGCCACCCACTCTAATCTCTTCTAGTGCGGCAAGGACGGCTTCATGAGTAACGTTATCATAGGCTGCTTTGAAGTGAAGGAACAGACGGGTGCAAAGATGTTTATGGCCTTTAATATGTTCAACGTACGTGATTAGGTCGACAACGCTATTGATCGATGATCGACCACGTCGAAGGCCAGCCATGGCATTTGGGTAGATCTCATTATACTTCAAGCACCACTCCAGGCGGCCGAGGATAAATCTCTCGATCACTTTACCCACGCAACTAGCCGATGTGATTGGGCGAAAGAAGGTGAGTTCCGATGGTGACTTGCCAGGTTTTAGCAGTGGTACTAGACGACTATAGTTTTCTACCTTAAGAGGACAGTGCCCTGTAGCCAACAATCAATATTTAGTAGAAACAGAGCTATTCTCGCGCGCTCACCCAGATGACACAGGGCTCTGTAGGAGATCCCATCAGGTTCTGGTGCGGAGGTACGTTTGCACGAAGAGAGTGCTGCCTTAAGCTCCTGAATGATGAACGGGAGGTCCATACAGGAATCACGTGGCGGACAACTGCTCGAAAGGGGTGAGCTTGTAAGTGCTGTAGTTCGCCATGACAATCCGGTGCAGAACTCTTCGGCAACGTCAACATTGGTCAATTTAGGTAGAAGACTAAAGCCTTGATTGGTGACCTGTGAGTAAGGCATGACCGCAAACCTCGTACGGTCCTCTTTAACTGCGATAAAGGCTTACGAGGGTCGAGTGACTCGCACAAAGTAATCAAGCGTTGGAATTCTAGCTTGTTCAACCGACGTTGGATCTTGTTCTACATACGTCTAGAAGTTCGCAAATCTTCTATGTTCTTCGTGCGCCGGTGCCTTCTTTCAGCACGTCGTCGTAAGGCTCGAAGTCGCTCCAGTTTTATGTCGATATCCATGACTTTTACAGTACATGGTTCGTACATACAGTCTCTTATACAGTACTCTTGATGGCCTCTTGTAAATTGGATATGTGTTCTTGGCATTGGTCTTCCCTATGAGACTAAAGTTTTTTGCAGTCCACTCTTTTAACCTTGTCGCAAACTTTAGCAGGCGACAATCCTCTGACCTTGACGTATGTTGAAATATGATCACCTCCATGCGTTTCTATACCCGTAAAACATTCAGTATGCTTCATTACGCTTCGCGAAACAAAAGCCAAGTCGAGACAGCTGCTGTATGTGGAGGAGGAGGAAGCAACAAAAGGGAGAAGGCAGGGTGGTTAACCAGAAAGACATCCGGTTTGCTACCCTACACTGGCAGATTTGGGAAGGGGACAAGAAAGATGAGAAAGTGGGAAGAGAGGGAAAACAAAAACGGGAGACTGACAGTAATTTCACTGAAGCGTGTAGAACCCTACTGCATGTCAGAGACGTTCACACAAGCCTGTCTTTCTCAGAAAACAAGCCACGTAAAAATATAGGGCTACCATCGTTCAGTAACCAAAGCTTGCTGTCGGAGGCAAACACAAGTTTCTACCCTTCATGTTGGTCTTTTGACTTCACCATAATGCATGATGAGCGGTAAAATCCCCGATGATAACAAACGGGTCAGGAGTTAACGCTATTATGTCTCGTAGTCTTTTGTAATCGTACTGACTTGATGGTAAAAGGTATGCGCCAACCACAGTGATGTTGAGCTTCCTCTTTTTCACTCTGGAGCATGCGTATTGATTTCCGTCATGGGGTGGCACAGGTTGAAGGATGTAAGTGAGGTCTCGGCGATTGAACACCAGAACCTTGCTGCTTTCAGTAACAGCAGACGACATAAAAGGTTCGTATCCTGAGAGTCTTATTGCACTCGATAACAATGCCCACAAATGACGATTATGGGAAACATATTGATGTACACTAATCGACGAAAATCAGCAATGCGCGATCTTAGTCTCCTGGCATTCCACTGCAGTAGTGCTGCTTTATGAACCTCATCCCTGAAAGACAGGGGTGGGTTAGCCATGGTCTACATACATGGCCCATTCATAGTAATTGGCGTATATAGGCCACCACATGGCCACAAAAAGAAATTTATTGAGTTTCTTAATGTTGTGTTATCCACTGTTCGCGGGAATACTCCTTGCATTGTTATGGGTGACATAAACATTGACCTCTGTTCCAATGATCCTTATGCCAAAGATTTTGAAACGCTCTTACTTACATATGGAAGTACAAATTTTATACGCTCACCTACTAGGGTTACATCAACAAGTGCTACGCTCCTTGATATATGGGCCTCAAATTTAAGTTCACAGAATATAAAATCCGGGGTGTTTGCGTATGACATAAGTGATCATATGCCCATCTTCTTTCTTGCACGAGTTACTTCTCAAATTGGTCAGAAAACAGAGACATCTTTCCAACGAATTAAAAAGAGCAAAACTCGGGAACATTTTTTTCAGCTAGTTCAGAATATAGATTGGACCACTGTTTATAGACAAGAAAATCCTGATGATGCTTATAACACATTCATGACGTTATTGAGTACTAGCTATGATGCGGCATTTCCACTTCAGAAGCGCTCACGTGGCAGAAATAAGAAATGCAGAAAGCCTTGGATAAATCGTGATCTTTACTGGCGCATAAAAATAAAGAATAAATTGTATCATGATTTCATCCGTTCGCGGAACACAGACGCCTTAGCTGAATACAAGAAATACAGAAACGTTTTAAATTCACAAATACGGAAGGCTAAACAGAACTACTATGAAAAATTATTTGAAAGCATTTACAATGACCAGAGGAAGCTATGGGAGGTCATAAATGGGCTTACGAACAGAAATAAGGGTTGTAATAGGACACAGGACCTAACAATTAATGGTCAGATTTTCAGTGGTGAAAGGTTGGCCAATGTCATGAATGAACATTTCATAAATGCGGGTTTCTTTATTTTAACGGATGAAAAGCGAGATAATGCTCCAACTCCTGATAATTCTCCTTTGCCGTATTCTATTTTTCTGGCACCCACAGATCCGGTTGAAGTAGAAAGATTAATCAGAAAACTTAAAAACAATGTTGCATCAGGGATTGATGAGATAGGTTCTGTTGAGTTAAAAATGGTGTCACCATTGATATCTAATGTCTTGGCCAATATTATCAACCTCACCCTCACTAACGGTGTATTTCCAGAGCAGCTAAAAGTAGCAAAAGTCACTGCAGTACATAAAGGTGGTGATATCAATACTTTAGAGAACTATCGACCTATATCAGTGCTTCCAACAATATCAAAAATATTTGAAGGGGTTATTTATGATAGACTTGCATCCTTTTTTGATAAGCACCAAATAATAACAAAAAGTCAGTATGGTTTTCAAAAAAATAAATCAACAGAACAAGCTCTACTGTATATCAAAGATAAGATAATCGAAAATATGGAAAACAAAAAACATACTCTTGGGCTCTTCCTCGATCTTCAAAAGGCATTTGACTCCATACAATTCAAATCATTGATTCATAAATTATCAAGTTATGGGGTGCGTGGAGTTGCACTACAAGTTGAACCAAGGAGTCCCCCAAGGGTCTATACTGGGGCCAATATTGTTACTTGCCTATATAAATGATATTGTCGATATACCTCATTCTCATGAACTTACAATGTACGCTGACGATACGAATGTTTTCTTTTCATCAGACAATCTAATATCACTTGAGGTCAGTGTAAATAATTATCTAAGCAATCTTTCAAATTGGTTAAGGCAAAATGGACTGCGCTTGAATGCGAAAAAAAAAACAACCTATATGATATTCCGACCTTTAAACAAACCTATTAGTAACATAGCTGTAAAATTCGAAGGAAATTGCATCGCACATGTTAGGGAACAAAAGTTTCTTGGTGTATGGTTTCAGGAGGAATTAAACTGGAACACACATGTAAATCATCTGATCACCGCATTAGCGCGAATAGTTGGTTGTTTTTTTAGAACAATGCACTTAATCCCATTGAGGTTAAAAATAAGTATGTACTATGCACTCCTCCATTCTAAAGTAAGTTATGGGATGTTAGTCTGGGGAATGACATCACAAGGGAATTATCATAAGTTAATAACTATACAAAAGAAAATATTGCGCTGCTTTGAAAATTACAGGGGGAATCTACAAGACTTGCGCACTGCTCCACTATTCATTAAACATTTCATACTCAGAATTGATCAATTATATCATTTTAAATTACTTCAGTTAATACAAAAGACTAAGCTATATGAAGAAAGTTGCACCGGAAGACCACACTACAGTCTGCGAGAACAAAAGAAACGAGCTCCTAGAACAAGAACCCAATATGGAAAACAAAGTATTGCTAACCAGGTACCTCAGGTTTTAAATACCCTTGCAGATCAATTGAACTTTAGGGCTAGTAGTGCGACTTTCAAGAAACAAATAAAGAACTTATTCATAACCACCGGTCTATACTATCGAAACTACGTAATGGAGTCTCATGCCTCTGCAAATGCTTAAATTGTTCATAAACTTCTATGTCAATTATACCAGTGTATACAGCGGAATTCATTGTATCCGCATGCATTTTGTGTATGTTTTTGAGTTGTTTCATTGATATTGCTTAGTTGTGAATTTTAACGAGAGTGACCTCTAATTCTTAAAATGTGTTATGTAAACTTCTTATGCTATTTATGTTTGAATTTTGTGTTTACAATTTCAGGTTGCTTGAAACCGATGTATTGAATATATATATTGTTCGTCAGTGCTGATGTCTAAGCTTTGCACTGTCACGGACTGCGGAGGGACAAGGGCCTTTGTCAGGCTGTTCGCCTTTAGCCCTTTGCCCCTGCAGTGAGCTCTGTATCCGGCTTACTGTAAATAAAAATACTACTACTACTACTACTTTAGGGCTGCTAGCACTGGACTCAGCGCGTCCAGTACTTGAAGGGTACGTTTGGCTGACGGTGTATTCCTGTTGCTCAACAACACGCGAATGTTGTTCACTAATCATCGCACCATCACCATCACGTGATGACCTGGCTTCCCGGCCGTTGCAGCATCTTGTGCTTGTTCTTGAGGCGGCTTCTGATGAGGCTCAACAGGTCGTGTAGGTGGCTTCTGTTGAGGCTCAACAGATCGTGAAGGATGAAAGGCTGGCCATTTCTTTAGTGAGAGAGACCTCCCAGCTTCTTCTTTTTCGACGCAATTGTTTACCGAGCTAGGAGCCGCACCTGTCAACTTCGTTTGAGTTTCTGGCTTTCTCGTTAGATTTGGCACTGTCCTTCGTGAGGATCTTCGAAGATAACGGCGCCTTCGCCTTACTTTTCGCTCAGATTCTCTGTGAGTAGAGTTGCTTCACGCCAGTCGAGTTGCCTTAGAATAGAAATCTCCTTCTTAATCTGAGGATTGTCCTTAGAGGAAGCACTGTACGCCCCGTGGCAGTTGGGGCATTTCAACTAGTTGCACTACACTTGACTTCTGAGTGGTGTTGAGCGCATCGGGGGCACACTGCGGAATTTCTGCAAGCGCCCTTCACGTGGCCAATATTCTGGCACTTGAAGCACTGCATAGGCTTTAGAATAAATGGGCGAACCTGGTGATGAAAATAGCCAACCTTCACATAAGAGGGAAGACAGTCACTTTGATTGTTATTCGCACAAAACGTGAGTTGCTTAGGCGACCAGCATTGACGATGAGGTTGTTTTGACTCACTGCTTTTGTCAGTACAGGAAAACTTTATTGCCAATTTCAGTGTCTATATCATAGATAACTCCTGTTACGGTGCTACCCTTCACTGGTATGATGGATCGGACTTGGATGTTTCCCAGCTCCGATACATGCTGTAGCGTGTTCAGTGCACTCGGGTTCATCATGTAGATTGCCAAATATTCTTCCTCGTGTTTGTCCTGATGTCCTTAATCTAGTTAGGCGCAATGTTTTAAAGATACAAGGGCAGTGCTTTGCTGTTGGGGATGCATAGATTGACAGTAGTGGTCGGCGGCACAAACAATGAAGTGAGGCCATCGCTGAGGCGGTTCGCACAGCGGCTCAACTTGATGCCGACGACGCGTTCATGATTCTTCGTTTGGCCTTGCGGTAGAGCGCAGGTTCAAAGCCGTCTTCAGAGGACTCGTCATATAATGTGGAGTGCAGCTCGGTGTCCTCGTTCTCACTAGATGCATTACCACGCTTTCTTGAAGCAATCCCCATGGATGAACCGCTACCGGGTGGGATCTCCGGGGATCGTTTATTCATCACTGCCATGTACGGGGCGGGATACCTCGCTGTTGCACTGTGGAATGCAGAAAATACAGCACAGACGGCAAGTTGTGTTCCACAGAGCACTTCGCTTTCTTCTTCGAAGCCGGGCACTGTTGTGCCCGGAAAGAGTGGCGTGAAGTGTTCACTTGAGGCGAGTTAAATTGAAGTCTGCTAACGTTATGCGGACCATTACAACTGGATTTTATTTCAAAAGAAGCCCTTGATTCGTACAAAGCTGCACTGCAAGGTTTCTGGGCCCCTGTTTCAACAATCAACATTGACTTATTATTTCCTTTGAGTGTCCCTTTAAGATGTATTTAATACAAATAAAAATGCAGACGTTCGTTTTTAGTTGTAGGCCCGCAATGGGGATATTAAGTAGCGAAGAGATGTAAGAATGCGCAGACCTCGAGGATACCAGCCTTCGCCTTTTTCAGAGATAGACAGGCAGCTGCATTGACATATCGACCATCGCGACGACAATTTCGTGTCGTTCGTACGAGAACTGACAGCGCGCTGGCACGGGTTACTGTCGAACGAGTTATTTCCGACATGCACTTTACTACGACAGCATATCAAGTTACGCAAAGAATGAAAGTTAGAAAGGAACACAGGAAAAAAATATGCATTATCGCTAGCATTCTCCTTTAATTATAATCCCAAATCAAAGCTGATGTCTCATGACGCTTAAAAGTAACAGTAGTAAGGTGCATATATTATTGGTTTTACTGGTTTCCGTTTGTTGTGTCACTCAATGTCCGTTTTTTTTTTACAGCACAAAAGCTTCGATGACGTGTTCGCCTCGCGGTAATGCATGTTATATCATAGGCTATCATGTGTCTAAACTCAATATCACCCCCTTCTCATCCCACACAAAAAATATCACACAGGCTTGCGTGGTACTTGCCCGCACTGCTTCGGTTACAAGTGAGATGCAAAGTATTTATTTAGTAAATTGTGTAACTTTAGCGTAGTAAAATATGAGTCATGTGCAGTATCAGCGAATATTTTTAATATTAACGTTTTACATGCAATCTTTTGCAGCGGTAGGATGAAGATTTGGGCGCCTTTGATAAAAAATAAAGAAACAATTGACAGAATTGATAAAAAAGAATTATGTTGCTCTAAGGATGCCAGAATTCTTTGTAAACAAAGGGGACATGTGTGATGATCAGTCGAATAGCTAAGTCGGCCTGATTAATGCAAAAATTAAGATAAAGTGCGTGATAGATGCACATAAAATTTATAAGTATTGCACAAATGCAGTCGAATACACTTCTAACAAAGCCACTTTTAGCTATATAGAGTTTGTAACAAGGAAATTATGCGCCACCGTCAACTATTGCTTACTTTTTGTTATGAAATAACCAGCCCATAATGCTCCTACTCTGCATTATAACGCGTTCTAGCTGCTTATTGGCAGCACCGATAAGTATTGAAATGTGTCAGTGCAGAAGTGAAAGCACGTCAAGAATTTAAGCTACTTGACGCCCTCCTACCAAGCCAACGGCCAGTGCGTACTCAAACAACAGGATGTCATGTAGCCTTCTCTTTATTGCCAGCCATGCGGGTATGGTGAGACCCTCCTCTCCCCTCCACCCCATGACAGTAGCTGATTCGGATTCATGGTATACCGCTTCTCATAGCAATGTTACTGCGGCACAAAGCTGACTTTCGCGACTCTGTTCACAAGGGCATTGATTGTTTTATTTCGTGACTCAAATAGGTTCAGTCTCTTATGACAATACACAAGTATATACGCTCCCGTTCTGAGCTTGCTCAGAGTCCACGCGATCCTTGAGTGAACTGGGAGATGGTTATTTTATTTGGGTGATCACACAAAATGCAACATTACTTTTTACTGGCCTCCCTTTGCGAGAATTTCGCTTGTTCTGGCATGCAGCGCTATAATTTGTTATCACCTTTTTTTACAACTTACCGGTTGAACTATTGAAGGGTTATTTATAAAATAGTAGTTCAGTTATTTTAAATGCCCAAATAAATCTTGCCAAACAATAATCCTCAATGAGTGAGGCCTGAAAATATTTCGGCCATAGTTTTTTCAAACAACACTGCACGTGACAACGCACGATCTAAATTTAAATATATTGATAGAAACTGTTTGTGGCTGGCCGCACGGTAAGGCTCCATGAAATTCATTAGTTTACTTTATTTTCAGGGCTCAACCAGTGGGTTAACAGTTTTTGCCGCATAAAAAATATTTGAGTTGTCAAATAAAAAAATTCACAGCCGTGAGTATATGTTTGGTTGTCACTTATCAGTAGTTTGTCCTTATTTGAGCTAAAATCATAACCTGAAAAGACGCATGCTCAATTGCAGGTTATTTCTGGGTTATTTATTCTTACTGAAAAAACTTTCTTCACTATTCCGCCTTGTTTTTTGTATTTGAAGGATAATTTCGATGATAAATTTAGAAAAGCGTACGAGCTCATTCCAGGGACGACGCAACAGATATTGTGTTACATAGTTTTACAAAAAACGCCCAGGGAATTTGAGCTCTCCGATGCACTTTGAACAGCAGCATGTGTTGGTCCGGTCACTTTCTCTGGTGCACCAAGAACGCAGCTTTTTCACGTGTTCTATGTTTCGATTACATATAAGTTTCTGGCACGAAGGCCAACAAAAACTACCGGCATTGAGAACGCTTAACTAATCTTTCAAAAATGAATACTGTTCAAATACCTTTCAAATATTTCGCACATAGACGAATGGAATCTTGTCCTGGAATGTCTTGTTTTCTGACTTAAGTTATCGTGTTTGTGCAGTAATTGATGTTACCCACGTAAGTTGACAAAGATGATAAAGCATTGCGCGCATAACACATAACCAATATTGCAATTTTATTACCTTAGTGAAGCTACATAAAGGCGCTTTCTGCTAGAAAAACCACAACCCAGAATTGTGCTGAGGGGAAATAAACATTATTTCGTCCTGAAAAACTCTGATTATTCACCTCCCGAAGGTGTTTGCAACTTAAAAATAATTTGAGACAAACGATATAAAAATCAAGAAAAGAAGGAAAGGCAGCAGATGGGTGTGGTTACACCATGATATTAAGTAGGCAAGGTGCCATACATGCGACAAAATATAATAAAAAAATGATCGAGCTAGCATGCATGTGTGGTGCGGATGGCAGGGAAGGCGAGCGGAGATTTGCTGTCACCATTACGTAGTATGCTGGGAAAACATCGACCCTACAGCAGCGACCACCCGAATGCTATATGAAGCCGAATGCTAAAAGAACAAACCTGAAACGCGTAAAAAGTGAACAGCTCGAAAAGCAAAAACATGCATTTTTATTGAAAAAGAAAACACCACGAAACAAGCTCAGCAAGCATACACTGCAGTTTTGCATTCTTTATTTCGCGTTCTGTTTTTTAGCAAAATGAATTTTCCAATTAGCTCGCGTAAGGACTCTATTATGTTCTGCACCAGCATAGAATGCATCACACAGCTGAGGGCCCACTTCTAGGATTAGAATTAGGATGTTGTAGGTAGCAGACGAATCTAGTTCCTTTGTGTGTTCAGCCAGCATGCAGAAATTGTGGTTGCTAGCTCGTTAGCCGCCATACAACTAACTGGGAGCACAAGTCGTTACTAAAAGAGTGGCTCTACGCTGGTTGGTAGTTACAGTTTGTTAAAAGGGGTCGTTGCCCCTCGTGACTCTCCGAAATGGCCAGTTAAGACCGAGTAACCCAGAGCCGTTTTTTAGTTCTGCCAACACCACTTCATCTTCGCAGTGCTAAGTGGGTGCCCGTAGTTGTTTTTCTCTCTTCCCGGTCCCGAATTAATGTCCCTTTTTGAGCATCCAATGGACATTTTGCCCTATATTACGTTGACGGATTCTATTGCGCCGACATTGGTTTACTTTTGCTTGATGAAATAACTAATAGCTTTCGTCCCATAGTGTATATACAGACAGAGAAAAAAGAAAATACCTGCTTTTGTCATGGTGATGCCGTTCGCTGTGAATTCAACAAAGTTAGCACTATCAACACATTAAGAGCTTCCCGAGCAAATTTCCATGTCGGCAGTGGCTAAAACAAGTGGACGTTATTTTTTCTTACAGGGTCACTGAAACGGTTTTTTCACATTCCGTTTTTGATTAGACCACTATTGGAGCAAATAATAGCAACCAGAGTTATATCGAAACGGCCACTATTAATGCAGTTACGAGTACTAAAAGATTACCCTCCTCCTGCGCTTCGCTTTTCACCCTCAACTGTCATCGACTCTTTCTTCCAGCGCTTGGTGGTAAGTTCCACCTTCACGGCGCCACCATGTGGTGTGAGACCAAATGCTCGCAAATGCCTCCGCCGATCCGATACTAGCAGTCTGTGCTGCACGTTCCCCAGCCAATCAGATCAGCTGGAAACGACAACGTCAGCGGGGCAGAGCATGTCGCTTGGTGTATGGGCGGATGAAAACGCGTTTGGTCGAGTCGCAGCGATCTACAGCGATTCGCAGCTTTAAAGCGTTGTAATAAACTGCACAGTCTTTGGCAGCAGCGGTGGCAGAACCGGCAGATCTACTGATTTTCGTCTGTTTGCGCAGATTTTTTTTCGTCGACCACTGCCTTCCTGTCGGTGGCCTGTGTGGAAACCATCTCCCTGCTATCAAGTTTCATCGCATCGTGTGCCATTTTCACGCCGCGATTTCTTCGGATCAACTGATATCTCCAACTGAAGCTACCGACGATCTTACCGCTGGGGGCCACCACCATCACCGAGCTTCACTATAAAAGTCACCGACCCTGAGGACAGCGGCTCTTTGGCAGCAGCGGTGGCAGAACCGGCAGATCTACTGATTTTCGTCTGTTTGCGCAGATTTTTTTTCGTCGACCACTGCCTTCCTGTCGGTGGCCTGTGTGGAAACCATCTCCCTGCTATCAAGTTTCATCGCATCGTGTGCCATTTTCACGCCGCGATTTCTTCGGATCAACTGATATCTCCAACTGAAGCTACCGACGATCTTACCGCTGGGGGCCACCACCATCACCGAGCTTCACTATAAAAGTCACCGACCCTGAGGACAGCGGCTCTTTGGCAGCAGCGGTGGCAGAACCGGCAGATCTACTGATTTTCGTCTGTTTGCGCAGGTTAGTTCACGCCCGATTTAAATTTGCTTTGTTGTTCTTAGCGAGTTTTCTGTGCTGCCGCTGCTGCCAAGTGAATTGTATTTGTTCTGTGTGCTACATTTCCTGGTACTATGTCGACACTAAATGCATGCCCTACATGTAACGATGCCATTAAATCCGATGAATTGTCGGTGGCATGTGGCGAGTGTAGCGACTGTTTTCACATTGGAACATGTGCAGGCATATCAGAAAAACAGTATAAAAAGAAGTCCGAATCGGCTAGGCAAAAGTGGGTTTGCTCTACGTGCAAAGATAGTGGAAAAAGTGTCGAGATCACTGAAGGGAGGCCGGAAGCTGAAGTTGACATCAGATCTATTCTCAGTGGCATAAGTCAGAAGTTAGACGAGTTGTTGCCGCTCAGGGAAACAGTGCCAAACATCGAGCGGTCGATACAGCTCATGTCGGACAAGTACGATGAGATTTTGACAAGGCTTGCCGCACAAGAAAAAGATACGAAAGAAATACGGAAAAGACTTGAACGCCTTGAACAGGACACCTGCGCTAGTGATGATGCTTCAAAAAAACTTGAGGCCGATTTAAATGAGCTCGAGTGGAGAAGCCGCAAGTTTAACTTGGAAATACATGGTGTAAGCGTCTCTGAAGGTGAAAATTTGCTTGCAAAGGTAAATTCTGTTGCCAGCATGATTGACGTTTGTGCACTGGACGCAGCAGACGTCGCTGCCATTCACCGCCTCCCATGCAAATTTGGCAAAACACCAGGTATAATCGTTCGGTATGTCAGACAATCTGTTAGAGACGAATGGCTGCATAACCGGTCAAAACTGAGAGAAAAGAAATCAAGCCTGTTCATCCAAGAGAACTTGACCAGCCAAAGTCGGCAACTGCTTCGAGAGGCTAAGGAATGGGCGAGGGAAAATCGGTACAAATACGCATGGCACAAGAACGGGAAAATCCTGCTGCGCAAATCTGACGGCGATTCCGTGTTAGTAGTGCGTCACAGGACCGACTTTCCCGTCTAAGCCTGCTAGTTGCTGACTGTATCTAGATTATTTCATTCCTCAAAATGGCTAGTCAAAGTCCCTTTCTTCCACACGAGCTAGACGCTTTTGTGACAAGTCATCACGCACATTCCTTGAAGTGCCTTCATCTAAACGTTCGTTCACTCTATAACAAGGAAGAAGATATAAATGACTTCATCAATGGTTTTCATTTTCTGTTTGATGCAGTAATGCTTAGTGAAACTTGGTGCAGGGATGATCGTGATTTGTTCAAATTTCCGTCTTATCAATCGTATTGTGTAAACAGAACTAATCGCCGAGGCGGTGGCGTTATGCTGTTGCTAAGAGAGCACGTAAACTGCGAGCTGCTTTCCAACTTTTGTATCTGTTGTGATGATTTTGAAATAATAACAGCTCGTGTGAATGACTGTATGTTTTCCGTTTGCTATAGACCACCAAGTGGAAATCTTCCTAGTTTCTTTTGTTTCTATGAACAGCTGTTATCATTTGTTTCAGAAACTGGCGATTATTTGGTGTCTGCTGGTGATTTTAATATCGACCTGTTGACCATTTCTGCGCCACAAAAGGCCATGTTAACCATGCTGACTTCTAACGGATGCGAAAATTTAATCTATGTACCGACAAGGGTAACTACTGAAAGCGAAACACTGTTAGATTTATTTATTACTAATATCGATTCTACAAAAGCCAACAGTGGTGTAATAACGTGGGACCTTAGTGACCACCTCCCAATATTTGCTCTACTAAGAAAGCAAAATTTCACGATAAATGAAAAGCATCAGTACATTTCTTTTCAAATATTACACAAACAGGTTTGGATAATTTTAGAGCTGAATTGCTACTTAGCGATATTCCGCGAATTCTGAAAATAGACGACGTTGACATTGCATACAGTAAACTTATTGATGAAATTTCTCGTGTGTATAAGCGTCACTTCCCACAAAAAAAGTTTAAATTGGGTAAAAAAATAAGAAAACCATGGATAACCCCTGAATTGTTACAAAAAATTAAGTGTAAAAATGCGCTTTATCACAAGTTCATTAAAAGTAAGGAACCAAGCATATTGAAAGAATATAAGTCGCTTAGAAACAAACTAAACAAAGAACTAAGTTCACACAGGAAATGCTATTTTCAAGCTGAGTTTGATAGCTGCTCGAAAAAACCCGATATGTTATGGAAAAAGCTTAATACTGTCTTAAATCGCCGTAAATCGTCTCCACGTGTAGAAAAGCTATTTCTTGGTGGCCACGAAATATGGGGCGATGATTTGGCGAATACATTTAATGATTATTTTGTGAGAAATTCTAATTCTTGTGCATCTGCTGATATTACAAAATTTATGCCTGATAGCAATCCATCTTCCTTTTTCCTTCGCCCATTTACAGAGTCTGAAGTACTGTCAGTTTTTCTTTCGCTTAAAAATAGCTCAAGTTGTGACGTTGAGGGCATGCAGGTTCGTCCAATCAAGTATGTGCTTGATTTAATTTGTCCATATCTTACCTACATCTTTAATCTGTCTTTGGCGAGCGCTATCTTTCCCAGGAGGATGCAGATCGCAAGAGTTTCTGTGCTTTTTAAGAAAGGTGACATAAACGATATCAAAAATTAGACCTATTTCGATATTACCAGTATTATCCAAAGGGCTGGAGAAACTTATACACGTGCAAATGTCAAATTTTTTCGATAAGCACAATCTTATATCTACAGCCCAATTTGGATTTAGAAAACACCTTTCTACTGAGTTAGCCTTGCTACAACAAAAAGAATTCATTTTAACACAATTTGAAAGCAAGAATCTTGTGCTCGGCCTTTACATTGATTTCAGTAAAGCATTTGATTGTATCCATCATTCCATACTACTTAAAAAACTTGAAACCTATGGTATTCGCGGGCACTGCTTAAACCTCGTGAAGTCGTATCTAGATCATCGCCATCAGTACGTCCAGATTGAGCATTACCGTTCAGACTTAAAACACATCAGCAGAGGCGTTCCTCAAGGTAGTATTCTCGGCCCATTTCTTTTGATAGTTTACATCAATGACCTAGTAAATATCTACAGTGATGCGAAATACGTTATGTACGCTGACGACGCTAGCCTATTTTTTTCGTCACCTGAACTTGGTAGCCTTCAGAATAACACCAACACTGCTCTAAGGGCGCTCCAAGAATGGTCAGCAGCAAACGTTTTGCAAATTAATACTAAAAAGACAAAAGCCGTGATTTTCAGACCAAAATCTAAGCAGATAACCTGCGATCACATCACCCTTCTTTACACAAATGAAGCAATAGAAATAGTGAGTAGTGTGAAAATACTGGGAGTTACCTTCACACAAAATATGCTTTGGGATTTACACATCGAATCAGTTTTAGGCAAGCTATCTCGTGTGGTTGGTATGATGGCGCGTCACAGATTGATATTACCTTTTAAAATAAAGCTTCTTGTTTACAATGCGCTCTTTTTTTCTTCCTTGTATTATTGTTTTTTGGTATGGGGTACGACGACATATACAAATCTTGAAAGACTTCATGTACTGCAGAAAAAATTTCTACGGGCGCTTTTCAATGTACCCTACAATTCCCATACTTCAGATTTATTCTTGAAAGGAAATGTCATCCGCGTGTTTACCCTATACAATTACAAGTTAAGTATAGCGTTCAAGCGAGAGATAAAAGAAAACCTAAAGTTTTTCCACGAGTTATCTCATCTTGCCAAAAACACCCATTCATACGGCACTCGTTACATAGAACAGTGGAAGGTGGTCACTGCGCGGACAAGCTATTCTATGCAGAAGCTATCATACACGCTGCCAACCCTTTTAAATTCATTTCATAAATTACACATTGAATTGAAAATAACTTCTGCACGAACACTGCGCGAGCATTTCATCAATTCATGCTAACATAGTAAATAGTGTAAAATATTGCTTTTTTTCATTCTTCCTTACTGATGTGTTTTTTTTTTAGACATATCTGTATTCCGAATATGTGTTTCTTGTGATTTTTTTTTTCTCTTTATGTGAATGTTTGCCATCGCTGCCTGCACTGTAGGGGTGGCTGCGGGCCTCTGTCAAGTTGCTTGTGCTTTCAAGCAACTTTTACCCGCAGTCTCCTCCATCGCTGATGGAAATAAAAAATTATTATTATTATTATTATTACAGTTTACGCAGAGAGCTCAAATTGGTCTCTGAATTACACTTGGAACTTGGTCTACCGCGCATCGTGCTTGTTTCAGGGTCCCTTTAAGGAAACGCAAGCCAAAGGAGGGGGGGGGGGGAACGCATAAATCAATAACGATGGTCTCAGTGTAACTGTCAACTGTCAAGTCGGAGTAGCTGACACTGAACGACTGCTATCAATGCTTAAGAGCTGAGTGATGGCGGCGGGGGTGGGGGCGAGGCAGACGGAGATAATAAACAGAAACACTTTACATATGTTAGACTTGTTTCTATATTAAAATATAGGATTAGGGTGTAGACTTCCAATCAACTCTGACGAGTGGGCTTTTCTTTGTCTTGTTTCTAAATATACGCCCATTTCGCGCGTTTATAGCTATAACGTAAAGTTTATTGATTCATGGAAGTTCCTAATGTGCTTCAATTGTTAGGTAAGTTTTAATCATCCAAATCTCATTAATTTTGACGGCCATTTTATTTCATATGTCTGGCCTAGTCACGAGTTAATTACAGGTGTCGAACCGTCCGAATAGCTTAAGTTACTGTCACGTGAATGAGAAAAAGGATTTGTTGCTCGCATCGAGTGTACGCCGGCTTACCGGTTTGTTGTAGTGCATATCACATCCCTTGATAGGCTTGTGGCGACATAATTTTTGACCGTTGCTTAATTAGCTCAGATGCGCCGCTAGCGGGAGCCTTCTGTTTTAGACGTAATTTTTTGCCGGCACACATGCAGGCATAGTTGAGAAGGCAGGTTATATTAGGCACCCTTTTTAGCGCGCACATGATCTCGAATATAAATGGCCTATCATTTTTTGACAGAAACACGTTTCCGCGTAGTTATATGTCCTCGTACAGGTAGAGTTGGTGAGTTCAGGTGGTATACGAGGGACTATTCGTCAGCTGCCAGCTCGTAGTCAGGTCACGTGCTACGTGACGCCAAACAGGCTCATAAAGAGTGCGCAAAACTCGTGGCCATGGCTGTAGATGGCGCTGACTGACACTCCCACGTTTAAGTTCACATAGATACTGAATAAAGTGGCTGAAGGGATCGCTGTCGTAGTAGCTCAATGGTAGAGCATCATACGCGGTATTCGAAGGTCACAGGTTGGGATCCTGCCCACGGCAAGTTATCTTTTCACCCGCTTTTCTTTCTGCACATTTACAATATAATTGGCCTAATAACTTCCCCTATACTTTCCTTGGCATTATTGTCTGTTCGATCTCATCAATATCGTGTCTAAAGACCTTTAACAAATTACCACATATTTATTAGTTGGATTGTTGCTTCCAGAGATTTGTCTCTCGCAAATAAATGTGAATAAAACATCTAATATTGGCCTACGTAAGATCAAGTAATAAATTGTGAAAGCATTTTAATAGTTGTAGTGACAACTATAATGAAATAGTTGATCGTTTACATCATAACTTGAAAAATATGAAAATATTCGATCCAGAATGAATGTTTACTATATTGAAACGTGAATTTTCCGTTAGAATTTCTCTATTGTTTCGACACCCTACAGGCACTGCAGAGAATGTTATCGTCGGATGTATTTTTGTCAAGAGTTTGTTATTTGGAAGGAAGGAAGGAAGGAAGGAAGGAAGGAAGGAAGGAATGAAGGAAGGAAGGAAGGAAGGAAGGAAGGAAGGAAGGAAGGAAGGAAGGAAGGAAGGAAGGAAGGAAGGAAGGAAGGAAGGAAGGAAGGAAGGAAGGAAGGAAGGAAGGAAGGAAGGAAGGAAGGAAGGAAGAAAGAAAGAAAGAAAGAAAGAAAGAAAGAAAGAAAGAAAGAAAAGAAAGAAAGAAAGAAAGAAAGAAAGAAAGAAAGAAAGAAAGAAAGAAAGAAAGGAAGGAAGGAAGAAAGAAGGAAGGAAGAAAGAAAGAAAGAAGAAAGAAAGGAAGAAAGAAAGAAAGAAAGGAAGGAAGAAAGAAAGAAAGAAAGGAAGAAAGGAAGAAAGAAAGAAGAAAGAAAGAAAGAAAGAAAGAAAGAAAGGAAAAGAAAGAAAGACAAGAAAGAAAGAAGAAAGAAAGAAAGAAAGAAAGAAAGAAGAAAGAAAGAAAGAACGAAAGAAAGAAAGAAAGAAAGAAGAAAGAGAAGGAAAGGAAGGAAGGAAGAGAGAAAGAAGAAAGAAAGGAAGAAAGAAAGAAAGAAAGAAAGAAAGAAAGAAAGGAAGGAAGGAAGGAAGGAAGAAAGAAAGAAAGAACGGAAGAAAGGAAGAAAGAAAGAAAGGAAGAAAGAAAGAAAGGAAGAAAGAAAGAAAGAAAGAAAGAAAGAAAGGAAGAAAGGAAGAAAGGAAGAAAGGAAGAAAGAAAAGGAAGAAGGGAAGAAAGAAAGAAGAAAGGAAGAAAGGAAGAAAGGAAGAAAGGAAGAAAGGAAGAAAGGAAGAAAGGAAGAAAGGAAGAAAGGAAGGAAGGAAGAAAGGAAGGAAGGAAGGAAGGAAGGAAGGAAGAAAGGAAGGAAGGAAGAAAGGAAGAAAGGAAGGAAGGAAGGAAGAAAGGAAGGTAGGTAACTATTTTCTTTCTGCGGAACGCGAGTGAGTCACGCACCCGGCTCAGTCCTACGTGTAGAACTGGCAAGCCGTGCCTGCAGACCACCTCGCGGGCCCGCTGGATATTATGTTCTTGTATAATACATAACATTTTTTATATGCATAATCTAACAATTATGGCGGATTTTAGTGCATATTCTCTATTTTGGATGAAAATTCGGAATAGTGAATGCCAAAGACATGAAAAAAGCAGTATATAAGCTAAACTGAAGTGTTTTGGTATCAATCTGACATGCCGTGTAAGTTACAGGTTAAAGAACACGCGTAATCATGAAGTCAAGTCACATAACAGCAATAAAGCTCAGGCAAAAAAGTTACAGAAAAACAGAACAAGTCAGTATAGTGCGATGCGTTTTGTTCGGGAAATGTGAAGTTGTCACTTTACCCCACTTATAGAAGGAGCATCCTGTATTTTATTTATTTATTTTAATACTGCCAACTTGCTTTACAAGCCATAGGCAGGAGTGGATTGTACACAAAAGAAAATGATGAACAATCTGTGAGAACGGTTCCAAACAAATCTGTGGAATAAAACTAAAAACAGTGTTGAACAATCTTTTCAGTATGTGAAACAAGAAACAACAGGTTCCAGTAAAACACACACGATAATACAGTTGAAAATACTGGTAAGAAAATACATGGACCACAGGGTGAAAAAATGTTTCAGTTTAGGACAAATAAAATAACTACAAGGGGAAAAAAAGAGAAGAATGTGCAAAAGAGCGCATGTTCACGCAGTAGTCTGCTCGACAACGATAAGAAGGGTGTAATGATTTTTGTTTCAATGTCGCACGCCATCTGGAAAGCGACAGACGCCACAGGAAACATCTCGGTCATAGATGAGCGAGAGCGTGCATAAACGACGACATGGTTGGGCTCTGTAATACATTTTCAGGCAATGCGTTCCATTCATGGATTGTACGAGGGAAGAACGATTTTTTGAACATGTTGGTTCGGCACGAGTATTCGATTAGCTTGAACGAATGAGATGAACGGGTTGGGCGCCTACTACACGGTTTAATATACAATTCCCTATCTATTTTGACATGTTGTCGATAAATCAGGTATAACATCTTGAGCCTGTCTCGATAGCGTCGTACCTCTAGAGTTTCGAGGTTCGCGTCCTGTAAAAGAGCACTGACGGATGTGTGACGACGGTAAGAATTAAAGATAAATCTGACTGCTTTCCGCTGTATGTTTTCGATTTCGCTTACGTTTGATTGGGTGTAAGGGCCCCAGACAGGAGTAGCGTATTCTAGTAATGGTCCTATGAATGTCTTGTAGGCCAACAATTTTATATTGCTCGTAGATTTAGCCAAAACACATCAAAATATCACAAAAAACACATCAAAATATCATAAAAAAGAAAAAAAATTACACAATAGCACACGAACAATTAAAAGCGTACATACTGAGTAGCATAGACTGCTTTCATGGAAGCCTACCTGCTGCTGCGCCGGTGTGCACTATCCATATTCGAGCGAACACCTGTAACAGTTTCACATGCAGCAAAAGCTTGTCTGTTCTGTTCTGTTCTGTTTTAACTGTTTTGCTGTGAAGAGCTTGAGCTTGAGGTGCCTATTGCCTCGGCTACTTCATATCACAAAGTTCTGCAGCGAAAAATAAAATAATAACACAGAACGGTACCCAAAAATTAAGAATACGAAAAAGAAAAAAGACACTGAAACTAGTTCAAATATCGTGCCAATACACAGTTTTCTTCGCGCAGTTCACACAGTCATAAACTATTTACACGCACACCTTACTATTCTACAGTAAGTATATACATGACCACATTTTATATATACCCATCTCTGGCTGTCTGTCATAGGCGCTTGTCCAGTCCGGTCTCTACTAAAAAGTTTGTCAGGAAGATTATTGCCGTTTTCTGGAGATGCATCTCAGGCCATGGTCCAAGCAGTTTCTTTCTTGTGAGGGGCCGTCTGTCCAAACTTCCTCATTGGTTCTTTAATTTTTCTCTTTCATTCGCGTATTTAACGCACTCCCAAAGAATACGGCGAACATTTTCTTCTGCATGACCACAATGGCATTCCGGTGAGTTGGATCGATGTATCTTGTGCAAGAAGCTGTTTGTGTATGCTACTTCCAATCGAAGACGGTGGATTAATGTCTCTAGGTGTCGTGGGAGGTCTGTAGCTATGGAAAATTTTCTGTGCGGATCAACTTTATAAAGTACCGTTTCCTTTGATTTAGGGCTCTCAAACCACTTCTCCATCGAACAATGGTTAGCTCCTTGCGATATAAAATGTGGAATATCCGCCCCAGACATAGGGATTGTGCGATCCCGTCCTTCCTTCAATGCTTCCTTCGCGAGGCTATCAGCCTCTTCATTTCCCTTTATTCCAATGTGGCTGGATATCCATTGTAATACGATGTTGTGACCCTGCGATGAGGCATATTCCACAGTTTCTGCAATACGTACATTATGCTATTTCACCATTTTTGTAAGGTGATCTCTCATTTCTGGTTAGCTGAAGAGCAGGTTTGCTGTCAGTGCTTATCACCAATTTTCGTGGCTCAGGATTCTCGCAGATAAGCTTAACTGCTTCAAAGATAGCCACCAATTAATTCTGCTGTCGTCGACGAAGATTTGTGCGATAATTTGTACAGCTTCTTTTTCTGAATTTTGGGTATAAAGACCGCACAGGCTGACGCTTCTTCAGCGCATGATCCGTCTGTATATATTTTCGTGTTTTCATTATGCATTACATGAAGCTGATGAAATACCAACTGTGCCGCTACTAGAGGTGCCATGTCTGCTTTCTTCTCTATGCCGTCTATTTCACGGATAACGTTAAGAAGTGGCAGCGTTCAAGGTGGTTTTCAAGTTTTCCATTGTTTAAATTCTGGTACTACTGCTTGAAATGATGATATAGTATCCTGTAGTCCCGTTGCCGTCCTTTGTGTTAGTGCACCAGATAAAAAATCACTTTCATGTTGCGTGAAAATTCTAATTAAATTTCGAGATGTTTCTTTAGTTCAGAGTTCTGCCAAAGGTGGCTCTTGAGCTTCCGCATACACTAAAGCACTGGAAGTTGACTGTGGTAAACCCAGACATACCCTCAAGGTCCTTGCCAATAACAAGTGAAGTCTCTTTTCGGTGGAGGCTGGAAGTCCGTGCAGCAGAGGCAGGGAGTAAGTTACGATGGGGCGTATCCAGGCAACATGTAGGGCTAATAACGACTCTGTAGTACCACCCCATTTGGCTCCGCAGAGATGCCGGAGGATTCGAATGGCCTGATTCACTTTTTGTTCAAGGGACTGGACATGAGGCGACCATGTAAGTCTGCGGTCTAAAATTACTCCCAAGAATTTATGAGTTTTACTCATTTGAATAGGCTGATTTTGTAGAATAATCTGGAAATTTCCAGGTCTCTTTAATGTAAACGGAAGTATGGCTGTTTTAGCCAGACTCCGTGCCATACCTCTTTTTTTTAGAAAACGGTCTACATAATCTAATCCTTCTTGTAGAGTTTCTTGTACATCCAAAAACGATGAACCAGACGTCCATATACTTATATAATCAGCATATACTTAACATCTGATGTTAGGTGGAAGATTATACAGGAGCTGCGTCATGACTGCCTTAAAGAGAGTAGGGCTTAGCATGCTGCCCTGTGGCACTCCTTGGTTGACGACATGTTCTGACGTTGGGCCCTCCTGCGTAACTACAAAAATTTTCCGGTGATTCAGGAAATCAGCGATCCAACGCAGTATCTTGCCCTTGAATCCCTGTAATGCCAGGCCTTTCAGAACGTGAACGTGACTCACTGTGTCGTATGCTCGGTGGACATCAAGGAATACAGCGACAGTGATGTTTCCTTGCGTTAGTTGGTTTTCCACATCTGTGACCAAATCCTAAATTCAGTCTATTGTGCATCTACCTCTTCTGAAGCCGGCTATGCTTTCTGGTAGTTGTTTTTTCATGTCTTGCCACCATAAAATTCGTTTATTGATCGATTTTTTCATCACTTTTGAAAAACAACTTGTCAAACTAACCGGCCTAAACAAGTCCAACTGCATAGGGCTCCTCCCTGGCTTTAGCAACGGTATTACTTTTGATATCTTCCAACTTTCCGGAACTTTTTCTTCTTGCCAACTTTTATTATAGATGTGCAACAGGTGAAATTTTCCTTTCTTGCACAAATTAGCAATAGCAGCGTATGTAACTCCATCTGTTCCTGGTGAACTTGTTCGTTTTACTGAAGGCAGCACATAATGGAGCTCCGCTGGTGTGAAGCTGTCTTCCAGATCTGATGAACTGATCGCAGAGAACTTTGTTACAACCACCGAAGCTGATTCTGCTGAGGATTTATATTCACTAGTTTGGGTGGTCTCTCCATTTCTCAGTATAAGATCGCAAAATTCTTCGGCAATCACGCGTTCGCTAACTCCTTGAGACAGCGCTAGAGCCTGGAGTGGTCTCGAGTGGATTACTGGCTGTCGGAGGGCGCATACCATGTTCCACAGTTGAAGCGCCGAGGTAAATGGAGAAAGTGAGGCCCATAAACCTTGCCACCTTTTGGTTGAAAGCTTCTGAAGTTGGTTATGCATTGCAGAATGTACTTTCTATGTAACCTTGAAATCTTCTAAATTACCCGACCTGCGATATCTTCTTTCAGATCGGTGTCGTATTGCCCGAAGCCTCTCATACTCAGCGTCACTACCCGAACACCCATCTGAAATGTGTACTGCAGGAGTTGCTTTTGTTAGAAAATTTTTTATCTTCGATGCATGCGTTTCTGCGTCAGAGCAAGGTTAAAAATTTTGTCTCAGTGGTTCTCGAAAGATTGTAATTCTTGTTGTGCGGTTATTTCTCGTTTTCTTCAACTTTGGGTGATAAATGAATACTGGCAAGTGGTCACTTCCTCTTGTATCAGCGTCTGCAGTTCAGTATGTTCCAGCCGCTAATTCAGAGGAGCACGCAGTGATGTCTAGTACGCTGCAGTAGTTATGCCCCCGTAGAAACGTCGGAGAACCATCATTTTGTATAGTTTAACCATGGTCTTCGCATATTTTTACTATAGCAGATCCCCTTACAATACAACGCTCACTACCCCACAATTCATGGTGCGCGTTAAAATCACCACATATAATTATGGGATCATGATCAGATTTACACACTGCAGCCAACTCTGCGTATGAAACGTTTGCTTGAGGGGGCACGTATACACTAACTACAGTTACAGTAACGTTACCAAACTTCACCTTGCATCTAACGAATTCCAGCGCATCTGTTTTTTAAGTAGCCACAAGTGTCAACGGAATATCGCGTCTTACACACAACATCACTCTGCTTTTTGTCGCAGGACGTTTTGCTTGGTACACCACTTAATTGGAGAAGCGAAAGTTAGTGAATACTCTTGTTTCGGAAATACACAAAATCGGAAACCCGTGCTGAATTCTGAAAGAATTCCGAAGACTTTCCGAAAATCTCCACTCTTCTTCTACAAACCGTTGCAGTTCCATAGGAATATTGCACTTCTTTTGTACCAGTTAGATAGTCCGGTAGCCATGATTACGACAAGAGAAGATGCTCAACATTTAGCAGCAATTTCACTTCTGGTAAAGAACCTGCTTGTGGCAGGGATCATAGAATTGCTTTAAGAGCCGCAAAGATTATTGGCGAAATGACTTGCTCGTTTCCGGCTGTCTCCGCCAAGATTGCATTTCTTGAAGAATTTTTCCTCAGCAAGCTGCTGTGACCCTTCCCTTTGGTAGTCAGTGGCTCCTTGGCTGTGTCTGGCCTGGCAGAAAGTTCCACTTCAGCATGTTCCTGGGCCCGGGCTTCTTTGCCAACGCGATGTTTTGGTGCTGAGCGCTTCAATGCTTCCGAGTAAGAGTCGTGGCGTCACTGTTTTGCATTTCTTTGTGCCGCAGGAACATATTCGACTATATCCGCATTGGGTGCTGGACCTGTTTGTATCTTATGGTACCCTTTTACAATTCTCTCTCTTTGTGCCGCTGATGCCAAACGGTTTTGAGAGCAGCCTGAAAACGACGTCGGTTATGGTCCAGCACAGTTGGCACACTTAGGCTGACGCTTCAAAGTGCAGTCTTTGTAATCATGTGCGCCCGCACATACCTTGCATCTCTTGGTTCCCCTGCAAGTATTAGCCTTATGCCCATATCTCTGGCAGTTATAACACCTTACCACCGGCTCAATGTATTCCTCGACAGTGTGAACCGTAAAGTCAAGAGCAACTCTTTTTGGCAATAGCGTGTCATGTCTAAAGTGGAGCATTACATTACGTATGGGCTGCATTGTGGCACTTCCATCTTTATTTCTTGCCCATCTCTTTTGTCGTGTGACTGAGATTACTCCAGCATCTTTAGGATATTTCAGTAGGTCATAATCACTGTATTCGAGTGGAACATCTCTTATCTTTGCTAGGGTCTTCATGTAAGACTGAGGTATCATCACATCTACTGGCAAGCCAGCCAGACCCTTGATCAGCAGCAAGTTGTTTTCTGAGTACAAAAACCGCACTCCAACACAACAACTTCCGGCTCTGTTGATTCTTGATGATGTCCCTTTCTCATTGATAGCACAGATTATCTCAGGTGCCATGCATTATGGATTCATCTTCCAGAAGGAGTCCTCGGCAGCGATTGGTCTGAACACCACTGGTATCCCCGTAGCTCGGTTCTTGTGATAGATTACCACCGTGTAAGCTCCCTCGTCTTCCTCGGGTGCTTCTGTATTCATCTGTGTCATGTTATTAAGGGAGTACGTCGATGTGGCGTCATCGTTGTCAACCTCTTCTTCCTCCTCTGTACGCCTCTTCTTACACTGCGAGGCCTCGCTGTTCTCTGTATGGGACGTCGATATTGTTGCTGAGCCTGCAGCAACTTGAAGTCGAGCGGGATGGTTAAGTGGTGCTCCGCTTGGCGCTAGCGGCATCTCGTTGTCCCCCATACCCGGGCTTTGCTAGGTATGAGGCACGGGCCCGCTAAGGGGAAACTCTGATCGCGATGCGTAGTGAAACTCCGACTCACCGATGTTTAGCTGGCACTCTGGAGACAGTCCACCTACCACACACACCGTAAAAAGATCCTGAACTCAATATAATAACTGAATTAAGAGAGCGAAATGAAGCTACGGGCTTCTTCCATTCACTTATTCTTCTTTGACCGACCCAAAAGCTTGCCACTCTTTCTGAGAAAGAGTGACAAAAGCACAGAAAGAGTGACAAAAGCCTGTCACTGTTTCTGTTCTTTGTGAAAAAAAAATACGTCAAAAATGCTCTAGACCAACAGCAGCACCCTCACAGAACCGAGGAATCACAAAGTTACCAATGCCTCCACACCTGGAGGTGTTTGACACATACCGATGTGCTAGATCTCAATAATATTGCGTCAAAACACGGAAAAACGAGCCCTTAGATATACACTTCTTTCCTTTATATATATATATATATATATATATATATATATATATATATATATATATATGAAAATTCTTGATTCTTGTGATATTTTCAGCTGTTTCAGTAGTGCGCTCTCCGCTCGCATACTTCACGCATCTTTTTTCCACTCACCCTTAATATATGCAGTGCCACCTCGCCCCATAATCTGTTGTGCTGGGCGTCCACATGCCAACTATATAGAAGTCGAATTATGTGCACCTTAGATCCTCCGCTACTGTGCTTGGCCAGCTTAACGATTGACAATGCTCTACAACTGCGTGTGCTCTAAATGCTGCAATTACTTATGTAAGGAAGCGCAAAAACGGCGGGTTTGGTATGTGCTATTTATTTCTATTTCGCAGGTATTTGTAATTAGCAGAAAAACACTAATAGCTAACAGATATAAAGTTCAAAATTATCTAATTGGACGTTTTGCAAACCAATCTACAACTTTCTTATTGAATTTTTTTATCCATCTACGTCTCTTGAAAAGTTAGTTAATTAAACAGTTCTAATTAAAAATATTTGAGAACATGAAAAATACTCTAACTCCAGGCAACGTTGAGCAAGATGCATTTGGTCGCGTCGTAATTGCGTTTGCCGGCATACCTTTACACTCTAGCTAAGGTGCTAAGGTTACCTGGGACACCCTGTATATAGCACACAAAACATGAAAAGAAGGAAAAGGAGAAGAGTGACGTGAAAGAGTAACTTTTGTTATGTTTGTGTGCGTCTGGAAAAAAACTGCGATTATGCATTCATTCACTTGTCAAATACGCAAATTCTCTGGTGAGGAGCGTTATCAAAGATGCACTGACACAGATGCGTAATCACAAATTTTTTCAGACGCATACAAATTCTACAAAAATTACTCATTCACGTCACTTTTCACCTCTCCTTCCTTTTCAAGTTTTCTGTGCTCTATATACCCCTATCTACGAAATATACCTTGGTTGTAAAGTTCAGCACGTCGTCCGTCTCTGTCACTGTCCTGTGTTACGCGGTGTTTTTTCGCTTTCTTGATCATGTACCAACCGGCCCAAATAAGCACTTTAGAACATACATAAGGAGTCCATGACGTAAGTTTCTGTATTAGCTTCGAGTTAGTTGAAAGATTGTGCTATTGACGAATGAAGTGCTTTTGCATGAGTTAGCCACGCTGTAAGGCAAAAATGTAACGACTTCAGGTGGACACACAGCTCGGTATGAGAGCAATAGCATTAGATCAAAAAAGAGCAGCTGAAAAACTGCAAGTAAAAGAAGGGTATTTTGGGGCCGCTAAAGCTTATGGTCACGCCCGGCCGACGGCAGCGGCGTTGGCGTAAGCAAGTTAGGCAAAACCATTGCCGGCTTTCAGTTAAGAGCATGGGCTTTCTAAACGATGCGTGGCACCCCATCTGTCTACAGCTGCCTCTTCAAGCCAGGCTCAGGACGAGAGCCTCGAGTTCAGTGGGATGGGGGCATGGTTCTTTGAATTATGCAGCTGGTCATCTCCCTTGTGAAGGCGTCGAAGGAGTATGTCGGGGTCATGGTTTCAGCGTCTGACGTGACCGATTCGAGTTTCCCAGAGGGAGGAAACTTTCAGTGCATGGCATATGTTGTTGCGTTACATGACCGACGACAAAGCGACAAATTCGAGTGCTGTCGGTGAGAACTTGCCGGGGACGCCGAGTTCCAACGAGAACTTTTCGGGAACAAGACAATGTTTATATTTTGGCTCGTGTTTGTGCCGAGAAAGTCCTGCCTCTCTCTGGAGTTGTCTACAAACTACAGAATCGATGTGCGAGAGAGGTTCTTTACATTGGTTCTCTTTCTTCTGTATATGTGTTCTTTTATTGTGCAAAAAAATGGAGCCGTGCTTAAGTACCACTCTCTTTAAAGCGCTTCTAACGAAAGTGACAGGTGATAAAATAGTAATGTATATTTACCGCAAAAAGGGCGGCTTCATTTTTCGGAATATATCTTTACATTGGAACTTGGACAATATGAACTGCAACGGAATTGACACTTAAGCTAAATGTTTGAGATACATGGTATGATTGCGGTTTAAGCACACAAAAAGACGCAATGTAACCCAGCACAAGCGCTTGCTTGCACCTAAGCGATGATTTGAAAAGGGAAGAATAGAAATGCACAAAATAAAAAGTAACGCATACGTGCGAAGGCAGGAACGACAACTGAGGCAACACTAGAACAGTCAGTTAACAAAAGCGGAAATATTATTCGGAAACATGATCTATAAAGGCCAAATCCTTGTCGTGTGAGAATAACGAAGGTTGGCTGACGCACTGATCACCTCTTTTTCTTACATGAAATGCCTCCATCACCTCACGAGTTAATTGACTGTTACTACTAAAACGATTTCAGTGTCCTAAATAACTACATTGTCAGCCCTTAAGTCGTTTTTCGTAGTCAAATTACTCGTAACAGTCAATTACCTTGTAGTACAAAAACTGGTCAGTGTGTCGGCTAACCTTTGGTGTTGCTCTATCACAAAGATTTTGCCTCTCTAGATCATGTCTTTCGATGATCATTCTGCTTTTTTTAGCTTACTGTTCTCGTGTTGTCCCGGTTGTTTTTTTTTTGCCTTCCCACGCGTGCGTTGATCTTTATTTCATCTATTTATTTTCTTCACTTCTTGAATAAATCTTTTAGTTGCAAGTAAGCCCCTCTCCCATGTTTCTTTCAGTTTCTTTTGGGCGCTTAAACCACAGTTATAACAGACAATAGGGACAATTGTTGTGCTAGTTTGAGCATTCATTAAAATATGTGTTGGGAAAATTTTACCACAAATACAGCTTCTGATGGTCGTGGAGTACGCCGTTCATGGAGCCACTCCAGACGCTGAGCAACACTGGAAAAATGAAACACGTCAAGTCAGTACTACGCAAAAAGAAATGTCTCGGGCATTGTGCAAGCTATACGGTAAATTTGTGCACTTACGCATCACATTGACAAATCCTAATGAAACTTGTGTGCCGATGTTTACGTAATTTCTTATTAGTGTTTGGTAGGAGGAACATGAGACCTTGCATGATATTCATGGAAATTAGTTTTTAGTTATCTACAAATAATCACCAGCCGTATTATTCTGCGAAAACAATAGTGTTCTGTTATTATCTTCGGTGACAAAGCCTCTACCGTACTACCAGTGCTTCTTCATGGTCCTTCACCTCTACACTTGTTGCGCCATCAAACACAGCCCTCGCACGCGAGCCATGTTATTACACGCGCCTATCATGCGGCTCTTATCGCCGGCCCATTTCATATCTGTTAACGCCACTTTCACCACCAGGGCTCACATTCTTCTAATCATGCGCAGAAGATGTCATGCGCTGACATGTCTGTATAGAGTAAAGTTTTGCAAGTTGGCGGTTGGGAAGGGCAAGTTCTCTACGCTGGATGTTCCACCTGGAAAGGTTGCAGTTTAGGTGCGATCCGCTCTTTATCAAACTCTTGTGAACCCTTCGTGATGATGTGCCATGACTTCGTTCGTGGTAAGAAGTTGTGGCTGTTTTAGTTCGTCTACAACGCACCAACGTCATCATTGCTTCGTTTGACGCCCGTCCGAACAGTGGTCGTGTGGCTCTGATGTCTCTCGGCCGGTTGACGCACTTAAGGTGACAGCATCTTGGATGGCCCATCATGATAGCAGGCGACTTTAATGCTCCTCATATTACTCAGGGTTATGCTATTAGCAGTGCAAGGGCCGTAAGTGTGCTCGATAAATTTACGGACGCAGACATTACGGTCAAAGATGTATCAGTGCCCACATGTCGGCGTGATCACCCTCACGCATTGCCTCCATTGATACGTGGAGTTTAACGTCCCAAAACCACCATATGATTATGAGAGACGCCGTAGTGGAGGGCTCTGGAAATTTCGACCACCTGGGGTTCTTTAACGTGCGCCCAAATGTGAGCACACATGCCAACAACATTTCCGTTCCCATAGTAAATGCAACCGCCGCAGCCGAGATTCGATCCCGCGACCTGCGGGTCAGCAGCCGAGTACCTTAACCACTAGACCACCATTGTGGGGCTCACGCGTTGCCTCATTCACCGGACTTATCTTGGTGGTTAGGCAGCATTGCGGTCTCCTGGGCTCGTGAACCTGACTATTGGGGTAGCGACCATCACCCAATGCCCCTCGGTTCACATTCGGACGCAATACCCCGTCTTCGTCGACCTTGTCGGGTGGTAGATTGAGATCAGTAAAAGATGATTTTAGAAAACACGATCTTTCGCTCATTTTCAGATACTTCAGATTACATATTTGCGGCATTGGCTCAGGCGACACGTGTGTCGTAAGTAGATGGACGATGACGTGCTCCCGATTTGCAGCTTTCGAGTCTACGGGCATCCCACCGTCAAGCAGAAGTAGCGTCCAAACGTGACCCTACAGCAAGTGCCGTTAGGTTGGAAGCCTAATCGCTTCAAGCGACAGCTCGTTTCCACGAACGCTGCCTCAAACGTGGCTGTTGGATGGACTGGTGCTCCTCGCTTGGGCTTCGCCGTTTAATGCCTCTATATATATCTGGCGCCCCTTCCATAAAACGCTTTCGGCGGCTTCCTGACCCCGCGGCCTGTGCTCTGTTAGCCTTTGGCCAGACTCCACCAGTATTTGCCGACACCATCACCCCACACATTCTTTCCTGCGTTAGACATGGCTCCACCTCCATTCACGGCTCAGAACTGCCTGACAACGTATGCAGGTACTCTTCCTTCACTTAACCATGTACAGGACATACAGGTTGATTTCACTAAGACCGAATTCTTATCAGCAATAGACCAATCAGAACCTAGCAAAGCAACGGGGCCAGAAGATGGTATACCTTATGAACTTTATTAAAACACAAAAGGCAAGGTTCTATGCTCCTGTTGGAGGCCATAAACAAAGCTTCGTCAACTGGAACAATTCCTGACTCCTGGCAGCATGCAGAAATAGTTGCCATTCCTAAATCAGGAAAACCCCCACGAAATATCGCCCACATGTGACCGATAGCTTTCACGTCAACATTGCGCAACTGACAGACCTTATGCCAGTGACACGCATTACTTGGTGGCTCGACGTACACTCCTGGTATCATCCTTTACCAAATTGGATTTCCTCCGCATCTGCGCACTGAGGATGGCCTTGCCTATCTTTATCCGTGACTCTCGTTGGAGGTGGATCTCGACGGATACGCACCATTCTATCTATAGACATTTGTAATGCCTGCGCTCATGAGAGTCATGACGCCATTGCGCAAATTCTCCACTGGCTCATACTCCCCAGCTGAGTGTTCGCACTCGTGAAAGCCTTTCCCCTCGATCACAGTTTCTCCATTCGCCTAACTGGGTAGCCAGTTAGAAAGTTTGTTTTAGAGGTGTCACGCAAAAATCTCTGCTCACACCAGTTCTTTTTAACGTGGCCCTCTTCCCACCGGCATGAAAGCTAGCGGTAATAAACCGCGCAAAATACAATATGTATGCAGACATCACTCTTTGGACAGTGCACCCTCGAATTGGCTGTCAAGAACAAGCTCTGCAAGAGGCACTCGACATAACCCACATATGGTGGAACCAGATTGGTCCAGTTTATGTCGGTTGCGAACAAGTATGGACGTCGTAAACGGCGAGTCCGGCCTCTGCAGTTATTTTTTGATCAGAAGCCACTACATGTCTCAAACCTCCGCGTGCTTGGCCTGGAAACTCACGCCACCGGATCTGCAGGACCTTGGGTCAAGAATGCCAATCAGGAAGCATCATAAGCAATACATCTCATACGAAGGATCGCAAAGGAAACTGGTGGTGCTAACTTCCACATGGCTTGCCTCCTTGTCCGTTCGATATTGAAGCCAAGCCTCGCTTACAGGGCTCAGTTCCATCATCTCACGCTGGTAGTGTGATCACGTTTAGAGGCAATCAACTACGAAGCCGTGCGTGCTACAGGACTGCCAACATCAACATCAACAAGACTCCCAACTAAAAACTATTGGTGAATTGGTACACCAACGACGCTGTGCCCGCAGCCTCAAGCCATCAACGTTCTGCTGGGCTGCTGCATTGGCACGGTACATGAGCAAAGATGTTTACCACACACCTTCAGGGACGACCACTATTGCACCGTGGAACAAAATGCAAATCACTAAAAACAAACCTTTTGGTTGCCTCTACAGCCTGGTTCCAGGCCAAGCGAACGTCCAGGTTTCCTGCCTGCGTCGTACCGATAACCTTGATGCCGCTACTGTCGTCGCTTATACTGACGCGAGTGTGAGCGGCACCACCATTCATACCGCCATTGTATGTCTAATAGTACCAGAGGCTGGCCAGACATGGTCTCAATTTACTAATCCTGCACTACCGGCTCACACTGCTGAGCTGGCCGCCATACATGATGGACGGGCAGCGCTGCTATCTCTACTACAACCTTGCAGATGCTCTCAGCTCCTCATTCGTACGGACCCGACGCAAGCTATCCACGATATACGACGAGTGTATCGCTCTACGTTACTCTCAGATAGTATTCACCTTCTTGCTGCCTCAGCATCTGTGCGAACACGTGTTGAATGGGTTCCGCGGGCCACTTTGCCGGACCTTGTAAAAACTAATTTGGCAACCCACCCTTAAGTTACCCCACACCCACTACCGCATTTTCCAGAAGAGGCTCAAGGACAGATGCTCGAGGAAAAAGGAAGCATTCGACGTACCACACGAGCTCTTATACTTCCGTGTGAATTAGACGTCCCTGGTGGTTTAACTAGCTGAGAGGAGGTTATGTTGCGGAGACTTCGTGTTGGGGTATGGCTTACGCCATTCGTGACCACCTCTTGTGCGTAAAGTACCGAGCCCGATATGGCACATCATGCCCATTTTTTGACGCCCCTATCCAAGATGTAACTGCCTGACACGTACCGTGGACCTGCACTGGTCTGCAATTAAGTCGTCGTCGTCACCTCCGTGCAACAGGTCCCAGGCCTGGCCGACCACTCAACTTTGACCGCTGGCTTCGTAGACCACACCACCTTTCTCTACTGGACTATATAAAAGAAGCAAACCTGTATCTACACTTCTTAATAAAGAACTATTGCACCTAGAGGCACAGCTTGTAATTAAAGAAGACGACATATTTTCATTCTTTGTCTTCAGTAAAATACCGTGCTGTATCCGAATTTCGGGAAGGGGGAGGGGCATTATCTTTTTTGGATACAGGACTGTAAGCGACCCATTGCTATTGATTTTGGCTTCGTACGGAACATCACGGTGGCAATGAAAAACCTACGGAGAGTGCTCATATAATTACTATCGCAATAAAAAGCCAATCAAGAGTGAGAAATAGTTTGTTCCTTGATTCACTAGGCGCTGCTTGGTTCCTTTTTTTACTGATCTGCGGCGACAGGAGATCTCAGATTTATAGTAAGCCACGTGCAATCTTTTAAAATATTTTACATAGCAAAATTTGTAACGTCTTGAATGGATGAATACGACTTCATTGGATGTTCCTTATAACTTAACACAATCCGATGTTTGGTTTTCAAGGAGAGTTTTTTTTTTAAATCGCATGGAAACTCACAAGTGACAGCCGGAAAAGGTGAAGCCATTGCTTTCCCCTAGTTTGGCCGTAAGCACGTCCTTTCAGGCGGGGACCACCAACGCGTTTTGTGTCTTTGCTTCATTATTTTAAACCCTAGGCTAATGATGACATTAGAGATCATTGTTAACGATTGAAATAACAAATCGAGAAGAGTATTGATGAACTGATCTCTAATAAAGTTTTCTTCGACGGTGAAGAAGCTTAAGAAAACTCGTTACACAAAGGCACACATGAAGCTATATCTGTCCCAAAAATATTTTTAGCCTTCGTGATAGGATTGCAAAACACACATCAAACGTTCTATAAGTTTCATTCCAATACCGTGCAAAGTTCATGCGCTTTAGCGGCCTAAAATCATTCGCAATTCTTCGCGAAAGGGAATACAGCTGAATCGGAACACAAAGCAAAGAGTAAAAGAGAGAAACCTTATTAAAGGCTCGGATGTTAACAAGAACTAAACAATTTGTTAATGGTAAACAGGGTACGCCTGAAGCTTCGTGCTACAATACCGCGCAGGAAGCATTTGTGAGGATGTCAACAGCCCTCAACTTGTTCAAAAATAATTCAGTGAAGCATTACTGGTGAACATTAAGGGTTAATATTGCAAACGTCACTAACATTTTTCAACGTTCAATCCCTGGAGCAGCATGTTGTATATCGCCACCTGTTTTTAGTTGTCGTAAAACGAGCCGTTTTAAAGAAACAGCATTCAACCCATATGCATGTCTTATATGCATGTCTGCACATGTGAATCCAATTTCACACCTCGGAAGCTCAGCGCGCTTATGCGGGGAGGAGCTCATTCGCCCTTTTCCTGAATGCAGACGGTGCAATTTTTGCCTAACGCAAGTGTGCCTCAAGCTACAAAACTCAAACTTGACACTGTGAAAGTGTTTTATTTTTTTTTTTTTGGGGGGGGGGGGGGGGGTAGACCGCTATAACTGTGCCACAGAGACTGTGAAACGAGTGTGATTGGAGTGAAACGTATTTGTTTGGCATGCGGCACGCATATCAAATGGCACGCATAGCTCTGGGTGTCCTGAAAAGTTGTATAGCTTGCGCAGCACCTGAAATGATGTTTGCTCTAACCTTGTTTTATATTAACATTGAGGTTGAAGTAGTTATGGTACATCTGTTTATAAAAACCAGCAATTGCTTTTTTTGTTTCGGTGTTTTCTGTCATTTATGTGGTCTGACCTATGTATGGTTTGCTGGGAATCTGCGTGCCTGTGTACCCGCTGCGCCGCATCTGCACTCGAAAGGCGAGGCGGTGCATTACGGATGCAGGCTAATGACCTAGTACATATATGTGGGACAAAGAGAATTAAAATATAAAAAAAAGAAATATTTTGGGTACTTGAAATCTGGAATATATCAAAGCGTACCTATGTCATTAACTTCTGTGATATCCTTCTCTTTTAAAACCTGCAGATATGTACTAAATACATCAAACTGTTCACATGGAATTAATGATTGTTGGTATATCCACAAGTATCTATATATTTGCTATAAAAATCTTCGTTCATTAACAATGTAAAGCTGCAAATCATTCTCCAAAGACGTATACATGGCATCTCACGTGCAGTTGTGAGCAAGCTTAAGACAAATGCTACGAAGAGTGTCCTGAAACAGTTTGATTGACGCAAGTGCAGCGTAGTTTTCGGATATGTCGCCGAGTCGTTAACCATGCAAGCCGACAAACAATCCGGCGCGAACCGAGGTATTATCTCGACAACAGGGCCCAGTACTTCGCGGCTAGAATCCCTCAAAGTAGGCCAGGTCACTCGTCCAAGATTTCACGCAAAGCTTGCTGACGACTCCACATTAGGCCACAAAAGAGCACGCATAATCAGAATGAGATATTGTACCCTATGCTACCCATTTATCGTCACATAATTTCTGCAAGACATGGAGTGGATTGTAGTGAATGGACATTTTGCGACCTACCTAATCGCTCAAAACGTGTAATGGTCCCAAAACGGGCTCAGTGATCAAGGAAGCACAACCACGTTCGCCAGCTGGTTTCCAGAAGACTGTGCTGAGAATCATTTAAAGAAAGCGTCGTCAAAAATCAGTAATATTCGTTTAATCACAACATTTCAATCCTTATTCATTACTTAGTTGAAATTACACTACCACTGCTGTGGCCGGGCTCTCATCTGAGTAGAATATGTTTCAGGCCTAGAAATTTTGTATGAAATGAGTTTACATAAACCACTCGCGGACAATGTAAAAGCTCGTTCATTCGAACTCAGTTTATACGAACGCATATATTTAATTTGAACTGACGCGCTGGCACATGCATAACCCACTGTATTTCTATGGGGAAAGACTCCCGATAATTCGAGCAAATTGGTATGTTGGACATTTTAAATGAAGTAGCAGCCACCGCTTTTCATCGCTACATGCATAAGTTGGCATGCAGTGATCAGATTATGTTGAAAAACGAGACTTGACTTACAAGAGCTGCAAAAAAAAATGGACAGTAGCCTTCCTCAGCAGATGATATTGTGGATGCTATACTAGAGCTCTTGGGCAAGCTAAAAGTGATGCCCATGGGGTCGTGACGAAAGAAACGTAGGAAAACAAAATTAATTTTTCTTGTTGTGGAATCCACCTCTTTCTGGTATAGGGAACGCGCAGGGGAGACACCGATTATTTCCAATTTGGATTGTGCTAACTCTACTATGTATATAAATGCATTATGGTGCATAAATAGCATCATATATTCAACAATACGGCTCATAGTACACACGCAATTGTTTGTTTCCGTCAAGTATTTGACTGATTGATCATTTCTGTTCAATGTTAAGAGGTTCATGAAGTTAATAAACAAATTAACCTCTCACAAATGTGAAGTAGCGTCTAGTTCACGATAACGAGTCCATAGGTGACTTCATTGTTTCCTCCCTTCGCAGTGAGGTACAATGTTTGTGTATTTTAGCGCCCAGCCACGAATTCAAACTCCACTTAATTTGAACAATTCTTCATTCCCACTAGAGCTCGAATCACTGAGCTTTTACGTTATTGAGGTATTCGTGCAATACTCTAATGAAATGATTCACTCAGGTAAATCACTGGTTACTCGTGTTTTACCTGGTTACCAGTATTCCCTGATTACCGATTAAAGAAACAGAATTCACTTGGTTAGCGCGTTCTCTAAAAATAATTCCCCAAACAGAAAATGTAACACAGTAACGATGAGAAGAAGGCAGGCAGACAACGTAGGTCGAGATGCACGCAGAATTCAGTTAAAAGAAGGGGAAAAAAGGTGTACATAAAAGGTGGAAGTGGAATTATAGTACTATATGTAATTTTGTGTGTGAAATACACGTTAATAATATGAGGTACATCACATTAGAGATGCCAGAAATTTCGAACAATTGGTGTTTTTTTTACGCGCACTGACATCCCACACTGACATTGTACCTAATTTAAGTGCACGAGCCTCTGGCGCTTCCAACCCACCGAAAAGGTAGCGGCTGCGGGGAAGTTTAGATCTCGCCACCTTTCGGCCTTCAGTCGAGCACCGTCACCTCCGGACCAGCGTGATGGTTTGCCTAGTTCCTCGCTCATCGTTTACTGAAGCGTGTGCACCTGCATCAAAGGCACTGCTTCCTCCTTGGAGCTTCAGCCGGCCACGAGTATACCTAATGTTCTCAGGAATGCGGCCATAAAACAAATGAGTCTATTCCTACTGGAAGAAAACTACAGTAATCACGTGCACATTCATTCGGATGGCTCGACTGTGCCGTCCAGCTCAGGTGGAGCAGTGGTTATACCATCACAAGGGGTAACACGACGTTTTCAGACTTCACGGTGGTTAAACATGAGGCTTTGCGTGGTGCACAGGAATTCATCAATTCTGAATAAAGATCACCCAAAAGCAGCATTACAGTGCGTGCGGTCAGTTCTCCTACGCAAATGCCACGACCAGTTGACCTACAAAACCGTGAAATTTCACCACCTGTTAATACAAAAAGACCACGACATCGTCTTTCACTAGTTACCTGGGCATTGTGGTATAAGCAGAAATGATTCTGCAGATCATGCTGCTCGCACGTCATATTAATAAGCAAACAGCGTTCCAATTTCGCTTTCAAGAGTGGATGCAGCGAGGCAGATTCGTCAACTGGCCCGCAGTCTCACTCTGACTGAGTGGAACACACCAAGCATACGACGTACAAGACTGCACAAACTTGACCCTTCACTGCAACTCCGGCCTCCACCCAGCATACATCAGCGTGAAACTTCGCTTCTCTATCGCTTTTTGCTGGGAATTGCTTTCACAAAAAAATTACACCATGTTAATCAAAATGACTCACAGTGCGGCATGCGATGTTTGTGGCACCGATGAAAATATCGAAAACCTGCTATGCCACTGTCCTCGATTCGCCCCAGACAGACAAGTACTTGCCAACGCAATGCGCTGACTGGATGATCGGTCTCTTTCTGCGCAGGTGCTTTTGCAGCAGTGTCGACATCACTCGACAGCCCACAAGGAAGTGAAAGCCCTCTTGTGTTTATTAAGAAAGACGAGTTTGTGTGAATGCCTCTGATTTGCGGTGGAGTTCTACCCGCTGCAGTGAAATTATTGTCGGGCTTTTCTTTTTTTTTCCTTCTCTTACCTCTTTCTAATCTTTTTTGTCCCCTTCCCTAATCCTCCGGTGTAAGGTAGCCAACCGCATGTCTTCCTGGTTAACCTCTCTGCCTTTTCCCATTTGTTGCTTTCTTTCTTCACATTTTATCATGCCATTCTCTACAACAGACAGCAAGAACAAAAGATGTGGTCAGCAACCAGTCTGAGAACCACAGACCCATGCAGGCATATAACATCGTAAACGCACATCTCAATGCACTACGGTTGTCTTCCTTAACTTAGCTCCTTCGGATACCATGCCTAACAAACCCTACAACATACCCAAACAGACATTGTAATGGGCCACTGCGATGGTGAGGTGAGTTGGCGATGAGCAAGTCCTAGCCATGACAATTGAGAAGGCACGTTTTTAAATGATGACGCATTATGTAGGTGGAGCAGCTTAAGCAGAAGCTTAGGCTAGTTGGTATGAACTATTTCCAATAAAAACAGTGTAAAAGCCTTATGAACACTAAATAAACACAGACTACAGTGCTTAGTTACCGCAAGAATTATTTGCGACTGCTGCGCAGTATACCCGTGTGCAGTGTAATAACAACGCAAGAGTGAAAAAAAAACAATCAGTGCAATGACGAAACAACAAAGCCATTCATGGCTGCACGCCAGAGCAACTTACGCATTCGTTCGGCCAAAAAAAAAAAAAAGATACGGTGTAGGCGTTTGCGCTGCCCCAATAACAAAACTGTTTAAAGTATTTAATAAAATACAGCTGCAACCACGGCATCCCTTGGTGCGGATGTTTCAGTCTTGGACGATTCCTGTCACTGGTTTCTAGTTGCACACTCATTTTCAACTCAAAAAAAGTATGGCCGTGCATAATGTTGGAAACTTAATTGGTTCTGGGAACATGGGTGCGCGACAAGAAGTAGACAACTGCTATAACAACTTGCGACTTCGACGCTGTTTGTGAAGGCGAGCTTCTTTGTACTGTTGTATTTATAAGCGCTGTCAGATCTCCCGCTCAATAAAAAAAACGGTCGTAAGGTTCTGATTAGAACGCACTGGAACTGCTCGAACAATAAGCCGTTGTACCGAGCCTGATGGTTCGGTGCGTTTGCTTGGTTTGCTTCATGCAACTCCTTGGCTCGCGTCGTAAAAAAAAAGCCAATTTGTGCGGCCTGGGGTTGGGAGGGGTACAACTCGTTGCTTTAGTGCTTCTTGAATTCTCACTATACGAAACCACACAGAGCAAGACAGCGGGAAAAAAAGAATACTGTCATCTTTTCTTATTGTTAGTTTCGTGCTTTCTTCTCTAGAATACCTGTACCATCATCATCATGTTGACTTTGGTTTCATACAGTTCAGGGCAAGCACCTCCCCCATGTTCCGCTAATTAACCTTTCTGCTTGTCCAATCAACAAACTTGTCAGCACAACTTGTCCAATCACATCTACACACATAATTTCCTGTCTCCCCCTCACACTTTTGCCTTCTCTTACAGAGCGAAGTGAGTTACCCTTAATGACCAGCGGTTATTGCTCTTAGGCGCTAAGTCGTCAGCCCATGTTAGTTTTTCTTTTTCATTTCAAATACAATCTAAACGAGGTTTCTTCCGTCAACCACCCTGCTGTCTGCCTGACTCTTAAGGTTACACCTATCATTTCCCGGTCCATTACTCGATTCATCTTCCTCAAATTAAGTCAAACACTCTTTCTAAGCCACCCTCAGGTTTCTGGTCAATAAGTAAGTGCTGGTAAGATGCAGCTGTTTTTGTACGTATCTCCTAAAAGATAGTGGTAGACTACCATTCATAATAAGAGAATGCTTCCCGAATGCAGATTACTATTCTTATTCAGCTTCCTCTATCCTTATTCTTGCAGTTATTTCATTCTGGTGGTTCGGCTCCTCGCCTACTACCTAAGTAGAATTATTCCTTTACAACTTCCAGGGCCTAGCCGCTTATCGGATATAGATATTTATTTTCATCCCTGCTCTTTTCCTTTCTGCAGTGTGTCTACTTCGGCAATCATGGGATGTAACTTTCGTGGTATAGCCCATTTTTTCAGCCAGTCTTCTTTATCCTCGAGAGAGTAATCGTTTCCATAAGTTGCCTTTTCCTTCCTAAACAGCTAACAATTTGTTAATTTTTAATTACGCGGTAATGAAACTACATTGCTAGATGCTGATTTTTGTCTCCCACACTTGCTCTTGCGGATTATTGGACAATAGCCCAGAAATATACTCCAACTCAACTGGATTGATAATTAGACAAAGGTCGCTGGATCGAATTCTCGGCAGAGGCAGCTGCGCTCTACGCAGAGGCGAACATGCAGCTCATGTACTTTGATTTAGTTTAGAGTTAAGGAACGTTTGGTGACCCAATTTTCTGCATTACAGCGTTCCTCATAATAATATATAGTAGCGCGAACCAATGCATCTCTGAAGTACTGCACAAGACAAGGAAGACAACTATTTCTTTAAAGAATAGCAGGATGAGTCATTTTTCTGCTTGACATCGCGTGAGTTCTGTCATTTTGTGCTGTTAGTTTTGATCACAAAACATGAAACTTCTGTTTTTAATTTTCTGTTATACCTTGCAAAAATGACACTATTCAATTTCTTGCCACTAAATTACACAAGACGGGGTGTCTGAGATAAGAAACTCAAATAATAATCTTAATTATAGAAATATCACAGATATTTGATGAAACAACCATGCAACTTATACACGCACGCAAGACTGCAAAGAATGCCAGAGTGAGTGAGTAAAAACTTTATTGAACATGTCCGGCGTCATTGAGGGGGGTGGGGCTACAAGCACCCCGGCCTAGATGACGGCCTCGAGTCCTTGGACCCGGGCGGCATCCTGGGCATGCCGGACGGCCCACAGTTGATCGGCAAGGTCGTGGCTGAGCAGAGCCGCCTCCCATCGCGCCTCGCGGTTCGAGACCGCCATGTCTACCGGGTTCGTAGGGGACTGCTGCGCGTTACCGGTACACTTCCACAGCATGTGCAGCAGCGTCGCTCTGGCTCCGCACGCCTTACACGCGTCGGACGTATAAATGCCTGGGTAGCAGAGGCGAAGGATCACCGGATTCGGGTACGTGTGTGTCTGTAGTTGTCTCCAGGCAACCTGCTGTTTCTTGTTTAGCTTGGCGTGGGGTGGTGGATATTTGCATCTGTTCAGTCTGTAGTGTTGCGTGATGTCTCTGAAAGTGGTCATGCGATCCCCCCACGTCCATTCCCGCATCGCTGTCGAAGTGTTCGAGACATCGGGACTGTCGGCAGGCGTCGCAGCTCGGTGTGTAAGTCCTCGAGCCGCGGCGTGGCCAGAAGTTCAACATAATTTTTTGACAGTAAACCTGCATGTACGACGTTATCTGAGTAGACGAGCAATAGTGATTGCGTTTTTACTTCCCTCTTGTAGTCATTATCGAAGACATTGACCTTATTTATCATTCGACATGAAAACATACCTGGGTGACTACTTTACTAAAGTGATATAACAATGCTAATTCTTACTTTTTCATACACCAGTCTCTATAATAGAAACTCAAACACAATCCCTGCAGCGCCTATATTTACGAGATCACTTGCAACGACCGAAGGAGTGGTCATAGCTTTGGTCACCATGGCCACGAAGGCCACAGGGGCCAATCGCCATTTGTTGTGGCAGACTTGCAGGACGTCTGCCGCTTTTTACATGCGGAGCATGTTATATTAGGAGCTAGTCATGCGCCGTCGCCGTCCGCAGCCCCCTCCTCCTCCACCAGCCATCTGTGCATTACGTTCTCCTCTCAACACAGCGCGCGCTGCGCTCGCTTCTCTCCGCGCGGCGCGCGACCTTTAGTTTTACGTGCGCCAGCTGCATGCTAACGCGCCCATGCACAGGCCGGGGCCGGCGCTCGCTATAAATAACCGAGTGTCGGGGCGCGCCGCCCTTCGTCGGTTGGTTTGTGGGGTCGCTCCACGTGCTATGTCGCTGGTGAAAATACATGCTAACTAATCCGCAAACACTCTTACGGACGTCCCTTCCAACAGCGTCAGCCAATGTGTTGGCGGAAGCGCAAGCAATTTCGAAGACACTTCGTCTATGGACAAGGCTGCGCTGAGAAGAGCTCGCGATGCGCTATGCAAATGTCGGCGTTTGTGTTCCGTGAACAAGGCTACGTACTCATACTCGTATACTCATAAAGAGGAGTCGTCAGCGTCGAGCTCGGCGCTCAACAACGTGCCAACGGCGAGCACTGCGTCACTAGCGCGTGCGGAGTCGACGTCATGATGTACTTCGCGCCCAACCTATCGCGTGCTGCCGTGGAGAAGTACGTCGACGAAGCCTTGGAAGAATACCTGAAAAAATGATCTCAAGGACAACCCTTCGTGATAGTTGGCGACTTAAACGTCGAAGTCATCAAGGACGATTGGGTGGTCGACTACATGGAGTCACGGCACTCGCTGAAACGAGCAACGCACGACGGCAAACATCATCCGATCACGGTTCGCAGGACGTGCATCGACCACGTCTTTGCAAATTTCGACCTTCGTCCGCTGCAACCAGACCCACTCACCCTTCTTTCTATGAACCATGAAGCCATCTTGCGCAAAATACCTAAAGCATCTCATCAATAAACATTGTCTTTCGCAGCATACATGCGCACGTGTTCACTCGTGTTCACTCATAACTCACACGCACGTCGCAAATTACAAACCACATTTATCGCAATTCAACATATATGCTCCGCATGCTAACCAGTGTTCGCACTCGGGAAACTGCGGTCATTTTTTTTTTACTTTGTCCGATTGAACTGCGTCTCACGCAAAGTGGTGACGGGGTATCGCAAGGAATAAAGACGTGACCAAGTGCCTGACTCTTATAACAGTAAAAATAAAGAAACGGGCCCACCGCTTCGTTCGAAGTAGGGCAAACCGAGCAACAGAACACACACTCGGCAGGACCAGTCAACACCCGGGACTCCAAGAGAAATACTCGAATGTCAAACAATGGGTAGGCGAACCACATTTCTGGATTAAGGGCCAAACCTCATAAGCGCGAAAATGCACGCGACAGCGACGAGCGATGCGACGTAGATTGTCTTAGCGCGATCAGTCGCTAGCACAGGAAAACCTCATTCACGCGACGGCTTCGGCGAGGGAACTCCACTGTTGCTGGCAGGAGGCCGTCTACTCGCACCAAAAAAAAACCGCGTAGTGAGCGGCATGCAATTTAAAAATAAGATGTATTGTTGTGTAATGGAACGGAAAGTGTTTATGAGTGCCTTGCAGCACTTTTTTATATGAACATGCGTAAACATTGCGTTATTTCTTGTTGCGCATACGTGACTCGGGCAGGGTCACGTGCACTTATGTAGTCTTCCTCTTTTCCGGTATTTCGCAATTGGCTGCTTGAGCCCAGCACTTCCGGGCGATGAGCGACGGTTTCCAAATCTGGAGAACCGAGCGATCGCGCGACAACGAGCACGCGACACGTAGTGCGAACGCACTGTTTCATCGCTCATAGCATCGCTCGTCGTTATCGCGTGCATTTTCACGCTTATGAGGTTTGCTCTTGACTCTCCTGGAACAGCTCCCTTCAAACGTCACCAAGCGTGCACGTGCTTACTTATTCACGTGAAATTCGTGCGCAGTTTATGACAGCGATCACCGTGAACATTGCCACCATGTGCTATCGCTCATCGGAACGACAGCAGAGTATTGCACACGCTCGCTGTCGCTAATTTTAGTCAACTTTGTCCTTAAGCTTCCTCTAAAGAGGTCGCTCTTCTCTAGAATCCACAAGCTTTCAAAAGCGTTCGAAAGCAGCCACATACCTGGTTATATATAATTATATATATATATATATATATATATATATATGTATATAAATATATATATACATATACATATATATATATATATATATATATATATATATATATATATATATATATATATATATATGTATATATGGCTTATATGCAGAAGAATAACTTCGGTTGCCGCAAGGTTATAAATATGAATTTAGATGCGCTTTCACATAACAACTGTTTATTGTGGCGACGTTTCGACGGGAACCCCGTCTGCCTTGAAAAAGACGGGGTTCCTGTCGAAACGTCGGCACAATAAACAGTTGTTATGTGAAAGCGCATCTCCTTTCATATATATATATATATATATATATATATATATATATATATATATATATATATATATATATATATATATATATATATATATTGTGAGACGACGTCAGGTACGAAGGAGCGACCGTTTTATTGTCAACCCAGACGCGCGAGCCAGCAACCGAACAAGCAGCGAGCCGCTACGATGATGATGATCACGGTGCTTTGTATGCGCAGGTGAAAGTGAAAATGATGAGCAACACAATCAGCGCTCACACTATTTCCCCCCTACACGAAAGCGGTCTGCAAGACGTTCATTTAGTAAGTGTATGAGAGTAAGTGTATATATATATATATATATATATATATATATATATATTCAGTGGGACAGTTCAGTGGGACAGTTCAGTGGGTCTGCCAAGTATAAGAAAAGAAGCTGGTACACGTAAGAGAAAGCAAGCAGTTCCTTATCGATTTACGTTTCGGCCATGGGCCGGAACATGCCGCTCCTACCCACGGCAACTTATCTTTTCCCCCACTTTCTTTCTTTACATTTACGATACTATTTCTTCTAATACCTTCCCCTATACTTGCCCTGGCATTGTTGTCGGCTAGATCTCATTAATACTGTGTCAAAACACGGAAAACACGAGCCCTTAAGTAGACACTTCTTTCCTTTATTTATTAACGAGAATCTCGCACTGGCAGATTTAGTGTCTTCAGTTGTATGGGAGGGACTACTGGGCAGCTGCCAGCTCGTAATATGTTCACGTGCTCTGTAATGCGAAACGGGCTCATAAAGAGTGTGCCACACTCTGCGCCATGGCTACTGGTGGCGCTGACTGACACTCCCATGTTTAAATTCACATATATAGACGATAAAGTGGCTGGGGCACAGCCGCCATGGTAGCTCAGTGGTAGAGCATTGAACACGTTGTTCGAAGGTGGCAGGTTCAGTTCCTGCCCACCTCAAGTTATCTTTTCACCTAGTTTTGTTCTAGTTTTCTTCACCTAGATTATATATATATATATATATATATATATATACATACATATATATATATGTATATATATATATATATATATATATATATATATATGGGATATGGCACAACGGGAGCGGGAGCGTTGTCAACAAGGATAAATATATTTATTTCCCAACAGTTTCGGGAGGGGTCCTCCCTTCATTCGGGGATGAGTTATACTGACATGAACTTCCAAACTTCGTTGCTGCCGCGTCCCTCTCACCTTGAAAGATGTTTGCGAGAGTGAGAGGGAACTAAAAAAAGGAAAGAAAGAAAAAAAAGAAACAAAGGGGGAAGAAAACAGACGAAAAAAAGGAAAGAAAAGAAAGAAAGTAAAAAAAGAGGAAGAACCACTGTCAACACTGAGAACGAAACCAACTGTACGTGTACGTCAACATACGGTTCTTGTCACGTGCTGTTCAGTTCTCGACGTGTGTCGGGCCACCCAAGATTGTGGCCGCGGTGGCGGGAGAAGTCCGTGACGGCGTGCGTAAAGAAAGGGTTTCCCCTTAATGGGTCGGTCGGCTCTTTACCTTTAATCTGCGTCCGTTTCCCTTCAATGGTCATCGAGTGGTAGGAGAACATAAACACTTTGTATGTGCATGTGTATGTGCAATTTTATAAAAGTAACCCTAAAGTAACTCTAAAGATAAAAGTAACCCCAAAAAATCTCCGCCTAGACGAGAAAATTACCGGCAAAATGTTAAAAGCAATGTTACTGGCCCATTCTGTTCCCGGTCGGTTCTATTTGCTCCCAAAAATACACAAGGTAGGCAATTCGGGACGTCCGATAGTATCCAGTAACAGCACATAACAGAAAATATATCAGAATTCATCAATGCCTTAATAAAAAACATCCCCCCAAATTTTCTCTATTACCTAAAGGACACAAACCACTTTATCTGCAAAACTGCGAAACACCAGGCGGCAGTTTTCTGGTGACCATGGACGTCTGCTCACTGTACACCAACATACCCCACCATGACGGAATAGCGGCTATGGTTTCTGAATATGTAAAATCTGACTCATCAACTACTGTAAGTGACGAGGTACTGTTTACACTTCTTGAACTTGTACTAAATTATAACCATTTTGAGTTCAATGGCAAGTATTTCCTTCAGGTCAGTTGCACATTAATGGGCACGAAAATGACCCCAAACTTCGCGAGCACTTTTATGGCTTCACTTGAAATCCCATTCTTTGAGGGACGCACCTTGAAACCTTTCTACTACAGAAGATACCTAGACGATATTTTTTTTAAATGGAACCATGATGAGGAAAGCCTTTTCCGCTTCATAGAGGATTTTAACAAGTGCCACCCGTCAATGAAATTCACGCACAAAATTTCCAAAACTAGCATTAACTTTTTGGACGTCACTGTCACGGTGAAAAATGACCGCTTGTCAACAAACCTTTACAAAAAGCCTACAGACCGTCAAATATACCTACATTTCAACAGCAGCCACCCAAAGCATTGCAAAACGGGTATTCCATATTCTCAGGCCTACCGGTACCGAAGAATATGCACCGATATGCGGGAATTGGAGAGACACGCGGAACACCTAAAGCATTCCTTATTGAAACAAAATTATCCGGAAGACATTATTGACGATGCCATAATACGTGCTCGCAACGTTAACAGGAATGATATAATTAAGGGACCAAACAGAGTATCTAAAACGACTTCCCAAACGAACCTTGTACTAACTTACTCCTCATCAGCGCCACGAATCAACAACATACTTTCCCGCCATTTCAACATAATCAGGCAAACCAAACGACTAACTTCTATTTTCGCGAAGTCACCTCACGTGGTGTACCGTAGTGATAAAAATCTGAAGGACATTCTTGTCAGAGCAAAAACAAATACCCCCGAAATTCAATCAGGGTGCCATCCCTGCGGAAAAGCTCGATGCAAGGTATGCCCACAGATGGTCACAACACGTGAATCGAAAGCGAACTTCTCGGATTTCAAATGCTGCATAACTGAAAGCCTTAATTGTGACTCCAGTAACGTAATATACATGCTACATTGCAACATCGGCGGACAAGAATATATCGACCAAACAGACATGCCATTTCGGCTGCGGTTCAATAATCACCGGTACCACGCCACTTCACTGCCGAAGCTACCTTTATTATTATTATTATTATTTTATTATTTCTTTTATTTCCAGAATCTATATCTATACATCTGCGCCTGCCAAACCACAGTTTTGAAAATATCAGCATAACTCTTTTGCAGTTCGGTTTCTTAAACAGGCGCGAGCGCGAACAGCGTGAGGCATATTTTATTTTCAAATTTCGAACATTAGTAGCCGGCATCAACGAGGACCCCGGAAAACTCTCCTGCCTCCGAGAAGTAAGCCAGGAGGAAATTGGTGACAAAGATTGATAGCTGGAGACCATGCTTGTTTTTTCTGACTGACTCGTACGTGTACACTGTCCTTTCTTGGTTTTTTTTGGTTTTCTTCTTTTCCCCCTTTTTTCCTTTTCTTTCTTTTTTTTCACATGCACGTACAAATTGTTTATGTTTGCCTATCACTCAATGACCATTGAAGGGAAACGGACGAAAATTAAAGGTAAACAGCCGACCGACCCATTAAGGAGAAACCCTTTCTTTACGCACGCCGCACGCCGACCGACCCATTAAGGGGCAATCCTTTCTTTACGCACGCTGTCACGGACCTCTCCCGCCACCGCGGCGACAGTCTGGGGTGGCCCGACACACTTCGAGAACTGAACAGCACATGATAAGAACCGTATGTGGACGTACACGGACAGTTGGTTTCGTTCTCAGTGTTGACAGTGGTTCTTCCTCTTTTTTACTTTCTTTCTTTTCTTTCCTTTTTTTTCGTCTGTTTTCTTCCCCCTTTTTTCTTTTTCTTTCTTTCCTTTTTTTAGTTCCCTCTCACTCTCGCAAACATCTTTCAAGGCGAGAGGGACACGGCAGCAACGAAGTTTGGAAGTTCATGTCAGTATAACTCATCCCTTGATGAAGGGAGGACCCCTCCCGAAACTGTTGGGAAATAAATATATTTATCCTTGTTGACAACACTCCCGTTGTGCCATATTCCATACCTTCACGAAGACTAACTGGCCCATTGAATTATTACTCCCAATAAATAAATATATATATATATATATATATATATATATATATATATATATATATATATATATATATATATATATATATATATATATTCTACAAGCGCCACTTATTTATAAGAAAGTTTATCAAGGAAGGAATAATGACACTGTAGATAGTTCTTGTATTTTTAAACCTGTTATGAGGGATATCTCATAATACCAGTAGAATTTAAACATGTACAAATGAGAGTATAGGATTTAAGTTTTTGTGACTTTTATTCAGTGCGATGCTGTCAGGGTGTCCACTTACAGAGTGGAATTGAAATAGCATTTCGTTAACTACTCTTATTATCCACAGCAGCTAATCTAGATAAACCACAAACAATTGCCTTTAGATTGTACTGGCACAAATTTTAACGCACTGCTAATCTGTCATCCTTTTGTAAGTCACTGAAGACACCACCTTTCCAATTGAGCCGTTATTTGTAGCTTATCAGCTTAATATGCTAATTTACGATAAAATAAATGTGCTTTACTTTGCAAAGGTAAGGGTAAATGTTCTTCATTTCGTAACGAAACATTCTGGACCAATCAAATGTGCAGAACTTAATAATCAGAGTGATAAAACTTTTAACAATAAAAAAAAACAATTTCTCGACATCATTGATGGTACGCCGCAATCAAATCATGAATGCTAATTTAGTTAAATGACTGTATGTGCAGATAGTGCACGTAGTAACCCTCAAAAAAGCTACATCAAGTTCATGTGACACCATACAAATTGAAAAAACTCTTGTTCTTTTCTTCAAGCAGAACACAGGATAATGAATGCTAGACGCCAATTTACGCAGAGAGAGCAGAGAACACTCTCGATACATTCGAATTTTGCAACTATTGCGAACCATATAAGGATATGTTAACATTCGCGCTGGATTCACATATTGCTAAATAAAAATCACTTTGTATAACCTGGTACTCCGACGACCATTCTGTTTTATTTTTCTGAGCAAACATTGTGAAGCTCACGTGAAGTGATGATGGAACTTATTGTGAGAATCACCGTCAAACAGCCGCCTCCGCTAAAGCACCACACTTCGGTTGTAGTAATAGCTTAGCTGCCGATGCTCCACTAAGCACACCTCCGGGTAGGACATCACGCTCCCGTTGGCAGAACTAGTGTCCCTTTACATATGCACGGTCGATCGAGCCATAAGCGTATATCTTTGATAACGTATTATTTGACGGCAGGTTGAACGACTCGTGGACCATTACGGAGATGAATGGTGTCCTTCACCACGATTAAGCCCGAACCATCACTGAAGATAACAGCTCCTCCAAAAAGGCTTCTCAAACAATAGGCGTCTGAAATAAGCCGTTTTTATAGACAACGTCTATACCCTGTTAACTCGAGCATGTACAAGGTGATAGGCTTTTCGAACGCGGAGTAGAGCTTGCTTCGAATAACCATGAATAATGAGTGAATGCTTGGCAACTTGGCGCTCGGTGATGTGCGCGCACAGAAAGTAGAGTATCGATCAGTTTGCATGACATTCATGACATTTTCATAGCACAGGACTGCACTGAGTTACGCGGACCACTTCGTTGGTAGATTGTGAGTGGCCACAGTAGAACATATTGTTATTAAGAGCTTGCTCATCAAGCTTCTTATGCTTGCGCCTTGTTAAGACACGTTGCCGGGCTAGTTGGTTGGGCTTCATCATTTATAAGTGTGTAGCGCACCACGACAAGGACACAAAAAGAGAGACACACATACACAGCGCTAACTTGCAACTATTGTTTTATTTGCGATCACACATGCTATATATACAGTAACAGTGGACCAATAAAACCTAGAACATGTCATCTAAAGATACAGCACGCCTCATGCACGCGTCATCATTGATCACGACGATCAGAACTCGCCAACGTCAAAATGGAGATTCCACATTCTTCTTTTCTTTAGCTGACGAAGCTATCGAAGCCACAATCACACATTTATCTTTAATTTTGTCATTTTCAAAGGCTTCAATGATTTCACGTGTAGTCCTGTCGCCGGCCCTAAACAGAATGCAGGCGTTTTGTAACACAGGGACACAATCACACCTCTGACAGTGAAGGGCCAAATTACCAGATATAGCTTTTTCTACGTTGTATTTGTGTTCCCTAAGTCTTTTGTTCACACACCGTCCAGATTGGCCTATGTACACGCAATCGCAAGTTAAAGGAGTGCCATAGACAACACCACGACTACAATTCACAAAATTTTCCCAGTGCTTGATCTTACACTCCCGTTTCCCGCAGCAGTCTGCGTTAACCTTTTCGCACATTCCTTGCAACCGTTTGGGAGCTGAAAAAAACTACATCCACACCAGCCTTTTTTGCTGTCTTTCGCAAGTTATGCGAAATGGTATTCATGTAGGCCACTACAGCAACCTTGGCTGCCTTAGTGATGGCTGCCTGGTCTCTGACGTTTGCCCTTCTTCTCCTGCTCATATTTTCCGCGACGGCGGTTAACAGGTGCATGGAATAACCAGAATCCAATAAACGTTTAGCTTGAGCCCACAAGCTTGCGACAAGCTTGTGGTGGCACGACTTCACCAGTGAATTTTGAAGGCGGGAATTTCTCACCGCACGCTTTACCAATTTTGAGTGAGCGGACGTGAACAGAAGAACCGGTTTATTTCCTCGCGGTTCATAGCTCCAGCATACTCCTGTGGCAAAAAATACAGCCCGGAGTCAAGGAATCTTATAGAATTGTCATTTGGTACTTCATCCGTCTGCACCAGGGGAGATAACACTGTCAAGAACATGGTTAGAGTGTGTGTCAGAACCGCATCAAAATTGTTATGATTATTATTGGCAATGATCAGATAGTCGTCTACAGATCTAAAAACAGCAATCACATCGGTGTGCTTCACACGCTCGTCAAGGACCTTATTACGTTTTGCTAAAAACAGGTCGCTCAAGTACGGGGCTATGCAGTAACCAATACATATCCCGTTCTTTTGTTTTACAGTGTTCGCATTCCACGTCGCATAGGTCGAGTTAGGATAAAAGTAAAGGAGCTCTAAAAACTGTTCACTCGACACACCGGCAGTATTTTGAAATTGAACCGCTCCTATTCTGTCGATACCTTCCGATACACACATCACCAACCCGGCCCGAGAAAGGGTGTAATAAAGATCTTTACATCGATTGAAAATGCTAGAAGATTCTAGTTTTCTTTGCCTGCGAAAAAATCTAGCATTTGTTCTAACTTTTTCGCCAAAAATGGGTCGTCAAGAGATATAAACTTCAAATTTGTTTGTAGAAAGACCGCATTGCACTTTTGCCAGGATTCATTCTCCGACATGATCACTCTGAAAGGGCAGTCAACTTTATGCGTTTTCACCGTGAAATATATATCAAGACCCACTACTTTTGTCTTCTCGATCGACTTAACCAGGCCTTCAAGATTGAAGCTTTTGTAAAGCTTTTTTTGCGACAGTTCGCACTTTTTCTAACGATATATTATTATCAGTATCAAATACAGAATCAATGACCTCTGACACCTTTGTCTGATACAACAATTTATGCATAGCCGCAAAACCACCGTCTTTATCGGCCGGTAAGCAGTGCGAGTAAGTTTTCCTTCAAGTGCCTAATGGTCCCCTGAATGGCAAATCTGCCGCCCGGAGGACGGACATGCGTGAGTACGTCGACACCTTCAGACACACACCTGTCAACGTCACCTTCAGGTACTTGTTTGGAGACATTCCGAACCATCCTAGCAGTTCCGGGCTGGATTTGCGCGGCTCGACGGTGAACTTTGGTCCACACTTGAGTACCTGTTGCACTTTGTCGGACCAGTTCACGTCCCCGATAACGTGTAGAGGATTCGATTTTGCGGAGGGCTTCTTCTGTACTTGCGTCCTCAGCCCCGGCAGAACGTGCCGCAAGAGGACTAGCGCCTTGTCCGTTGCCGGCAACGTGTACACTAGTTCTCATTGTTCCCACTATAGGGCACCGCTGCGCTCTCTCGCAGCTGCGCTATTTCCGCTGATTCATGCATTTGGCGCTGTGCGCTCCAGATAGCTGACTGCTAGAGGGCCACACTTGTAGACAGCGCTCGCGTTCGGCGCGCTTCTTTCATCTTCGCTGAGAGCTCATACAGTGAACGCTCTTAGTTACCGTTCCGCAGCATGAACACCCCAGAAGCCAAAACAGCAGCGCCGCGGGCTCTCTACCAAGGCGTTGTGGTAATAGGCCTTCAGTTCAATGTGTTTGATTGCCACATCTGTCGGGCTGCTGCAAAGTTTACCCGGACACGTCTCTTTATAACTCTTTCGTAATTCTTTCAAATTCTCGCATCTTTTTCTCTTGTGGCCTAGACGAGTTTTATGCATTCGGACTCGGTAAACAAAGTCGAGCAACCAATGAAGCCGAATATGAAATTAAGGCTGCATGCGTGCACGAGATACAACAAGGGCTGTCAAGCGATGCTGCGATTGATTCTTCCTATTCATGAAATTGTGCACGATGAGATCACCCTTACCGAATCATAAGAGATCTATGGCCAACTAGTATTATATTATTTTAAGTATAATTTTGCCAAATAAGCGACTGTGTTTCTTACCTACATTTCAACTATATTCAGTCTTCTTTCTGCAAGCGTTCTTACTTGTGTTCTACATAAGAGCTCTATTACCTTGCTTTTTATAACAGCTGCATTCTTGAGCGACGCCCGGAAACTGAGATTTTGTCATTATCTAAGTGCCACAGCATGCTATAGAACAAACTTTCGGTGTCTCAGCAGCCTCTAAGCTGCCTATCTATTACTTAGCTCACACTTTCTACATTAAATCATGGAGTTCAGTATCACTATTGGTTATAACATCAAGCTTCCATCGCTTTTTCTCTGCCACAATATCTTCAACGTATTGCCACATCTCTAAAATGAGCAGCGTTCCGCGCCTATTTTTCAATCGATATTTTGAACCTTTATAGGAAGTGCTCCTTAGTAGAGAAAAAATCGCAAAAACAAAAAATTATTATTGCCCAGCAAATACATTTTCTTTGTCCATGGCTTTGAGGCGTGGACCTCTCCGATAACTACAGACCTCTCGCGCTTAACAAATGTTAACGCAAATATTGCCCTCATTGTATGAGATAGTTTGCACCATGTGGCATGGATGTTTTTTTGTTCATTCTGGAGGACACCATATGCAATATACGAGTTTATTATGCGCTGCTGTCACATTCAGGTTTAGATAATAAAAAAAAATTCGGTACCCAGATTGAACCAGCTTGTGATCCCCTGATACTTGTTACGAAAGTGGCTGTAAAAAGTATAGCTTCTGGTGAGACAAGCAAATTTGTTTTGAAGCATATGATATCCGTTTACAACATCGCGTCTTATTGCGGAAAGCTACAGTCCTTGGCGCCTCTTGTTAAGTTCTTGCCAGAACAAGAAATGTGCATAAACCTCTGTCGAGGTCACAGGCTAGACATGCTATACCCCCCCATTCCGTTCCCACGAGTAGGATAGCAAACTGGTTATCCTGGAGTGGTTGACCTCCCTACCTGTCCTTCTCTACTGTTTATTCTCTTAAAAATACACTGGCCAAATACCAGTATATTATCAACAAAGTGCGATAAAACACTGCAACGCATTTGCTGCTGAAAGACCTCTTGGGAAATTAGCGGTATCTGCCAACAAGTGACTCATTTTTATCTAGTTGAGCACCTGATGCCTCTAAAAAGAAAAGGGTCAATCTACACGTTCCTGAATACCATAACAGTTTCTCTTGATTCATTCATTGGTTAAACCTCACTAGAACTGATAGAAATGTTTCAACTGCTTGAAGTACTGCTCTAACATGTGTTGAAACATCGCGTGAGGATCGGATGTTAATGTCATGTTCGAAGTTTTCATCGACCTGCACACTGTTTAAAATTTTTCCTCAATGCAGCATTCTGAACCCTTCTCCCAGAACTGCATGTATAAAATATTTAGGCAGCGGGAAAAGAAAAGCATGTAATTTGTCATAGAACTAGATGTGCGCGTCGCCTCTTTGCCCTCTTTTGCATAAGTGGGCAGACTGCGGCTGAGCTACAAGGGGGACACGAGCTGGATGAATGGATGCTATGAGCGTTTCCTTTATAACGGGTCTGCGACATGTGTGCCACCAGGATCGTAATAAAAAAAACGATGTTGCTCCTGTCTGTGTTCAGCGCTTCTAGCGGCAATATCAGTGAACTTACATTGGAGAGCTCAGTAAGGTCTGGGAACGTTGCCTTTAGAGCGAAGCTGCGTTGCTCTACCCCAGAATCGTTTCATTTTCATGGGCGAAAAGTAGCAGAGGCTTAGCTCGGCTATTCAGCTACGGATGCATGAAATTAGGAACGGACGAACCATGGGTGAACGGTCGAACCACGTAATGCAGAACTACGGACGGAGGGACCAGCGAGCGAGTGATAGATATCAGGCGAGTACGTCACTCCAGGAGCTTCTAAGCCTTCTCAGGAACTCCAGCTGTGTGTTGTGTGACATCACTGTTGCTTGCGCATGCTCACCGCAATCCACGCCAAATCGCTCAACCTCGGACTGTGTAGCTTATGCTACAACGCCAGGATCTTCAACCACCAACAGACTCTCGCGCAGGCGTGCTGCTCTAGCAGATGCGTGCGCTTCAGAATAGGTTGTGTAGTACATACTTCGTCTATGCCATGCTTGTCTGCTGTCGTAATGAACATAGGAGCATGACCTATGTCATTTAAGCTTTTGCATTACTTGAACGATAGGTCCCAATTCTTTGACTGAAAGGAATGTGTGTTACTGGCACAACGCAGAGCACCGAGCTGGATTGCATCAACATGGCAGGGACGTTTAAACTCGACAGCAGCACAGGGAAAAAATGTGTAAAGCCAATGAGATTAGAAACCTAACGCGAAGGCACACCAAGACGCATTGCGGCAACCAAGATTCGCGTGCACACTCTCGGAGGCTGCGACGCGTCACAGTTTTTATTTTCACCGCACCAGGATTCTAATGAACTGGCACAGAGGCACGCATGCTCACGCCTGAGCGTGAGGGTCGCCTTCTTTCGTGTCAGCCTCGAAGCATTAGTTTGGACCTGCGAGGTAGCGTTACATTCGTATTAAACAGTGCAGGGGGAAAATTGATTCGCAACGACCTTACTCCAATAAAATGTAGGCAAATGGGCCCTCGCCAGGACCGAAGAAACATTCGTATGACCCTAAAACTCGTACGACTGGAGATGATATCCATGAGTTTACTTCATTTCTTCAACTCTCTTGCGTGTTCTTTTTTTCTTCTTGTTAGTGCGTGGTACTCGAGAATTGCTGCCTCATGAACCGTTAAAACAACACACTGATCTATCAAAACCTTTTTCTTTATTCAGAACACGGCAGGAAGCTGATGATGCAATGTTCCGACGGAAAAATCCTATAGCAAGAAGTTCTATCTTTGAAGAAGACAAGTGCAGTTGTCGAAACATCGGCTCGGGCAAACAACCACTGTTACGAATCCTTTTATCACTTGCTTTCTTCGGGCTGTTCAAGTTTTCCGATGAATAACAGACGGTATATTGAATTGATAACTGAAAGCGTAAGTAAGGTGCGGAATGCACTGGTCAATTGCCTTACAGCGATAAAGGATCATATGTTATCATATTTGGGCTGGTCAGTCGAGACCATGTTCAATTATACTGCCATGATACACATGTCGACAGATGACGTTAAAGATCGCAATGTTCAAAAACAAGTTCAGTGAACGCGCATTAAAGCACTTTTTTTATTCTGTTCGAGATACTCCGAAGGTGACGCTGAAACGTACTGCTTACAAAACGTGGGCCAATCTCAATAGAATTATTGACTTCAAATTACCACAGGATACCGAATCAAATGGCTGCTGAAACAAAGGGCCGCGACATTCCTGTTGCGAAAGAGTGGCTTCTCTTGTCCTATCTATTCCATTTTGCGACATTGTCATTATTCTGTAAAAAAAGAAAAAAAGTAAACAAGCAATAAACGAGGCAGTTTCTTAACGGTAAAATTGCTACAAGGCCAACAAGCATGCCAATTGGTCATGAGCACAAGCAATCATCAGTAGCATTGAAATACATGTCATCTGTTCCCGTGGCGTTGTCTTCATGCACAGATAAATACATCTAGTAAAATTGTCAATGCGCTTGTGTATATGGCGCGTAACTCTGAGAAAGATCATTTTACTTACTGATATTACCACAGCAGCTTCCACGAATTTTTTATTTCTAAATCATGATTTCTCGTACATTTAAACAGCCTTAATTAACGCGTTCAAAAAACGGGGTCGCTTTTGAGGCCATGCACGCCCTCGCTTATTTCAGAACTGTTGAGAATTTCGGGCACACTAAAATTGTGTAATGAGGCATCGACGAGACACTTTAGCCCTATTTCAGCAAATATTGAGTTCAAAGGCCGGCCAGCACCTTAAGTACGTTAGAAATTAGTAAGCGTTTATGGCCTTGCATAGCTTAACAACAATGTGTACTTTAAAAAATGAAGCTAGCAGCATTAATAAATAGCTTACACAACAAAATTGTGGGCTGAACCGAGAAGAAAATGGGCAACTTCTACACTGGGTGCTGTGCGAAGGCGTTCAAAGTGACTTCACGAGGTCAGTCGACCTGCCGCTCGAAACGCCCCGTTCAGGTCTTGGTAAACTCCAGAGTAAAAGGAGTCGGGTGGCCCACCCACCATCTGCCGGAGCACACCTGTACCTAACGTCGAATACCCGGGTGGTGGTTGGTGAACGGCTACGCACGGCAAATTAGGCCAGTTGCAGAAGATGTGAGGAATATAAACCATGCATCCCACTTCGTCGGGCGTCAGCAAGCAGGCACACGCGAACGATGGCGTTGTCTTTGCGTAAATTCCTACTTCACTTCTACGTTGCACATTGTTCACAATGCCGGCAACACGGTCGGCTTGGTTCCCGCCTTGGTCGAGACGATAAAGCACCCAAGGTTGCAGGGCTCTCTGGCCCACCAGAAAGCAATATAAGTGCGCCACGGTCTGCAGACTCTCAAACTGAGAGTGTTGAGATGTTAAATAATTACGGATATCGCTGACGGCCTGTTGCACACCTTTTCCCCTGACCTTTGGGAGTTGAAGATCGTCTTCATCGTCCAAGTTTTCAAGTTTAAAATATCGCAGGCTTGAAAGAACCGAGCACAACACATCCAAGTATGCCATTGTGTTCCGCAGTGGTACTTTGGGAGGCTTGATGTACGAAAAGCCTTAAGCCTTTATATAAGACTGAAGAGGGGCTTTATGTGCAGGCCGAAATGTTTGCTGAAGCGTTCAGTTCGGAACTCCAACGGTGATGTGAAGCGAAAGCCTGTTGAAGTACGGCTACTGCTCACCCTCGGCTTGGCAGATGCCCGAGATAGCGTTGAGTGGCACCACGTTTGGAAACGTGTTCTAAGATTCGCGGTACAGTAACGTGGCGACAGAACTTTCTTTCCTGAGCGACACGCATAAGGTGCCGTGCTCTGCCTTGCCACAGGATCGCTATAGTTTGCGTTGCCGGTGTAAACTTGGTCACGTGTCCGATGATATGTGCAGCTTGAAGAAGTGTTATTGAAATAAAGGACGATATGTCACGCGGACGAGTTCTGAAGACATTAGATATTATACGCACGAGGTGCTACTAAAAGCTCTCTTTCATACAGTGTAAATTTTCATGAAAAAGAACACGCAAGGGCGTGGCCTGCGCTCCGTCGCGGTAACCTACAGCGACATCAAGCGACACATAAAGAAGCTGCATTCGCTTTTCGCCTCATCTGCTAGAAAACGAAACAACAAGTCATGACCGTTGGATAAGCGCTGCTAAATTGGGCTCCTGTCCTGGTCTCGCGACGGGCGATACCGCCAAACTCTGACGCGCTTTCTTTATCTGTCGGCTAATGGTGCTGTGGGCAGCCACAGCAGAGTGCAGGCCGCGTGCTTGCGCGTTCCCTTTTATAAAAATGATACTGTACATTTCATACCTTTTGGTAAAAGAAAAAAAATCGCGAAGTTGACTGCACCGCGAATTTTTATTATTATAGGGAAGATTTAGCGAGCACCTTTAGGCATTTAAAAACTTTTGTTAAAAACTACTTATCTTTGCGCCGTCCAGATGAGAAGAGGATACTTACGGTGAAAGCGGAAGTTAGGTGATAATGACGGCATATTGACGAATACTAGTGGTGACGTCATTCTTGACATTAGTGGCATGCATACGTTTTTGTTTTGTTCCTATAACTGCGGAGCTGATAAAAGTCGAACGTGCGCCGTCTGCATCTCTAGCTTGCGTCATGGAGTCGTATAACTAGAGGAGCGAATGAATAGCCATGTTAACAAAACAAAAAGGTGATTGCTAGAAATTACGATGATGAAGATATTCATTGTGTAAATGATGATGACTGTGAGGACCTATATGGAACTAAGCTGTCTTTGGAAACAATCACGTTAACGCAGCTTGCAACTTTGCTGTCCTAAGGTTTGTGTGGTGCCGAACTGCGTGTGTTTGATTTTTCTTCTTATTTTGGAATCTTTACTGTGTGATCATATTCCTATCATTCACTCAGTACTAAGTAGTCAGAAGAATCTTCACTCCTTGTGTGCTCCTTGTCCTTGTGCAAAATAACAGTCCTTGTGAAAACAGCGTGAGTGCATGCCTCACGGCATGTAAATGATTTCCAGTTGCACTGCCACTTGCGTTGTCACAGCCGTAAGAATGAGAGAATAGAATGTGTTTCTCAGACTACTCATTGATTTATTTACCTTGCACGGTTAATATTATGACACATTCAAATTCATGGAACATCTGACATTGAAGAACTTTCACATCCCTCGCATTGTTCAACTTCTTATGAGAGGAGCATTCATGAAAACGTAAGGAAACTTGTCCTAGCATGACCGTAGAACTACTTAGAAGTGTGGCAGCTTGGGCTAGTTGGTATGACATGACGATAGCCATTGCGCTCGTGTCTTTCGTGTGCTTCTGGTCTCTGTGCCGTCGTTCTGTTCTCGCGCTATAACTATCGTAGAACTGCTGCAGATTTTAACAACCAAAGCGTGTTTAAGCTATTTAAGCAAGCGTGTTTAAACAAAAAAGCGAGAACAAAAAAAATGATCATACGTTTATTTTCAATAGTTTTAATTTTATTTGTGACAAAAGATTAGGATATTACTTTATCAAAGCTTTGACCTTTGGTATGTGGTTGAGTGCCTATTTTTTTCGTTTGGTTTCAAAAACAGAGGGCACATGCAGGAATTCTGGTAACATGGGCCAATGGATTTGGGGGCGTATCCAGGCAATATGCTTTCAGAGCTGGTGTTTAGTTCAGCGTTATCTTTGGTTTGGCGCTTTATTAGGTCAACAAGGCATTTTTCAGTTTTCCGTGGTGGTTTCGTGCGTACCTTCAGAAGTTTACATAATTTTTATATGCATTTCACCGCTCGACTAGCTCACAAAATGTGTAGATAGCCGCTCCTGGGACTGATTTAGCTCCGGTGTGCCCTCGCCTTCGGTGACTGTGAACACGGCAGGCTAAGCAACAGGACTCTGTGCTCTACGGCTGCCAAAGCTGTATTTTTAGAGCTGCTGTCTAGCTGCTGTGGTTTTCAACAATTGGGAAACGTGGGTTTTTGAACTATTATGCTATTGCGTTCATGAACAGTTGTCTCACAATTGCATCTGCAAAGTTTCTTGCGCATGTTGTAAGCACGTCACTTGGCTAATAAAATAACTTTGCTTCCTCAATCTTTCCTATTTCTGTTTCTTTTCTCTCTCACACGCAATTAGCGAGACAAAATTAAGGCGCAATACAATCGCGTATAATAAAGGCACGTAGCAGGTCAGCAATTAGGAAAATTTTTACTTTCGTGCCATGTAGGGCAAATGAGCAACGTAGCTACCGCTTCCGGTTGTGATGTCATATATTATTTTTTATTTTATTTTTTCCTTTTAGTTGTAACCTCCTGATGTAGATGGCGACAGTAGGAAGGAGCCGCCGACTACTGGATTCATGGGCTGTTTATGGAACTAACGCTGCCAGTTTACATATACCTTGCCGTGTTCTTCAGTATTTCACGCCTCATTGTCCCGAAAGAATAAAGTTTGATACTGCTGCACTTGAGAAACGAGATTTAAGCCGTCAATTATGGAAGTATTGCAACGGCATTCCATGTGGGTATCTTGGCGAGATAGCTGCGCATACTCACCGAATAAAAAATGATGCCGGGACTAGTTTGCGAAGAACGCATCCCGTACATTTCACACGCAATCTGAGCATAACTTGAAGATTGTGAACGTTCGGGATGCTTCCGCGTCTTTTTTTTCCTATAGAGTCATATCGTATTGAAATATTGCATCTACATAGAAAAGAAAATTTTATTTATTGATCACAAGCTTCTACATGCTCTTTCAAATATTTAGGCAATGTGGATGTCCGCACTCTACACCCTTAAAAATACCGCAAATAATTGAAATTTTGAAATCTGTATTTCAAAGTTAATTTTGTGTTAGTGTGTGTGTGTGTTTGTGTGTGTGTGTGTGTGTTTGTGTGTGTGTGTGTGTGTGAGAGAGAGAGAGAGAGAGATAGACAGAAAGTAACAAGGAAGCTAAATGTGAAAACATTATTCTTATCAATATTGTACAGGTAAGGTACAGCGTCATTCCACCTTCCCGATGCAAAGATGCACTTTCGTTACAAAAAAAAAGTTACCATATTCTTCATTGCCCTTGCATATTTATATGCATGCTTATGAAGAGACATGGACGTTTTATTTTATCAATGTGGCTGACGATCAAGAGCACCGTTGTTATCCTCTGAAGCGTTAGTTGGTTGGTAAGAACTTTATTGAAAGTCCGGCAGAGCTCTCGCCGACCGGACCTTAGGTCTCCCGCGTGGGGACGTCAAGACCTTGCCTGACCGCCGCCTCGCGGGCCTGCTGGACGGCCCAGAGTTGGTCACCGAGGCTGGCACTGCACAGTGCAGCGGCCAACTGCGGCGGAAGGGTTCCGTATTCAGCACCTTGCGGATTTCTAGCGCAGTCCTAGAGCATGTGATTTAATGTGGCAACCTCACTAGGCATATCTTGCATATTTTTGTCGGATATATATTGGGGTATAGTCTGTTAAACAGCGATGGGTTGGGATACGTGTGCGTCTGCAGCTGTCGTAATGACACCGCCTGCATCCTGTTCAGCTTCTCGCTGGGCGGAGGAAAGGTTCGGCGGGCCAGGTTGAAAGCCTTGGTGATTTCATTATAAGTCGTCAAACGGTATTTGGTGTTTCCCCATAGAGGACGGTCACCGGCGCGGTTCACGAGCTCGCGCGCCTTGGCGTGTGCCGTCTCGTTTAGGTTTAGGTCACCTCCCCCATGTGAGCCGGGAACCACAGGAATCTGGTTTGAAGCTCTGTCTCTTGGTAAAATTTTCCATTGCGCAGGGCTTTGGCCGCTCGTTGCGAGATCCATCCTTTGGCGAAGTTCCTTACTGCTTGTCTCGAATCACAGAGGACAGTAGTGCATGACGGATCCGTGAGCGCGAGCGCCACCGCTACTTCCTCCGCTTCATGTGCGTGGTCACATCGAATACTTGCCGATATTCTCGTTTCGCCTTTCCAATCGACGACCATGACTGCAAATTGCAAGCGGTCTACGTATTGAGCGGCGTCAACGAACCGCGTACCCATTTCGTCGGCGAGAGTGCGCAAGAGAGCTCTTGCACTGGCGACTCTTCTGCCGGGGTTGTGTTCCGGGTGAACGTTGCGTGGAATTGGCTCAACCCTTATCGTTTGTCGGATCGCGTCTGGCACAGCGACTTTCTGGCTTTGTTCGGTGTGGCAACGGATGCCGAGACTTTCCATGATCTGGCGTCCCACTGTCATGCCCGCTAGTCTTTCCAGTTGTGAAGTGCGCTGCGCCTCGGCTATTTCGCTTAACGTGTTGTGAAGTCCAAGTTGAAGCAGCAGGTGCGTGCTGGTGGACTCGGGTAGACCCAGTGCCACCTTGCACACTCTGCGGATAAGGACGTTGATCTTGGCTTCTTCTGCCTTGCACCAGTTGTACCAGTCTGAGGCATTACCCGTAGAATATTTTTACGTTAAGCAGGATGGCTCTGAGACGCTTACAACGGTTTTTCGATAAATCGAGCAGTTACGCCAACACTTTTAATGAGATGAACCATGACACTTTGGCACCGGCACTAAAAATTCGGAGGTGTTGGGTCATCAAGAAAGATGTGGTCATGTTTACTTCTGCAACCGTGGCATTCAATGAGATCAAAAGGCTTTTTTTTTGCCTACACGTGGTGTTATTTGCTCACAGGTGCCTTTTTCGCAAAACTTCGCTGCCTCGTTATTGCCCTTATACCTGTGTCACACGGGCGCGCAAAAAGTCTTTTAAGTAAGCGGTCTTTTACGAAGTTGAAAGACTTTTAACAAAGAGGTGTTTGCGGCGCAGACACATGGCAGCAATGTCTCTTTTTAGTGTTTTCGTTCGAAGACGCTAGCGAAAGCGTGGCGCTAGCAGTTAAAAGAGAAGCAATGAAAATTAAACAATGTATCACGATGTACAAATTAAAGACTTGTTGCACTGCTCGTTTTTTCAAATAAATTTAGGAATAAGAGATGAAAAAACACCAATGTGAAAGTTTTTTGCACTATATCAGGAAGCATTCCTATACCTAGCGACGTGCACAAGTCCGTCTGGCACCACTGTGCTTTTATTTAACGTATTGGTTTTTCGCTGCTCTCGACTGCTCTCGACACGTTATGGGCGACCGTACGGGAGAAAAACCGAGGATGGCAAGCCTCACGGCCTGCCTTCTCGCTCTGGAAAGCGAGGCAGACGCTGCAAAAGCTACCAAGGAGAGGATAAAGCAGCGCGAGCCCGAGCGTCACCACGTGATATTGCCGACGCGTTGTAGCTGCTTACGAGAGTATAAAAGGAAATAACCATTAAAGAGTTCATTACACCTTCTGCGGGATATGAAATTTGTTTTTACAAAGAGGTTTGGTGACAGAAAAATAAGCATTCGCTCTTTTTTTCCCACCACTCGAAAATTGCTGGCGCCCACTGGTTTCGAGGCTACTCATTCGGAGCCGTAAAAGAGATCGACGAACGCCGTTTACGAAAAAGACCGCTTCTGAAAAGGGGTTCGCTCTGTGCCGTGTGTCTGCTGTCAGGAACTCCTTTTCGGTAAAAGACCGCTTACTTAAAAGACTTTTAAGTGCTCGTGTGACAGGGGTATTATTCTGCTGTGTTGATAGGTGATGCAATTGTCTGCACCAACGCCTCCTTTATTTCAATGTCATTGCAAACACACGCTTCATTACGGAGGCTGTCGGTCAGCCTAACGTCAGGGAGTGGTCGTGATTCGACGCCACATGTAGGTAGGGCTGCTCGCCTCACACCTGCGGCCAAGGTTTTTCCCTCGGCAATGTGATACGTTCTTTCTCCCCCCTCCCCATCACACGTCTGTCATGTTTGCTCCTTCGTGCTCTTTTTTTGTGGCTCAAAGCAATGCCGCCATCACCTCGCAGCACTCTAAAAGTGAGCACATGCAGCAGCGTCGCAGTGATATGCTTCCCCATTGCATGGCGTCCCGCATAGCACCCGGAATGGCGACACGCTATCCCAAAACGCCGTATGGGCCAAACCTCATAAGCACGAAAATGCACGCGACAGCGACGAGCGACGCTATGAGCGACGAAACAGGGCGTTCGCGCGACGTGTCGCGTGCTCGTTTTCGCGCGATCGCTCGGTTCTCCAGATTTGGAAACCATCGCTCATCGCCCGGAAGTGCTGGGCTCAAGCAGCCAATAGCGAAATACCGGAAAAGACAAAGACTACATAGGTGCACGTGACTCTGCCCGAGTCACGTATGCGCAACAAGAAATAACGCAATGTTTATTACGCATGTGCATATAAAAAAGTGCTGCAAGGCACTCATAAACACTTTCCGTTTCATTACACAACAATATATCTTATTTTTAAATTGCATACCGCTCGCTACGCGGTTTTCTTGGTGCGAGTAGACGGCCTCATGCCAACAACAGTGGAATTCGCTCGCCGAAGCCGTCGCGTGAATTAGGTTTGCCTGTGCTAGCGACTGATCGCGCGAAGACGATCTACGTCGCATCGCTCGTCGCTGTCGCGTGCATTTTCGCGCTTATGAGGTTTGGCCTTATCTCTTACGGAGCCAGCGCAACCGCCAACATGGTGAGCATGAGAAATCAAAGACGCCGCCCCACGGACCTGTTGAGCACCACATAATCGGTTACATTCCCCATGAAGCAAAGCACATGCGATAGCAGTGTGGTGGTTGAGAGCAGGAAACGGCTACAGGTGAGCGTAGTGAATGGCTGGAGCAGAAGCATCTGGATGGTATTCAAAAAATACAGGTGCTTTCAGAAGACATTCTATGACAGCGATATGAGAAAAAAATTGGCCCCGTATCTGCATGTAATCTGCAAATGTCGTCGAAAGACGATAGCCTTGTGGGGAGAGAGTGAACAAGACATTTATTTGAGGTTCTGCGCAAGAAAATCGGTGAATGGTATTCTGAAGGCGCTGTTTTCGTGCAGTGAGGCGAACGAGCGCATCATGTCACGTCACACGTGAGACATAAGCGCCATCTGGCAGTTGTCTTAGAAAACAAAACGCGTGGCGCTGAGACAGGTGTGCGCTCCCATCTCAGAGTTGATAAGGTGTAGAACGCACGACGACGAGTAGGGGCCACCACCGTTTTGTTTTAGCAAAGCGTTGGAAACACTCGGCTTTCCGTGCAAGCGTTGCATGAACAGCGCAGCGTATTAAGTGCTACGGTCCTCAAAATTAGTTATGTATGCCTTTTATGTAAGAGACGCACATGCATAATCTATACGTGTTGTTATGGTTCCCCAGACATGCGCCATAATTGCTTTTTAATTTATAGTTGCACAAGCATGAACGCTCAACCATGAACAACATAGCTGGGCGCTGCGGATGGGGTCGGGCGTTTCAAATACTTGGTGCCATCAAGAGTGGACAAACAGACAAATGCACAGACAGACAAACAGACAGGCCAAAAGTTTTGCGTCGAAGGTCCCCAAGAAAGACTATCGTTCTTAAAAAAAACGGGCATTCGCTCATGCACGTCTGACAACCCCGCACTTCACACAGTGGGCCATAGGACCGCATTTCACGTGCCTTGTCCACGACGATCCTAAACACTTAATTAGTTCTACATGTCACTGCGGTCTGCTCGGGTGTCTCAAACAAGCCATCGCATATATGTCAACAAATGATTCTACAAGCATTTTCTTTATTGATATGGATCAAGAAGTGTTTCATGTCTTGAGTAAAATGTCGTATGTGGAACCTTTATTTGATGCACGACCCCTGTACAAATCACAGAGGTCACATGCAATGTAAAGAGCAGTCGAATTTCGCAGCACAGGTTAACAGAATCGCAAGAAAGTGTATATGAACATTAATTGAAAAGGGGACCTAGCGCAAGCACATTATCACAATTGCGTTTTTGTCTCAAGCGGTACTGGTATTCTCTACTTGAACAGTATTTGCCAACCTAAAGATACACCAAACTTTCCCACCAGTTCAAATGGTTGGGGCATTTTGGTTCATTAAAACCGATTTTCGAGCCTGATTATGTCTGTCGAGGGACGTCGTCACGATGCTGAAAAAAAGACACGAAAAAAAAACGCAAGTCAGTTACAGTCAGGACGCTATTGAATGCAGTATACTCCTTGAATAATGAATCAATTCGCCTAAAACTTATGAACAACCTGTTGGTTACTGAATACAGTTTGTTGCTCAACTTACCAAGCAACCACAAATTTTATCGAATTAGAACTTATCAATGTTATGGAAGCAGTAATGATGCTTTCTACATAAGCTTTGTATGTTGTACAAGGAATTGCTAATAAATATTCTGTAAGCAGTGACTTGGACGAAAATATTTGAGAGCAATGTAACGGGCCACATTCTTACAAAACAATGTATGCTGAAAATATTAATAACTGCTTTGATGTATTCTCAAACAGTGGTGCCTGAAAAGTTCTACGCAGACAAAGTGTTCAAAACGATTAACCACACCTAAACTATTGTCTTCCGCAACTGAAATTTCGCAGTCGAATTCAAATGAAGCGGTACCTCCACTTACACGATCAACATGTAGAGACACAGGCCTGCACTTTCGAAACATAGCTTTAGTGTTTTTTCAACACTTAAGATAGGCATGGGGACTAAAACGTAGTAGCTCGAAAGTATGCCTTACGTAATGAGATGGCTTGTTAGGTGGAGAAGAAATGAAGTTTTCCGTGCAACGCCTACACAGGACCAGATGAAACATCACCGGATAAGCCTTCGTGCAGCATCGCGTGCCTCGTTCAAGTCTCGATAAGTGCCACACTGAAACGACTGCGGCTGGGTCCCCAAGATACGGAAGAGCACACGGCTGACTGCCAGAGAGCGCCCCGGCGGCGGTTCATGGACAGCAACGCACGAAGGCTCAGTCCAGACGCAGAAGAAGCTAGGCTTGTGTACCATCCATCCCACCTCGTCCGAGGTCATAAAACAGGTGCACGTGAAAGTTGGAGTTATCTCGGTCCAACATCCCGTTCCACGGCGCACAAAGGAATCCAGGACACCACCAACAAGGCGGGCGTGGTCCCCTCTTTCCGGTATACGATAAAGTGTCCAAGGTTGTATCGCGCCCTGCTCCACCAAAAAGCAGTATATGTGCGCTACAGTCTCCAGGTGCCTCCTCAGGGTGGGCATGTTCGTCAAGTGTACGCGGATACTTTTGACAGCCTTTTGAATCGACTTGCCTCGAATCTTCGAAAGAGGGAGGCCGCGTTCGTCGTCCAGGCGCTGCAGTTGATCTTCAGGCAGGCCCAAAAGGTGCGAGCACAGCACACTCATGTACGCCATTGCGGTTTCGAGAGTTAAAGGTCCTTACGGTGAATGGATGTGTCTGCAAATTATATAAATGTACTCGGCGAGACCTTATTGCAATGAAGGCCAAAATGTTGGTTGTACCGTTGAATCATTTCCAACGTTGACGGGAGCCACAGTAATGTCAGAGTGTAGCTCCGGTACACCTTCGGCTTGACCGGTGTCGGAAGCGAGGGTTCAGAACTACCTCGACAAGAAACTTGCTTGAGGATGCGTGGCAGTGCTTACACGCGCAGGCAGACAGGGTCTACTTGCTCGAGCGTATCTGCTGTAATGCCTTGCCCTGCTTCGCTTGAGCAGCTTTAATTCACACGCTAACTCCCCTGCTGATCACGTGTTTCTTGATGCGCTTACGTGACTGAATGATTATTCAGAAAAAGAAAGCAATATCGCGTGCTCAGGTTTTCAAATATTTTTAGAGGATGTGCACGAAGCGTTGGTAGTTGATAAAGAATATCTCCTACTGGTTTGGCACGTCTTCATCAATGAAAAAAAAACTGCACGAATGATAATAATAATTTGTGCTTTAGCATTCTAAGACCATCATATGACTTTGAGAGACGCCGTATTGGAGGCTTCTGAAAATTTCGACCACCTGTGCTTCTTTAACATCCACCTAAATCTAAGGGCTCTGGCCTCAAGAATTTTCGGCTCCACCGAGAACGCAGCCACCGCAACTTTGTAAATGATTTTCCTTCTGCTTCATATTATCATTCAAACATGCAGCGCACTTGTTCCTTATTGTGTTCTTGTGAAAATGGTATTTTCACGCGGATGACTCATTCTGATAAAAGCTTTCTATGTGGAACCGGCAGCGTTCATGTGCGCTGCAATGAGAAAAGTTTAAATGACGCGGTTAGAACACAGATTACAAAATCGACAGACGCAATCATATGCTGAATGATTATTGTGTTTTTCGGGCTGGAGCTTAAGTAAGCATTTCACTTGCAGAATGGTGATGCAAAATCGAGTTAATAATGGGCATAAACGAAGCCATAAATGGTGAACTTTCTTTAACCATCAGCATATGTAAATTGGCACTAAGCAGTGATAATCATTCGTGCAGTTCTTGAATTTAGCAATTTGGGAAAGAATCTGAGCTTACTTTTCTACCGCTCATTCCAGCATTGTGACTTGCAAATTCATAGTATTTGTTCAACTAAACATTGTTTATGTGAGTCGAGCCATCGTATTGAGCAATGTGAATAGGGGTGTTAAAATGATAATTAATATTAGACTCTGTGGATAGTTTGACTCGTTTTATTTTTATACGCGCAGGTACTTTCAATTGTATCTCAAGAAACTTTCACAAGACTTCCTGGTTCTTAATAATAAAAATTATTCTATTTCGAGGCTTAATGGTAATTTTTGTAGGGATACGTTGAAACTGATATTGCATTACGTTTTATTCGTCTGGAATGTCTGGTGAACATATTAATCAAATGCAGTTCAAAGACATTATCGTTAACGACTTGTTGCTGAAGTTTTTTCACTTCATAATAATGGCAGCAAAGCAGAGAGCTTGAAACAAAAGCCCAGCTCTATGAAAAGAGGGGACGCCGATGTGCAACATGGGAGCGAGTACAAGCAGGTCATAGGGAAATATACAAAATAGTGGCTACTGACGCTTTTTCGTGACGCCGTATAAAATGGTCTGACCAACCGCTAAATGGCGTACCCGTGCTGACTTTTACTAAAACCCCTTGATCTAGGAAAGTTATAGCACCTAGAACTTCGCAAAGTAGTGACGTACGTGCTGAACTGCACGCCTCCTCACTTCTCTCTTTCCCCCAACCACACTGAGGTTGTCGCCGCGTCGGCAACGGCTAACTGCTGTCACGTGGGACCACGGGAAGATTTCCTTATTTTTACCATGTTCCGAGACGGCCATGTTTGCTCTGGGGTGCGGGAGCGTGGACGTGCAGGCGCGCAGCGCCTGTGATTTTACTTGTGCTTCATGGATGCGTGCTTGAAATTAAACTTGCGTTGTGTTCGGAGATACTTAGTGCACAAAGCGAACCCCAGTGTTGGTTGCCATGGGCAGCTGCTGCGCCCTCGGATGCCGCAACAATTCATACGAAGGCAAAAAGTTGTTTATGATTCCGTCCGGCCAGCGCAACAAGTTGCAAAGAAAGGCTTCGATATACCAAATCGGGATATTGAGAAATATTGGGTAAGAATTGCCATACTTCCAGATCTGAGTCATTCATGAATGGCATGACGTGTCTTATTCTTTCACCTCCCTTACGGCAAGTGAAGGCAATACGGGTGTCAGGTCGTATTGTGCCTGGTGGCAGACTCAAAGTAATGTTTTCCGCAAGTGTTTAACGTAAGCTAGCGTGAGCGAAATGATGTCGCTGTTTTAGCTTATCGAACGAAGTCCAAGAAACTTGGCTGCATTTAGCGGGTTAATCGACGTCGCCACTCTTAAACTAGCATAATACCGCCAACACCTATTGCCCATGTGTTTCTTGCACTCTAAAAGCATTTAATACCCTTCGTGGAGTGTTATTTGCTCCTCATGAATGACAGTCATCTGGCTGGATGACGTTTCCTTTCGTAATAACTCGGCCCTCGCCACTTTCCGACCCAAGATGTCTTTTTCAAGCTAATAGCACGCATCGAATTTACGACTTGCTAGTACCGCGCGCCCGGCGAAAATGAAAGAAAGCACACGTCATATTGATGGCTCTTTTCTGTCGAGATAGAAACACACCCCAAAATACGCTTTTTTTGTTTTGCGAGATTTTTAATGAGCCCACACGAAAAAGCGAGTGGAAAGATCTCGTTGGAAAAAAGCCCGTAAGCGAGCCAGATTCCCATCATTGTTTTGTGGGGAAAAGATGTCCCAAATACGCCTGTTGTCTTGCGGTATACAGTATGATACATGAAAAGACTCGTGGAGCGGCATTAGTTATTCTATACCAAACCGATTCCTCAGGACGGGTACCTCTCATGCATACTGCTAACTCCAGTGCGACATTACCACCTCGCGAGAATGACGCTGACACTGAACGAGTTTCAGAAGGTCTCTTGCAGAGTGGAACGTAACTTCCTACATCATAGGTGTTTATTTTTTTCGCAATCAGTCGCTGCAAGATTGGCCGTTACGAAATAGGCAAAGGTTGCATAATTAATTGTGCACCGTATGCGGCACTGCAGTGGTGTCATGAAGCAGCGTTACGCTCATGTATATAACTTTAGAATGAGTTTTCAGAAAAGCAAGAAGTGCAGCTAATAAATTTGCATAAGGTGTTGGAGAGAAATAGTGTGCTCTACAAAAACATACATGAACACTCCCTTGGTATTCTTTAATGTAGTTCTTTAATTGCTGCGATTATGACAAATCCTGTCTGCGAAGATGATTGTGTGGCGCTATATAAAAGCGGTAACATCTCCTGAACAACATACATTTTTATTGGCGCTACTATCACGGCACCAGTTAAATAAAAAGAAAAAGTTCTGTTTACTGTACCAAGGCCAGTAGTATTCGACGCAGTGGACCGTGCGTTCAGCGCGTCAAGCCAGGTGGTCGGCCGGGGGCCGCGTAGGTGGCAAATGCGAGCCTGGTGAAGGCCCGGACAGGTTCCATATTGGTGATCGAACGTTGCCTCTGTGGCTGAGGCAACGCAGAATGGGCATGTCGTTAAGGAAGGCTGTGCACTGGGTGTCCATGAAGCCCGGATTGCAGGCGTCAAGGCCGCGCCCACATGAATCCTCCTGAACACAACCTCCTCTCGGCGACTCAAGCCACCGGGAAGGTCTGATCCACGAGGAGGAATGAGCGCACGCGTGGAGCGCTGGAGAGTTTCTTTGTGCACAAGCAACCTGTCCTTCGGGGACGAACAAAGTAGAGGCAGCAAGTGTTGAAGAGCCACCGGAAGGAAGCGGTATCTCCTTTCAACTGAGCCGGTGCAGACCAGCAGGTCTACAATACGCGGGCAGGGCAGGCGCATGAGGGAATCAGTCGGTGTATATCAGAGGCTATATCGAGGGAGCTGGTCATGATTCGCAGCTCTCGAACTGCCTGCGTAGAGTCCGTATATCAAAGCTATTTATCGTGTAACAAAGGATCCATGTTGGATATGATTACTGTGAATCCGTCTCTTATTAGAGTGAGCTCCGCTAATACTGATGGGAATGGTGCCTCTGTTACGTAAGAACATGTACGTTGAGTTTCAGGTAGCGCGGGGCATACTAGACTGGCGTGCAGAATGCAGTTATCGATAACTGCGTCTACGTATACCGCTAGTGAGTTGTCGATGGTAGTGACGACGCCCTCCTGCGCCACTTGTCGGGTGGAATGTCGCAGGCTGGTAAGTGGTCTGTTATCGCTAGTGTGTGCCTTGAGCCATGGAGAAACTTCTGCGAAGGGTGCGTCAGGCTGTGGCAACATTATTATTATTGCGCATGTACACTTAACTTGTACCAGTGCAAACAAAACATCGAAAATAAATAAGGAGAATGTATACATCTTACAAATGAGCACCAAAATCTAACTGATCGCTGGGTGCCGTTGTCAAATAGGAAGGAGACGGGGCGCGAAGCGCTTTATCCCAGAGCCTCGCGTAACTCATCCACCCATTATCATCCTTACGTCTGTCCCGGCACTTCCCCACAAGGTCGGGTGAGGGGGAGGCTTTGTTTTGGGCTGACAGCCATACCCTGGCAAGAGGACACCCCTCGGTGCCAGGCGCCTAACAAACGCAGCCTGCCTCCAGGCGTAAAGCCAGGGAGATACAACAAACAGACTACCCTTTGGCGCATCAGGTACGGTCATGACACACAAAGCGAACGTACCCTGGCAAGGTGGGCTAACGCAGCACGTGGGGCGCGCCGCAGTCATGACCCGCCATCTGACCGCTAGGGTCAAGAGAAACTCAACGAAGGGGCTACCCTTTGGCATGGTGACTTCAGTCACCGCGCGCAAAGCGGACGTACCCGGACTCTCGACTAAGGAACTACCCTTCGGCACACCGACTTTCGGCACCGAACGCGAAGCGGACGTACCCAAGCACATGACAATGGGACTGCCCTTCGGCGCAGTAAATTCAGTCACCGCACTCAAGGTGCACATGCCCTCACCCTGTCGCGCTGCTGGGAGCCTGAGACGTCCCCTCAGGACGGATGGGCTATCGCTCGGCGCAAGGCACTTTGCGGTCACAGCCCGTCTCCTTACCGCTAGGGCGCGGTGAGACACAATCTGTCCCCTGGGGACAACGCGTACTGGACTACTGTTTGATGCAGAGGCCAATGCCGCTGCACGCAAACCTAACGTATCCTGGTGAACGAGCACGGCGGAAAGCCGGCTTATTCTTTCGCGAAGAATGAACCACCCTCCACCTCACCAAGTAGAGCCACCGGGCATGGAAGAGAGGCCAACACGGACCTTGCGGGTAAAGCCCGACAAGGCGACAGGATCACCGTAGCCCACGCAAAACTCAGGCGAACAACCACACAATCTAACCTCTGGGCTCACTAGGCCGAGTCGTGAAACTTTAGGGGACACCATCATTAAGAGTTGATGGTTATCAGCCCTCCTGACTCACTGAAAATCACTGCCGGATGGTGCCACATCTCAAGAAACGTCTTTGCAGCTAGGTGCTGCCAATCTCGGTGGAGAACGAACCTGCCCCTCTTCCGTGCTTTTGCAAGTACTTCGTGAAGCCCAGGTCGCGTCCCAAAAACGGCTTCTACTTAATGTGGGATGCCACCCAAACTAGGTAGGAGCACTGAACGAGTAGAACAACGTACTGATTTACCGCTTGTCCCGTCAGAAGATGCAAAAAATGAACGGTGTTGAATGGAACACCGGGGTGACCAACAAGCTAGCTATCCTTCAGTGAAGCGAGGCTGGTAGTGCACACTGAGAGAACATGTGAACCAGGTCCTACATACTGTCACAAAAGGGGCCCGTTCCTCATTCAGAAATTTTTATAAATGGCCTGAGCGTTATGGGCAGGCGCCCTATGACTAGGTGGTACATGAATGTAGCGTGCCTGGCGTTCAGGAAACTGGTAGTAATGAACCGCCAGTTAGAAACAGGTCAAGTGCCCTACAGTGTGCAGGTAACTCTGGGGTATGTCTATCAACTAACTCGTGGAGTTTGATCGAAGTTAAATCTATCTCGGGGTCGACCTCTTGGAGATGGGTCAAAGTAGAAGCGGCCCCTGCATAAAAAGCAGAAGGCGTTCCCACCCTAGGCACCAAATTCGAAAATACCCCCAGCGAGAACAGCCTCAGCCACGTGCTCAGAAAATATGACGCAACGTTTCGAGTAAGGAGCCTATCTGGGTCAAGAGATACCCGTGTCCACGTGACGTGTGACGCCGTGGTCACAACGCTCAAGTCAGGAATACCGAGTCCTCCTTCATCCCTGGGCAACTTGACCACGGGGCATGACACGAACGGAGATGCATGGCTCCAAAGAAAACCGGAAAGTTTCTTTTCCAGGAGAATACCAGTATGGGGCTTAGCCGGCATAACTTAAGTGGCATTCGTTGGAAAACTAAACAACAGCGATCGAATTATCGTGGCCCTAGCTGTAGGTGAACAAGGCAAGGCACCGAGTTCCCGAATCCTGTTGGTGAGCTTTTCTCTAGCTAACCACCAGTTTTCAGTAGTCAGGCCATGCGGCCCAAAATGGAAACCCAATATGCTCCTTTATGGGGAGGCCGTGCACGAGACATGGGCTGAAGGGAGCGCAGTTCAGATTCATGACTGCGCTTTTTGACCTATTCACCTAGGCACCGCTTCCCGAGCAGTACCCGTGTATAACATCCAAGATGGTGCAAACAACTGTCTCGTCCGGGACGACAATAGAGAGGTCATCTGCATAGGCGAAGATTGCCACCGGGGGGGGGGACCTTGTGGTAGGGGAAATCTACTAGTGCTGGTGTCTGTAGAAAGCCTCTGAAAGAGTGGCTTAAATAGGAGCATGTAGAGAGCAGGCAAAAGTGGATCACGCTGCCTGACTCCACGGCACACAATGAAAGGCTCCGAGACGCGATCTTGTATGACAACAGCAGAGCTAGGACGAAAATAGAGAGCCCTGACCATGCTAGTGAACTTGGCATTGAAGCCCGCCTGCTTCCGAACCTTAAAGAGCTACTTAGAGCTGATGATATCGAAGGCCTTCTCTTGATCAAAGGAGTGAAGAATTCCACGAAGGTTGCGCGAATTCGACCATTTTATACGATTCCTTATAGCGAAACCATGAAGCTGACACGATCTACCTTGGACACAACACGCCTGGTACGGACCCAAAACAGTACAAGTACGTAAGTGAGTCTAACTGACAGGCACTTAGCTATGAGCTTGCAGTCAGAGCTTAGAAGGACGATGGGCCGTCAGCGTCTAAGGTCAGTGCGTCTCGTTTCATCCCTGCGCAGGAGAGTGATCTGCCCCTCCCTCTGAGTTGTTGTCAGAGTACCCTCACGGGGAAGCGTGTTTGCCAAAGTGACAAAAGGCCCCCTAAAATCTTCCAGAACTTGACCTAGAACTAGACTGTCAAACCATTTGAACCTGGGCTACGATTAGGGTTCATACAATTAAGGGCTGCGAACACTTCCTCTTCGACAAGAGAAGTGCCACAAATCTCGAAATCCTCGTCAGTCTTATCGAAGGGAAGTGACTACGGAGCGAGGCGGTTCGCCGTGAAGTTTCTTGTAGAAATGCCTTGCCACCTCTAATGCTCCATCCCGCGTTTCCACTTAACCGACTGTGGTTGTGTTCACCAAAGAGGTAATAGCTGAACTCTGGCTAGCAAATTTTCTGCGAAGAACATTCCTGCTACACGAAGCCTCCATTTATCACTGCTCCTGTGCGTGCTGTGGCTCGCAAGCAGTCCCAGCGTCGCTGGAGCAGGACTCTATATTCCTTGCACAGTGAAGGAAGAGTCGCGGTTACCCCCTGGCACCTGACAACGGCTTTGAGAGCAGCAGAATAGCGACAGAGACCCCTTTGTTCCGGCACGCTCCTCCCGCGCTCACGTCTTGCCCCACTCCATAAAACGCTCCACAAGTCCAGCCTTCACCGCGTCCCAATCGCTGCCGCCTAAGTTCCGATCGCCAAGGAGCGAACCAAGGAGCTTTAAGAAAATTGGAAGATCCTGCATAGAGTGGGCATTCATGATATGCGAAGCACGAATCAGGTAGGTTGATATGTCGCTTTAAAATCAGCATAACCTTACGAGGTGAAGGTAAATTATGCCGTACATGACTTCCGTGTTAAGACTTTCAAGTTTCGATGTGTCGTTTACTTTCATAATCTAATCAGCCCACGTGATACCAAATTTAGTATATGTGGAGCTACTTCGTCATCCATTGACTTCCCGTAACACCAAACTTGGTATATGTCGAGCTAGCGAAACGGGCCTGAGCGCATCATGAAGGGCCCAATATACTCCAACGTAACGTTGAAGCGCGTGCAAACTGGGAACAGCGACGCTACGTTAGCAAAACGTGAGAATTCCTGACGCCAGGTGCGACCAGCGCCCGTCGGCACAGTGTGACGTCCCCGCAAACATGGACTGGACCCCGGTCCTTTCAAGATGTTTTCGCTCATTTCTTAAACCCACGCATAAAAAAAGGAAAAGAAAATCTTCGGTGTAACGAATGGTCATTCCGGAGTGGAGTACCTGGAAGGATTATTTCCACTATTCTCGCGGGCTCCCCCGCGCAAACACGAGGACCGGGCGGCGCCTTGTCGTCTACAGACAGTGTGACAGTGTACGGTGGAGATAATCCGCACGCACCCTTCAGACTTGTGGCATGGGGGAGCAGCAGAGCACCTTTTGTTGGTTCGGGGAATGCGACCCTGCTGCAACGCCTGTGCCGGGTCCGGTCTGACTTCTGTCAGCCTCAGTGGCTCCAGGACTCATTACTGCGTTCTGCGCGGATAGCCACCCGCGGCGTTGAATAACGAAGAAGCGGCGGCTGCGGAGAATTTCGCGGGAGACACCGAGCTGCATGGAAAGGTTGAGACTTGGTCTGGTCATCGGCTCCTCAAGTACCGGAAGCATCGGGACCATTGTTCGCCCGTAATTAAAGTGTCTTCGGACGGCTCGCCCATCTATCTCCCTGAGGCTTGAGTTTGAACATTGTTACTTGCTCGGTTTTGCTTGGGAGAGGGTTTTCCACTGGTGCGGGCCGCGGGGGCGGCCGTCGAAGATGATACACTCCGACTGACAAGAAAATATGCCGCGTCGATAGAGGCGATTGGTTTGGTGCCGCTGTAGGGCGGAATCGGGTCCTACCAAAAGGGACTACGAGACGATACGAGAGGGTCAGAGAGACGATGCGATGAGCTCGAGATGGTAGAGACGCTAAGATGGAAGTCACTGAGAGGCACGACGTAGGCGACGATGACGAAGACAATGAAGACGCTGACGAATTGGACAGATCAGACCTCGACGCCAAGAACCAACCTTCGGCCCCGATTCGAGCAGCCAACTCCGAGGCCCCGACTACATGGACATTCTGTGAGACGAACTTCACCTTCCTTACTTAAATGAGCTTTGCGGGAAAAGATGCGGCATATTGAGACATTGCGCCGTTTTCATAATTGATAACTTCATCATTTGTGTCGTCGTGTGTTTTTTTATACCCTTGTATTGTTACACTTACTTTCTTTATGTGCCTGCCGTGTGTCGAATGTCGCAAATGTCCAAATCATGTGTTATAATTTTGTGTAGTGGTTGATGTATGCGGTATATGATGTTTTAAGTTAATAATAAATTAAATGAATCAGTAAACAGGAACAAGTCGTAGCGTCTCTTACTTCCCGGCCCCAGCATGAATCCCTGTATGTGAGAAGTGTTTGAGACACGTATCCAAGAGGGAACCGGATAAAAAAAATGGCAGCATATCCACGGAGTGAATGACGGAGAGTGGGGCGAAGCATTCGTCCGTCCATGCGTCCATCTGTGTGACCGTCCATGCGTCTGTTCGTGTGCCCGTCTCTGCGTTCGTTCATGCATCCGCCCCTGCGTACGTTCATGGGTCCATCCATGCATCTGCCTGTGTGTCCGTTCGTCCATCTATTCAACACTACAAGTCCCACCATCTCGCATCTTTTTATCATATGTTCCCTATATAGAAGCACCGCCATTCAGTGGACATTCCAAGGACTAAACGAGAGGTGGCACACGCACACTTTCTTACGATTTGCGCTTCGGGTCTACTTCCCACCTTCAACCACCTTGAGTTCATGGTATATACCAGTTCACTGTATTCATGGCAATGCGGCCCAATGTTCGCTAAACCTTTCTAAAACCAGGGAGGTTACGTCCAGCGAGTACAACGTAGCAACCTTTTCCTGTCAGATAGTGCTCAATGTACATGCCAGTGGCTGCTAATGTGAAATGAGAGACAGGAGGATTCAGCTTTTAATTTCTTACGGCTTGCGCTTCGTACCTGCTTCCCACCTTTAACCACCTGGAATTCATTCATGGTGTATACTAGTTCATTGTATGCATGGCCCTGCGGCTCAACGCTCGCTAAGCCTTTCTAAAACTAAGGAGGTTACACCCAGCGAGTATAATGTAGCAACTCTTTCTTGTCCGATAGTGCTCAATGTACATGCCAATGGCTGCTAATGGGGATCGCAACGTGCGCGTTGACTATAAGCCGAATGCTCCTGTCTCTCATTCCCCATTAGCAGCCATTGGCATGTACATTGAGCACTATTTTTTATTGTTAAACAACGCACAGAAGAAATCTCTCACCGGCACCGTCTTGGAGGTCAAATGTTATACCTATTTCGGGTATGTGCCACTGGTGGTTACGTGCTACGAGGGACGCACAAGCCACGCCATAAGGAGCTTCGCCCCTAAAGGGGGTTCAGTGGTCTTCCCTCTCTTTGGTAATAGGTGGCGTAGCGAGAAACGTCTCAACAGCACCACTGAGGCACGGCTTGACGAAACCGGCGCGAAAGACACCATGCTGCGTTTCGTGCCGATCCGTTGTGACGGAAGGACGCCGGACGCGCTGAAACGCGCATACGTCGACTGAACCGCGGCGCAGCGCACGTCTGCGACTGTATAGCAGGACCGGCACCTGGTGTGCCAACGCCGGCGTGAGACGATGAAATAAACGCCGGCGAGCACGCACACCGCGGCAAGTCGAAGTATATTGGCGCCTTGACTGTGGCATGTAGTCGTGTTCTCACATGACACGAATCTCATGATTATCTTGCTTGCACCAGTCACGTACCTTCTGCATCCATTGGCGTCACGTAGTAAAGATTTTGGAATATGTGAAGCTAGCGAAACGGCCGCGAGCGCAACTTTAGTGTGGAATGTCGTCATGTTGTTACACGACACTCATGTCATAATTATTGTGTTTAGATGTGTCATTTACCTATGTCGCCCGTTCGTGTCATGTAATACCGAGTTTGGTACATGTGAAGTTAGCAAAACAGCCACGAGCACATCATGAGCACAGTATGTAGTCATGTTGTTACATGACACGTGTCTCATGATTATCATGTTTGCACCAATCACGTACCTTCGTCATGCGTTCACGTACTGTAATCTCAAATTCGGTATAGGTGACGCGAGCGAAACGGCCACGAGCGCATCATGAGCGTGGCATGTAGTCATGTTGCTACATGACACGCATATCATGATTTTCATGTAAGGGTCTGTCGCTTGTGTTCACCATGCAATCATGCCATACCATACCAGTTTTTCAACATGCCACGTGAACGAAACCACCGCAAGAGCTGACATTAATGACATACATGTCATGATTTTCATGTTTTGACTAGTCGTATATAATCTTCATACAGTCATGTTATGCCATACCATGCTTGGTATCGATACCATTATCTAAACGGCCAGGAGACCTTAAAGTCGTAGGCGCTCAATGATAAGCTCCAAGTTCGCTAAGAAATGCTTCTCATATAAAAGGTTGCCACGTTAAACTCGTTGGGCGTGCAAGAAAAACACTCCTTCTCAATCGCCGTTCGCGTTTAGTTGTTTGCTTGAGGCTCTCGCTGACGCGTGCGTCCAGTGTTTCGGTGTCTCCCCTGCATTCAGGTTCCCTGGACTCCTGGAAGGATGGCGTCGAGGCCAGTATGCACCCTGCTAAAAGAACACTGTTTCGCGTTTACTGTTCCTGTAAACATCATCGAGTGTCTTGTAGAGACGACCGGTAGCGAAGGGATATTGTTCCTGCAACACCTCGGCGCTTTGAAGATTTAGGTAGCAACGAGGACAGCGGGACAAGCCTCCAAGCTCATGGTGAATAAAAGTTTTGTCCTTCAGAAGAAAAAAGTTCAAGTGGAAGTTGTCGGCCCACCAAGTGTGTTCATGAGCGTGTACAGGTGGCCGCCGTACGTACCCAATGGCGCGGTCGTCTATGCTTTGCAGCCTTTCGGAAAAGTACGTAGTATAACAAATGTTACTCTGAAATGACGTCAGTCAACATTTACCGGCACACGAGTGGTGAAGTTGTAAATGGAAAAGCCTGCACCGAACTTCATTTAAAGTCATGGACACCGCACTATGTTGAAGTACCGTGGCATACGTCACATCTGTGCGGGTTGCCACAATGAAGGCGACATGGCTGTGGCCTGTGCAACACATTTTCTTTATAGGTGCAGCGCGTACAGACACGCTGTGGATGAGTGCACCGCAGCCTTCAGAAGGTGTGGAGGTGATCACCCGGCCAAAGAGTGTTTCAAGCGCAGATCATACGCAGACGCAGCTCCGAAGACGCCGTCACCGAGTGTTCAAGATTTCCCAAACAATTGAAGAATCCACCTCAAGTTCCTCAAGTGTAGCCTAGCAATTTAAAACCTATGAAGTACTGCGTCTTCAGAAAAAAAAAACGACACGAGTCAAGACACCAGGCCACTTGGATGAAGAGAGCCTGACAGATGAATTCGATGACGCACGGTCGGAAGGTGCTACTCGCATCAAGCCAGCCAGTGCGCCAGACGGGGCAACTACCGATAAACAGCCCACTGAGACGCAACATGAACACTCGAATGGGATTTCCACAGAAACGTCCAGTAATTTTTCTTCACTAGTAGGCAGCATTGAAACTCGACATAACTGCAGCGCATCGATGGCGCCCGAAGAGCGCCAAACACCGGAAGACCGGGTACCCATAACAAGAGTAATCGCAGAAACAACTGCTACTATTTCCTATATATGCCGCGACAGCGACAGATGCCAGCGGCAGCACACCGAACGCTAACCATGCAATGTCGACGACTTTGAAGAACAGTAACGATACGCCTTCGAAATCAACCAAGCAGCTAAGAAGCCGACCACCAACGCGGAGCAAACCGGCGGACATCGAGGTTTCTGCAAAACCCGCACGATCTGCCATTGTTAATGACGCGGATGATGTTCAGGAAGTTTTTCGAGACTACTTTGCAAAACTGTTTACTGCAGACCATGGGGCACAGGACAATGACTTTAGTTCCAAACTGTCAGCCTTTTACGACAAACGTAAATGACACGTTGAAACATGATAATCATGGTAGGCGTGTCATATAAAACATGACCATCTGCTACGCTCATAGCGTGCTCTCGGCCGTTTCGCTAGCTCAACATATATCAAATTTCGTAGTACGTGACGGGAATAGATGACGATGGTAAATGACACGTCCAAAGATGTAATCAGGGCATGCGTGCTATGTAAAACTTGACTACATACTACACTCATAGCACGCTCGCGGCCGTTTCGTTAGTTCCAGATATACCAAACTTAGTATCAGGTGTTGTGAACAGATGACGAAGATGATAATCATGACATGAAAGTTATGTACGCCTTACTTTACCTCCGCCTCGTAACGTTGTGCTGATATTAAAATGACATATCAACCTTCCTCGTTCGTGCTTCGTATATCATCGATTTCCACTGTACCTGGGATCTCCCAATTTTTATTTACAGAGTTCATAGCACTGGCGTGGCCCAGTGGTAGAATACTGCGAAGCTATGCAAGAGACCCTGGTTGGAATTCCATCTTGTCATTGGTCTTTTTTGTATTAACTGAGTTTTTTTCTCATTCGATACTGTGAACGGACAGCGGTAGTGGTGGCGGACAACAACGGCGTCACGCGCGACCCGTGTTCTGATCTCATAAATGTTTTCACTGTAAAGCAATCTGAAGCCACTAAGCTCAGTGGATGGCCAAAGATAAATGGTTTAGACGAATGAGTCCCCGTTAGTTCAGTTAAGGACGTCCGTTCAGTGGCGTAGTCAATTCGCAGTGTGTGCTCTAGAGCGAGAGTTTTTAATTTCAAGTCAGATTGACAGAACTATTTCTTGTAGCGGTGGTGTTTGCCTTTTGTTAGCGTATATTTTGGAAGGTCATAATTATGACGAAACTACGTCGCTGGAGTCTTTGTGGACCTCGGTATAGGACATTTTCATGTTAAAACTTTCCGCCACCATGTGCAGAACTACGATATTTTGAAGATTTCAATGAATTTTATGATTTACTAACACTCCGAAGTAACCACACGAATACAACAGAAAATGGGGCCAATGCAAGCATCGCGCAGAATCGGTGCAGTTCCTAACTGCAGTGCAGTAAATTCCGCACATATATATTCAAACTATTTAGAATACTTTAAGAACCACTTTTTTATCGGTGGACCCCGAAGCAGTTGCATTTGTATTTCCCAACATCGTGTTTCCTAGAGGCAGTTTTTTGTATGAGCTACAGCGGGGGATGCAGTATCTCTGGTGCTCAAAATACCGAATAAGGCTTGGACAGAATACAGTTGATCTTTCTCAAAACACTGCTTTGTTCCATTCAAATGAATGAATGTAAAATAATCCCAGCATATACACGATGTGGATGATGGTGAGGGGGGTGAATACGTTCCACTGTCTATCCTTCTGCTGGTCCGTCCGTTCGTGCATGCGACTAAGCGTGCGATCGCGTTAAAGAGGGCAGACGGCCCGCGGGTAACACCAACGAAACACGAGTCAAGGAAGCCGAGCGCAAACGTCTTGAACGCGCCCGCCACTCTGCTTCTTTCATGCGCCACCACCGATCCGCTACGTACAGCGGCTAGCCAGATGACAGAAAGGCACTTGTTCTCCGCGCACGCAGGTAAAGCGCACGCAGCAGCCAATCAGAGAGTAGCGACACTTCGTACAGTGCCGGCAGAGTAACGCCATCTAGGAAATCAGACGAGAAACGATCATTCATTTTTTTTGCCTTTTTTTTGGTCGCTTGTTCTCTCGGTTACGCGTGACTTGTGACAAGGTTAGACTAAAAGGAGCTTCGTCTCTAAAACCTGTTAATGCATATCCACGAGAGCTTGTTTTTACTGTTCGCGATGAAAATGTTTTGATCTGCTTCCTATGTACTATTGAAATAAAGAAGAATGGCAGATCCATGAACAGTGTGAATTGATGATATGCGAATCATGACGGATGAAGGTTGAGATGTCACCGTCAAATCACCACAACGTTATGAGGCAGACGAACGTCGTACACGGTAAACACATATACAAATGTTATGAGCTCTCCCGTAATTAGATATGATTCAAGTATGTCGTTTATGGTCGCGTAACGACGGCCCCACTAACGTTAGCGATTCGAGCACCAGCAGTGGTAAGCTTATATGTTGTCCATCCAGCTAGCGAACCGCTTACAAGTGCACCATGACCGTAACATGTAAATAATGCCGTACACGGCATGCATGTCAAGATTCGCATGTTAGGACGTGTTATCATGTTTGCAATACAGTGACGCCACTCAATCGATGTCTACTAAGGTTTATATCAAGCTAGAGAATTGGATTCAAGCGCACTAAGAGCATGGCTTATAATTTATGCGGTACATGGCTTCCATGCCAAGATTATCGTGTTTGCGTCTGGTATTTGTGCTCGTCATTCATTCACGTGAAGTAATAGCCAATTTGATGTATGTGAAGCTCGCAAAATGGACGCGAGCATGCTAAGAAGGTTGCATGTGGTCATGTTTTACATGACACGAATGTCATGGTTATCATGTTTAGATGTGTGGCGTACATTCGTCGTCTATTCCCGTCACGTAATGCCAAATTGCATATATATGAACCTAGTGAAACAGCTTTGAGTGCACTATGGGCGTAAAATGTAGTCACGTTCTTACATAACACGCATGTCATGATTGTTCGCAACAGTCATATACATTAAACATATAGTCATATACGAATCATATGACAAGTATTTTATGATTTCCAAGTTAGGGCCTGTCACTTTTGCTCGCCATTCAGTCATGCCTTATCTTATCAGTTTGGCAGTATATGCATGGAAGCACCACAAGAGCAGCAAGACCATGACATTTATATCTTGACATTCATGACATGCATGTAAAATTTTTCTTGATAGGACCAGTCATTTATGCTCGTCACACAGTCATGTTATGCCATACCTATCCCACAGGCCAGGTGATCTAAAAGTCGTAGATGGCTAGATAGATAGATAGATAGATAGATAGATAGATAGATAGATAGATGATAGATAGATAGATAGATAGATAGATAGATAGATAGATAGATAGATAGATTGGTCAAAGGCGCTGATGTTCGCTAAGAAGTGCTTCGAATTTAAAGTATGCTACTTAGTTCCACTACAAAGCACTCCGGTGCACAGTAGCTGTAGACGGGGTGCAGGCACCAGTGGTTGCATCAGTGCGGCCAACTGTACCTGATGGCCTTGTTTTGGCTGGAAAAAACGTGCCCCTATATGGACGCAGAGTATACCTGGGTAATGTCAAAATAATTCTCGTCCGGTCAACACAGTCTGCACTACGGTGTAACCGTCAGCGGACATGTGATGGGCTTGACCGGGGAAAAACGGTATGTTCAAGCTCTACTGATGGTCAAGCTGGTGGCCTCGGTTCTCAATAGGTCATTCACATTTAGCGCCAGTTGCAGTGGTGAGTAAGGATGTTGAATGCCACGCCTAGCCTTCTGGATACTCCAAAGAAACAGGAAGGCGACTCAGCTATGGTTGAGGTACCCGCCTTGTGTAGCGAGTTCCCGAGACAATTTACACCACAATCAACTCTGTTGGGAAAGAAGACGTGCTTTTAGCTGCGCCCGTGATAAATGCCACAGCCAACTCTGGTTTGGTTTCTGCCATTCGGAACATGCAAACTGTCTGCACAATGACGTCGACCGCCATTGCGTGTCTCGCTGTTCCAATTTTACCTCAGCTGCTTCAAGATGATGCTCAATTGGCCAGAGACGGCAACAGTTCAGTGGTGATGAGATGTATTTCTTTTGTCAATGTGTCTGCAGATTGATCTACGTGGATTTCTGCGTGATATGAGACCTTGTCTAGGAAGATGATGCAGCTCATATTCACCTCTTGGGTCAGTGTAAACGCAGCAATAGCAGCGGCACGTGTTGCTTCCCAAGAAACTTCCGACTACTTCTATTATCACTAATTATCACTCTCTAACGAGAAAGCAAAAACTTGTTTTTTTAGTTGGGCCAGAGTGACTAAAATTATTTTTCAACTTCCTGGTAAAATAATGGCACTTGAAGCGCTTGTAGCTTACAAAAAAATCTATTAGAGGTATTTGGCCAGAAGAAGGGCAGAAAAGTGTTCAAAATGAACGGGCTAGTCACTAAACCACTCACTTGCCGCCAGTGCTCTGGGGCTACGCTTGTGCACAAAAATAGAAGCCGTCCAGCACCTCTGTTTGTCAACAAGGAACGGGTATAGACAGAATGGGGCTGGAACACGAAAATAATTGTGCACATTTCACCTATGGCGTTCCATCAAACCCTTCATTATGTTCAGTCATTCATTTGATCATTCATTCAGTCACTTTTTTTCCTTTCTTGATTTGCGATAAGTAAAGGTATTTTTTGTGTGTAACCTACCCTTTGCTTCACAAAAAACTCATAGCGGACATTTAAAGGATACCACTCCAGGCAATTTATTTTTCTTGTTGTCATTTGATTAACGAATCAAATGAAGAAGTAAAATATTTTCCGTAGCCCATCTCATTAGAGAAGCTACAATTAAAGCTATCGGTATGAATAGGACAATTTCACAATCCAACTGGATCAATCACGGATACTTCTCAAGATGCCTTAAGCTTGCTGCGCATAGCATTCGACCTCTTAAGCAGTCAGGTACTCGAAGGCTACAGCTATGGACTCACGTCAAAGAGACATTTTTGTTGAGTTCATTATGTGTATTGGTGCCTTTGCATTGTGGAAGTAGAGGGGATTGGCGACCTGCGGGAACGCCCGCAGAGAGCCTTGTTTCCTCTGGTACATCGCTCAAGAACCTTGGTAATAACACATCTGAACGACCAGCTTGTCATTTTGGGGAAAGAAGCCTTCCTCCTGCGGTGGCCATTACGATATATTTTTCTTAGAGAACACAAAGTGACCATGCTTTCCCTTAATCACTGAGAACATAGGCTGCTGTTTGTAATATCTCCGGTACTTTCATTTATTATAGTATGTGCGTTTATTGTTTAAGGTTTTGTTGTTTTTGTATCTCATCATGAAGTGTACGTATCCTGGCACTTAGTTTTCCTTGTACACGCTAGAATATTTGTTTGCAGGTACAAACAGTTCCCAGTGTGCAATACACACGGATAGAGCAGTGCACAGGGACAAGAACACTGTTTGCATCACTACTGAAGAAGTGCGCGCTCAGAGTTCGTGTTTGGAAAAAAAATGTTTAACGATTTCGAGTACTCGTACTCAACTATGGGAGAGCACTAAGCGGTCCCGCTAAAACAAGTAATGTGCGTTTACACAACGCAGGAATAACTGTAATAAAATCTACCTAGTATATTGGTGAGAAGTAGGGTAAGCGAAGAGAAAAGAACCCGCTAAAATCAGGTGACTAGATTACCACTGCGGCCTTCACGTCAGTTTCGGAAGCATGTGTGGCTGCTTATGAATTTATCCACACGCTTTTGAGGTCATCTGCGAACAAACCTTTTAAATATGTGATGGGCAACAGAGCACCATTCTTTGGAAATATATCAAAATCAATTATCACAGTGGGAACATGCATACTTCAGTTGATGTGTCGTACTTTTAATGGTTCTAAAAAGTCACAACTTTTCTGCTAAGGCGAAGCACTGTATGCGATAGAAAGAAATTGAATGGTCACGCACAGAATTTCCAGAAGATTGGAACAGGCCCCGCGCTTCTTACGCACAAATGTCGAACGAAACGTACTCTCAGGTACAGATGAAGGCAAATAAGCGTTTCGGTTGTTACTTCGCTGTGTTTGAAAGGCGTGCTCTTTTCGCAAACTGAGACTGTGCAACAATTGCAGTGACCTTTGTGCGCCCAGTAACGACAACAGAATCGTTCCGGTGAAAGCCGAAGGCCAGCCAAGAGGTGTGATTCTCCCCACCACGAGATAAGGGCGCCCTAGTGAGCGTCCACCTCCTTCTCTCCGCGGAGCAAAGCGAACGTGGTAGATGAGAGCACGCGCCGCCGCGGGATGACGATGTGGGGCTTCCGTCTACCCTCGCTCAGTGCCTCCTCTCACCTGTAATGCTGAAAACACCAGAGTACCCCCCACTTTGAGAAGCCCGTCCCCAGCGATAAGTGGTAGATATAAATAACTTGCCGTTTGAACGTGAAAGCATGTGCTCCTCGGTGGCTCAGTGGTCAACGCCTTGCACTCACGTCTCAGGGGGCACAAGTTCGATTCCGCGGAGCTTTTCTTTCTTGCGTTTTCACACACACACACACACACACACACACACACGCATATATATATATATATATATATATATATATATATATATATATATATATATATATACGCTGATTGATGGCAACATTGACGCCGGCGGCAAAATCCTTATTCAAGGTGTATGTCGCCTTGACCACTTGCATTAAAAAGAACATGTGGATGGCTCACTGAGGAATACATGTTTAAAGCATCTGTGTGGGGAGGCATAGATGCTTAAAAATGTTATCACAATTATAATTCGAATCCTTGTTTTAAGAGATAACACGTATGTTTCGTGATAAAGTATGTTGTTGGCTACAAATATTGGAAGATCTAGACACAAGCATTGCGGCTCACGTGGCTGGGTTTCACCAGGAGACGTCGTCCTCCTCATCTTCCCCGAACAAACTGTGTCGGCTGCAACTGGCTGCGAAACCACCACAATAAAACTTCTTTCATTTTTATGTCATCAAAAAGAACAGGCGAAGTAGCTTGAAAATGTTCTTTTTGCAGAAATAGCTATTGAATGCGCCTCAAAGCTTAGGTATAAAACGTGAAGCTGAGCTACACGTTACTATACAGTGAACGCTGCTACAAGATCACAACAACCGCTATTTTACGCATCACAATAGTCCACCGCCGCTGGTGTCCATACCGTTTTGGCAAGAAATAGTAAAAAAAGAGAAATACTCTGCAGAGAGTAGGACTCAAATTCCGGCCCTCTGTGTGGTAGCCCATTATTTTACTACAGAGCCACACTGTTTTCTTTTCTTTGTTCATGGAATGTATTCTCTTAATATATCTTGAAAAGATAACCCACGCAAGCTTTATGTTTGTAAGAGAAGCAATCAGCTTAACGCGTGTGACTGCTATTTAGAAGACCATAAGATCAACAACGGGTCACACAATGCTGATTCCTCACTAACTGGGCTACTGAATGTTTCCAATCAATTAAAATTGCTCAGCCATAAGTCCTCATCACCAACCATCTTAGCGTCAACAAATTGCGAACAACGTTTTCTAGGCTTGTAGCGGGTGCCACGCTTCTACGAATAACGCTTAATGGCGTAGTTGGTTCTTCCTTACTAGATAAAATTATGATATTTCATGGCGTAATTAGTACTATGCAAATACAGCTGGAGGAGTTCCCTCAAGAATGTTCAAAAATGGCCCTGGAAAGGCAGTTATTTCAGCTTTTGTTTGGACGGTACTAGAAAACAGGTACAAGAACAGTGGACAAATATGTTTCTCAATACCCCGTCTATACCCTGGGCTTGTGCTTTTTTTTTCAGCCTTCTTTTTTTTCACCTCGGTTCCTTCCCGTGGAAGCGAGGCCGAGAACAAAGGAGCCTTGATGGAATAGCTGGAAAAAGGAATGCCTGTCATTAACTTCAGCAATGGAAGTGCACTCGAATGAATTATTCAACTCGCTGTTGCGTTGTTCTCTCTGTTTCTCGTTTTCCTAATATTAGCGGATGGAATACAGGACTTGTGACCGAGGTTTGACATTTTGTTCTATTGTTGCTATTATTCTGTGGCATATTCTTCACTGCCTAAAGACAATGGCCCTATTCGTAAAGTACTGTGCCCTATGGAAAATAGCTCAGTGAAAATGTACAGTAGCTGTTCAGTTACAGGATTCACACCTAAGCACCTAAACAAAGGAAACTAGCTGGAGATAATGCATGATGATGAATAATTGGGCGTGACACCAATCGAAGAAGTTTTGTTTATTTCAGTGTTTCATAACCATCTTAGCTACGCAGGTGAACATGACCCTGAAGGTGCTTGTTTCGGCCAATAGACAGACAGCAGCTGCCTTCGCCACAGAGTTTACAATACACACACAGTGTGGTGCTTTATCACATGAGCAGCAGTAGCAGCACCAGCCTATGTTGCTTCAGTGCCACAGCTACTAGAGGTTTCAGGCCTCTCGGTGGCTCAACACCTGTCCGAATGGATGAATCTTCCTACGTTAAGAAAGCCAGCTGCTGAAACATTTGTCCAAATGGACGGATCTTTCCCTGCTGATGAAGAAAAGCCAGCTGCCGAAGTTGACGTCACATACTTTGCCTCCCTCAGCGAGAGTTTCTGCTGGTATTAGAAGCATTCAGTGATCTCTTTAACATGTGATGGGCATGTAGTCTGAAACTAGTTCGCATACTTAAATTACCTAGGATTGTGTGGGCCCTTTCATGTTTGCCGAAAAGGAAGTTAAGCCCCTTCGTTCTCTGAAACATTTCACCTTAGAGTAGTAGGAAAAATTTATTAGAATATAGAGAGGTCAGCCTGAGCTAGTACGCTGTAGAGTAGTTCTTGACAGTTCACGCATTTTTGCCAGAACACAAATGGTCTATTCTGCAGTGGATGCTCATTTTCCCCACCTGTGTATTTTAAAACTGTGCGAATGTGAAGAGGCGCTTCCAGTCCTGTGAAAAGCCTGCCGAGACACTTTCATGCATTACGGGAGCAAACTGTAGAATTTATAATGATGTACATAAGAGCTTGTACAATTAAATTCAGGCCCGTTGCCAGAAATGTTTCAGGGTGGCCCCCCGGCTGAGGGTCTTTAAAAATTTGCAGCATATGAACGGAGTGAAGGTGGAGAGTGGGGCGAAGCATTCGTCCGTCCATTCGTTCTTGCTTCCATCCATCCACGCGTCCATCCGCCCGTCCGTGCGTGCGTCTGTTCGTGCGTTTGTCCTGGCATCGAGACCTGCATCCATTCATGCGTCCATCCATGCATCTGTCTGTGTGTCCGTTCATTCATCTATTCAACACTCCAAGTACCACTATCTCGCGTCTTTTCATCATATATTCCCGATATAGAAGTGCCGCCATCCAAGAACTAAATGAGAGATGGCACACGCACATTTTCTTACGGCTTTCGCTTCGGGTCTACTTCATACCTCCACCTCGAGTTCATTCATGGTATATACTAGTTCATTGTATTCATGGCACAGCGGATCAACGCTCGCTAAACCTTTCTAAAACTAAGGAGGTTACACCCAGCGAGTATAACGTAGCAACCCTTTCTTCTCAGATAGTGCTCAATGTATATGCCAATGGCTGCTAATGGGGATTGCAGCGTGCGTGTTAACTAAACGCCACATGCTCCTGTCTCTCATTCCCCATTGGCAGCCATTGGCATGTACATTGAGCACTATTTTTTATTGTTCAACAACGCACAAAAGAAATCTCTCACCGGCACAACCTTAGAGGTCAAAATGTTATACTTGTTACATAACACAATGGCTACGAGTGACGAACGGGTGCCGCTATAGAGAGCTTCGCCCCGAAAACCCATATTTTCATTATTCATGTTTAGTAGAACACACCCCTCTATCCAAATTTTAAGGAGGGTGGGGCAGGCCTCTCGGGCGCCCTTAAATCTGGCAATGGGCCTCAATGAGCACCTCTTTAAGAGACATGCACTGGGGAGCAATTGAAGAATGATGTGAATTTTCTTATCACCCTTAAATCAAAGTGAGTACACTGGTTTCTCTTATGCCACTTTGTCTCTTATAAGAGTGTATCTTATATAGGAGTTCGACTATATAAACAGCATTTATAAAGCCTCTTTATTGACATTAGCTAGACAAGAGCATTTCTATGACAACAGCAACGAAGAATGTTAGTACTCATTGGCTATTCATAATGCTTTATACTACAGCAGTATTATTAGATGTTGCCATAACATATACCGAGATAACGAAGAGCATAGGAGATCACGTTTCCCTGCAGCGAGTACGGTTAGGCCCAGCGGTAAGACTAGAACAGTAATTATGCTGAAACCTATGCCTGAATAGAACACAGCCTGGACGAAAGCAGTAAGACTTATTTCACATGAAAGCACAGGGTGGTTCTTGAACCCTTTCTTTTATTACAAGCACGTGTTTTCAGATGTTCACCAAATAAGAAGGGGTACACTGTCACGTGTGTATAACTACGTTCTGCGCAGCATCTACCACGGGCTGCCACCTACCAAAGTAGTTTCACAATGGACACAAAGAAACAGTAAAATGATTTCATGTGACACTATTTAAACATTATTTTTGTGCTAATATATTAACTTATTTTGTATAAGACATTGTCAGTTACTTAATATAAGACATCCAAACAATGCTACACTTAGTTCATGGAGTGACTGTTTTGTGATAGCATATTTGTGCCACGTTTCCGACTATTATTAAAATGGAGTGCGCAAATTACGTTTTCTTGGTCGGTTGTGAAGAGATGCACCTAAAGAGTCCCTGCAATGGCTAACTGAAGCTGTGTTAGCATTTCTGCTACAGCACAATGTAATAATAAGCACCATAAATTCAGGTATTCGCCTTGCATCATGAGTGCTAAAAGCTATTAGCTTTTTAGGAATGCTTTTCCTCCTGATCTCATCACAATTGCAACTGTCACTAGTGCACGATAGAGCTATAGCTATTCGTCAACATTATACTTGAATCTTTCACTAGAACGACACTACCTATATCGGGCACCTAAATTTTCTCCAGTGCACTTATAATCAGTAAATACTCGGAAGTATTTGGAGAAATTAAGTTAATCGAAACCATAAGTACTACCACATTGTAGTAGTATTTTTGGAGGTGAAGTAATGGCTTCAGGTGAGTAGATGCTGACACCTATTTGATATCCCAGTGCTCCCTCTACTGATATACCTCGGCAACTCCTCTCGAAGGTTTCCTGGCATTAGCCCTGATCACTATATTTGTTGCAAGGTGAAATGCAAGAAGGGCAGACACGTGGTTCAAGGACACTGAAAAGCCTTACTTTATTCTTGTCTGTCTAAAAAAATAGGAGGCCATCCCGTATTGAGAAAATAGAAGTCAAAGGAAGCCTTGCATTAGTGGGTCTGGCTTTTTTATATACTTTCTGTCGCATTGTGCAATGCTCCCACATGCTAAGCAACACAAAACATGCTACAGGCAACATAATGATTGCGGCTAAAACCTCCCTCGCAGTTATATTACAAATAATTTAGTACCAGCCCCTATACTTTTCTTGGTATAATTGCCTATCAGTGCTCATTAATATTGTCTAACAAATAAAACAAGCTCCTAAATTTACCTTAATTTTTTCATTCATAGCGAGGGTCTCGTTCTGCCATCGGGTAGTGAGCCAGGGAATATTAGTCAGCTGCCAGTCGTAAGAACACCACCTGTTGTATGATGCCTATAGGGAAAAATTAGTGTCCCACACTCGCTGCAATGGCAACAGTCAGCGCTGACTAACACTGCCACATTTAAAACATTTAAATACACATGTATTGCTCATAAATTAGACGGGGGGATGGCCGGCACGGTAGCTAAGTTGGTAAAATGTCGGATGCGTTTTTTGAAGGTCGCAGGTTTGGTCCCTGTCCTTGGCGAGTTATTTTTTCGTCCATTTTTCTTCACAGTTACATTACAAATATTTACAATGACATATCATATACGTTTTGGCATAATTGTCCGCCAGTTACCACTAACATAACCAAGTCATAATAATGAGAACTAACGAACAATTGTACCAAAGAAAGTATAGGGGACGTTAATAGTTGTAAATGTAATGTAAATGTGAAAAAATAATGTGTATGAAAAGATTGCTTTTTGTGAGCTGGGACTGAACTTGTGAACTTTGAATAACACATCCGATGCTCTACTAACTGAACTATTGCGGCGGCCATTCCCTCGTCCACTTTAAGGGAGACATATGTGCTCTTAAACGCGACTGCGCCAATCAGTGCCACCACGTGCTACGTGATACCGAACGGCCGAAAAAGTGTTTCGCACTCACCGTCATGGTTGCTAGTAGCGCTGACTCACGCTGCTACTTGTGCCGCGTTTATAATGGATAAAAAGGACGAGGAAATGGACGCCGTGTTAGCTTCTTTGGTAGAGCATCGGATGTGTTATGTGACGGTCGCAGGTTCTGTCCCTGCTCATGGCAAGCAATTTTTTCGTGGACCCTTATTTCTTCTAATTTACATTACATTTACTATATTTAGTGTCCCCTATACTTTTTATGGCATTATGGTAGGTTAGTTCTCATTAATATCATGTCAAGCAAAGAAAAATTAAGTCATAAAATTTTTACTTCTTTCTTTCAACCAAACCATGTGAATTGTCCATTGTGCAATACTGACTAACACACAAGAACTAACATATGTCTTGTGGGGACATTCATCTGCAGTATCCATCAAGACAACAGCACTGGAGTTCTAACAATGACAGTGCCTCTTCACAGGGAATGAAACTTTATTGTGTTTGAGAACTCCCTTCATGAACTGCTCCATATGTGGCCAAGCAGTTGGCAACCTGAAATTCAGCGCCATGGGAACTCTCGTCGTTGTAGAGGTGGTTTGCGAGCAACTGCACAGGCTCCGGTGGAGAAGCCAGCCACTTGTTCGGGGTAGTGGAGCTGGAGCCGGCAACTTTCTCCTGGCCGCTGGCATGCTCTACTAGGGCTGCGTGGTGGCTGCAACCATCCAATGCCTTGGTGCTGAAGTCATCACGGAGTGCGCCTTCTACAAATACCAGAGGGTGTACTTGCTCCCTGCAGTAAAAAAGTGCACTTATTGATAAACATCTAAATATAACTATAGCAAGACTTGTAGACATATTAGGCAGCGTGAACACAAATGCTTATACTTCTCTTGCTTTACAAGTCAATCTTACTTTTTAGCATAATTTTGCCGTAGATTTACGCATAGCAAAGCATTTTCTTCCTTCTGTATATTTTTGTCAATATTATCTAAATTCAGAACGTGAAATCATTTTGGATTAAACGTTTACAACATTGGCCCATCCGATTTTATGGTTGCAATGCGAAATAAAAAACTTATAAGTTTTCATGCTAATACTAAAATGTAGAAACCAGTAATCTGGAAAAAAATGTAGTTTACAAACAGTGTTAGCATACTGCCTTATTATTCTTACAGTGTCATACGAATACTCATGATAAAACTGAGTTTGAGATGATGAACTTGTACAGTGGTAAAAATGTAGCAGTGGTGAAATACTCGTAGCCATGTCGACATGAAACATCAATGCTATTATTCCAGGCCCCGGAAACTTGGCGCTAGTTTCAGTTTCAAGAAACATGCACGCTCGTAGTAGTTGCTGGACATCCTAAGATCTGGTTGACGGAGTGAGCTTGATCTGATGTTGGCAATTATTGGCCATCACAAGTTTTTACAAAAAAACTTATACCCCCGGTAAAAACTTCTGTTTTGTTTATGTGTTTTTTTCCTTATTATTCCTTTCAGCTACTTTTACTTTTGGAAACTAGTTCTAATAATTTCTCATAATTAGAACTAGTATCCAAAAGTGAAAGTAGCTAAAACTATGTAGCCGAGCCAACTAAAATTCAAGCCTTTCAATAAACCCGTTTTCTCGACAGGAGCTTTACCAATTAGTTAGGTGACACTGCACTTCCCTCAGTCCAGTCAGGCTTGCGGAGAACTGGGTTTACTCATATGTACTCATGCAAAATCAAAACTTCCTCCAATAATTGGTCCAAGTTCTTATGCTCACCCTTTGCTTTTAGAAAACAGTGAAAACCCTTCGCGAAGCTGAAATTTCCGGGTTAGCACACCGCAAAGCCACAAAAACCATGTGTTGCCCGATTAAGCCATCTTTGACGAATGCATGGTTTACTTGTTCAGCATAGCTCACCGTGGTTCTGTCTCTGCCCGCCACAACTTGCCGTCTTTATCTTTCTCGTAGTTGACACGGCAACCGACCGAGATAACTGTGCGAAATACAGCTTCTAATATCGCTGAGCGAGAGGCAAGAAGAAGCGGAGGGAAGTGCTGCGAATGCAAGTCAATCATTCTCCGCACAAGGTAAACATTCGACAGAAATCTGTCTGGTTGGGTATGAAACTGAGAGATGATTTAGACTTATATACCCAACCAGACAGACTTCAGTCGAATGTTTACTTTCAAGTCAATCAGCCAAGACTTCGGACACGATACAACGCAGCTCGTCCAGCGCTACATACGCAGTAAGGAAGGCATCTCAGTCTTCAAGACTCATCTCGACTTCAGCCGCACCTGCAAAGAAAGAAAAGTCGTTCCTCAAATCCTGCGCCTAAAACGACCTGTCCAGACATCTGAGGACTTGGAAGTCGTCACGAGAGCCGAACAACGACTGGTCAACGTCCGCCTTTGTGAAATTAACGCCTCTCTACGGAAAAAGTAAGTGGACCTGTTCTTCGCCAAGCGTTAAATTGAGCACTGCATCCCTGAGTTGATGTCTGCGGTCGACGAGTTCGCGGACTCCATTGCGGCATCGACGGCAAAAAAGCACCGGACCACTCAGGATTAGAAAATCTCCCACCTGTTGGACCAGAATTCCACCCAAAGTACCCAAAATTTCAAATTTGTCACCAATCTTTCATCTCGTCCACTCGCTGATAGGGAAACTTATATTCTGTCAAATGTACATGGCTGTACCATGTCAACGACGCCCCGTCTACCGAAACTTGTCACGGCTGTAGAGGAAGCCGTCCAAAGCGTGAGGCCGGGCTTTGGTTTGGAAAAACTTTATTGACAAGTCCGAAGGCGTGCGCCCTAGCACACGGCGGGCCGCTCCCACGATGGGACAGTAAGGCCGAGCCCTAGCGCCGCATCGTGGGCCCTCTGGACAGCCCAAAGTTGCGATGTTATGTCTGGACTCCGGAGAGCGGAGTCCCACTTTCTGGACGATGCTGTATCGGTGCCACGTACCGAAGGGCACTCCCAGAGCATGTGGTGTAAGGTGGCTAAACCGCCACATTTTGTACACGAGTTGGTTAAATAAACATCAGGATAAAGCTTGTGAAGAAAGGCAGGGTTAGGGTACGTTTCTGTTTGAAGTAATCGCAATGTAAGCGCCTGCGCTCTATTTAGCTTCGCATGTGGAGGTGGAAAGATTCTCCTATCCATAGCGAAATGTTGGGTTATTTCATTATATGTAGTTGGCGGATCCCTGTTTACGAAATCTCCAGTTCGACCCAAAGGTCCTCCATGGCCGCGGACAGCTAACCCTCGCGCCCTGGAGTGGGCCAACTCATTGAGATTTATGATCCCTCCGTCCATGTTTCCCATATGAGCTGGGAACCATGTAATGGTATGGGTTGTAAGCAACTTATCACCGAGTATGTTTTTGGCCTCTTTGCACACAGCTCCAACACTGAAGGCACGAATGGCAGCTCTAGAATCGCTAAATATGTGTTCATTACGCTGATCTAAAAGAGCCAAGGCGATGGCAACCTGCTCAGCTGCATTGGCAGTTCTGGCGCATACCGACGCCGCATTAATTGTAATGCCTTTGTGGTTGATTGCCACTACCGTGAATCGGTCTCTCTGGCCATCATATTGCGCCGCGTCTACGAAACAGGCCCCCCCGTCAAGATCCGCAACTTGGCGAAGAAGGGCCCGAGCGCGCGCTCTCCTCCTTCCAACATTACGTTGGGGATGCATGTTCCGCGGGGCAGGCGAGACAATGATGTTTTCCTTCTGATCCCTCGTCAACCCTTGGTACAGAGCCTCAATCTGAGCTGGTGGAATACCCATTTCTGCGAGAATCATCCTCCCCGCTTTTGAGCCAGACAGCCTAATTACCTGTGTTCTTTCTTGTGCTTCCGCAATTTCCTCCAATGTATTATGAATTCCCAACTGCAGGAGACGATTGGTGTGGGTGTAGTTGGGGAGCCCAAGGGCATTCTTTACAGCTCTCCTGATCATTGCATTAAGCTTGTCCCTTTCCATTCTCTTCCAGACATGCATTGCCGCCACATATGCAAAATGACACAGCAGAAAAGCATGTATAAGCCTGACCAAGTTGTCCTCTGATAGTCCTGTCCTTCGGTTAGCCACCCGTCTTATGAGCCTAATAACACTGTCTGTCTTTTTTTCCAACCTTTTAATCGTGATGGTGTTGGTGCCCGTTGCTTCTAGCGTCATACCTAAGATCCGAATGGAAGCGACTTTGGGGATTGATCGTCCACTTTTGGTACGTAAGTGGATGTCATTTTCTAGGGGCGGCACCCAGCCTCGCGGTCGACGGCCCCTCCTGACCGGTTTATAGAGGAGAAGCTCAGACTTTTCCGGAGAGCAAGAAAGGCCTGTGTCTTCCAGAAAACTCTCGGTAGTGTCGATGGCCTCTTGCAGGGCCGCCTCTACAGTGCCATCACTTCCTCCTCTACACCAAATGGTGATATCATCGGCATAAATTGTATGACCAACATCTGAAATTCCAGAAAGCTGCCTCGAGAGACCAGCCATGACGATGTTAAAAAGTAAGGGTGATAGAACAGATCCCTGCGGGGTGCCCCTATTTCCCAGCGCTTGCACATCCGATTCTAGATCTCCAACTTTAAGTATGGCTTTTCGACCACACAGGAAGGATCTGACAAACGCATGAAATGAGGAACCTAGGTTGAGACTTGAGATCGCATCTAAAATAGAATCATGGCGGACATTATCAAACGCTTTTTTTATATCCAAGCCTAGGATCGCCCTGGTGTCTCTGGTATGATTATCTAAAATTTGACACTTAATGATTTTCATAGCATCCTGCGTACAGAGGCCTGGCCTAAAGCCAATAAGGTAGTGAGGGAAGAGATCATTGTGCTCTATGTAGTCCGCGATTCGGTTCTGGACAACGTGTTCCACCACCTTTCCCACGCATGACGTGAGAGAGATGGGGCGCAGATTGTCCAAACTTGGTGCTTTACCGGGCTTGGGAATGAGGATCACCTTGGCCAACTTCCATTGTTCCGGGATGTCACCTCCCTTCCAAATCCTATTAATCTCATCAGTAAGAAATTCAACAGAGTCATCTTCCAAATTCCGAAGCGCTTTGTTGGTGACCCTATCTGGACCCGGCGCCGATCGGCCATTGAGTTCGTGCAGGGCACGTCGCACATCGCTGATGGTGAAGGGTTCATCCAAATGGGCACAAGGTGTTCCCATATACCCCGGATAGGCTTGCATGGAATCAACTGCTAGCGGTAGATACTTCTCAGCAAGCTGCCCCAATAGCTCCGCGCCCGAGGAGGATTTTTGAGCAAGATGAAGTATTCTAGCAAGGACCCCCCTCTGATTAGATTTAGTGCCCGACTCGTCAAGCAAGTGTTTTAAAAGATTCCATTTACCTCTGGTTCGCATTTGTCCATCGACTGAATTACAAATTTCATCCCACTGCTGCCTCGACAAGTTTTTGCAATGTTCTTCAATTTGTGTATTTAACTCTGCTATCTTTTTCCGAAGCCTACGATTAAGTCTCTGACCCTTCCATCTGGCCAATAGCGACTGCTTTGCCTCCAGTAAATGCGCAAGCCGACTGTCCATTTTGTTTGTCTGTACCTCTGTCTCAATGGTTCTGGTAACCGCTCTAACGTCCTGCAGCAGCATCTCTGTCCATTGCCCCAGAGAGTCCGGGATTTCCCCCTGTTCCGCTCGAGCGCTGCGTGACTCCCGAAATTTATCCCAATCCACGTAACTAAACTTTCTTTTAGATTTTGCCTCCATCTGTAATTTAGTAACTGTAATATAATGATCACTTCCTAAATCCGTCAGAAGATTTTCCCAACCTACCGAGCCAGCATTTTTCACGAAAGCTAGGTCCGGGGTGGAGTCCCTGGTGGTGGATGTGCCGCGCCTAGTAGGAAACATCGGGTCCGTAATTAACGAGAGATCCGCATCTCCCGTCTCCTGCCACAAGCTCCTGCCTTTAGCTGAATCATACGGGTAGTTCCACGCCCGGAAAGGCGAGTTAAAATCCCCCGCCACAACCAGAGGAGAGAGCCCAGCCAATCTGGTTGCCTTAGCTATGATCGTCCTAAAACGCTGCCTATGATCACTAGGGCTACTATATATGTTGAGGTCATTCCGAGTTCTTCCAACCTTTCCAGCATTTTTATACTGAGGCCGGGCGCCAGTAAAGAAATTAGGCTGAAATCAATTGGGGCGCTTTCGAAATTATCGCCACAAAGAAAAAAGAACTCGACCACGGAGGAGAACCAGGCACTTCGGGAACTCCGACGAGATCGAAGCGTTCTCATCTTGCCCACCGACAAGGGTAATTCGACAGTGGTGTTGGGCAGCGGGGACTACGATCGGAAAGTTTCTGCTCTTTTAGAAGGGGACGCATACACGCAGCTAGTAATGCACCCAACGAAGTAAACCCAGATACAGCTAAACAAGCTACTCACGGAAATTTTCAAGCATTACCCGGATCTCAGAACACTTTACCTGCGACTAATCTGCCGTAAGGAATCCGCACCGAGCTTTTATGGACTACCGAAAATTCACAAGCTTGGTGTCCCCCTCCGACCAATTATAGACTTCACTTCTTCCCCATGCCGAGCCCTTTCAAAATTTTTACTCCAAATCTTCCCCCCACTAATCCGAAAGACACCAACTCATGTCCGTGACACCAGCCACTTTGTGCAGCTAGCGTCAAATGTGAGCATCGGCGATGACAAGAGCATGGTCTCATTTGACGTCATTTCATTATTCAACAACCTGCCAGCTCCCTTAGCTGTCTCCGCTGCATGTACTGTACTTGAGGAGGACGCAAGCGTGAGTGAAAGGACTCCCACCGCGGTTGACGAGCTCTGTCGTCTACTGGAGTTCTGCCTCTTCAGTGCGCACTTCTGCTAGAACGGAACTATTTTCAGGCAGAACAGTGGAGCCGCGTTGGGAGCTTCCATCTCCGTCACGATGACAAACCTGACCATGAAGTACATAGAAGAGAAAGCACTCAGCTCCTTCTCGCCACGACCCAAGCTTTTTCTCTGTTATATGGATGATTGCTTTTGCGTCATTACGACTGCTGAAGTTGAAAACTTCAGACAACACCTATATTCCTTGCACCCAGCCATACAATTCACGACCGAGTGTGAAAGCTTCCACTGCCTGCCCTTTCTCGACGTCCAGGTGGCAAGAAAGCACAACGGCCGGGAGTTCTCCGTTCATAGGAAGCCAACGCACACTGGCCGCTACCTTTAATTCGATTCTTCCCACCCCGCCTGTCACACGGCCTCGGTTGTCAGCACTCAACTCGAGAGAGCTAAAATTTATGCTCTAATGACACCAAGCGAAATAAAGAGGAGGCCCGCGTAATTTCTGACCTCAGAAAAAACGGATACCCAAAAAAGTTTATTCAAATCACCACCCGCCGCGTAGAGCAACAGAGGATACGAAAACACCAATCAACCTCATTTGGCAGCCCCCCGAGACGCGTACCGGTTCCATACGGTCATGGAATTAGCGAGATGTTAGCGCGGATCTTCAGGAAGGAAAAGGTTCACATCGCGCACGTGCCTTCGTGTACGCTGGGCCGCCTCCTCTCCTGACCGAAAGACCGGCCAACAATGGACAGGCGCCCCGGTGTCGTTTACAAAATTCTGTGTGCCGAGTGCCCCTCGTCGTATATCGGCGAGACGAAAAACCTATCGGAACGACTGAAGCAACTCGCCAACGATGTGGGGAAGTTCCACAAAGAGCGCAGCGCAGTCACCGAACATGCTGAGACATTGGATCAGAAAATAAATGTCGAAGCGGTGGCCATCCTTGAAAGCGAGCCGAACTGGAAGAAAAAGTTGTCACTCGAGTCGTGGCACATACAGAGAAAAACCCATAATATCAACCGCCCTCTCGGAACCCTTCCCCCAGTGTATTCACACGGACTGCGCTCCACGACAAAGCAAGCGAGAGAAGGGGGGGGGGTCATTAGCCCCGCGAGTACTTTGAACATGATGCTGCTAAGTAGCCTCCGCAGTCACCCCTGGGGAAGGAACCAAGGCGGTTCTGAAACGTCGGGTATCTTCTAAACTTTTCGTTGGAGTCTAAATCATCAACCATGTATGAGCCTAAATCATCAAGCGTGGACCCAAATACTTTAGCTAGAGAGATTGCTCCCAGAAAAGCTCTTTTTATTTTACAGTTTACTATAGCAAACAGAGCTTACAACAAAATTTTTGTCATCTGAGTTCTCTTATGCTATCACATTAAAAGCAAGTCCCTGTACTGTACATGAAATTCCGATATCTGGCAATGTAGCTTAAATAAAGTAAATGATTGGGCATGTAATCTGAGGGTTGTAGGTTTAATTACTGGAGCTACAAAGTTGTCTGTTTGTCTTTGTCTTTTTTTCACACTTATGTCACAATTACTACCACAATACCAATAAAAGAGAACAATTAACACTCCATACCTTCCTTGGCTTCTGCGTGTATCAGCTAGTTTTCAATTATTTTATATAAGGAGGCTTGAAGATGACCCTCTATTTTCTGTAATGTCACCACTGCAGAGCTGGTGACATTCAGCTGGTGCAGATAGTAATAACAGTTAAAACAAGAGGTGCGCTTCTGATAAGGAGTGTTGGCTGTTAATTGAACAATTATGCTTCTAAAAAATTGTGGCACTTCAGATGACAAACAATGACAAGGTAATAGTTAAAAAAAGATTCTTCTGAACAAGCGTGCAATAAATATATGCTAAAAGCAGAGCCTGAAGGGAAATATAAGGTTGTAACCATGCCATTGCAAGTGTGCTTCTCATGTTAGTGATCGTCACAAGCTCCACCTGATAAATTTTCTTTATTGTCACACTAACTCCTCCTCCCCCCCCCACAAATTATGGAATAATATCATTTATAAGGTAGGTTGACCTATCATCATACAAATAAGGTAATTACTTTTATCTTGCAATGTGTTCTGGCATGATAGTCACTTTGTCTCTCTTCACCATGCAGGCTACGTTAAGAGCTGTTGGAACATACCATGTACCTCCATGAACTCTCTTCTCATAAGGAGACCTCTACAAGCAATGAGGTAGCAAAGCCATAGCATATATCTCTCACCCATGAATGGCCATCTAAAGAGGAGCTCATTGCTCATAGGCGCACATGCTATCCAATAACATCGACCTCGAATCAGTTGCATGCATTTATTTTGATGATGTTGGTTTGGGGTCAATGCCCCAAAACAGTGATGCAATAATAATGGGGTATGCTATAGTGAAGGGTGCCGAGAATTTCGGTCACATGATGTTTTTCAACATGCTCCTAAATCTAATTACACGACTTCAACCATTTTCGCCTCCACTGAAAATGCAGCCGCCATGGCCGAGATTCGATACAGCTTCCTTCGGGTTATCAGTTCAGTACCACGACAACTAGACCACCGTGGCGAGTAGTCGCGAATAGTTATAACAGCATCAAAAGCTTACCGTCAAAGTGGCATCAAATATGTTTTCACGTGTTCGTGCTCTGGCTGGCAGCACACAGACAGACACTGTATGAATCGAGCGAGAGAACTTCACTGGATTAAAGCAACGTCTAAAGGTCAGTGAAACAGAGAGAATGCAACCGTAGAGACGACACAGCAGAACGCTTCTCACACTGGTTAATGGGGCAATGTCAAAAGGACGGTTAAGCAGAGAGAATGCAACCATAGCGATGACGCAGCTGAAGTCTTCTGACAAAACTGTGATAGAACAAACCTTCTTGGCAGCTGGGCAACCATGCAATCATGATTAATTTGTGAAATGGTTCAGCCGGACAGCTCTACAGGAGCAGTAGTGATACCAAGGTTGGCCACGACAATTAAATTCAAGACATCTCACGCAACAACATCAACGGCAGCAGAATTCGCAGCACTTCGTGCCGCGTTGCAATTTGTAGTTGATCAACCTACACGCAAGTGGACTATTTTCTGCGACTTGAAGGCGGCACTGCAGTCTCTACTATCAGCCTTACGCCGTGTACCACACGAGCAGCTGGTACTAGAGATACCAGACGTTATACACCCCCTGACTGAGAAAGGGCACCAAACTGCATTTCAGTGGTTGCCCAGTAACTGCGGAATCATTGGCAATGAACGGGCCGATCAAGCTGCCCGCTCAGCCCACACAGAGGATCATAAACTGCGACTACCACTTTCTAGGACAGATGCTGCACGAAAGCTCCGCGGGCTTGCTCGCCAGCAAACCACAACACAATGAAATCAGCCACACTTCAAGCATGCCCGGCTGTACTCGCTTGACCCTACACTAAGTTTTCAAGTCCCGTCGAGGCTTTGCCAAGCAGACCAGATCCTGTCATGTAGGCTGTCGTTGGGCGTTGCGTTTACCAACGCCTACGCTTTCCGCATTGGGATGGCTGACACCGCAGCCTGTGGCCACTGTGGCAAAGAGGAAACAATTCGACATATTCTTTGTGAGCGCCTAGCGTATAGTAAACAATGACTATGCCTTCGCAAGGAACTCAACAAATTAGACGATCAACCACTGTCGGAGCAGGGAATTCTCCCGTATCGTCAGGAAGCGACTTCACAGAAGAGGGCCCTAAAAGCGCAACTAAACTTTTTGCGATCGACCGGCCTTACTGAACGATTGTAGCTAGGACGCCCTTCCTGTGTGTGTTTTCGTTTTTTTATGAGTGTGCGTGCGTTTTTTTTGTTTTTTTCTCTCTATCTACCCCCTCTTTCTTGCCCCTACTTCCTCGCCCCCAGTGCTGGGTAGCAAACCAGATGCTAATATCTGGTTAACCTCGCGGCCTTTCCTTTCTCTCTCTGTCTCTCTCTCTCTCTCTCTCTGTCAATTGTATTTTTAAGGTGTGTGCTATACGACTGGCAGAACACAGAGAGCCATTTGGTGAATCGAGCGAGAGTGCCAGATTTTATTGAAGAAACTGCTTTCTTGGCAGTCCGGCAACAATGCGGTCATGATTGATTTTTGTGAAGTGGCATCAAATGTTAATTTTACATGTGTGCTACGGCTAGCAGCACACAAAGAGCCACTGTGTGAATCGAGCGAGAGAGCTACATCTTATTTTCGCGTCTGTGGGCTACGGGAGGTAGCCCAAACAGAGCTAGATGTACTTGAGGTGGCATCACAAGTTTGACAGAATGACTAGATTTGAGTACATGAGGAATGCCCCTCGTTTTTTGTTTGGGTGAGTCTTCTGTTTGACACTTGCTTCTGGTTGCAATTGCGCACCTACTTTTCAACTGTTCACTATTGAAATAGTCTGCGATTACCATCATAAGAGATGCGTTAAGCAAGCTCGACATAATGTTTTCTCAAAAAGCTATGCACGAAGCAACACTATTTTGGAGCGAAAAATTGCATAACAATTTCATTAGAAAAAACAAACCTATGCAAAACAGGTCAACCTAAAAGGACATGATTGCGGAAATCATTTATGCGCAGATATCTTTGATGCGTAGTTGAAAGCACGGGCAGCTTGCAGCTTAATTTCAAGTTAACATATAAAGGCTTTCACGTGCGCACAGAAATATATCGGAAGCCCTCGTAACCGGCTCACGGGAACTGCTTCCGGATGGCGGTTACTACGCACGCAGGTAATACAAGTGTGTTGCATCGACTAAGCCTCTGCGTAGCGGTTCGCAAGATAGCGATAATTTCTGGAAGAAGGCATAAGATGACGTTGCTGGAACTGCAACTTCAATTTCTTTGTTTCTTTGATACACTATTACCTATTACCTGTGCGCTTCTCTTTCAACCGCGACGCCGTTCTGTAGCACGCTGCACCAAGGAGTTCACGCACAGGCTTCGGAACTCTTCGTACCGAGTTATGCAGCAGTCCGGACTTTTCCGAACAACTTGCGGTATGTCGCGATAGCAGACTTGTTCAAGGGCCGTTGGCACTACTCCACAAAGCCCGCAGTCGCACCTGCATTCGCGAAAATCAGCCTATGTTAATATTATCGTGGACACCACACCGCAAAAACACTTCATGAAGTGTAGGGCTCCAAAACCACGATGCGATTATGAGGAACGTCATACTGCAGGTCTCCCCTAATTTGCACCAGCTGGGTTTTTTAACGTATTCCCATCTTCTTAAAATAGGTTCAGCAGTCGAACTCCTCAACCACTAGCCCGCAGGGGTCGTTGTATTGGTGAAAAACCTATTGAGATTGCGTTAATATATGTAATCTTCAATAGAGCTATTCGGAAGATGATGCGAGTAGCGTAAAACAGCCCAAAACATGTTCTTCCGTGACTGCATTCATGCAATCACCGAAGGAAATGTTAGTAATCGGGATGGCTAGTAGTCGGGAAAAAGAAGAGAAAGAAAGAAACGCAAGTGGCATACAAGCTGTGAATCCGATAACTGGTCAGACACTGATTTATTTCTATTTACTTTCTACTCCTTGTATTGTTCACTTTGCTTACATCGAATCAGACGCAACTTTTACTATCCTTTCTAAGTGAGAGCTGTGAATGTTTCTCATTGTGGAAGAGTAGAACTGAGCAAACTCGGATGGCTACAAGAACAGAAAGGAGTGACGGAATCGCTAATGCTTCTTGTGTTTTCTCTATACCCGTGTCTAACCTGTTTTATACTTTTCGAAAATTTTATGAAGAGGCACATTTTGATCTAGGGCTACTTCATGGCATAATCTTTCACAAACAGCCGCCACAATCGAAATATTTATTGATAACGTAGTTCATGGTGTTGAGGGTTGTTTAATCATGTGCTGTTTTGCCAACAGCATGATGTACTTCTCATAGGCTTGGTATAAAGCACGGATTCCTCACTATATACGAACAGTGCTGACGACTGTTGTCATGACATGTCTTGTCATCTGTTTCTGTCTGTTCTTCCTCAATGCGGAATCAGGCTTACAGTGCACGTGCAGCGGTTAAATTTGTAGCCGAATAGGGTGCAGTTCATATAAGCACAGTGAATGTCTTGAGCAAGAACAGCAAACAGTTTACTACGGCTACAGGAATTGTTGTGTGTTGGCCACATGCTCTTCAAAAAGGAACACCGACTAATTTAGAAGGAACAAAAGGCAAGAAACGAACAGCTGTCTCCGAGTCTTCGAGCCTAGGAAAGTTCAGGGGCCCTTTAATTAAGCTCATCAGTGCGGGATCTTGGATCCTATTCTCTGATGGTGCAGGATGCAGCTAGTGTTTCAGCTCGTTAGAAGGCTTGCCTAGATAGAATCACATCTGGTACAGCTTAAAATTAGTCGCAAAAAGGTAACGATGAGTTATAAGGTGAAGAAGCCTCATGGAGAGGAAATGGACTTAAGAAAAGAAGCATACTAATTGAATTAAAGTGAAGCAACTATACTCTGAAAGAAATGTATAAGTGGAATGTTGTGTCTGAGCATGTGAAATGTACAGTGTCCTTCTCTTTTCATACTGTCGGCTAGCTTTATTTAACATTGCGCACAGAAAATAGTGATTGTTGTAGTGCATAATGAATGAATTGCAGTCTTTGTGCTGTGTGAAAGAAGAAGCGCCAGGGAGAGCCACGTCACTGATAAAAATGTTGGAAATAACTGAATCACCAATGAACAGCTGTATAAGGCAATAAATTTTCTTTGTTTCTCCAGTATCAATACAGCGGTTTCGATCACGCCACGGTGCACAAAGAAAATAATCTTTTCCAATATTTTCAGAGCTATCCATTACTTTTTCCTTGTGCATAGCCTGCCCATCTTGTTTGAATAGTTAGCGACCAAAGTGTATGCGAAAAGCAACACTGTTGTGTTAGGAGCACTTTTTACTAACGCTCTGAACCGAAGCTAGATTTGCATACTGATTTTGAATGACGATCGGTGCGTGACACGCGCAAGCAGCATGTCAGTAACGTCTTAGAAGCGGTTTTGTTTTTTCACAGACGATGATGATGTCGCTACCCAATGAAACGCGTCCTGCGCGTCCCTTAACATTTGTAGTTCTTACGAAAGATACAAGGTCGACCACCCTGTATATATCAGCAATGAGCGTACAATACGATTCGCTCCCGGCACCTGTCGCACCAGAAGCATTGGCTGCATGAAGCGAGCAAACACAATCAGCGGAAATATGCGCACTCAGCTGTACTCTGTATTATGTGATGAATGCTATTTGCATAATACGATGCTCAGCTGAAGGGTCCGAAACCAATTTCCAAAGAACAAATGCCCTAAGCTTTTAACGGAAATAAAACGTAAAGCACAGACTGTTCGACTCATACCGGCAATGCGAACTTATGATGCTCTGACAAATCCCCCATTACAAACATTTCCTCGTCAGACCCATTTTTTCTACTGTGAGGGCAAACAAAGTTTTTTATGTTAAATCGTTGGTCACGTCTATGGCACCTCGTGTTGACTTTGTCAAATTAAGTGAATTTCCAATGAGCTTTTTTTCTTTTATTGCAGGTAGTCTTTACAATATGTTTAAATCAAGCATATTTAGTGTTATTCCAATAGTTGGCAAAATAAGGGCTGCTCACAAAAAAGATCAGCAGAGAGAGAGAGAGAAAATTTAATGCGGAAAGGCAGGGAGGTTAACCAGAAAACATATCCGGTTTGCTACCCTGCACTGGGGAAGGGGTAAGGGGAAAGGGAGGAAGAGAAGATCAGCAGGAATTTCACAGCCAATATAGGGCTGTAGTCAATCTTGAGTTATTGAGCAAAATAATCAGGCGTGTTACACTTTCATTATCCGTGTCCTGCTTAATGAAGTTGACTTCATTATTATCTGGCCAGTGCCAAAAATATCTGACCTGTGTAATTAGGATATTGTACTAACCCTCACCGATAAAATCAAAGAGGCGACACATTAAGGTTTTCTGGTTGGTGTTGCACCTATGAGTTCAACGAAAAGGTTTCACACAATCAACCACAATATTGGTATATATAAATTTGAATTGTACAGCATAACTGTACCACCCCTTCAAATAATTTCAAGCTATGTGTGTAGACGTACTTAACTTGTTCTTATTGACGGTACTGTTTCATCTACTGGAGAAAAAAAATGAAGGCGTTACATGAGACACAACACTTTGCCAGCAGCTCTTTTTGATGGTTATTGAACTATCTGCCTAATGTTTTGACCACTGCAGACTGTATCTCATATGAAGATCACCTGAACTGGAATAAAATATTCCATAGACCTACATACTGTAAGTTCGAGGTGGCGAAAGTACATGCTAAAAATTATTCCATCGAAAAATAGATCTAATTATTTTTCATTCTTTACCGACAGCACTTTGAAGCTCTACATATGTACGCTTGAACGATAACTAAATACTCATTTCTGACAGCACGAAACTTGGTCTTGTTGTTCGCGACAGGCATGATAAATTCAATTTCCACGAGAATCACTTATTCGCAAAATTACTTTTGAAATACGCGTCATGTTCAACATTCAGTCATATTTAAGCTAATCATGATTGGTTCTCTTTATCTTGCGCATATTTTGAGCCATCTTACCTATTGCACATTAGCCTGAATGAACGCACGTTTGATCCAACTTCAGCGTGTGCAAAATGAAGCACTCGTCTCACTCGTCACATTTCTTAACCAATGCAATCCGGCTTTATCACCGTTTAGACGTCATCTCCATCATTTCTTTCAGTGGAAGGGGAGATAGTGATGCCTAAAATACGAGAAATAAAAAGAAAAATGAGACCCAACACTGTGTGCAGCCAAGTGCTACCCCTCAGCAGTAGCTCACGAAGGAATAGGACAAGGAGGAATTAAAAGATATGAAGTGAGAGCTAAAGATCAAGACAGAAAAGATTTGCACACGTTCCAAGTTGTCTGAAGATGGGGCACTACTCTGCGATAACTTCACCACGACAGAAGATAGCGGACGGCGGGCCGATCAGCAAGAGTTCCACTGTCGTCGGAGATTGCGGGGGGCACAATCGTTCGGCAAGAATCACTTAGGTGTGTGGTCTTTTTCGTGGTTGTGCAACAGACGGCGTTGTCATGAATTGTCTTTCACCTTCTGCCTGCAATTTAGGAAAACAGAGGTAATTTCAATACGACAATCACAGATACGAAGCTGTGGATTTACCTTCTCAATATCATTTATTTTCAATAAGAAACCATACATTCGAAAGGTAAGTAAATTTTCTTTTTGCAACATCTGCTTTCATTCAAGCAACTGATTTTTTTATTTTAGTTACCACCATTGGTACATGATGTATTGCTGCTATGTTTTGTATTGTAACTTGCAATTCTTTCTTATTCAGATTTTAATTGGCTCCTTTTGCCGTGCTAAACATACATGTACTTGCTTTTGTTATTTCGATCTTGTCGTTTTTTGCTTATCAAAGGTATCACAACCGATAAATAATGTATATTTCGTTCTTTTTCACTACTTCACATCATGTATGGAAGTCCCCTTGCGAGTTGAAAGCTACGGGTGCGTTGTGCACTACCAGTCTTGTACCCGATTTCGTTAACATCGTCGTTGAATAAAATTGAACTTGAAAACACAAAGCAGGTAAAATTGTCGCAGTTCCTGGTGGCAAAAAGCTTCAGAAGCACAATAACCATCAGCCAAAAAAGATAAGTTACGAGACACAACAGCTTTAATGACTTACCCTCTCCCGCGTGTTTCCTTTCGGCGTAGGTTTGCGTGTTTTCACAATAAATCAAACAGTTGACAGCGCTAGCCCTGTGGGCATCTTTTCCATGGTTACTTTGAGCGACTTTTTGACAATGTATACGTATAAACTTTATCCCATTCACTCCCATTTGCTGGGTTCTAAACCAGAGTACGGTCAGTCTTACTACCAGGCTGAGCAACTTCACCAACAGCAATTCATGACAATCACCCTCATATTCCTAATGCAGACCTTCCGGTGCTTATAAAACCAGTGACTGAAAGCAAAGTTATCGCGAATGGTGCACATCAGCAACACGTGTTCTGTCGGTATAGTGTTCTTTTCTATCCTCTTTTCTATCTTCTTTTCTATCCCCCCCCCTCACTGCTACTCCAAGGTCAGAAGCTTTCGAAAATACGTTCCTCCGTTTATTGTAAGCTGTACTCAGTGTTTAAAAAAACCACAGCATGTGTCACGTGCAGGGGCATTTTATTGCATGTCCGGTACTTATAACCCCACTGCATAATAAGTTTCCTGTATCCCTACAATTATTCTGCTGTGAACCTGCTCACTGCGCTTCTTCCTTGGATAGTGTGTTCATTGAGAAGAACATGTTGATCTGTAAGCAAAAAGTACATACAGCTTAACCCAATGGAAAGGCACTTAAAAAGTGCTAGAGCTTGCTCTTATAAATCACCCAATCATAGTGTGTTTCCACAAGATTTTTATGAGGATTTCGAGACTAAGCCATGGCTTTTTGAGTTCTTGAGTACTTCTTGACTAATACTTTTCTCGTATACTTAACTCCTGCAACAAAGCGTCCAATAAACAACCATATAAGCAGTGGATAAAAAAAATTGCGGGTTCGATTATTAATTGCAATGCTTGCAGCATGGAACTTCATGTTCTCACAACCACTTCTGAGCACACGCCAATAGGCAAGCTAACCTACGCAAGTAACGTGTTTCATTACACACGTGGCCAAAGGAGATGCCATGTTGCACTTTCACCTTGTTACTTGTAGTGTATGGGTCGCATACCCTAGGACTACATATGCTGGACTTTCCCTCCAAATATCCAGCAATGCTCAGTTTGGCTGCGTAAAGAAAGCAAAAGTAAAAGTGCTACGCTGTCCTAGCATACAAAGAATGTCACGCCTGCTGACGCAATTTCACACTTCCTTGGCCTGAAAGCAGCCCAAAGACAAATGAAAGCTATGGAGGCGATGCGGTAAACGAGGTGGTTTGTGAAATAGTCCTTACGTCCTCAGGTAACCTCCTGTGGTTGACCAGAGCTGCTCTCAACCACTGAAGACTTTGTACGATTTTTTTGTGCCTTCTACAAACACATTCGTGGAACGCATATACTAGTTCATGCATGTCGGCACTATCGTGGAAGTCGTCGCCCCGCTTGAAGCTGGCTCGCTTTTCGGTAACTTTCTTGATTGTCGGGTTTACTATATTACAGCTTTCATTTTACCGGTGAAGATTAATAGACAACTTGGTAACCCTATAAGGTAGCCAGGTCATATATCTTTAATGGTCTCACATGCAGCGGAGACGATAAAGCCGCGGCGAAACAGCGAAAAATGGGCGTTGTTCAGACTGTGGGCCTCTATATGTGTACTTCGGCTATGCAAAGACCATGTGATCAGCATTGTAGTTAACGCTGCAACACACACACACCGACACAGACATATACAGATAGATAGATAGATAGATAGATAGATAGATAGATAAAGAGATAGATATATAGATAGATAGATAGATAGATAGATAGATAGATAGATAGATAGATAGATAGATAGATAGATAGATAGATAGATAGATATGGCTCATTTTAAATCAAGTGTAAAAGTAAAATTTTCAACCACAGCTCGTCCTGCCGAACAAAAATAGTGCAGGTACAAACTTGGTGCATAAGGCCTAACGAGCCAGACAGAAAATGTGTGTGAACTGTGTCGTGCACGTCTATATTTGAGCCATATGCTCTGTGGTTGTGATTATAGAGTGACGGTTAGGCGAAGAACAAGGAAGAGTTGACCAAAGTGTTAAGTGTTTCCCTAGCAGACTAGCTTTGGGCTGCCGAGGAGGCCCACGAGGCTGCGCAAAACTTCGAGCTTTCTGTCACGGTGTGGGAGATGCCATCTACACCTGGGTGTATCTGAGTGTCCTCCAGGGCCACTTTGAGGGTAAAAGAATTTCACCACTACTACCATTTTAATATGGGAACTTGTTGTTTGGATGTTATATGCAGGGGGAAAAATGTGCGTTGCCCCGACGGTTCTGTGAATTTACCACATGGAAGTGCTACTGTGTCACGCTAAATGGTTTAAATGAAATCACTACTTTCGGAGAGCACGTTGAAACAGTGTCTTCTTATTCTCAAGACACCCATGTCCCATAAATATGAGTTCTGCCAATTTTCTTTGAATTTCGCCATTTTTGCCACTGATGAAAAATCACGATCTGGTCCACGCTTGAGAGAGAGAGAGAGAGAAAGAAGTAAACGTTTATTTAGAAAACAGTGTTCCGAGCGAGGCCCCGTGTCACCCTATGGTGGGAGGGTTCCCTAGTCTAGGAACCCTCTGGCTTCGACTGCCCTCTTTGCCCTGGCGACGAGTTGTCGCTCGTCTTCCAGATCCTCGCGGACGAGCTTACCCTCCCACATTTCCGTTAGGTGGTCATACTTTATTCTAGGGGCTTTGTCCCGCTCCCGTTGCACGTCGTGGTTAGCATGTCACTGGTATTCCAGGAGCAAGTGTGCCAGATTGTCTGGTACGCTGCAGAGCGGGCACATGTAGCCATGTGTCGTTTGGTAGAGGCGGTGCATTGATATGTCATGTATGGAAGTATTGCTTTGAAGGCGCCTGAAAATCACGCTCTCTTCTTTCGTTAGTCTTGAGTGGGGTTGAGAATACACCCGTAACTTTAGTTTGTAGTGTTGAAGAAGCGACGAGTAGGTGTTTTCTACTACCCCCATTTCTCCAGCCACCGATCGGGTATCCTATGGTCCTAGGGCAACCCGGCTGAAGTGCCCACGGGCAGCGGCGTGAGGTGTTCTTAAAAGAAACGCGCACTTTCTTACGAGTAATACAGCAAACTCATAGGCTTCAAACGTTTTTATATTATGCTGTTTATGTACAGTGAATGTGACGCAAATGAACACATAGCCAAAATATTGTCACCAATGTTAGTAAACAGTGATTCCATCAATACAGCAGCTTCAATTTAGCAGCGTATAGTTCTAAGTGAAAATATGGGTTATACATCGTTGTGTATTACGCTTCATTGGAATGTAATACACAGAGCTTAAAACAGTGTTTGTTTTTGAGTAAAATAAAATTCATCCCAATAACCACAAAATACCAAGAAGTCAGCTTTTGCCTGACCTTCTGTGCATAGCGCGTCAGCACAAAATTCTATTGGGGCCTTTTTGCTGCAAATAATTCCAATCATACCATTGCTTTCCTCCTTTTTTAGTAATAGGGCTGTATAAAACGCCAATAACAGCAACAGCTTTCATATTACGGAATAGTATCTCTTACTCTTCGACCATCAAAGCACAGGTAATATACTTTTTGTTTCTTTCTTTATCTCTGGCTCCCTCTTGCTACCTTTAGTTAAATTACCTCCCTTTCTTTTTTTTGGTTGTTTCTGTATGTTTGCTTTTCCTTCTATGTATTAGCTATCTTTCTATCTAACATTCTATCTCTTTTTATGTTATTTCTCTTTTTGTATTCTTAAATTATCATTTTCGTGGATATTTTCTTTTTTTCTTTCTATCGTTCTCTTTTGTTCTCCCGACGTTTCTTTCTTTCTTTCGCTGCATGTTTCGTACTTTTTTTTTGTGCTATCTCGTTCTCTCCCTTTTTGAAGCGTTTCTTCTCGTTTGAAACACGCACCTGCTGTATAAGGTGTAAGGCCCACCTCATATAAAAAGCGCTCAAACATACGAGCTAGTATGTTCGCATGTTCGCTCGAATGTTCGCGTGCTGCTTTACGGACGCATAGGAGGCGTATATGGTAATTTTGGCATAAAGTGCACTTAACAATTGTACTCCCGCAGATATTCCTCGATTGTGCGAAACGGCCAATGTTATGTCGGCAGTCGTTGGTTTCCACAGGGCACTGTTTACATGTGGCACTGTTTCCATCTTGGACTGTTTTCATCTGGCACTGTTGAGGCGTTAGCTAAGGCATACGCCTGAACTTCGACTTGCAGTCGAAGCTCAAGTGTCTTTTAAGTTTTTGTTTCTTTTTTTTCTGCCCCGGAACATTGTCACCTACATTTCTCAACAAACTGAGCACTACCAGCCATTGTATCATGGCAAGAAGGCACATTTTACGAAACGTAGCTATCGCAGCAAATAAGTCAAACAGTAACCATTGCCAAGGGCACTCGTTTGTTGTGAAAATATTTACGCCCGCAGAAAAAATAAATAAAAGGGTATTGAACCAATAAATAATTATTATATTCACGTTTGACTGAGTCTTGTGTGGTGAGGCATCGAAGTTTTCGCAAGATTTCACTAAAACTGCAATATATATATTTGCACGGGAAATAAAACCTCTTACAGGAGATCAAAATTGTTTTTTGTTCTGGGGGGACCGGGTTTATCGGGTCATATTTGATACTTCAAACAAGTAGTTTGAATTTTCGAATGCAATGATAAATACTTTGATACTTTGAATTTTCACGGCACGTTTTTCAACATGGGTCAATTTCTCTTAGGATGAATTTTCGCCGAAATGCTTTCATCCTATAAGAGCCCTCTTTCTGTGAAAATTCGTGCATATAATAGTGTTGGTTTTACTACTTCATCCTAATTACCTTCCTTTGTGCATTTTCACTGTCTCGTATACGCTGTGTTACGTTACTTGTGTTGACAGCATTTTATAAGTACTTGTGTTTCCTACGGTTTGTGTTTTTCGCTGGCAAGCGCCGTCGACCCAACACTCCCCTTGAATCTCTTCACTTTTCTGAAGAGGTCCAGGTATCCATCAAGACGGCCTTGGTGGATCTTGAAGAGCGGTTGGATAGCCGCTTCAACTCCGTCCACCAGCTTCTCACTGCACAGCACGAAGCTCTAAATTCCCTGCGCACAGACTTCGCCGCCTACCCCCCCGCCACGTCCTTCCAATCTCTACAGTCAACAGTTGATAGCCTACAAACTGCCATGCTTGGAAGCATCCGAGCAAAGCTACCCCTCCATGCCCGCACCACCACCTCCTCCGGCGCCGCCCGAACCTCGCAAACACCGGCCGAGGCAACATCTTCCGCTGTTAAAAATGGCTGACCGATCCATCGTCACCATTTGGCAGTGGAACTGCCGTGGTTTTCGTCCCAAGCGTAACCACCTCCTTCTCCACCTACAACAACTAGACCCCTCGGACGCGCCTGATATCATCGTACTACAGGAAACTCACGCCGACGTCTCCCTCTCGGGTTACGTCGCCTACAACCAAGTAACTCACCATCCTCTGCCCCATCCCGTGACGGCCGTCCTCACCCGGCGGACGCTCGCTGTCAATCGACACGATCTACCCTTCCCTGCAGTCCATCACGTCTTTCTCGAGACACTACCTCAGCAACGTGAACAGCCCTCTCTGTTTATTCTCAACGTGTACAACCCCCCTCGCTCCACTGAAGACGCGTCTCTCCTAGCCTTGCTCCGTGCCGCTGCAGCGAAAGCAGCCAAATCACCCCTTCTTATTCTCGGCGACTTCAACGTCAAGCATCCGGACTGGGGTTACTCGAAGGCAGATGGCCCCGGAAGGAGGCTGTGGCAGCTCGCTCACGATCTCAACCTTTCCCTGCTCACCGACCCCACGCAACCAACGCGCATCGGCAACAGTGTGTGCCGCGATACCACCCCGGACCTCAGCTTCTGCCGCAGCGTGCCCGACGCGCGCGGGTATAACACGCATCAGTCCCTCGGCAGTGACCACTATGTCCTCACCATTCAAGTTCTCACCTCCCCCAGCAAGCCGCGCCCACACACGGCCCGCTATACAGACTGGGACGCTTTCCGAGAACGCCGGTTGCACTCCGCCACTTCCAACATCGAGGACCTCTCGACGTGGACCGACCAGCTGCTAGAGGACCTCGACGCAGTCACCGCCTCGATCCCCACCACGAAGGACTATCCGGCAACTGACGCCCGTCTTGCCCACCTGTGGGCCGCCCGCACCGGCCTTTGCAACCGTTGGCAGAAGCAACGTCACAACCGTCGCTTACGCCGCCGCATTGCGCACCTCGATCGTACGATCGAGCAACACACCACCGCGCTCGCCCGCCAACAGTGGGAGCAGCTCTGCTCGGGTCTCTCTGGTCAGTTGGGCTGCAAACAGTCCTGGCATCTCCTCCGCCACCTCCTCGACCCTGCTTCTGCCAAGTTGGTCGCTCGGCAGCAGTTACAACGAGTGGTCCGGGCTTACCCCGGCGACACTCCGTCGCTGATGGCAGACCTGTCCGCCAAATACCTTCAGCTTCTGCCTCCTGGCACACCTCCTCCCCCTCTCGCGTCCTACTCTGGGGCCCCCAACCCAGTACTGGACGCCGATATCACGGAAGCGGAGGTCTACGCGGCATTACAGAAGCTCCGCACCACTTCCGCCCCCGGCCCAGATCGCATCCCCAACAAGCTCCTCCGAAACCTCGACGCCCCTTCGGCTGCTACCCTCACTTCGTTCCTCAACGAGTGCTGGCGCTCCGGCAACCTCCCCCAATCATGGAAACACGCTCGCGTGGCTTTCATCCCCAAGCCGGGCAAGAAACTCACAATCGAGAATCTCAGGCCCATTTCACTCACCTCGTGCGTCGGCAAGCTTCTAGAACATGTCGTTCTCGCTCGCTTGCAAACGTACACGGACGCACACCATCTCCTTCCCCACACCATGCTTGGTTTCCGCCCCCACCTATCCACGCAAGATGTCCTCTTACAACTCCACCATGATCTCCTCGACCCACCCACATTTTCAGACACAAAGGCTCTCCTTAGCCTGGACCTTCACAAGGCGTTCGACCACGTCTCCCATTCGGCTATCCTTGCCGAACTCGCAGCCCTCAATCCCGGCACCCGCACCTACAACTACATTCGCGCGTTCCTCACCGCCCGCACGGCCGAAATCATCATAGGGGACCTCCCGTCTCCCACGTACGAGCTTGGCCCTCGTGGCACCCCTCAGGGCGCCGTCTTGTCGCCTTTTCTATTCAATCTTGTCCTCCGCTCGCTTCCTGGCAAGCTGGACCGTATCCCCGGTCTTAAACACACCCTGTACGCGGACGATATTGCTCTCTGGGTCACGTCGGGCTCTGACGGCCATATCGAGCAGACGTTGCAACGCGCAACCGACGTCGTCACGTCCCACGTGCACGCGGCCGGTCTTACTTGCTCAGCGGCCAAATCGGCCCTTCTTCTCATGCGGCCTCCCGACCGGCGTCGCTACAAAACTCCCCACCCCACCATCACGGTTCATGCCAACTCTACTCCTGTCCCCGTCGTTTCGCATCTCCGCGTGCTCGGGCTGATCCTACAGTCCAACCGCCATAATACACACACCATAGACAAGCTCTCGCTCTCGGTGCAGCAGACCGCACGTATGCTCGCCCGTGTCCGTGCGCGGCGTGAGGGCATGCGAGAACACGATCTACTTCGCCTTGTCGACGCTTTCGTCGTTTCCCGCCTCACGTACGGCCTTCCTTATACACGTCTCCTAAAATCGGAACGCGATAAAATTGACGTCCTCATCCGCCGGGCATACAAGACTGCCCTCGGCCTTCCCCCCAACACGTCCACCGATCGTCTTCTCCGTTTGGGTGTACACAACACGCTCGACGAGTTGATTGAGGCTCACCGCTCCGCTCAAGTGCAACGCCTTTACCGTTCGCCGACCGGTCGCCACATCCTTTCCTCCATCGGCCACGACACCTCCTCCCACCCTCCGGATCTGGTCTCATTACCCCATGCTATTCGAGCGGCGTTCTACATCAAGCCGCTACCTAAGAATATGCTGGCGGGCCACCACGACGCTCGCCGCCAAGCCCGTGCCGCCATGCTTCAAGCAAAGTACGCCGACCACCCGGCCGTCGCCTACGTAGATGCGGCCCGATACAATGCACGCAGGGACGCCTTCGTAGTCGTTTCCGTGTCGCCCTCCTCAGCTCCTTTGGGGCCGACCATCACGGCTGGCACCGTCAGAACGCCTTACGCCGTCGAGGCGGAGGAAGTGGCCATTGCTTTGGCCGCGACCTCGGCTGACGCAAGCGTCATAATCAGCGACTCGAAACAAGCCATCTCGAATTTCGCGCGAGGTCTCGTCTCGCCTACCACCTTACGGCTACTTCGGCCCCTACTGCAGCAAGATGAGCAGTGCCGCATAGAACTGATCTGGGTCCCCGCCCACTCGGGTCACCCCGGCAACGAGACAGCTCACCAACGCGCTCGAGGATTCGTCGACCGAGCGGTGGGCCACTCAGAGTCGGACGCCCTGGTGCCGGAGCCCCTGGTCACCTACCACGACATCACTCAGCACTATCGCCTCGAGCGATATTTCTATTCACATCCTCACAGCAGCCTTCCCAAGCGGTCCGAGATCGCCTGGCGTCGCCTACAGACCCGCACCTTCCCGTGCCCCCTCGTGTTTTCATACATGCACCCAGGTGCCATCGATCCACGCTGCTGCCTGTGCGGCAACGTTGCCTCGTTGAACCACATCCTCTGGGGCTGCCCGGAGGATCCCCCGCCCGCCGACCTCCTTTGCTCACCCCCCACCGAGGGACAATGGGAGGCCCTTCTCTCCAGCAACGACATAGACATCCAGACACGGGTCCTGAAACGAGCGGAAGAAGTCATCGAGAAGCACAGCCTGGCAGCCTTCGTGGCTTAGCCTCCCTTACCCCTCACCCCTTCGACTAATAAAGTTGTTACTCACTCGTCGGCCTTTGCTCATGCAGTGCAGTCTTCCTGTTGTACGTGTTAGAGCTATTTCATGTTCGCTTTTGCATATCGTGCACTTGCCGAACGCTGTCGTCAAGATTTATTGTGTCTTGCAGAGCCTTTCTTTGGGGTGACACGCAATGACACATTGGAAAGGATGGCCATTTATAAGAAGTAGGGACGAGTCGACCTACCTGGAAAATTTTCGGTAGTCTTCGAAGTGAACCATTCGCACTCGCCTTCAACGAAAGCTCGTTTGTCCATTTTACGTCGCGAAGATTCAGCGGTGATTGATGCATATTATCGATCTCCGTGACCGCGCCATCTTTGCAGCGGCGATAAGAAATCGCAATTTATAGGAAGTTTTTAAATGTTTGTTCCTTGATGTCCCTTTCCTTGTATGATATATATAACTCAGAAGCTCGCTGTCTTGGTAGTGACATAGTGTGATGGCCTAAATAAATTATTCTTGCAGAATCTCTGCAACTCCCGGTTTATTTGACAAACAGCGCAGACAATTTAGAGATATTGTTGCTGTCTTTGTGCAAAGTATGCTACTATACAAGTTTGCTGTAGTCACTGAAATCGGAAGTGCCATTTGTATCTACTAAGAAAGAAGAAAAAGACGTGGCTAACTACACCACGAAAAGGAACGGGTCTTACGATGATTTCCACGCATTATTCCTTTTAGCATCACGGTTGATGACTCCATTAAAGGAATTATTATAATATAAAAGCGAAACTTGTCCTCACAGAAGCAGTTGAATGTTTACGTTACGTTGGTGAAGTAGAGCATCCGCAATATTTGTTGGTTTTTAAGGAATACAGCAACGGTTAACATTTCGCTGCGTGAGTCGTATCTTCTGCCTAGCGTATCTAGGATTACTGATGATTTCAGCGCGGAATGTGGTATCGCGGCCAGGCGCGTCGTAGGGAGATTTTTGATGTACGATGCCAAGAGCGAGGTTTGAGCTATAGCCTACGCTCTGTGGTGTGTTAAGGACGTCGAAAACATTACACTTCTTCGTTTGAACATGCGCTGCTTCGCACAAATGTTGCAACGGCACGTTGCCAGAGGTACTCGCGGAGATATGCTTTAAGGTGCAGCGCTTAGAAACACACAGACAAAGATGCATTGTACTTATGACGAGTACTGTCTACTATATGTCCATGCCACCGTGTCTCTTGGTGTTGCCCCCACAAATTTCGACCTTGAACCAGCCCTCCTAAACCAAATTACACTCTCGAAGGCCACACATTAATTCACTCTGCCGCTTCCAGATGGCGACGAACCCGCGAACCAATAGTAGTATGAGAGAAATGTGGCAGAGCTAAAACGCATTGATGCGTTCGGCGCTATGGGCCAACACTTGTAGAGGAGCGAGAGATTGTGTACTCGACTTTCGGTACCAAAAATTTTTGTTTAAATTTATATTTGCTTTCCCATCAGCTCACGTAATTTTTTTCACGTCTTTACGTGACGTAAATACATAATTCAGGTATAGGTGGACCCTGGCGCCGTAGTCGTTTATATGCGTATGTATTGGGGGCGCACACTTTTTAATGAGTACCCGACACTATTTTCTTTCCAAGACATGCAGGATCAACGCGGTCTACACACTGAAGCCAGACAACACATATAAAATATTTCGCTTTCATTCCAAAGCTTTGTTTTCCATCAGCCATAGAGCTTTCTAAAATTAGCTTGAGGGTTTTCTGGTGACTGAGATCAATCAACGACCATTGTAACAATGGGTAGTAGTACACGGATTTACCTAGTTTTTGTGCTTGCGGATTTTGAACGCACTTGCGGCTTTGTGTTTGGCTGCGTGGCGATTTTGTTTTCAATGAAAGAATTTGTCATTGTCAGCTTAGAAGAATATGGTAGTGAACTGCAAGTGCTGAACGTTTGCTGAGAGTCACTTTGTGACAAAGCAACTAGAAGCCGCGTGAAGCCAACCAGAGGGTAAAGTACAAAAGCTAAGGGAACGCGACTTTTAGGAAAGCGACCCTACGGCGCTAGCTGACGACTACGCGCATCACAAGTGCCATATTCAGCAGAAAGTTGATAAAACACATCGAAAGTAGCACGCACGTCAAACCACGCCGAGTATTTCAATCGCCCCAACAAAATGGTACTCGTTCCGAGGAAACCTCACACGTCTACCTCAAGCATTAGCGTCGTTCTCCGTGTGGCGAACGGAGCATAGAAAAATCGGTGAACGGTAGTCGTTGTATGACCATGTTACGCACCCCTTAAAGTTTCGCTATTGCGAAGCTGCGCTTAGTCTTTGAAAAAGAAGCTGATGTACTATAGATTGATGAAAGAACTTTATCTGTACTCCTGAGAGACGCAGTTAGCACACAGTAGGCTTCTTTCACGTTGGAACGGGCAGGCTAAGCCTGACTACTGCATCGTGGGCTCTCTGGACGGTCCGAAGCTGATCAGCTGATCACAAGCCCCTTGTCAAACTTCTGATGGCGGAGTACCACTTGGCCGAGTTGGCTCGATGACTACCTAATGAGGGGCATTGCCAGAGCACTCAATGAGGGGCATCGCCAGAGTATATGCTCTAAATTTCTTACTTCCCCACAACGGAGGCACGAGCTGGTAGTGTAAGTATCTTGGTAAAACTTACTAGTGAAGGCCAGATTTGGATAGGTGACCGTTTGTTAAAGTCTAAGCGTTATCGCCAGGGCTCTGGGCAGTTTTTTGTGAGCAAGAGGGTAATTTAACACAGATGACGACAGCTGAGGAATCTTGCAGCCCGTTCAGGGTATTACGGCGTCACAAGTGATTTAGGGCAGTTGAAAATCACTTGGTGATGAAGTACGTACACGTGGTATACGAAACAAATGTACTCGTAGATAGAAATTACAGAATCTAAAACTGTAACTACTTTCAGCCTACCCTTACTTGAAGGTATATTCGCGCATCATACTTGTTAGGTAAAACTTTCATTACAATTCCACATAAGCTTAGCTTTTACAGCGACAGCTGTTATGTGATATGAGCACTGGTCACGTGCTGTGCCATAGTTGTCCCGTGCTGCTGCCACCGGTGTCTGTAATTATCGCAAGAAATAAAAAAAATTCAGTGAATAAAAAACACCAAGGACACTGTGGGATTAAAACCCAGGACCACTGTGTGCCAGCTCAGAATTCCACCAACAAGGCCACACCTCCGCTTCAAACTCATTACGAAACTGGTCTTATGCAGGCTTGATGTAAGGAAAGGAATGGCACTAATATCAGTAATAAAGCGTTTCAGTACATCAAACAAAAAACCTGGAGTCACACAATGCGAATCGCGTAAACAGTTCGTCTTCCATTGATCCAACTCAACTGCAAGAACTTGTTCTTGATCACCTTGATCACCTCAATGCGAAACTTGTTCTTGATGTCTACTTAGGGCAGGTAATAACCGCAAAGCTGAACCACGAGATTGAAGTAACTTGAAGAATAATAATGGGGTGGAGCACATTCGGCAAGCACTCTCAAACTATGACAGGTAGATTGTCATTATCCCTCAAGAGGAAGGTATATAACAGCTGTATCTTGGCGGTACTTAGCTACGGAGCAGAAACCTGGAGACTTACAAAGAGGGTTCAGCTTAAATTGAGAACGACGCAGCGAGCAATGGAAAGAAAATGGTAGTTGTAACCTTAAGAGACATGAAGAGCAGCAGAGTGGATTAGGGGACAAACGGGAGTTAAGGATATCATAGTTGAAATAAAGAAGAATAAATGGACATGGGCCTGGCATGTAGTGCGTAGAAAGGATAACCACTGGTCATTAAGGGTAACCAACTGGATTCTCAGAGAAGGGAAGCGGGTTAGGGGGAGACTGAACATTAGGTGGGCAGATGAGATTAAGAAGTTTGCGGGTATAAATTGGCAGAAGCAAGCTCAGGACCGGGTTACCTGGCGGAACATGGGAGAGGCCTTTGTCCTGCAGTGAACGTAGTCAGGCTGATGATGATGATGACGATGACGTTTTGTCGTGATAACCGAGATTCGCTGCCTACTTAGCCGCACCGACTAAGCCTAACGCGCTGAAGCAGTGCCTGGACTGCGTTGCCAGACCCGGAATTCTTCATTTACAACAGACGAGCAACCTGGCACAGCGTTTCATGAGCGTCAGTTCTTGCTTCAGTGGAAACAAGAAGAGGGAAAAGAAGAGTTGCAGCCGCAGACGCGAAGAAATACGTTGATGGAAGGCAGTCATATGAGATCCCAAAACTGCGTTAGAGAAAAGCAACCACAAAATGAAGTAACCAGGCCAGGCTTGAGCATCTACCAATCTTCAGCAGAGCAACAAATCCACGCTTCAAGCTCCTGCTGTGGTTGCTTGTACCAGATTTTTGCTGTTTTAGGGGACGAAGCTCACCAAGCCGTGGGTCGTACGTCTGCGACATATGTAGTATAGTAGTGCTTCGTAGCACTGCGTAGCCACCTCCACGGCTAGAGACTAGAGGGGTGGCACGCGCGCTCTCGATTGAATTCAAGAGGAAATCTGCGCACCTTCATTATTAATAAAAATAGTTGTTTCTGATGAAATAACCAGCACAGGCAAGAGCATCGATCACTTAGGTTCCAATAAAACTTGCCTTGAATTCGACGCTTACGAAACGAAAATAATATCAGAAAGACGCACTTTGAGCACTATCTGACAAGGAAGGGTTCCCACATTAAACTTGCTTGGCGTAACCTCCTTGGTTTTAGCAGTTTTCAGCGAGGGTTCGGCCGCAATTTCATGAACTAGATGCAAGGAGGTTTAATAAAAATTGATGCCGTGAAATTTATTGCCCACGAGTGAAGCCGTGCCAACCATAAGATAGCAGCTGCGGCAGCCGTCTTACTAAAGGCATGATGAGCTGTCGTGTTCGGCCATTCAGAAAAAGTGTTTTTTTTTCGCACACCCAACGAGGTTAACTTGGCACTCTTTTCGGGTAACGTAATGCTCAAAGTGCGTACCTCTGTTGTTAGTTTTCTTTATAAAGCCTCGAATTCAAAGGAAATTTTATTGGAGATTAGGTCACCGATACAAGTCTCTATGGAGTACTTCTTCGGAAACAACTATATTTTAATTTATAATTAACGTAGCGTTTACACTAACAAACCACAGTCACTTCATGTCGAAGGGGGCACCACCAGAAAATAGCATTATTCTGAGATTTTTGAAGGGCAAAACCCGGCTTTGCTGTTGCTGCCAAAACATTGTGGAAGCTTCTACTCCAGCCATTTTTTTTAACCTCCTTGACTATGCGAAAGGTGGGAAGTAGACATAAAGCGCAGGTCAACGCAAAGTGCGCGCGTGCTGCTTGCTCCTCGTAGGGTTCCTTGATGCACGATTCGCGTGTTCGCCTTCAGCGCCTTTGAGGTTGGAGACAACCGCGCCGTCTGCAACAGAGTCCGCCCTTACGACGCCTTCTTACGCAAGCCGCTTGTAGCCACGATTAGCCAACGAGTGTTGCGCAGATGGATACAGAGTTTGTTGCGTCAAAACGAGTGGTACTCAAACAAAATGAGAGAAATGCGAAGTTTTTGCATCGGGAATGTGGATATGGTGAAAACGTTTTATAATAAAATTTCAAGAAAACAGGGAGGATAATTTATGTAAAATTAGCACTACCGATTACGAATACTAATTATGACTGAATATTAGTACTAAATGAACTAAAGTACCCTCTATACTAGAATTTCACGTGGCATAACTAAGCTGAAGATGCATAACTAAGATAATCAGGGAAGCACCAAAGTAACTGTAAAAAAATCTGATTAAGCTTGGTTGGTCCTAGCATCATCGAACCAATTAGCCTGTAATAAGTTTCAAATAGGTAACATGTTATTAAAACACAAATAATCAACCTAACTGAAGTCGAAACCTGATGCATGAATGGGTGGATGAAAAACTTTTATTGGGGTCCTGAAGGATTCCAGCCCCCTTTCATGGGAGTAGGATCTGATGAGCTCAGAAAATCCAAGCTCAGCAAGATGTTGATTACCCCTGACCGAGTCGAGTCTCATTTACCAAAATATCAATTCAACTGGCCTTAATATTATTTTAAATATCACTGAATAATGTCCGTGACATCGAAGCACGCCCGAAGTACTCGAGTTTGATGTCGCAGCATTATGCAAATCACGCATCTATCCGCCTAATATAGACTTCGGTTGCTGCATAGAACGCTTTTAAGAGCAAAAGGTATTTAATTACGTTTGGTTTGTCCTGGCTACATTAACTTTGACTTAACTGAGCTCATTTAAGTGCATTTTGGTATAGCGTGACAAAGGCAAGCTGGCCTGAGAAAATGTAATTTTGTGCGTTTGGATCGTCAGGTTGTGTGATGCTCGCTATGCTTCCTTATCCTAATAAGCCAGTGTCAATAACAACTCGAGCCGGTGCTCGAACCGGCCCCGTCGCAGCCACTACGTAAAAGAACGGCACAGATTCAACGGAGCATAGAAAGTGACACCCAGAAGTCATTTTGGCTACGAGCACCGTAACCACGTCCGACAGAGCTATATGAGAAGCCAAGTGCTAAGACGGGACGCGCATGCGCCCTGCAGCCGGTGTCTAGTCGTGTCTCGTCGCTAGCTGGCGCGTTGATGCATTCTGGCGCGCGATCCCGTGGTCTGCATACTTTTCATCACACCTGTACATTATATGGTAAATGAAGAGCACACATATGAAATGTAAATATATATGTGTTACATATTTACACGGTACATGGCATATACTAAGTATTTGTGCGAGTACTAAAGAAACATGTGTTTGTAAAAAGTGGGTAACAGTTTAGAGCTCTAGGTACTCTACTATGAGAGAGCATAGAGCCTTCCCGGGGGCCTCAGATTTGATCGTTCTTGGACAAGATGTGGTATTGAACAATGAAATAGAAGTTTGAAGAGATTAGCAATCGGACGGCAGATGTTTGCTTTTTTCCAGAATAGGGAGTCCCCAATGACGCAAGTGAAATTGCATATTTAGGAAATTTTTTTTTCGCAGGAGCAATTTCACTGCAATGCACCAGCTTGTACTTAGCCAATATATGTTGTCCGTTAAATGGGTTTTAATTCAAAACAAAAAATAATGAAGTCTTTGTAGCAAAAATTATTCTTTTAGATTTATTTCGCTAAGTGGGAACAATGCATTTGCACTCATTTCCTGCAATCGTGGGAGTTTAGCGTATTGATTTGAACACTCGCTTTTGTAGTGTCGGAGCCTGGGTTCAATTCTAGCCCAAGAATATTCTAAAACGAAGAACGAGACGGAAAAAAAATGGCAGCATAATCACGGAGTGAATGATGGAGAGTGGGGCGATGCATTCGTCCATCCATTCGTACTTGCTTCCATCCGTCCAGGCATCCGCCTGTGTGACCGTTCATGCGTCCATCTGCCCGTCCGCGCGTGCGTCTGTTCGTGCGTCCGTCCCTGCGTTCGTCCATGCATCCGCCCCTGCGTCCGTTCATGCATCCATCCATGCATCTGTGTGTCCGTTCGTCCATCTATTCAACACTCCAAGTACCACCATCTCGCATCTTTTCATCCCTTTCTTGTCAGATAATACTCAATGTACATACATGCCAATGCCTGCTAATGGATAATGAGAGACAGCATCATTCCGCTTTTAGTCAACGCGCACGCCGGAACTCTTTATTGTTCAACAAAGCACAGGAGAAATCTCCCACCGGCATCACCTTGCACGTCAAAATGTAACACTTGGTACGCACTACGGCTACGACTACGAGGAATGAACGGGTGCCGCTTTAAGGAGCTTCGCCCCTAAATATTGGCATATCGCACGTAAAGTGGGAATCGAGGTTATGCGAAGCACGAATGAGAAATGTTGATATGTCACATTAAATCCGCACAACGTTACGAGGTGGAGGTAATTATGCCGTACATGACTTCCGTGTGATGATAGATAGATATGCTCAAAGTCGCCGAAGTTCGCTAAGAAATGCTTCGCTTTTAAAATCACATCATATCTACGGAGCGAGTGATTATGAGTGGGGCGGAGCCTCCGTGCGTCCGTCCATCCATGCGTCCGTCGGTCCGTCTATCTGTCTGTGTGTCCATCCGTGCATTCGTCCATGGGTCTGTCCGCCCGTACGTGGAGTGAACACTCCACGTACCACCATCTTCGAAATGTTTCATCGTATATTCATCATGTATTTATCATATAGAGATACCGCCATACATCGGACATTCTAAAGGCTAAACGAGAGATGGCTACTATGAAGACGACACTAGATGTAATACCCACGGCCAAAGAGCTTCGCCCCTAATATACCGTCGTTTTTTCGGCAATCTTCAGTTTAAATTTCGCTTAGCGTCGTTCTGTCTAGGTGTGTCTTTCGTTATGTTTTTCCTAATTAAGTTCTCGCTGCCGGTTTAGTGGGAGGAAACAACGCGACTCTTTTGTATAACATTGAACTTTCGAGTTGTCTTATTTTATTAAAAAAAACAGAGACAACCTTTTGTATTAAAAGCTCTAGAAACGTGTCTTCTATAAAAAGAAGTAAGTCTATCTGGACCAGACAATATCGTTCAACCCCTTTTTAATTGCCATACGACAAGCGTATATAGGGGGCACATTCAATCTAACGAAACCCCTTTAGCATGAATTCTCTTCCACTATAGGTGTCAGCATGCCTAATGTGCCTAAACACTTTTTTTCGAGCAATACTGGGTAGAGTGCAGGGAGCTAAGCACCTTAGGTACAAGGTTCGCGGGTGGCTCCTGACATTATGGTGGGACATGTAGTCATAGGCCAACAAAGAAAAAGGGTATGCGCCACAGTGGGAAAGTCCTCTACTCGCTACCAGTTCACCAACTATAAAGAAGCCAACAGCGAGCCCCAGCAATAGCCGTTGTTACGTATTTGGAGCAGGCGCGTAGCGAGAAATTTTTTTCTAGCACAAAGGGCCCGGCAACGTCTGTCTCTAGAGGTCGTCGAAATCGGGTGATCCTGGGGACAAGATGTCCCCTCTGAGCTGCACCTCAACCTCCATAGCCAGGAGACTTTACACTTCGGCGGCAAAGTCTGACCCCAGCAAGCCAGAGAGCTACATGACACTAGTGCTAGGGTTCGTAGTGTCGACCTTCAGGGAGGGGGGAGAACGAAGAGCCTGAAAACGTCGAAGGGTCTCCTCCACCAGTCGCTCACGGTTCCTGCTGCCGTGCGCTTCGACCGTTTCGACTAAGGGCCTGCTATCTTCCTGTGAGTGACATATGTTGACAAAAAAATCGCCGACCTGCCGTGCCTGGGACTCTCAGTCCACCTCGTCTCTGCCTGTCTGCTGCCTCATCCACCAAGCAGTGCACGTGGCACCAACTGAACGTATCCGCACCGACTGCTCTGCCACAGCCAACGCAAGCGGCGCAACAATGCTGACATTGATCTCTTCTTTGAATGGTCTGCAAGACTCGGTAGCTAAGCCATCGCCAATCACTGTAGTTTTGAGGTGCTTGTAACTTCACCCTTTTTGTTCTGATTGCTTGTTAGTTTTTATCTTTTTCCATGTGGTCATAAAGTTTTTTGTGTATTGTTCGAAAACGGCTCCTCCCTTTCCCAGTCCTAGGCCTTGCCTCAAGTGAAACTATTTAGATTACAAAACCTGCGTGACAACCACCTCCCGGCTTTCCTCTTTTCCCCCTCCCTCCTGTTCTCGCAGCCACTGCACAGAGACAACGAGAAAAGCCTTGCCGTTGGCTGGAAAAATAATCACTGTCAATTTATCAAGGGCGAAGCTCCTTAGGCCATGAGTCGTGCGTCTCCGATGTAGTAGTAGTAGTAGTAGTAGTAGTAGTAGTAGTAGTAGTAGTAGTAGTAGTAGTAGTAGTAGTAGTAGTAAGCAGCCACCTCTCGATTAGACCATGAAATGTCCAGTGGATGACGGTACTTGTATATGACGATTAGGTGATGAGAAGATGTGAGATGGGGGTACTTGAAGTGCTCGCTAGATGAACGGACGAACTGTAACGAGTTGTATATGGTAAAACAAAGTTCTAAACAAACCACTGGTATTTGTGTGAAAATAATAGCGATGACTTCACCGTCATTGGGACAATAACGAGGCCATTTATGCATGAGCAAAATCATGTATTTACAAAGGCTGATGGGGTTCTAATGGTGGTTAGAAAAATAGAACATGTGCTAAGAGATCTAAAGAAAAGTCAAAAACGGAATGAAACAGAGAATGAGTAGTTCACTGGGTGCAACGCACCAGTAAGTTGCCCCAATGAAAATTGCTTGGCAAAATCCTGCCCTCACCAAATGATTCAAAACCTCTGTCAAAAAATAGTACGTTTATCACAGGCAGTGGACGCTGGTGAGCTGGTTGTTTCCGTAGGGGAGATCCTGCTTAGTAATGTAAAAGCTATGGCTATGAACCCTCGTCCTTCAGGAAAGCCACATAAGAAAATTTGCCCCCAGTATTCGTAAATTGTCGTACAACATCAAAAACAGTGTTCAAAAATTGTCAGACCCCACGTAGAGTGGGAATCGATGATATGCGAAGCCCGAATAAGGAAGCTTGATACACAAAATTTGGTATATGTGGAGTTAGCAAAACGACCATGAGCGCATCTAGAAGGGCCCAATATACTCCTATGTAGCGCTGACGCGCGCGCACGCTGAGCACAGCGACGCTACGTTAGCAAAATGCAAGCACTCTATAGTCTGACGGCAGACGCGACCGGCGCGACCAGCGACTGTCGGTGAGGTCAACGGCAACCGGCGCGAAATGCGACAAGCTGCATTTCGCGCTCATGCGTTACCCAGACAACACTGCGTCTCCCTCTTTTCGTGAAGGAGCGACGCCGGACGCGCTGAAACACGCATGCGTCACAGCAACGCAGCGCGTTGTGTGCTTGCGGGTATATAGCAGGACCAGCGCCTGACGTAGCAACACCGGCGTGATGCGACGAAATGAACGCCGGCGAGCTCACGCACCGCATCACGTCGAAATGAATTGGCGCATTCACTGTGGTATGTAGTCATGTTCTCACAAGACACGCATCTCATGATTATCATGTTTGCACCAGCCACATACCTTTGTCATACATTGACGTCACGTAATACAAAATCTGGCATATGTGAAGCTAGCGAAACGGCCGCGAGCGCGTGTGTGTGGCATGTAGCCATGTTGTTAGATGACACGGATGTCATGATTATCATGTTTGGATGTGTCATTTACCTATGTCGCCCGTTCGCATCACGTAATACCGAGTTTGGTACATGTGAAGCTAGCGAAAGGGCCGCGAGCGCATCATGAGCGTAGCATGTAATCATGTTGTTACATGACTCGCATCTCATGTTTATGATGTTTGCACCAGTATCATACCTTCGTCATTCATTCACGTCTCAGAATACAAAATTTGGTATAAGTGAAGCTAGCGAAACGTTCGCCAGTGCATAATGACCATGGCATGCAGTGATGTTGTTACATGACACGCATCTCATGATTATCATGTTTGCACCAGTCACATGCCTTCATCGTCTATTATTGAACTGTAATACCAAATTTGGTATAGGTGACGCTAGCGATGCGGCCACGAGTGCATCATTAGCATGGCATATAGTCATGTTGTTATATGACACGCATGTCCTGATATTCATGTTAGGGTCGGTTGCTTGTATTTGGCAAGCAATCATGTCATACCATACCAGTTTAGCATTATGCCATGTGAACGAAACGACCGTTGGAGCAGCAGGACCATGAATTGTAAATCATGACCTTCATGATATGCATGTCATGTTTTTTATGTTATGACTAGTCAAATATCTTCTCCATACAGTCATCTTATTCCATACCAAGTTCGGTATTGATACCGTTATTGAAACGACCAGGAGAGATAAAAGTCGCAAGTGACTAGATTGATACTCACAGAGTCGCCGAAGTTCGCTAATTTAAAATAGGGGCAAATGTTTTGTGCTCTGCGCCAACCAAACTACTTCTGTGTGCAAAATAAAGAACCCTGACTGCAAATAAAATAAATGCTTTGAAAAGAAGCATCAAACCAGATATGTACACTGCATCGAGGGGGTTGTGTATCATATTTCGCTAGCATGAAACTGCCTAAAAAGCAGGTCGTTGTATTAACTAACCTCTTGGCAAGCATCCGGGCGAGAAAAAAAAACTGGTGGGTGGCTGGCCCTTCTTTGCCGAAAATGGAGTTGCAAACCTGACCTTCCAAGTTGTGCACGAAATGCCAAAAAACCAAAGTTAAACAACGAGCCTATCCAGTGAAGCTCAAAATATCATGTCTCAACGACAAATGAAACAGTATGTCATCTATCTCTATGAGCGCAAGTAATTTCATATCACACTGATACGGCATGTGTGTTTTGTCTTTGGATCACTTCGTAATATGCGATGATTCTTATATGGTCGCATTTCTCCCCAATAATGTGTTCTTAGTTTGTGCATCGTCTTTCTATCTCTGTTCCTCCTTCTGTCTCTTTCTTTTTTGAACGTAAGTCCCTATCAAGATGAATCACAAAATCTTATTTTCAACTCTCCTGCCATTCTTCATGGAAGAGATATTGGATATATAAGGGTTTATAATTAAGTTTACATGGCTCTATCAATAATGCACGAGGGATATTTCTTGGTGGCCACCAGTATGCACGTTTCTTTTGTTTCGTAGCTTTCCGAGACTGAGAGTGCAACCAGAAACGTTTTTTTGAGGGAGGAGGTGAGGAAGGTACGATTACTTCTGATGTAAGTTAGTAAGTGTACCTGTATGTTCTTGCGTTTGCATACATACCAAGCAAAAATGAAAAAAAAACACAGAGTGGCGGAAGAAGCTGTTTGAAGTCCTACCTTACATAAATGACGTTTCATATAATGTTAAAAAACGTGCGTCGCGATAGGGATTAAGTATTGTACATTCCGCTACGTGCCAACTTGAGCTATGCCCACTGCTTAATCAAAGAAGGAATAGCAATACGTATTATTTATAGGCTGTGGGAGCGTTACGTTTCCTAAATTTCGAATGAATACGGTAATCCTGCACGTCCCTGTAATGAATGAGGTTGCCACCTACTCTTTATTACTTGCTCTGATAGATGTTCTTTAGCGGTATTGCTCTTTTGAATGAACAGGCCTGTATCGTACCACTGCATAGGAAATTTAATTTCGTAATTGTGGTATGTGATTGCCCGCAGCGCAATGCGTCAGGGCCCCTGCACCCAGGAAGCGTCCGCGGTGTAAGCGAAGACGTCAAGGAGCAAGCGGAGCATTATTCTGTATCCCGTGGTGATGTGTCCGCCCACCAAAGAGTAAAAATATTGTCGGGAGAGGAAACGACGGCGAAAAGGAACTCGCAGCGAACGACTGCTTGTTGTTGTTGTTTTCCTCTGCACATGGCTTGAACCCAAAGGAGGGGATTTGCCGATTATATATAAGGTGCCTATGCCCGATACTCTCTGCATTGCTTCGTTCCTAAAAGTGTTAGATATTTAATTGTGATTTGAAGGGCCAATCGTGAATTTGAAGGGAACAAAAGGAGAAAAAGAAAAGCAGTGGGCCCACAATTTAGCAAGAAAATCGTTTGCTCGCAGTGATGTATTCCTGAACGGCGAATAGAACATCTATGTGGCTGTAACCCCGTGTAGAGGCTCCAAACGGAAAAAGAACAGGTTCTGATAATTGCAAGCCCACTTTGTGAAGAGGTGGTGCTAGTATGCTTTTCCTGAATAAATGAAAACGGTAACAATATAATAAAAATGACCAATCGTTTCCTCTTGATTACAGTAAATGCCCACACTAGAATTTAATAATCCAGATCTATGCAAGTGAAAATTGAGGGAGGTTACGCGGCAATGAAATTTAGTGATGACAACTTTCATCATCCTTGTATTATACAGTTCACTGCGCCAGGAAAATAACGAGTGGTTGTACTACGGAGAAGCCCTCAGTGCGGGGTCTGATAAATTTTGCCTGAATTTAAGCGTGCGAAATTGCACCACCGTAATGTGTACTGTAGGTGGAAAAATAGGAATGATGGGTGTCGAAAGCAATGCCTTAGGAAGAGAATCAGTTATTTCGTTTAACAAGAAACCTTTGTGCCCAGGTGCCCTGAATGAGTGAACACTTCAGAGATGACAGGAAACCCATGATTTAAAAAGTGTCAGTATGGGTGATCTAGCGGACGTGGACCGAGAAGAGCACACTGATAATGAATCAGTTATAATTGCTACGACTGGAATCGAAGTATTTATTTTGCGCAAAGCTAACAATGTTGCCATATTTTAATCCAGAAAACAGGAAGAAAGTCCGGTGAGCGAAGTGAATGTGACCAATCAAGTACAGGACAATATCATCCAACGCCTGATTTTTCATCTGATTGCGATGCGTCAGTTGTAATAATGACACTCGTTGGCAGAGTATCAAAATGTTCTTTTATTAAACCATTTAAAGTACCTGTAGATAATAGCTTAGCGTGAGTTTTAAAAATATCATAATAAACAGTTTCGGGAGACCTTTGTTGCACAGTTAAAGGAAGCAGATCATGAACTTCTACATTCAGAGGGTCAAGTAAAGATTGAACAAATACTATTTGTGGTTTCTAAAATCTGGGCCAATGCACGGAGAAACAATTAATCAGGATTGTAAATAAAAATAATTTGACCGGGGTTAAAGATTGCTTCAAATAATTGTAAAAACTCTGCACAGTAAGAATGTTAAAGCAACATGATAGGGGTGGTATTCCTGCTTCAAAGTATAACGCTGCATTGGCAGTATATTTTGGAAGTCCTAAGCAGAGCCGTAAAACCATTCTTTTCAACAGAACAAGCGGCCGAAGCTTGTAGGCTGATGCACCAGAAAAATGAACGCAGCAAAACTCTAACACAGATCGTGCATACATTTTATATAATCAAAAATGCCTTCCTTCTCATCCCTGATTTACAGCTGCTTAACCTCCGCAATACGCCCATTGCGCGGACTGCTTTTGCCACAGTGCATTCAATGTGAGGGCGCCAATTGAGATGCTCATTATACATAACTCCAAGGTATTTCAGCGATAGTACTTCTGGAATATCTTGGAGCTTATAATTAATAGATATGTGCACAGGAACTTGAACAGGAAAAACGAGAATAGCGGATTTATTGGTATCCAGGTGCAACATCAAACCATCCAGCCAATGTTCTAGTTGAATTTGATATGTTTGCAAGATATTGTAAAGACACTGGATGTCATGTGCCATTGCAAAGAAATAAATGTCGTCGCCATAAACTTGGGTTTTCATATCTGACTAAACGGGGATGGTACTCAGCAATATGTTGAATGACACGGGGTAAAGTACTGACCCTTAAGGTACACCTCCGGTTTGCTTGTTTTACAAGAAGGAAAACCTGCTTGAAAACAATACAATTCTCTTCCACAAAAAAAAAAATTTCGTCACCCATGCTACAATATAAGGTGGGCACCCTTGAATCGATAACTGATTAATCAAGCTAGTATACTCTGCACTATAACATATGCTCTACATATGTGTAACGTTATTAAAGCCGCATACTGCTCTTTGTGATGGGCAATGAGAAAGTGACTTTCCTTATCTACATGTGCATGTCATGTGGAATATCCAGATCTAAAACCAATTTGGGAACTACTCAGCAGATTTTTCTCATTATTAACTTAATAATGTTGTCGTAAAGTACCCTTTCATTGAGTTTTACTACAATAGATGTTAAGGCTATCGGTCGTATGTTGTGTATATTATAGCCTGCCCCTTGTTTCTTAAGCAATCATATAATTTTGACAATCTTCCATTCATAAGGTATCCATTATCTTCGGAGAGAATAATTCACGAGACCTAAAAGTTCATTCATATATTCTCTGTGTAGTATCTTTAGCATTGTATTCGTCATTCTATAGGGTCATGGTGATGCATTTGGCAATGCTTCCATAGCCTAATTTATTTCGGGAGTTAATATTTCTGTGTAGTCATAGATGGCTGGTGTGTAAACCAAGTTAGGAATACAAGTTGAGAACCTAATTTCTAATCCTCCAGCCATATAATTAAATGGTTTCTGTAGTTCTTGTGAGGTGTGAACTACTGAGTCAACATTTTCCTGGTATAGGGATGTTCCTACCGCGAAGGAATTTTTATAAAGCACGTACGTTATTCGATTTAGACAGGTACTCTAAATGTTTTTATCACATTGCTCTTTCGCTCGCTATACAGTGCATTTAAATATTGCCGCAATGAACTGATAATCCTTCTCATTTTTGGACTCTGATTACATATGTGTTTTCTATGCAGCTTTTCTTCTTCTATAGTGTCGTGGGTACTCAGTATTCCACCATCTGCTAGGTTGGGCACTTTTGGTTGACGCCGAAGCAATTACAAATTCTGAAATGTTCTTGAGGGTTTTTAAAGCAGAACAGCTATTTCTGTCGAGCTCTTCATTTTCACCACTTGACACTGCCCTTATATTTGAATGCAAGCAGACTTTAAATTTTGTGTTATTGATCAATGTTTTCTCTATCCTTTCAAGTAATTTTACAGGACATGCGATTTCAAAGTATACAGGAAGATGGTCACTATTTGAAGAGGAATCAAATGGTTTTCAAGACTTTATTCAAAAACTCGAGCAGCAAAACGTAAGATCTCATACCAATCGTGTCCATCCACGAATAAATGTAGGCTGTCTTCCATTTGGGCAGCTAAGTTTTTATGAATCATGCAACCCCACAGAAGATTACCGCAAAGGTCTGTTCGAAATCGCCACAAAACATGATGTGAGTTGAAATAACCAGTCAGAAGGAATTCATTATTGCAATTACCTAAGGCAGCATCTAATTATTGACTATTATGCACACCAGTAGGAAAACATGCGTTTAAAAGTGAAAAAGGGTGGTACCCTGGCAGACTGAGGTCTATTGCCAAAATTTCACAGTCTGAGGACAAAAGGTGAAAAGCTATGCTCGCTGTGTGGCAAAATTTATTCGAGACTAGTATAATTAAGCCACCTCCTAGGGCTAAACGATCTACCCACAATGCTCTGAAATTGCTGACAGGATAATTCTTTGCAGGGTTAAGCCGGGTTTCTTGTAATCATATTATATCGGGATATGATTGATTCATGAAGCAGAGTAGGTTGGTAGAAGCGGAAATAAAAGACCTACAATTATACTGTACTACTTTCAAGGTATCTTTGTTGACGAACGAATCACTTCAGCAACACCTAAACACTCTCTTTGATAACTGCACCGGCATTATCGTTGCCCTTTTGAGTTTTTCAGCTTGGGCAGGAAGATTTCGCAGTAGATCCAGTGCGCTTTTCTGACGCCTGAAATCTTGGCATACGAACATTTCATTCAGATCGTCTGCATGTGTTGAGGTTGAATGTTCAGACAAAATCGGGATTTCCTCTTCTCGGGATTGCCACTGTGGAGCTAAATTCAGGATCTCTTCCACTGCACAAGGTGTCGACTTCGCTGTGGGTACTGCTACTGTGGACACCAGCTGAGTACTTTGTGAGCAAAACACTTGGGAAATGCACTCACTTACGCTCGTAACTATAGGTTCCAACGCTTTCGACATTGCCTTTTCTACTGCTGCTTCAATTAAGTTCAAAAGCTTCGTCTCACTTAGGGGCTCGAGTCTCGCAGTGACTCGAGCATATCCAAAGGCCCAACCTTTCACAACTCTTATCGCTTCTCGCTGCCAGCACCAACGTCTGTCTATAATTTCTAGCAGTTGGGTTTCATTTGATCTTGCGGTGCCGTTCATGTAATTGGCCACATTAGTTCCTGCACAGAGGCAGCACTTTTCGGTTTCGGCAGTGCACTCATTCGACGGATGGGCATCGCCACAGATCCAGCAGTGCTAATTTGATTTACAACTCTCTGCACTGTGACGAAAACGCCAACAGTTTTTACACTTGAGAGGACGAAAAGCGAGGCGTTCGACTCTGAAAATGAGTGGCCATATTTTCAACTCTGACGAACAAGAGCCGGCAAAGCTAGGAATAACCGACTCAGTGGGGACTTTCTCACCGTTAACTAAGCGGTTGCACCGGTATACAGCTATCACCTCAGCATTAGACAGCTTTTCCAGAGTCTCAGCGAGCGGTAGTCTAGAGTCGACTCCTCGAACAATTTCCTTAGCTAAATGCTAAATGAGGCGGGATAAACGCAGTCACCGAGACCGAAGCAAATGTCTTGCACTTTAGAATATCAGGAACGCATGAATGGTCTGACGATCTGCCTACTAAATCACCTCTTCCGAACTGACGAACATCACTTATCAGTTGTAAGTGCGGCGTCATGGCTTGCAGCTTCACCTGAATTACCTTTTTGTTGTTGAGCCTAATAAATTCATCATTCGAGGGCACCAGCGCAACAGGGTTGCTGCCAACACCACTGCGGAAAAAATTATTCCAATGGCAAGTCATCATTAGGCAAGAGGCTGACCAAGGGCTGTGCCCTTGGCCAGGAGACAAATTAGACATTACGACTTATTCGATCGCCTAAACAAGTAGTATGCAATTTCAGTTAGTTTCAAGAGGTCAAATTCACCCAAGACTCTGCCAAACCACCGTCCGAAAGAGTCTGATGCAGGCGTTCACCCGTCAGTCGAACCAGGACGGGTGCCGCTCTTCTTACTTTCTGATTCGGCTACAAGAGCCGTTAACTTCTACACTCTTTTCTTCTGCCGCCCACACAGCGTGGCAATATTTACGAAACTTAACGAACCATCAATTTGCACGGCCTTCATTCAGTGTTTTTTCTCTTACATTCTAAAAAAAAACCATGAACGAAAACTTCCCAAACTCTAGCTGCTCCCCACAGTGATTGCACGCAGTGGTGGCCCTACAGACAGGTGAAGTCGCTGCGTGAGCCTACGTTTTATGCTCCTTCCGGATGTGATATACGTTGATTCAGCGCATGAGAAGTTCTTCTCGATTGGGAAAAACGCAGTGCTCGTGGCGTTCTCCTCCTTCACACTGGATTGCGTGTGCCGAAGTGCATAGCACATAGAGGGTGGCTCTCTCGTAAACACTTCGTTTTGCACAGAGTGGTGCCCAATGAATCGCAATCCAGTTCCCCCTGCCACGAGTTTACTCACGTAGCTTATTCTCTGCCATAAAAGAAACGTAAACGTGTATTGACTGCGACATTAGATGTTCATTCTCTCGGAATGCTTCTTTGGGTAATTAAAGTATGTGATTCCTCCGTTTCATTTGTGTTTATATTTCGCTTGTATTGACAGTACCGTAGGTCGATGCTTCCTTACGCAGTGATAACGTCTGACTGATTAGGCGAGCGAGAGTAACATTTATTGAATGGCAGCAGCTGGCTCGTCTGACAACATGGAAGTTATGTGAAGTCGTTAATGACACACAGATCTAGTTGCAGGGAACGGTGCAAGAAGCAATCAATAATCTCTTTGTAAGCCCTGTTGCGCCTTCTGTAACGTTAAATGTCGTGTTGGAAATTTGGCTTAGCGTAATGTTCAAATTTTAGAGTTACATCGAGAAATCAAATAAAATAAATAAGCCCTTAAGTCGATTGAGCGGTAAAGATTAAGGAGCACAAGTGCGGCCACTATCTATGCGCATGGGTGGATTCGACAGGCATCTTGCTGACTAACAAGCATGTGTCAAATAAAAAGAGAGTTTACAGAGTGAGTGTCTTGCGGACAAAGGTAGACTGCGCGGACTTCAGTGTCGTGTAAATTAGAATATTCTCCGTATTTTATTTTGCTGACATTCTAATGTATATGCCGCGCAAAGGCCATTTATTTTCGTCGAGTTGTTGTGTAAATTTAGTAGAGAGTTGACAAAACATATTAATTACAGAAAAGGAAACTCAACTAAATATTTTTTCCGCTAAGAATTCCGCAGCAATCAGCATGTAGCTTCTCTAGGTTGTATGAAAGAAGAGCACGCGCTGTTGTATACGCTTCTTGAAGCATGACTTTCATGATACCCCAACATAGCAAATTGCAAAACTGTTAAATTTCAGCATTGATAATGTCAGTTTTGTCACCTTCCTTCATATCTAGGTAAGCTCATTGTTTTATATTACGGTTTTATTTTGATACAAGAAAAAGAACCGAATAAATGAGAAATATGCAACCATATATTTACTGAGTTGCTCCACGTGTTAGCGTGTGACAGGCGCCGATCAGCGATACTGACAACTCTAATGTTGAAAACTTGAACCCTCGTTGTTGTAGTGACTCAATTGATCTGTAACCAAGGAATGCAGCACCTCTTTTTCTTGTCAGAACGCCAGCACTGTCACTGCAGGCACAATTTTTTTCAAATGAAAGCCTTTATAATTGACAGCAAATATTAAGTTATCCAAGAAAGAAATATTTAATAATTTTTTTCTATTGTGTCAATTGTATATCTCGGTGTTTGAAAACCAGAAAACTGTGAACCATAAATCTCAAGGCAGAAGCCTTAAGTACCTTTGGTTCAATGTCGTATGATAGTCAAAAAGATGTTGTTCTTCCTACTTCTTCATCTTCATACTTGCTCTGTCCACCTTGTCTTCATGATGTGAGGTATGTGAGACAAAAAAAAACAAAAATTGTGTGTAAGCGCAGTACCTGCGCATCTCCTTCGTACATATTGTACTTGTGCTGCTCACGTGAGCGCCGGTGCGCGAGGGCCCTGTATAAAAGATGAGATACGTAGTGCATACCCGTCCTGCTGGGCTGTCCCTGCCAGTGCATGCATGGGCTGGATGGATTAGAGGGAGGGAGAGGGATGGAAAGGTGGAGATGCTGTAAGTCACGTACGACTCTAGTCGGTCATGGAACTAATTTCATTGCTTCAACTTCTTAGGCTGCGGTTCCTAGTGCTGCTGTCGCATTTCCAAAGCTTTGTGGTACACTATGTGCCCACACACGGTCCCGTCGGTTCATAGCTTCATTCCGCAACCCGGGAAGTTCAACTAGGTTTCAGTCCTTAACGGTCAAGCTGCAAGCATCATCGGTAAAGTTCAATGCGATCACTGAAAAGAAATATACGAAACAGTTACGTCAAACAACGCTTTACTTCCAAATTTAGTATAACGTCGCACTTAGTGTTTACAATACACGTAAGAATATTTTTGTAAGAATAACAAGAAAAAAAGTCTTCGTACAAAGATGAACCTCTACAGAGCACACTCTCAACGTTCTTCTCCGCAACGTCCTTCACTGGCAGTCTGCGTGCTTTCTTTCGCGGCGCTTATTTACATACTTGAGTACCTATTCATTGCATTAGCCTCGAAAATATTGCCATAGGCACATGGCCGTGACCTAGTTTGGTAAGTGAGCCCTAGTGTAAAAGCAAAGTGAGGTTTGCAGACCACATAAAAGGATGGGGGAGGATCCCTACTGTCCATGGTGTTACTTGAAAGACACCAAGTTTGTAAGTGCATCGTACGCAGTGTTGTATTTAAGTAGTTCCCTACGCAAGCATTTCATCTTAAAACTTCTAGCCTTTTAAGTGGGCACGAGGTCGCATTGTGTGATTGAACCACGCCGCATTTAGAAGAATTTTGAAACGTGGGTGCACTTCTTTCGTCTTCACCTGACGAGATTGGCAAAGCTTTTTTATTTGCGATAGCAATTACATTGGCAAGTTGGTTGGGTTTGTCAGTATACCGCTGTTGGCACCGTCATGACTTTCCGCATTAGAATATGTATATCAAGTGAGGAAAACTTGCGCACTCCCAGAAAGTATAAGAAATTAGGTACAAATGCCGTTTACTGAAACGAGCTAATTTCACCGTCATAGCCTCTTTCGCACAGTTGCTTGAACGTGCGTAGTTTTTCATGCTTGATATTGTAAAAATACCTACGATAAGCACCGATCGCTGGTAGTGAATTTTATGAAGTGACTTTTTAGCTGACATTTTGATCAACTCTTTTCTAAATATGCGATAGCCCCGCCGCGATGGTTTAGTGGCTAAGGTACTCGGCTGCCGACCCGCAGATTGCGGGATCGAATCCTGACTGTGGTGGCTGCATTTTTGGTGGAGGCGAAAATGCTGTAGACTCGGGTGGTATGATTTAGGTGCACGTCAAAGAACCCCAGGTGGTCGAAATTTCCGGAGTCCTCCAGTACGGCGTCTCCCTTAATTACATGGTAGTTTTGGCACGTTAAACATTACAAATCAATCATTTTTAATATTCAATAGCCATGTTTTTTTTCTTATTATCTGTGACCGCCTCAAACAGTTAAAACCAAAACAAATCAGTATATTCAAGGTCATTGGAGAATCATAGGAAAAACAAAATGCACTCATTTGCATACTGCTGTGTTTGTTTCTTTAAGATTTTTATGAACTATAGGTGTGTGGAAGTGAGCGCGATCTATTGCAACTTAGTTTGCTTCACTGCAGAGCAAGCTGGACCTGCTCGTAAATGACGGCATCATACTTCCAGGCCGGCAGCATATGTGGTCACCTTTTGTTGCCAATTTTCCGACTGCCCTATGCCAAATACTTTATCTGACACAAAAAAAAGCATCTGACAACATTTTATGGCCACCTCCAGGAACTCTTACAGAAACAGCAAGGTTGTAATATTGTTGCAATGCCAAAGTATATATTACGTGACTAGTCAGTACCTGCTACCTCGAAGCAAACTGTGTGAAAATAGCACAGCCGGAAAGAATCACACAACACACTTGTATTAGGTTGCGTCTTGCCTTTCACCTGTTCTGTCTCACCGTCGTTTTCATCAAAAACAGGGCTCACATGAAAATAAATCACCCTCGTAAATGTCTAAAGAAACAACCACTACTGCACCCAAGCGTCACTTTACGCCGGCCTGTATTTTGTCATATATCATCAAGGCTATCTGCAGCTAGCAGCACAAGGGCTGCGCTGGAGTAATCTGGCTCTCTTAACTGCATAGACAGCGTTGCAGATGAGGCTGCCATCACATGAACTGCGACCAAAAAGGCCTGATTCTGTTCCAATTTATGCATACATCATGAACAAGTCTTGATATTTCATTCAGTGGAGATTTCAACCGAACAAAGTTCAACTTGCGTTTTCGTTCCCTTTGTAGTATTTTTATTCCGCTCCTCAGTGCACGAGTATATGCGTATCTGTGATTTAGAAAACACTTAGACCTTTATTTTTGAGCGAATTAAGCCATGAACGCAAACTGCTGACAACTACTAAATTCTAACACAATACAACATACCTCGTCTGCTATCTAGCTTACTTCTAGGACAAAGTATTGTCCCCCTTATATACCAAAATGTAATTACCAGCAACTCAAAATCAGGCATCAGAATAATTTATCAAGCCGATTTATTTGATTACCTCCTCTTCGCACATAAAGAATTCGTGGTAATAACAAAACCCTAAAAATTTACGTCCCAACTCCTCTACGAGATTTTCACAATGCGAGACAAAGAACAACGTGAATCCTTGAGAAGGTGGTCTCTGGCATGCTTTTTTATGTTGCAATGTAGAACTAGTGAGCCCTTTTCCACCTTTTTTTTTTTGCGTGGATAGCATATTCACCAAGTGATAGGCAGTGCCGAGTTGTTCCTGGATAATATTTGCGCCACATTGAATCATTTGTCACCATTAGCGAGCTTGAAGCTGACGCGTGGAGTCTGTTACGCCATGCGCGTACAAACCCTGCATATGGACGCACTTGGTGTCCAACCTCGTATTGCAACTCGGAGGTTATAGACCTGGTTCCTCCGGTGAAGGCAAAGCACGTGAATGTGATTGAGGAGGTGCGCCCGGAAATCCCAGCTCGTTTCTGATCTAATTTGCAAGGCCAGTTCCACCTGTGTATGTCTTGGCAGTTATTTGCCGAACAGCAAAGTTCTCTGATATGAAGGCAAAAAGATGCATATTCTCGTTCATTGCGCCTTAAAAGAAAATATTGCGCTCAAAAAGAATAGGCTAGAAGTGAAGAAATGTGAATATGGTGCAATATTGCCTTCTTTGCCGCTACCGTTGTAGTGACAACAATTTTCCAGACTGCTTGTGATGAAGGTTAGATCTGTAACAAATTTAGTTGTGAATGAGCGGATAAATTTCCCATAACACATTTCAGTGACAAGTGACAAGAAAGAATGTTCAATGGTCGGATGAGACGCAGCCCTAAAAACACAGACGCAAGACAATAAATCTACCTCACTATTTGAGTAGCGCAAATTATGACAGGCGAAAAAATATTACTTATTATTTCTACCCAGTCAAAGAGGTACAGCTCATCCTAATAGGTTACACCACCATTATTAATTTGAGAACAATTGAGACGTTTCTTCAGTTATAAAGCGCTACTAAACCGCACACAATTTTATGCGATTCGAATAAAATAAAATTGGTGACAACAAGATAGCACTGCGGTGTGCAGCGCATAAAATGGAAGTAAGAAGTTGGATATGTCACACCATCATGAAGGGTGGCGTGCTGCTCAGGCGAAAAGTATTTTCTTAAGTTTAATACGGCTTTCTTTAAGAATGGTTCTCACAGTGGCTTAGTGTCTTGGGACTATTTTCACTGGCACATAATGTTAGAAAGTTCTGTTGCTGCTTAAATGAAACCCGAGCATGCCAAAATGCGAAATTTGAAACGAGGCCTTTACCATAAAGTGAAAAGTCGTTCCTATAAAAGAAACTCCATGTGAATCACTTTGTTCAAGGCATTGGTAAACAATGCATAACACTGGCATGGCCTTCAACTTTCAATTGTTCGCGTCTCCTTGAAAGCAAATGGTTATGTCTTAGGTGAAACTACGTTGCAATACCTCATGAACCGATCTCAGATTTAATAATTGCAACATTGTTATCTTTGATATAATCAACCAGTCAAATAAATAAAGTTTTGTTAAACGACTGAACATCAGTACAAATACACAAACATTAAACAAATTAAGTGCATCTTTCCCAATGAGGGGCAATAAGGTAAGCTTAACAGACATTGCATCATTTTCTTCCGGCTGATTTAGGCCACGCAAAAAGGTGTCGAAAGAAGGAGCGACAACGTGGCCATCTGTACCGACGTAGTGTTTGGATGTGAATGGGGACTGTTGCGCAGAAAAAACAATAGCCAAAGTTGAATCACTAAAAGGCGCAAGTTGCAACCCTACTGAAGTTTACACGTATTTTAAACATAAGAAGATGTGGTGGAAAATGTGGCTATTGGCAAAGAAAATGGAGGCAAAGGAAAAGACACCATCTTTTGCCCATAAAGCCTGTTGCGGCTAAACTGCCCTTAATGAAGGTGTTCATCCGAGCAAACCCCGGGTGCAAATCACTTTGTTAATTTGATTGAAAAGAAAGCAGATTGAACACTGTGTGTTTGTTTTCCAAACGGTATTTTCAAGGAGTATAGCATCCGTTTCAGATGATAATTAGCCCCACAAAGGTGAGAAGGGCTTCAATAGAAAAGTCTCCAAACCAAACAAATCAACTAAAACAGGAAAAAAAAGCTGCAAGCACTCAAAAAAGAAGTTGGTATTGAAAAAATACATAGGACTTAACAGGTCTCTCAGCCTGTGAGTGGTACGTTGACCTAGTTTACCTGAAGTTCGGCGCACTTTAACCAACGAAAAGCAACAGGAACTTCTATTGACGTTACAAGCGAAACTCCCTGTCCTTCCGCTCATTTCTTTCCTCCGCCAAAGCGAACAGGAACTTGACGTTACGAGGAGAATAACCAAGTCACTAAAGTAACAATCATGCATGGCTGGGTATTTTTCACACGTTCACTTAGAGCGTGAGGTCTCCCCTAGCTGGAAAGAAGAAAATGAAGCAGCGTTAGAAATGTCAGTTCTGCAGGATCAGTGGACTTTGTAATCCTCTTTGCCCGACCCTTGTTTTCTTTCTTGCCTGTAGGCACGTAAGAAAACGTTATAGCGCAGCAGTGAGGCACAGTATCGTGATCGTTTTTGACTACTTGTGAGAGCGTCTGCTGAGTAGCAGCCTTGGTGGCTTATATAAACAGGGGATGTCTCTGCATGTCAGAAATGTGGCAAGAAGGCTTTGCACGATGTAATCGGCATAGTAAGGTAGCATACTCGGGCCAGTTTGTGTTTCTCCATGAAGTGGAAATAGACAGGATTCACCCGAGAAACGAATAGAAAGCTGTAAATGTTGTAGGCTTACACTGCTTTCATCTCATGTCATATTCTTCTCACTGTCCTTTTAAGTAGCTCCCTGCGTCCAAAATGAACTATCTAGATGTGACAATGAAGAGACGCCATATTTGCTGCCTGAGCCTAAGCAGAGGCCAGTATTGCTGAAGCATACATGTTGCTGACAGCAAAACTTATGGTTCTGTGAGAATTCTTTCTTTTGGACAGGTGTGACTTCATATAACTTCCTTTAAAGCTTCCCCAAGGTATATTTGACATTCGATGTAGATTGTTTCTCCAACAAGCAAGATCGTTTTACAATAGGGCTGAAATCTGGCTCGTGGGTGATTGTTACTCATATCGTGCAGGGCTGGTACTAACTCACCCGTACAGCCACTATTCCCGCCACATGATTTCTGTCTACGCGCAATCATCGCTGCGCAAAAGCGCTAACACCTTCTAAGTAACGTAAAAATTGAGAAAATGGCAACCTCTGAGAAAAGATTGTTTCAATGCATTTATTGGTCTACTGCACATGTTTACAAAAGCACATAGTGACTGGAATGGAATATTGCCTCTCTAGAAAACTAAAGGGCATTCAAACTTGCTCTCAATTGAGCGACTGGTTGCAGGAAAGGTCTCATAAAAAAAGAAGCTAATATTGGACTTGCTTGGTAATCTTGCGGACGAAGGTAATTGACATTCGGAAGGGCTCAATTTTCTGATAAACATCACTGTAAAAAATCTCCACGCTTCTACGTCGGAACCCACCGTAACAAATACAGACTGCAATCTGTTTCTTGAAAAATGTCGGAAATAGATATATCGAACCTTCTTGGGCAGACGTTTTATGTGAAACGATGGGGAAAACCGTGTACGCGCACTCAGAGTTTCCATTCATGTGTTCATTGCACAACAGCGAAGATAATTACGTCAATAGTCGTCATATTGTCACGTGTTGCGTTAGCATCTGAGAAGCCGGAAGCAGCTCCTTTACACTAGTCCCGTCGGCGGTGGTGGTGTGGCGTCGTGCAGCATTTTCTGCTTGTTGTTCGCGCGTAGCAGTTCATTAACTTATACGTGCGATTGATTTTGGGCGTGGTTTGGTGAGTAATGTCGCCTATACGTTGTCAGTTAGCTCAGCCTCTTCTCAGAAAAACTGGCTGTACGTTCTCGAAAATGAATATGTCGAGGCTCTGTCATGCCGTGGTGGTGTATTGTGCGCCATTTCTGGCGGTAAGTGATCTTGTGATCTAGAACGTTGCAGGTAAGTGCGCCATTTTTCTTTTTTTATGGGCGTTTGTTTCTTGTGTCAGGTGTTATCACTGTAATAGTTGGACCCTTCACTGCTAAATCAAATGTCGAAGCGCCTGGCAGAATCTCGGCACTGCTACCGGCTGCGACGAGCTTCGCGCTTTGTGCACTTTCATCGCTTTTGAATCTTCATGAAGTGAGGCGTTCGCGTGTCGAATGTTCGCCTTTCGCGGTGCGCCCTGCGGTGTTATATCTACCGTTCGTCCCAACGTGCTTCCTTGTATGTTTGTCTACTACGCCGAACATGGTATCGACGTCGACTATTCGTCGTTCGCTCGCCTTGATTTATGCGAACCAGATTTGGAAGAAAGTCTACGAAAAGCCCATTTACATCAATACAAGGGGATTTGTCTCCTGGCCTCTTTGTTGGTCGTATGTTAGACGACTCCCGGTGGTCGTTCTGCCGTCTAATACACTCGCCGAGGTGGTTTGCTCAACTACTTACGCGAAAGCCACAGGATTAGATCTCGGCCACGGCGGCCACATTTTGCATGGAGGCTAAAAGCTCTGATGTATTTGGATTTTCGATGCACGTCAAAAACTTCTAGTTGTCGAAATTAAACCCCAGCAGTTCGTATTACGCCTATATAACACACATGTGCACTTGCGCAAAGGTGGCTACAGCCGGTGGCTGCACCGAGTGGCCACGAACTGCTCTGATCTTCAATTTAGAAATGGACCGCTGTGTGCAGCGATTTTGTTCCGACCACCAAATAAATGGGATGCGCACATTTCTAACATTACTTCGGTTGCTCTGCGCAAGCTCTTTTATCTTCGCAGATGCCTTCGGTTGGCCCCTCACTCAACCAAGCTTTTAGCCTACACTACTTACGTAAGACCGGTATTAGAATATGCTAACACAGTGTGGCTTCCTTATACAGTCACTAACATTCAAAATCTAGAAAATATACAGAGGAAGGCAGCAAGATTCATCTGCAACAAAGATAAGCGCACTGATTCTCCTACAAATATGTTAGCAAGCTCTGGCCTCCAAACACTTGCGATTCGAGCAAAACAAGCGCGCCTTAAATTTCTTTTTCAGCTACTTCACAACCATTATAAAATTGACCCATCATTGTACATCCGTCCGTCAGACTCCCGCGTTATTAGGCACAAACATTCACACACCCTGAAAGAGTACTCTTACCGCAATGACACGTTCAAGCACTCCTTTTTTCCACTTGCCATAAGGGAATGGAACTCTTTGGATTCCTCCATAACTAGTGCGAAGTCGGTATCCAACTTTGCACTAAAGTTAGAAAATATGTTCTCTTAATGCGGCAATACTCGCATTACCAGAAGCATTGCGCCACCAGTTAAAGCGTATTAGTGGAGTGTACAAGTGTTAACTGGAGTGTTTAGAAGTTTGCTATTTGTTTGCCTTTGTACCACTGCACTTCATGCAAAATTTCTCTTTTTTTTGGTGATGGTTTCTTTGTCTTTGCAGATGTAAACAATTTGTATATTTTTCGCTCTTATACTTTGTGATGACTGTCATTTTACTACATTCCTGTTTCTGTTTTCTGCTCTGTTAAAGTACCACCCGCATGTACAATCTGTACACCCACCTGCTATGGTCTCGGAATGAGACTGGCAGTATTGAAAATAAATAAATAAATAAATAATTATAGTAATACATTAATGTAGAATAAGGTGTACCTGAGCCTGTATAGTTCGGCAAGACAGCTGTCTATGCTGTACAAGCAGTAATGTCGGCAGCTGGTCCACGTGAAGCGAAATAATCGTAATGCCTGTGTTAGTATAGCGATATGTGGAACATGTTGGTTTCTAGCTTCCATATTTTACAGCGCAGCACGACACCACAGAAAGAAAGACACGACAGGCAGAGTGCTCCGTGCGTCTTGTGTGTCTTCCTTTCTGTGTTGTCGTCTTGCGCTGTTTATTACAGAAGATTGTGTTAAGAAGTACATGATATTTGTGAGACTATTTGGAGAAAACGCAAGCAAATAATCCGCTCGCTAGCTCTGCTTGCTCGGTCGTGTTTTCTCGGCACTGCCCTGTTTTGCGCACTGCTTCAAACACACACACACACACACACACACAGAGAAAGAGAGAGAGAGAGACAGACAGACAATAACACGCACACAAACACACACACACACAAACACGCACGTGCGCGCGCGCACACACAAATATTAGAATGGTCTTAAATGTGCTTCAAGTGCCATATCTCACCATTGTTCATACCTCATCTATAACTCATCCTATACCCTATACCTCATCTACAGTTCACCTATGTGATGTTTCAAACAGTGCCCTAAAACTCACAATTATTTTGTTTTCAGAGCTTCAGTGAAAGTTTCCAAGCTTAATTATTTTTTTTTCGCCCTGAATGCCTATATATTGTCACGGGGTCGTGACGTGGCCGAAGACAGGAGACTTCGTATTAGGATTTAACTGTTTATTTGGGCGAACCTGTGCCCGGTAAACTGAAAGTCCGATTACAGCAGCAGTCTCGCACAGATAGCAGTCTCGGACTGATAGCGGCGAACGGAGCGTCGGCCTTCGATCAACAACTGACAAGCGGCGAAGCGCGTCGGCATTTATACTCTTGCCGTCGAATGTTCTAGCGTTATCGCTGGCGGTGGCGTAGCTTCCAGAACAATCTGTACCGTTCGCACAGTGGGCGTGATCTTATCGAAATGATCTACTACTGTCCGGAACCTTCTAGAAAACTGCAGGCGCGGTTTGCGCTGAGAATCGTGCGGTGTTTTCGGACGTTAACAAAAACTTGCGAAATGGAACGTGGCAATATTATGCACAGGGGAAACGGGTTAGGTGCTGGTAATTGCTACTAGATGTGATATATGCTATTTAACGTCCCAAAAGAACCATATTGTAACGGGGAGTATTTCATAAGTGAACGCCGGGTGCGCTAACACTGCACACAGTATGCAAAGATGCAGGACAAGAGGGAAGTTCAGACAAAGCCCCACAACAACAACGTCGTCTTTATTCCGTCTGCGTCGTTTCTTTACCCGTGTCTGAGGTACCTTTCTATGCCCTTGACATTACCCCGGGCGGCAAAGCACCGTCCCGGTGCCTGCTGTTATTAGACGAATGGGTCACTGTGATAGGGCTTCAGGCGAGACACATGCACAATGTCACTTATATATGCAACAGTGGGGCACGTAGTAGGAGAAATTTCATAGGTGACAGGTGTGACTTAGCTCAGAACTCGGTAAGGCCCAACTCATTGCGATAAAAGTTTCTCGCACAGGCCGCCACGACGGGATGGCAGCCACAGTAGCACGAGAGAGCCCAGAGAATAATCGACATCCCTATGTCGGCTGTCGTAGAGCGACTTCTGTGCTCTCTGGACGATGAGAACCTGGCGCGGGCTACTGTACGTGTGATCAGAGCACGGGAGATGGCATCTTGTGCGTACGAAGTGGTTAACGCAAGGTCATGCGCAAGCAGGGTATCGAAAGGTAGTAAGGAACCACGGCCAAAGAGAAGATAAAATGGTGAGTAGCCGGCAGTTTCATGACGGGACAAGTTGTAGGCGAAGGTTACGAACAGAAGGGCAGTATTCCAATCGGTGTGATCGTCAGAAACATACATAGCAAGCATGTCCGTCAGTGTGCGGTTGACGCGCTCAGTAAGTCCATTGGTCTGATGATGGTAGGAAGTCGTAAAGTTGTGCCGCGTAGCACAGGATCTAAGGAAGTCGTCAACCACATGAGACAGAAAGCAGCGGCCACTGCCCGTGTGTAGGCGAGAAGGAGCGCCATGCTGAAGGATGATGTCATATAGTAGGAAATCTGCCACGTCCGTTGAGCAGCTGGTCGGTAGCACTTCACTAATTGCATACCGAGTGGCATAATCCATAGCTACTGCTATCCATTTGTTTCCCGTTGCCGATGTTGCGAAGGGACCTAACAAATCCAAACCCACACGATGAAACGGCTCGGCTGGGACTTCAATAGGTTGAAGGTGACTGGCAGGGAGAGACGTAGGCTTCTTCCGACGCTGTGACAGGTCACACGCTGCAACGTAGCGGCGAACGGAACGGTAAAGGCCCTTCCAGAATACCCGTCGGCGGACGCGATCATAGGTTCTGGAGACACCTAAATGTCCGGCAGTTGGGCGTTGTGAAGTTCTTGCAAAATGTTCTTGCGCAGATCACGTGGGATGACGAGCAAAAGTTCCGCGCCATCGGGCTGCAAGTTGCGGTGGTACAAAACGTTGTGTTGAAGTAAAAAGAGGCTCAGTGAAGGGTCTTTATGGCCGGATTTAAGACGGTAAATTATCGATAGCAGCGATGGATCTCGGCGTTGTTCGTCGGCTATTTGCAGAAAATCTGCAATGGCTAGGAAGTTGGCATCAGCTTCTAACTCAGAGGAGTCAGGTGGATCAACAAGGTGTCGACATAAGCAGTCGGCATCGCTGTGAAGCTTGCCAGACTTGTACACTACAGAGTACACTGCAATCGCAATGCCCATCGCCCGAGTCTTCCTGGGGGATCCTCAAGGGTTGACAGCCACCAGAGCGCATGGTCGTCTGTGATGACTGCGAACAAGTGTCAATATAGGTATGAACGAAATTTTGCGATAGCCCAGATGAGAGCCAGGCACTCTCGCTCAGTAAATGAATAGTTCCTTTGTGACTGAGAAAGTAGGCGGCTGGCGTACGCTATGACACGGTTTGTGCCGTTCTGCATTTGTGTGAGTATTGCCCTATGCCATGGCCACTTGCGTCGGTGCGTAGCTCCGTTCAAGCGGCTGGGTCATAATGAGCCAACACAGGTGGAGATGTGAGCGCAGAAATCAACGACGCGAAGAAATGGTCTTGGTCTCCGCGCCAGGAAAAAGCCACATTCTTTTTGAGGAGATCCATGAGGGGCTGAACAATTTCCGCGAAGTTGCTGACACAGCGGCGGAAATGCGAACAGAGTTCCAAAAAGCTGCGGACTTCTTGCGTGCAACGTGGGGCTGAAAACTCGCGCACCGCGCGGACTTTACTAGGGTCGGGTCGTACAACAGCAGCGTCAACAATGTGGCCAAGTAGCTTTATCTGATGGTGCCCAAAGGTGCGCTTAGACGCGTTAAGCTGGAGGCCAGCACAGCAAAAACGTCAAGGATGGCCGACAGACGTGGAAGATGACTTTCGAAAGTTGGCGAGAAAACGATGACATCGTCTAGATAGCACAGGCACGTCGAACATTTAAAACAGCGAAGGAGGGAGTCCATCATGCGTTAAAAAGTTGCTGGCGCATTGCACAACGAAAACGGCATGACTTTAAATTTATAAAGCCCTTCGAGTGTTATGAATGCCGTCTTCTCGCCGTCGTGGTCATCGACTGAAATTTGCCAATATCCAGATCGTGGGTCCAGGAAAGAGAAATACTTGGCACCATGAAGGCAGTAAAGCGCATCAGCAATTTGAGGTAGAGGATAGACATTCTTCTTGATTATTCGATTGAGATGCCGATAGTCAACACAGAACCATCAGGTGTTGTCCTTCTTTTTAACAAGCGCAACAGGTGAAGCCCAAGGACTGATTGAAGGCTCTATGACGTTTTGTCGAGCATTTTCTCTACCTCCTTCTGGATGAATTGGCACTTTGAATGAGACACACGGTAAGGACGCTTATGAAGGGAACTGGCGTCGTCGGTGCCAATACAGTGGGCTACGACGCTCGTGCAGCCCAAGGAACGGTCGTCGATATCAAAAATGTCGAGGTAAGAAAATAGAAGACCACGGAGCGCATCAACTTGGGACGGCGACAGGTCGTTTGATATCATTTTGTCTAGGAGAGCTCTATTCTGTGCAGCTGCGACAGGTTCGGCTACGGTCTTGATGTCAGGAGTGAGAGATGAAATTGTACATTGCTCCAGAGTGGAGAGTTCTGCTAAGGCAATACCTTAAGTAATTACGTGGGTCGACCAAGAGAAGTTGAGGACATGGAGAAGCGTCTTGTCGCTAATCTTCACTATGGTGTGAGTAAGTATGATGTTTAGGGAAAGGGTCAGGTAAATGAGTGGGGCTGCCAAGTAGTCGCCTTCAGGAACAGGTGGGAACAGCGACATAGAAAGGTACACAGCAGCCTGAGGTGTTAATCGTAGACACTGCACGGACCGTAGCCGTGTGCGAGCTGCAGGAGGGATATCAGAGTTCAAAGGCAACTCTAGTTGTAAAGTGCCGGTTGTACAATCAATGAGGGCTGAATGCGTGGTCAAGAAGTCAATGCCGAGAATCACGTCGTGTGGGCAAGCGTCTAGAATAGCGAAAAGGACTGAAGTGTGAAGGCCGGCAACAGTGACGTGGGCTGTGCACATACCAAGAACTGATGTTCGGCTGCCGTCGGCTGCTCACACAGTCGAAGGCATGGCAGGGGTAAGAACTTTTTTCTGGCGGGATTGAAGACGTGAACTCATAACAGATATGTGGGCACCAGTGTCTATTAGAGCTGTAACGTTCAGGCCATCGATAATAACACCAATTATATTTCGTCTAGATTAGTTGTCAGTAGAGGTTTTTCGGTCCAAGTTGTCGATATAGCGCCACCTCCAGGAGCTTCATCTGTTGGTTTCCCGAGAACTGCCCAAAATACGCCGTTGACTGGGAGCGGTGGCGTTGATAGGAGCGGTGCTGGCGACCCTGATGCGACGGCGAGCGGCTGGACCTGGTTCCTTGGGCGACGACATCGGCGTAGGATGGTTCGGTGCGTTACGTAGAACAGTTAGGTGACAGATCGTGAAGGTGGTCATCGGAAAAACGAGGTGGTGTATACTGCCCACGATTCTGTCGGTAGTCGTCCAGAAAACGTTGCCGGAAAGGCCATCTGTTGCGGCAGTGGCGGGAAATGTGGCCAACGCGATGGCAAGAGAAGCATATCAGTCGATCATCTTGTGTGCGCTACACACATGGATTTCGGTAGCATGATGAGAACCGCGGGACCGACGTGGCAGCAGCAACAAGTGGGGCGTCGTGGTAGTGAGCATTAGGCTTTATGGGCTGCTGTGTGTGGCCGGAGTTTTGGGGAACTAAGACGCCCATGTTGGCAAAACCTTGTGTTTGCCACTTGGGTTGATAAGCGGAAGGAGCCATGGCTTCCAGCTTCTGGCGGACAATTCTTGTGATGTTTGGAGGATTCACGAATGGACGTGGCGCCACAGGATCTTCGCAGGAAGAAGTCGCTGTGGTGTTCGGGAGTCGAGAAAAACGTTGCGTGATTGTCCTGCTTTCGGCTTGTTCGAACCGCCGACATTCACTGACAGTTGAGTAAATGGTGGTACGATTCTTGCATATCAGAATGTTGAAGGCATCGTCGGCTATGCCTTTCAACACATTGCTAACCTTGTATAGTTCGCTCATGTCTTTTTCGGCCTTCCGACACAAGGCGAGCACGTCATGGATATAAGGGACGTACGACTCGGTTGAAGATTGAACTTGTGACGCGAGTTCCTGCCTGGCTGCCATTCGTCGAGCAACTGACCGGCTGAACAAGTCACGGAGCTTCTGATTGCACACGTCCCAAATCGTCAGGTCTTCCTCGTGCGTCTCGTACTGGGCGCGTGCAGTGCCTCGCAGGTAAAAGATGATGTTGGTCTGCATAAGCGTCTCATCCCACCTGTATTGCTTGCTGACGCGCTCGTATAAGGTGAGCTACTCGTCAACGACAGTTGCGTCTGTGCCGCGAAATGTACCTGGATTGAGAAGATGGGAAGGGATCACAGGTGACGGAGCAGGCGTAGAGTGAACAGATGGCGCACTGCCTTCAGGCATCGTGGCTGGACGAAGCTGACGTCCACTACGGAGATCCAGAGTCGGAACGTTACCCAGCACTTCCACCAAAAATATGTAACGGGGAGTATTTCATAAGTGAACGCCGGGTGCACTAACACTGCACACAGTATGCAAAGATGCAGGACAACAGGGCAGTTCAGACACGGCCCCACAACAACATCGTCTTTATTCCGTCTGCGTCGTTTCTGCACACGTGCATGAAGTACCCTTCTATACCCGTGACAATATGATTATGAGAGACGCCGTACTGCAGGGCTCCAGAAACTTTGACTACCTGGGGTTCTGAGACGTGCACCTGAATCTGAGCACACGGACCTACAACATTTCCGCCTCCATCAGAAATGTAGCCGCCTCAGTCGCGATTAGATCCCGTGACCTGTGGGCCAGCAGCCGAGTACCTTAGCCACAAGACCACCGCGAAGGGGCGCTACCAGATGTGGACAGGTGGAGTTGATCAGGTAGGAAGAGGGCCTGTGTAGGAATAATTGCTTCTAACAAAAAGAGAGACATGATGACAATAATATTTGTAATATTTAGTCATGTTCTACACTCCGAAACTACGCTATGACGAGGAGACAAGCTGGTGGGGATTTTTTTCTGTATTCGACAACCGGAGGTTCATAAACTTGCACCTAATGCAACGGCATCTGACATTCTCACCTCCATTGCAAATGCGACTGCCACGTCCACACACAATACCGAAATTCTTCGGCGCAGGAAGGTGTTCTGGTACGGTTTTAGCACGGCCATTATAGTCTGATTGGGGTGTCGAGAAAGAATTATTCTATAATAACACTGCCATCTTTAATCATACTTCTTACATTCCTTCCTATCACACAAGTGTAAATCGCTGGAGCATTACAGAGCATCAACCCTCTTTTGCAAAACGCAATTTCGTGTAAGTTTGCCAGGTGGGAGAAAGGAAATATTCAGAAAATCAAAGAAATTAAAACAGCCAGAAAGTAGCCGATTTGAGCCAAAGGCCACGAAACTACAGTCTAAAGAAACCCGCGTGCATGTTAAACTGGCTTGCACATTTCTACTGCATTGGCAAATCAAAAACTCTTCAAATAAAACGCAAATATATTCAGCATGAACCGCTCGAAATCAGAGTTTTTCTTATTCCAGCGAGAATTGTCAATTTTACCAATCGTTTCGTAGCTAAAGACGTAGTGCTCTCGCTTTTTCGAAGAATCACTCCCTGTACACGCGCCTTGCAGAACCTTTTTTGAAATGAGAAGAAGTCGCGAGAAGAACACAATGAGTCTGCAGCTTGATGAGAGCACTTGAAATCACAGTAGCCGGCGTTCAAGCATACAATGTAGCCACTTTCAGAATAATTTCTCCGCTGGTCAATCCAGAGTCACAGTTTGAACCTAAGATTAAGAAATTGTATAGGCAGTTCATCTGATATCCCAGAAAAATCAATTGGAGGTTAAGGTAATCAGTACAAGATTCTAGAGTGAACGATAAAAAAACTAGAACACAAGGGGCGAAGACGCCAACGAAAACACTGTGTAACAAATGTAGTTAAAGGGCGATATTGTTACCGCTTTTGCCTTTAGTGAGCTGGCTTTCTAAAGCTAATTTAAAATGCTGGAATGCGATGTCCAATGTCAATGAGTGCACAGTGCCCAAGTACGTGCAACGCTTTCGACTTCTGTTCACTTCCAATTTTGGTGTTGAGTCGCGTTAAGCAATAGTTCATCTCGACAGCGAGGCCATAAGCCACAGTTCTCGCTGAAGCATAAGACAGTATTCATAAGGATTTGTTTTAGTGTGGGTGATACCTCAGACTCGGCGGTTACAATCATTCACTTTTTGATAATTATGCTACGATCACCACCATTGACCCTTGTGCCTGATTGTGTCACCGTGCTATAATTTACAATAATGTTCACCGTCTGCGTAATCAAAGTGCAAAGTTCAATTTTCGGAGTCATAAGTGCACTTGTGCTGTCATTTGTTGCTAAAATTTCTAAGCGTCCGTCTCATTAGGTGTGTTTCCAATTGAAGTGCAGTTTTGTTAATCTCTCTACACACTCCCACGTGCTGACCTCGTCTATACATCGGTGTCGCTCATACCATCCTAAATTCATGAACGCCCCTGTTTCACTTGGATGTATATCCGTTTTAATCACTTAGCTCCGCGAATAATCACGGCAGGCCCAAGCGAAGACACGGTGCGCATTTTGCCTCGCATTCATCTAGCAGTGGAGTTAACTCCAACATACCGCGAGCAGGTGGCCTTAACCTAATTGCGGTGTCCAAACAATCAAGCAGCTCTGGCCATCACACCGCTTTCTCTGGTTGTGCATTCGCAGTTGAGTGCTACAGCTGAGACGAGCGTCCTTGACCTCAATGGTTTGTTTATATTCATTGTGGCTGAATGTTAGTCGTCGGGATGTAGATGTATGACTAAGCGTTAACGTGAATGCATCCACGCGAAGGGTGCTATAGCTGCCCAACGCCAATAGACATTGAACAAGCTCTCTGATATCAAGGTAGATTAAAAAAAATCTTATTCTCTAAGGGCACGTTTTACTTTCGTGTTTTACCAATTCTCCGGAAGAATTCATCAGCCGTGCTGTTGACGTAACTTCTGTGACGGAAACACGAAAAATTTTAATCACACTCTCACGTAACCATACAAATTCCACAGACACTAAGGCCGAGGATGCTACGTCATACATACGAGAAAGCGCCACGGTGTATGGGCGCTGCAGATTGTGTGCTGATGCCAATAGTTGCATCGATTACGCAGCTGGATCAACTGTACTTACTGGCATTGATGTGGCCAGCACAAGTGCGGCTATCCGCAGAGGCAAGGCATTGTTGGACGGCGTCCACGTAGTCGTCCTTAGGTCAACAGAGCCTTCGACTAAAGATAATCTGGCGCAAAGTGTCAAAGACGGTACATAGATGCTGTTTAGCAATGGCCAAACTCATGACCTTAATTCTTGTCAGCTTCTTCACTCTCAAAGCAAGTTGAAGTGGTGTGTGTGAATGTTGAGGATCCCTGTAAGCGTACTTGACCCTGGAGAGGGACGTAAAATCCACCTTGCGTAGCCGGTGCCGAAAATACTTCGCACCGGAAGCGCCACTGTTGCGAAAGACGACGTGCTGACAATGTCTCTTGGGCTGAACACTGCCGCCACGGCTTTGATCAGTTTCTACCGTTCCCAAGAAAGTGGTGAGAACGCCACGACCAGGTAGGTAACCGTTCCGCTTCTGTCGTGACAGCTACTTCGCAAGAGTCACCACAGGATGGTCCTCGATTGAAACGAGGTGACCATTGCTCAGTATATTACCATGGTGATGAGATGTTTCTTTAGCCAGGGTGTCTGCCTGCCGATCTGCCCTGATTTCCGCGTAATAAGAGACCAAGTTCAGAGAAAATTCAGCGCAACTCAACAGGAGGTGATCAAGCTTGATGACGAGTAGTAAGCTTGGGAAGCCTGTCCAAAAAATTTAATAGGTGGTACTTGGGGCAGTTCGTGCTACCGATAAGAAATCTAAGAAACCTAACGGCGTCAATGGTACTCCATCAAACTCGACATTCTGTTAAACAAAATAATGAAGTAAATGTTAAACAAATTATTCTAATAATCAGTCTGTCTCTCTTTTCGTCTTTTCGATTCCCAATGACTATCTGCACTTTTTGTGTGGAACCTGTCTCTTAGGTCGCAGGAAAATTATAGTGGGCATTTAAGCAAGAGCATTCAAGGTAATTTATTTATATTGTGGTCAGTTGTCTAAAGGATCAAAGGGAAATCTAATTTCATGTTTTCCGGTACATCTTGTTATTCAAGTTGCAAGTAAATCTATCTGCATGGACAACACAACTTTGCAATACACCTTGATTATTCACGATTGAATTTCAATATGTAATATGCGAGTAGTGGTTGATGCATTCGGCTCCTTAGGCATGCAAGCTACTCGAGCACTACCGTTGCATGTGTCGTGAACACACTTCAAAAAACCCATCGCTATGTTTTAATTTCACCGCTGGTGATATGGAAAAGCTGTTCCTGAGTGGTTCAGCGACCGGAGTCACCAGAAAGCCGCCACACTTTCTCTCGACAAAAAACAAATGGCGTATCCCGCGTGCAGTGGGAATCCATGACGTGTGAAGAACGAATGAGAAATTTTGATATGTCACTTTACAATCAGCGCGACGTTACGAGGTGGAGGGAAATGATGCCCTACATGACTTCCGTGTCATGATTATCATGTTTGGATGTGACGTTTGCTTTCAACATCTATTCACCGCACGTGATACCAAATTTACTATATGCGGAGCTAGAGAAACGGCCGCGAGCATGCTATCAGCATGGTAAGTTTTGATGTTCTTACAAGAGACGTGTGTAAATTTATCATATTTTAACCAGTCATATACCTTGTCATTCATTGACATCCTGAAACACTAAATTTTGTATTTGGGGAGCTAGCAAAACAGCCGCGAGCGCGTCATGAAAGACCCAGTATTCTCCGATGTAGCGTTGATGTGCGCGCACGCTGGGCACAGCGACGCTTAGTTAGCAAAACAGGAGCGTCCGTCCGCAGTCACGACCAGCACCCGTCAGCACGGCCCGAAAGTAACTTGCTGCATTTCGCGCCTATGCGTTACCCAGAAAACACTGCGTCTCCTTCTTTGCGAGAATGAGGAACGCCGGTCACGCTGAAACACGCATGTGTCATAGCAACGCAGCGCGGCGCGCGCCAGCGAGTATATGGCAGGACCGGCACTTAGCGTGGCAACGCCGGCGTGACGCGACGAAATGAACACCAGCGAGCACGCGCACCCGTGTCACGTCGACATGTAATGGCACCTTCAAATTAGCATGTATTCATGTTCTCACACGACACGCATCTCATGATTATCATGTTTGCACCAGTGCCGTACCTTCGTCATCTATTGGCGTCATGTAATACCAAGTTTGGCATATTTGAAGCTAGTGAGATGTCCGCGAGGGCATCATGAGCGTAGCATGTAATCATGTTGTTACATGACATGCATCTCCTGTTTATCATGTTTGCACCAGTCCAATACCTTCGTCATTCATTCACGTCCCGTATCATCAAATTTTGTATATGTGAAGCTAGCAAAACGGCCGCGATTCCATCATAAGCACGGTTTGTAGTCATGTTTTACTTGTCATGCATTTCATTGTTACTATATTTGCTTCAGTCACATACCTTCGTCATCTTTTCACGTCCCGTAATACCAAATTTGTTATATGCAAAGCTAGTGAAACGGCCGCGAAAGCGTCATAAATGTGGCATGTAGTAATGTGGTTAAATGACACGCATGTCATGATTTTTATTTTAGGGTCTGTCATTTGTGTTTGTCTTGAAGTCATGTCATACCATACCAGTTTTGCAACATGTCATGTGAAAAAACCACTGCAAGAGCAGCAAGAGCATGAAGTGTAAATCATAGCATTCAAGACATCCATGTCATGTTTTTTGTGTTATGATTACTGATGCTCTTCATACAGTCATGTAATGTCATACCAAGTTTATGTATGAATACCATTATAGATACGGCCAGGAGAGCTAAAAGTCGTAAGCGGCTAGATAGATAGATAGATAGATAGATAGATAGATAGATAGATAGATAGATAGATAGATAGATAGATAGATAGATAGATAGATAGATAGATAGATAGATAGATAGATAGATAGATAGATAGATAGACAAAAATTGCTAAAGTGCACTAAGAAATGCTTGGCATTTAAAAAGTGCGGCTTGTGAGTCACGGTGAAACACACGTGCACAAGCACGCATACTGTCCTGAGAGTTTCGTCCTTGTTCTCTCTAGTAGACGTAATATCATGCAGCTTTAGAACAAAAAAGAGAGAGAAAACGAGGTATGTGCGAGTGTGAGACGCTGTAACTTACCTTGTATTAGAACGTCGAGGAGCCGCAGTGTGTTATAATGTCTTTGACTACAAGATAGAGTGACAACATCAGTTATCACAGATTATCGCGTGATACTGAATGGCGAGGATCTCTCAAACAAGGAAATAAGAAATCTTTATTTCTGAAGAAAAATAGTAGTTTAGAGTCAAAGCCGGAAAAATACATGCCATAGCAAGAAACTGGAATATCACAATGAAGATAATACAGTGAATACACGGGGTGAACGATGATGAGTGGGGCGATTCTCCGGGAGATTTATTCGTTTTATTCGTGAGTGGTTCGTCCGTCCATCCTTCCGTCCATCTAGTGAGCAGTCCGAGGACCGTCATCTCGCATCTTTTCATGATATATTGGTCATATACAAGTACCGCCATGTACCGCATATTTGAAAAACTAAATGAGAGGTGGCTGCCTACTACATACATCGATGACGCACGACCCACGACTTAAGAAGCTTCACCCCGAAAAACGGAAAGTAGGTAGAAATTTTCTGCGTACGGCTTAAGCACAAAGTACACAGCTAAAGAACACACACACAAACAGCGCGCCCGATCAACTGTCACAGTATGCCAGTGGCAGCATGGTCTTCAAACACACAGAAGGACGCAAGAAAAGAATGCACAGGCACGCACGGAATCAGCGAGAACTATATTTCTTGTGACTTGCGCTAGCCTTACTTTGGGTCTTCTAATTGCCAGCTTACTTTTTTTGCAAACGTGGCTGCTGGCGCGAGCGAAGAGACCTTCGTGAACGTTTCTTTGCTGTGAATGCACAAAACACCTAAACTTTCTCTGAAGAGATAAGCTCGTCAACGTTGGGCAGCAACACCCTGTATGGCAAAGTACAAGTAAGAGTTGCACGTCGTAACTGCATCAAAACACTACCTAACTTAAAAATTGGAAACTGATCAAGCTACGGAACCCTAAATATTTGCGAGTAGTAGTAGTAGTAAAGATTTATTTAGAAAAACAAAAAGACAGAGGTTGCTATGGAGACCAGCCCCTAGTGGGTCAGCCTCCCTGCAGTACTAGGTGGAGTCCCTAGTCAAGGGACCACATTGGTCGTGGCCGCTATCCTGGCACGCTGGACCATGGCTCTTTGGGCCACAAGGTCCTGGTAACCAAGCAGGGCCATCTCCCAGTCCTCTCTTGCTGAATTTGGGTTTGGGGGTAAAGAAGGATTGAGCTGGCATGCCCATACCATGTGGTAGGTGTCAGCCACTTCCACACAGTACTGGCAGGGGCCGGAAAAGGAAGAATCAAAGTGCTTAAGCACTGCCGGGCACTGTAAAAGTTAGTAAATAGCCGGAGAAGAATTATCTCGTTGACCTTCCTAAGTCCTTTGCAGGTCGGGGTAAAACAGCGGTTGGAGTCCCGGTTATAGATAATTATCTCTCTAGAAGTTAGGAGAGGAGCGTTTTCTTTTAGAACACAGGGGTCATCGGTAGGCGAGGCAGTGGCCCGGGGATTGAGTGCGCGGGTTGCAACGTGCGCCGCATCATTGCCTGCGAGGCCCTGACGGCCATAAGTCCAGATTATTGAACGTGGAGAGAGTAATCTACTCGTTGACAAGATTTAGAAATTTTGGCGGCTAGGGGTGTGATTCCTCCCAGTTGAAAATTTCGGCAAGCTCCTTTGGAGTCTGGTAGTATAATTTGAGAAGTGCCGTGTGATACAGCCACAGCCATGGCCACCTCTTCAGCATGGGTAGCATTGGTTGCGCAGAAGGACAGATTTTTCACCTGCCTGTCTTGGTGGACCACGGTGGCCGTATACCAACCCCCGTGGTAAGGGCCGGCGATGTCCGTGTAAAATACGTTTTGTTTAGAGCCGAATATGCGCCGGAGAGCGAGAGCTCGCGCCTCTCGACGACCAGTGTGCGACTCACGTGACATATTAGTGGGGAGGGGTCGAACATTAATCACGTATTTCCAATGTTCGGGAACTCGTACCCGCTCCTTTGTGTAGGATTCATGCTGAATGTGTAGGCAATCTAGGAGTCATCTGCCTGACGGGGTCTGCGCCAGACGCCTGTATTGATTTGTTTGGCGAGCCTCCCGGAGCTCCCGATAGGTGTTTACCACTCCCAACGCAAGAAGTATTGAATTGGAAGTAGTGATCGGGAGATCTAGGGCTCTCTTGACAATTTTGCGAAGCGTGACCTCCAAGGAATCTTCATCATGCTTTTATAAGTACAGGTACGGAGTCGCATACAAGATGCGACTAGGGACAAAAGCATGTGCGAGACGAAGCACATTCTTGCTTTTGAGACCTCCCCGCTTGTTGGAGACTCGGCGGACCATGCGGCCCACCTATTCTCCAAACTTACGCAGCTTGTAAAGTGTTGTCTCGACCCTGCGGTGTTTGTTAATGTGGAGTTCAAGGACCCGGATCTCCTGTGTCTCATTAATAGGTCCACTTTGCAGGGAAAGGTTGATAGACGAAGTGCACTTCACCGATGGCTGAAGGTGCACGATTTTGACTTCTGTGGGGAATACTGGACGTCGCAATACGCCGCATATTCGTCCACTATATGGGCTGTGGATTGCACGCTGTCCTCCATGCTGCCCAGGCATCCATCTGTGGCCCACAGAGTGATGTCGTCGGGATAAAACGCATGCTTTACCCCGTCGATAGCAGCCAAGCGGGCCGGGAGCTGTGCCATAGCCTAGATGAACAGCAGAGGTGACAACACAGCGCCCTGTCGTGTGCCTCGCGTGCCCAGGAGATAGGGGCCGTATTCCTGATCTTGGATGCGAATGTACGCAGCTCTGTCAGTAAGAAAGTTTCGGGTGTAGTTGAAGGTGCACTGGCCACAGTTGGTGGCACTTAGGTGAGCTAAGATGACTTCGTGCTTGACGTTATTAAAGGCTCCTTTAAGGTCACGCACTAGAATAATCTTGTCATTGTGGGGGTGTTCTACGGGATTACGTACTTCGTGGTGTAGTTGTAGGAGTATGTCCTGCGAAGATTTCTTGGGCCTGAAGCCATACATCGAATCAGCAAAAATGTGGTGCTCTTTCAAGAAGGCAGAAACACGATCCCTGACCATAGTTTCCATTAGCTTCCCCGCACAAGAAGTAAGAGAAATGGGTCTGAGATCCTCAGTGTTGATCGGTTTTTCGGGCCTTGGAATAAACGTTACTAGAGACGTTTTCCAGTCTAGTGGGAGGGGCGTTTTTCCGGACCAGATCGCATCACTATAGTCAAGAAGCGAATGCTATGCTGCACCAGGTAGATTTGCCAGCATTTTATTGGTAATGTTGTCTCGCCCGGAAGCCGTACCTTGCCTCACTTCGGCAGGAGCGGCGCGAAGGTCGTGTAAGTGGAAAGGAGCATCCCGAGCCGAGCTCTCTCTGCCTGCATAGCCATACGCGGAGCCTCACGTGTCCTGCTGAGTGCAAAGATATCGGTCCCGTAGTAATAGGGCTAGTTGTGTTGTGGAGCCATGGAAATTGTGAAAGGCTCGGTGCAGTTGTTTTTGTGTTTCACCTCGCGTATGAGTGAGATCAATCAGACTTCGGAAGAGTTTCCATGTAATGTGATTTGACATTTGTCTGCTGGCAGTGTTACAGCAATCCACTCAATTTGAGTCAGTGAGCTAAATATTTGCGAACCACCGGCACGTATGCGCAGAACGCGAGCCACTCAGGGGCTCTTGCGCTCGTCTTGTCCCGAGACCCTCTAATGAACTTGTTTGGGCTGCAAACAAAACGGAAGAGCATGCTACATCAACCGAATAAAATAATGAGGGTGCTTGACAGTGGCACGTGAAACCTAGTTCACGCTCCCTTTTGTCCTCTACTCGGGTCATGGTGTAAGACACTGTGATTCAGGTTTTGCTTTCTCGGTGCTGCATTTTTGTGGCATAAGCCAACACGAGCCAAACCATACAAGAGCCACCACGAAAAATGTTCCACCACGAGAAGTCCAAAAGTAGCGTTGGTGTCCATCGTCAATACGATACAAACTCAGAGCGAACAAAATCTAAACATAGCCGAAGTGTCGCATGATCCTAATTTTGCCACAAGCAGTCACCCATGCGTTTCAACCAAAGCCGTGTGCGTCAGTATACTGCCGTTAGTATATAAATGATCGAACGGCGCACAGTTTCTTGTCTAAGGCAGTCGACTGCTGAGCGAATAATCATAGGCTTTAATCGCCCGTTTCACATTTCAAAATTTTTCTTCTGAATAAATTGTCTTTGTGTCTTTTATGAACTATATACAGAAGTACACATATACGGGACATGACAGTGACAGTAACGGCGAAAAGCCGCGATAGTGTCTACGGAACTAGTATCTCAATAACAAATACCGTGTTATGCATCCTGTCGTTTTTTTTTTCTTGTTGGAAAATTCAGTAGAAATGTCCACAAGTTATATTCCGCTAATACATAGCGTCAACAATTGACTTTATTGAATAATATGGGGGCTTAACGTCCCAAAACCACAATATGATTATGATAGACGCCGTAGTGGAGGGCTGCGGAAATTTCGACCGCTTGGGGTTCTTTATCGTGCACGCAAATCTGAGCACGTGGGCCTACAACATTTCCGCGTCCATCGGAGATGCAGCCGCCGCAGCTGGGATTCGATCCCCCGACCTGCGGGTCAGCAGCCGAGTACCCTAGCCACTAGACCACCACGGCGGGGCAATTTGCTTTTATCCCACCGCTTTAGCTCAGCCAATTACCGTCGCGAAAGATGTGCCTCATCGTTTCGCAATTTATAAGACGCGCCATCAGACCTTGTTTTGTCACCATCATCATCAGCAGCAGCAACAGCAGCAGCAGCCTATGTCCACTGCAGGGCAAAGGCCTCACCATGTTCCGCCAGTTAACCCGGTCCTGTGCTTCCTGCTGCCTATTTATACCCACAATCTTCTTAATCTCATCTGCCCACCTAACCTTCTGTCTCCCCCTAACCCACTTGCCTTCTCTCGGAATCCAGTTAGTTACCCTTAATGACCAGCGGTTTTCCTGTCTACGCGCTACATGCCCGGCCCATGTCCATTTCCTCTTCTTGATTTCAACCATAATATCCTTAACCCCCGTTTGTTCCCTATTCCACTTTGCTCTCTTCTTGTCTCTTAAGGTTACACCTACCATTTTTTCCATTGCTCGCTGCATCATCCTCAATTTAGGCTGAACCCTCTTTGTAAGTCTCCAGGTTTCTACTCCGTAGCTAAGTTCCGGCAAGATACAGATGTTATAGACCTTTCTCTTGAAGGATAGTGGCAATCTACCTGTCATGATTTGAGAATGCTTGCCAAATGTGCTCCAGCTCATTCTTATTCTTCTAGTTACCTGAATCTCCTGGTTCGGCTCCGCGGTTATTACCTGCCCTAAATAGACATAGTCTTTTACAACTTGAAGTGCACTATTACCTACCTCGAAGCACTGCTCTCTTCCGAGGTTGTTGTACATTACTTTCGTTTTCTGCAGATTAATTTTAAGACCCACCTTTCTGCTCTCCTTGTCTAACTCCGTAATCAGGAGTTGCAATTTGTCTCCTGAGTTACTCAGCAACCCAATGTCATCGGCGAAGCGCAGGCTACTAGGGTACTATCCATTAACAATTATTCCTAACTGTTCCCATTCTAGAATTCTGATAACCTCCTTTAAGCACGCTGTAAACAGCATTTTGGAGATTGTGTCCCCCTGCCTTACACCCTTTTTATTGGTATTCTGTTGCTTTCTTTATGAAGCACTGTGATAGCAGTTGAACCCCGTTAGATTTCTTGCAGGGTGCTTATATATACTTAATCGACGCCCTGATTCCGCAGTGTCTGCATGACGGCTGACATTTCTACTTGTTTGCTGATGCGTAAAATATGTTGAGCATTTATTGATACTCTTAAGATCGCCAGCGTATTTGGAAGGCATGGTGCACTTTACACAAGAAGCGTGCACACACACACACACACACACACACACACACACACGCACACGCACACACACGCACACGCACGCACGCACACGCACACGCACGCACACGCACACACACACACACACACACACACACACACACACACACACACACACACACACACACGCGTGTGCGCGCGCGCGCGCTTTTATGAGCATTCTTTGTGGAACGAGGCAAAATAAATAAGCCTGGTGATATCAATGGGATGCAGCAACATGCATTTAGTAGAAGATCGAATTCGCCTTTTGACCGAACACTATGGCCAGCACTACAAGAAATGCAGCTAACCTCGTGTATTCAAAACTAGGGAAAGAAGCCAGGAGCTTTTTCTGTGGCCAGGAACATAGCTACTATAATATATAACGGAGACAGTCAAAACTGTTATCCGAGACCAGGTAGGAGCGTAGGCCTAGCTAGCAAAGTCAGCGACAGTCCGGGCCGAGCGTCTCGTGCTTAGCACTGACAGTGTGTGTGCCGAGATTTGCATGACCCACTACATTCATCATTACATATTTCCCCCTCGCTGAAGATGGTGCCAAGTAAGTGTTCTAAGGTGTCGTGAGGACAAGTGGTTCGTGATATGGTTTGAGGCGATTCACATGTACGATTTCGCGGCCTCGGCGACGCAGGTACACAGTGGCCGTGAGGGGTTCGATGAGGTAGTTAACAGTGGAAGTTTGTTCTATGACGCGATAAGGTCCATGGTACCTGCTTACAAACTTTGTAGAGGTACCAGGAGCAGCGCTGGGGGGCACCCACAGCCAAACAAGAGAGTTGGGCGAAAATTGGTAGTTGGACCGTCCATCGTCGTGACGAAATTTCTGTAGCCCTTGTTCTTGTGTTGTAAGGGTGCGAGCTAATTGCCGACATTCTTCCGCATACCGCGCGGCTTCGGAAACTGGTGTGCCTTCGGATGAGTCGGGTCGGTAGGGGAGAATGGTGTCAATTGGAGACGATGGTTCTCGACCATAAAGTAAAAAGAATGGAGAAAAGCCTGTCGTCGCTTGAGGTGCCGTGTTGTAAGCGTACGTTACGTAAGGAAGGATAAGATCCCAGTTGGTGTGGTCGGAGGCGACATACATAGAAAGCATGTCGCCAAGAGTACGGTTGAAACGCTCGGTCAAGCCATTTGTTTGTGGGCGATATGCGGTAGTACAGCGAAGTTCTCGAATAACATCCGCGAGAAAGACGCGGCCTCGGTCGCTCAAAAGTTCACGTGGAGCGCCGTGACCCAGAACAAAACGTTGCAGCATTAAAGACGCAACGTCACGTGCCGTCGCGGCTGGTAGAGCGGCCGTTTCTGCATATCTCGTGAGATGGTCGATCGCTACAATAATCCAGCGATTCCCAGCTGATGTATATGGTAGAGGACCATAAAGGTCTATTCCAACCCGGTCGAATGGTCGCACTGGGCACGGTAACGGCTGCATTGGTGCAGTAGGACGGCTAGGATTGTGCTTGCGGCGTTGGCACTCTGTGCAAGATCGAATGTACTTTTGAACGAATGTGTACATGCCGCGCCAATAAAACCGAAAACGTAGCCTGGCGTAGGTTTTAAACAAACCGGCGTGCGCACACTGCGGATCGGCATGGAAAGCAGCACATATGCTGGCGCGGAGATGCCTGGGTATGACGAGTAGCCATTTGCGACCATCAGGGTGGTAGTTGCGGCGATAAAGTATTCCATCACGGATGGCGAAGTGAGAGGCTTGTCGGTTTAGCGCTCGAGATGGCGGGTGGGCGAGTGTTTCAGATAGGTAATCCATCAGAGACGCAATCCACGAATCTTTGCGCTGCTCCGCAGCCATGTTGATGGGTCCTGATAGTGGAAGGAAGTTGTCTTGGATAGAGACACTCGCAATATCAGTAGAAACAGGCGAACGCGAAAGAGCGTCAGCATCGGCGTGCTTCTGGCCTGAGCGATGAATGACGCGGATGTCGTACTCTTGGAGCCGTAAAGCCCATCGTGCCAAGCGTCCTGAGGGATCTTTGAGGGAGGATAACCAGCAGAGCACGTGGTGGTCGGTAACAACATCGAAAGGGCGGCCGTACAGATAAGGCCGAAATTTTGTAATGGCCCAGATAATCGCTAGGCATTCTTTCTCAGTTACCGAATGATTTGCTTCTGTTCTTATAAGAGTGCGGCTCGCGTACGCAACAACATATTCTTGGTAACCAGGCTTTCGTTGGGCGAGTACAGCGCCAAGACCGACACCGCTAGCATCTGTGTGGATTTCTGTGGGAGCGCTTGAATCGAAAGACGCAGTATGGGTGGTGTTGTAAGCAGTTCACGGAGCTTCGCAAAGGCACTGTCGCAAGCTGGAGACCACGCAGATAGATTGCGGTCTCCCTGAAGTAGGTCTGTCAGAGGCGCCATGATCGAGGCGAAATCTCGGACGAAGCGGCGGAAGTATGAGCAAAGCCCAATGAAACTACGCAGCTGCTTGAGAGACGCGGGCCTCGGGAACTCGCGAACAGCACGTAGCTTAGCGGGGTCAGGAAGAACGCCGTTCTTCGATACGACGTGCCCGAGAATGGTCAGCTTGCGCGCTCCAAAGTGACACTTCTTCAAGTTGAGTTGGAGGCCTGCTGCAGAGAGGCAGCGTAGAACCTGTTCCAAGTGACGAAGGTGCGTGGGAAAATTGGGCGAGAATACCACTACATCGTTTAAGTAGCACAAACACGTGTTCCATTTGAGGACTCGTAGGATAGTGTCCATCATGCGCTCAAATGTTGCCGGCGCATTGCATAGCCCGAATGGCATCACGTTAAATTCGTATAAGCCGTCTGGTGTAACAAATGCAGTTTTTGACCTATCATCCGGATTCATGGGCACTTGCCAGTACCCAGAGCGTAGATCAAGGGAAGAAAAGAACTCTGCGCCTTGTAAAGAGTCGAGGGCGTCATCAATTCGAGGCAAAGGATAAACATCCTTTCGTGTTATTTTGTTTAGGCGACGATAATCTACGCAAAAGCGTATCTTGCCATCCTTCTTTTTAACTAAAACAACCGGCGACGCCCAAGGACTGTTTGACAGTTGAACGACGCCTCGCTTTAGCATGTCACCTACTTGTTCATCGATGATACGGCGTTCAGTCGGCGAAACACGGTATGGTCGCTGCCGTGGTGGTGGGTGATTACCTGTGTTGATCTGGTGGCATACGGTAGATGTGCGACCTAAAGTAGCGCTGTGACTGTCAAAAGATGGTCGAAACTTGTCAAGGAGGCTCAAAAGCTCACACCTCTGTTGTGGGTTTAGGCCTTCGTCGATGACACGTTTGAAAATGTCGGTAGTGCAAGGGTCATTCACGGAACTACAGGAGAGGGCGCTGACTTCCGATGATTCATCAGGAACGTTAAGTGTAGCGATGGTTTTGAATGATTCTATCGAACCAATACATTCGCCTCGAAGTAGCGTAATCGTGAATGGAAACGGATTCTCCACAGGCACGTTGATTGCACCACCTTGAAAAGTAACGAGAGCGGTTGGGAGCGGTGATAGGTGGCGATGAACGAAAGCAGCGGAAGGCGTGAAAAATGCGGTAGCGTCGACGACGATGGAACACGACACAGGTGTGAAGACAGTAGCGCGTGGAGGGATTTGGGTGTCGTCACAAATGACCAACTTCGCGTCGGAAGGGCGATCGTGCACTGATAGCGCATCACAAAGGGGACAAAAGGCGACTTCGGCACGGGCGCAATCAATGACGGCTTGGTGATGGGAGAGAAAGTCCCAACCTAAAATGATGTCATGAGAACAGTGCCGGAGTACTACGAACTGCACTGTGTAGGGCACTCCTTGAATTACAAGTCTGGCAGTACACGCGGCCACAGGCTGCACAGGCTGTGCAGTGGCAGTATGAAGACATGAACCCAAGTAAGGCGTTGTCACTTTTCGAATTGAACGGCAAACTTTTTCGGTGATGACAGAAACTGCGGCACCAGTATCAATAAGGGCAAGTACGGGTACACCTTCAAGAACGGCATTAATTACATTCGGCGGCGAACGAAGAGGGCTTGTGCTTTGCGACGAGGACGCAGTTCTTGCCTCTGGAACTGCGTCATTTAGTTTTCCGCGTCGATTGTAGGGGGGCGTCGGCGCATCGGGGAGGGCGAGCGTCGACGTGGAGAAGGAGATCGGCGATCAGGAGCTGGTCAGTGGCTTGGACGAGGAGCGTACAATTCGGGGTCTGGGGTGTATTGAGTGTACGTGTAATCGTTCTCATATGGACGTAGGTTTTCACGTGAGTGGAGTGGGCGGCGGCGGCACAGACGTGCGACGTGCCCAGGTAGACCACACGAAAAGCAGATCGGTTGGTTGTCGGCAGTGCGCCATGGATTAGGGACTCGGCGAACTGGAGGTCGTGGCGGCTGGGCGGCATAAACAGGACCAGGCTGTGGAGGCGGCGCTTGGAACGTCTGTAGTCGTGGTCGTGCTGCTGCTTCGGCGTGCGTCAATGGTGCATTGACTGGTGGCATCAGCTGCGGAGGAAGGACCTCAGACACTTGATCTTGTATAATAGTTCGTAGAGTAGGGCTAAGCGGTGCACTGCGCTCCGGTAGGCGAGAGATGAGCGAGAGTTGGCGGGCAACTTCTTCGCGCACGAAATCTTTGATCTGCGAGAGGAGGGCGGGGTCTTGCGAGGGAGTTAAGCCGGACATCGATTCCTGATGTGGGACAGCACGGCGGGTGACGAGACGTTGCCGGCGGAGCTCATCATAGCTTTGGCAGAGCTCGGTAACTTGGGCGACAGTAGCAGGGCTTTTTGAAATGAGCATCTGGAAAGCGTCCTCGTCAATACCCTTAAAAATATGCTTGATGCGGTCCACCTCTGTCATGTTCACATCGACGCGTTTGCACAAGTCAATGACGTCTTCTATGTAACTTGTAAAGTTCTCACCAGGCAGTTGAGATCTCGACTGAAGGCGCTGCTCCGCACGAAGTTTGCGGACAGAAGGACGATCAAAGACTTCGCTGAACTTTGCTTTGAATGCTGTCCAGGTGGGAACGTCGGTCTCATGGTTTCGAAGCCATAAGTGGGCAATGCCACTGAGATAAATGCCAACAGTGGCCCGTCTCGGGGCTTCGTCCCATTTGTTCAAGACACTCACGAGTTCGTAAGTAGCCAGCCAGTCGTCGACGTCGTGGTCGTCAGTGCCGCTGAATATGGGAGGACCCCGCTGATGGACCGCGCCGGAGCACACGATGGCCTGGGAAGCCATAGGAGGAGGGCTTGTGGCAGATGCAGTGGTCATGACAGCAGGTAGAGTCCGGCTTCGCAATTCCAGGATTGCAAGGAGACCCAGCAGTTCCACCAATTATAATATAGAACGGAGACAGTCAAAACTGTTATCCGAGACCAGGTAGGAGCGTAGGCCTAGCTAGCAAAATCAGCGACAGTCCGGGCCGAGCGTCTCGTGCTTAGCACTGACAGTGTGTGTGCCGAGATTTGCATGACCGGACCCACTACATTCATCATTACACTACAAACAAAGCTTGGCGCATGGGTGTCTGAAGTATGCTTTCTCTCTCTTTCTTTCTTACTTCTCTCAATCTCTTTTTTCTTTTCTCTCTCTCTCTCGTTTGTTCGTTTCGTCTTCTTTTCATCTCTTTTTGTTTGTTTTCTTCTTTCTGTTGCTCTCTTTTTTTCTTTCAATCGCACCACACTATGCTCTTCCCTAAGTTTTCACTTTCTCCTGGAAGGGAATGGGACTTTTTTTCCACGTGTTTGGCAGCACAACAATTCACTTGGAACAGGCAGCGTCGGCGGTTATGCATCTATGCCTGGGCAGCACCTAAATGTGACAACGTGAAAAGGCAAACCTCCTCGATAAATTATCAGGTTGCCATGTCAGAAATGACTGATCACCGACAAATGCGCGATAAGGAGAGTAATATTAATAACATTTGAGCGCCAAAACATGCGCATGTGTAAGGCGCACTTACAATTGCCGCATTTCTCGAGAGCTCCCCGACGCTGTGTGTTTTGCGTTTAATGCCGACACTGTGATGTGTGAGATATAAACGCTTCACCTAAAATTAGCAAGCCATTTTTTATGACATGTGAGGAGCTTACCTGCTTTGAATCTACCCCATAAAATTATAACCACATTTATTTCGAGCATCCTTATTCCCGCTTTCTTCAGCAGACACACGTCACAGCCCTTAAATTTTTTTTTGACTGAGATGAGCGTAGAGGTTTATTAAAACTTTTACAGGAGCGAACCCTTGCGCGGCGATTGTTCAACCACCATGGCAATGGCGGGTATTACAAAACCTAGCTTTGTTTTTATGCTTGCAGCATTTGAACGCACTTGTGGCTTTGTTGTGTTTTGGTTGGGTTTGCAATTTAAGAATTGACCACGTCGAACATAAAACATCAACTGCCGTCGAGCTTCTTGGTAACCGAGAGGCAATAAGAATCATTTCTGGAGAGCAACCTCGTACAAGAACAATATGCTACGATGCTAAACCCGCCTTGCAAGCCATAAACAGACTCATGAGACAAGGTCCATAAATTATTCTAGCCATGGACTTGCATAGCTTTTTACCGTTGTTTAAACAAATGACCACATAACCATTTTCAGTGGATTTCTGCGCACTGCGGCCTAATGGGAAATGAAAACGCAGACACTGAATCTAAAGAAAAGCTTAGCCAGCGGTCCTTAAATGTGCATTCTGTTTTCATGACCATACAAGAACGTCTTGCTTCGGTGCATAGTGCGGAATTTCACGTTTGAGCACCTGACTATAAAGAAAGTGACGACCGTGGCGATTCCACAAATAGGAAGCGGAAACGAGATTCCACACGCCTCATAAATCAAAACGACACATCACAAGTTTCAGTCACCGAATTTGTTTTAGTGTGGGCTTCACAAGATATTATGGCGATATTATCTGCTGTAGTGACTCCAGTGCTGATTGTGAGCATTGTGAAGTACAAGGAACGTTATAGAACATAATTTGCACCTGCTTCACATGCGTATGTAAAGGTCAGTAATCTGTATCCTCTGCTGAGGTATTTTATAACAGGACATGAGCTGTCCTGACCATAATTTCAACGGTGCCACGCAGGCCGTAAAGGTGGTCATAGCTTCTTGCAAGCCCTTGAACTGGATGCGCGTATGTAGCACTGCACCAACCTGACGGGACTACACATACTTACATGGTTACCTCCTCATTGTCATCCATTACTCTCTTAGATGTGAAGCCGTTTAGGGTCGAGCCCCATCCGGTGTGCAGCGGGAGCACATTTACTACGCATACGCATCCGGTTCCCCTCTCTCGCCTAGCAACGCGGACACAAGAAGCGTCTGCGAACTGGTGTTCGCTCCCCACCTCTCTCTCCTCTAGCGATTCTTCCCTGTGGCGTAGGGCTGAATGGGAAGAATACGAAGTACCTTAGGGTGAAATAATGTACTTGTGTTGCAATTCTTAATGTTAATTAATATAGGTCACACATTCGAGTTTGATAGTGTGAGCTAAACTGAGCTGCCTGGTCGGCTTCAAAGTTCATGCTTTCGTTATGGACTTAGCAGCCATTCCTTAATAAGTATTCATTTTTTATTTTAATATTTTAATTTTAATTTGTTTGCATATTTTGCCACCTAATGTAAATATCTTTGTAACTTTTTTGTATTCTTCGTAGATTTCATTAATAGGTCAGAAATCATTAGTGCAGTTAATCTTCATAGGCTACAACAACTTTTTTTGTCGATCGCCATGAGTGGTTCTTTGCCAGACTTGACAGGCCACAAACAATAAGCTGGATTCTTACGCCAATTTCGACAATTTTAGTAGAGCATAAAGGCCCTTCCACACATACGTGGTTCGAAGTATGACACCACTCTAGAGTTTCATCAATGAAATCCTTCTCAAACGTACTTCATGCTTCACTACTACTCAGATTTTACGTTCATGGAAGATGAAACACCCTTCCCTAATTGTCTAAGCTCCTCGCTAGTTTTGTTCGATATACCTCTCCGCTCTTGCTTTATTACATGTTTTTTTGTTTCCTTTGTAACGGCGTGATTCCTTCTTGGGCCCCTACAGGCGTCATGTGGAGTAATTGTAAAGCTTGGGAAAGAAGGGGACAAGTCAATGTGTTGTCGACGAAGTTGACGAATACGAAGTTACAAGCTTGTGTACCCACAAAGCTTGCGCAGTAGAAAAATTTAGATTTAGATTACTCGAATGCAAATAATCAACCATCAAGCAATGAATAAAATGCCCAATATGGGCACAGTATTTATCAGTACTGTGCCCATATTTTAGAAGCCTCTGCTTTAGCGAAGTTTGCTACCGCATTGTTGTCTGTCTACGCAAGAAAGCACCTCCATTTGCAGTGATGTGTTGCACAAAAAAAAAAACGAACAGCCAAACACTGTGCAGACAAAATTCCCAATTAGTTTGTGGACACAGTTATGAGAGCCGTCTTTTAAGAAGCGTACCTTGAAACGCGGAACGACAGCTAACGCCGATGAAATCTGCAGATACATCGCTTGTTAGAATCCTTGCACTGCAATTTTTTGCAGCCACTGCACATAGACGAAAAGCAAAAGCCTTGTCTTTAGCCGGAAAACAATCTCGGCCATTTTCTTGCTTGTTACTTGCCGTTTTGTTTCCTTTCTATCCGCCGTCTAAGGGGGCGTGAGCTCAGCTTGTTTGATTCTGTTACATCTGGAAAAAAAATTTAGTGACCAACTCTTTTCTCTTTTTTGCATATTTATTCTCTGGGTACAAAGCAATTTTCAGCAACGTACACCGAGGTCTTTGACCCCTGGATACACGTCTATCCAATCAACGCCTTTACGTTGGTCATTCCAGTTAAAGAGAGGCTTTCGCAGCATGTTTTTTTTTCGCCAAGCACATGGTGCTCTACACAATCTACGTCCCATGCTTTCTCGTTTTACAAGATACTTCCACAAAGAGTTCCACTAAAAACTGCCTTATGTTTACTGCACAGTTGATACCTTTTGAGGCTCTTATTTCTTGTTACGTACGTACCCCTTTCTTTTGCAAACTGAGATGCTATCACTCCTTATACATCATTTGCTGTTTATTGCCAAAACAAGACTTATAGACAAGGTAATGAATCATTATTTCACATTTTGTTCTTTTCCTGACTAAAGTATGGCTGCCGCAATTGTAACTGCGCCAGTGGCACATACCGAGAAATTGAAGATAAATCATTATTTCACATTTTGTTCTTTTCCTGACTAAAGTATGGCTGCCGCAATTGTAACTGCGCCAGTGGCACATACCGAGAAATTGAAGAATAACATTTAATAGTTTTATTAATTTATACATAGACACATGAAAAGATCGCTTGGGCTGGAGTGGCAAAAAATTGTGTATACACGTACATTACAACAGTTCGATTGCAACGAAAAACTCTCCTAAAGCTCACTTGCATACAACTCCGGGTATAACATAGCAACAATCAATCTTAAGAAAAAAAATGACAAAAGAATATGTCTGAACGGTAATAATAATTAGTAATATTTAGAGCATCATAAGCTGAAGCATTCCAGGGGGCTTAAGTTGCAACGCAGTCCTGTCAAGAGTAACAATGAGCATTAGGATTGTTAGGCTGGTCTTTCGTGTATTCTAAATGGGAATGTTCTCCTAAAAGTATCAGAATAATGTTTTATAGCTAACAAGAAGGTGACAAAAACTGTGATAACGACGACGAATAAGCCTACAAGCGTTGTTTTAGGTGCATGTACACGAGCCGTGTTCAATGATCCTGTATTCTTGTTTTTATTAAGCTTTCATGTAATGATTAGCCAGCTCTGCATAGTTGATAGGAAGCAATGGCTGAAAGTGCAGAAGGAATGACTTGAGCATGTTATATTCAGGAGTGAAGAGATGCCTTCTTTTCAGCCCTGCAGATTGGCTCTCGTAGAATAGCGTGCCTGCCTAGGCTATGCAAGCGCAAAGTCTGGTAAAACATCGCGTTCTCGCTCGGGCAGAATAAGTGACTCTTTAGATATGCTCAGTCTATCGATTGCTAAGCGTTTTTGGCTTGATATAGTTGGTTATTTTCTCGCAGCTTGAGTGACTCACGCGTGATTACGACAGAGACAGGCGTCCCTTACGACCATTAGGACGGGGGACTCTTCGAAGATAGCAGCTTCTTCCGAGAAGCTGCCTTAACAACAGGCGCTCGCCCAAATTGTTTTTACTGTCAGTGCCTATATCACATTCGCTCTTACATACAGGAGTTGACGGGCTTTCTGAACAAGGAAAAGTGCTGCCTTCGAGCGACCATGAATAATTAGTTACTGCGTGACAACTTAGCTCTTTGCCCAAGTACTCGTATGGATATCATGGCCGCATCGTTTACCTTGCAAGAATATTGCGTCTTCTCCATAACGCGGGACTGTGCAGCGAGTTAGGCTCTGTTGGTAGGTTTTTAGCATTCACAGCATAGAATACTACAGATGCGTTTGTTTTCTCCGTTTATCGAATCTGTAATGAGAGCATGTGGAGGAGTAAACCCAGTGGCGCATACTCATTTTACGTGCAAATCACCTGGCGAAATTTACATCATGATGTGGTTAAGCACGTAGACGGGACACTTAACGGAAACATTAAATCAGCATATGTATGTGAATTGTCTTTCGAGAACTCCATTGACATTGCTTTGCTATCATAGAGATTCAATAGCAGCGAAAGGACTGGTCATTTCATAATTTTGCGCTGGAGCCTAAATACGTATGCAGCGAGAGAGGAAGACGGGACGGCGGCCAACGTGGTCGTGTCGTTCTCTCGCCACTTTATTACACTCCTGAAGCGGAGCGGCGGCTGCTGCCATGTCTCAAACCGCCAGGCCAGAAGCTCGTTCTCCACAGCACGCGCCTCGAGCTGTCGCATGAGCTGCACGAGAGGCGCAGCGCGGTGGCTAGAAAAATGACGATGATGATAAATGGCGATGATGATGACGCTACAGATTACTCCCTCCCCGCAGAAATGAAGCCGGAATGAAAATAATCAGAGCGTACATACAAGCGAGTTTGGTCCGCAAAACGAAACGGGGTCCGTGAGCAGTCCAGGTCGTCAACGGGAAGGGACATTCGGCAACCAGTGGGTCTCTGGCGGGCGACACTGGGAATGGCGCCGCGGACGAGGGTGGCTACGCAGGCACGCTGTTGGAATGAGCGGGCGAGGGTCGTGATGAAGGGACACTTTTGTTGATAGCGAGTATCAAAGACAAGGTGGAGAATGGTCAAGGGCCGAGAACACACATGGGCCGTTTCGGTGCGGTCGATTGTCACGCGCACTCGGACACTGATGCTCAAAAGATGGACTGTAGCATGAGCGTAGTACGGCCAGTCCAGAGGGTCTGGTGTTACTTCCTTGTTGGAGCTGGTGGGAACGTCGACAGGGAGTGCGGTCAACCCTGGTAGTGTTTACCGTGCTGGTACCGTCGCTTTCGTTGGCGTGGTTTACAGTGATTACGAGCCGGCTCAAAAGGCACTGATAGATTGCTTTTGCCGAACTTTGTCGACGTGTAACGCGTAGGCGTACGCCGATGAGTCGTCGCGTTGTTCGAGCTAGAACCGACGTTTGGTGATGCGAGATCGAGCGGCGGGTATGTGGCGTCACAGTTGTCATGGGCCGTCGACAGCGTTGAAATGCTCAAGCACGCGTACGTAGTGGTAGGCGGATGGTTTAACTGTGCATATGTTGGGGCATGCACGCTGTGCTCCACCTGTGGTGAGCCAGGCGTGCAGCTCTCGGGATTTCCTGACATCGTCACAGCATCATGCACGTTCAGCCGTGCCTGCTCAGGGGCTTGAACTTCTGTAGGATACATCGAGGATGATGTTAGTAGGCGCGGGCAGTCCACGAGGTTTTGAGCAGCAGGCACCGGTGTGCAAGGGAAACTGATGGCGTGCAGTGTCACAGCGGGCTCTGGGTCCATAGTGTGAGTAGTGTCGCGGGCCTCCAAGAGTGCCGGGACACGCGGGGAGTCTACAGGAAGGTCAGCTGGCCCAGCTGAGATCGTCAAATCACCCGGGACAGACAGTTCAGCCGACCAAGTCTCTGCAGCGAATGCGACGGTGCACGGGGCAGCGGCCAGTGTCGAAACTATGTGGCCAGTTGCCGGCAGGGGAATGGTCTGGACTGGATGTGGGGCGAGAGGCGTCCTGGAAGGTGAAGAGCCAGGTGCAGTTGTGTCATTTTTGGGAAAAGAAGCATGTTTAAGGCCGTAAAAATTGAGCACGGCATCTCGCAAGTGATCGTACGGGCGAGGGCTCCAGGAGAAGTATGTGAGGTGGTGTTTGAGGTCATGTGGAAGATGGTATTACAATACCTCGTACATGAGCTCTTGGATCCAGATGCCGTTGTGATACAAGGCCGCCGCAAACTCCTCGAACCACGACTCTAGGTGAGAGGTCCGGAACGGCGGCAGTGGCGGGTCGAATCGAGGCTGCCAGGCTTGTGCTGACTGGAGCATGGCCGCGTAGCTCGGTGGCAGTAGTGCAGCGCCGGTCGCTTGTTCGTGTGTTCGTGGTCACCAATGTAGCGAAAGAAAAAGACGGGACGGCGGCCAACGTGGTCGTGTCGTTCTCTAACCACTTTATTACACGTCTGAAGTGGAGCGGCGGCTGCTGCCACGTCTCAAACCGCCAGGCCAGAAGCTCGTTCTCCACAGCACGCGCCTCGAGCTGTCGCATGAGCTGCACGAGAGGCGCAGCGCGGTGGCTAGAAAATGACGATGATGATGAATGGCGATGATGATGACGCAACGTCAGTTCCATGTCCCGAATTTCAGAGATTTGTTGCGTAATTTGGCGGGATCACTTTTATGAAGTCTTCAGAAATTTCAGATATTTTCGGGTAAAGATTTTGGTCCCCCCTGACCACAGCGTGGACATTTTTAGCAATGACATTTTTTCTATAAAATATTTTACACCAATCAGACCTTAAAACAATCCCTTTTTTCAGTTCCATCATACGTGTCATCCCACATTGATCATCCGTTAAAAGTTGGTGTGCCAATCTCCCGAACAAACCTGTACCTGAACTCGTTTGTCCCAACGACCAGCGTGCAGTGGAATCACCTTCCAGCCTCCATCGTCTCCATCAGCGACGCTGCGCACTTCAGGTCCTCTGTCAGCAATCACTTTTTGTAACCACCCCGCTGTTGTCTTTTCTCTTGATTGTTTATTATTGTACCCCTCCTCTCTGTGATGCCTTACGGCATTGAGAGAAAATAAATGAAATGAAATGAATGATCAGGTAGAAAAGAAGCTAGGTAGGTAGGAAGAGAACATTGCCTGGAGAGTGCACTTGAAGATGTAAAAGACACATCTACTTAGGACAAATGGTAACCGTGGAGCCGAATCATGAGATTCAAGTAACGAGAAGAATAAACGACATTTGACAAGTATTCTCACATCATGAATGGTGAATTGCTATTATTCCTCAAGAGGAAGGTGCCTAATAACTGCATCTTACTGCTACTTGCTCATGAAGCAGAAACATGGAATATCAAAGCGTGTTCAACTTAAGTCGAGGACGACACAGTAAGCGATAGAAAGGAAAATTAGAAGTGTAACTCTAAGGGGCAGAAAGAGAGAAGAGTGAGTTGAGGAAGAAACGGGTGTCAATAACACCATAGTCAAAATCAAAAAGAAGAAACGGTCATGGGTGTGGCACGTAGCGCGTCGGAAAGATAACGGCTAGTCATCAATAAATGTTTATCCAATAAAAATAAAAGTTTATCCAATCCAATTAAGGATCACAACTGAATTCTAAGGAAAGGGAAGAGGGCAAGGGGGAGACAGAAAGCGAGGTGGACAGATGAGCTTAGGAAGTCTGCGAGTAGAAAATGGCAGCAGCAAGCACAGAGCTGAGCTGACTGGCGGAATGAAGCCTTTCTCCAGCACTGTATGTAGTCGGATTGTTGATGATGATGATCAGGTAGGCCCAAAAAGGCACCTCGAAAATCTATCCCATCACCGCGAACTGTTGCGGAAACTTCAATGCAACATGACCGCATCTTTCTCTTGCTTGAGAGCATTTTCCCACTAGCGAGCGTCTCCTCGCTGTAAGAGTGGCGCTTCCAGAAATATGGAATCTATAATTTCTCAAGGATAGAAAATTTGTTTTTTTTCTTTAGTGCTTTTTAACATTTCTAATGTTAGGAAGGAGCCCTAATATGGTGATTGTGGGCACCAAATGATATCACACATCAAGGTTTTAGCAGCGACTGGTTTTGAAGAATGTAAGTGGCTTAAGACGGCATCTTGACGAGGAACTTTGCGTTTTTTTATGTAGCGACGTTTTTGTCGCTACATATTGACATGATTGCCCCACCTCCGACCAAGCAACGACAACGTCGTGCTTCTTCGTAATGTGCGTCGAACATGGAGACAGCGCAAAGCCTTTTTGAGTGCAGAAATTGTTTGGAGTGGGTGCGCGGCTGGCTCAATACATCGACTGCAAACAAAAACAAGATGATTTTCTTTTTCGAGCCTTCTCAGGCGAATTCCTATAAGAACCACCTTCAGTTTTTGTTTTGCGATAAAAATGCACGTGCATCATTCTAAGTGATGCGGCACTTGTGCAAAGAGGCAATCGTCAGATAGATGAAATGAAGTGGATTTATGCACAAGTACATCTCCTAACGGGTCGGTTCCTATGCCTGGCTCTGGTATAGTTCTGCTTAGAGACAGGTTATATTTCCTTCCAAAGTTTATAACGAACCAAACAGCCGGTGTCGTAGTCTTCCAGTGACCCGACGGGGTATATTATAAATTAATTGTTGAAATGCTTCCATAAAAACATCCACACGCTCTAAGTTTTCACAAAATCAAATTCTCCCACTACTTTTATACTCATGCTACTGCTATGTTCAGAAGTTACAGATGTCCTGCGGTCTTTTCAAATTGAATATATGAAACCTACTGGCCGCCCTCATGTACTCTGTTGGCTAACACACAAGGTGAAGATTTTCAGTGGTTGTGCAGGAGCAGAATCTTTGAGATATGGCTTACCACTCTCTCACAGATCAAATTTAGAGTAGCTTACAACGTAGGAATAAATATATGTCCAGGCCAGGAAGGTTATCCTGTGGAAAATCAATACGCGTATCTGTACATGCTCCAATCAAATTTTAAAACGAGAAATATCCATCCTGCGAGTTGTGGCTGGAAATTTCAGGGAAATGTTTTAGAAACTGAAAAAAAAATGTGCGGCAATCAAGTTGTTTTTCAGCACGATAAGGATCACCTAGAGCATCCTTTTGATATCGAATGTTAGGTTGTAGGAAACTGTCAGGAAGGCGGCTTTTGTGGGATCCCTCGAACCACCATATTTAGACTTTCCGCAAGTTTAGTTCTCTGTAAATACTTTAAAGCAGAGACAAAATGAATGGTGATTTTTTTGTTTAGTAAGACTGCTACGTGGAGTTTAACGTTCGAAAACCACCATATGATTATGAGAGACGCAGTATTGGAGGGATACAAACGTTTTGACCACCTGAAGTTCTTTTACGTGCACCCAAATCTCAGCAAACGGGCCTTCAGCATTTTCACTTCTGTTGAAAATGCAACCGCCGCAGCCGGGATTCGATTCCGCGACGTTTGGGTCCGCAGCCGAGTTTTTTGACAACTTTCTGTTAGTCCAAACGCACAAGAACGGACGATGCAAAATGCAGTTGACTGACACATTCTCGTTAAATGAGTAACCAAATACAAAAATATTACTAAATGAAAGAATATCCTAAGGTTTGAGAGAGAAGGAAACTATTGAGATGTGAGGAATTCACATACAGCTGCCGTCCGATTTGAGAAAATTGTAACACTTCAGTGACAACATTGCAACCTTTAAATTTAAAAGGCGAAACAGACTACACAAATACCATATGCACACCCACAAAAAGTTTAATACTGTACTTAAAAGGACAAAAAGGTTCACTTAGAGTGGTACTGATGAGAAAGGTATGATATAAACCACGTTTCTCAATCGCATGGCCCACAAAAGTTTTTCTAAAGGCCCACGGCTGCATGCAGATTGGGACGTTGAAACTTCGCGAAATGATACTCGCTTTCATTACTTGCCTGTTTTAATTAACAAAGCCTTGTTCTCGTACTCTCCACATACGTGCCCAATTTCTGGTAGCCGTTTTTATGATGAGACACCAGATGGGACTTCGACAAATTGACAAATTATTGCGGAAAAAAATCTCAGAATTCACAACCTCCTTTCAGAATCGAGTCATTCTGCAAATCACTGTCAATACGTTTCTCAAATTCTGCGGCTAAATCTCTTTCGGAAGTGATTTACAGAGAAATGCGTTCTTTGAAACGACTGCGTTATTCGACATGTTTTTGAACATTGCGTCTCCCCGCCTTCACCCACCGCCCCATGCTTTATCCTTCTTCACTCACCCGACCTTTGGAAGCCTGAATTTTGCGCTAGTGGCCCACTAGCTTAGGGGAGTATGGGATGCCAGCCTTATAAGCTGTGACAATTATGGTGCCGTGGCATGTGCGAACATTGCTTAGCATTCATCCTTCTTTCAAATGTCACCGTCGCGTCGTCCGTAACATCAGCAGTATACGATCAATAGGGTCACCGCGTGGTATATCCCTAGTCCCATTTTTCGAAATATTGAAATACACTAACTATAATACTCGAGAACCATCGCAAAACATATTTCACTAACCGGGGCTATTAGACTTACCAATATATGCACGAAAACAAAGCCACGCCAAAAACCTCTACATAGGGAGAATATTGCGGAAACCTAATTGAAAAAACAACTGCCGTTTGGATTCAACTTTCTCAATCAAACAGTAAATTACTTTTCTCTAAATTTATTTTGAGTGCCACTTTAAGTTGTATCAAAAAGTGGCATATTGTCACGATGAGTCACAAGTACTGGGGGATTTATTAAACCACCGGGTAGCAATCTCTAGGACGATGCGTCAGTCGTGGCTGGCTCTCGAGCAAAGAAGAAACACGCGATCTTCTTTTTCCTCCAGATTGAGAGCCGCTCTTGCTGTCGACCCACTACGTGCTGGGGGCAAAATATACGGTTACATTAACTTTACGCCGCTAGCGCATTTCTTGTTTCAACGGATGCGTACATTTTATAGCTGTTTTAGTTGGCTAACGTGGTCACAATTAGTGAACATGACTTTGCAGGCTGAAACAACAGAAAGTTTATAGAGTGCTGTATGTGTCGGTGTGTTTCTCTTTGCGTCTGATGTGTTAGTGTCCAAATGTAGTGTTTTTTGTGAATCCTTGCGCATTTCAGTGTAGTTAAGCGTAAGGCAGTGTGCACGCCTGTGCGTGTCCATCTGCATCACTATAAATGCAATCCTTTCTTGTGCTGTCAACAACGCTGTCTTCTTGTCGAGCAGCCGTGCATGTTTAGGCGCTGCTTACGACCTTCCGTGTCTCTACAAAAGTCTTGGCAGGATCAGGGAGTCTTAGTTCTAAATTATTGAGTTGACACATAATAATAGTATTTATTCACTATCTAGGCTTCGAGCTGCTTCACCACCTTTGCGTAGTTTTTAGACAGGGGCGTGGACCTGCCACCATAGATTGCAATGATAGCCACAACGACAAAGCTGTCGCTTGTGGTGCACCCAGCTGCAATTGCGATATCTTCTGTGGATCCAGAGGGTTCGGGGAAGCAGAGTGTCGTTGCTTTGGTTCAGGCTTTCACTGTCAAGAAAGTACTGGGGGTCATTCATTCTCCTCACTGTGCTTTGTAGTGTTGCTGCTAGGAGATGTGGTCACCCGCATCAATAATTTTAACTGACACAATGTCCTGCCAGTTTCCTCTGACTGGTTAGTTAGGAGCTCAACCAATATAGAGTGCATTTTATTTTGTAAATTTTTGTTGTTTGCAGTCGTGTAACACCCAACGTTATTTCCGACTATACATTTGCTATGAATGAGAGAACGAGCAGGAATAGTGAAGCAAGCCACGAGTACATAGAAAAAAAATACGCATAAGCACAAATATATACGCAACCAGTCATGTAGAACTACAAGAAAAACAGTATTGTTATTACTTCTTTACAATTCAGCTACATCGCCGTAAGGCATTGCATAGAGGAGGCACGCATGAGGCATGAGCAATTTCATAACATTCTTTTTAATTGATAGAATAGATACAGCAAATACAAAAACACTCCAGATATTTTAAGAGAAAAACACTCGAATATTGGTAAGCTACACAAATTACAAACAACGTCACGCTCAGACATTTGTAAACATACAGATGCTTGGAGGCAACAAACCACTTTTCTTTGCAGTGATATTGTAGTTACAAAAAAGGGGAAGAAAGGATTCATTATCAGTTTCATTAACAATATCAATTAGTAGATGGTTTTATTCCTCTAGTGTTTTTACGAAAAAGGAACTACCAAAAAGTGGGTTTTGTAGGGGTATTTTAATGTTTTTCATGATTGGTCTCATCGATTTGAGACGTACGTTGCTGCGAACAGATAATCAAGAGGGTTATTGACGTTTCCATTGTAAGAAATACAATGAAGAAGTTTAAGCTGCAGTTTCTTGCATGAAGTTAGAAGCGTTAGCGATCACTGCTTGATGAAATAAATTATGTCGTGGGCCACATTTTAGGCAACAATATTTGATTAGGATGATTCTTTTATTTTTTTTACCCTGGCTATTGATGTATAGTGCGTCCTTCGATCATTATTACCGAGGATTTTTTAATGGTTTTGTTCACAAGCACTCGTATGATACTTGATGCTGGTATTGTCGTTTAAATATTTCAGTACATATAACATGAAAGCTGATGCATATGAAAATTTTGCAAGTGTATAAGCGTGCGTACCGAGAGTACTCACCCCTTTGCAGGTTTTTCGCACGATCACAAAGCCTTGTGTGACCACCCACCATATGTGTGCGCTTCCACAAACATGCAGAGGACGTTGTTTTCGTGCTGGGGCTATACCACTGTGGGCATTTAAAAGGCACAAAAAGCGTTACTGTTCCACACCATCGACTGCACAGCGGGCTTTTCTTGTTTAACTGACGTCAACTACCCGCGTCAGCCGTGGAAGCGGTGAAGTTACCGTGCGCAGGTGATGACCCGATAGGAGTCGAATCTTTCATTCAGCGTTGCTTCTCTCAACCATCTGACCCTCCGGGATAAACCATCAACGAGAACCTCTCAAGTGCTAACTCCTCCCCGCGGTGATTGCGCATAATGATCGCCTACAGACAGGGGAGGTCGCTGTCAGTACCAAACTTTATGCTCCTTCCGCGTGTGGCATACGTCTACTGGGCGCATGAGGACCTTTTCTATATTGGAACAAACGTGGTGGTAGTAGCGTTCGCCTCCTTCATACTAGATATTGTGTGCCGAAGTACATAGCACATAGAGGGGCTTTCTCTCTAACACTCGTTATGTGCAGAATTCCGCCCGATCTATCACAATCCAGTGCCCCATGCCACGAGTTTATTTCTGTGTCTTATTCTCTGCCAGAAAAGTAACGTAGGATCTGAATGCTTCGTTGGGAAACGGATGGGTGCAAGTCCTCTGTTTTATTGTGCCGGTATATATCCCGCATGTATGTTGACAGTGCTCATGGTAGCAGCTTGCTTACACAGCGACAACGTCGGACTGATTGTGCGAGCGAGAGTAAGAATTAATATATGGTGGCATCTGGCATGTATGAAGACGCGAAATTTAGGGACAGCTGTAAATGACATAAAAATCTAGCTACAAAGCCACAGCGGCGTAAGCGGCAGTCAATATTGTATTTGCAGGGAACTGTTGCATATTCTGTAACCATATAAAAGTCATGCTGGAAGTCTGGCGAAACGTAATAAGCACGTGCGAGGTCTTTGTTGATGATGGATATAAAATAAATAGGAACTTCAGTGAGATCACGAATGATAACAGATAAATAGCACAGCTCTGGCCACTATGTGTGTACAAAACGTGTGCATCCAACTGGCCATCTACCTACTAACAAGCCTATGTGATAGAAAAGAAGTATTTGTAGAGTGCCATGCGCACAAATGTGGACTGTATCTCGTATGTGAGGATTGCCTCCGTATTTCATTTTGTTAACTTGTGAATAATACAAGCCCCACAAAGGCCATTTTGTTTCATTGAGTTGTTCTATAGATTTAGTAAGCAGTGCATGAAACATAAATTTTGGTGAAAGAAAATTATGGAGTTGCCTTGTAACACCAATATTTTCACTGTTAAGACTCCACGACAAGCAGCGACGACCTGCTAGCTCTAGGTTTCATGAACCAAGAGAGAGAGAAACTATAAACAAGGAAGGCAGAAAGGTTAGCCAGGTGCTAATATCTGGTATTCTATACTACACTGGGGTTGGAGAACAGGGGGTTGAATGAGAGAAAGAAAGATAAAAAATAAGTAAGAACAAAACATGGACACTCATGCACACACACACACACACACACACACACACACACACACACACACACACACACAAAACAATCCACTCAGAGGCGTTTCGACAGGCCAGTAGCTCAGTAGCTCGCATGAAGCCGAGTAGCACATGCACGGCCTTCTTCTGTGATGACGAGTCATGGCAATGAAGCAGTATACTCTCTTCTGACAGCGGCTGGTGAGCTAATTTGTTTAGTGTATTAAAAAAGTATTGTCTTCCTAGATTATTTTCTGGGCAGTCACAGAGGACATATCGGATTGTCTCTTTATCTCTACAGTGTGCACAGGCATTTGAGCTGCTGTATATACTCAATAAAGCACGGCTATCTTGACACCTAACATAACTCTGCAAAAATTTCCAATTTCAATATTTATGACGGTACTGTAGCGTTGCGCTAGTGGTGTTCAGCCGGCTAGAGAAAAAGAGGACAGGCCTCGGTGGCTCATGGCGCGCGTGGAGCCTAGAATGCTCGTTTGCATAATTAAATAACTAAGTTTTGTAAGAATGAAGCATATCAGAAAGTATCGGGCAAATATACCTTATACTCGGCCAACCTCCTCCTTTGGGTACGAGCCATGTGCAGAGGCAAACAATAAGAATGTGCGTTTGCTTCTGGCTGGCTGGATGCCATGGTCGCTGCTCTACATCGGCACCTCGCTTCCTTCTGTACGTCTCATCTTCTCTTTAACCTGCGATGACGGCACGTCTACGACGGACGTCGTCACGTCGCCTACAAATTGATGACTACAGACACACCGCGCACAAGCGACCGGCGCTGCACAGCTACTCCGAGAATTTGCGGCCATGTTCCAGCCAGCTCAAGCTTGGCAGCCGCAGTTCAACCCGTCAATTTCACCATTTCGAACCTCTCGCCTAGAGTCTTGGTTCGAGGAGTTTGCGGTGGCCTTGAATCACAACGGCATCTGTATCCATGAGTTCACGTATGAGGTATTAGAATACCATCTTCCAGATGATCTCAAACGCCTCCTCACATACTTTTCCTGGAGCCCTCGCCCATATGATCACTTGCGAGATGCCGTGCTCGAGTTTTACGGCCTCAAACGTGTTCCTGCTCCTACAAGCGATACAACAGCACCTGGCTCATTACCTTCTATGACGTTTCCCGCACCACAGCCAGTCTATACTGTTCCTTTGCCCACAACTGAACACACAGGTAATGGAGACCGACCTTCCGCGCCAATCTACCCGTCGTTCGAGAGACGCACGACCCTGTAATTCACGGATCCTGCTTGCGATGTGCCGGTTCTTTCAACGAAGGCATTTTCATTTAGCTCCATCGCAGATTCGACACCGTCCACTGCCCCGTGCTTCATCGGATTCGCCGCAGAGACCTGGTCGGCTGCACTGTCTACCCCGGACGATTCAACGACCTCAGCCGGGCCAACTGACCTGCCTGCAGACTCCACGCCTGTCCTGGCCCCTGAGAAGGCCCATGACACCACTTACACTATGGACCCAGAGCCCGCTGTGATGCTGCACACCATTAGTTTCCCCGGCACACCGGTGCCTGCTGCTCAAAACCTCATGGAGTGCAAGCACCCGCTAACATCATTCTCGATGTATCCCACTGAAGTTCGAGCCCCTAAGCATGTACGGCTGAACGTGCATGATGCTGCGACAAAGACAGGAAATCCCGAGGACCACCCTCCTGGATCACCAACGGTGGAGCCCACTGTGTATTCTCCAACCGACGCGTAGGTAAGCCATCCGCCTTCTACGCGTGCTCGAGAATTTGAACACCGTCGATGGCCCCTGACAACAGTAACGCCAGAGACCCGCCGCTCGATCTTGCGTCACCCAACATCGTTTTTCGCTTCAACAACGCGACGACTCATCAGTGTACGGCTACGCATTACACGTCGTCAAAGGCCAGAAAAAGACATATATCGGCACTCTCTGAGTCGGCTCTTCATGATGCTAAGCCATGCATGTCGCACTTCGTTGGTCCAGAGCACGCTACTACCAAATGGTCTGAACCGTACTCAGCAGACCAGGCGGCCGCCGCAACCAGTAATGCGCCACCAGAAGCGATGGTACCAGCACTGTCAACACATTACCTAAGTGGACCACACTCTCTGTCGACCTTACCACCAGCACCAACGTGGACGTTCAACTCGACACACTGGACTAGCCGAAATACACGCACGCTGCAGCATATCTTTTATGTATCAGTGCCCAAGCGCGCGCGATAACCAACCGCTCCGAAGCGGCCTGTGTGTGTTCCGTGCCCCTAATAATTTTCTACCTTGTCGTTCGTACTCGCTATCGCCAAAAGGGTCCCTTCATCACGACCCTCACCCGCTTCTTCCAACGGCGTACCTGCGTCGCCACCTCATGCGCTGCGCCATTCACTGTGTTGCCCACCAGGCACCAACTGATTGCCGATACTCTTTTTCCGTTGACGACCTGGACTGCTCACGCACCCTTTCGATTTGTGGCCCAGACACTCTTGTACATTTCGGTATTTTTTTATCGCGTAACATGCTAGGTGGGAAGCCCTTGTAGCGTAGCGATAGTGGCGTTCAGCCGGCTAGGTGAAAAGAGGATGGGCCCCGGCGGCTCATGGCACGCGTGGAGCTTAGAATGTTTGCTTCTGCCTGGCTAGACGCCATAGTCGCTGCTCTACTTCGGCACCTCGCTTCCTCCTGTACGTCTCGTCAACTAGTTTAACCTGCGATGACGGCACGTCTACGTCGGACACCGTCACGTCACTACATGACTTTTTTTTCTTTCCTCAGAATTACGTAAAATCAGTTTTGTATACAGTTTTTAATTCGATAGAGCAAAAAAAGCAAAATAAAAGAGATATACGTAACCATAAATTTACTGAATTACTCCTTGAGTTCACGTGTGATAGGCGTCCTTCAGCAATACTAACAACACTAAAGTTGAACCTTTGCACCCTCGTTGCTTTAGTTACTCAATTAGCGGCTACCAAGAGATGCAGCACGTTTTCATACCAAAACGTTTTAAACGACTAGAAATAACAAGTTAGGTATATATGACCCCACTTTAGTATTTTTTTACTACTGCGTCGTCTGTATATCTCGTCTGAAAAACATGCACCGTCGACTAGACTACTTCAAGGCAGTCGTCTCAAATGCTTTGTTTCAATGCCATATAATAGTAACAAAATATGTTCTTCTGAAGCGACAGAAGTATGTGGCGTGCTACTGTGGCATTTGCTAGGTCCGCCTTGTTCAATAAACAAAAAGGATACGCTTGCGCAAGAGCTGCGCATCTGCTTCGAAACCATCGTATTTGCGTTGTTGGCGTTAATGCTGGTGCGCCAGGGCCGTGTATAAGGTTGACTCACGTGCTGCATACCCGTCTTGTTGCGATTACCCTGCAAAGCATGCACGTGATAGACATATTAAAGGGAGAGAGAGTGGGGCGGGAGGACACGCAATAGTATCGAACGATTCTTGTCGGGGCTGGGATTCATTTGGTTGCTCCTACTTCTTGGTTGTAGATTCTTGCACAGCTATCACATTTACAAATATTCATAGTACATTGTGTGCTCGCACACAGCCGCGTGGGTTTAGACTTTCCTTCCGCAATACTGCAAGTCCAACAAGGTTTCGGCCCTCCATGTTCCTAGAAATTTCTAAGCACCGTCGGTAAGCTTTCTAGTGGTCAGAGAAAAAAAATGTACAAAACAGTTACTTCCTATAACACTCCACTTTCATATTTAGTGTGATGTCGCACTTAGTGCCCCACCACGGGGGTCTAGCTGCTAAGGTACTCTGCTGCTGACCCGCAGGTCGCGGGATCAAATCACGGCTGCGGCTGCTTTCTCGGCGGAGGCGAAGATTTTGTAACCCCGTGTGCTCAGGTTTGGGTGCACATTAAAAAACCCCAGGTGGTCGAAATTTTCGGAGGCCTCCGCTACGGCGTCTCTCACAATCATATGGTGGTTTTGGAACGTTAAACCCAACATATCAATTGATCACACTGAGTGCTTTACACGCAAGATTAACTTGAAATAACCACAAGCAAAAATCTTTGTACAAAGATGAACCTCCACAGTGCACGTTGGCAACTTTCTTCTGCGCAACTTTGTTCACTGGAAGCCCGGGTGCTCGCTTTCTCAGTGCTCATTTACATACTTGAGTACCTATTGATCGCATCTGCCCGGGAAAGATTGCCATAGGCATATGGTTTTGCCTAGATCAGTAATTGAGCCCTAGTGCAAGAGCAAAGGGATGTTTGCAGACCGCACGAAAAGATGGGGGAGGATGTCCACTATCTATAGTGTTACGTGATGGAATGAAGTTTGTAAGTGCATTTTGCGCCTTGTCAAACTCTAGTCGTCACAATGCGAGCATTTCATGTTAAAAACGATGGCCGCTTTAAATTGGCAGGGCGTCACAATGGGTGATCAAAATTCATCACGTTTAGAAGAATTGTGCAACGCGCGTCACCTTGTTTGTTTACATTTCACCGGATATGTAAGCATTTTTATATGTGATTGCGAATATATCGACAAATTCACCAGGTTTTCTTTAATTATTGCTGTAGGCACCGCCCTAGGTTTCCGCAAAGGCACGTGTGTATGCAGTACAAAAAATTGTCAACTCCCAGAAAGTAAAAAAAATTGGCAGCATATCCACGGAGTGAATGATGGAGAGAGGGGCGAAGCATTCGTCCGTCCATTCGTTCTTGCTTCCAGTCCGTCTATGCGTCCGTCTGTGTGACCGTCCATGCGTCCACCCGCCCGTCCGTGCGTGCGTCTGTTCGTGCGTCTGTTCGTTTGTCCGCTCTGGGTTCTTCCATGCATCCACCCCTGCGCCGTTCATGCGTTCATCTATGCATCTGTCTGTTTGTCCGTTCGTCCATCTATTGAACGCTCCAAGTACCACCATCTGAGATCTTTTCATTATATATTCCCCATATAGAAGCACCGCCATCCAGCGGAGATTTTAAGGACTAAACGAGAGGTGGCACACGCACACTTTCTTACGGCTTGCGCTTCGGGTCTATTTCCCACCTTTAACCACCTCGAGTTCATGGTATATGTGTTTAGAAAAAGTTTATAATACTTTCGGCATCCTTATCCATACGAGCACACACCGAAGGCAACGAGCATCGTCAACTGCAAACCTGTATCGCGATATGGTTTTGATTATAAAACCATTGCTTTAGAAACCACCTGGCGTCTTTCGTTAAGCAGCTGGCGTCTTTTTGTTTTGCTTTAGAATCATCTGGCGTCTTTTCGTTTTGCTTTTAGAAAACATCTGGCGTCTTTCGTTGGTTTTTTTCATTATTCAACGGCGTTTTGAACATTAATCACGGAGGTAAACAATGGCTGCTACTGGGAATGGGAGCCAGCAGAAGTCGGCTTTTAGCTAACACTTACACGTCTACTTCTACTAACGTTTTCTACTGGAACATGCCAATGGTTGCTAATGGGGAATGAGAGACAGAAGAATTTGGCTTTTAGTTAACGCAAACGCTGCGATTTTTTTATTGTTAAACAACGCACAGAACGAATCTCCCACCAGCACCCCCTTGGAGGTCAAAGCGTAAGACATGTTACGTACTACGAGGGACGAACGGGTGCCGCTTTATGGAGCTTCGCCCCTAAAATGAAGGCACGGTTGTCACGCACTGAAGCGTGCTGATTTCAACGTCATAGCCTCTTTCCGGCAGATGCTCGAATGTTCACTGTTTTCTCTTCTTGATAATGCTTATCTACAAACTCAGTGACCGCCTCTCACTGGTAGTGCATTTTGATGTATGCAGGGGCTTTTTATCGTACAAATCCATCGATCATTTTGTGAATTGCGTTGCCCATGCTCTGCTGCGTATCATCTGTGACCACTTCAAAACGTTATAGCCAAAAATTTCACTACCTACCACTAAGAGAAACCAGGGGTATAGTAGGCGAAGCATTGCATGGGTCACGTTGAAGTTCGGTTAATCACTGGCACCCCGTGTTATGTTAACACGTCCTTGCAACTGGAACACACCATGAATTAATTCACTGTATAGTTTCTGTTGCTGTTACGCGTCTCGAAAGCATGCCACGCCACGCGAGAGCACATGGAATTATCGCGCGTCTGTGGAATCACGTTCCCCGACGCCATCACGTCATTGCTGAGCGTGTAAATGGCAGAAGCCCCTTACACAAGCCAGTCCGCAGATCCAACACAGGCCGGACCACGCTAGCTCATGACCGCGTACTCGCAGTGCTTCAACCAGCTGTTGTGCACGCGCTGTTAGGTGATCACGCCGCACACCAGATGGATCTCCACGATAAGCTGCTTTGAATCTAAAAATTGAAGTGTATTCTGAATCAATAAAGAATCAGCGACGAAATGCACTCAACTTCATGGAGCTTCGTTGTTTTATTTGGGAATTATTTTGGCTCTAATTATGTGGAAGCGAGTTTAGAACAGAAATATTTCCATTGCAGGCGTCGTCTATTGCCATGTACGTCGCGTACTGCACTGCTGGGCACGTCGGACCTGCTCGTAAACGACGCCAGCAATACTTTCAGGTGAGAAGCGTATGTGACCACGCCATCTTGCTAATTTCGAACTACCCTACCAAGTACTTTATCTGATATGAAGAAGCCACCGGCCACATCTCGTGGCTCGGCTTCGCGGTTATTACCTGTCCTAAGTAAACATTGGAACCTGAACTTGGCAACGTTTAACGCTAGAAACGTATTTAGTGAGGCAAGCCTAGGTTTGCTATTCGAGGAGCTAGAGGGTGTTAAATGGGATTTAATAGGGTTCAGTGAGGTTAGGAGGACAGATGACGCCTATACAGTGCTACAGAATGGGCACATCGTGTGCTATCGTGGCTTGGCTGACAGAAGAGAACTGGGAGTGGGATTCCTTATCCACGGAAACATAGCTGGCAACGTAGACGAATACTATAGCATTATTGAAAGGATGGTAGGTATCGTAATTAAACTGAATAAGAGATAAAAGATGAAGGTGGTATAGGCTTACGCGCGTACATACAGCAGTGATAACGCGTCTGTTGAAAGCTACTATGAAGACGTGGAATCCGCAACGAGCAAGGCAAAAACACAGTATACTATACTGATGGGGGACTTCAATGCCAAAGTAGGGAAGCAGGCTAGAGACCAGGGAGTAGGAAAATACGGCATCAGTACTAAAAAGGCCCCTGTAAACAACCCTGTAATTTTTTAATGAAACAAACACCCTCGCAGCCAAGCATCAGTTTAGGCCAGCTTCCTTTCGTTACATGTAATCAACGCTCCCTTTTTTTAGCCAGCACAGAGGCTGCGATGGAGTGATCCGGCTCTCTCAACTACATCGACAGCCTTGCGGATGAGCCTGCCACCATATGAACGGCGAAGGAGTCCCTTCTGCACCACAAATTGTTGGCTTCTTCCAACGTACGAATAAATCATAAAGAATACTTGGTAGTTGCTTCAGTGGAGGTATCAATCGAGACACCTTTATTTTGCATTTTCGTTTTTTATGAATATTTCGTTCTGCTTTGCAGAACACGTGTGTGTGTGTGTGCATTTGTGTTTTTCAAAAACTGTAATAGCTTTATTTCTGAGAGAAGACGTAAACATAGTAAGCTCACAACCACCGAAATCTGGCGCAGTGCAGTATATCTCCTCTGCCATTTAGCTTAATTGCAGAACAAAGGATGGCTTTTTTCTGCACCGAAATGGAAATAGCAGCAACCGGAAAGCCTGCGTCATGATAATTTATCAAGCTCATTTCATTTATTACCTCCTTTTCACATATATGTGAACCGTGGCAACCACATTACATTCAACATTGTTTTGACTCTTCTACTTGATTTAAATAATGCAGAACAAATGCGCACTTTTCCGCCTTCCATGACGTGCATGAGCATTACACCTACAATTTACGCCCGTCTAGGCAAGGCTCAGTTGTTCCTGGAGAAAACATGCGTCAACTTGGATCATTAAACACCATCAGCGAGCTTGAAGTTGTTGCTCGGAGTCTTTCAAGCGACGCCGTGTAGGTAACAACCCTGCTTATGAAAGCACTTGCTGTCCGAGTCTCGTATTGCAAACCGTAGGTTATAGACCCTGAAGCAAAGCGCATGGACGTAATTAAGGAAGCGCGTGCAAGAACCCAAGCTCGTTTCCGATCTGATTTTTCTGGCGCAAGCTTGCTGAATATGTCACGGCAGTTATTTCTCCACAGCGATGTTCATTCCGATTAGGCGAACAAATTTGGCGATGAAGGTTTCATCTGTTTGAAAGTTGCTGTGGATGAGTGGATGAATTTGCGGCAACACACTTTGCTGAGAATGACAAGAAAAAATGCTCAACTGTAGCAAGTATGCAGCGCAGTAAAATTACTTGAGTGTGTAGTGGCCGGGAATGTCGGCTGCCGGAGGCAGTGAGAAAGGAGACGTGAAGCTGGTTTGGAGTTGCAGGGCAAGACTGTTTATTTCCACTCCGTGCGAGTGACGAGAGTTCCCCTCGACGAGGGAGGGAAGGAGGCACCCCCGCGTTCTTCTAGAAGAAAGAGAAAAATGGGGCCCCCGAGCGAGCAGACGTAGCATGCCGCCGGTGCTAATCCCCGGAGCCGGCCCCGACAACACGTTGTTCCCCGAACACGGAGGAGGAGGCGCTGGCGAGGCGAGTAGGCGCGCTGTCGACGGCCGGCTGCAGACGTGATAGAAAAGAATGCGGTGGTGCTGAGCAGCTTCCGCTACAAAGGCTCCCCCCCTAGATTGCGGAGCTTTTAAAGAAGGACAGCAGTTACGGGCTGAATAGTGAAAGCTCACAGTCAAATGGTTAGCACTGAAATCGTACGTGAGAGGCTGCTTGAATGGAAACCTCAATATGAGCAGGCTTGGCGCGGTCAACGGCGACGACTTCTCGTTTCCCCCGCACGTCGATTGCGATAGTTTTCTTAGTACGTCCAAAAACTTTGAATGGGCCATCGTACGGCGGAGTAAGGGGCGGCTTCGTTGCGTCGTGTCGCACGAACACATGGGTAGCAGAGTCCATGTCAGGAAAAGTGAAAACTTTCCTGTTGCGGGCGATGCGAGGTGCTGTTGGCCTGAGTTGCGCGAGCCATGCGCGCAGCTTCTCGATTTGATCGGAGGCTGTTGGGGCGGAAGGTGTCTGGTCGGAGAAAAATTCTCCCGGGAGGCACACTGTTCAGCCGTAGACCATTGCCGCTGCGCTGAAGCCGAGGTCTTCCTTCACCGTTGAGCGTAGGCCAAGATGAACGAGCGGGAGCTTCTCCACCCAGTGATGGCGGTCGAGTTTCGCTGCCAGTGCGGCTTTGAGTTGCCGGTGGAAGCGCTAAACCATTCCGTTGCTGGCGGGGTGGTAGGCGGTTGTATGCTGCAGCTTCGTGGCGAGGAGCGTTGAAAGTGCGGAAAAGAGGTTGCTCTGGAATTGCCGTCCCCGGTCAGTTGTTATGCGGGCGGGGCAGCCAAAGCGGGACACCCATGTTTGAATGAAGGCCTGCGCGACGGTCTCAGCTGATATGTCCGCAATTGGTATAGCTTCGGGCCACTGGCTGTACCTGTCGATGCATGTGAGCAGGTACCTAAATCCTTGGCAGGGCGGTAGTGGTCCCACGAGGTCAAGGTGAACGTGGTCAAACCGCGACTCAGGAGTCCGAAATTCCTGTAGTGCAGCCCGATTGTGGCGAGTCACTTTCACTTGCTGACACGTTTCACATGTCCGAGCCCAACGTCGCACGTCCGCGTTGACTCCGGGCCAAACGAAGCGTTGCGTTATCAGCCGCTGGGTGGCGCGGACAGCTGGGTGGCTGATGGAGTGAAAAGTGTTGAATACCACTCGGCGAAAGTTCAGTGGGACGAAAGGTCGTAATGCTGCCTGGGAGGTATCGCAGGTTATCGTGCTCTGGACGTAGGGAAGTGCAACCTCCGAGAGCACGAGTGAAGATCCCCCTCCCTTCAGTCTTGTCAACTCGGGGTCGTCCCGCTGAGCTGCGGCCATAGCTTCCTAGTCCAGGACTTCTGTGCCGGAAGCGTTGACGCGAGACAAGGCGTCAGCTGCTTCGTTTTCGACCCCGCGAACGTGGCGGATGTCTGTAGAAAACTCGGAGATGAATGAGAGCTGACGGATCTCTCGCTCTGAGTAGGAGGAACTGTTGTTGTTGAATACTTAGGTGAGGGGCTTGTGGTCTGTCAAGATGTAGAACTCACGGCCTTCGAGGAAGTAGCGGAAATGCTTAATGGAACAATAGATTGCGAGCATCTCCCTTCCAAAAGTGCTGTACCGTGCTTCTGCAGGCTTCAGACGTTTCAAAAAGAATCCCAGTGGCTTCCCCTGGGCGCCCTCCTGTTGCTGCAGCACAGCTCCGACCGATGTGGAGGAAGCGTCCACCATGAGGCGTGTAGGAGCTTCAGGCCGTGGATGAATGAGGAGGGTAGCCGCGGCTAGCTCGTCCTTAGCTTTCTGGAAAGCGTTCTGGCGTTCGTCAGACCAACAAAATTCTGGTGCCTTTTGGTCTTCTCGGCGCAGCAGGTCAGTCATTGGCTGGAGCACTCGAGCACAAGACGGAATGGACCGCCGGTGGAAGTTTAAGGGCCCGAGGAACTCCCTCAGCTTGCGAAAAGATGTTGGAGCTGGAAACTTCTTGACGGATTCCACCCTCGATTCCAATGGCATAATGCCTTCAGCAGTGATGTGGTGGCCGAGGAAGTTGAGCGCCTCTACTCCAAACACGCACTTTTTAGGTTTCAACACCAGACCGTGCTCATCCAGACGCTGAAAGAGCTGGAGGAGGTGCTCTTTCTGCTTCGCAGGCGTTCTGCTGGCCACCAAAATGTCATCCAGGTAGACAAAGATGAAAGGAAGACCCCGGGTGACGTCATTCATGAACTTTTGAAAGGTCTGTGCGGCATTTTTCAAGCCGTAGGGCATGCGGACAAACTCAAACAGGCCGAACGGAGTTGTTATGGCAGTTTTTGGTATGTCCTGCGGTTCGACGGGGATTTGGTGGTATGCCGCTACGAGGTCGATCTTGCTGTATATTTTCGTACCTGCCAGCCGCGCGCTGAAATCGTGAATGTGTGGCAGAGGATACTGGTCCGGCGTTGTCGATGCGTTCAAGGCTCTGTAATCACCACACGGGCGCCAATCGTCGTCCTTAAGCACCATGTGTAGCGGCGATGAATGGTTGCTAGACGAAGGGCGAACAATTCCCAGCTGCAGCATATGCTCGAACTCCCTGCGTGCAGCTTGAAGCCTTTGGCTGGACAGCCGTCGTGGCCGGGCGGTGACTGGCGGCCCGGTGGTGACGATGTGGTGAGTCACGTTATGTTTCACCGGCTGTTCCGTGTTGCGGGGCTTGGTGAGCGAGGGGAATTCAGCCAGGACGTGGTGGTAGGCTGATACTGGCTGGAAGGCGCAGATGCCAGATGAGCAGATGTTTGACTCCAAACCACGTACTTTGAGGGATGTGTTGTTATCCTTGAGGCAACGGTCACGTACGCTCACATCCAGGTTGAAGTGGCTGAGAAAATCTGCTCCGAGTATGGCGAAATTAACATCCGCCACCACGAAGACCCAGCGAAACAGGCGCCTGAGTCCGACGTCTATTGTCAGCGAGCGGAAGCCGTACGTAGCGATGGCAGTGTTGTTCAAGGCCTGCAGCGACGATGTGTTCTTTCTACGTCGGCGATCCTCGGGGGTTGCCGGGACAATAGAGATTTCGGCTCCCGTGTCGACTAGCAGGCGCGAGTTGCTTACGCGTTCGACTACGAAAAACAGGCGGCTGGGTGGAGGGCTGATGTCGTAAGCCGCCGTTAACGACTGGCCGGAGCGTTTCCCGGAAACGAGCAAGGTTGAGTGCAGCGGCTAGCACCCGTGCCGAAACGACGGTGGTACCAGCAAACTCCGTCCTGTGTATCTCGTGCATGGCTTCTCTGGGAAGAGCTTGGGTGTCTTGAAGGGGATCGGTTGCGTCGTTGCTCGTCCTGTTGGGGAGCGCCAGATAGCAAAAGTTTCTGCATGGTCTCGGTAAGGTGTTGCAGTTTTTCCTCAAGGCATGACAGTCGATCTGGTTGCTCATGTGTCCTTGCAGCAGCTATGGGCGCAAAGGTTGGAGTTGAGTATTCCGTGATGCGATCGGCAAGTTGCGCTAGTCGATCAAGGGACGTCTCATTTGAACCCGCGAGAACCACGCGCACCGACTGGGGGAGCCATTGCAGGAAAAGTTCACGAAGAAGTGGGAGCTGGCCGTCCTGACGCGCGTGCACACCGAGTAGTTGCCGCATACGGTGCAGCAGTTGGGAAGGTCGTTGGTCGCCCAGCTCTTCGCGACACAAGAGCTGCTGCAGTCTGCTTTCTTCAGGCGCCTCGAGGCGGTCAAACACCGTCTTTTTGAGGGTGTCATATTCTTCTTGCGCGGGGGGTGAAACCAAAATGTCGTCGATAGCGTCGGCGATTTCGGGGGGCAGGGCTGCGACGACGTGCAGGTATTTTGTCGACTGCGAGGTGATGTGCCGGAGCTGAAAACGGGCCTCCACTTGGCTGAACCAAACTCTTGGATTTTTCGGCCAAAAATTTGGTAGCTTCAGTTCTGTGGCGATGACCGCAGGCGTGGAGGCAGCAGCGTTGTCGTCGGAGCTCATCGCGGCGTGTTCGTTGAAGCGTTCGGGTCACCAATTTTGTAGCGGCCGGGAATGTCGGCTGCCGGAGGCAGCGAGAAAGGAGACGTGAAGCTGGTTTGGAGTTGCAGGGCAAGACTGTTCATTTCCACTCCGTGCGAGTGACGAGAGTTCCCCTCGACGAGGGAGAGAAGAAGGCACCCCCGCGTTCTTCTAGAAGAAAGAGAAAAATGGGGCCCCCGAGCAAGCAGACGTAGCATGCCTCCGGTGCTAATCCCCGGAGCCGGCCCCGACAACACGTTGTTCCCCGAACATGGAGGAGGAGGCGCTGGCGCCGCGAGTAGGCGCGCTGTCGACGGCCGGCTGCAGACGGGATTGAAAAGAATGCGGTTGTGCTGAGCAGCTTCCGCTACAAGTGTTTGCAGTAGCACAAACTACAATAGGCAATAAAAGATTACTCATTTTTTTGAACCAGTCAGACAGGTTCTGCTCGCTCTAACAGATTACACCGCCATTAATGGTATCATTAGGATTTCTCTTTCGTTATAGAGCACTCGAAAACATTGGACGATTTGCCGTCATTTGAATAGACAAAATCAGAAAGAACATGCCAATACTGAGATGTACATCACATAAAATTGCAATAAGAAGTTGCATATGTCATTAAATTATCATCAGTAGGAGATGCACGGCTCGGGCAAAAAGGATCTTTTTAGGTCATTTATGGCTTCATTAGGGAGTGGTTCTTGCATTGGCTGAGATTTGTGGGACTTGTTTTGCTGCCATGCTAACGGGAAAAAATATTTGAAACGAGGCCTTGAAAATCAAGTGGGAAGTCGTTTCTGTTTCACAAGCTTCTTGGTAATCACCCTGTTCCAGACATCAGTGAACAATGCATAACTTGCAATTATTTCTGCTTCCTTGTAAGCATATCGTTATGTCTTAAGTACCACTGCGCTTCAATAATTCGTGAATAACTCTCTGGGTTAATCACTGTAACACTATTATCTATAGTCAAACAATCAAATAAACAAAAGTTGGGTAAATAATTCAACGCCATTACACATACACAAGCGTTCAACACGAAAAAGCGTTTTTTTCTAATGCGGCACAGTAACAAGATAGTTCTTACGAAAAAAAAAACTTCATTGGCAATGGATCATTTTCGTCATATCTGATTCAGACCACTCAAAAAGGTGTCAAAAGAGACAGCGATAGCGTGGTGATCTGTACCGACGTAGTCTTTAGATTTGGATGGGGACTATTGCGAAAAAAATTATCACCAAAGAACAATAACTAAATAGCTGATATTGAATCCCTCCTTAATTTTTCATGTGTTTGAACCGTAAAAAGAAACGGAGGACACTGGCTATTGAACATGACGACGAAGGCGAAGGAAGAGACGCGTGGTGTGGCTCAGAGGTACCTGATCAAGGCGTTCATTCTAGCAGAACCTTGCAGCAAATCACTTTATCGACTGACTGCAAAGGAACAATTTCCATAGTCTGTGCCTGTGTCTCTAACAGTATTTCCAGAGAAAATAGGGTCCACAACAGATGGTAATTAGCCTCGCAAATGGAAAAAGGGCTTCGACAGGAAAGGTCCCGAATCTAAACTTATAAATAAAGCTGGAACAACTGAGCTTCAAACACTGAACTAAAGAGACTCGACCAGTAACAAGAATACATGTTAGTTAACGGGTCTCTTAGCATGCGGACCGCTCAGTGCGCTCGTGTACCTGAAGTTCGGGCGCACCTTAATTGACGTGAGGCAACAAGAACTTCTATTGATTAGCCAAGCAAAACTATAAAACTACACAGCGAGGAAAAAACGCCATCTGTGTTCCTTATGACGCACTAAGCGAACAAGATCTCGACGTCTTTGCTGCAAGTTTCAGAATAACAAAATCAGAAAAGAAACAAATAAGTGTGGCAAGATATTACTTGTACATTCATTTTGAAGGCTGTGGAAGTTCTGCTCTGACTAGAAAAAAAAAATCGAAGCAGTGTCGGAAATTCATTTTTCAGGAGAAATGGACTTCGTAATAATCTTTTTTTTTTTTTGCTGGTGAAGCAGACACGTACAGCAAGACGTTCTTTTATTGCTTAGCTGGTCAGCGTGGCTGCAAATTAGTAGATCGTACTGCTGACTTAAACTGGGGATTGTATATGAGTGTGAGAAATGTGGCAAACATATCTTGCTGTAAGTAATCAACTTAGCAAGATAGCATAATCTGACTAGTTGGTTTTACTCCGTGCGATAGTCAAAGACAAGATGTAAGCACAGAAACGAATAAACAAAAAATACGAAATCTCATTGGCTCAAACGGCTTTCAACTCAAGTCATATTCTTTTCAGTGCCCTTTTGGTGCAGCTTGGTGCGTCGCAGCTACCATAGTTCTCCATAAGAAAAGCGACAGAATCCCAACAAAGAAGGGTGGATGGCAGCGGATCACGATTTCTCCGATGCTGTTCGCCGCGTGTGTACAGTAAGCTTTCAGGGCCCCAGATTTGGAAGAGTTAGGAATAAGAATTAATCAAGAGTGTCTTAATAACCTGTGAATCACTGATCAGATTGCTGGGATAAGGTACTCAGGGGAGAATTTCTTAATGACAGTCTTTGGCCGGAAATAACACACACACACAAAGTAAAGGAACACTCAACGACAAGCATAAGCGGCACTCCCACTTGTGCTTGTCGTTGAGCGTTACTTTACATTGTGTGTGTGTTATTTGCGGCAAAGACATATCATTACACAAGTAACAACTAGGTCAACAATCAGTATTGTTACAAGGGAGAATTACAGCTCATGATTACTGAACTGGATAGAAAAAAGCGGAATAGTAGGTCTGAAAATTAATATGCACAAAACTAAAGTCACCTGCGAGATTCTGGTAGAAAACAGCACCTTGTGATAGGTGGAGAGAGGCTGAAAGTACTATAAGAATATGTCTACTTAAGACAGGTAGTAATCGTGGAACCGAACCATGAGAGCGAAATAACTGATAGAATAAGGATGAGTCGCATCACATTCGGCAAGCATTCTCAAATCATGAATGGTAATTGTCTACTAACGCGAAAGGGAAAGATATATAACAGGTGCATCTTGCCGATACTTATCTACGGAGCAGAAACCTGGAGGCTTACAAACAAGGTTTAGCTTAAATTGAGGATGACACAGCGAGAGAAAACCCAAACAATAAGCATAACGTTAACAGGCAAGAAGGGCAAGAGTGGGTTAGGGAACAAGTCGGGGATAAGGATATCATAGTTGAAATCCAGGAGCAGAAGTGGACATGGGTCGGGCCCTTAGCAAAGTAGGCAGAATAGCCAAGTGTTATTGGGGGAACTGACTGGATTCCCAGAGAAGGCAAACGCATTACGGGGAGACAGTAAGTTAAATATAAGCCCGGATATTGCCGATGAGGTAATCTACAAAACTAGATATGTTGTCCGTAACAGTACCTATACCGGAAATTATAGGATGGCCAGGATTGCCATCCTCATGTGTTTTTGGTAGCAGGTAAAAGCGACCAGCTTCCAGACTTAGCGGAACGAGTGAATGAATTGCGTTGTCAGTCATTTTTTTCTGTGTAATTAGGTCGAGAATAGTGCGTTTGACCAGTGACTTTTGCTCTTCTGTGGGGTCATGATCAAGTTGTTTATAAAACCTGGTATCTGATAGCTGCTTGTAGGCCTCTGTGGTATAATCAGACCTACTCATGACTACAACAGCACCAACCTTATCTGCTGGCTTTATGATAATGTCAGTGCGGGATGACACCGAATTTAGGGCTTTAAGTTCGCTGGAAGAAAGATTGTGGCGAAAATGTACGTGTTTTCGATATACTTCTATAATATCATGCTGAACAGCTCTAATATACATATCGAGAAATCTATTGCGTTGGTAAGGCGGCACCCACTGCTACTGTGAAGGCAGCTTGTTTTTAATATTACTTTCGTTTGGCTTGTCATGATAATACTCACGTAAGCTTAAATTACGGGCGAAATTGTCCAAATCCTTTAGCACTTGAAATTCAGTGTGTTCACCTGTTGTTGAACAAAAATTGCAGCCACGACTAAGGACGCTACGTTCATCAGTCCTCAGCGTTGTGTCCGAAATGTTGACAATGTTGCTTTGCTGTTGGTTTATGGGCTCTTTACGAGAACGAGACTTCGGAGAATCGGGAAACAGTACTGCGGAATGATTGACTAAAGAGACTGCAGCTGTGGATTCGCCTGCCCTTCTTTTTTACTGGAAGGAGGACAAAAAACACCATCGCGGGATAATTTCTTGATTTTTTTGCGGTAATGTCTTGAAGCTTTTTAGATGCAAACAAATCAAGTTGAGCCGACTCAGCTGATGACAGGTGTGAATTAGCTAGGAGTGCATTGTTTTGTTTTATAAGAGAGTCAGTGAATTGAGTATAATGATCCAACACAACGCGAGTAAGCTCTAAAGAACCATTTGTTTAAATGTCTCCATCTGGATCAATGCAGTTTTGCCATGTCAGACAAAGCATGTTTTACACGAATGCGGAGACCCTTTGGAGCAACCGATGCAGCAGAGTAGCTATTCAAGTTGTCAATGTGTAGATCACAATGAACCTTTTGTTCAACCACCTTTCTTAGCTTTAAGAATCCTTTAGAACTTAGAAACCTAGCATTTCCGGAAGTGAACATCTGTCATCTGGCTGGCACTGCCTCGATGGCTTGAGCGTAGGTACTGCGAAGCTCGTGGCGCCGAGCTTTAGTGGAGGCCCCCGTTGTGCACAGAGCTGAAGGTGAACGCTTTAGTGGCGCAGCAAGTGTTGAGGAATATTGCGGACGATTCCAGACAGGTGGCATTCCGAACAAGTCGCCAGTAAGTCTTCAACATCTTGTTTAGAAATTAAAGGTGACTTTGACAGTGACACGAAAAATGTAACTTATATGCTTGATTGTACAATATGCGGCAAACAGTATATCGGACAAACAGAAAGCCCTTTCCGAATACAATTTAACAATCATATATCTCACGCTAACACGTTGCCGCACCGGCCCATATCAAAATATGTGCATTTCCCCCGGTCACTCCTTTAATAACCACTAGGTTACGTTACCTGAATCTGGCTCTCGCTCTAATTATGACAGGGAAGCCCACGAATCCTTCCTAATTCCCAAGTTTGATACCATCGGGTCTGGTTTGAGTAAATACGCTGGCAAATTAAATTGTTTGTCTCTGTAATCCACTTAGTGATAGTAAGTGTACTTACATTGTTCGGTGACCTGTGAAGTTTTGTGCCTTTGTATTTTAGTGCTTTTAGCCTTCCGATTTGACTTTTTTACATGCGTATGCTTTTAGCATCATCATTGTTTCATTTACATCAGCGATTTTCTCGAGCTGTTCAGACACATTTTCATCGATAGCGTTTATATATCACTTGTGGTCAACGTTTCTTCACTGTGCTTGATATGGACATGTATATATTAACGGCAATATTGCTATGGACTTTATTCTGATGAAGCTCGGTCCCCAAGCGAAACGTCAATAAAACTGCTTCACACGCGCGCGTCTGTTAACTTTTCTGTGAATATTGAACCGAACCCGAAAGCCCTTTGTTCCTTTGTACACACACACACACACACACACACACACACACACACACACACACACACACACACACACACACACACACACACACACACACACACACACACACACACACACACACATATATATATATATATAAGTCTTGCGAAAGAGCTATCGTTGTCATTCCCTATGACAACCTCAGTGTCTTAGATAAACATGTTTTCCGATAATGACAGCATGACAGCTACACTTCCTTCAACCATTTCTGTCAAGACTTTCTCGGGGGCTCCTTTTCGCCGTCATAGCAAGGCGGATGGATTGCTTCATGCTGTCAAAAAATATTAGTAGAATTCACGACTACACAAAAGGAGCGAGAAACAAACTAGACATACACAGAGTGGCGAAGAACGTCTGTGGTAGGGTCATTTTGAGAAGTTTCGGTCTACAAATTGAATGAGGAATCAACGGAATGACCGCACGCATCACTACTCAGTGAGAATTTGAGTTTGGCATTGTCGAAACTTCACTCATTCATAAGTGAGGCAACGCGCATTCTTCTTTGTGTACTAACCGCTGGCCAGTGTTGTCATACGATGGCGTCAAGGGCGGATCTTTGAATTCAGCAGCAGTACTTCCTCAGTGAGAATACATATCTTCACATCAGAGTGACCGTATGAGCTGAAATGTACGGGAACATTTTTTATGCCCTGAAAAAGTATTTCAATCGTACTCCGTTCCGCCTACAATAAAAAAATGTTGAAAAAAACATTGATTGTCTTTTCATCTACCAATAACAAAAGTTTGTTACCTGTACTACGATAGAGTATTCGGGATAGCACGTAGCACTTATTTTTGCTCGTGGTATTCGCGTTGAAGTTTGAACCACTTTTGTGTGCTTGGTTGTCATCTGTTTGCTCTGGATAAGTTAATCTTACAATAAATATTTACATTTCTTCATTTAAAACAGCACCCCAAGCCTTCAAGTGAATATTGCCCCGCCGCGGTGGTGTAGCGGCTAGGGTTCTCGGCTGCTGACCCGCCGGTCGCGGGATGGAATCCCGGCTGTGGCGGCTGCATTTTGAATGGAGGCGAAAAGGCTGTACGCCCGTGAGCTCAGCTTTGGGTGCACGTTAAAGAACCCTAGCTGGTCGAAATTTCCGGAGCCCTACACTATGGTGTCTTTCATAGTCATATTGGTGTTTTGGAACATTATAACTCACATGAAAATCTTCGATGAAAACTAGAGTAATGTTCTTTTTGCAGTCCCATAAATAGCATTGCGCGCTTGCGCAGACCACAATAATCCGACCAGGACAAGAGGTCGATGATGATGCACGAAGCATGAGATGGTTGAGCTGGTTCCTGTTAGTGTCTGCATAAACAACCTCAGCTGAAAAAAATAGTTTGTAGTCTTACAGTATCAACACCTCCCTGCCTGTTTAAACAATATAAATGAAGTGTAGTATTTGAGGTCTAACTCTAGCGAACGTGAACTGGAGACAAATATGGTCGCGGAATATGCTCTACATATTTCCGGTAAGACGCTTGTGAACACTGGCTTGCCAGAATAATGATCTCTATGGACAGCGTCTCATCTTGCAGCGCTAACGCCTCGATACTCCTATCTACTTACTTTAGTGGCTTTATATGTTGAGGAAAGACATTGAGAGTTTTTTAATCCTCGAAATGCCTTGCACCAACTTGACCAAAAGGTACTCTATCAGGCTGCAATGCTGAAGGTTGGAAAAACAAGTGCAGTCTAGGAAGTCCATATGAAGTAGGACCAATCTTCCTATTGATACGCTATCTGGGCATGCATCCTTAGCCCACATTTGGCAACGCCTGACCACCACTTTACGCATCAGCGAGTCTGCAACTGTCTTGCCGAGTTATACCGCTTTGGGATGGTAGAACACCATAGAGACCAGCTAACAAAGACAATGCTAGAGGCTTTGCGAATGGCTATTAGGCTATCTACTTGATAAAAAGTGTACAATAAAAAACGACCTGGCTCTTTTGACTTCACACGTTTCCACGTGCTATGTATACATGCTTTAAACGACAGCATCTGACAAGCTTCCTTTATAGTCCTAATTTTCATAGCCTAATTATTTTGTTGCATGCTCCGAAAGTATGAATCGCATATAGCTATGAGTCGAGGCTGTTGCCTGGATGCATATGTTGCGGATTTTTATCTCCTACACTGTATCACGTTCTGAATGCGTTATGCAAACTAATCCAACCACGCGATTCAGCAATGTGTGAGGTATGGCTGAGCAAGAAAACGGACTTTCCTTTGTCTGATTGCATGATTTACTTTCTTCTCTGCCCAGGCGTGACCCTTCAGCTGCCCTCAAACAAAAACCTGGGTAGTGCACACGTCCTCTGCCACAATGTTTAAAATTAGCTTTGCTACGAAAGTGGGGGACATCGTCACCTGTTTTATTTTTTGGAGGACTAGATTCAATCATCTTTGTTCTTACAAGTAATAGCATTCCTATGCTCTTTTGTAACCATGCGGCCCTTTTTAGACAAGTGCATGCGCATCAAGATGAATTCATTTGCGTGCTCTATATGATGTGGTTTGATTGATTGATTGATTGATTAATTGATTGATTGATATGTGGGGTTTAATGTCCCAAAACCACCATATGATTATGAAAGACGCCATAGTCGAGGGCTCCCGGAAATTCGCCCCGATTGGGGCCCTCTACCGTGCACCCAAATCTGAGCACATGGGCCTACAGCATTTCCGCCTCCATTGGAAATGCAGCCGCTGCAGCCGGGATTCAATCCCGGTACAGCAGGCGAGTACCTTAGCCACTACACCTCCGCAGTGGGGCCTCTATTTGCTGTGAACGAACACTATATAAAATAATGGTCGTGCATGGTCTAAATATTTCAACTCGAGCTCAATATGTAGAAGGCAGACCATGTTCAAGGCGATCTACTGCCACAGCCAATGGATATTTATTCAGAGGTCATGCTACTTCCATCAGCAAGGATTTTTTCTTTACTTGCCTTAAAACTAGCGATCTGCTTTCATGATCTCCTGCTTAGAACATCACCCTCTGCTGGCATTTCTGCTGGATGACAGTCAATCTTCTTTCAATGAATTCCATTTCTTATGGCAACAAAAGATTCACGAAGCTTCATTTTTATAATTATTCACGGGAGACAAGGTTTTCATATGGGGAAGGCATCCCAAATTCATATTTTTTTGGACCCCTTTGTTCGCAATGAATCGTGTATAGAATATTTTCAAGCTTTGCAGCGTTATGATAGCACCCATTCAAACTGCCCCAACACATCTACTCTGTTTATTTATGTAGTGGGATTACCAGGATGAACAGTGGACGTGCCTCAGACAGGCTGGCCAATGTTTCGATAGGAGGACCTATTTTTCTCAAAGTCTCCATGTCATCCTTAGCGTGTTATTTTTCAAGGGGTTTGAAGTAACATCATCTCCTGCTGGTGGTGCGTATGCCTGTTGATAATCATCGTCTGAGAAGGAAAAAATAGCTATATAGCAGAGGAATTCAGCCCTCGCTTCATTCAGAGTTTCGTTTTTTTTGAAGGTTTCTTTTCTTTCCAGGTGGCCATTATTCACAGGGACACGCGCCACCACCAGGAGGTGACGTTACTACTAACCCCCTTAAAACGAACAAGCCAAGGATGACACGGCGCCTTTGAGAAAGATAGATTCTCCTATCGAAGCGTCGGCCAGCCTGTATGAGGCACTTCCACTGTTCACCCTGATTATCCCACTACGCCTTTCAAACTGTCGGCTTCTATCTTTATTCTGCTTCTTTATGGATATCCTTGGTGACTCTGTTGATTGCAGAAGTCATACATACTTTTTTTCTCAAAACACCAACCTTCCACTAATGAAATTATTCACTGAAAGCTACATCGTCATGTTTATAACCAAGGACAACTTGTCTGTGCCTTTTATGTTTGTTTTGCATTTAAAGTACGTGTATAAAATTATTGAGCCGCTTTCCGCTTATTACGCTCTTCAACCTCAAATACTCAAGTGTGCTTGACTGACGGGGCAAATCTTTCAACCCATTTTATAAAACAATTTATAATATGCATGAATGGTAAGAAATGATATAAGTATCTCGTATTTAACCTAATGCATGAAGATCCCCATTAAACGCTTTCGGTAAAAATCGCGGAGTACAAAACTAGCAAACGAAAAACTTTTTGGAGGGGTTCTATCATGCTTTCTGCAAATGCGTGATGCATATGTATATACAAATGTAAAATTGGAAACTTTGGGAGGTTTTCAAGCCCACTCTTTCCTCCTGGCTGTGCTAGTGGCATATAGTATAGCAAACCCCAGTCCTCCATTGCTGCTGCCTCGAATATTTGAGGAGTTGATTATTTAACCTGTTATACGGAAATTTTCAAAATGAGGATCGCAAGAGCATATGCGACACTCAACGGCAAGATTAGCGTCCACATTATTTTCTACATTGTTATGATGTTATAACTACCCAGGTCATTGATACAACTTCAGTAATTTTAATACGTTTTTTGCCGCAATTTATTGGCAGACCACATGCTACAACTCACACAATTGACGAAAGGCTTTGGTGCTTAGTCTGACAGGCATTGCTCCCTATTGTAACTCATGATTCACAATGCATAGTGCGAATATAGCTTGCTAGAGGGCATTAGAAGAACTTGAATCATCACTTGTCTTGGTAATGACACTATTGTTCATCATATACCATCTATGCGCACAAGTTTTTATGTTACTGACCATAACGATGTCCACGTAATTAGAGAAAAAAGCGATAGGTTTCAACGCAGTGTAAATGTACACCGCTTTGCATTTCTGATCTTAGTAATGATACTTATGAGAACTTTTTTCTGTACGTTGTTTCACAGTTCGGTGCCCAAGCTTTTCTTAATTTTATCTTCCTTGGCCCGAAAGCCATTCCAGCAGCAATTTTATTGGAAACGTCGGGGTCCTAATGGAAAACACGCCTCTTCCTTTTATGTCCATGCAGCGTGGGGCCAATGTCCTCGTACCATGCAATTGCAGAACAAGCTGTGCTGTGTGGGTGGTGCTGTGGACAACAGTACAATGGTAAGATTGAACACTGCCTAGAGGAAGTGCCGGCAAATTCGGTGGAAGAAACGCCCGCTATTTACACTTCGCTTCATATGTTTTTTTTTTGTAACAATGTTGCTGATACTATAGTGTTAACGCTTCGTTACTCTTGGCTCTTGTACTATGTCAAAATAAAGAGAGAGACTCAATGAAGCCAGGAAATGAACTGATAAAGATATCAAGCATGAAGTGGGAAGATTTTCATCACTTTTTGTTTCTAATTCACAAAGGCGAAGTACGTGGTGTCAATTGATCGTAGGACTGTAAGCCCCTGAAGGAGTAGTAACTAATCAGAAACTGCTAACCAAGAACAGTGTTGAGGAGTGCTAGAAAAGAATAAGGGATAACGCTTCATAAAATATCAATCTTACAAATAGGTATACAATACGCAATGTGCATCATTCTGTTTTGAACTTCTAAGTTGGTGAGACGACTTTTGCGCCACCTGTGTAATTGCCGTCCAGCGCAAGAGACGTTCCCCGTAGTCCGAGATTCCCGGTACCTTCCCGGTAGTCAGTGATACCAGTGATTCCACTGGCATCCAATAATGATGAAATATAACAATAAAACAACTACGCCTGAAAGCACATGGTTTTGTATTCGTTTATGTCAAATGAAACAGTCCAGTAAGTATGACTGGCACACGTATTGATACTGGCTGCAGTGCATACATTTTCACTATAAACTTTGACCCTGAGCATCCGAGTAATATATTTTGTGTCGAGAGTAATTGTGGTTCCGGTTAAAATGACGCTAGTGGAATAGAAAAAAAAAGGATATTCGCGTTGGTGCTCTTGCAACCAACTGCACTTCACTTCTCCGACAGGTTGTTATGAATGAGACACCAGCGTGATGCTCAAAGTTTTTTTTTATTTCAAAATATCTCTATAGGCCCTCGATGAGGCTATTACCTAGAGGGATATGTACCAATGAACGGGAAAATAACAGAGTGAAAGTGACGATTAAGAAGCACAGTCTTGACAACTGGCTGGTATATATTCAATAAGGAAACAACAACAGCAAAAGAAATAAATTCAAACTACAACATACATTAAATTTGGGAACTGCAGAAACTAGCCACAATTGTGGCTAGTTCCTACAGTTCCTAAATTTACTGCTTAAGTGCTAAAAAAGCCATAAATTTGAGCATAAAAGGAAGTTAGTTGCAGAATGCCTTCACAAACAGGGTACATCAAAATACACGAAATCTACAAGGAGGTACACAGAGACTATCCCGGCTGCGGCGACTGCATTTCTGAAGGAGGCGGAAGTGTTGTAGGCCCGTGTGCTCAGATTTGGCTGCGCGTTAAAGAACCCCAGGTGGTCGAAATTTCCGGAGCCCTCCACTATCGCGTCTTTCATAATCGTATGGTGGTTGTGGGACATTAAACCCCACAAATCAATCAAACAGGTACACATAGATTAACAAAACGAATACGCTATTTAAAAAAAAAACACGTAGGACACCACATCTAGGTAATACGCTGAGTGCGTAGAATATCTTCAATCTTCCTTATGCTCATTTGGTAGCTCCATTAGACGGTAAATTGTTCTGTTCAATGATAGTGCATGACATGAAAGAATTAGCAAACGATGAGCGTGACATAAGGCTCCTTTGACTTTGTACTGATAATCACGGTGAGGAAAAATAATGACTGCCGGGGCTGAAAGAAATCGTCAGAAATAGTTGAATGATGGTACCGTTTATGAAAAAGTGAAAGGTGAGCTGCTTGATGACGATGAGACAATGGTTCAAGTTTGGCACGATCTCCTAGTGCATTGATGTTCAAATGACGTGAGAAAATTCTAAAAAAAAATAAAACGCACAGCATGGCTTTGCCAGTATTCTGGATGAGAAAAACTTGAACTGGGTCCCGAACAGCTGAAACGTATTCGATTTTAGGTCTAACAAGGGTCAAGTAGGCGAGCTTACGTATATAGGAAGAGAAATTTTCGGTGATGTGCAAAGTAATAAAACTGTAAGCACAATAATCACAACGTTTGATCTTCTTCTTCTTCATCTGTATATAATCATCATCACGAAAAAACGTCGTCTTCGTTCGAAGCGTTGATCAGGCGATTCGGCCTAATAAACACCGTCGAGACTCCAACGCTGCTACTGTCTTACAGAGTGGTGGAGGCTGTTTCGATCCCCAAGTCCTCTCCGACGTCACGTTCGCCTGGAGCTTCGTTCGGGTCGCCGCTTGCTTCCCCCGTTCGCTGTCATGGCTCAGGAACCGCTCCCCAGAACATCCAGCATTCCTGTCCAAGAAACCATTCCTGCGTGGATCGTCAACGCCCGGCGGCGCGACACACCCATCTTCTCTGCTCCTCAACGCGACGACGTCGAGGTATAGCTCAAAGAATACAACATGACCAGTGATAACCAATGGAGTGGGCCTCAAAAACTTCAACACGCAGCCTTCTATCTGTCCGATGTCGCTAAAATGTGGCTTTCTAACCACGAGAGCAGCTGCCTGAATCGGCGTACTTTTGCTCAACAAGTCCATATGATTTTTTTGGAAACCGAACATCCATTCCGAAGTGTCGAAACGAAAGCTCGATGGGCGTGCCCAACAACCCGGGAG